>CAWUFW010000775.1:0-1303750 GCA_963921515.1 Calotriton arnoldi | reverse complement strand
CTCCTGAGTGATTAAGTGCCTGGTCTAAATCTCCATCTTCGGTAGTCATTGTGTTTTAAGACATGGAATAACTGTCCAAGGAAATTAAGATAAGGTTTTATGCACAATTTTGGGAAAATTCCTTCAAGCTTGAATAACCAACAGCCAATAAATAGGATATTTCGCCTACTCAGCTGTGGCGGAGTTTTTACCCACTCACTCCAGACGTCTCTGGATTTTGTAAGTAGGGTATCTGAAGCACAACTGAGCTACTCAGATTCTACTGTTAAATAAGTACCAAACCAAACGTTGGTGGCGCCATGTAGTGTAGTTCCTATAGTACCCTCATGCAGGACCTGCGCTTTTGGATAACATACACTGTGGGTCTGGTGGCAGACTGACTCTGTGCACCCCCGCCGAGTATGTTAGCCTCGTTTTGCATTAGTTAGCTCACAGTGCCACTAGAATCTCCTTTATCAGAGAGATTAGTTTTTGGCAACCTCAGAACACAATAAACCCTGATTCCTCAGACTCGTGGAAACAATATACTACTTTTCACCCAGTCACTCGTGCTTGCTCATTTGGTCTCAGAGAGATACACAGAAGAAACAGTAGAGCGTGTTTACAATAAGAATTTATTGTACTATTGTTCTTCTAGTGTAAAATATATGTGCTGCTACAACTGTTGCACAGTAGCAGAGATATAGGATCAGCAGTACAGTGAATAAAAAGGAATAGTACAGTTCTACCAATTTGCAATAGCCATGAACATATACATGAATATAAAATGCATTTATAAAATAAAGCACATACTCCTAAGATGCCTGTCTAGATGTACCTAAGTGTACCTAGCATGTGAGTAGGTGTGAAAGAGCCTAAGCCTAAGATCCTAAGCCTAAGAGCCAAGAATCCCGCTAGGATTTAGTCAAACCCCATTACCTGACTAGTGAGAGTGTGGGACTTCGTCCTGGACTCGAGTTGGACACCCCGCAAGGGATAGTCAGACCACTGTCAGCTGGAGCGACTGCATGTCGGAGCCTAGGCGCCTCTGGTCAGTGTGTCGGCCTTGAAGTCTCGGTTCCCTCCTGCCTTCTGATAGCAAGAGGTGCTGTATTTATACAGTCCTTGTGCGTGTGTTAGCCATTGTTCAGTATGAGGATGACGTTGGGGATTAAACCTTGTGCGTAGATAGGAGAGGTGAAGTATACCCCCTGGGTAGTGTTCTCATAAATTATTCATATGTGCTAAGGATGACGTCTTAGCAATATAGATTGGGAAAAACCCTCCCTCTGCATGGAACTAGGTGAAAGGTTTAGTCCATAAAAGGCGTCAGTCCTTATAAGGCATTATGTCCCTATAAGGCATTCTGTCCTTCTTAGGAGTTATGTCCTTATGAGGCTCGTTCATATGAAATGAAGGGTAGATGATGTAGGGAAAGTGTACGATGTTCCTTGGACCTATATTAGGGTACCGATATGAAATATAACATCATTACCTTGAAATTGCATTGAGGGCTGCACTGAGCCCTATGATAGTACTGTGGTGTAGAAAAAGAAAATCTCTGTTGTTAGACCCCAAAGGGGTGTGCCTCTTGTACCCCCACACAAGAGTCAAGGGGTCAGATTTCCCCTACCCTGCCATTCCTTATTTTTATTTGTTTTTTACAACAGTGGACTGAGTCCCCGCATTACAAAATGGTGGTAGTGATTTGCTCCTCATATTGCAGCCAATCCAATTAGATTGCATGCTTTGACCTCGCAGTACTCCGGAAGTATCTCAGTAGTACCGTGTCTCTAGATATCTGTACATTTTTTATTTTAATTTCCCCAAACCTACTGAAAAGATGTACACCAAATCACAAAAAGCATTCTTTTTGACAAATTTGGTATAATTCTGTTCAGCCATTTTGGCTGTAGATGTGTCTAAAGTACCTATGAGAAAATGCATGGGGAAAATGCACTTTTGGACCCTTGCACAAATATAGGGTAGTACTTACCAGTCTCCAAAATGTGTGGCACATGATAAAAGACCTATCAAATGACCGGATTACTATCACTTTTCAAAAATGTCCAACAACCCGAGTCTCATTATAGTATACGTTCAAACTATACCTTGAAGAACCAATAGTACATCTGGTACCATCTATGTCTATCTCACATGTCTAACTTGTTTGTCTTAATATTGTCTTTATTGAGTGTTAAAAGATGGAAATAATACCTACCTACATATAAGAACACAATTCTGAATGAAGTGTAGAATGTTGAATCTTTTTATCTCAAAATACCAACATTAGTTATCCATTTACTAAGAATCGTATGCCTACTTCCCTTCCTTCCAGTTATAAATATGTGACTACAGAAGAGTATCTCCCTGATCTGACTGAAAAAAAACCCAACCACCTGTAGTTTAGGGTACTTCTCTCTTAGGAGAGGTCCAGAAAGGTGAGAGCAAGGTAAGAGCATTAGGACTCATAACTGCATGGTATGAGTTTGTAGACGGGCGGGATCAGTATAGCCCTGATGAAGGCTGGACACCTGAATGGGCTTTCCGAACGACTGAAACATGTTGGCATATTTACACGGGTGAATGAGTCATATATCATCCTATACCCAAACTTGTTTAGTTTTTAATCATATCTGGTATACCCACTATTAAAGAATAACTCCAGGATATATATCTCAAGATATTTTTAGCTTTGCAGTGTATCCCTGCGAGCGCCCAAGAATTATTTATCTTAGAACTCCCAGCTATGGTCGAGTCCTCCATGATGGTATTTATTTACCATAGTGTAGAAAATCCCGTATGAGGAAGCATGCCACGAAAAGTTGTGGTTGAGGCTATTTCTCAAAATGTTTTGAGATTCTTGTAAGGCAACCCAAAAACAACTTTTCTGGTTATCTGGCATTCTTGGTGATATTATATTGTGGCTTGGAGGACATGACCAAGTTTTATTCCTTTATCTCTCCAGTTGTTTACATATGCACAGCAGGGTTAAAATGCACAAAGGCCTAAAGCCAGCACAAAATACTGTCCATCAAAGGCAAAAAACATGGGATGAACATGCGGAAAAGGCAGATTTTCTACATAGAGCACAACCACAATCTCAGTGGGTATCTTAGCACATAGATAATTGAGCAGGGACTTCTGGTACACTTCCAATGCACAGTCAAAAAACATTGTTAAATTGCTGTCACTCTGAGGTTTAACATGAATAAGCACAGATTGCTCATGGACAGAAACACTAGCTGTCTGTCTGATGCCTGTAGAGAGAGAGAGAGGAGATTTCAAAGGTTTGTACAGGATTTTTATTGGTTGAAATGTTTACAACTTTTGTGTGCTTGGAAGAAGTAGATGGGAAGCTGATGCTGCTACAGTGATCTAGCATGCTTTGGGCTAGATTCAAGTTCTTGAAAAAGTTGTTGAATTAGGGGCTGAATTTGCAAATTTTCAGTAGGTTATAGAGGTGGCAGTGCAGGTGAAATGTGCTACTTTAAGATTCTGTTTCAAAGTAGACCAATGAATGACGTTTAGAGGCAAGACCATGGGTAATTAAATAGTTTTATAAGTAGTTCTTCATTAGAACTAGATGATACCATTCTTTGTGTAGGTAACCTAAGTTTGCAAGGGTGACAAGATGTTAACTTGGGTGTTACTAGCAAAGATGTGGTAGGATAAACCAAACAGATGATGCTGCAGTAAAATTCAGAGGATTGGGAGAAAAAGAGGGGTCTAGGTTAGAATTTTGTTTTGAATTCCTGATAATGAAGGTTTGGATGGAGAATAAAAGACTGTAGTGTATGATCATGTCAGTACAGTGAGTGCAGATGGTGCACCTAATTTCTCATTTGCCCAGTCGAGGATTAGGGACCAGGGTGGAGATGAGGATAGGTTTTGATGAACTGAAGGTTGAATCCAGGACACTGCTACATGAGCTGAACTTGGTTAGCATTTAATCTGGAGTAGTATGGAGTGTATGGCTATGGGGAAGAAAAATAAACCTTGATGTTTATGTTGGTAAGAGAGTGGTTGGCGATGGAGAGAGCTTCAGTGTAGAGAGCACATTGGGAAGGAGAATTGGAATAAGGAAGAGTCTGAGGTGGAATTTATTAAGGAATGTTATCAAGTTGATGAATGAGAATGTGAAGGCAGTGTGTGAGAAGGTCCATGGTGCCAATCTGGTCGATAAATTTGATAAGGGGAAAGTGTAAATAAGGGGCCTGTGATTCAATTGTTTTAAATAGAAATAGACCTTGCATTAAGAGATAAATGTGGGGTGTTGAGGGTAATATGTTTGTCTACGTGTTTTATTGGGAACTATGGTCAGAATAGAAATTCAATATATTTGAGGGATTGATTGCAATTTGTTAACATAGAATATGCAAAATATATTTCAGTAACAAATAATTCTCTAAATGCAGAATCATTCCTCAATTCTGTTTCATATTTTTGCAAACATATTTAATTGTTATTTGCACAATAAACAGCATACGTACAGGCATTCCTGTTATGATGGATATAATAATGGCTCAAACGTTAGTCGGAGTAATAAGAGCCTAATGGTTTCAAACAACATTCTGACAGTACCGGCAAGTTTAACCAGCATGGCGTGCTCTATCGTTAATTTGGTTAGGATGTGCATGTTACCCCTCCATAGTAGTTTAGTAGAACTAGTTGTAAATCAAATGTCCCCAATGTACCCCCCGAACCACTGTCCCACATGGTGCCCAGCGTCTGTATATCTTTCGTTATCCAATAACACTCCTGCCATCTGAGGTTTACATAGAAGACCTACATTTTAGCTGGTCATGAAATAGAGGTAGTCACAGAATGGTGCCCCTACAATAGCAGAGCAAAGTCAATGAATTGGATGCAATCTTATGTTTGGCCAGGTGTGGATACAGTTCCAGTAAACACGTCTTGTGGGGAACAAAGTTAAATTGTGATCCGGGGTGTCATTAATAAAAGTAATAACGTCACTCTAGAAAGTTGGCAGTTGAGGGCATACCCAAACCATATGAAACATCTCTACTCCAAAGGAGCTGCACCTGGGTCATACAGCTTGGGAATGTGGGAAGAATGTATTTATCTTACTGGGTGCAAGGTATGCTCTGTGTATGAAATACAAATTAATCAACTTAAACCATGAATTCCTAGAGACCCTAAGTACCCATTCCAGTCTTTTCACCCAGTCTCCATCTTCACATGTCTTCTGCCATTTGACTTTCAATTTTGTCAAAGGTGCGTTCATATCAGCTCTCAGGGCTCGATGGACTTACATTTACACATGATGGTACATGTAATGTGGGGTTCTCCAATCCCCCCACCCCCTGTCCATCTCTTTTTCAGATCTGCTACTGTTGACCCGCAGAGCAAGAAGTGCCCCACCAGGAGGTACAAATCCGCCTCAAACTGTAAAAGAGCATCTCTTTCATATTACTCTTATCTATTGCTAGCAAGCAATGCAACATTTTCCATTTAAAAAAAGTATATTCACTCCTGCATTCCTTCATCCATACACTGACACTGACCTCTACTCCATACATGGAGTCGAGGGTGGAGATTTCCTTAACCTTATCTACCTAATTGGGTGTGCTTCCCGGTTACATTTGATTTCCCCACGACCCCAATAATCTTTCTTTTGCCACTTCTATTGTCTGTATCTCACTATTCCTGAACTATGGTCCTTAAGTGGTGAACAAATGGGGCCTAAATATGCAACCATTTGAGCCAACCATGGACCCGATTCCATTTTCCTTCTTCATCATTCATCTTATGCAACTGTGAAAGGTGAGCTTAGTGAAAAGGCAACTGCGTTTGGGCTACAAGACAGCAGAAGGATTCTGGCTGAGAGAAGATTGTTTTGGGAAAGGGTAATTACTTAGGGTGGCTATACCGTGGCTTAGGAACGTGTAAACATATGCAGCCATATGGTACAGGAGCAGGAAGGGTAGGAGCAGGGAAGCTACAACAGGGATGCTGCAGGAGAGAAATTGCCTGGTTGATGGATAGTGCAGGCCATCTAGGTGTGAGGAGTCGGTGATGCTCAGTGTTGTGTTGGTGTTGTGGATGGTAATGCACAGCCTGCAGCCGCAATCTTCACTTCTAGGTATCTGTCTGCACGCAATTCTGTGGGTGGCTGGGTACAGGGAAAGAACGCAGAGCCCAGGAGTCAACACTGCCCCTGCTAAAGAAGAAACTTGTGCAAACCCTACAGAGGAGCATTAAGAATTAACATGTTGAACAATCCAGATACAGCAGGAAACCATGAAGAACTGGTAGGTAGAGGAACCCTGAGTGGTTTTGATAGTTAATAGAATGCCTCAGAGGAATTGTGTGTAAGGCACAGCTGGGAACGAGTGCATTAAGGGTGAACATGCCTTGACGTTTCACGTGGCGCCTAATTGTTGCTCAGCAGGAAGTTCTGTGTGGGTAAAGCAGTGAAAGAGGTGTCTTGACATTCTTTTGCCAGACATCCCTAGGTTTGGAAAACAAAGGCGTGATGCAGGTGCACAAAGCGGAAAATCTTGCTGAGGAGTCTGTAGGAGGTACGCTGAGGCTACCACAGCTCCATGTAAAGGCACGCTCCTGTAAATCAGTGCAGGTAGTGAAGTTAGAGACGCACCACGGTGAAGGAAACTTAAGAGCAGAAGCTTGAAGAGTGAGAAAGAAAGGTAGAGAGGATGGCAAAAAGTATCAAGGATCGAAAAAGAGAGAGATGGGTTCAGTTACGAAAAAGGAAATGCAAAGAAGAGAGAAGAGAATAACAAAGTGTGTGAACGAGGGCAGGTGAGTGTGTCGAGCAAGGGCGGTAAGATATTTATAAGCACTGCTTCAATATAATAATCATCTAATGTGCATAATTAGCCGCAGAAATCCCTTCAGGTGTAACTCAAAGGTGTCGCTGAACCCCTCGGTGGCTATTATGTGCAGCTGGTGGGGTTTTATACTCAGCTGCCCACTCTATTATTCTGTATGTAAAGCACTTTTACATCCTACCAGGGAGCTGGAATCAATACTAGAGCAATATTACTATTAGTGGTCAGCATGCGCCCTTTTATCTCTATAGATCTTGGTTTCAAATCATAAAACATTGAAGACGGTATCATTTTGAGGCCTTTGTGATTTATTGATGACAAACTGCGGCAGAGCAGAGTTTAGTAATGCTAAGGGAGTCTCGAGCAAGTTCCATGAATATTACCGACGCAAACCTAAATAACACTCTACAAATTGCCTCATGCGAATTACAGACTACGTGGTCAGTCATAAACTGATATTACCGTCCTTCTGTCAGTTGATCAATTGGGCGAGTCTGTGGTATTGATGTGCATTGATATGTTCAAGGGTTTGCCAAAGTATACACGGTTTTCATCACTCTTCCTGATTACCATCTACGTTTGGGTATGATCGGGGACCCTGGAATTATGGAGCAGTGAAATACTGAATTATGTGGCAGCGTTGACTACATCTTGTGGCCAGAAAAGGCAAATTATAAGGCATATTTTATGGCAGAGGTTTTGTTTTTGTCTTTTTAACTCGCATTAATATTTCGTGGGCACGTTTTTTACCTCATTAGAACCACTTTAATACCTGGATACAGCTACAACTAAGATAACCTGAAAGGTGACGCTTTAAACAATGCAAGAGTCTACCACAGAGCAGCATCAAACGTTGATATTTTTAGCTACTTTCGATCTGTTTGAACTAGAAACAAGTTTTTGTTGAAAACGCCAAATTATGTAGAACTTGGCAAGTGTGGCAAATACATAATTAGGTGGATAACTGCGAAGTTTCAGAACTGAGTAATTCCACTGGCACTGGGTATAATCAATGCTGAATTGGTTAATCATTGCAAGCGGTCTGTAAAGTAGAGTGAACATGGTTCATTGGCACTAAATATAAAAACCCAGCCAGGTTTTATGGGCCGACTACAAAAAAAGCAAAAATAAAATGTCAAATACACCTCTTTAACATTGGTTTTAAATATAAAATTCTTTCAGAAATTTTGCATTTGAAGAGTGGCCAGACTCAACTCTGCTGTAGAGTAATGGTAAAAAGCTCAACAGGCCACCTTGAACTGATGACCAGACGTATAGCACTAACAACACCACTGGTATGGTAGACCCTCTTTGCTTTGAACACCAGGGGCAGTTTTCTTAAGAGACTGATGCAGCCTGCACCCTGGATTTGAATGCTGATGTGGAATGTTTTTAATCAAACATCAATGTTTCATTCCTGTCTACTGTACCAGGTTCCCCTTATGTGCAGATGCTAAACTCTTAGCGTGGCTGCTGTTCAGCATGGCTAAAAGCTAGTGACGTAGAGGAGTGTAGTGTGGTGGAGTAGAATGGGGTGTGGTGGTGTCTCGTGGCGTAGAGTCGAGCATGCGTGGTATAGTAGTGCACTGCCATAAGAGACAACATATTTTCAATTGAAATGACCATTACATTTTCACAAACATACACTTTTACTGCTAAAACTATACAGCACACAAACGATATTGTGTGGAAATGGCATCACCTAGTCTACTGATTTGTTCTGATCGTATTAAATATGTTTCCAGCACACTTCAGAATTACAAATAAAAAGTGCTTCATTAGTGCTTTTCTAATTCTGATATACTCTGACATATTTGCACAGTTCATTTACCGACATTTAAATTTTGTTGTGTACTAGGTAAAAGCCTTTCCTTTCACAACCCTAGGTTGTCAGATAAATTCTCCCACTGTGAAGTCAGAGAAAGAAAATTAAACACCAAGCTCCCTTGGAAGACAGAGCCTGACATGTGACCTTGTTGCATAAGTTACGACTTTGGCGTAACTCTACAAGGTGTACTTTCCCACCCACGGGTGACAAGGGTGCACTTAGTTCAATGCACCAGCGATGAATGTGAAAGACAGGTTATTATAGCCCCACAGAACACTATTTAATGTGTAATTGAAATAGAAGTATTGCTTTTGGGTTACTAACAGCCCCATAAAGGGATCGGGGCACTGTGGTAACAGTAACAAATCTTATTTCGTTTTTCACAGTATCACACACTGTACTAGGAAGAATGAACACTTAAGTAACAAACACTTGCAATGCAATAGGTCTCGCATTTACGCGAGTTTAAGCTATTGGCATTGTAAATGACAATGCTTTTATTTATGTTTCAAAACCAAAACATAAATAAAAGGCATTGTGATATACAATGCCAATAGCTCAAACTCCCATAAATGCGAGTCCTGTTGCATTGCAAATGCTTTTTTTTAGTAGTTATTACTGTAGCCATGTTAAACCCTGGAGAGGGTTACAGTGCTGTACAGTGGTTGTATGCGAGGATCATCCAGCTTGTCAGGGGGGGAACATGGACTCATGCACAATCTTTAACCACGTGACTGCTCGTTCACGTGCATGAAACATCCCTAGGGGTGCATTGAGGGACCCTGCAAAACACTGTCAGGCTGCCAGCAGTGTAGGGAGACGAACCCGAGTATGACTCGGGGCTGCGGTTTGCCATAAGAATTATTGGGGTACTAACACTGCCACTCTAGTGCTCATTCTGGGTAGAGCGCAGAACTAGAAGGTAAACCCCTCTAGGAGCCTTGGCATTACAGATGTGTTTTAGTGCACACGTTCTGATCTTAAAATGAGGAATTACGGCAGCACAAGAACCAGGGGGCACATGCATCAAGGTAGGCTTTTGCGATTCCTTAATTGCGATTATTAAGGAATCGCAATTAAGGAATCGCAAAAGCCTATGCATGTAGGAATCGCTATAAAAATAGCGATTCCTAAACATTCCTTAATTGCGACTCGCTAATTGCGAGTCGCAATTAAGGAATACCTCCCCATTAATTCCTATGGGCCTAGAGGCCCATAGGAATGAATGGGAAGACATTCTCAATTAGCGATTCGCAATTAGAGAATCGCAAATTGAGAATGCAATTCGTGGGTGCCAGGGTGTCAAAATGACACCCTGTTGCACCCTGAAATTGTGATGTGCACCCATGTTGCGCACACACATGCCCCAAGGGCATGTGTGTGTGTAACCTAAAACTTAAAAAAATGCATTTTAGAGCATTTTTCGAAGGTTTTGCAAATTACAGACAAGTTTGATTTGTCTGTAATTTGCGGTCCCAAATAGCGAAATCGCTATTTGAAAGTGCTTCTAGCATTGCATTTAAGGAATCGCAAATTGCGATTCCTTAATGCAATCGCAATTTAGGAATTCGCAATTAATTGCGAATTCTTAAATTGCGCATAGAAAACTACTTTCATGCATCTCCAAAGGCCAATTTGCGATCGCAAACGGCCGATTTTTGCGATTCGCACCGTTTGCGATCGCAAAAACCTTTGATGCATGTGCCCCCAGGTGCCTTCCAGCATGTATATGTATGCCCTCCCATGAGCACCAGCCGTTTCATTTGTTGGCTTGAAACAATTTGTCGTGTATTTTCGTTTTACGACATATTTTTGTTTACCGTCATCTCTGATGCTGTAAGCCTGCACTTGAAAAGCGGTTTTACCACAAAACCTTTACTGGATATGGAAGTCGCTGGATAAATGGATTCACGTCTAATAAAAAGGTCTCGGTGACTTCCAGACTGTCCTGACAAATACCCCGATTGTGTCCCCGGAGCCTATTTGCTCAGGATAGAAATGGAAATGAAATGATTGCAAAACATATGAGCACTAACCCACACCATGATGTACGTGCAGTCTTTCTAAAGTTGATCACACATCCCGTAATGCGTGAGTAGCTCAGTCCAGGGTAATTCTTGTCATTATGGCTCCTGCTTTCTGTTTTATCGCTTTCTAAATTCAGGACTGCAAGTACCCGAACACCAAGACTCCATAAGCCAGTCGCTCATGGACATGGGAAACCTGAGAGCGCTGCTTCTCTTCTCCCGGCTTTCTTTGCGCTTACGCGGAACTCTCTCCTTCCTGCAGCCTTTTCTATGCTTCTTGCTCAGCTCGAGACCAAAATTCGAGTGTCCCTACTTAGTACATTTCAGTCACTGCTTTAACCCAAGCGTCCCTGAAGCACTTGCTTATCTGGTAATGGATCATGTAAACATCATTATGCCTATGGAATTTGAATTTGTGCAGCCCTTCATGTTAGCACTATAAAATGTATTTTCCGTCTTTCCAGTGCCAATTCAATAAACATGTTTTTGCGTGATCAATTAAAATACAGCCAACAGCTTTTACAACCGACAAATTCAAATACTGCTGACACAATAATGATTAGTGATCAAGCCAACACCACCGACAAATTCAGTTTTGCGTCAACAGTATTTGAATGTGTTGGTGGTGTTGGCTTGATCGCTAATCAGTTTTGTGTCAGTAGTATTTGATTAGCGATCAAGCCAACACCACCGACAAATTCAAATCCTGCTGACATAAAACGTATTAGCGATCAAGCCAACACCACCGACAAATTCAAATCCTGCTGACATAAAACTGATTAATGAACTCCCCTTCAAACATCTGAAGATGTAAAGGTTAAACAAACTCTGGGAGAAAGGTCAGGGGGAAAAAGTCACCTCCGCTTCCACACATAGGCAAACGTCCGCCATTGTCCCGGCTGCGCTCCGAAAGTGAAAGTGGGCGTGCCCACTGAATGTAAGCAAGGCACGTTGTGGTGCCTAACAGGACAAGCACTGGCAAAGCCAAAAAGTCGGACATTCACTGCCAGCTTTTTGCGCTGCCAAGGCTTGTTCTGCTCAGTCACATTTTTTGTACACCTTTATTTTTGGGTATTCTGCTAGTCCCTTACCATTATAAAAGAAGAGGATGTGGTCTCACGGCCAGAGCTGCCGATTTTGGAGCTGGGAAACCAAGGTTCTAGCTTCAGGGTCGACTCCGCATCCTGTGATTCTGGGCAAATCACTTAATCTCCCTGTGCCTACCAAAAAACAAGCCCAATCCTCCGTAAAACAAAGCCCAAAACCAAACTAACATCCTACAAAAAAAAAGCCCACACGACAATCGACAGTAAAAATTGCTAAAAGCCTAAAAAATATAACCACGAAGAGGGAGGCATGGCGAAAGAAGTACCCCCAATACAACTGTGGAATTAGGAGGAGGTGGGAGGGAGGAAAACTATATTTAAATGTAATCAGCTATGGTGCCGAAACTACACAGTTAAACAGAAACAGAGCAGGAAACAAAGAAATAAAGTAGTCCCCCAGAGAACAGACAAAGAACTGTAGTGTGATGAGACAGTACTTAGTCCCTGCTGCATGGGCGGAACAGAAGAGAGAAAGGAGGGGCAAAGAGGCAGGACTGACCACTGGCAAGCAAGGATTTTTGAAGGACACTGAAACAAACAAATCAAAAGCTGGGGGATTGCTTTAACCCAACATAAGAAAATAAATAGGTCTCGAATACTCGACCTAAAAAGTATTTATCACTACAGGAATAATCTGTTTCTCAGTACATCTAAAACAACCACACAGAATATTATAAAAACAGTAAGAAGACACGCTATAAATAATAAGAATAAAATGAACATTTCTAATATGGTTAAAATGTCATCTAGTGTAGCAGCAATAAATGATGGATGGAATGCTGAATAAATAAAACATTCACCCCCAGTCAAGAGATCTGGGTTAAATGTCATCTAGGCATGAACACTCTAACATCTACTTCTATGCACTATACTGAGAGAGCATGGAAGGCAGAGTAATTTGCAGTCTAACGTTTCTTAGGGAGAAGACATGCACTGCATATCTTGTTGACAGCAAATGCAGTCTTTATCAGCTAAGGTGTGAAGACAGTGTTACACGGGAATGGCAAACACACACTGCTGTAGTGGACTTGTCTTCCTCCTATCGGCTCCGTGCTTCAGGCAAGATGTAGCATCTGCGAAGTGTGCTGGCAGTAGGTGAGACCACCTCTGGCAGAATCTTGTGCGATAATCTGGGCGAAGGACCTCTCCTGACATGTGGTCAAGTGGTAAATTTTAGATACTAATTTGGAATTTCTGACTTAAGTTTAAGATTGTCTGGCATTGATTATGTGAATCAAAATGTACGTCCCAGACATTTCCTTATGAACATATAAGAAAAAAGGACGTCAATTCACACTACATTATTTCAGCTATATGTCTGTATGTATTCTTAGTTATCCTTGGCATAATGAAAAGTAGACATTTGACCCGGGTGAATGTCGCATTAAGTGTTGTATCTATGTTATTAATCGAATGACTTGACGCTTTCACAGTTCTTAGAAAGATAAGGTCAGACGACATCTGAGTCTAATGGCAGACATGACAATGATTCTGCACAAATCAGGAAAGATGGTGACTTCCATTGTTAAAGAGTGAGAAGATGGTGACCTCCATTAGCCACAATGGAGTCAGGCCTACATAAGAAAGTCAGACCTTGAGGGCTTTATGTCAACCTCTGTCTTTGAATGCACATCAAACGTGAAAAAATAAGAACAAAATTTAAAGGCCTGTTTACAGAAAGCGAGCACACATTGAAGAATACAGTAAACAGGCTATGCTCCACGAGAGGGACAAAGATATGATGGAGAACCTAAAACAAATAAAACCAGACAATAGAAAGCAAGCAAATGTGAGTTACAAAGCCAATGGTAATCAATGAGCGGAATGCATTCTAAGGTTAGCTTTCAGAATGTCCTCAAGAAGTCTTTAGCAACCAGACAGCTGTTCTCTCTGGTAGGCTTCAGCCTGAAAGGGGCCTGAAATGAATGCAGGTGAATTGTTATGGGCCCAAATGCATACAACGTCTCATGTTAAACAAAATGTCTGTAAAGAAATAGCCTCCTTCTCTCTCAAAAAAAAAATATCAACAGAATAGAGTAAGGGATTAATTTGATTGTTAATCCTGGTACCCTCACAACTGTGTTGGGTGTATGCATTTGGGACTGTACTGAACGATGAACTTAAAAATATGCAATAACAAGAAAGAAGGACCTCTGTTGATGTCATTAATACATGCCAGCGGCACCATTTCAATGTAGTTATTAGCTCAAAACATGCAATTACTGAAGTGAATGGTTATAGTAATGTTAATCCTGTCTGGTAAGACTTAATGGAGATTACTTCTTGCAAACTAGAATGAAGGAAGACGTATGTGGGATTTATAGTGCAGTGGAGAGTTAGAGCATAGTAGAGCAAGGCTTCAGTTTTCAAGTGAGCTCTGACGGAGGTCACACAAGGCCCAAGCAATTTGTTCCAGAAAGGGAAACGTTTTTCTGTAGTGCTCCCACTGCTCATCATTGCTTGGCACAACGAGGGAGGTATTTCTCAGAAACAATGGGGGTTTATGTGCAACAACAATATAAAACTAAGAAATAAGCAATTTAAATGATCCAAGCTAATTTAGATAAAAGGGCAAAAAATCTGAATGAAAAATGTCACAGAAATGAAAAAAGTCAGATGGGCTCAAAATCCTAGAGAAACTGGGAAATGGCATTCAGTGTTTTGCTACAGTAGATGTAAAAATAAGTGAATAAATTCCACTGTCCTCATAACACTGACCCTGAATTAGAACCACACCCCCCGATCCTGACCCACAAGTGAACGTGGTTTGATTGATCAGAGGGTTGAGAGTCTTTGGGGTGAGAAATAAAAGATATACATTTAATTAATAGCCTTCTATCCGGACACCGGATGGTGGAGGAGTCTAATCCATTACCACTTACTTATAAGGTTGGTTTGGCCATAGCTTCTACTGTGGTAATAATAATGGAAATGTACTTTCCCTGATGAGGGCTGGACAGGACCCGGTGCTATTGCCCCAGTACTCGTCATATGGGGCTAGAGCGGTATCTGTCTTGATATGACAGAACACTCTCTTTGGTGTGTAAAAAGTACACTGTTATTTACAATTCTAAATATTAGCTAGTTCTTGTTCTTATTTCTTCTTTTTATAGAATAAAAGTATTGACAGATGCTTCTTGGTAGGAAGTGTGGGTTGGGAGGAGCTGAGAAGGGGGTACTTGGCTTTATCTAAGGTTTAGGTTCATTCTTACTGTTTTTCAGTGGCCACACCGAGCTGCACAGCGCCATCCTAAACTAGCCAATGCCTGTCACAACCGGGTTGGAGTGTCCAAATCCGCTTCACATACTCTCATGGAATGTTAATGGGCTAAATGATAAAATTAAGCGAGTAGCTGTCATTATTAAACACCCAGCTCCAAACATAACTTTCCTTCAGGAAAGACATTTGCTGTGTTCTAATTTCAAATTTCCTGGATGCTATGGATACAGTTCAAAGTATCATGCAGGGTTTACATCTGGCTCACGTGGCGTAGTGATCATATTTTATAAAACAACCCCCTGGGCCGAAACATCCTTATCACAGGCTCAATGCATGGCAAATAATGGACACTTGTGAGTGTTTATGTCCCCCTGCCCTCCTGGGTTGCTCACTGCGTTACTCACCAGGGCTTTAGCTAACTTGCCCCTCGGTCATCTAATCATAGGAGGGGGTTTTAATGTAATCATGGACAAATATAAAGATGTTCGGCACCTTGGGACCAGGTCGGCATGTAGGCCTACTGATCTCCTGGGATGGGCGGAAGTATGGGGACTCTCCGTGGCACGCTCAGAGAGGTGAATAGAAGGAATTGACATATTACACAATGGCAAATAACACATTGTACTGACTCTGAAGCTCTTTCCTACTACTCGCTGATAGGGTGCAGGTCTCCAAAATATCTAGAATGATTCACCACTTTTATTGGAACTAATGATCACTGAACCAGGCCTATAGACTTCTTTAAATGTAGGCCCTGGTGGTTGATGAATGGGGAAACAGCCACCTCTCTCAGGGCAGACATTGAAAAATATCTTAGTCTAAACATAGATTCAGTGGATTTGGCAGTGACGCTGTGGAAGGTCTTCAAAGTGGTGATCATGGGGAGGGGAAAGGTATATGTCAGACAACAGCTCCAGAAAATAGAAGCCAGCATCATCACCTTGGAAAGGGACACAATACAGCTGGAGTGAAAAGCAATCAAATCCAAATATCCATCACTGCTTCATAGGCTGGAAAGCATCAGAGCTCTACTGCATGACACCATGTTCGGCTCAGCCAGGCAGACATGGTTGGCTTCGCTAAACAGATTATATGAACACAGGACTAAATCAGGTAAATTGCTCTACTGGCTGGTCACTAACGACGTAAGACCATGCAGTGTGCCACCTATCAATGATGACGTAGGCAACCGTATCACTAACACCAAAAGGCAAAAGGTTAGCTAACCCATTTGCAACTTACTACAAAAGGCTACTTGCCACTCGCAAAACGTCGCAGAGGGAACGCGATAACCCAATGATATCCGAAATCCCTCTGCAACGCATAATGCTGATGGATCAAAATGCTTTAAACGTACCCATAATTCCATAAGTGATTACCGGCCCTAATAGATTATCGGAATAAATAAAAAAACAATTCTTATCCACTATTAGCCAACACTTACATACCCTTTTCATAGAGGCAATACAGCACCAAGGCCTACCCTGTGACCTAGGAGGAGCCACAATCGTTGTCCACCACAAGCCCAGAAAACTTCAATACCGATGTTCATCATACCACCTGTTGGAAATGGCCCTTTTTGCAGGGTTATCCCCAAACTTTTTGCTTCTTCCTCCTACTTTTTCCTGACCTGTGGATGTTGGCGTTAGGACTCTGGGCACTTTACCACTGCTGATCAGTGCTAAAGTGCATATGCTCTCTGTGTAAATTGTTATTGTGATTGGTTATCCATGATTGGCATATTTGTTTTACCAGTAGGTCCCTAGTAAAGTGGACTGAGTTTGCCAGGGCTTGTAAACCAAATGCTACTAGTGGGCTTGCAGCACTTGTTGTGCCACCCACATGAGTAGCCCTGAAAAGGTGTCTCAGGCCTGCCACCGCAGTGCCTGCGCACAGTTTGTTAACTGCCATGTCGACCTGACCAGTGCACCCACTTGCCAGGCCTTACCCTTCCCTTTTCTTACACATAGGACACCCCTAAGGTAGGCTCAAGGTACCCCCCTGGGCAGGGTGCAGTGAATGGGAAAGGTAGGACATGTACTGGTGTGTGTAACATGTCCTGATAGTGAAATGCTGCCAATTTCGTTTTTCACTATTGAAAGGCTATCTTGCCCATAGGACAGAATGGGGAATGCTCTGTAACATTTTTACAAGCATATCTTCCCATAGGAGTAAGATGGAAAATTGGAGTCTGGTATCCCTGAACTCAGAATTTAATAACACATCTTTTAGGAAGGATGGTTTTTAAATTCTTTGTTTGAAAATAACACTTTTAGAAAGTGGCTATTTTTCTTGTTCAACCTTTCTGTGTGCCTCTGCCTGGTTGTGGATTGACTGTCTGGCTTTGGGAGTGACAGGGGCTGGTGAGGGGTCCTGGCTCCAGGAGTCTGGGTGAGTCAGCACTAGGCTGAATAGTCCGATCTGCATTTGGAGTGGTGGGAGGAGTAGCACCTGTACCTGAATAGGGCTGTGCCTGCCCTCCACAAAAGACTGGCTCCACCTCCTGCGGTGTGTCTGGGACCCAGGCCCTCACTAACAAAGGAAGAAGTTGTGCACTGGGAGAGTGCACCCAGAACTGGTTTGGACTGGGCTCAGAGCCCCTTACACAAAGAGAACAAAGACATTTTGGGGTATAAATATTAGAGCTGAAACCCCTGAATTTTAGACTACTTCGTGATCAAGAGGAACCTTTGCTGAAGAGGACAGCTGAAGAGACTGAAGAGAAGCGCTACCCTTGCTGTGTGTCTGGGGCTGGCCTGCAGTTTGCTGTTGCTGCTGAAGGAAGGATAAGGGACCTTGCAGTGTGCTGTGTCCACACCCCTGCTTGAAAAAGAAGTCTCCAAGGGCCTGTGTGAGCTGGCCTCCTGTTGTGGAAACTCAGGAACATCAAAGTTTCCAAAGCAACGCTGTGTGCGTGTGTCTGCACACAACTCTATCTGCACTGTGACTTTTGTGAAGCCTGCTCTCCGTGACGCTGTGTGCGTATGTCAGCATTCCGTCCTGCCTGGCCTGTGACCTCCGTGGAGTCTGCGGCGTTAGAGGAGAAGGACGCGGGGGGCCTGCCTAACAACTGTTCACCGCCGGCCTCGCATTCCCCTTTACCGTCCAGGAGTCCGTGGCACGCGTCACTCAAAAGAGGAAACTACTAAGAAGTGCTTCGTGCCCTTCACCGCCGCTGGCCCGAGTCGAGAGTCAAGGATAATTATCGTTGGAGAGAGGGCAGCGCTGCAGCATACTCGGCTGTGAGGCGTTTCCTGGCAACCCGGATCCCTCTGCGACGCCCAGCCGCTGCCGACGGAGCCGCCCAGCAGGACGCCAGCCCAGAGTTCTACAGAGCCGCGAGCCTGTGCCTGCCTTGTCTTCCCGAGGCATGGGGCAAAGTACGAAGGAAACCAAGCAACCCTTAGGTAACGCTCAGACCTAAGTCCTGAGCCGCTGCGTGTGTCGCTGCCTGGGGCGAGTTGCAGGTTTACGACAAACTGCCAATTCACACCAGGGGCCCGTGTTACATCTGCCGACTCAGTTACCACGCATTGGGTGGCATATTTTCGTTATCGCTGGCCGCGGAGTCAGCCAGAGAGAAGTGAAGGGTTCAGAGCAGCAGGGGCACCGTCCGTCGGTGCCGAAGTGACATGTGTTTTTAATACCACGATTTGTGCACATAATTTACTAAGATTCAAAGGACTGTTTTGCCCTAGTACTCTTTCGCACAAAGAATACAGAGTCTACAAGTTCATTTTTGCAACACCTTTGAAAGAATACAGAGTCTACAAGTTTATTTTTGGCAACATCTTTAAAAGACACTTTTACTGAAAACCTTTTCCTGTGTATGTTGGATTTTTGTCGTTTTGGTCTTGTGATGCTTAGATAAAAGTACTTTATTTTTCTAAACCTGTGGGGTGTCCATTTGTGGTGTTATCACTGTGTTTCTGTCAGTGTTGGCACAAATGCTTTACACATTGCCTTTGGGATAAGCCTGTCTGCTCGTGCCAAGCTACCAAGGGGTGAGCAGGGGTTATCTAGAGTGTGTTTCCCCCTTACCCTGACTAGAAGCAAGGGTCCCTATTTGGACAAAGGTACCTACCTCTGCCAACTAGAGACCCCCATTTCTAACAGTGGTGGTCAGCGGTGAGGATTTAAACCTGTATTTGTACTTGACCCACAGTGATTGGTGTACATCACTAGTTTAGCGCACACCCCTACGCAACCACATACTGTGTTTTGTTTTTGGTTCTATTTTTGAGTGACCCTGAAAGTATCCACGCATCATGTCTCAGAAGAGTAAACCAGCGAGTGAGGCTGCAAGATTGAAGTTTGAGATTGAAATGTTGCATTCCTACAAAGTAGAGCAGCTCAAACAATTTTGCAAAGATTTGGGATGCCCCATGAAGAGCAGCTCGAGGAAAGAGGAGCTGCAGAAGGCCTTAAGGGCCTGGTGGGAGACCAAAGAGGCTAGGGAGGCAGAGGATGCAAATGTGGAGGAGGATGCGCAAGGGGATGGTTTCATATAACAGGATCTGCCTGTGGGCAGACCAGCCTCCAGGGCTGGCGGCAACCATTCCAGTAGGAGCTTTTCCCCAGAGGAGCTGGAGGAAAATCAATGGGTCAGAGAGCATGAGCTGGAAGTCCTGAGGCTCAAGGCCAAGGTGGAGGAGAGCAAGGATGCTCGTGCCTTGGAGGAAAAGAAATTGCTTTTTGAGAGCGAAAGAAGGGCAGAGGAGAGGAGGAGATTCTTTGCCTTGGAAGGAAAGAAATTGATCTTGGCATATGAGCTGAGAATGAGAGAGCTCGATAAGGAGCTCGAGAGGCTTGAGGCCATGAGTGTCTCAGCCCAGCAAAAAGAGATGTGTGTAGCTCAGGAAGTGAGCTTTGCTGAGTTGGAGGTGTAGTCCAGCTCAGATGGTGGCAGCAAGATTGTGTTATCTAGTACTGAGGGAGAAGTGCACACACCCAGAGAAGTGGCGCCTGACTTGAGGTAGGGGGTTAACATACACCAGTGGGTTCAGGTTTATGAGGTAGCTCCAGTGGTGTGCATTGTCCCTGAAGTAGATCGGGGAACTGACACAGGGATCATATTCCTAGTAGTGGGAGGGACACTCTACTGACTCTAGATGAGAGGTGCAGGGAGAGGGGTTCCCCCATGGTAGAAGTCCTGGTGTGTGAGTGTGGAGACCGCCCAGAAGAGTGTGGGTTGAGTGACAGAGACAGTCAGACACTGTCTTGCCAATCTCAGGAGAGTGGTGTGGGGTACTTGTGTGAGGCACTGGAGGGTGAGGCAAAGGGTAGCTTGGTTAACAACTATGGGGGGCTGTGTGATTCATTTGTTGGAGAGCATATTTTAAGTCCCTGTTTTCCAGAGCTATGCCAACACCCGGTGGAGTGTGAGTTCCCTGATTCCAGGAAGCTTGCGCTGGAGGCAGACCTTTTGGTGGATTCCAGAGGGTCTGAAGAAGCTTTTGGGAGTGATACTGAAGGGGGTGGCTCAGGTTTTCCCCAACCAAGTGAGGTAGGGGAGGTTTGTGGTAGCCCAGATAGGTCCCAGTGTAGTGGGAGGGGTGTAGGGTCCTATGTCCTGTCTCAGAGGAGAGGGAGTGGGGTGTGTCACAAGGTGCCCAAAACCCAGTCCCAGGACCTGGTTGGTTCCATAAGGGAACACCAGGAGGGGGGCCTAGTCTGTACCGGGAGGCCATTTCCTGAGGGGGATCCCCAAGTGTCAGATGAACTGAGGGGGACTGCTGTAACCAGCATCGCACCAGTTCTGGTGTCTGGTAGCACTGCTCCAGTGTGGAGGGTGCATGGGTCCAGAGAAAAGGGTGAGGGGGGGTTGGTATACTCCCCTGGAAGTCCTGGATTGCCAGGCACAGGTCTAGCCTAAGGGTACAGACCCTGGGTTGGAGGACCAGGTTCAGGGTGTCCCCCCTGACCTGGAGGAAGGGGCGACTGCTAACAGTGCCCCTACCAAGTTGTCTTCTTGGGGTACCACTCCAGGTGGGAGGGTGCAGAGCCCCAGGGAGGAAGACAGGGTGTGGGAGAGCCCACCCCAGTCTCTTGTTCAGCCGCAGGGTACAGACCCTGGACTGGTGGGCCAGTGTCAGGATGCCATACCTGACTTGGCAGAAGGTAGAGTGGAGAAAAGGTGCCAGGCACCTGGGGCTACTGCCCCCCACTTTCTGATGCCACAGAGGTTAGAGAGGCCTGAAAGGCATGAGGCCTAGCTCTCATCACTGACAGCTGTCAGTGGCCATGGTGGCTGGTTGTCCTGGTGGACAGAGTTGCCCCTGGGAGGGGGGCTGGAGGCACACCCTGGGGGTGGACTGGGCCACACCGCTGTGTTGGCCATGTGGGTACTGTCTACCAGTGCAGACACATCTGTGAGCAAAATAAGCTTAGGCGCTGCACAGATGGGGTCCCCAGGTGAGGAGAAGGGACCCCCATGGATTAGCCTAGGGGGCCCTGAGAGTATAGATAGAGAGATCCAACTGGGTTCAGGAAGGCGTAGAACAGGAATAGACCCCTGCTGTTCGGGCCAGGTTCCGTGTTCTATCGCCCCAAGCAGGGAATCCCATCGAGGTATCGATTGGTCTACCCTGGCTTTAGGCTGGAAGGGGGTTGTGTTGGAAATGGCCCTTTAGGCAGGGTTATCCCCAAACTTTTTGCTTCTTCCTCCTACTTTTTCCTGACCTGTGGTTGTTGGCGTTAGGACCTGGGCACTTTACCACTGCTGATCAGTGCTAAAGTGCATATGCTCTCTGTGTAAATTGTTATTGTGATTGGTTATCCATGATTGGCATATTTGTTTTACCAGTAGGTCCCTAGTAAAGTGCACTGAGTGTGCCAGGGCTGGTAAATCAAATGCTACTAGTGGGCTTGCAGCACTGGTTGTGCCACCCACATGAGTAGCCCTAAAAAGGTGTCTCAGGCCTGCCACCGCAGTGCCTGCGTGCAGTTTGTTAACTGCCATGTCGACCTGGCCAGTGCACCCACTTGTCCAGCCTTACCCTTCCCTTTTCTTACACATTGGACACCCCTATGGTAGGCCAAGGTACCCCCCCTAGGCAGAGTGCAGTGTATGTGAAAGGTAGGACATGTACTAGTGTGGGTAACATGTCCTGATAGTGAAATACTGCCAATTTCGTTTTTCACTATTGAAAGGCTATCTTGCCCATAGGACAGAATGGGGAATGCTCTGTAACATTTTTACAAGCATATCTTCCCATAGGAGTAAGATGGAAAATTGGAGTCTGGTATCCCTGAACTCAGAATTTAATAACACATCTTTTAGGAAGGATGGTTTTTAAATTCTGTGTTTGAAAATAGCACTTTTAGAAAGTGGCTATTTTTCTTGTTCAACCTTTCTGTGTGCCTCTGCCTGGTTGTGGATTGACTGTCTGGCTTTGGGAGTGACAGGGGCTGGTGAGGGGTCCTGGCTCCAGGAGTCTGGGTGAGTCAGCACTAGGCTGAATAGTCCGAACTGCATTTGGAGTGGTGGGAGGAGTAGCACCTGTACCTGAATAGGGCTGTGCCTGCCCTCCACAAAAGACTGGCTCCACCTCCTGCGGTGTCTGGGACCCAGGCCCTCACTAACAAAGGAAGAAGTTGTGCACTGGCAGAGTGCACCCAGAACTGGTTTGGACTGGGCTCAGAGCCCCTTACACAAAGAGAACAAAGTCATTTTGGGGTATAAATATTAGAGCTGAAACCCCTGAATTTTAGACTACTTCGTGATCAAGAGGAACCTTTGCTGAAGAGGACAGCTGAAGAGACTGAAGAGAAGCGCTACCCTTGCTGTGTGTCTGGGGCTGGCCTGCAGTTTGCTGTTGCTGCTAAAGGAAGGATAAGGGACCTTGTTGTGTGCTGTTTCCACCCCCCTGCTTGAAAAAGAAGTCTCCTAGGGCCTGTGTGAGCTGGCCTCCTGTTGTGGAATCTCAGGAACATCAAAGTTTCCAAAGCAACACTGTGTGCGTTTGTGTGCACACAACTCTATCTGCACTGTGACTTTTGTGAAGCCTGCTCTCCGTGACCCTGTGTGTGTCAGCATTCCGTCCTGCCTGCCCTGTGACCTCCGTGGAGTCTGCGGCGTTAGAGGAGAAGGACGTGGGGGGGGGGCCTGCCTAACAACTGTTCGCTGCCGGCCTTGCATTCCCCTTTACCGTCCAGGAGTCCGTGGCACACGTCACTCAAACGAGGAAACTACTAAGAAGTGCTTCGTGCCCTTCACCACCGCTGGCCCGAGTCGAGAGCCAAGGATCATTATCGTCGGAGAGAGGGCAGCGCTGCAGCATACTCAGCTTCGAGGAGTTGCCTGGCAACCCGGATCCCTCTGCGACGCCCAGCCGCTGCCGACGGAGCCGCCCAGCAGGACGCCAGCACGGAGTTCTACGGAGCCACGAGCCGGTGCCTGCCATGTCTTCCCGAGGCACGGGGCGAAGTACGAAGGAAACCAAGCAACCCCCAGGTAACGCTCGGACCAAAGTCCTGAGCCGCTGCGTGTGTCGCTGCCTGGGGCGGGTTGCGGGTTTACGAGGAACTGCCAATTCACACCGGGGGCCCGTGTTACATCTCCCGTATCAGTTACCACGCATTGGGGGGCATATTTTAGTTATCGCTGGCCGCGGAGTCAGCCAGAGAGTAGTGAAGGGTTCAGAGCAGCAGGGGCACCGTCCATCGGTGCCAAAGTGACATGTCTTTTTAATACCACGATTTATGCGCATAATTTACTATGATTCAAAGGACTGTTTTTCCCTAATGCTCTTTCGCACAAAGAATACAGAGTCTACAAGTTCATTTTTGCAACACCTTTGAAAGAATACAGAGTCTACAAGTTTATTTTTGGCAACATCTTTAAAAGACATTTTTACTGAAAACCTTTTCCTGTGTATGTTGGATTTTTGTCGTTTTGGTCTTGTGAAGCTTAGATAAAAGTACTTTATTTTTCTAAACCTGTGTGGTGTCCATTTGTGGTGTTATCACTGTGTTACTGTGAGTGTTGGTACAAATACTTTACACATTGCCTTTGGGATAAGCCTGTCTGCTCGTGCCAAGCTACCAAGGGGGTGAGCAGGGGTTATCTAGAGTTGGTTTCCCCCTTACCCTGAATAGAAACAAGGGTCCCTATTTGGACAAAGGTACCTACCTCTGCCAATTAGAGACCCCCATTTCTAACACCACCCAATTTTCATCAGTGTGGAAGCCAAGATCTTTGCTAAAATCCTGGCAAGCCGCAAGGTGCAGGTCATAGCGTGTCTGGTCCATTGTGATAAAAATGGCTTCATGGTAGGCCAAGGCACTTGTCACTGTATCAGGTGATTGCACTTGATATTAGACAGGCGTCAAGAGCTGTCTGGCCCCCACTACCTTGCTTATGTGGATTTTGAGAAGGTGTTTGACTCTATAGGGTGGTTATTCCTCTTTCATGTGTTACGTCCCATGAACATAGGTCCAGGCTTTTTATCATATGTACAAACTTCATACTCACAACCGTGGGCAAAGAAGGGGTAAATGGATTTCTCTCTGACCCATTCCTTATTGAACTGGGAACCAGGCATGGATGTCCCCTGTGCCCCCCCTCCATTTCACCCTGGCTATTGAGCCCCTAACCGAATGGATATGAAGAGATGCATTAATTTGGGGTCTGGACAGGAGTGGTCTGCTGGAAGATCAGGCCCCCTCTATGCAGACAATATGCTTCTCTTTATTTGTGCTCCCCACCTAAAAGGCCCCCACATATTGCAGACATTGACACAGTCTGAAGATGCATCAGGCTTAAACGTAAACTGGACCAAATCCGTTTTGATTCCCATTGCAGGCATCATCAAAGATGTGCCCTGGCAACCACCACTCCGAATTTTGGAAACTAGTTTCAGATATCTAGGGATTCATACAGTGTTGAATCTGCAGTCAAAATGGACACTTAGAGGAATATTTACAAGCCCCTTTGCATTGCTCTTGCACCACGCAGCATGGTGCAAGAGCGAGGCAACTTACAAAATGAGATTTATGAAGCCACACAAGGCCACCTTGCATGGCCCTGAGTGGGTTCATAAACCTTGAGCAATGCAACGCAGCTTAAATCACTGCGTTGCTTTACTCTGTGCCATGGAGGCATTTCAATGGGCGTTGCATAGGTGTTTCCATGCAACATCCATGGATTTTTACGCATTCCCAGATTTACCAGAAGTGGTAGACCTGGGAATGACCCAAAAACCCATGCATCAAAAGGTGAGGTATAATGAGGAGAAATATGTTTATTTCTCCACAATATTTCCTCTTTCTAAGTATACACAAATCAGGATTCTTTCTTTTTCTCCAACTTCAAAACATACTCGACCCCTTCCATGACCACTTAGTGCACCTTCCTGAGTTAAGCTCGTTAGAAACCAAATTAATGCTGGAACCCTTGGGTACAGGGCATATACTGCAGATTTACCACTCATTATTGGCTAATGATGCTGACCCCTTGCTTTCCCTACAAGAAGCATAGAATGCAGATTTGGGCCCACTCAATAGCGTTGAATGGAGGAAAGCCAAGATGGCCCCTGTATACTTGCCATATCAGCTAGGCTTATTCAATTTCATTTTTTACACAGGTGATACTATACTCCAGACCGTTTACATAGATAAAATCATCCCTTTCACCAATTTGCATCAGATGTCAGTCCTCACGGAGTACTCTTCTACACATGGTCTGGGAATACCCTAAAATATAACCACACTGAAAATGGATCCAACAGGAAATTACTTCAGAGCTGGGTTTTCCTGTTGAACTGTCACCTAAAATTGCCCTTCTGGGGATCATGGAAGAAAGGAGAGGTACATTGGCTCAATGTATATTTATTGGTCTTGCCTACCTTCTAGCCAAGCGATACATAGCAAACAACATGGAGATCATGAAACCCTACCACGTTACAAGAATGGCCTATTGGTATTGATCACTGTTGTACCCTTGAAAGGGCGGTTTTAAAAGCTAGAGGATGTCCGTCTAAACGTGGTAGGGTATGGTGAATCTGGTCAGAGGCTATATAACCTGTATATTACGCTCGATACTGATGCTGCATGCCTTTGTGTCCATGGCCATAAGTTAAAACCCCAATACACTTTTTAACCAACATTACTCTTTGGAGACCCCTGCCATGCTCAGATTGAGAATGCTTTAAATATCAAAGATAACAATCACAAATATATACTATGAGGTAATGCGAAGAACCTGATCCTGTTTCATTACAAGTTTAAATTGTACAATATGGATGTTACGTGTATGCCAATGGCATTTGTTTGCAAAGCAATGACAAAATTAGGAAAAAACAAAAAACGTTGTTTGATTGAAGTCGGTGGTTGCTCATACTAAATGTGTATTCTTTAGGACTTAGAAATATATCTGGAGGAAGAATAACTTCACAAAGCACTCCAAAAGGTCAGGTTTGATGATCAGGCAGTCAGGTGGCAACCTCAAACTTCCTGCCAGATATGTCTGTGTGGAGGGGGTGCATAATTGATGCCTCTATGGTTGCTTGTCCTTCATGGACTATTGGCAGGTTGCCCTAGTCCTTAGTAGATTTTGTTTCTCTTTAAGCATTTAGGCAGTTTTTTCCATAAATTCTGGGACCATTGGTGCTTTGAAGAAAAGTCTGTAAATCATTGGGGCTTGGTCCTCAGACTTTAGTCCACCTCTTTAGGTGTAGAGAGTCCACATTTTATGGTTCATTTCCACAAGAAATGTCTAGTAGCAACAGATGAGCTCGAATTCTCCCAGACAGGCTACAGTTTCCTTTGTCTTCAGAACTTCTGTACAGCTAACTTTAGGAGGGGAGCTCCACATGGGCAAAGTAATCCCACAGGTAGGCCTTGACACCTGATTTAGCCCTGTGAGTCAGCAGTGTAACAGAGAATGAGACGCCTCTCTCCTTCCAATGACATAGGACAGGTTGTCAGGAATTCTTTATTGCAGCAGTCAGAGAAGCCTCTCCCCTTCTCCTGTTCCTTCTTGCCTTTCCTTCCCCCACACCTCTCCTTCGCCCTCCCATCTCCCCTTCCCCTCTTCTTCTCTCCACTTCCCCCTCCACTTCTCTCACCTTCCCCTTCTTTCCTTGCCCTCACTCCTTTTATTTCCGCGTCCCCCTCCCTTTTTCTTTCCCATCTCACTTTCCCTCTCCCCCACCCTTTGCCTTTCTCCTACTCTTCTTTTTCCTCCACTCCCTATCTCCTCGCCCCCTCTTCTCTACACTTCACTACCCTTCTCCCTTCCTGCTTCTGTATTCACAATGTGTGAGAACCGGGTACAAATGGCACTGCAGGAGAAGAGCCACATCCCCTTCCTACCCCTGAGTATTGTCCACGAAAAGATAAAAATCTTCAATCCAGCCAGGATGATATTAAACATGCACTGTGGGGTGTGCTCATTGTGAAAATTTATGAGAATCTATCATGTTTGTTTCTTTTTTATTTTTTTTATTATTGATAAAGTACAATATACTATGCAGTAGCGTATCTGTTGACATCAACAATCAAAATAAAATGCTTCTGGGAAGCTTGGGAGAGAGTAATGGCTGTATAACCCTGGGCTGATTAATAGGCTGTGGTCCTGAAGATGCACTGTAAACACTGCCAACACTGGGCCCGGGTGTGCAGAGCGCGCACAAGTTGATGGAAGGCAGCACCGGGGGATGTATTTCATTTGATTGTAGTTTATTCTCCTCTCTCTTTTTACTCTGTCAGAGAGCCTGTCAGGCCTGATGAAATGAACCCTTTTTATATATACTGTAGATTTGTAAAATCAAAAGGGCTCTTTGTGCTCATGTTCAACACTGAAGAGCTGTCACTGGGAACTTGGCTAGTTTATGGTTATTACCCTTAGAAACCTGCACAGCGAAGATTAGCTTTATTGACATATTGCTGGGAACACAAGGATGGGGATTCTATAAAAGCAACAAAGAACACTCATGCCAGACTCTTACATCTGGGATGGGAGAAAGAAGGGGTTGCGTGCAGTGAGCAGGTGTGTGATGGGGGAATCATACCTTAGTTTTCACACATGGCTTCAACAAGGGAGCGATTTGCATGCCTGAATAAGATGTCACCAATGAATCCACAACCTCCACTCAGTGAAGTTGCTTTAGTGTCTATTCATCATCCAAATAACACCGACCCAGAGCAACGCAGTTCCTTCCACCTCAGTCTGCCCCTTAACTACCAGTTCACCAAAACAAAAGTGTTGTAATCCGTATCTGATCTCTATAAATGTATGGAGTTACCATAATTTCTTTCTTGTTATAATGTTCTGTTGGTATTTCCCTGCCCACCTATCTCTGCTATATGGTCTAACTGTTTGGGCTGAAGCCTGTGTTAGAATGTTGGTGTTGATAAGAGGACTGTGAGGCTTGGCTTGGCTTGGAGGGAGTTTGGAGTGGCGGACATGGTAGAAGGATTTTTGAAACTTTACCTGACCCTGTGATTCCCCGTGTTGAACGTGACGATGAAGAGGATGAGTACAAAGTCACTTTGTTCAAGTTGCAAAATCACTTCGGTGACAAAATCAGTATAGTGCTTGAACGTCACAAATTCTTCAGTCGGTTCCAGGGTAAACATGAAAGTGTGACTAATTATGTAGCTGTACTTAGAGGGTTAAGTAAGTTATGTGAATTTGCTGAATTAAATGAGTCACTCATAAGAGACCAGTTAGTGCGTTGCACTAACAATACCAGAATACAGGAAAAACTTCTACAAAAACAACAATCTACAAGATGCTAACGAGATTGCTAATCCACTGTGCTTTGCACACGTGGGTTCGTATCCCATCATCGTCGCCAGTGTTACAAAGACACTGTGACACACGGTGAATAAAAGCGTCTTTTACGAGTCTCCACTGCACCCCTATCTCCGCTATATGGTGCATTCCATCTGTTTGGGCTGAAGCCTGTGTTAGAATGTTGGTGTTGAGAAGAGGACTGTGAGGCTTGGCTTGGAGGTAGTTTTGAGTGGTGGAGAGTAGAGACTTGTAATAAAAGACGTTTTTATTCATTGTGTGTCGCAGCGTCTTTGTAACAACAAGCATTGGCATAGCCAAAAGGTCTCGCCTTTGGGACCTTATAAGTGTTTAGCCATGCAACAGTTGCATAACTAAATACTTATAAGGTCCCAAAAGCGAGACCTATTGGCTACACCATGATAATCGCGGCACCTGCGCTTTACTTTTAACATTAAAAGTAAAGCGCTTTAACATTATAAAGTAAAGCGCGGGTGCCGCGATTATAGCAAAAGTAAAGAAATAGATTATTTTTCTATTTCTTTACTTTTGCTAGTCACGGCACCCGCGCTTACTTTTAATGTTAAAAGTAAGCGCGGGTGCCGCGATTATAGTAAAAGTAAAGAAATAGAAAAATAATCTATTTCTTTACTTTTGCTACATCGCTGCACCGGCGCTTTACTTTTAACATTAAAGTAGCAAGCGCGGTTGCCGCGAGTATAGCAAAGTAAAGAAATAGATTATTTTTCTATTTCTTTACTTTGCTGATCGGGACCCGCGCTTTACTTTAACGTTAAAAGTAAAGCGCGGGTGCCGTGATTATAGCAAAAGTAAAGAAATAGAAAAATAATCTATTTCTTCAAAGCCGTGAAAGTGCATCCCGATGCACTTAATGACCCGTGACGCGCGTGCACGCTCACGTGAACGCAAGCTGGTCGCCAGCAAACTGCTGTTTGCACTTCCAAAACCCGCTTACTAAAACTCTCGCCAGAGCAGCGCATGCGCTGGCTCAGGCGAGACCTAAAAAGCGCTTCAGGAACTGTGATGTAAAGTATTCTATAGATAACAGAATATAAAGGAGGGGCATGCTTTGCCTCTGTGCCTTCGCCATTAAGGGTGGAGAGGCAAAGAGACTGTCTGAAGGCCAACTGTGTGCTGTAAAAAGGCTGTGCCCCTTGTGCCCCTGAGGTCTTCTCCTGCAAATAGGGTCCCAAAGACCCCTCAAACATCCTCCTGCAGGTGGGTGCAGTCACATGAAGTACCCACCTGCAGGGGGTTCTAGTTCCCTTTAGAAGTACAGGCTTGGTGTCACCTGCACTGAGAAAGACAGAGCTGGGCTGGAGATCACAGGTTTGCTGCCATTAAGGTAGTTTCCATGTGCAAGGTGGAAGGTAAGCGCACGGGTAGAAAGACATAAAAGAATCTGTAGAGGAGAAGAAGGTCAGCCGACATGATGTCACTGGAAAACTTAAATGCACTAGTAAGTCTTTTCATTGGCTTTCCATTTAGGTAAAAGGAGTCTACAGAAACCTCAATATAAGAAGATCTGCAGAAACAAAAAATGAGACAGGTAGGGCTTTGGCCACATAGTAAAATGAAACATTTCAGGAAAACTAAATAATTGTGGGAAGAATGTGCAAACTAATGATTAATACATAGAATGTGAAGTTCATGTCAAGTTCCATCTTTCGATAAGTTCTTGGAGTATGTTTTTGTTCTGGAGCTCTCTTTAAGGCAACAGCCACTCCAAGTTAAGAAATTAAACCTGAGCTTATGTTGAGTTGTAATCTATATACTTAAGGCCTTATTACGACTTTGGAGGCCCTACAGCGGACAGTGCAAACGCCAAAGCTGTGGTGCTGCCGCCCACCAGATTAGAACTTTAATCCTGGTCTGGTGGGTGGTCATGCAGCAGTCTGACAGCGGCGGTCTTTTAGGCTCATAGAAGAGCCTTACATGCAGACCGCCGCTCTCAGCGCGCCGACTTCACCTTCCTGCACAGTGTGGCATGCATGCCACACCATGCAGCAACTGGGGGTGCAAATCCAGGGGGGCACTACATGTGCCTCCCGCATGCATCCCCAGGTCCAGAGGCAGCAGGGGGCCCTGTTAGGGCCCCCTTTTGCCTCTCCGCCACCCTTTTCATGGCGGGTTCACCGCCTTGAAAAAGGCAGTGGAGAGGCAACTCGAAATATGCTCAGCTGTATTTCAGCCTCTAAATGCTGCACGACCACCGCGGGATCCTGGATCCCCGGAGGTCGCAGTGGTCCTGTGGCAGTCCAACTGCCCCAGTCGTAATACTGCGGTCAGGCCCACAGTATGGCGGTGGTCGGACCTCCACCACGGGTTCGGCGGTCCTTATTCTGAGTTATATATCGTATGTTTAAAACACATATATTTTTGATGTAGTGAAGACGTTGTTACTTGGAACATTAGAACACTTTACAAAAATCATATATGTTCTCTTAATGGCTCTGATAAAAGTTCATTGAAAAGCACATTAAAGGTACATTGAATATAATGAATTTGAATGGAGTCTTTGAGGCAGAGGTATCCTACCTCCCCCAAGTTAATGCAGCGGACATGGTAGCTCTTCTTTAACGAATTATCCCACTCCTCTAGTCAGACCATCTGGTGGATTTGACACGAGCCATGGGGATGGCAGGACTAGACAGTTGTAACACAGCACACACTGAACTCCAAAAGCAGCCCGTGGTCATGGTACAAACGCTCCAAAACTAGGCAACCAAACTTCTGCAGAACCTGCAAGGCCATATAAAGCATAACTTGGAAGTTTCACGCTCCCAGTAGAGGTCAGGTTCAAGGTTAAAGTACTCTGCACAGTCTATAGTGCCTACTGGGGTAAACCAGCCTATCTATGAACATCCTGCACTACTCACCTATCAGTATCTTACACTCAACTGGTTATTTATTACCCAAAGAGCTTTCAAATAAATCACATATGGTTCCACCTTTAAAAATGCTTAGCCATATTTTTGATAACGAGCTGTAATTTGCACCACTTAGACCGAATATTTATATAATTATCTTTAAGGTAGAAAACCCCAGGCACGCTTTAGCGGATTCAGGCTCACTCACTGCTCTCCCACAGTACACTATAGGGCAAATTTCCAATTTGTGCCAGTGCTAGTTAGCACAAATTGGAAATTTGGAAGTATGACAGAGCCCAGCTACATGTGCTTACCGGAGGGCCTGAAAACAAACTGTTACAAATAGCTCTCATCTGAGTCCTCCTTCATGTGGGAGCTGTAAAAAGAATATCCCACTGGACCCCTCCTTTATTGATTGTTTCTACCTGCCCTATGTTCAGACTCTGTTACATCTAGGAGTGCTCTGATGTACAGGCAACACGCATTATTATACAAAACTCCACAATAAATACATGAGTAAAAGGTCTGTCAAGATGCCTAATTAAGAGGCCACTGGATCCTGAAAGAAGTGAAAAGATGATTTCCATCGTGGAAGCACACTGCCTGTTTGACCTTTTGACATAGAGCATTTGGGGATTGTCAAAACAGCAATTTCTAGGGAGCGTAAAAATCTGATGAATACAAGTAAACTTCTTGTGGTTAAAAATCTTTGTAACAAATCAAAACATTACATGACCTAAAGTCCACTGGTTAAAAGAGGTTCAATAGCCATGCAGAAGATACTTATTATAGAAGCAGAGGGATGCAGGACGGCAGCTAGTCATGGAGCAAGATGGCTGCTCCCTGACACAGCTCTGTAAGATTGGTAGACTGGAGGCGTACAGCAAGAGACTACTCATTGGATTACCAGCCTCGAGGGCGCTGCCAACAGAGTCAGAACAGTGGACTGGATGGTGTTAACGTGATTTTAATTATTTACCAAATGCTTTATTACAAATACAAATATGCAGAATTCATATTTAAAATAAAGTATATTGAATACAAAAATTATAGTACGCAACCACACTGAGAACCTACAGGCCTGTAACCTAGTAATGAGGCACGGATTTTATTTTAAGTTGACATGTGTAATGACACCATGTTTTAGCGTGAATGCCCATTACTACTGAAATGCTTGTTTTTCACTGTAACAAATTATGCAAGTTGCTTTTCTTCTCCTTGCTGCAGACGTTGCCTCTTCAAAAGCGACTGTTTATTAGTTGATGAGTAGACATTTGTTGTATTAGATGACTGATAGTGAGAATGCCACAACAGAACATGTAGACGACAGGGAGGATGATCCATGGGAAGACGATATTACAAACAAGAAAGGATGTGCCTGCAGCATTCAGGGACACATGGCTGAAAGACGATTGTACTTTGATGAGAAGATGGGGAGTAGACCTGCTCCCAGGAGTGTGCTGAAATCTTATTGGTCTACGTGAAGAAAAAAGATCAAAGTTGCTACTGTTAACGCTACATAGATAATGTGTGTTTATATTAGTGTATGTTCCTCGATTAGGCAGTAGCTTTGATGAGGGCAGTTGCTTCTACCCTTAGCAGACTCCATTTTCCATTCCATAGACTGAGAGCAGCATCTCATTCTGATTCCTTTTTTCCTGACTCTCTGAGAGAAACTCTACTGAGTTTCCTAGACATCTCTTTATGAAACGTCTTAGTTATTTCCTGATTTGCTATCATTTGAACTGAGAAGATCTATAGCTTATTCTGCTAAAGCTTTAAGCTTATGCTGTACTCTCTCATCAGAAACTGTTCATGAGTTTCTGAACTGACACCTAAAACCCTTTTTGTATTATCTCGACTTAGCTTAGAATAGGGACGTTTCCTAATGGAACGCGCTTGTTACATATCAATGCTTTTTTGAATTGCTGAATTGATTCACCTTATTAATAGAAATTGATTGATTGATTGTTAACTTTTACTGATGAACTTTAGAGAAGAACACCTTAATAAAATGAATGAATTACAAAAAGATTTAAAATTAAACCCTTTAACCCAACTAAACACTCTTTATTGACTGAACTAAAGAAACGATAATTGCTGATGATTTATGTTGAGATATAACTTTGAAGTCTCAGCTAACAGCAAAGATCCATCGATCTTATGTATGGGTGTTCTTGGTGAGGAGTAAGTGACGGTGGAACCCCGTGCTCCAGCAATGGCATAGATTTAGCGACTACAGAGCCGGTTAATTGCTCAGTATCTGATGACAGACTGACGTGGGGCCTACTGGAGCTCACTGCGTCATCTGCAGAGCATGACTGCAGGAGAGCTGGGCCAACAGTCTTGAGGTGTGGTTTCCCGGAGGCGCCTACAGCCACACGCAGCCTGTGGCAGAGTGGGAATACAGAGAGGAAAGCAAGATGCTTGGATATGGCAGTGCTGATGATAAAGGAGACCCTCTATGGGTCCCCGGAGATGCCACACGAACATGCATTGGCAGTGTTAGACCTGGCATTTCGGGCGTGATTACCCCTGACTTTTTGCCTCTACCTCCTCTATTTTTGGTGCTGTGATGGATTTTGTTTTGCCAACTTAGATGCTTCGGACACTTTGCCACTGCTAAACAGTGTCAAAGTGCAAGTGCTCCCTGTATAAAGTATAATGGTAATTGGTTGTCCATGATTGGTATGTTTGCCTTACTAGTACAGTCCCTACTAAAGTGCACTATTTGTGCCAGGGCTGGTAATGCAAATGCTACTAGTGGGCCTGCAGCACTATTTGTGCCACCCACACAAGTAGCTTTGAAAAGGGAACTCAGGCCTGCCATTGCAGTGCCTGCGCGCAGTTTGTTAAACTGCCATGTTATTCTGACAAGTGCACCCACTTGCCAGACCTTACCCTTCCCTTTCTATGCACATCAGACACCCCTATGGTAGGTCCAAGGTACCCCTGGGCAGGGTGCAGTGCATGTGAAAGGTAGGACATGTACTAAGGTGTGTACCATGTCCTGACAGTGAAATAATCTCCATTTCGTTTTTCACTGTTGAAAGGCCATCTTGCCCATAGGACAGAATGGGGAGGCTGTGTAATATGTTTTCCAGCCTATCTTCACAAAGGCTTAAGATGGAGAGGTGAAGTTTAGTATGCCTGAACTCACAATGTAATAGCACATCTTTTTATGAGGGTGGTTTTTGTATTGTGTGTTTAGAAGCCACTCTTTTAGAAGTGGCTGTGTTTTTGTGCTCTAACATTTCTGTGTGTCTCTGCCTGGTTGTGGATTGACTGGCTGGATTTCAAAGTGATAGGATCTGGGGAATGTCTTGACCCAGGGGAGGAGGTGAGACAGCAACAGGCTGACCTGCATCTGGAGTGTAGGGGAGGAGTAGCCCCTAGAGGTGAAGAGGCCTGGGCTGCAGCCATAAACCAATGGCTCCGGCCCCTGCTGAGTGATTGAGGATCCAGACCCCCACTATCAAAGGAATAAAGGTGTCACAGGCAGGGAGGCACCCAGAACTGGTTTGAACAGGGGTCAGTGCCCCTGAACACAAAGACTTCAAAGCCATTGAGGGGTATAACTATGAGAGCTGAAGCCCCTGAACTTTGGAGAATGGCTTGATCAAGATTGAACAAGACTGGAGCTACTTCGTGGTCAAGAGGAACCTTTGCCAAGGAAGAAACAACTGAAGAGACTGAAGGATAGGACTGACCCTTGCTGTGTGTTCTGGGGCTGGCCTGCAGTTTGCTGTTTTAACCAAGGAAAGGCTAAAGGGACTTTACTGTGTCCCCCTGCTTTAAAGGACTTTCTGTGCTGTGTCCTGAAGTAACTTATCCCCAAGGGCCCGAGGTGAGCTGGCTCCCTGTTGTGGAAACTCAAGAACACAAAAGTTTCCAGGAGAGACTCAGCGACGCTGTGTGCGTGTGCTTGTTGCAGCCTGAGACCCTCATAAGAAGTGCCCTGTGATCGTGGGCACCTGGAGTCCAAGCGAGTGTCACCGACGCTGTGTGCGTGTGCTTTTTGCAGCCTGAACCCTTTGTGAGGATTGTCTAGTTATCGTGTGCACCGGAATCCAAGTGAGTCTCATCGACGCTGTGTGCGCGTGCTTTGTGCAGCGTGAGACCTTCGTGAGGATTGCCTTGTTAACGTGCACCCAGAGTTAAAGTGAGTCTCAGCGACGCTGTGCGCGTGTTCTTCGTGCAGCCTGAGACCTTCGTGTGGAGTGCCCGGTGATCGTGCACCCGAAGCTCAAGGGAGTTTCAGCGACGCTGTGTGCATGTGCCCTGTGGCAGCCTGAGATCTTCGTAGCAGTAGCAGCCCGGACCGGCAGCCTCGGAGGAGCTGAGCCGCCGGCCCGAGCCTGCCGTTGCCAATTCACAAAGATTGCATCGGAGGCCCAAGTCGTTAGACGAGGAGAGGAGAGTGAGTTCGCGCCCCCCCAGGTAACGTGTGGACTCCTGGGCGGGGTGCGGGCTTGGAGGGAGATGCTCTCGGCCTCTCTCTCAGTCCAGCAGCGCGAGCCTCTGCTTCGGCTCGTATCGCGGCCCGTATTGCCAAGGGAGTGGCAGTACCGGGGCCGGAGTGCGGAGCTGTACTTTTGTTACACCATACCCGTGTTGGGGGCAACTGTTGACAGAGGCTGACTGCGAGTCAGAAGGAGTGGCGGAGAGACCGCCTAAGGCACCGTTATCGGTGCCGGAGTGTATTACGCATTATCTTATTTCTGCATAACGAACTACCTGATTGTCGTATTACACATTGCATCATTTCTGCATAACGAACTACCTGATTGTCGTATGACGCATTGCATTGTTTCTGCATAACGAACTACCTGATTAGCGTATTACGCATTGCATTATTCCTGCATAACGAACTACCTGATTAGTGTATTACGCATTGCCTTATTTCTGCATAACAATGTACCTGATTGTTGTATTATGCATTGCATTATTTTTACATTGCACAAGTGCCTGATTCTAGCATTACGAACTGCATAACATGGTGTTAGGATTACAGTGGAATGTTTAGAAGTGCTCATTAATATCGTCAGAACTTACAAGGGCTGGCTGGCCTAACAACCAGCCTGGAGAAATATTACACATACTCATATGTTGGATTTATATCATGTGGTCTTATCGTATATCTTTTTATATAAAATTTATACTCGTTTTTATAAAACTCGTGTGGAGTCTATTTGTGATGTCATCATTGGGTTGCTGTGAGCGTGGTTGCAAATACTTTACACATTTGCCTTGAAGATAAGCCAGGCTGCTCGTGCCAAGCTACCAAGGGGGTGAGCGGGGGCTATCTCAGAAGGTTACCTTCGTTTCCCTGACGTGGAAACGCAGGTCCCTATTTGGCCTAAGGTACCTACCTCAGCCAAGCAGGGATCCCGGGTCTAACAGGCAGCATAAAGCAGAGCCACTCTTGAAACAACACTGGTAGGCCTAGGGTGGTGGCAGGGGGCTTGATAGTATTCTAAAGAGTGCACTGATTTGATGGATTGGATAAATAAGAGTGGCAGATCAATGTACAATTACCAGCTCACGCACTGTACATAGCCTTATATGGGGAAGGGTTAGTGTGATTTATTGCCACCCACCCTTAAATCACACCCTCTTAAACACAATAGAGGACATTATTGATAGAGCATTACTGCCTGGATCAGCATGTTGTTCTAGTGATTGCCTCACAAGAAGATGAGTGTCCCTCATAATTAAATTAACCGCTAGAACTGTCACTTGCTCTGGTGCCTGGCAGGGCTGAATCATTCTTATTGAAGGGCAGGCTACTTTTTACAGAAATGTTTGCGTGATAAATGAAACGGGGGGTCACAAAAATGACTGACTCGCACAACACTTGAGTCTGTACATTAGCACTAAAACTTTTTGAGGTGTGCTACTGCAATTGGGAGTGGTTTTTGGCAAGGTGGGATAGGGGACCTTGGGCCCCCTAAAACCATCAATGAGGTATCAAGACATCCTTTGAATACAGAGAAGATCTATAGGCAGCCCCACACAGCCCTCTTCAGCTCTGTGCAGGTTTACTGTTGGATCCTTCAGACTGCTGTAGATCTCTACATGTTGCAAAATAAATCATCTAGACAACTTTATCCCCCTGAAATCCTCACAGGAAATAAACAATCTGCCCACCAACCCCCCCACAGGGAATATGTCTGAGGTCATATTGGAGAGCAATATGAAAGAAATCCTGGTCATCGGCTCCTTCAAAGCCAAGCTGTCTGATTTGCCCTTGGAAGTCAAATCCATGCGAACAATCTGATGTCAATTCATACTCGTATTGATGCTACCGACAAATGCATGGAAGAAGTGAAGAGGCAACTAAAGATAATCATGACTTGGGGAGTTTGTAGTTCAACAATCGCATACAGGAGTTGTGGGGCCTCAGTAGGTAATCCAACAGGCACGCTCTTTGTTGCAAGTTTTACACAAGGGTATGCCCACTTGTAATGTAAAGAGCCTCTCCGAAATGTAAGACACGGGGTACACCACGGTTGGAAATAAGCATGACAGACAAAGTTTGGTAATCACTTAATATGTAGCATGAGTGTGTGCATGGTAAGAACGCATAAGCATTTGGGCTATTAGCCCTTATAAGCACTAAGGTTTATACATTAGGAACCTGGATGGTCCTGAGGAAAGAAGGATGACCTCAAAGGCAATCAAAGCCCGCTGAAGCATGTCAACCTGAGGACGAGGGAGGTATTACTCCTCCAATCACATCCCATCTTCTTGCTTTTAATCTTCCCAAGGCGCCCAAATACCAACAATGCTTAGTAATTGGTGGGACTCCAGCAGGCATATTTTAATCCTTTCCCGGTCCCAAGATTGAGCTTTCTAATAACAGAGGTGATTAACCCAGACGGCATAGTGGAAAGCGCGTACGAAAGAGACTTCATGCAGGTCATGCGACTGCCTACAATGAGCGATGAGGACAGGCACATCTGAGTAGACGTATTACTTTGAAGGAAGAAAAAAAACTATTTCAGCCCTGTCCACTTGCAAATCCTCTGGTTAGGGTGGCTTCCCTGGGGACTTTTATAAATTATGCAAAGATCAAGTTGCCCCCATGCTAGTTGAGGTGTTTGGATACCACAGGTACATTGTGCTTAATCTCTAATAATACAATTGCCACACTACTGCCGAAAGAGGAGAATGACTGTCTGGAATGTGGGAATTAGACTCCCATCTCCCTTATCTATGTAAACATTAAAAGTCTACCCAGGATACTTGCGGTGAGGTTGAGTAAGGGTAATTAATCTCTCATTCACCATTCACAAGTGGGCTTCATCCAAGGGAGATAACCGAGAATCAACCTAAGACTTCTTTTCACTTATTGCGGGATAACAAAGACAAAATGGAAGTTGTACTCAGTGCTTTTGTTTGATGCAGAAAATGGGTTTGACCATGTGGAATGGCGTACCTGCTCAATATGATAGAAAGGTTTTGCTTATGGTCACACTTTATTTCAAAGGTCAAGTAGTTTTTTCAAGCTTCCACACCTGCATAAACTGCGGAGGATTTCTGTCCCACATGGTGGCAATCAAAAGGAGCACATACCAGGGGTTTCATTTATTCCCCACCCTGCTGTTCATAATGGCACTTGAACCATTAGCAACAGCTATTAGCTAATAAAGTTATTACAACATGTGCTGGACCTCTCAAGGCTTTCCTATATGTAGATCATTATTACTGTCCCTGAACCAGCTGTTTCCTGCACTGGTTTGTTTGAAGGGTCCATTTTCCCAGTTCTTGGGCTACAAGATAAATTGAGATAAATGCGAAGCAAACCCTGTATCTAAGGTCACGACAAGTGCGAATGTTGGAGGATTTCCTATTAGATGGATGCTTCAGGAGATGAAGTACCTAGGTATATGACTGAATGGGGGAATAGAGAATATGGTTGAATTTTGAGAGGTGGTCACAGCTTCAGCTATCCATATTGGAGAGGGCACAATGGTTGTGGCTCATAGATTCAATTAAGTACTGAGCATTCGACCTCTTGCCACTTAAATTAGTATTGACTTAGATGTATGCAGACATTAAAGATTTTGTATAGGGCAAAAAATCTTGTCTGAAACTAACTTTACAGAACAAATCCACAGGAGATAACCCATAAACCCAGTTGAGACCTAGGTTGTTAATGTGTAAAAACAACAACGTCTCACCAGGTAATATTTGTAGGCAATTATGTAAAGAATAAACATCAATTAGACCTGAAAGGAAACAAGGAGACATCAATAGTTTATATAAATTGTTTAGAGTGGTCTATATTTAGAAAATAATTAATACAATTGGTGTATCAGCACTATTTACATTGTATGTAGGTGTAACCCAAACGTTCGTGTGCACGTCAGTGCTCGTGCAGGAAGTGAACGGGGCAAGTAACACTTGGAAAACTGTACAAAACTGCGAAAACGGCACAAGAAGTATAATTCAGAAAATGGTTGCAAGACATCAAAGTTTTAAGAAAACACAAAGTAATCAACAAGTTATAGTAACCAATAAACGCCAGAGATTGCACTGAGTGGTCGACGGCGTGTCAACCTGCATGCAATTCAAGTCATCATCAGGACTGGGTTATTCGATTATCCGGAGGGAGGTATTGACTGACAAGGGGGATGGTAAGCAATGAATAATAGGTATAGGCATTGAGGCTTGGACTACCCTGGTCCCTAGAACGTGTGTTTTCTCCTATGTGAGGGTCCTGCTGGATGCCAAGTTGAACTGGGGGCCCTTAAAAACTCGTAAGAAAGGTGACCTTATTTGGGCAAAGGTGGCTATTTTTAACTTTGCCTCCGGAATAGGCAAAAGACTGGTTGGGGCAATATTGCAGCTCTATAGGGCCAAGTGCATCACAAAAGTGTTGTACGGTAGTGAAATCTAGGGCTATATTGCCCTTGATGATCTTCAAATTGCCAAAAACACCTTTTTGAGATGGCTCCTAGCTGTACCTCAGGGTACCTCCACCTTGATTGTACATGAAGAGCTTGGCATGGCCTTTCTTACTGACCTGTTGGATGTTCGCCCACTCTCATTATGGTTAAAAATCTGCACCAGTAAGGGGACTTTACTACATAAATTGATCTTAAAGGACTGTATGGCCCTTGATCATGCCTCCCACATTTTGTGACTCAAATATATCAGGGAGTGCTATGCGAACCTGGGGAGATCACATCTTATTTTTTAATCTGGAATAGAGCAACAAGAAGGACCTGGTCGGTATCAAGGAGTCCTTTTTTAGACAGCAGTTAGCAGCTAGGGAAGATGAGGAGCTATTGAAACCCAGTGTACGTTGTTTTATTATGTTAAGAACCACGCAGATGATCGAACCGTATTTATTAGGGTTTGTGAATTCTTGCGATCGCTTTTTACTGACCAGGCTCCGGTTTGACCTTTTCCATCTCCTCCTCACCCACCAAGGGGGCCGTGTAAGGGACAGAGGCTGTCGCCCTGTGGCTGCGACTGTAAGCCTCCACAGGACACACTTCATTTTTTGATGTTCTGCAGCTTTTATGACCTACCTGGGAAGTCCTTTATCATTCTGATTTTGAAAAAGGCTAATTTCAGGCAAGTGCGTCCTGCTTAAATTTTTTTATTAATGCTCACAGGCGGTACAGTTTTTTTTATGTGCTTAGCTTTCTAAAATCTGCAGTCAGACTTAGATCTAGTTGTGATTAATCAGCGGTTTTTAACACACTATCTATGGCACGATGCACTTTACAATTGTTTTGCACATTTTACTTGTTCTTTTTTTTCTTTTTTATTGAGCAGAAACACAGAAGATACAGAAAAGGGAGGAGACTGCAAAAACGAATTAGACAGTAAGCATCTTAATATACATATAAATTACCAACAATAAAAAGTATAGACAAGTATAAAGTGCAATGTGTCATATTGATCCCGGATATGTCGTTCTTAATAAAGTTAACGTTAGCAGCTCCTTACCAGTTACAGTACAGTTACAGAACAATATACCATTTAACATCCAAACATAGAAATCGTAATTGATCTTTGCAAAGAAAAAAAAAACAAAAAAAAAAACTGGCCAAAGTGCAAATGCAATACAATACTAACAGACATATATAAAGTGCAAGATGCGGTATTTCACAAATATATTCTGCTCCTACAAATTCGGACTGATTCCCTATAGGTAAATTTCCGGCTAGAATGCAATGTGCTGATTACCATAAAACCAAGATATTAATAAATTTCCTCTTCCGGGCATAGCTCCGTCTAAAATGCAATATGATAATTTGCCATCTAAACAAGTTCTAATAGGGAGAGAGAAAGAAAAAAGAAAAAGCATTCATCTCCCTCTTCCAAACATACCTCAAAGTACCGTCTGCCACAGTATTTTCCAAACTAGAATTTACAAAAAGTGCAGTACATAAAGTGCAAAAGTGCAAAAAAAAAGACAATCCCCCTTTTTTTCTTCGATCTGACCCTACATCTCCAAACTGGTCTCCAGCCTCTCCATAAATTGCCATACAGTATTAAATCTTTTATTGGCGCCTATTCTCTTAGCGTATGCTTCTTCAAATTTCCTAGTACAAATTAGTTTATTGAGGCCATTCCGAATAAGTGGGTATTTTTTGGGACCTCCAATTCTGCAATATCAGTGAACGTGCCACGAGGGAGGCAATTGCTAGAAATGTCTCCTCCCCTCTCGACATTCCGAGGTTTCGTCTCTGGCTTGCCCAACCAAAAAGTGCAATCTCAGCGTCAGGATCCAAATTCTTCTGGACTCCCCAGCTTTTAGCCAGGAAGAACTTTTCCCAGAATTGTCCTAACTTCGAACAGGTAAAAAAGGTATGGAGCCAGCCTCCCTCGCCTGGAATCTGGCAGCGAAAGCATTTGTTCTCTATTTCAGGATAAATCTTATGGAGAGCATGGGGAGTATAGTACACCATCTAGCGTGACAGAAGCACCATTCTTTTAAAATTAGCCGCTCGTAGGGCCTTGCTGCCTAGCTGTGCGATGGCTTGCCAATCCTGATTCGAGAACCTACATTGGGTCTCCAGTGCCACTTTTTCTAAATGCTTATTAACCATAGTAGGTTCCCCTTGAGACCGTACACAACGATACCAGTTGCCCACCCCTCTCAGTTTTGCTATAAATAGAGCAATCACAAGTGGAGTTGTGCCTGGGCAAGGTAAAAGGCTGTACTTTTTTAGTAGTTGTAAGATCTGAATATGTCAAAAAAAAAGGAGACTTATTCGAAGTGCCACACCTCGCTTGGACTTCTTGCCAGGTAATGCCTCTGTCAGCCACTAAAAAGTGCCCTAGCTCTTTGAATACCCAATTAGTCCAGAGCCTTAGATGGCTGGCCTGTATTTGAAGACCCAAGCTCTTGCATTCGGTTAATTCTAAAAAAATAAGATCCTGTGGAGCAGGCCTGTTTCGAATAAAATATCTGGAGTCTGTAGGTGTACTCTTGCAAAGTCTTATATCTCGTTTTTTTAGGGAGTTTAGCTGTTTTCAAGAATACCGGGACCTGTTATCCCGCCTCTTGCACCTTCTTGCCTAAAAAGAAATCGTCAATAGAGTCCTTGCGGTCAAGTAAACGGGCTGTTAAATCTAAAAAGGCTGCTTCGTAATATATACGGACTTGAGGAAGTGCAAGCCCCCCCTGGCTGATGTCAAGTTGGAGCACTGGAAGTTTTATTCTCGAAACCTTCTTATTCCAGACAAATCTTCTAAACAATGTTTCTAGCTCCTTAAAATAGATCGTATTAATTTTTATAGGAAGATTTATAAACAAGAAGACCAGTAAGGGTAAGATTGACATTTTAATAAGAGCCACCCGACCTATCAATGTAAGCGGTAATAACGACCACTCTTCCAGCAGCTTTATAATTTTTTTCTTTGTGGCTTCATAATTTAATTTATAGATTTCTGTGTATTGGCTAGTGATATAAATCCCTAGATATCGGATTGGATTGGGACTAAGGGCTTGCTGTTTAAGATTATCGGGAAGAAAATCATACAAAGTATTCATTATTAAAACCTCAGTCTTATTACGATTGATTTTGTAGCCTCCAATTAATTCAAATTGTGTAAATTCAGCAAATATTAGATCGATATTCTGTCTTCTCGAACTGAGATAGAGAATGATATCGTCAGCAAACAGCTTCAATTTAGCCATACCTGGTAGTGGAGGTTTAATCTCCATGTTATTACGGATTTTAGTGGCTAAGGGTTCAATAAAAAAGGTAAATAATACAGGGGAAAGTGGGCACCCTTGTCGGGTCCCCCGATTGACATTAACCATCCCAGCTAGATTTGAATTGATAATCACCTGTGCCTGTGCCCCTTGATAAATATTGCAGAGCATTTTTGTAACCTGTGTGGGAATCCCATACCTACCCAGACCATAAAACAGGGCATCCCAATTCACTAGGTGAAACGCTTTTTCGGCGTCGCCCATCATGATGAGAGCTGGAGTTTGATTACAATTAAAAAAGTCAAGTGCTTGTACCAAAAACCCTGTATTTGTAGACATCAACCTTCCCGCAATGAACCCTGTCTGGTCTCTATGGATCACTTTTTGTGCAAGAGGAGAGAAGCGCTGTGCCCAGATTTTCTTTAAAATATTATAGTCGGAGTTAAGTAAGCTTATTGGTCTATAAAGGTTGACTTCTCTGGGGTCCTTCCCTTTCTTTACAAAGCTGATGATAATGGATTCCTTAAAAACTGTCGGAACCAGCCCCCCCACTTTTACATAATTAAAGAGCTCTACTAAGAAAGGTGTTAATTCTTTTGCAAAAGCTTTATAGAATTCTATTTGTAGGCCATTGTTGCCACACGCTTTTCCTCCCAACATAGAGGCAAGGGCGTGCTGAACTTCAGCTGCAGAAATATCAGCTTGAACCTCCTCTACCTGGCTATTTGATAGTTTTGGGAGATTAATGTCCACAAAATAATGTTGAATAGCTTCCTGCCCCACCATATATTTAGTTGTGTACAGCTGCTCGTAGTGCTGCAGGAAGACTTTAGAAATAATTTCTTTATCAGTCACCGGGGCTCTTGTGTTAGGTTCTAGAACTTCAATAATTAGGACCGCTTCTTGTTTAGTCTTAGTAGACCAAGCCAGCAGCTTGCCTACCACTTGGCTCTCTTCGTAAGCTCGCTGCTGGAATGTGCAGGAGCTGTTAATTTCTTCAAGAATAAAAAACTCCTTTAGCTCCTGTTTAGCTTTTTGAAGCTTCCCTCCCACTGGTTCATTTCTTCCTAAAGAAGCATTTTTCTGGAGCAGGGCAGAATCGCCCTCTGATTGGAGTTGATTTATACGGGTCCTGCGAGTTTTGGACTGTGCGGCCATAAGGGCAACCAGCTCCCCTCGAATTGTGGCCTTAAAAGCCCCCCAAACTGAAAAAAGATCTGCTGTGCCCTTATTTATTAAAAAAAATTCCAATATCCATTCTCTCGTATCAGCTAACCATTGTAGATTCGGAAGAAGGAGTCGATCCATCTGCCACCTGGACCTCGTCCTCCTGAGCTCATCTATTTCTATTTCTATTTTGACCATCAAATGGTCTGAGAAAGAATTAGCCCCCATTTCTGCTCCAGAGTATTTCAAGGAGTGAGATATCATAAAGAAGTCAATGCGAGAGGCTGACTGGAATTGTCAGGAATAACAGGTATATTCTCGTGTCTCAGGATGGGCTCTACGCCACGGATCTATTAGCTGATAGTCTTGTACAATAACATCAATTACTTTTTTGGTCTTCGGCTTCAGCTGTTTTTAATTTTTATTTGAAGTATCCTTAGTCAAGTCCTGAATGTAATTAAAATCCCCGCCAAAGATAATTTGCCCTGTAGCCGCTCTGGGTATCTCATTAATCTTCACGATAGCTACCGGGTCATCAACAATTGGACCGTAATAATTAATGAAATTTAAAATATTTCCATTTAGACTTGTTGTGACCCAGAGCCATCGACCGTGCGAATCACTCTGTACTTGGAAAAATTCCCATTCCAACCCCCGGCTAAAATATATGGCAACCCCCCTCACTGCCATCCCTGCTGATGCGAAGAAAGCCTTAGAAAAAGTTTTTGGTACAAAAAGCTTTGGAGTGTTTGTTTTCAAGTGAGTTTCCTGAAGGAAAAGGACTTGTGGTGTAAATGAAGCTAGCCACCTTATTATCCCTCCATACTTCTGTTTGTTTAACACACCGTTTACATTGACCGAAATTATCCGACATTTAAATTTCATTTCCAAAATTCATACTTAAGTATTGCATTAGATATTGCATTAATCCATTCAGCACAATGTACTGTTTTTCCGCCATCCCTCCGCTATGCATCCGCTTGTTTTTTACCCCTGCACCCACCAGCTGCCTCCCTCCCCCCTCCCAATCCCTGCCCTCCCCAAGAGATGTGTAAGAACCCGGGTGCCACATCTCAACTCTCCCCAGCGAACTCTTATGGGGTGCCCTGGAACTGCACCCTAGGTGACCCCCTCACTCCCCGCCAACCCCCATGGAGCTTCATGACATTCTCTAATTCTATTCTATTTTCCAGAGGAGATTTCTCTTAACAGATCCTGTGCTTCCTCCAAGTTAGTAAACATATGGAACTTCCCTCTCACAAGCACTCGTAACTTCGACTGCTGAGCTATTGACGCCTGCGCGCCTTTGGCCTTAAAAAGATATAACATTTTAACAAACTCCTTTCGCCGGCGTGCGGCAGCTGCCGACATGTCAGCAAAAATCCGACAGCTAGAAAACTCGTTGATTGAAAATTGCCTCTGTTGAATTGCCTTAGTTAAAATCCTTTCTTTAATGCGATAGTCGGCAAAGTTAATCAGGATTGTGCGTGCAAATTTTGAGTTTGGGAGCGGGTGAGGAGGTACCCGATGTGCTCTTGTTATAGTGAGGTCTTCAGTAAATTCTGGTAAGACGTTTTTCTTGATAAAAGTCTCGACCCATTGAAGTGTTTGAGATCCCTCACTCCCCTCAGGAACCCCAAATATACGCAGATTTGCTCGCCGTGAATGATTTTTGAGTTCCTCGAGTTTACTTTCCAATGAATTTTTTTCTTTTGTTGCATCATTCACTTTCTGATGCATAGAGTTCATTTGATCTTCCAAATGCGCAATCCTTGATTTCGCTTCATGTATCCTATCTGGAAAGCTAGTACTGCCTCACTGATTTTTCCAAGACCCTGATGTAAAGAGGCTATTTCGCTCGCTTGTGATGTCTTCAAATCTCTTATGTTTAGTTTAGTTTAGCCATTTATAAAGCGCCTGGTTACACCACCAGTGCGTCCCCGCTCTATAACGGCACTCTGAAAGAAAGGAAAAGCAATGACTGCAGAAACACCCCAATATCCATTAGATTGTTACCCTATTGGAGAAGAGCCAAGTCTTTAGCTGTTTGCGAAATTTCATTTTTCGCATTGCTCGACTCTTAAATCCATTGGGAGAGAGTTCCATATCCTTGCTGCTTGGTATCTAAAGGATTGGGCCCCCATTCTAGCTTTAAAAACTCTGGGAATAGTGACCAAAGCCCTGTCCCTGGATCTTAGATTTAGACTCGGGCAATACTGCACTAGCATGGAATGCAGGTACCTCGGACCTTTTTTTTGCAGTTTGCGATGACCATAGCACATAGCCTTGAACGCTATTCGTTTCTCCACTGGCAGCCAGTGTAGTTCTGCCAGTGCTTTCTTTATGGAGGATCTTCTTGGCAGGCTGAGAACCAGTCGTGCTGCTGCATTTTGTACCTGTTGGAGTTTTTTTAATCCCTTCTTTGTGGCCCCCAGGTACAGAACGTTCCCATAATCCATCTGTGAGGTAATCACTGCATGTACAATGGTTTTCCTCGTTCTTGTAGGCAGCAGGTCTAGTATCTTTCTTAGAATTTTCATGGTTCCATAACATTTTCCTGCAACTTTACGGATTTGGTTATCGAAAGTCAGATTAGAATCGAACCATACTCCAAGATTTTTTACTTCCATTTTCGGAAGAGGAAAATCTCCCAGTGAAACCGGCCACCAAACTGGTGACCAGATGGACGGAGTCTTGCCCATGATCATCACCTCCGTTTTGTTACCATTGAGCTTCAGAATAAGATTCAACATGGTCTTTATATCACATTGCATGATGGTGCTTTTCTCTTGAGTTTGTGTCGGCGGGCTGTGTAGGAACTCTCCATTTTCTTTTTGATTCACCGCTTGCTGTCCTACAGCTTTCAATCCTAATTGACTTAATGACTGGGGCTGAGGCAGATGTTGAGATGACTGCTGCAGGAGCATTGATTCCTGTGGGGGCGCCTGAGACTGAGCCTGTGACGCTGATGGTGATGCCTGTCCCTGAAGCTGGACGTTCATCAAAATATTATTGACCTCTAAAGTTTTTTCCTCCGTGATAGCTACTTGTCGTGAGGGGGGTTGCAGATCTTGAAAGCAGCTGATTAATGTATCTTCATCAGCCCCCTCAAGAGGACTTTGCAGTTTCGCCGGTGTAAACTGAGTAGCCAAAGATGCTTTGCCCTTTGAAAATAACGGGTAGTCTTTATAGTTACTCCCACCCTCCCCGGCGGTTGGAGCCGAAGCCTGTTCCCCCTCTAGTCTCATTCTTTCCTCTAGAGCTCCTTGTGTCCCCTTCGCAACAGCAAGGTCTCTTGCACCCAAGTCCCGGTGGGGTTCTGGCAGATCTTCTTCTGAACTCTCGAGGCTAGAGTTTATTCCAGGTTGTGTTTTTGCATTGTATTCTGCTCTTGCTACGGTTGACACTGCTTTTGATTGAGCAAGTCACGTTTTTGCTTTAAGACCAGCTGCTGAATCAACTTTAGCCATTAAATTGGGCTGTTTTAAATGCTTTCCCATTTCTTTTTTTCACCTTGGCAGTCTCTTCCAGCAGGCAAAGCGGAGATTTTTCGCTCTTTTTAAATTTTTACTAAGCGAGAACAGGTGAGAGTAAAAAAGCCCAAAGAAATAAGAGCAAAAATGTGAGCAAAAGGGGAAAAGAGCCTGATCTTCCCACTGGGCCAGGGTCCACGCTACAAACCCCACATAGTCCAGAAGCTGCCAAGAACTGTTGCAATTCACCGCTAACAAGCAGCTATTTAGCAGTCTCTTAAGGAAATTATCTGGTCAACAGTTATGAAGGTTTTAGTGTTAATTAGCAAAATGTTAAAAATGCCTTCGAAATATATGTGTCTATGTGTATATGTCATTCATTTAGTGTTCCTTGGTCACTTTACGGCATTAAACACAGTGGGCAGTGGGAGCAGTGCAGGTCTATTTAGCGGCACTCCCTCTCCAGCGCATGGGGTCTGCCGCGCTCACCTGCGTGCAAGCCTGCCGCCGCCGATAGTCATGCTTTAGTCCCGTTTCAATTCTCAGCCACCATCACCCCCGTCGACTCCACGAATCCATGAGGGTGAAAAAAGAGATGCAAAATCCGGCTCCCTGGCAGCAGCGTGCCTCCGAGGTGCCGTCCGTATAAGACCGCAAAGAGCCCTGCCGCCGCCGCTGCTTCTGCTGCCGCGGCGTCCATCCGACTGCGTGATCTGCCTGAGGGTTGGGGGAGGAGTGATGGTCACTAGCAGCAGCTGCACACGGTCATGCTGCCGCCCTCCTTCTCACATTTTACTTGTTCACTAAATGTTTATATCGGATAAGATTAGTTGTTTTTATTTAAGTTATTTTTTATTATCTGGTTTTGCCCATGTGAGTCTGGTTTTCTTTGTATCTTGTCCTTTATACACAGTCTTGGTTACTATTTCAATTGGTATGTTTTTATTTGAGAAAGTTCTTATTGTATTCATTGTGTGTGCTTTTATGGTTTTTGTGCAAGAAACCGAATGAAGATAAAGATTGATTGATTGACTTGGACTAAATGAATGTCGGTAAAACCAGGAAGATCTCTTACCATGTTCAAGCAATGCGAATCCGGCATCGGAGAGAAGGCATCTGAGCTGTGGAAATTCAATTATCCTCACTTGTTGACTGTAAAAAAGGGGGAGGGAGATAAGCGGGGTCACCCGGGGTTGGGAAAGTAGTAGAGAGGTGTTTGCAAGGCAGGTTTATTTACCTGCCTCTAGGACGAATCCAGCATTTGTCTTGGGTCGGCGAGGGCCTGTAATGAATGTGTGAGCCCTCCTAATTGCTGCCGGGCCGGCGTGGATGTGTGTACGAGTTATGCAAGGGTGTTTTGCAGGTTAATTAAGGTTTAAATGCAAACCCAGGTAGAAACACTTGAACGAGATGTGTAATTGGAGGGGGGGCAGTGGATGGTGCCCAAGGGGGATAGAAAAGGGGAAAAAGAAGAAGACTGAAATGATAGTAGGCCTGAGAACATATACGGGTAGAATAGATAGATATTATGTTACATGCTCAAGGGCTCTGTGAATACCTTGGAGTATATTACATTGTACAGAATAATATATAATCAAAATAACAATATTCGTGTGAACAAAGGCAACCATGTATGCAGGAAAATAAGCATTATCGCATAACCACTAAATTGGTGCGGCAGAAAGACATTGTTGAATACATAGGAGGGTTACAAGGTCATTGATGGAGCAGGATTTTGCAAAAAGAAACCTGCTCGAATTAACACCCCCATAATACGTACTAACAGTGTGCAGTAACAGTTTAAAATACACATTACATGAACATGTGGGAAACTGCTTTGTGCATGCATGTACTAATATGAACTAATGCATGAAAGAACTAGGCCGCACTTTACATTGCGCCTCTAAAGAAACAAAACTAATGCATGAAAGAACTAGGCCGCATACTAAAATGCGGTTAGAAAGAAACAGAATTAATGCATGTTTAAGCTGCATTTTATATTTCGCATCTTGCATCTTGCTCTAAAAATAAATGAATAATGCCGCTTTTGCCTTAAGCTTTTGCTAGGAAAACATGTAACAGAAATGGGGAGATGTGGAACGATGGAAGGGTAGATGGACGAGAACGAAAGAAGAAGCTGCTGGTAAAAGAGTGTCTATGTTTCCGTTAAAAGAAACAGAACAAGTTGAAAGGGCATGTCCGATGAGAGAGGTTCCAGGTGGTGGATATGTTCACGTTCCATGGTCAAGGCAGGGTATATTGTCTTTTACAAATGATTTTCCCAGATTAAGAGAGAAACCAGTTGAGTGGTATAAACAGGTGGAGAGGTTTGTAAAAGTTTCAAAGGTTTTGTTAAAGGATCTAGATGGATTGTTTGAGATTGTCGTTCCAGCAGAATTGTGGACAGAATGTAAAATCACTATTGACTGGCCAAAAGAAGAATATCCTAGAGATCCTAAAACAGGTGCACCATCCGATGAGATGATGAAAAAGTACAATCAGGTGATCACTTTCTTGAAAGGGAAAATTTCCCCTAAAGAAACAGATTGGGTTAAAATAGACAGAACGACCCAAGAACCAAAGGAATCAGTGCATGCTTATTATGAAAGGTTGTTACAAGTATTTAAACAGTACAGCGGATTTGAGAATATTGGAGACAAAGATATGGGACATTTTGTGTATCGTTTTGTGTTTGGATTGAAACCGGAGATTAGTAATATGATTCAGCAACATTTGATCTGTTGGCAGAGTAAAACAATTGATGAAAGTTTGAGGTATGCGAAGTATTGTAGTGATGACATTGAAACAAGACATAAGAAATTAAAGGAGAAAATGATGTGGGCACAAGTGAAGGTAGCAGAGCAACAAGAAGTAAATAATAATTCCCAGACAGGTTATCAGATGAATTGTCAGAATCAAAATGGTCAGGTACCCAACGGAGGTAGAGGTAGAGGTAAAATGAGTAAAGAAGAGGCTAGGAAGAAATTTCCTTGTCATGCGTGCGGAAAGATTGGACATTGGAAGAACGAGTGTAGATCTGCTCAAAAGAATAATGGGGTAAATCAAAATTTAAATCCACAGATGCAGAATGAGGTGGTTGTGAATCAACAGCAGCAGCAGGTAGTTACTCCACAGTTACAGGTGCCACAAGCTCCCATGCCAAATAATGGGAATGCTCAGGTGCAGAGGTACGGTGTGAACACTGGATTTCACGGAGGTGACCATATTGGTAAGAATCAAAGTGTGCAAATGGTTCCGCAATATTGGTTGCAGTGCAATGAGAATGATTCAGACTCATCTCAATGACGGTGCCTGAGGGGGGAGGAAGAGTGAGTACTTGGCGCATCTTTAGCGGTAGATCAGTCAGGTCCATTTGTCGAAGGAAAGGTGGAAGGTAATGATATTACATTCCTGGTGGACACTGGTGCTACCCGTTCTACTGTGAGAGCAGCAGAAATTCCAAACCTACCCCTCTTGGGAGAAACTATCCAAGTTGTAGGAGTCTCAAATCAGCATATCCGAACCCCAGTCACAAATCCAATAGAAGTTCATATTGGAAGTTTCAGAGACATGCATCTTTTCGTGGTATGTGACTCAAGTCCAGTAAATCTCTTGGGAAGAGATTTATTGTGCAAAATGAATTGTACCATCTACTGTACGCCAGATGGTATTGCGTTTCAGACACCTGATGAAGATGTTGAATTCAAGATGATGTTAGCGAAGCAAGGGACAGAAGTGGATGAGTTGTTTTCACTTCTCACAGAAGAAGGTTTGCCTGAAGAATTAAAAAGTACAGTGAGGATGGATGTATGGGACTTTACAGGAAAAGAGATTGCCCTAATGACAAATGTAGATCCGATTCAGGTTACAGTGAAAGAGGGTGCTGTGTGTCCAAACACTCCTCAGTACAAAATGAGTCCAGAAATAATTGCAGGAGTCACTCCTGTGATTGATCAAATGATTGAACAGGGAATTTTGAAAGAAATAATGAGTAGTCCTTGTAATTCGCCCATTATAGGGATTAAAAAGCCAAGCAGAAAATATAGAGTAGTACAGGATTTAAGAAAGATTAATAAGGTTGTAGTACCTTGTTGTCCAGTAGTACCAAATCCAGCAGTAATCCTTTACCAAATTCCATGCGATTCAGAATGGTACACAGTGATTGATCTGTGCCAAGCATTTTTCTCGATTCCTTTGCATCCGCAAAGCCAATATCTTTTTGCATTCCGGTTTGGAGACCGTGTTTTGGCATGGTGCCGAGTTCCTCAAGGGTATACAGAGTCCTTAAATCTTTAATCAGATTCTGAAAAGGTGTTTGGAGACCTTGGTCATGCCAGGAAATTCAATCTTGGTTCAGTACATTGATGACCTACTTGTGGCATCAAAAACCCGAGAGGCATGTGTGACAGATACCATTGCCTTACTGAACCATTTGGCAGAAGGAGGACACAAAGTGTCACCAGCAAAATTACAATTCTGTAAACAAGAGGTCCAATACCTAGGACACAAAATAGAAAAGGGAGTTAGAAAGATGACACCAGAAAGAATTAGTGTGATTAAACAAATGAGCCCACCTACTACTCAGAAAGAAGTTCGAATGTTTTTGGGAATGGTTGGATACTGTAGGCAATGGATCAGTGGCTTCTCACTGATTGCAAAACCTTTACAAAGGTTGACACGAAAAGATGTGAAAGATCCGATTGTGTTGGATGATGAAAGTATGGAAGCTTTTACTAAACTGCGAAACAGTCTTTGTCGAGCACCTGCATTGGGAATGCCAGATTATGCAAAGGATTTTGCATTGTACTGTTGTGAAAGAGATGGGTGTGCACTTTCAGTCTTAACTCAAAAACATGGAATGGCACGATGTCCAGTAGCATATTTTTCTGCTACTTTGGATTCGGTAGCCGCAGAGTTGCCAGGATGTTTAAAAGCAGTAGCTGCTACTTGTGTGAGCCTGGAACAGAGTGAAGCAATTGTGATGATACATCCAGTCAAGGTGTATGTGCCAAATTCAGTTGAGATTCTTTTAACACGTAGGAGGACGCAGTACATGACCTCTAGTCGACTGACTAAGTATGAAAGAGTGATCTTTGGTGCTGAAAATGTGACTGTGGTAAGGTGCACTACAGTGAATCCTGCAACTCTGTTGCCGAATTCATATTGTGAGGAAGTGAAAGAGGAAGCGGATCATGATTGTCTGGATGTGACAGAGTTGTGCACAAAGCCCCGGCCTGATATTGAGGACACTCCCCTAGAAGAATCAGATTGTGAGATGTTCGTTGATGGATCATGTTTAAGAAATGAAAAAGGAGAATTGTATTCTGCCTATGCTGTTTGCAACATAGCGGGAGTTTTAGAAGCATCCTGTCTAAAGGGGATAAACTCTGCTCAAATTGCTGAATTGATAGCTCTGATTAGAGCATGCAAAATTGCCAAAAGTCTGAGGGTAACCATATTTACTGATAGTCAATATGGTTTCGGGGTTGTCCATGATTTTGGGCAGCTATGGATACAAAGGGGATTTCTGACTTCTTCAGGTTCTCCTATTAGAAACAGCAAAACTGTAAAAGATTTATTGGATGCTTTACAAATGCCTAAAAGAATTGCAGTGGTCAAATGTTCCGCACATAAGTCAGGAGATGACTATGTGACGAGGGGCAACAGATACGCAGACCAAGTAGCACGTTTCTGTGCACAAAATGTAATTGCCCTAAACAGAGGAATTGAAAAAGAAAATACCAATTGCCATCTTATGTTCTCTTCATCTTTTGAAACTTGGGCTGAGGTTAGGCAGTTGCAGGAAGAGGCAAGTGATGAGGAAAAAGAAATCTGGATAAATTCAGGTTGCAGAAAGAGAGCAGAAGACGAAGTGTGGGTCTATATAGATGAAAGACCAGTCATGCCAGACGGTTTACTATCCCAAATGGCAAGAGTATACCATGGAATTGCACATGTTGGAAGATCAGGCTCTTCAAGCAATCATGGTATAACCCAAAGTTCAGGGTCATTACAGAGAGTCTTTGCCAGAGGTGCATCACCTGCCAGCAACATAATCCAGGCAGGAAGATAATAGTTAGTTGGGATCGAATTGGAAAAGCAGCAGGTCCATTCACCCGACTTCAGTTGGACTTCATCGAACTCCCACCGTGCAATGGGCTGAAATATGTGTTGGTTGTTGTCTGTTTGTTTTCTCGCTGGGTGGAAGCCTATCCAACAAGAAGGAATGACAGCCTAACTGTCGCAAAGTTGCTCCTAAGAGAGCTAATACCTACATTTGGATTGCCGGTCACTTTGGAAACAGATAGAGGAACCCATTTTAATAATGAGATAATTTGGATGATCTGTGCAGCGTTACAAAGTGAACAGAAGCTGCATTGTGCCTATCGACCCGAAGCATCTGGAGTGGTTGAGCAGTTAAATGGCACAATAAAATCTAGGTTAGGAAAAGTGTGCATCCACAACACTGAAATGGCCTGATGCTTTACCCCTTGTATTGATGAGTCTTAGAAGCATTCCTGACAAAAAGACGGGTTTGAGTCCACATGAAGTCCTGATGGGAAGAGCAATGAGGCAAGCATTATACCAGTGAACAAATTGATGAATATATCTGATGATCTAGTGCTTGATTATTGCAGAGGATTGGCTGATCTGGTGCGTTCTGTGTCTCGCCAGGTTGGAGAAGATGCTACTACGACACAGCCGAATCAAGCTCACGATCTGAGTCCTGGTGAGTGGGTTCTTGTCAAGAAACACGTGAGGAAATCGTGTTTAGAACCCAGGTGGAACGGACCCTACCAGGTGATTCTGGTGACGACAACAGCAGTGAAGTGTGGTGGTTTGCCAAATTGGATCCATGCCAGCCATACCAGACGAGTCCCAAGTCCCCTTGAAAGACAAGAAGAGCAGCAACTGGTAAACCAAAGCCAAAGACCAGAAGCTGAAGTGTGTGAAGCTGAAGAATCTAGAGTAACAGATTCTGAAGAACAAACAGATGATGAACAGCCAAGCACAAGTCAAGTAGAGTGGGCACTAGTTACTGGGTCTCATGAGACTGCTGTTGAACCAGAAGAAAGAGAAGTTACTGAAAGTCAAGAAGTAGAACAGACAGAAGAAAGGTCAAACAAGAGAACTTGTGAACCAGATCAAGAAGGTGAAAAAGTAGTTCAAGTTAAAAGGCCAAGAAAAGGTGACAATTGGCCAGGTGGAGTGAAAAGACTGAAATACACTCTTGTAAGAAGAAAGTCAAAAAGAAGACCAGAGCAAATCACAAGGTCACAAGTCAAACAGAACAAGAAGAGTCTGAAGAAGAGTCAGTACGAAAAACAAGGAGAGTAAGAATTCCAAGTAGAAAGTACAAAGCACCAGAATGGACGTACGTGATCTTGGAAGAAATTGAAAGCTCAGATCCAAGTGAAGAAAAAGACGGTACTGACACTGAGCAAGTGGATGAAAGCAAATTAAGACCGCCTTAAAAGAACTGTGAAACATTTTTAAGAAAAAACTTTGTCAGACAGAATGAATGGAAAGACTCAGAAGATTTAAAGAAAAAGAAATAAAAGAAAGGGGAAAAAGGAGAAAGCCTTGAAGTGTAGGATTACACTATTTTTCAGAATACTTATTTTTTGTAAGTTTAGATTTTTTCCATAGATTTAGATTTTTATTTTTGGTAGAATACAAAAATTGCCGAAGCAAAGGTGACTGAACATCCAAAATCTAGTCTAAAACATAGATGTAGTAAAGCTTGCTTATGTAGTGTCTTTTTACTAACATTTATGTGGATAATATTAACTGTCATTGTACCTATTCTAATAGTAACTAATAATGAAAACAAAACTAATGACGTAATAAGCGAAAGAGTGAATGATGTTACTAAAGAAACCCCTAATACTAACATAGAACAAATGGATGGAAGCATTGTCCATCATGATAAATCAATTAGTGATTTCTCGTTAAATGTCTTTACTAAATTGTTGTATGAGTATGTGAATACCATGAATGTGAGTAATTGTTATGTGTGCATGCAATTAGCTTCGTCTGTCTCAGATGGGGTGACTTATCACCACCTTCCTTTAACATATGGTGTGTCTTGTAGTGTCCTAACCAGCCTATTCTACGTGACGGGAAAGCTGGAGTATCATTATTCTAATATAGATTTAGCATTTTCGGAAATACCTATTGTAAAGGAGCTGAATAAAGTTTTAAGTAATAAAAATGCACGGTACATGGGAGAATTTTTCCATATTACTAAGACACTAGATATAGGATATGCTTACAAAAACAATCTAACATGTAGTTTACTGGTTGAAGAAAAGGTGTTCATAGAGATGGTAGAGTATAGAAGAGAAAGTTTCCAAAAGAAAGCTGCTGAACAGAAGTCACATATACCACCATGGGCATTTAGAGAAGGAAAATATGAGAAGGGCGAGACTTATGCTGCAATGTCCCTGGACTGGTATAAAATGGGGAACCTTTGTTTGCTTAGAATCAAAACTAACTATAATAATTATTTCATTGGTTCTAGTGAATGTGAACATACTTAGCAAATTACTGGAGGTTGGGGATTGAAGGGTGGAACTGATCCTGTTTTCCCAGGAGTCTATTATGTGTGTGGTAAGAAAGCCTATTACAGGTTGCCTGCACATTGGTATGGTAGTTGTTATTTTGCAATTGTCTTTCCAAAGGTCTACCATGTAGACAAAAGTAGCAATAGTATCCATGAAATAAAACAAGGACTAACACGTAACAAAATAGCAAGTTTTTCAGAAATAGTAGGTGATATTTTTGGTGCACTGATACCCTCAGTTGGAGTCATTCTGAATTCACATAAAATTCGAAAATTGTCCACAGTGGTTGATCGTTTATCAACAGATACTGCTGGTGGGTTTTTGATGATTGACACCGAAATGGTTGCGATCAGATCAATGGTTTGAAAAATCGACTTGCCCTTGATATCTTATTGGCAAAAGAGGGTGGAGTCTGTGGCATGTTGAAAATTCAACACTGCTGTACTTATATACCTGACAAAAGTAAAGGTATTGAGGGATATATTAAGAATATTACGAAATTACATGAAGATTTGACCCAACTGGAAGTTGACCGTGTCTAGGAGAGACTTGGTAAGAGTTTCTCTTCTGTAGGTAAATGGTTTTCTACCTTTGGAAGTAGTTTATTAGGAAAGATAATAATGCCAATCGTTTCAATAGCCGGAGTAGCCTTAGTGATAATAACAATATATAAATGTTGTAAGTGTAAGTGTGGAAGAAACGAGATGACAGGATCAAACAACAAACGAAAAGCAAGAAGGAGAAAAAGGGATGAAATAGAACTAGAAGATATGAAAGGAGGTTACTATGACGAAATGAAGGAGTTGGATGAGAAGATGATGAAAAGAGAAAGGAACACTGACCTTTAGATAGATAAAGATGGTACTTGGTATGGTAGGTATTTTTATGATGGCTCCAGGAAGCCATCAGAGGGGGGATTGATGGAGCAGGATTTCGCAAAAAGAAACCTGCTCGAATTAACACCCCCATAATACGTACTAACAGTGTGCAGTAACAGTTTAAAATACACATTACATGAACATGTGGGAAACTGCTTTGCACATGCATGTACTAATATGAACTAATGCATGAAAGAACTAGGCCACACTTTAAATTGCGCCTCTAAAGAAACAAAACTAATGCATGAAAGAACTAGGCCGCATACTAAAATGCGTTTCGAAAGAAACAGAATTAATGCATGTTTAAGCTGCATTTTATATTTCGCATCTTGCATCTTGCTCTAAAAATAAATGAATAATGCCACTTTTGCCTTAAGCTTTTGCTAGGAAAACATGTAACAGGGGATAGTGCAAAGGTGGGTGGTGAACAGTGAAAAGTGCGTTTCTATGTAATTAATGAACGCTTATGTTCTATTTACCGTAGTGAGCTGAAATGGACTTCCATTATTCTTAAATTGACCAGATAGAGGAGGGGTTGGAGTGAGAGCGAAAATGTCATGACAGAGCAGCCAGAAGTACTGAGCGCTGAGGATGATGAACATCAGTTCAAGGCTAAAGAGGTACAGAGAACATTGATAGCCTGCCAAAAGGATGTGACTGACCGTGGGACTAAGGACTGCTTCTGCGGACATTGTTGGCAAAGATGTGCGAAAATGTATCAAATGTATCACATAATAAACCATGTGAACGAGTCAGTATTAAATCATGAGAAAGGATGCAGACTTATATTCATGAACAACTAATAAATGAAATCACGGTGGTGTGATGCACCACCTCCCCGAGCATCCAATGAACTGTCAAGTTTGGCAAAATGTTTCAATTAATGTGGGTTGGACATGTAGGTTTTAGGGTATAACTGGGGTGCTTTTGGGGGTGTGGTTAGGGTCTGCAGCGGTAGGAGATTGAGAGGGGAGATGGGTCTCTGTCCATCGGTTTGCAGAGAGGCCTAGCTGTTCCTGTCCCGTTCCTGTCTCTGAAATCTTTGTTCCCTGGCTCTAGTTCGGGGAACCCCCACTGTCCCCTCGGCCAAGGTGGTGGTATTTCACAGATCCTTTGGGTTTGTATTATTCTGACTCGTATTTTGCATAATTATTTGCAAATGTATTCTTGTCTCTGAATCTGATGTCTCTTCAACTATCCACTCCGATATATGTATATTGTTTCGCATTATTTTTGCTGAAACTTATGTCTCTTCATCTATCCACTCTCTCGTAAGCATATTGTTAATTGTGATGAGTTTGATATTGTTTGCATTGCTGTTTGATTTTCTCTCCCATGTGTGAAATGTTTTATGTGCATTGTGACCTGTGTACGATGAGCATAACCCTTTATTTGAGATAAACTTTGTTTAAAAACTTTTCGAGAGTTTGTAGTTATTTAGCGGTTTAGATAGCCAGTTAGTCTTATTATTACCATCAACTTTTCAACTAATTGGTCCATCGGCCGAGAGGAAAGAGAGTTGATTACAGGTCTAGTTATGTATTTAGGATTGTGTAGAAAATAATTTTTACGTCTTTTAAACTTGACCCCCAGCGCATCAGGGATTTGGGTGAATGTGTATGGGTCATTGTATGAAATATTGATGAGTATTGATCCCTGATTAAAGTGTTGCGCTGGATCATCATCATATGAATGAATCAATTATACAGACATGTAAATCAAGTAACAATATCCAGTGGTATGGCGGTGTGTTAAAGAATGCATGCGACAATCAAGGCCAACTGTGGATCATCATTCAACGTGTGTATCAATATGTAAGTGCATTAACAAGGAACTGAAGTAATTGCCAGGGAATACAGAGAGGCACTAGTGAATGTACCAATATGTGAATGGGTTAAAAGGGGATAAAAGTCATCGCAATGGGATACAGGATAAATAACCATACTGGTCGAAAAAGTTATTGCCTCTAGACATGGATGGTGTCATTCCATTCGTCCTGCGTGTTTAAGCCATGATTGACTGAGTCGCAGCGCGTTATCCACCTGCATTCACATCTATTTTGGAGTTGTTGTAGATCTCCTCCGAGTGGAGGCAGGGTAGGCTGGTCAATTACTTGCCTTACCATGTCCATTTCGGAGTGATTTTGCTCAATGTAGTGTGAGACCAGAGGGACGTTTTCTACTCTGCATCTAATGAACCTCTTGTATTGTATAATACGTTGTTTCACCATCTGGATGGTTTGACCTATGTACAGCAAGTCACAAGGGCAACGTATAGTGTAGATCACATTCATTGTGAAACAGTTAGTGAATTGCTTCAATTGGTATGTGTGGTCCCTTACTTTGAATTCCTTTGTATTCAGTGTGAGTAGGCATACCACACAGTTCTGGCATCTGAAGTGTCCGAGTACCGGGGGAAGGCCCTACTCTGAGGTGATAGAATCAGTATTGTTGGTCTTCTTGGGCCATGTGATTGGATGTACCAAGTGGTCTGCTAGATTGCTGCCTCTTTTGTATGAAAAGAGGGGGGGGGGTTGTTGAACAAAGATGTGTGTACGTAAGATGTACCAATTTTTCCTGATGATTTTGTTTACTCTATTGCTTGAGGGACTGAATGTTGATACAAATTGGATGCGTGTTTTCTCCCGCTTTTGTCTGGGTATCAAAATAATATCTCTATGGCTGTACCAGGTGCGTTTGCATGCCCAAGAAATCAGGCGGCGTGGATAGCCACGTTGGCTGAGTTTTGCTGATAGTTTTGCTGCCTCCCCGAATACGGAGAAACTGTCCGTATAGAAGGCCATTGCGAAGACCGCGTGGATAATAACTGGAGTATAATAAAAGTGTATTTCTTCCGTGGGTTTTTAGAACAGTGAAGTACCGTTCTTACTATCTTCAGTATGAAGAGTGAGATCCAAAAAAGGTAGATAATTTTTCCCAGAATCCGAGGTAAACGTAAGGTGAGGTTGGCAGTTATTAAGCCATTCAATAAAAGTTAACAGGTTGTTGCTAGAACCCTGCCAAAGAAGAAGAATGTCATCAATATATCTGTGCCAGAACCCTATTTGGATAAAAAGAAAGGGTTGACTGGCGTGAGAATACGAGCCATTTCTAGATTGTGTACCCACAGGATGGCAAAGTTGGGTGCAAAACATGCCCCCATGGAAACGCCTTTAACTTGCAAGTAAAAGGTGTCTTTGTACAAAAAATAGTTATTGCTGAGAGCAATCTTAAGTAAATCAATCACAAATTCAATAGGGATTCGGGTGGGTTTGAGTCAGGCATTCAGAAGATTTTGAATGATCTGTAAGCCTTAGTCATGTGGAATGTCCAAGCCTACCATCAAATCAGTGTTGGTGTTAAAAGGTCTATCCTCTATTAAATTAATGAGGTCGGTACTGTCTCCTTGAATGTGTCAGTAGAGGGAACAAGTTCCTTAAGGATGGAATCTATGTATTTACCAAGCCACAGGCCGAGACATAGGTCGGCCCGGAGGGGTTGATGGCATCCTTGTGTATTTTGGGTAATATATAGATGACTGGAGTACGGGGGTGGGGGTTATTGAGGAAAGAATGTTTTTTTTCCGTTATGATGTCCTGAAGTCGGGCCTGGTTTGTGATCATTTGTATTTTGGTACGGATGTTGGGTAGTGGGTCAGAAGGGTGTGTACAGTAATGGGCATTGTTGGATAGTTGCCTCATTATTTCCATGTCATATTTGTCAATATCCATGGTTACAATATCACCGCCTTTATCTGCTGGTTTTATAACAATGCTGGAGTTTTCCTTGAGATTGTGTAGTGCCTGTTTCTCTATAAGGGTGAGATTGTAAGGGACAAACTCGAATTGGTGTTTGGTTTCCATGATTTCATGTAGTACTAATTGCTCAAAGGTCAGCACTTCAGGGGACATAGAAGCGGCAGGTGGGAGGAATGTAGATGGAGGATGGAAGGAGATTGAATAGAATAATCCCTGTGTGGTTTATCCAAAATGAATTGTTTTAATTTAATGCGTCTAAAAAACCACAGCAGATCCTCCTGAAGATCAAAAAAATTACTTCGGTCAGTAGGGACAAATGATAGACCCTTGCTCAAGAGAGAAATTTCCTGAGTAGACAAAACATGTCTAGATAGATTAAAAATAGGGATCATTTCAGTACTAACTTCTGGTGTTGTGTTGGGTGCAGTTACTGGGGAGGCCCCCATTGGTAAAACCTGTGTTGGGTCTGGCATTCCCCTGAGAACTGGTACTGCTAATTGGATCTGGTTCTGCCTCTGCCGTGTCTGCGGTTCCCTCCTAAAAAATGGGTGGGAAGAAGCGGGGGAGGTGGTCTATTCTGATTTCTGTCTGAGCTAGATCCCTCTCCTGAATCCGAGTCCTCAACAGATGTGTTGGAGGAATCTGAAAATGTTATTGCTTGATTATTCCTAGATCTTTCCCAATTTCTTGTTCTTGGGGGTTGATAAGGAGTGATATAGAATTCGTCTTGTAGATAGGGATAAGTCTTTTCTTTGTTGTAGTTCTTGATGTCTTGTTATATTTTGTTGATTTTTTTGTCGTGTTCAAAAGTATTGAAAGTGGCAATTGTATTTCTGCGACCATAATGCCTTCTCTCCTACGCCAGATTCGCTTTGCTTGAACATGGTAAGCGATCTTCCTGGTTTTACCATCATTCATTTAGTCCAAGTCCTGATGCCTATACCTATGTTTCATTGCTGACCATACCCCTTTACAGTCAATACCTCCCTCCGGATAATTTAATTACCGTGACCCGTACACCCCCAACGCGACGCTGGCTTCGCATGGTCTGAGCATGATAAGTGTTCTTTCCTGCTCAACCGTCCCTCAGTGATTCTACACCCTGTGAGTCTTTCCTCTACAAGGATTCTTGCAATATAATAAGGCACTAATTCAATTACCACGACACTTCACCTTGTCTGGTTTCAATGATATGGACATGCTCTTACTCAACATGCTCTTACTTTACTACTTACGGCAATTTGCCTTTATCCTAGGCCAGTTCAGCCTAATAAGGTTTTGCCATCCCTCCAGCCGTCTACAATTGACATATTGTATATATTTTTTTTAAGTGATTCTGACTTTCATTAGCGCATTGTTGGTGAGTTGCCCTCCTCGCCTCGCTCTCCGGTCCACCACAGAGTTTGCCGATTGTTGTGGAGAGAGCGGGCGAAATTCCCCTCACTTACGGGACCTTGGGGGTTAGCGGACTAGCTGCCTCACACCGTTTCCTATATTTAGGAGATGGCGGCGCTGACGCGCACCGGGTGCACCGACGGCACGCTGCAGGCGCGCCAAAGGCAAGCCCATATGCGCCCGTCTGCGCCAGGCCGTCGCCAGGAGCCAGAACCCCTGTACAATGCTCCTCAGAAACAAGACATCATATTAAAATCATCTACTCAGCAGAGGAATTGTTCAAAATTGGTAACTATGCTAAGAATCTCCTTACCTACTCACACTGCCACACACAAAATCTAATAACCACCCTTGAAGGCCCTTTTTCTTGTCGCGAATGTCGTTTTCAAAGTCACAAGCTGACTAACATTGAATCTTTTTCTATGTTCACTACAAACTCTCCAGTTCTCGAGGCTAACCCTACTCACAAAGGCCTCTCTAACTCTAATGCTGCATCTACAAATGCATGGAAATGCCTTCTTTGCAATGTCAGATCATTGCCCAAGCAGGAAATTGAAATCTGGGAAATGATTGAGTCTACTTCACCAGCTCTGGGGTTTCTTACAGAGACTTGGCTCAAACCTCACTCCACCCCCACTATTGCTATGGCCTTACCTCCTAACTATAACTTATTAAGATTAGATAGGTTAAGTAAAACGGGTGGACGATTAGCAATTATTTTTAATAGTTCACTTAAAGTCACAATTATTGAATCTGTCTCGGAGGCATGGGCTGAGATATGTGTCTTTAAAATTGACTTCTCTCCCCAGAATAGCTGGAAAGGAGCTCTTGTCTATCGTCCCCCTGGACCCTTGGGACCATTTAGTCATAAACTTATGGAGCTCATTGCGATACAGGAACTGTCCTCTAATACCTTTATTCTACTCGGTGACTTTAACGTCCACATGGACGATCCTTCTAACTTAGAAGCACAACAGCTCTGCTCTGACCTTGCCTCCCTAGGTCTCAAACAATGTGTTATGGGTTCCACTCATATTGCTGGCCACACGCTAGATTTGATTTTTACCAATTCCCTTTCGTTGTCCTGTGAAACCCCTTGTCCTCTTGTCTGGATGGATCACGCTTTAATAAACTTTCATATTTCAGCGTCTCACATGGTCGCATCTTGCAACACTCCCCCAAAGCCAATCTATAGTAGACAATGGCATAAAGTCTCTCCTGATGCTTTTACGAAAGCATATACTACCCCTAACATAGAGAATGCAATAGATATGCATGAAGCCTTCAAATTATTCCATACATCTCTCAATACTGCCATTGAAACTTCACTCCTCACCAAGATTAACGTCACACGCGCCCTGGTATATGCCTGATCTACGCAAAGAGAAAACCCAATGTAAAAAGTTGGAAAGACAATGGCAAACTACTCCCATTCCAAACTATCGGGAAGCTTATAAAAACTCCTTAGCGCATTATCATAGAAATATTAGGAAAGCATGGAAAAGTTTTATCTCTCAGCAACTTGATAGAGCTGGCAATTCCTCTAAGGAACTTTTTAAAACCCTTAATTCCTTCATCAATCCTCATACCTGTAATACCAACACTCCCCATTCGCAAATACTTTGCGATCAGATTGCTGATCACTTAGAGGATAAAGTAAATTTAATCTATAATAATCTTGCAAATTTGACACTCCGTTTTAACTTGGAGCCCACTTATGTCGGTAGTTTGCAAGTTTGCACTTGTACCTTCGAGAAGTTTGCTCCTTTCAGTGTAGAGTCCGCTCAACTTGCTCTGAAAGCTGTCAAATCAGGTTCTCCTCAGGATCCTATTCCAACGAAGAGAGCAGCCATGCTGTCTCAGCAACTGGCCCCGCCCATTAGCTCCTTGTTGAATTTTTCTTTGAGCACGGGCACAATTCCTGCCAAGTGGAAAGCTGCGCAGGTTATTCCGATCCCGAAAAAAAAACACCTTCCTACTACAGACGTTTCCAACTATCGTCCTATATCACTCCTCCCCTGGGCTAGCAAAATAATAGAAAGTAATATCAATAAACAACTGATGGACTATCTTGAGTCTAATAGGATCCTAGATTCATCTCAGTCAGGCTTCGGACCAATGCACAGCACCGAAACTGCACTCTTGGCTGTCACAGACCATATTAGAAGTTGCCAAGACAAAAATCTTCCATCTATGCTTGTGCTGTTAGATTTGTTGGTGGCCTTCAATACGATATCTCATCCTAGACTGATACGGAGACTGGAGTAGATAGGTATCCAGGGCCTGGTGCTAGAGTGGTTTAGAAACTGTCTGTCTGACCGAACCCAGAACATTCATCTGGGACCTTTTCCGTCATGTACCATGATAATAAACATCCTGTTTGAGCCCGGCACTGTTCAACATATATGCCACTCCTCTTGCAAACATCATAAGAGCCCATGGTTTTACACCTATTTCATACGCAGACGATACCCAACTTCTGTTAGCCTTTGACAAAGACCTGTCCGAGACGAGAGAGCATTTCACTGAAGGCATGGAAGCTATTACAGCCTGGATGGCTGCCAATTTTCTCCAATTAAATGGTGGTAAAACTGAAATCATGCTTTTCGGTGCTGCTCAATTGTTATGATCTCCTGAGTGGTGGCCGCCTGAATTAGGATCACCACCTATTCCAAAATCTTCTGTGAAAAATCTAGGTATAAAACTTGATCAGAAGTTGACCATGAAAGACCAAGTGGTATCCTCCACTGGCTCCTGCTTTCATGTTATGAGGCTACTACGAAGAGTCTTTCCAATGCTCCCATTGGCAGTACGCAAGACGCTAGTCCAGGCACAGGTGATTAGCCGCCTGGACTATGGAAATGCTCTCCTGGCTGCGATCAACGAATCCCTCCTGGACAAGCTCCAGGTATTTCAAAATACAGCGGCTCGTCTAATTCCCAATCTACCAGCGAGATCTACCTCGGTCCCTTTATTTCGTGCACTACACTGGTTGCCAGTGCGGAAGCGTATCATCTTCAAAATCTGTTGCCTAGTGCACAAAGCACTTAATGGTAAGGGACCTAGCTACTTGAAGGAAAAACGTATCCTCTATCGACCTACAAGGTCTTTGAGATCTACGAATAAGTCTCTTCTGATTATACCACGCATTAAGAAAACACGCTCAGGTGGCCGTGCTTTTTCTTTCTTAGCCCCCATCTTTGGAACAAACTTCCCCTACACATACGAGAATGCACTGCCCACTACAAGTTTAGGAAATTATTAAAAACTGAATTATTTTAATCTTTCTGGCTCTTCACCTTGCATTTTTGATCGTGCTGCGCCGAGATATCCCTTCGGGGATGATTCATGCGCATTATAAAATAAAAAATAAAAAAATTAAAATATTCACTTTGACGGTATCTAAGACTCGACTTGTCAGACAGGTTTGTCCTACTATGTTTTTTGCCCCATGCTGGCCTTTGCTAAAACACTCTTTGAGCTTATGAAACATATTGAATCCCAGGATATCCTGGACAGTTCTCAGAACGGTATTCGGGCTGGTCATAGCCCGTAATCCGCCTTTGTAGCAACCTCTGACTGTATCAGCATGCAGGTTGACCAAGGCGGATCTGCAGTGTTGATTCTGCTCGACCTCTCGGCGGCATTCAATACCATCTCCCCAGCTCGCATGACTCAGCGACTGCGGGAAGCAGGAGTCACTGGGAGGGCCCTGCAGCTACTCCACTCTTTTATGACAGGTAGATCCAGCATTGTCAGCTGAGGAGGCTTTAAAGCAAAGGCCTTTGGCCTTCCTTGTGGGGTCCCCAGGGTTCTTCGCTCAGCCCCACTCTTTTTAACTTTTATGTGACCCCCTTGGCTACATTGGCAAGATCGTTCGAGTTCCAGGTGCTCTCCTATGCGGATGACACACAAATCATTGTTTTCATATCTAATGATTTGCAATTGGTTGCCCAAAAGTTCAATCATTGTATGTCCAGCATTATATGCTAGATGAAGGACAATTCCTTAACAATAAATGCGGACAAAACCAAGGTACTGGTCTTTGGCCCACAGACCACCATCTGGTCTACTGCCTGGTGGCCCGTAGATTGCGGTCCCCTTCCTGTTCCGGTTAAAACTGCTAAAAATCTGGGGGTCCTCTTTGACGAGGGCTTGTCTTTTGACGCCCAGGTGAACCGAACAGTCAGCACCTGCTTTTACATCCTCAAAATCTTGAGGAAAGTTTTGCCGTATATCTCTTCGGAGCTACATCGGCCCACCATCATTGCACTAGTCACCTCCCGGCTAGACTACTGCAACGCTCTGTACCTTAGCATCAGCGCAGGTTCCCTGAACAAGCTTCAGGTGGTACAGAACGCTGCGTCAAGGCTGATTCTTAACATCCCGAAGTATCAGTCAGCCATGGAAGGAATCCGAGCCTTGCACTGGCTTCCCATCAGGAAGCGCATCTCCTTCAAGGTTCTGAACTTGGTGTACAAGGCAATGCATAGCAAAGGCTCACCACATCTTAAAACCATGTTTCAGTGGTATACTCCAGGGAAGGCCTTGAGATACTCTTCTCTAAAAAAACAGGTTTCTCCCAGATTTTGCAGGTCCAAATGGGGTGGCTGCTCATTCTCTGTGGCAGCCGCTAAACTTTGGAACTCTCTGCCCCTTCCGATTTCCAACGCGGACTCGCTTTTGGTCTTCATGAAACCTTTGAAGACCTGGCTCTTTGCCTCCTAGCTGATTATTGGTGGTCTCACTCCTCCCTGTTCGCTTAGCGCCTTGACACCACTTGGTATTAGTGCGCTTTGTAAATACTATCCTATCCTATCCTACCCTTCTGACTCATCCCTCTTGTTACTTTACAGATTCCTTCAGTGCACACCAGACCAGGAGTGTACCCCTAAAGGTACCATTCATCTTGGATTTTTGCACACCGTTTCTTGGGTGCAATATTTGAAGAACTTATTTTCGTGGACTATTTCCTAACTCTACTACAGGTACCTCACCCTTAACAAACTTTTTCCCCCCACAGCCCGTTCTCCTTAATTTGATTGTTTTGCCCCTGATTCCTAATATTCTTATTTTATCCCCTTTCACTTACTCTTTGCACAGCACCAACAGAATTTTCTGTAACACGGTCCTGATGATGACCTGAATTACATACAGGTTGAAATGCTGTCGACCACTCAGCGCAATCTCGGGCGTTTATTGGTTCCTATAAATTGTTGATTAATTTGTGTTTTCTTAAAACTTTCATGTTTTGCAATCATTTTCTAAATTATACTTCTTGCTCCGTTTTTGCTGTTTTGTACACTTTTCCACATGTCACTTGCACCATTCACTTCCTGCACGAGCACTGACGTGCACACAAATGTTTGGGTTACACCTACATACAATGTAAATAGTGCTGATACACCAATTGTATTCATTATTTTCAAAATATAGACCGCTCTATACAATTTATATAAACTATTGATGTCTCCTTGTTTCAGCTGTATTTGATGTTTACACTTTACATAATTGCCTAAAAATATTACCTGTTGAGACGTTGTTGTTTGTGAAACTAATTTCATGCACATTCAGAATCGGGGGTCTATGGCTACTGTGCTTGTAACTATATCATATGACACACCATTTGTATTAGTGCATTTGGCACCTACAATGAAGGATACTGTTGGGACAGAAAAATCTTCTGCATGGTGACAGACGTGAACCTCTGCCCTAAGTGCTTCAACTGCATGGCTGTCTGGAACCCCGCAAAGGATTTTTGGTCATGGAAGACCCCGAATCGTATGTGTGCGCCATACCAGGTTTTAGGGTGGGCGAGGCTTTTGGGTGGCAAGGTTAATTTTAGGGTTTAGGGTGGGTATGGGTTTTTAGGTTGCAAGGGTATTTTTAGGGTGAGTATGGGTTTTTGGGTTGCAGGGGTAATTTTAGGGGTTAGGATGGGTATGGCTTTTTGGGTGGCAAGAATAATTTTAGGGTTTAGGGTGGATATGGGTTTTTGGGTGGTAAGGGTAATTTTAGGGATCAGGGTGGATTTGGGTTTTTATTTGGCAATGGTAACTTTAGGGTTTGTATTGTATTGTATTGTATAATATTCTTATATAGCGCATACTGTCACCCTACGGGTATCCTGGCGCTGTTACTTATCAGATAATCTTATCGGCCAACGGGCCTTATTAACAGAAGGTAGCAGTGCTGTCGTTCCTAGGGAATAGCCATGTTTTCAGGCTTTTCCTGAAGCATAGCAAGGTGTCTGCCTGTCTGATCCTCAGGGGGAGATCATTCCAGAGGCGGGAGGCTACAGTGCCGAAAGCCCTGCCGCCCATTCTCGTTTTTTAAAATCTGGTAGTTGTAACCAGGTTAGCACTGGAGGATCGAAGAGGTCTTACGGGCTTATACCATGTAAATCTGTCTTGCATGGAGAGAGGGCCCGTACCATGTGCCGCTCCAAACACAATGCACAGAGATTTAAAACTGACTCTTTCCTTGATAGGTAGCCAGTGTAGATCTCTCAGGGCCAAAGTAGCGGAGGAACTGCGTTGCCTTTTTAGTGCCAGCTTTGCTGCTATGGACTGGACTCTCTGCAACCCCTGCAGGATATACTGCGGGGCTCCCAAATATAGGGAATTGCAGTAGTCCAGTCTGCTCAGAATTATACTCCTTACTACAAGGGGTCTGGTCTCGTCCGGTAGTAAGGGAAGGATCTTCCGGAGTGCTTTTAGTAGAGCAAAGCCCATGCTGATTGTTTTATTGGCCTGTGATACCATTTGAAGATTTTCATCTATCAGGACACCTAGATTACGAACGGTCTTAACTGGAGACAATGGATCATCTTCAGGGGTGAGTTTAAACTCCAGCGGCAGATGGTGTGCCACTCTGGCAGTGGAGCAGTAAACCACTTCTGTTTTTCCCCCGTTGAATTGCAGCGAGTTTCCTTTAAGCCAGCCAGAGGTCTGGCGCATGCACTCCTGAAAGGTGTCCATGGTCACTGCACCTTTCCCTTCCAAGGAGAAGACCAGTTGGGTGTCGTCGGCATAGTTGACCAGGTCAATTCCAAATGATTTTATTAGAGGGATCAAAGGGCGCAGGTATATATTGAAGAGAATGGGGCTTATCGCCGAGCCCTGTGGTACTCCATATCGGACCGGGGACTTAGAGGAGGCAAACGGTGTCATGGTTACCACCTGTTGTCTCTCTGTTAAGTATGATTGTAACCAATTTAGGGCTCGGCCTTTTACCCCCACTCTCTCCAACCTTCCCAACAGCACTACATGGCTCACCGTGTCGAAAGCGGCCGACATATCTAACAGCACTAATACTGAAGAATTCCCTTTGTCGGCTCGTATTCGCAGATTGTCCAGTATGGTTGCCAAGGCTGTTTCTGTCCCATGACCTGGACGAAAGCCGAACTGATCCCTATCTAGCAAATTGTTCTCTTCTAGATAGCAGGATAGAGACTTGCTGACTACTTTCTCCATAATTTTTATGGGGTATGGTAGTAATGATATGGGTCTAAAGTTTGCCGGATCAGTAGGATCCAGGGACGTTTCTTTAAGCAGGGGGGTTACCACTGCCTGCTTCCAGGCCTCTGGAACCACCCCTTCTTCTAGAGACTGACTGCAAATCTGTCGCATCCAAGGAAATAGTTCTTGCCCGCATTTCTTCCAGATCTTATGTGGGAGGGGGTCTAAAGGGGACCCAGATGATACACTTTGGGCAGAGCTATCAAAGAGCTCCTTGGTAAGCGATGGAAAACATTCCAAGGATGTTTCTGCCCAGGGTTCTCCTGCTAATAACTGAGGCAGAGCATCCCTGCGGCTGACGTTGTCTTGGTCAAGCCCTCCAACAATTTTAGCAATCTTATCTTCAAAATGGGTGGCAATCTTATCGCAAAGTTGCTGTGACACCGCCACTTTATTACTCATGCAGGCAGGGCTAGAAAAATCTCTTACAATATTAAAAAGGGTTTTTGAGCTATTAGAAGCATGTAGAATGGAGTTAGCTAGATTGAGTGCCTTGGACTTGGCAATGGCCTCCTTGTAGTGGGCTTGTGCTGATCTCAGCACTATCTTGTCTGACTCAGAGTAGAGCTTCCGCCATCTCCTCTCAGCCTGTCTGCATGTGATTCGCATTTGTTTCAGCTCCTCACTGTACCAGGGGGCTGAAGGTTTGCGCCTAATCTTGATCCTTTTTATGGGTGCTCTTAAATCCAGAGTATCGGTGATATATTGACAGTAGGTTTGATAATTCCTATCTACCGGATCGCCAGGTTTAGGGTGGGTATGGTTGTTTGGGTGACAAGGATGAGTTTAGGGTGAGTATGGGTTTTTAGGTGGCAAGGATAATTTTAGGGTTTAGGGTGGGTATGGGTTTTAGGTGTCAAGGGTAATTTTCGGGTTTACGGTTGGTATTGGTTTGTGGGTGGCAACGGTAATTTTAGGGTTTAGGGTGGGTATGGTTTTTAGGTGTGGGTTTTTGGGTGGGAAGGGTAATTTTAGGCAGGTGTGGGTTTTTAGGTGGCAAGGGTAATTGTATGGTTTAGGGTGGGTATGGGGTTTTGGCTGGAAAGGATAATTTAGGGTTTAGGGTAGGTATGGGTTTTTGGGTGGCAAGATTAATTGTAAGGTTTTAGGATTGGTATCGGTTTTTGGGTGGCAAGGGTAATTTTAGGGTTTAGAGTGAGTATGGGCTTTTGAATGGTAAGAACATTTTTAAGGTTTAGGGTGGGTAGGGTTTTTTTGGTGGCAAGAGGAATTTTAGGATTTTGGGTGGGTAGGGGTTTTGGGAGGCAAGGGTAATTTTAGCATTTAGGATGGGTATGTTTATTGTGTGGCAAGGGTAATTTTAGTGTTTAGGGTGAGTATGGGTTTTGCGTGGCAAGGGAATTGTTAGGGTTTAGGGAGGGTATGGGTTTTGGGTGACAAGGATAATTTTAGGGTTTAGGGTGGGTATGGGTTTTTGGGTGGCAACTGACCATGTCATGAGTGATGTAATATGTGAGGTCATAAGCAGTGCATTGAGGGGGCATACGTTATAGTTAGTTCAGGTAACTCTAACAGTTTGAATTTCACTGGTTTTGTACGAGTGAAATCTGAGCCTAACTATAATGTCCCTGTAACCTCTGGTTTTTTTCAGTGAATATCTATCTATCTATCTATCTATCTATCTATCTATATATATATATATATATATATATATATATATATATATATTATCTACTGGCGGTCGCCAGTAGATAGTTATAGTTAGGACCTATTATCCATAGGAAATCCGCGACATTCTATTTGAAATAACGTTGGCGCCGGTTGACGAATCTTCGTGAAAGTTTCCAACTTGTTAGGGCGCTCCGCTCCGCTCCTACCCTGAAAGTCTCGGGTTGATTCGTCAAGCGGGGGCCGAGAAAAAGGGGGTCCCAAAACGCGTTTTCCCCATTCATTTTTCCATAGGAACTTTTAGTCGCAGCTACAGCCCGAACTGCTGAACGGAATTACAACAAATTTGGCAAAGAGGTAGCCCTTGGTTCAGTGTCGTGCCTTTTGCTTAAATGGTGTAAATCCGTTCAGTAGTTTCTGAGAAAATCACAAATAAAATCACATATATATCTATGGACGAGTAGGGTCCGCGTACCCTCCCGATCACGAGCTGCATGCTAATTGGCTGTCAACACTCCAAATCAGGAAGTGTTGGCAGCCATTTTGTCCCTCGGTAGAACCGAGGGACAGAAACAAGTGCGCAAAGCGCAAAAGGGGGCAGGGTAGAAACACCCTGACCCCCTAGGTCTGCTCAGGGGTCCCAGAAGGACCCCTGGGCAGAAAAGCATTTTTTTTTAAATCGGCGGGATGCGCTTAGGGTGCGCGGATCCCGCCGAGGAAAAAAAAGAAACAAGTGCGCAAAACGCACAAAGGGGGCAGGGTAGAAACACCCTGACCCCTAGGCCTGCTCAGGGGTCCCACAAGGACCCCTGGGCAGAAAAAGCATTTTATTTTTTTAAATCGGCAGGTTGCGCTCAGGGTGCGCCGATCCTGCCGAGAAAAAAAAAAATCGAAGCTGGGTCTCCAGCGCTTCGATGTTTATTTGCCCCCGGGTGGGCCAAGTCCCGTGGGCATGGTGGGGGGGTTTAAATTTAATGTGGGGGCCTCTAAGGCTCCCAAGCCCCGGGGACCGCCACCCCCGGGGCTTTCAAAATAATGGTGCGGGAGGGCTCTTGGCCCTCCCGCAGCCCCGGGGACCACCACCCCCGGGGCTTCTTTTTAAAAAAAAAAAGTTGACCTGTGTGGGGGGCTCCAGCCCCTACATGCCCCGGGACCGCCACCTCCCGGGGCACTAAAGATTTGAATATGGGGGTCCGTTACGGACCCCAAAGCCCCGGGATCACCACCTCCCGGGGCTGTGAAATGGTTGGGAGGGGGGCCGCGCGGCCCCTCCTGGAGACCTTGATGGCCCTGGGGACCGCCACCCCCAGGGCCGGCTCCTGCAGTGTCCCGGGGTGCCTACCCCCGGGACACTGTAGTTTGCTATGACAGGACGGGAGCCTCGCGGCTCCCGTCCTGTCATAGAAGTCTTGGTTTGCATTTTGAAAGAGAGAGCAGGAAACCTGCTCTCTCTTTCAAAATGCAAACTCAACTGCTTTTCCACATGGGGAGCAGCATGTTAGCTGCTCCCCATGTGGAAAGCAATGCCGGCTCCCGTAGGACACATGGAGCCGGCGGGACTGTGGGGGGATTGGGGACCCCCCCACAGTCCCCAACCAGAGGCCAGGCCCCGGGGGATGGGGTCCCCGGGGCCATAAGTGGCCAGGGAGGAGGGCCACACAGCCCCCTCCCCAAATAAAAAAAAATGTTTTAAAAAAGGGCAAGGCCGGCCCCGGGGGATGGGGTCCCCGGGGCCTTAAATGGCCTGAGGAGGGGGGCCACGCAGCCCCCCTCCAAAATAATAAAAAAAAAAAATGCACAGGCCCCGGGGGATGGGGTCCCCGGGGCCAAAAGTGGGCAAGGGAAGGGGGGCCACGCAGCCCCCCTCCCATTAAAAAAAATTAGGAAAATAAATAAATGACCGGCATCGTGCCGGAGGCCCCGCCCCCTCCCTGCAGTACTCTGCAAACGCGCCCCCTGGCGCGTTTTAAGAAGGGGAAGTAATTCCCCTTGAATACTGGGGGTCCCTGGGGGCCAACTAGCCCACCAGGAACCTCCAGTATGCGCCAGGGGCTGCGTTGCAGAGAGGTGTACAGAGGCCACGCCCCTTTTACACCTCTCTGCAACGCAGCTCTGTGGCGCTTTTTAGAAGTACATGGTGGGCTAGTTGGACTCCAGGGACCCTCAGGATTCAAGGGGACTTAATCCCCAACTTAAAACGCGCCACGGAGGCGCGTTTGCACAGTGGTGAAGGGAGGGGGCGGGGCTTCAGGTGACATGTGTGCAAACAGGCCCCGTGGCGCGTTTTAATATGGGGAATTAAATCCCCTTCAATCCTGAGGGTCCCTGGGGGCCAACTAGCCCAACAGGTACGTCCAGAAAGCACCACAGAGCTGCATTGCAGAGAGGTGCAAAAAGGGGCGTGGCCTCTGAACACCTCTCTGCAACGCAGCTCCCTGGCGCATACTGGAGGTACAGGGTGGGCTAGTTGGACCCCAGGGACCCTCATGATTCAAGGGGACTTAATCCCCCAACTTAAAACACGCCACGGGGCGCGTTTGCACACATGTCACCTCAGGCCCCGCCCCCTCCCTTCACCATTGTGCAAATATTCTTCTAAAATCAGCCGAACTACGAATTCCTATTTACTCACCTGTTATCAGGAGAGACCTCAGTGCTGCATCTTTCAGCCCAGTACTGATCCTGAAAAGTAATTTTAACCGTACTTACCAGTAACTTGAATTTTCTTCCATAGGCTAACATTGACTGGTTTCACCTGGAAATTCTTCTAAGTGTGGAGTTTTGGAACTTTATAATATTCCTCTAAAATCAGCCGAAATACGAATTCCGATTTACTCACCTGTTATCAGGAGAGACCTCAGTGCTGCATCTTTCAGCCCAGTACTGATCCTGAAAAGTAATTTTAACCGGACTTACCAGTAACTTGAATTTCCTTCCATAGGATATCATTGTCTGCTTTTTGCTGAAAAAGTTTCTGTGTCGGTTTTTGAAACATACAAATATTCCTCTAAAATCAGCCAAAATACGAATTCCGATTTACTCACCTGTTATCAGGAGAGACCTCAGTGCTGCATCTTTCAGCCCAGTACTGATCCTGAAAAGTAATTTTAACCGTACTTACCAGTAACTTATATTTCCTTCCATAGGAATCCATTGTCTGGTTTTCAGCAGAAAAGTTTCAAAGTGTTGATTTTCACAAACTACAAATATTCCTTAAAAATCGCCTGTATGACTTAAACGCATTCTTTCAACTGTTTACAGGGGATGCACCAGTGCTGGATCCAGGATCCACCACTGAGTAAGAAAAAGTAACGATAACACTACTTACCTGCTAAGTGAATTTCCTCCCATAGGATAACATTGGTGATTCTATGTGAAAATGTTTCTGTCAACTTTTAAAATACAATAATATTCCTTAAAAATCACTACTGTAACCAAAACGCTTTTACTCAACTGTTTACAGGAGATGTCCCAGGATTGAATCTAGGATCCAGTCCTGTGGTTAGAAAAGTAATCCATAAAGTAACTAATTGCATTTAGCTAGAAATTCACATTGAACTCAATGTTGCATTGTGTTTGAAATTGTGTTGCCCATTGCAACAACTGTAACTACTGTACTTAAAAGTCTATTGCCTATTTGCAAAGTATTTAAACTAAAGTAATTCATTCTGAGAAAGTATATTTTGTAATGTAATGTATAATGTAATTACAATGTAATTTAAAAATAAAATATCTAAAAATAAATAGTTTAAAAAAATGTAGTAAATCAGTATCAAAAAAATAAATATAACAATTAATACATTTAAAAATTGTCATTTACAAAACCTTTGAAATTCACTGAAAAAAACCATAGGTTTCAGACATGTTATAGTTAGGAATTAGCATTTAAAAAACCTTTGAAATTCACTGAAAAAACCATAGGTTTCAGGCTTGTTATAGTTAGGAATTAGCATTTTAAAAACCTTTGAAATTCACTGAAAAAACCATAGGTTTCAGGCTTGTTATAGTTAGGAATTAGCATTTTAAAAACCTTTGAAATTCACTGAAAAAACCATAGGTTTTAGGGAAAGTTATAGTTAGTTGGACATTGCACTCGTACAAAACCCATGAAATTCCCCCGTTATAGTTAGTTCAGCTAACTATAACTCGCGCCCCGCAATGCACTGCTGATGACGTCACATATTACATCACTCATGACATGGTCAGTGACATCACTGATGACATCACTGATGACATCTCAAATGACATCACTGATGACATCATCCATGTGAGAATTTAATGCATCTTCTCACACCCTAATATAACTTTTGATACACCCACTCTAAATTACAGACTGCCATTCTCAAAACCATACACACTCCAATACCAATAAGTACATACCCACTCACTGATTCTTAGGTCTACACACACACATCTACTCACTCACCCATACAGTCACTCATACTTACAGTCACTCAGTACAGGACTATCATATGCACTCATACACCTATATAAACACTCACACAACGCAACTCATCCATAGAGGTACTCACACACCTAGTCAGTCATGCAAATAATTAATCACACTCCAATTTACTCACCTATACAGTTATACACACCAGCTCACTTACTCATAAAAATACTAGCACATTCTTACGCTCCTATGCAATCACTGATGCAAGCACACACTCATCCATATAGCCACTCTCACAATCACACACTCTCACTTATAGCCATTTATATACTCCAACACACATATATACTGCCTTTCACATATGTAGTTACTCACACATGTACCACTGAGATATACATTCAATCACTAACACACCCATACACACACTCACCCACCCATACAGTCCATCACAGACGCACTCTTGAAACCATGCACCCAGTGAATCACCCACTCACACATCTATGCACAGAGTCACACACACCCCACCCACACAAACACTGAGGCACCCATACAGATACTCAGAGAACCAATCCATAACCCATATAGACACTCATTTAGCTAGTCAGAAACCCATGCAGCTGCTTACACAACAACAGACAGACGGATACAGACATTCACACAGTTTAGTCACTCACCCATGCATCCAGTAAGATACGTTTAATCACTCACTTATAGACTCAGTCACGCACCTACTAAATCATCCATTCAGACGCTTATACACCCACTCATTCTTCAATACGCCTTTCCCTATATATATTAAACATATTTAAACTTTACAGAAACACACAGTCACTGGATGATGTCAGTGATGTCATCAGTGATGTCACTGACCATGTCATGAGTGATGTAATATGTGACGTCATCAGCAGTGCATTGCGGGGGCAAGAGTTATAGTTAGCTGAACTAACTATAACGGGGGAATTTCACGGGTTTTGTACGAGTGCAATGTCCAACTAACTATAACTTTCCCTAAAACCTATGGTTTTTTCAGTGAATATATATATTCTTCCACAATTTTGCTCCTTCCGTACTCCCTCGTCCATCGGTAGTTGGTGCGCTAAGCCGGCGGAGCACACCAGACGTGATAATTCTGTGCAGAGCCCAAATAAAGCGCACACTCAGGGGATAATCCTTCAGGCAGTTGTTTTATTCCAGTAACACGTTTCAACTGCAATGCAGTATTGATCATACACCGGATATGTTGTGGACCGCACAATACATACATGAAGTGAAAACATAGACAAAGGACATCAAAACAAATAAGTGTTGTTTCTCAACATAACCATGGCATCCATTTTGTAATGTGTATATTAGCATTCCAGTGCACTTAGAAATATCAAGTATTCTTTGCTTATGATTTACCAATGCACCACAGTATTATATATTCTGAAATTTTGGGTGCAACAAAAGGAATGACATGTGACTTAACAAAATACTATGGGGCATATTCTCAAGGACCTATCGCCGAGTTCGCGGCACTTTATCGCAGCCAAAGTGGCGATAGATTTATCGCACCATTCACAAGCTGGTGCTAACAGCCGATATCGCCAGTTTTCCTGCCATAGCAGCCGCAAAAAACATCGCCACGGATGACACCGGCAACTAAGGCTAATGAGATGCAGAGTAGGCGTTCCTGTGCAAAAAGCCGCGAAAACACCACTTCGCAATATTCTCTACGACCAGCCAGATCGGCGATAAGATCCCAAAACAGGCGATAAGGCGCGTTAGCAGCAGGGATTTAACACCTGCTCCTACCTGGTGTTAAGTCGGACGACAACCTGCACCACAAAAGGGAGCCCAGACCAGAGCCACACCTGAAGAACAACAGATGCCATGGAGCTACTGATCATGCAGCTCGGAGCCCAAAGAGGGCCACAACACCCACCGCCACCACACCCAGGCCCGCCACCCCCCCGGACCTCCCCTGCCCCCCCCGGACTACCACAGAGGCAGCACAGACAAAGACAGCGGACCTTCAGAAAACGCACCAGCCTCACAGACTTAACACCAGAGGATGTCATTGCCCACTATAGGCTCAAAAGGACAACCATCCTCCGCATCCTGACCATCATTGCCCACAGGTTGACGGTACCAACACAGCGGACAAACAACATCCCTCCGCAGACAAAGCTGCTGGCTGTGCTGCACCTGTTGGCCTCTGGTACCTTCCAACCAACAACTGCCAGAGTCGGAGGAGTCTCACAGCCAGCCCTATCCAAGTTCCTCACACCTGTCTTGGATGCCATCTTCAGCTTGGTACCCCAGCACCTTCACTTCCCACACACTGCGCAGGAACAGCTGGAGACCAAGCAAGGCTTCTACGCCATAGCTGGCTTCCCGCACGTGTTGGGGGCAATCAACTGCACACATGTACTCCTCGTGCCCCCTGCCGCCAGTGCACACAATTACCACAACAGGAAGCACACGCATTCCATCAATGTGCAGGCAATAGTGGACCACCTGGGACTCTTCACCAATGTCGTCGCCAACTACCCAGGCAGTGTGCATGATTCCTTCATCTTCCGACAGTCCATCATCAACCAGCACTTTCAGGATGGCACCTATGGGAATGCATTGCTCGTTGGTAAGTACCAAATGAATACACCACACACCTCAACTCCACAGTCATGCAACTCACGACTCTGGGAATGCACACGTTACAAACTCACATACAACATGCCAAACAACATGCCCACCTACCAGACATGACAGCACAACTTACTGTGGTAACCTGGGCTAGACATGTACACAAGCCATCAACGGCCTGGCACCTCAGCCACACAATAGCAGAATGTGGGGAGAGGTGGGAACCAGGCATGTGCGAAGGAGGCAAGTGACCCATGAATGAGAATGTACACAATGCCAAGTGTGGCTTGGATGTGCTGGCCAGACTGCAGTATGCAGACCACAGACATGTCCATGTCGACATATACTGCTGGTGTTTGGAGTGTAGTGGACAGTGGACGCAACCATGTCACCCCAGGCAGTGGGGAAGATCGCGGAAATGTAGCTTGTTACAACCCCCCTGTAAGCGTGAGCGGAGTGGGCTGGCCCGGCGTATGCCAGGCCAGCGTAGGGGTGTGAATAAAAAGCCCATTGCTCTGGGCGTGGTTCTCTTCCGGAATGGCCAACGTGTCTGCCAGGGCGGCGCCTCTCAGCCCGCCACGAGGCCGACACCTTGAGCGGCGGTGCCTGCGATCCTGCGCGCCTGCTGCACCCCAGGCCACTGGTCCCCAGACCCGTCTTGGCCGCCCCTGCGCAACCAGGCCTCACTGCTCACCTGCCGACACCGGCGTGTGCCAAAGAGGGCCCACCACATGCCGGTGCACGCTCCAAGCCCGAGGCCCGCGACCTTGGCAGCCTCCTCAGACCAGCACGGCCTCCGCGACACAGGCCCCAAGCACTCCTTTCTCGTTGACGTACTCCACCGCTGCCTCCGGCCTACACTGCGGTCCAGTAGGTCACACATTTGGAACTGAGTCTTGATTTTTCAATGGCCGAGTTCATATCATTGCACGCAAGGAGAGGAGTAAGAGGAAGACGCGGTTCAGTCCGGAGGAAAATAGGATCATCGTTATGGAGGTGATCGAACACTACCAACAACTGCTCAGGTGCCACTAACTCTGTGCAACGCAAGCCAACGACACGTGGCTGTGGGCCCCTGCTGACCGCTGCCTCCGGCCTACACTGCGGTCAAGTAGGTCACACATTTGGAACTGAGTCTTGATTTATTTATGGCAGAGTTTATACCATTGTACAGGCCTCATCGCTGCCTGCATCCCCTTTCAGCTCTGGTGCCACTAACTCTGTGCCCCGAAATTCATGGACACTGTCTGGTTGAACTTTGGTGGCGTCTGAGTCTATGGCCTGGGGGTTGTCTTCATCATCATGTAGCTGATACTGACTTGGTGTTAAAAATGAGTCTGTAGCATTCATCTCCTCCATATTGCCTGTTTCTGCTTGGTTCTGTCCTCTGCATCATGCCCTGGAAGAACACCTTCCACTGTCCCCGAAACACTCCGCGGCATCCACCTTCGACATCGACCCGCTCAGCTCTCGTGGCCCTACCTCAATGCACCGCAAGTCACCGTCCCGTGCCGGTGTGCCTGTGCCGGCCGCAGTGCATCCGGGGCCACCAACTCTGTGCAGCTCAAGTCGTGGACCCTTGCTGTTTGAACTTTGAACTTCTGATTGTCTGATCACTGTTGTAGTTGTTGCCAGCACCAACCACTCCCTGAGGGCTGGCTTACACTCACCCAACACCAATCCTTCACAGGCATCACTGGACATGTGACCCTGGCAATAAAAGGGGCCGGGCGCACGTGCCCGTAGCCAGTTCCACAAACTATCTAAGTGAGTCTGTGTGGTCATTGTGTATGCATGAGGCCCCGGGCCCTACCACATTACATTGTGCTGTGTACAGCGGACGCAACCATGTCACCTCAGGCAGTGTGGAAGACCTGGGACATGTAACTGTGTCGTACCCCCCTGTAAGCGTAAGTGGAGTGGGCTAGCGTACGACAGTCCAGCGTAGGGGTGTGGATGATCAGCCCGGGGCTCTGGGCGTTGCTATGTGTTGGCCTTGCCAAGGAAGTAACTAATGCGTGTGTCTCTGTTGTAGTGTCGGCGCCACCCGTCCCGCAATGGACAATGTTGCGATGTAGCATGCCCCCGGAGTGCGGGCTCGGCTGAAGGGATAAATGAAGGAGCGCAAGCCCGCTCGGGGTCCGGGATCATACATGCCAACTGTTGTGTGTGTCGCTATTACCGCAGCATAGGCCATAGGACTACCCTCAACCGCATCGCGAGTTCAGCCAGCCATGAACTCTACATCTGTGTCCGCCCTATCCTTACCATAGGCCTACACACACGTGGCCGCCCACCTTCAGCGCACAACATCACAGTATCGTTGACAGGCTTGTGGACAAGCGCAGACAGGCATGACAATGGTGTGCCGTAAGAGTGCAAGTGATGCAACCGCGCTGCGCACACTAGTGAATAGCCTCGGGGGAGGGAGGAGCAGCAGTGAGGCTACGTAATATACATTGATGCCGCTCATTTGCTACAAGCAGTACCTGTCAAACAGGAATCACTAAGTCACACATATCACACACCAATGAACTAGTGAGCCTGCCAACACATCATGCAGAACCAACTTTTGACTCATGTCTCTGCACTGTCACAGGTGATCAAGGATATGCACTCTGCCCTTGGATGATGACACCCCTCCGAGCCCCGAACACACAGGCCCAGAGGCAGTACAATGCGGCCCACAAATGCACCAGGGGCATCGTGGAACGCACATTTGGCGTGTTGAAGTCACGTTTCAGGTGCCTGGACATCACAGGTGGAAGGCTCCTGTACAGCCCAGGCATCGTGTGCAAGATGATCGTTGCATGTTGTGTGTTGCACAACATATGTGTACGCACCAATGCCCCATGGCTACAAGTGCCAGATGCACCGGAAGATGATGAGGAAGATGAGGCATGTGGACCACACCCCACTGCAGCAGCAGCAGGAATAGCCCGTAGGAACACCATCATTGACAATTTCTTCACATGAGTACGTCACATTGTCACAGTCCTTAGCAATCATGGGACAGTACAAAATGACCACAGGCACAGCATGTGCAAATAAATTCATTACAACACACTTTCCCTGTGTGCATGTTACTCCTCTGTACAAGCACATCACTCTGACAAGTGCAAGTGCAACATGTAGTGCTAACAATCTCATAAATTGGAAATAGATGGTGGGTGTGTCACCTCTGTACAGAGAGGCTGTTTAGGGTGTCACGTATTCAAAATGCCATTTCTGTGTGTCAAAGATAGTACGGAATCCCACTCATCAGCGTTTCACATGTGTCCCAAATCATTACATGTAGGCTGTGATTTGTGACCTACAATTGACAACAGGGCTTCTTTAGGGGTCAAATATGTACCAGCATGATGCAGGGATGGACCCTGTGACTCAAGTCCCACAACGTGAGCTACATGGACGTAAGGGGGAATCACTGCCCCTACATTCGTCCATGCTTTCATACTTGATTAATCATACACATGACACATCTGTGTGTATTAGAATGTATTATTCACGTTCAGTGGAGTGTTGAAGCTGTCTTAGTACTGGGCCATGCAGACAACACTTTACAATGTTGCCCCGTGGTGGGCCAGCCAGAGTCCTTTAGGGATTGACAAGTTACTCGGAAGGGGAAGAGTCCAGTCCGCAGGCTGATTGCTGTGTCATTGTTGAGCATGCAAAATATGGCAGTCCATGTGGAGGTCCAAGGTTAGTGTCGCAGAGTGTGTCGGGGGACAGTGGAAGGTGTTATTCCAGGGCATGATGCAGAAGGCAGACCCAAGCAGAAACAAGCCATATGGCGGAGATGAATGCTACTGCTTCCTCCTTACCACTAAGGCAGATTCATCCTCATCTTCGTCCTCTGACGTTTCATGTGCCTCACATGTGGGTGGTGGTGTTTGGTTTGCAGCACTGTGTGACACTGTCACATCAGGGGCCGGAGATGTGGATGTAGAAGTAGCAGCAGCATTCATCTGCGCAATGTCTTGTGGCATCACTCCCATGATGAGGAACTGCAGGGCATGGAAGATCCCATCTACAGCTTTCTCGTGTGCAACTGTGGTAGCCATTCTTTGCGCTTGCATCCGCTCCATGTTCTCCATGACCCTTCTCATGTTTCCCAAATCACGGAGGACATCGCTGTAGCCACTCTGACTAGACAGTTGTTGTTGTCTCCGAGTCATGACTCCAGCGACGCCAGCCATGGATTGTTGGAGGGCATGGGGCAGACTGTGGGTGTCCGTTAGGGAGTGTAAGTGGTCCCTGATGGGACTTAGACACCCACGTATGGCATCTAGTTTGGCTGCCATGAGGTCGAACCCCACCCGCACCTGTTCAACCAGCTCCTTCTGGCAGTCTAACACACGGCGTTGGAACGCCATGTGTTCTTCGGTGAGGTGCTGGGAGCCAGACGTGGTGGTGGGTGCTTCCTGCTGTGTGGTCTGTGCAGGGGGTGGGATCACATCGATGGTGCTGGGCTGCCCTGCTACTGGAGGTGGGGTGCGGAGGTTGTCCATGAACCGTTAGAGTTTGTCGTAGTCGATGTCCTGGAGGTCGTCTCCATCATCGCTGACGTGATGTAGGGTCTGCTCTGCAGGAGCTGTTAATTGTCCCTCTGCAATGTAAAGGGGAGATGCAGTTTCACGGTGTGTTCCATGTATGTTGGCGCGGTGAGCAGTCAAAATATCGAAATTTTTAGATCGATATACCAAAATATCGAATGTAAAATATCGATGGTCCAAAATATCGATGTTTTGTATATCGATGAAAATTTCGACATTGGTATGTGTAGTAAAATATCAAAGTACAATATATCGAATGTCATGATATCGTAGTGTGAAAATATCGATAATTTTGTTTTTGTTTTTAAATTTCAAATATAATTTTAGGAGCGGGATGTTGGGTTTATAGGGGATAAGGGTGGGGAGTGTTTTAAAAATATATATTTTAAATGAAATATTATTAAAATTTTATGAAAATTTTGAATTTATTTCTAAAAAAAGAAAATTAATATTTAAATTTAAATTTGAAAATTAATTTTAGGAGCGGGATGTTGGGTTTATAGGGGATAAGGGTGGGGAGTGTTTAAAAAATATTTATTTTAAAATAAATATTATTTAAAAAAATTTAAATTTTAGAATTTATTTCCCCCCCCAAAAATTAATATTTAAATTTAAATTTGAAAATTAATTTTAGGAGTGTGTTGTTGGGTTTATAGGGGATAAAGGTGGGGAGTGTTTTAAAAATATATATTTAAAATTAAATATTATGAACATTTTTAATAAATTTAGAATTAATTCCCAAAAAAATAAATAATATTGAAATCTAAATTTAAAAATATTTTTAGGAGCAGGATGTTGGGTTTATAGGGGATAAGGATGGGAAGTGTTTTAAAAATATATATTTTAAATTAAATATTATTAATATTTTTTAAATTTATAATTTATTTAAAAAAAAAAAATATATTGAAATTTAAATTTAAAAATTAAATTTAGGAGCGGGTTGTTGGGTTTATAGGGGATAAGGGTGGGGAGTGTTTTAAAAATATATATGTAAGATGAAATATTATGAACATTTTTAATAAAATTAGAATTAATTCCTTAAAAAAAAATATAATATTGAAATCTAAATTTGAAAAATATTTTTAGGAGCGGGATGTTGGGTTTTAGGGGATAAGGGTGGGGAGTCTTTTACAAATATATATTTTTAATTAAATATTACTAAAGAAATTGAAAATTTTAGATTTTATTTATAAATAAATAATTTTTATTGAATTTTAAATTTGACATTTATTTTTAGGAGTGGGTTTTTGGGTTTATAGGGGATAAGGTTGGGGAGTGATTATAAAAAAATAATTTTAGGGGGATGAGTGGGAATAGTAAATTATTTATGCTTAGTGTCCAGCACCTACCCCAATTTAATATAGACTGGAGTGGGAATAGTAAATTATTTTTGTTTAGTGTCCAGCACCTACCCCCAATTTAATATAGACTGGAGTGGGAATAGTAAATTATTTATGTTTACTGTCCAGCACCTACCCTAATTTATTATAGACTGAATTGGGAATAGTAAATTATTTATGTTACTGTCCAGCACCTACCCAAATTTAATATAGACTGGAGTGGGAATAGTAAATTATTTATGTTAGTGTCCAGCACGTACCCAATTTATTATAGACTGGAGTGGGAATAGTAAATTATTTATGTTTAGTGTCCAGCACCTACCCCAATTTAATATAGACTGGAGTGGGAATAGTAAATTATTTATGTTTAGGGGTCGATTCCGATTCGGGCCGGAAAACGTACCGACCGACTCGGAGCCGGAATTCTATCCGACCGACACGTACCGGTGCAGCCCGACCCGCAAAGTACGATGAGAAGCGTGCAAAACCCGACCGACTCGTACGGAACACAAGCCGAACGACCGAGCCGCGCGGAAAACAGCAATCCGGCCGGAAAAACACGCGAATCGAACCGACCGACACGCACCCGGAACAATCCCGAGCGAAACGTACCTGCGAACTCCTACCCGCCAAGTACGATGCAACGCGTGGAAAACACGACCGAGTCGCACGGAGGACAAGCCGTACGACCGACACGCATACAAAACTGCGAGCCGAAGCAACCCAAAACACCGCGACCGACGCGTACGCAGCATAGAAAACAGCACAAACACAGCGTGAACGACTCGGAGAAGCTCGTACGAGACAACTGCAGGGTCCGACTCGGTCACAAGAACGTCTCCTACATGCACAAAAAGTACAAAGGGAAAATACACAAAAAAGGCCAAACGAGCAATTACAAAGCCAATAAATACTGGGGGGGGGGCAGGGAACAAAGACACACCCACAACTCCACCCATATAAAGGACGCAAATCCCTACCGTGATCCTTTGCAAATTCAAATTACCTGCCAGCACTCAACAGACAGCAACCACACACCCACAGCTCATCCATCACACAAGCCACACACCATCAGCACCTCAACAAATAGCACCCTCACATACACCCAGCAAAACACACACTCACACACCTTCACCTGCACACCAACACACACATCACTCACCATCACCACCCATCACCATGCCCCCAAAGAAGAATCATAAGTTCCTAGATAGTGAATTGGAAGTCCTGGTGGATGAGATCCTCAGGGTAGAGCCACAGCTATTTGGTACACTGGTCCAACAGACACCCATGTCGCAGAAAACCAAGATGTGTGAGAGGATCGTCGACAGGGTGAACGCACAATCACCATGTTTGCGCACAAAGGTAGACATCCAGAACAGGTGGTATGACGTGCGCAGGAGGGTCAGGGAGCTGTTGAAGAAGGACTACCTCTTGAGCCAACACACCGGCAGTGGCCCTCCTGCCAAACCAGTATACCTCAGGCCCCGGGAGGAGAAGGTGCGGGCCATCCTACCACCAGTGAGCGTGTATGGACTAGAAAACATCCCAGAGCCTGGTGAGTACACAACAAATGTACACAATATTGTGCGACAATACACACACATCACTGTCAAGGGGAGAGTCAAACCAGGGACCCCTAGCAAATACACACCAACCAGAACAGAATCATCCCAAAATGTGTATGTCAGTCAGATAAACACAACACATGCCATCTCATAGTGATATGTAACTGTGTCATCACATGTACAAACACAACTACAACTACAGCTAGGCAGTGGCACAAATATAACTAACAAACACATCCAGACATGTAGCCACCACTACAACACCACCTCACAGTGAAGCTCACTGAAAGGAAGGAATTCTGTGTATGCTGGGCAAGTCAGTGTAGCCAATAGCATCATGGGAGTCGTAGTCACAGATATTGCCCACCCTCACAATGCGCACATCAACACCACCATGAACCATGCCCACATCACAGGGAGTGGAAAACAACTGACAAGATGGCTGACACTGGCTACTGCTGTGGGGAGCACAAGGCCCTGCCGGGAACTGTGCACCAACCAACAGCAGGACACCACTGACTGACATCCTGAAAGACAACTTGCACTCCCTGCAATGGAAGCACGTTCCATGGTGGGATATCTGGCTGGGTGGGAAGGAGGACTCACAGCCCTGACCATAGTTACCAGCAGCTCCACTCACACACACCCCTAACACAAACTCCACACAACTCACCTGGGAGAATGCATTGCCTCACACTCCAATCAAATATCCCACAAAGAACCACAACCCTGGGTCATGCTGAGTGAAGCACAGGGACACACATGGGACTTGTAGCAAAACTAACCCCAGGATAACACTGTCAGCCATCTTGTCAGCACAGGCACACAACCCCACAGGGAAGCAGAGTCAAAAGGAAGGAAGCATGGGCATGCTGGGAAGGGGGGTGGAGGCAATAGCATGATGGGAGTGGTAGTCACAGCTCAACATCCCCCACCCACATGGCCCAGCAAGCTAGCACTGAAGCATGCACACCTCACAGGGAGTGGAAAGCCACTTCAAAGATGTCTGACACTGGTGCTCTGTTGTGGTGAGCACAAGGCCCTGCTGGGAACTGGCCACCAACCAACAGCAGGACACCACTGTCAGCCATCTTGCCATTGCCCTCACACTCACACACAGTGAAGTCCACCCAAAAGCAAGTAAGTATGGGCATGCTGGGAAGTGGGGTGGAGGCAATAGCATGATGGGAGTGGTAGTCACAGCTCAACATCCCCCACCCACATGGCCCAGCAAGATCACACTCAAGCATGCACACCTCACAGGGAGTGAAAAGCCACTTCAAAGATGTCTGACAATGGTGCTCTGTTGTGGGGAGCACAAGGCCCTGCTGGGAACTGGGCACCAACAACCAACAGGACCACATCGTCAGCCATCTTGCCATTGCTGTCACACTCACACACAGTGAAGTCCACTCAAAAGGAAGGAAGTATGGGCATGCTGGGAAGGGGGGTGTAGGCAATAGCATGATGGGAGTTGGAGTCACAGATATTGGTCACCCTCACAATTGGCCCATCAACACCACCCTGAACCATGCTCACATCACAGGGAGTCGAAAGCCCCATCAAAGATGTCTGACACTGGTGCTCTGTTGTGGGGAGCACAAGGCCATGCTGGGAACTGGCCACCAACTAACAGCAGGACACCACTGTCAGCCATCTTGCCATTGCTCTCACACTCACACACAGTGAAGTCCACCCAAAAGCAAGTAAGTATGGGCATGCTGGGAAGTGGGGTGGAGGCAATAGCATGATGGGAGTGGTAGTCACAGATATTGGTCACCCCCACAACTGTCCCATCAACACCACCCTGAACCATGCGCACATCACAGGGAGTGGAAAACAACTGACAAGATGGCTGACACTGGCTACTGCTGTGGGGAGCACAAGGCCCTGCTGGCAACTGTGCACCAACCAACAGCAGGACACCACTGACTGACATCCTGAAAGACAACTTGCACTCCCTGCAATGGAAGCACGTTCCATGGTGGGATATCTGGCTGGGTGGGAAGGAGGGCCGGATGTCAACCAAATACAACCAATGCAGACCATGTACACACCCCAACATTCACATAGAAATGCCCAAATAATGCAGGACAATGTGCTACACCAATATCAACCTCTGACTGTGACAACTTAGGACAATGCAATGTACAGGCCCGCATCCAGAGGCACAGTCACAACTGTCAGGTGTGTCAACCATTGATGCCTGCAAAAACATAACATACAATGTGTGTGTCTCCCAAAAACAGGTGATGATGGGGACACAGCAGCAGACGCTGAGGATTCCCCATCCCAGGCTCAAGAGGATACGGAGCTCACTGGTGTGGAACAGCCTCTGCCCTCCTCGGATGAAGAAGACCTACCTGGCACCTCCGGAGCAGGTCATCATGCAGCACCAGCAGGACCACCAGCTGCACCCCCTGCACCCACCCCTCCAACGACTGTCAACACACATACCACCCCTGCCGACATGGCAGACCAAGGAGCACCACCACCACCAGCACAGGGACCCTGGACCAACGTGGGGCCATGGACACCAACACCACCAACAACCCCCAAGGGGGCCCAGGGTCACCTGTGCGTGCCACCTCAGGTACTGCATGAGTCGCCTGGGGTGGTGGGAGGGGTGGGAGACATAGGTCGCTGATCGCAGAGGGGTCTGGACTGCATGATGACCCACAACTGGCACGCATAGCCGATCCGTACCAGTCCAGCACCGGAGAGCTCACCCAGGTAGTGGGGCTCCTCAGGGACATTAAACAGCAGCAGGCTGCCCATCATGCCCGCTTGGACTCACACATGTCCCGCGTGGAGTCCAAGTGGGACACACTGCAAGAGATGACGGCGGTGCATAGGGACATATTACAATGCCTCCGCCAGATGAGCAGCAACCAGTCAACACCTCCCTGTGTGCCCACAACATCTGGTGCTGAAACAACTGCAACTGCCACAGAGAGGGAGGGTGACTCTGGCGGAGAGTCCCCTGCACCGCAGCAGCCTGCACTTGAGGGTCCCCCCAAAGAAGAGGGGTCGTCCGAGGAGGGGCAAGTGAGAGGCCGATGGCCATGTGCAACCCCCAGGAAGCCAAAACCTGTTCTGGATAATCACCTTTGTGCGCAAACTGTTCACCCTGTTGACTGCAACACAACTCCCCCACATGACATGGGGAGTACAAGTTGGACCAATGTCTCAGATGACTGTGGACTTGATACAGGACATTTCTGCTACCAGGACTTCCAATTCATCTAGGAACTTTGGATTGCAATCAAAATGTACAGCACTCACCATCCTGTGCACTATTCACACACATGTCTGACAATAAACACACTAATACACCACACCTGCCTCTGTCGTGATTCCAACGTGGTTTCTGTCATGGAGATGATGACCAGCGAAATTACACTGTGCATTCTAACTGCTACAGCTAGTACAACACAGGCATGTGAGTCATGGCAACGTGACACACATGAGGGAGACACACCACCAGGGCTACAACAATTACACACCTAGGCCATCTGACTCATTGCCTACACTGATGTTGCCAGGAAATACGGTGCAATGCACAGACACAACACCTATTCACAGTCTTTGTCAACTAGCCCACTGGTGCAGTAAGCAAATGTCAGTCAAATGTGTGACCACAGACAACGCACATCACAAAGTGAAGCACAGGTTTATTACACATTTGCTACATGTTGTAACCACTACAGATGCAAGGTAATCCCACCTGGCAGCGGGCACACAGTCAACAAGTGTAGAAGGAAGGAAGTCCATGGGTGTGGCGCACATCACCTGTAGGGACACGACAGCTACCACCCTGTAAGTCGAATCACGGTGTCGGGGATCACAGTTGACCAAACGACTCAGAAAGTACCCTGTGAAGGACAGAAATGACACACAGTCAAAAGCACTGAAGAACAGGACAGAACTGCAATACTCATGCCCAATACATGTCACAAGATACCCACCCAGAACCAAGTTAGCATGTCAACACTGTTGGGGAGTACAGACTACCTGTAAGGACACATCGCTACACGCATACAGTCATGTAGCCCATGGACACACTCAAACAGCACCAGAGCACCACCAACACATATCATGCAAACTCACATCATTAACATGACATCTCTGGATACTCACATTCAGCTGAAGAAGTTGGTGATGAGCTGTGTGCGGACATCACCATCACCATCATCATCATCATCACTGGCATCGTGGTCCAGGCCAGGATCCTCCACAGGTGGCGGATGTTGATCATCGTCATCCAGGATGAGAGGCAACTCCTTCCGCACTGCCAGGTTGTGTAGCATGCAGCAGACGATGACAATCTTGCACACCTTTGCTGGGGCATATGGGAGGGCCCCTCCTGTCTTGTCCAGGCAGCGGAAGCGGCTCTTCAGGAGACCAAATGTCCGCTCAATCACTCTCCTTGTCCAACCATGTGCCTCATTGTAGCGCATCTGGGCTGGTGTCACAGGGTTCCTGAGGGGCGTCAGCAAACACGGCATGTTGAGGTATCCGGAGTCACCTACATACAGACAATTGCACATTAGCTGAGTTGGAAAAGAGGGTGGAACACTACATTGCAGAACACACACAATGGTACAAAGTCAGTACACACCAACAAGCCAGGCACGCTGGTTCGGCATCTGTGACATCATCCTCGGGATGCGACTACTCCTCATCACGTAGGCATCGTGTGCAGAACCGGGGAAACGGGCACACACGTGTGAGTTGCTCATATCTGCAAGACAGACCACCAGTGCATTGACCGAGTGGTAGTGTTTGCGGTTCCTGTATGCCTGCTCTTGGGCCTGTGGTGGTACCAAAGCCACATATGTCCCATCAATGGAGCCAATGACATGCGGCATCCTCCCCAGGGCATAGAAGTCACTCTTCACGTCAGTGAGTTGTTGGAGTCTAGGGAAATAGATGTACTGGTTCAGGTATATCAACATAGCCTCCAAAACATCGCGGAGCACACGGCTGAACATGGTCTGTGACATCCCACCAGCAGTCGCCAGAGTGTGTTGAAAGGTACCGGTGGCAAAGAAGTATAGGGCTGCCATCACCTTCACCTTGGGGGTCAGCGCTGTAGGGTACGGCCGGCCAGGTTGCAAATGTGGTGCCAAGCGCACTGCCAAATCCTCAATCAGCTGCCTGGTGAAGCGGTACCGTCGGATGCTGTCACGTTCCACCATCGTTGCCAGGTCTGGGAATGGTCGATGGACAGCAGGAGCCCTGCAGTGCATAGGTGAAGAAAGAAAGATTGTCCGTCACCCCACATATGTGGCATTGAACACACTAAATATCACATGATACATCATTATGAGGCACAAGTACATGATGTGTGCAGTTCCGTAAGGACATGTATGGCACATACATGGCCAACATCTAACATCACAGTTCAACAAGTGGCATCAATAAGTCCCAGGTTGTGCCATTGGATATCATGAGGCCGTGTCACAGTTCCCATCTCCTGCTGCCACGTTACAAACACACCCCACAGTGACATGTGAGGACAGATGTGCCCCAGCCATCACAGCTCAATGACAGGTAGATTCCCAGGGAGCCTGTATTGCCACATGGACACTGGCATGACATGGTGTATCATGTATACACCACAGCAAAACAACCATGACCCCCACAGGTAGTGGTCCCTGTTGCCTCGGCAGGACAGACATGGACGTCTGTGACACACACACGCACAACATCAAAGTCCATGCACAAACAACGTGGATGTGGAAACTGTCTCCCATTGTGCACATGAAATCAGAGACATTGTAAACACAACATGCACACAGACTGTGGAGGACCATCACTATTGTGCCAATGGGTCACCCTGGGTTAAACATACCGTCCCACATGGGACTCAGGGGGTATGTGACATGACATACACATACACCACCGTGAAATGTGACCATGCCACATGCTCAGATATGAACAGTTGCACTTCACAGTGGTCATGTACACGAAACACCAAGGATTCTGTCCCCATGTACACGTGCACAGCCTGGGGGTGGCTGCCCCCAAGTGACACCCGCAGAATAACATGTTCACCCCTGTTAGACCTGGCGTCCTTGGCGTGGGTCTCCCTTCCATTTTTTCGTAATGCCTCCACTGTTGCCGGTATGTTTTTGCTGGACTAGATGCTCATGGGCACTTTGCCGCTGCTAATCAGTGCCAAAGTGCAAGTGCTCCCTATTGTAAATTGATGTATGTATTAGTGACTCCATGATTGGATGATTGGTTTACTTGTCAGTCCCTAGTACCGTGCACTGAGTGTGCCCAGGGCTTGTAAATCCAATGCTGCTGGTGGGCTTGCAGCATGGGTTGTGCCACCCACAGAAGCAGCTTGTAAAGTGTGTCTCAGGCCTGCCATTGCAGAGCCTGTGTGCAGCCTAGGGCTGCCATGTCGACTTGGTGAGTGCACCCACTTACCAGTCCCTAAACCTTCCCTTTACTGCATGTTGGTCACCCCTAAAGTAGGCCCTAGGGCAGGGTGCATTGTAAGTATAAGGTAGGACATGCCCTGGTGTGTGTGGCATGTCCTAATAGTGAATTACAGCCATTTTCGTTTTTCACTATTGAAAGGCTACCTGCTCCCCATAGGCCAGAATGGGCGGTTTCGATTATTACACCTTATAATCCTAACTGACCCAGGGAACATGGTAGAAAAACGAATTTAGTATGCCTGAACTCAGGATGATAAAATACATCTTTTAGTGAAGTTGGTTTTAACATTCTGTGTTTGAAAATACCACTTTTAGAAAGTGGGTATTTTCTTGCCTAACTATCCCGCCTGCCTCTGCCAGCTTGTGTATTGTGTGTCTGGTTTGTGCGTGACAGGGGCTGGGGGTGGCCACAGGAGACAGGGTGAGGCAGCCCAGGGCTGAATAGAGAGATCTGCATCCCGAGTGGAGGGAGGAGTTGCACCTGGGTCTGAATAGGGCTGTGCCTGCCTTCCACAATGCTGGCTCCACCTCCTGCCGGGCGTCTGAGTACCCTGCCCCACATTCTGAAAGGAAAAGAAGGAGACATGTACACAGAGTGCTCCAAAGCTGCACGGAACTGGTTTTAACTAGGCAAAGGCCTCTCTGCCTCCAGAGAACAAAGAGAAAAGGAGTATAAGTACTGGGAGCCCAAACCCCAGGAACTTTAGATCACTTTTGGGAACAAGAAGAAACCTTTGCTGAGGAGCGGAACCAAGAAGAAACTGAGGAGAGACTATCCCTAAGCCTGAAGTGCTGCTTGGGGGATTGGCCTGCAGTGGTTTGCCTGACTGCCAAAGAAAGGAGAAAGGAACTTTTGCTTTGCTGTGACTTTCATCAACTTGTGAAGGATCTCCAAGGGCTTGGAAGAGAGCTTGCCCCCTGACCGAAGTCCCAGGACCATTGGACTTCACCCCCTTTGTGAATTGCTGCTGGAAACTCTGTTTCAGTGGCTACAGAGGTAGGGAGCTGTGACCGACTCTCCCGACCGGCTCGGTGTCCTGTTGGCACCGCATCGAGCAACGCCTGCATCTTGCAACGCACGGCCTTGGTCTCACCGACTCCGTCAATGAGCCGCTGCCTGCACCGTAACCTGTGAGCACCGTACCTTGCAACGCCTCGCTACACCGAATCCATCTGGTCCGACCGACACGGTCACTGTTGCTGAGTTCGAGTCCTGTGACCGCACCGGAGTTGGGCACCGCTCGCACGCTTCGCGACGCACCGCCCGACTCGCACCGCTGTCCGGAATGATCGACGCCAGCTCCTGAATCCGGCTCCGTCGCCGCACCGCAACCTGCCAGCACCGCATCGAAGCACCGTCTCGCCCTGCAACGCACGGCCCTGGTTTCACCGACTCCGTCAATGAGCCGCTGCCTGCACCGCATCGAGGGACAACGCGTCCTGCAACGCTTCCATTTTTGCATCGCGACCGCGACGAATAGCCATCCGGCTCGCACGCCCGTGCCTGCCGCTTCAAGTCAAAGGTACTGTGACCGAGTCTGTCTACGCTGTGTTGGCCCGTCTCGACGCGGTCAGCTGGATTTGTGAGACTCTGTTTGATCTTGACATCGCCGTAGCCGGAGGAGGCTACCGACTCGCACAGAACCTTGAATTAAGCCTTTTTGAGCAGAACTACGCATTCTTGACAGTATTGTGCATTATTTTTGTCGTTTATGGTCTTGTGATAAATCTATATAAAGTATACCTATTTTTATAAATATATAACCTGTGTGGTGTTCATTTGTAGTGTTGTCACTTGATTACTGTATGTGTTCACAAATGCTTTACACACTGCCTCTGAACTAAGCCTGTCTGCTCGTGCCAAGCTACCAAGAGGGTGAGCAGGGGTTCTTTCAGGAGTGTACCTACTTTCCCTGACTAGACTCAAGGGTCCCTATTTGGACAAAGGTACCTACCTCTGCCAACTAGAGACCCCCAAATCTAACATTGGTGGTCAGCGGTGAGGATTCTGGACTTGCATTTGTGACTCATGTACAGTGATTGGTGAACACTACTTAGTGAGTGAAGACCAAAACGCAACCACATACTTTTATAGCATTTTTTCTGGGATTTCCTATTTTTGCAAACTGCCAAGTTTAATCACTATGGAGAAACCAGCATCAGTAGCCTCTGTTGAGTGTGATTGGGAAGAAGAGAGGCTAGAATGCTACACCCTCAAGCAGCTCAGGCAATTCTGCAAAAAGTTTAAAGTGCCCATGACCGGGCTCTCCAGGAAGGAGGACCTCCAAAAGGTGCTGAGGGCCTGGGTCGAATCAAGGAGTGCCCCGCTGGAGGGGGCCGAGAATGCAGAAGGGCAGCTGGAGGGGCTATTGGGTCTAGGGGCTGGAAGACCACCTTCCCCAGTAGGTAGCAGTGTTTCTGCCAGAGGACTGTCTCCAGAGGAGTTGGAGGACAGGAAAGAGAGTAGGATGCACGAAATGGAGCTGACCAAGCTCAGGCTGAATGGGCAGTTAGAATTTGAAATGCAAACTAGGAAATTAGCCCTAGAGGAAAAGAAAATGCAGTTTGAACATGAGAAAGTTTTGAGGGAGTTGGAATTGAAGGCCAAAAGCTTAGAGATTACTCCCTCTGGTGGCAGTGTACCGCCTGTGCCTGTTGAAGCTAGGGTGTATATTCCCAAAGATGTGGTGAAGGAGTTTTTCAAAAATGATGACATTGGGCAGTGGTTCAAAGCCTATGAGGTAGCCATGTCTTCCCACCGGGTCCCTGAGAAGGATTGGGGAGCGGGGTTGTGGGGGCGGTTCCTTAGTGAAGGGCGGGATACCTTGTTGGATTTGCCCTCTGAAGTCTATAATTCATACAGCCACATGAAAGATGCTTTAATGACTAGGTATGGTTTGACCCCTGAGCTTTATAGGCAAAGGTTCAGGAACTGTAGTAAGATTGAAAGCAGTACCTGGGTTGAATATGTGACCTTCTTTTGCAGAGCCTTGGATGGTTAGGTAAAGGGTAGCAAAGCAACTGATTTTCAGGCGCTCTTTGATTTGATTTCATCGGAGCACTTGTCCAGTAATTGCTTTCCTGAGCTACGCCAGCACCTGATTGAAAGTAAGCTGACTAACCCTAGGCAGCTTGCTGAGGAGGCGGACCGCTGGGTGAGTACCCGGGTCCACAAGGGTCACGTGGGAGACTCCGCCAAGGGTGGGCAGGGTCCCCAGCAGAAGAGTGGGGGGGACAAGGGTAAACAGAGGGAGTTCCATAAAGGGCCCCAAAGTAGACCCCAAGGGAACCAAGGGAAAGGTTCCCAGCCTCCCCCTGAGAAGAAGCCAGTGGCCCTGACAGGCCCCCTGTTCACCAGGGACCACTGGTATGTTACAAGTGTGGCGCCCCTGGCCACAAGGCAAGCGACCCTCGTTGCCCTTTGCATGGAAAACCAGCACCCACTGGTGCAGTCCCCCGGCAGTTGGCTAGTGTAGCCCTGGGGGAGGAGTTGGGTGCCCAAGGTGGGGGGATCCCACAGTGTTTTCCCTTGTCTCATTAGGAGACTCTGAGATGGTCCCTAGGACCCCGCTGCCTGAGAACACTAAGAAATACAGGCAGTGGGTGACCATCAATGGCCATAGGGTGGAGGCTCTGAGAGACACAGGAGCCAGTGTGACAGCTGTCAAGTGTCACCTGGTGTCTAAGGAGCAGGTTATCCCTGATGCATTCTATCCGGTTGTTGCCGCTGACAACACAGAGAGTCACTGCAAGGTGGCTCAGGTTCCCTTTGAATGGGGGGTATCGGGTACTCTTCAAGTAGCTGTGAGGCCAGCCATGCCTGTTGACTGTTTGTTAGGGAACGATTTGGAGAGCTCACCTTGGGCTAAGGTGGAGCGGAGTGCGCATTTAGAAATGTTGGGCTTGCCTGTTTGGGCATGTGTGACCACCCGGTCAATGGCAGCGAAAGGTGTTCAAGAGGACCTGGAGCCTGAGAGGGAGGCCCAGGTGCCTGCCGGAGAGAGAGGAGGCAGGGGGCGCGGGAAACCGGCCCCCGAAGTTCCCACGGTCCAGGAGGAGGCAGACCCTGAGGAGGATGCCCTGGAGCCTACAGGGGAACAGGTAGCTGAACTGGGGGACCTACCTGAGCTGACCCATTGGCAGCAAGAAGGAGGACCCTCCAGGGAAGAGTACTGCGAGGAGCAGAACGCATGCCCCTCTCTCATGGGTCTGAGGCAACAGGCCACAGACCAGGCAGCAGGTGATCAGTCTGGATCACATTGGATTTACTGGGAGAATGGTCTCCTGTATTCAGAGCCTAAGGTTGCTGAGCCTGGGTCAGCCCGTGTGCTGGTGGTACCCCAGCGCTTCAGAGCCTTCCTACTGGGGTTGGCTCATGATGTACCGTTAGCAGGACATCTGGGGCAGGACAAGACCTTTGACAGGCTTGTTACCCATTTCTATTGGCCCCAGATGCGCAGGAGTGCCGCCACTCACTGCAGGACATGCCAGACTTGCCAGGCAAGTGGAAAGAGTGGGAGGAAGCACAAGGCTCCTCTCCAGCCATTCCCTGTGGTCAGCACCCCCTTTGAACGGGTGGGTATTGACATTGTGGGGCCACTGGACCCCAAGACAGCCATGGGCAACAGGTTTATCCTGGTCTTGGTGGACCATGCCACCCGGTACCCTGAAGCCATCCCTCTGAGGACAGTGACGGCCCCCGTGGTGGGACGGGCACTGATGGGAATTTTCTCACGTGTGGGATTCCCTCAAGAGGTGGTGTCTGACAGAGGTACCAACTTCGTGTCCAAGTACATGAAGTCCCTGTGGCAGGAGTGCGGTGTAACTTACAAGTTCACCACTCCTTACCACCCTCAAGGAAATGGGCTGGTTGAGAGATTCAACCGGACCCTCAAGGGCATGATTATGGGTCTGGAAGAACCCATGAGGCGTAAATGGGACGTCCTCTTACCATGCCTGTTGTTTGCATACCGGGAGGTGCCACAGAAGTCTCTAGGGTTCAGTCCCTTTGAGCTCCTCTATGGACACCCGGTGCGAGGACCTCTGAGTTTGGTCAAGGAAGGCTGGGAGCAATCTCCCAGGAAACCTCCGCAGGATGTATACAGTTACATGCTGGCCTTCAGGAACCAGACTAGGCGTTTCAGAGAACTTGCTGAGGCAAATCTGGAAGCCAGCCAGGAGGAGATGAAGCGGTGGTACGACCAGAATGCCACTCTGGTAGAGCTTCAGCCTGGTCTGAAAGTGTGGGTCATGGCCCCTGTGGAGCCTTGTGCGCTCCAGGAGAGGTGGACCGGCCCTTTTACGGTGGTGGAGCCCAAGAGTCCAGTTACCTATTTGGTGGACTTGCAGTCTCCCAGGAACCCCTTGCGGGTCCTGCATGTGAACCGCCTGAAGCCCCACTTGGAGAGGTCCCAAGTGGGCATGCTCTTAGCTACAGATGATGGAATGGAGGAGGAGACCGAGCCTCTTCCTGACCTCCTGTCAGCCCGAGAGCAAGATGGATCAGTGGAGGGAGTAAACCTCTCTACCTCCCTGACACCTGAGCAGCAGGGTGACTGTCGCCAACTGTTGGGGCAGTTTCCTGACCTGTTCTCCCTGGTTCCCAGTGTCACTAACTGGTGCGTCCATGATGTGGACACTGGGGACAGTCTTCCTGTGAAGCACAAGGCTTACAGGGTGACTGACAGGGTACGAGCTTGCATCAAGGAGGAGGTCTCCAAGATGTTTGCGTTAGGGGTGATTGAGTCCTCTAACAGCCCTTGGGCCAGCCCAGTGGTCTTGGTTCCAAAGGCTGCCGCCCCTGGTGCCATACCAGAACTCCGGTTCTGTGTGGACTACAGGGGACTCAATTCCGTCACCAGGACTGACGCCCACCCCATCCCCAGAGCTGATGAGCTCATAGATCGGTTAGGGGCTGCACGGTACCTCAGCACGTTTGACTTAACGTCTGGGTACTGGCAGATCGCCTTGACGGATGGGGCAAAAGAGAGGTCAGCATTCTCCACACCAGAGGGGCACTACCAGTTCCGGGTGATGCCCTTTGGGATGAAGAATGCCCCTGCCACCTTTCAGAGGTTGGTCAACCAGGTGTTGGTTGGACTGGAGGATTTCAGTGCCGCCTACCTGGATGACATCGCAGTGTTCAGCGCCAGTTGGGAAGAACATCTGCGCCACCTCTGGGAAGTGTTGATGGCGCTGCGGAGGGCAGGCCTCACGGTCAAGGCAAGTAAGTGCCAGATCGGGCAGGGTTCCGTGGTGTACTTGGGACACCAGGTTGGGAGCGGCCAGGTGGCGCCCCTCCAACTGAAAATTGATACCATTCTGGCTTGGGAGCCCCCAAGACCCAGACAGAGGTGAGAGCCTTCCTAGGACTCACCGGGTATTACCGGAGATTCGTCAAGGGGTATGGCAGCATTGTTGCCCCCTTGACAGAGCTGACTTCCAAGAAGCAGCCCAGGAAAGTGATTTGGACCGACGCCTGTCAGAAAGCTTTTGACACCTTGAAGACTGCCATGTGCACTGCGCCTGTGCTCCAGGCACCCAACTTCTCCAATGAGTTCATTGTTCAGATGGACGCTTCAGAGCATGGTGTAGGGGCTGTTCTATCACAGATCAATGAGGAAGGCCTAGACCAACCTGTAGCCTTCCTCAGTAGGAGGTTACTTCCCCGGGAACAGAGATGGAGTGCTATTGAGTGGGAGGCATTTGATGTGGTCTGGGCACTGAAGAAGCTGAGACCATACCTGTTTGGGACTCACTTCCGGGTTCAGACAGACCACAGGCCCCTCAGATGGTTGATGCAGATGAGGGGTGAGAATCCAAAGCTGTTGAGGTGGTCCATTTCCCTACAGGGGATGGACTTCACGGTGGAACACCGCCCTGGTACAGAACACGCCAATGCTGATGGTCTGTCCAGATTTTTCCGCCTTAGTGATGAGAACTCCCTAGGGGTAGGGTAGTTCTCCCCACATTTCAGCTGGAGGGGACACGTGTTAGACCTGGCGTCCTTGGCGTGGGTCTCCCTTCCATTTTTTCGTAATGCCTCCACTGTTGCCGATATGTTTTTGCTGGACTAGATGCTCATGGGCACTTTGCCGCTGCTAATCAGTGCCAAAGTGCAAGTGCTCCCTATTGTAAATTGATGTATGTATTAGTGACTCCATGATTGGATGATTGGTTTACTTGTCAGTCCCTAGTACCGTGCACTGAGTGTGCCCAGGGCTTGTAAATCCAATGCTGCTGGTGGGCTTGCAGCACGGGTTGTGCCACCCACAGAAGCAGCTTGTAAAGTGTGTCTCAGGCCTGCCATTGCAGAGCCTGTGTGCAGCCTAGGGCTGCCATGTCGACTTGGTGAGTGCACCCACTTACCAGTCCCTAAACATTCCCTTTACTGCATGTTGGTCATCCCTAAAGTAGGCCCTAGGGCTGGGTGCATTGTAAGTATAAGGTAGGACATGCCCTGGTGTGTGTGGCATGTCCTAATAGTGAATTACAGCCATTTTCGTTTTTCACTATTGAAAGGCTACCTGCTCCCCATAGGCCAGAATGGGCGGTTTCGATTATTACACCTTATAATCCTAACTGACCCAGGGAACATGGTAGAAAAACGAATTTAGTATGCCTGAACTCAGGATGATAAAATACATCTTTTAGTGAAGTTGGTTTTAACATTCTGTGTTTGAAAATACCACTTTTAGAAAGTGGGTATTTTCTTGCCTAACTATCCCAGCCTGCCTCTGCCAGCTTGTGTATTGTGTGTCTGGTTTGTGCGTGACAGGGGCTGGGGGTGGCCACAGGAGACAGGGTGAGGCAGCCCAGGGCTGAATAGAGAGATCTGCATCCCGAGTGGAGGGAGGAGTTGCACCTGGGTCTGAATAGGGCTGTGCCTGCCTTCCACAATGCTGGCTCCACCTCCTGCCGGGCGTCTGAGTACCCTGCCCCACATTCTGAAAGGAAAAGAAGGAGACATGTACACAGAGTGCTCCAAAGCTGCACAGAACTGGTTTTAACTAGGCAAAGGCCTCTCTGCCTCCAGAGAACAAAGAGAAAAGGAGTATAAGTACTGGGAGCCCAATACCCAGGAACTTTAGATCACTTTTGGGAACAAGAAGAAACCTTTGCTGAGGAGCGGAACCAAGAAGAAACTGAGGAGAGACTATCCCTAAGCCTGAAGTGCTGCTTGTGGGATTGGCCTGCAGTGGTTTGCCTGACTGCCAAAGAAAGGAGAAAGGAACTTTTGCTTTGCTGTGACTTTCATCAACTTGTGAAGGATCTCCAAGGGCTTGGAAGAGAGCTTGCCCCCTGACCGAAGTCCCAGGACCATTGGACTTCACCCCCTTTGTGAATTGCTGCTGGAAACTCTGTTTCAGTGGCTACAGAGGTAGGGAGCTGTGACCGACTCTCCCGACCAGCTCGGTGTCCTGTTGGCACCGCATCGAGCAACGCCTGCATCTTGCAACGCACGGCCTTGGTCTCACCGACTCCGTCAATGAGCCGCTGCCTGCACCGTAACCTGTGAGCACCCGCACCTTGCAACGCCTCGCTACACCGAATCCATCTGGTCCGACCGACACGGTCACTGTTGCTGAGTTCGAGTCCTGTGACCGCACCGGAGTTGGGCACCGCTCGCACGCTTCGCGACGCACCGCCCGACTCGCACCGCTGTCCGGACTGATCGACGCCAGCTCCTGAATCCGGCTCCGTCGCCGCACCGCAACCTGCCAGCACCGCATCAAAGCAACGTCTCGCCCTGCAACGCAGGGCCCTGGTTTCACCGACTTCGTCTCGACGACGTCAACGAGCCGCTGCCTGCACCGCATCGAGGGACAACGCGTCCTGCAACGCTTCCATTTTGCAACGCGACCGCGACGAACAGCCATCCGGCTCGCACGCCCGTGCCTGCCGCTTCAAGTCAAAGGTACTGTGACCGAGTCTGTCTACGCTGTGTTGGCCCGTCTCGACGCGGTCAGCTGGATTTGTGAGACTCTGTTTGTTCTTGACATCGCCGTAGCCGGAGGAGGCTACCGACTCGCACAGAACCTTGAATTAAGCCATTTTGAGCAGAACTACGCATTCTTGACAGTATTGTGGATTATTTTTGTCGTTTATGGTCTTGTGATAAATCTATATAAAGTATACCTATTTTTATAAATATATAACCTGTGTGGTGTCCATTTGTAGTGTTGTCACTTGATTACTGTATGTGTTCACAAATGCTTTACACACTGCCTCTGAACTAAGCCTGTCTGCTCGTGCCAAGCTACCAAGAGGGTGAGCAGGGGTTCTTTCAGGAGTGTACCTACTTTCCCTGACTAGACTCAAGGGTCCCTATTTGGACAAAGGTACCAACCTCTGCCAACTAGAGACCCCCAAATCTAACAACCCCCATACACGGAATAGGTAATGCAGCCTTACATGCCTTAGGATACAGTTTGGACAGGCTGTGGTGTTGTAGGTGTGCCCCTCACTCCCTGGGAAGTATATGTGGCTGGCATATGTTCACCTGTGACAGGCATGGTGACATATGCCAGTGACTTGTACAGGGACGCGTTGGACAGCAATGGACCGATCGGTGCGCACACATTGGCCATTGCATTCAATGTGTGCTGGTACGCGTTGTATTCGCAATACGCGTTGGACAGCAATGGACCGATCGGTGCGCATACATTGGCCATTGCATTCAATGTGTGCTGGTACGCGTTGTATTCGCAATACGCGTTGGACAGCAATGGACCGATCGGTGCACACACATTGGCCATTGCATTCAATGTGTGCGGGTACGCGTTGTATCCTGGGTACGCGTTGATCAGCAATGGACCGATCGGTGTGCCCGGCCGGCCCATTGCATTCAATGTGTGCGGGTACGCGTTGTATCCTGGGTAAGCGTTGAACAGCAATGGACCGATCGGTGTGCCCGGCCGGCCCATTGCATTCAATGTGTGCGGGTACGCGTTGTATCCTGGGTACACGTTGATCAGCAATGGACCGATCGGTGTGCCCGGCCGGCCCATTGCATTCAATGTGTGCGGGTACGCGTTGTATCCTGGGTACGCGTTGAACAGCAATGGACTGATCGGTGTGCCCGGCCGGCCCATTGCATCCAATGTGTGCGGGTACGCGTTGTATCCTGGGTACGCGTTGAACAGCAATGGACCGATCGGTGTGCCCGGCCTGCCCATTGCATTCAATGTGTGCGGGTACGCGTTGTATCCTGGGTACGCGTTGAACAGCAATGGACCGATCGGTGTGCCCGGCCGGCCCATTGCATTCAATGTGTGCGGGTACGCGTTGTATCCTGGGTACGCGTTGAACAGCAATGGACCGATTGGTGTGCCCGGCCAGCCCATTGCATTCAATGTGTGCGGGAACGCATTGTATCCTGGGTACGCGTTGAACAGCAATGGACCGATCGGTGCGCACCCATTGGCTATGGCCTGGCAACGGACGCGTTTTCAAATTTTGAACGAGTCTGATGCTGTAAATTCAGTTGGTCACCCACAACAATGTTGCAAATTCATGGGTGTCATGAAGTTGAACTTTTGAAGGATGCTGTGGGCGTGTGTAAGTGGTGCAATTCCATGGATTGGCCAGATTCAGTTAATGCAAACGACTTGGACCTATCACTTTGGACACATGGGACAGTATCTGCCTCTGCAGCACACATATAATGCTGGCTGTTCCCCTGAGAGCTCACTTGCCTGCACTACATGCTCCAGGACTGCCACCACCACTGCTGCTGTAACTGCACCCTCTGGACCCTGCAATGGCACGTACTGTGGAGAGAGCCCCAGCCTTCAGCACTGAGGAGAACCAGGCCCTGCTGGACAGCCTCCTTCCACAGTACAGCAAGCTGTATGGGAAAGCAGGGGAGCAGGTGAGTGTTCTGTCCACTGCCTTTCTAAATGTGCATGTTGTCTGACTAGCAAGGCTAACAGTCTGCACGCCACTGGCTAGCAGGCTCACTGAGTAGTTGTCACCCCCCATAGTGTGTAGTTACATGCACTGAACAGGTATAGTGCAGTGACAGTGCATTTAAACAAGGTTTTACTTCCCAGGCAATGATACCATGTAGTAACTGCTGGCATACTGTCCATGGCCATCGTTGCACTGCCTGTGTACATCATGTGCCCCTGTGATTGAGACATGTATATCCAACTGTGTAATGCACGGATATGTTGCATGTGTAGTAATGGCATTCTCACTTTGTCATCCTCACAGGTTGATGCCCATCAGAAGCAGCAGATATGGCTGACCATCGTCCGGGCAGTGAGATCCGTGGGGGTCTACAAGCGCCGGATGCGCAACTGCCAGAAGAGGTGGCAGGACCTTCGGGGCTGGACCCGGAGGATCGCACGGGTCCAGCTGAAGCTGTCGCCTCCTCGCAGGAGGGGCGGACACCGGACCCTGACCCCCCACATGCTCAGGATCCTGGTGGTGGTCTTCCCTGATCAGGATGGGCAGCTGAAGGCCAGAGAGCAGCAAGGAGGGGGTGAGTCCATGACTGCATTGTGAACTTTGTCTGCCATGCTATGTGCCCTCCTCTGGCCTGGTTAAACTTCCACAGTACATCAGTCATGTGGTCCAGGACCCATGTCCCTCTATTGTGCACTGCCCACTCCTCATCTGATACCCAGGTGTGGCCCTTACAGTCAGGGAATTGTGTCACTTGGGTACTGTGTCCTTGCAGTTTGCTTGACTCAAGATGGGGGACAGCATCTGTTTCCCTAACTCTGTGGTGGGCATCATGGGTGGGTCCATTGCTTACACAATGCCTGTGTTCTGACATGTAATCTGCGTGTTACTTTGATATGTGGTCCAATTGCTGAGCTGATCCACCACATGTGCCTGGGGTATCTGGCACACACCCATGCTGCGGGTCGGAACAATGTTTGGGCCCCAGGAGTGTGTATATTACGTGTGTCACACATACTTAGCCAGCTGCCTACTGTTCAGGGCTCATCCCTCATTCATGTGGGGCAGGACAGTCATGCCTACTCCAGGCCATACAATACACTCTGTACTCCCACTCCCGTGTATCAGCTGACACGTTGTGCTCAGTGATATGTCCCCTCAGGTGTCTGCCTCTGTGTCAGTGTGCTGTGGCTTCGTTGTCAGGACTGCTGGGGTGTTTCTCGGTTGGGGCTCAGCATGCCACCGGAGATGTGACCATAGGAGATTATACTTGTGTGACACATAGGTGTTTGATCACCTGACCGTGCAGACTGGGGTATGCGAATGTAAAGTTCAGGCAGCTGTTTCCCATTCACAGCAGATTGTGAGGTGCTCAGGTTCAGAGGGTTGTGTTACAGGTCTCCCATATGTCCAATCGGTATGACCTGGACAGATAAGGGTTCAGATGATGTGGTGTGTGGGGGATGTACATGTGCACTTGTTCAGCTCCAGGACTTGCATTCCCCATGACCTACTATTGTGACACAGTGCAGAGTGTTGTTGTCTGGCTGCCCTGCCCATGTGACTGGAGAGAGTGATGTATGACTTAGCAGGCATGCCTGTGCCATGGCATGTGACTTCCTACGAGTGACCCTGCAGGGGAGTGACATGTGCTACATGCACACCATTCTGGCAATGGCTATCAGGACATGGGTGCATCATGGTGTCTGTCGCTGGTATGCATCACATGCATTTCCTATTTGACTCTGGGCATCCCTTTCATCTGGACACCTGTACTGACTCAGTGGCAAGAGTTGTGATGTGTGCATGTTCACATGCTTCACCGTGTTCTCTGCACTGTCCAACTTCTGTGTAGGTGGTGCATGTGTCCACACTGGGGTATTGCCATCCAACAGACACCAGACAGATGGGTGCAAGGCCAGGTGGGATGTGAGTGCCATGGTTGACCATCAGACTGACAATTGGCTTCTCCTGTTCTGTTTGGGCACTTTTAGCAATGTTCAACTAAGGATGCCAGGGCTTGCTCTGTAATGTGCTGTATTTACTGTGGTGTGTGCGTTCGGTGCAGGTGACTGATGTCTGTCTGTTTCCCTATTGATTGCAGATACATCCACGGCCACAGGAGGGGACAGCACCACGGACCAGGAGGAGCCGCAGAGCCAGACTGGGTCAGCAGCCGAGGAGTGGTCGGAGGGACCCAGTGGCACGGAGGGCGAGGGGAGCCACACCGAGGAGTCCTCAGCACCATCCACCTCAGCTGAGGACCACAGCAGCTCGGAGGATGACTCCCTTATGGAGGCGGGTGTCAGCAGCCACCACACCCCAGCTAGTGTTGCTGTCCCCGCCACCACCACCACCGCCCTCCCATCGGCTCCCATTCCCGAGGTCCGTGGAGGCTCCCATGTTCGGGAGAGTGTCTCCTTCGGGCCAGGCACCGCACCCCCTGCCCCTGTGTCCCCTGCTGCCCTGAGTGAGGAGTCTGTGTACCTCCTTCGCCAGCTCCATGTAGGGCAGACAGCGATGCTGAGTGTCCTCCATGCAACCACCACTCTGTTGACTCAGCTGGTGTCGTTCATTGAGGGCATCTCATCGGGCATGTCTGCCCTACAGAGGGGCAATAGGTCCATGGACTCCTCCTTGACGGCAGCAGTGTCCCTCCTCCGACAGTCCCTCACCCCTCCTGCCTCTGCCCCATCCACACTCCCCAGCACCTTACCTGTCCCAAGCACACACACACCGGCACAGGCACACACCAGCACAGACACAAGCAGCACATAGACACACACGCCACAAACAAGACGCACACGCACGCACAGTCAGGGGACTGAAACCACACTCACAGGGGATGGGGCCCAGGCACACAGACACGCATCCACGAGCACTGCGCAGTCCTCAGTTGCCTCTCCCTCCAAAGCCTCCTCCCTTGCCTCACCTGCAACCCCAAAGACACAGCGGCTCTTCCTCAGTGACCTCAGCCTCTTCCCCTCTGATCCAGCTGATACAGCATTCAGGGGGAAGAGGAAGCCCACCCACACGGAGCGGAGTGCCCCTCGCCCCCGGACACCCTCCCCCAGGCGCAGCCCAACTGACGCCCCCACCCGCAAGTCCCCCCGGACAAGGAAGAGCAAGACCCCGCCGCCGCCCTACAGCTCAGGCACCAAGTCCCCTTCCTCCATCCCTCAGGCCCCCACTCCACAGGTGCCCCCACCACACCCTGCCCGAGGTTCCCCCACCCACAGATACACCATCCCCAAAAGGATCAGGCATTCTCCCCCTGCCACTTGCTCTTCCGGCCCCACACCCCCCGCTGCGCTTGTCTGTGCCACTGGTGTGGTGAGGGTGTCCTCCCCCTCTGTCCTGCCCACCTTACCTGATCCACATTCTCCTCCCCTGGAGGTAGGCACTGCAGTGGAGTCCACTACCACCCTGTCTGACTTGGGCACTGCAGTGGCGAACCTGTCTACTCCATCTGCACGGTCCACTGCAGTCGTGCCGGCACCCACACCATCTGAGTCATGCCCCCCAGTTGTGCCGGCACACACCATGTCAGACACCTCAACTGCAGTTGTCAGTGGCTCTCCAGCACCCACCACCCCTTCCCTGCCTCCTTCTGGTGAGCCCTGATCCTGTCCCTGCAGTGCCTGGCCTGCCCCCCGTATGCCCCTCCGAGGGGATTGTCCCTGGTGTTTATCAGTGCAGGCATGCGTAGGGTGACATCTGCCACTGTCACCCTGTTTTGACTTTCAGGATGGACTGGCCATTGGCCTTTGTTTCTTTTTTACTGGACTTCAACTTTTGAACCCACATATGCTGAATAAAGCAACTTTCTGTTCTCTAGTGGTTTTGCTTCTGATGTACATGATGTTGATGATGCTAACCATGCCCTTGCTGCAGTGATGATGATATTTGGTCTCATGAAAATGAAGTGTTACTGTGCATGAACCCATGTGGTCCACGGGCAATGTGTCCTATCCTGTAGTGTATCCATGTCATCCTTAGCAGTATATGAGGGTGTCATGTTTTCAATATTTGGCAATGGGATTTCCTACTTACATTAGCAATGTCACATCTGTGGCTTCCACCCCTGCACATCTGTTGTGCTTGCCATTATTCAATTAGTCTACTTCCCTGACCGTGTGGCCATCTCCACTGGACATGCAGGTTTGGGCATCAATGGGGAAGGACTCATCTGTGTTGTCAGTGCAACTTGCTATACATGTGTGTTGGATCTGTGCTGATGATTTCGTTGACACTCCCATGACCAGGCTGATGTGATGGGAGCCTTCATTTGGTGCTAATTCTTGACTGTGTGACCAAGTGTTCTGCTGACATGATGGAGCCCTACTGAGGCAACATATGGCACAGCTTTCCTCACACAGGAGTGGAGTCCCCTCATGGCAGTGTGTACTCTTGTGACATTGCCTGCGCCCAAGGTGTGTGTTGTGTGAGCATGTCTGTGTGTTCACTTCCATTTTGCTGTGCATGCTGGGATCCCTAGTGATGTTCCTGTTTGTGATGCTTGCTGAGTTGACCTATGTACCCCCAAAGTCTTCTCCCTGGGTTCTCTGTGATGTGGGTGCATGGCACATTACTGGTCATCAGGGTGTCACCCATAGGTGTGTTTGCTGTCAGGGCTGAGTTTGTGGGCAGACGCAGATGGGACACAGTCAGGATTCCCCTTGGCACTTGTTGTTTACACCTGTCATGTAATTGCCATTTTGTGTTAGCTTTCAGTGATTGTGACACGTTGTGTGTGTGACTGCTGGCACTCCTCAGGGTCAGGGCTGCAATGTTGGTAGTTGTCTATGTGTGTTCTTTGTGGGTGACCTTGGCTTCTTCATTGGTGTGGGACTGTGGCTGGGATCCCATTGGTTGGTGTGGTATTGCCGTCATGTCCATGTACGGCGTAGTGTGCAGTGTGTCAGACATTCAGGAGTCTTGTTGAGTGGCCATGTGTGATGTGTTTCTGCACCTTGGTTCCCACCACCACCCATGGGATTGTCATGGGTGCATGTGCAATGTCACCAGTGCATGTGAGCTTCACTGCTGCACATTGTTGGAGGTCGAGGTGTGTGGTGTTGAGTGTGTGCAGATGAGAGTTGTTGCCCGGCTAGACCCCTGCCTCCATGTTGGCCTTGGCTTACTGGCCGTGCTGATTGATTTGTGCTTGTGTAGGTGTGATGGTAGTTTGCTGCTCAGGACACATGACTATGGTTCACAGTGTGAACGACATCTAGCTTTGTCATCACAGTGGGATTGTCATGCAGCCCAGGGTCACCACATTGTGGGGACCCTGGGGGTAGTGCTGTGGTGTGTCTGTGTCTTGCTGTGTCAGTTGCTGTTCCTACATGCTTGTGTGACATGTGTGATTTGTGCTCCCTCTCATCTAACAATGCCTGATTGCCCACATAGGGGATTTGGATCCATGAGTTACTTTTGTGTGGCACTGCATGCGCATCTGTGTAATTGGTATTCAGGCCACATCATGTGTTGTGTGGTTGCCTGGGGACACTGGCACCCCCCCCCACCTGTTGTGTTTGATGTGCAGTGTGGGTCTGCCTGTTTGTGTTTGTGCATCTTCACCACTGCATTGGCATATCTTTAGTGTGCCATTGGCTGTATGTTGTTTGGTGGGTTTCCCCTGCTGTCCCTGGGACTCCTAGGTCATCAGTCAGCACAATGATCATTGTTTGTGTGTCCCATTGCTGCCATGGTAAGGTATCTGTTCACCTCACATCTACAGTCTCCACAGGGTATCTGCATTTGTGTGCCCATTGGTGCAAATATGTGGGTCTGCATTCTGATGGTCACTTCTGTCATTGTGTCATTGATGAATGTTGACAGTGTCAGCCCCCATGGGTGATGTTTGTCTGCACATGGCCAAAGGTATGTCTTATTTGCACTGCACTGTTTGCCTCCCCCAATCTATGTTGCTATGGGACACAAGCACTACTTTGCCACTGATGTGTTTGTTGTTCTGTGACCAGGAATCATCCATGCAGTTTGGCAGTTGCAGCTTTTTCAATGTCAACACTTACATTTTGGTCACTGTGATGATGGGGGTTTGGACCCCATTGCCACAATGTTCAAGATGTGCTTCAGCTATGGGCCCCACACTTACATTTTGGTCACTGTGATGATGGGGGTTTAGACCCCATTGCCACAATGTTCAAGATGTGCTTCAGCTATGGGCCCCACACTTACATTTTGGTCACTGTGATGATGGGGGTTTAGACCCCATTGCCACAATGTTCAAAATGTGCTTCAGCTTTGGACCCCACACTTACATTTTGGTCACTGTGATGATGGGGGTTTAGACCCCATTGCCACAATGTTCAGAATGTGCTTCAGCTATGGACCCCACACTTACATTTTGGTCACTGTGATGATGGGGGTCTGGACCCCATTGCCACAATGTTCAAGATGTGCTTCAGCTATGGGCCCCACACTTACATTTTGGTCACTGTGATGATGGGGTTTAGACCCCATTGCCACAATGTTCAAAATGTGCTTCAGCTATGGACCCCACGCTTACCTTTTGGTCACTGTGATGATGGGGGTTGGACCCCATTGCCACAGTGGTCATGGTCTGCTTGCATTGTGGGGGCCACACACATTTATGTGTGACACATGTGATAGGGGGTCACATTGTATGTTCAAAGTCATGTTCAGTGTTGTAGGCATTTGACACAGTCTGCACACGCTTGTCATGGTGTTGGGGGGGATGTCTTTTTGTTGCATTCTTTATGTTGGTGTGTGCTTGTTGTGTCATGCATTAGCCATCCTATGAGTGGGGGTGTTGTTGGTGGTAGGCATCCAGCCCCCATGGGTAGAGGTGGTAGTAGTGGTAGGCATCTGGCATCCCCTGGGTAGGGGTGGTAGTGGTGGTAGGCATCCAGCCCCCCATGGGTAGAGGTGGTAGTAGTGGTAGGCATCTGGCACCCACTGGGTAGAGGTGGTAGTAGTGACAGGCATCCAGCCCCCATGGGTAGAGGTGGTAGTAGTGGTAGGCATCCAGCCCCCCATGGGTAGAGGTGGTAGTAGTGACAGGCATCCAGCCCCCATGGGTAGAGGTGGTAGTAGTGGTAGGCATCCAGCCCCCATGGGTAGAGGTGGTAGTAGTGGTAGGCATCTGGCACCCCCTGGATAAGGGTGGTAGTAGTGGTAGGCATCTGGCACCCCTGGGTAGAGGTGGTAGTAGTGGTAGGCATCTGGCACCCCCTGGGTAGAGGTGGTAGTAGTGGTAGGCATCTGGCACCCCCTGGGTAGAGGTGGTAGTAGTGGTAGGCATCTGGCACCCCCTGGGTAAGGGTGGTAGTAGTGGTAGGCATCTGGCACCCCCTGGGTAGAGGTGGTAGTAGTGACAGGCATCCAGCCCCCCATGGGTAGAGGTGGTAGTAGTGGTAGGAATCTGGCACCCCTGGGTAGAGGTGGTAGTAGTGACAGGCATCCAGCCCCCATGGGTAGAGGTGGTAGTAGTGGTAGGCATCCAGCCCCCATGGGTAGAGGTGGTAGTAGTGGTAGGCATCTGGCACCCCCTGGGTAAGGGTGGTAGTAGTGGTAGGCATCTGGCACCCCCTGGGTAGAGGTGGTAGTAGTGACAGGCATCCAGCCCCCCATGGGTAGAGGTGGTAATAGTGGTAGGCATCCAGCCCCCATGGGTAGAGGTGGTAGTAGTGGTAGGCATCTGGCACCCCCTGGGTAAGGGTGGTAGTAGTGGTAGGCATCTGGCACCCCTGGGTAAGGGTGGTAGTAGTGGTAGGCATCTGGCACCCCTGGGTAAGGGTGGTAGTAATGGTAGGCATCTGGCACCCCCTGGGTAGGGGTGGTAGTAGTGGTAGGCATCTGGCACCGCCATGGGTAGAGGTGGTAGTAGTGGTAGGCATCTGGCACCCCCTGGGTAGTGGTGGTAGTAGTGGTAGGCATCTGGCACCCCCTGGGAAAGGGTGGTAGTAGTGGTAGGCATCTGGCACCCCTGGGTAAGGGTGGTAGTAGTGGTAGGCATCTGGCACCCCCATGGGTAGAGGTGGTAGTAGTGGTAGGCATCTGGCACCCCTGGGTAAGGGTGGTAGTAGTGGTAGGCATCTGGCACCCCTGGGTAAGGGTGGTAGTAGTGGTAGGCATCTGGCACCCCCAGGGTAGAGGTGGTACTAGTGACAGGCATCCAGCCCCCCATGGGTAGAGGTGGTAGTAGTGGTAGGCATCCAGCCCCCATGGGTAGAGGTGGTAGTAGTGGTAGGCATCTGGCACCCCCTGGGTAAGGGTGGTAGTAGTGGTAGGCATCTGGCACCCCCTGGGTAAGGGTGGTAGTAGTGGTAGGCATCTGGCACCCCTGGGTAAGGGTGGTAGTAGTGGTAGGCATCTGGCACCCCCATGGGTAGAGGTGGTAGTAGTGGTAGGCATCTGGCACCCCCTGGGTAAGGGTGGTAGTAGTGGTAGGCATCTGGCACCCCTGGGTAGAGGTGGTAGTAGTGACAGGCATCCAGCCCCCATGGGTAGAGGTAGTAGTAGTGGTAGGCATCTGGCACCCCCTGGGTAGAGGTGGTAGTAGTGACAGGCATCCAGCCCCCATGGGTAGAGGTGGTAGTAGTGGTAGGCATCCAGCCCCCATGGGTAGAGGTGGTAGTAGTGGTAGGCATCTGGCACCCCCTGGGTAAGGGTGGTAGTAGTGGTAGGCATCTGGCACCCCTGGGTAGGGGTGGTAGTAGTGGTAGGCATCTGGCACCCCTGGGTAAGGGTGGTAGTAGTGGTAGGCATCTGGCACCCCCATGGGTAGAGGTGGTAGTAGTGGTAGGCATCTGGCACCCCCTGGGTAGTGGTGGTAGTAGTGGTAGGCATCTGGCACCCCCTGGGTAAGGGTGGTAGTAGTGGTAGGCATCTGGCACCCCCATGGGTAGAGGTGGTAGTAGTGGTAGGCATCTGGCACCCCCTGGGTAGGGGTGGTAGTGGTGGTGGGCATCCGGGCCCCTATGTGTATATGTGGCATTGGTGATGGCATTCCCGCCCCTATGGTGCTGCTGTTGCTGGTGTAAGTAATTTCTGCATCCCTCTGTGTGTGTGTGTGATATGTCGGGTACGTGTAGTTTGTTTTTGTGGTTGGTGTCTGACTTACCTTCTGCACCGTACGCGTCCGTGCCTGTTCCGGGAGTAGATGTAGAATATTGGTAGGATCGGCACGATGGGATTCATGGTTGGTTCGTCTCGTTCGTCTTTATCATTGCTTCGCCTCGTCCTCGTCGCTGGCGTGTTCGTCTCGTAGCCGTGGATCGTGTTGTGGCGCGAATCGGAGCTTATGTGCGCCTCTCCCGGATGCTTTGACGTGCCGTGCGTAGCGACGGGTTCGGCTCGTACTGGAAGCGCATCGTACTTGTCCGGCCGGACGGAGCTGCATTTTGGCTTCCGTGCGACTCGATTCTGCGTTTACGGATCCGGCTCGGTCGGGGAACAGGACCTGGATTGGGTGAGTACGACTGGGTCGGAGTCTATGCTGTTGTGCGCATCGTACTTGCTCGTTCAGAATAATGTGCGGATCGGTCGGGAAACAGGCATTCGCGTGGCTTTTTTCCCGACCGAATGGTGTTAGGTGCGCCTCCGACCGAGATCGGAATCGGCCCCTTAGTGTCCAGCACCTACCCCAATTTAATATAGACTGGAGTGGGAATAGTAAATTATTTATGTTTACTGTCCAGCACCTACCCCAATTTAATATAGACTGGAGTGGGAATAGTAAATTATTTATGTTAGTGTCCAGCACCTACCCCAATTTAATATACACTGGAGTGGGAATAGTAAATTATTTATGTTTAGTGTCCAGCACCTACCCTAATTTATTATAGACTGGAGTGGGAATAGTAAATTATTTATGTTACTGTCCAGCACCTACCCAAATTTAATATAGACTGCAGTGGGAATAGTAAATTATTTATGTTAGTGTCCAGCACGTACCCCAATTTATTATAGACTGGAGTGGGAATAGTAAATTATTTATGTTTAGTGTCCAGCACCTACCCCAATTTATTATAGACTGGAGTGGGAATAGTAAATTATTTATGTTTAGTGTCCAGCACCTACCCCAATTTAGGGGCCGATTCCGATCTCAGCCGGAAGCTCACCGAACGGGATTCGCCCGGGAAAAATACGAGCCGTGCGCGTTTTTAACGACCGACTCATACAGCTATCCGAACGAGCTAGTACGATGCGAATGTATGCGTTGATTCCGACCGACTCGTTTCCGGATCTGAACCGCTCCGACCGACCCGTACGGACACGACTCGCACAACGCAATGGAGACATTACCCGACCGAGCAAGTACGATGCGCGCTTTGAACAGCCCAACCGACTCGTTCCGTCCGGCTCCAAAGAGCTGTCGGAGCCGGACTTCGGGGGTCCGTGTTGGACCCCCCTTCACCCGTAGCCTTGCGAGTCGCACACAGGGGGGACCCATGGGTCCCCCCTACACATGCATGTACGGTGCGGGTTACACTGACGCGTACCCGCTGTAGGGGGCGCCCTTGTTCGCGACGTAACCATTCAGTCAATGGGAGCCCGTGTACGCGTCGTACGACCGGCTCCCATTGACTTCTATGGGAATCCGACTGAATCGAGTCCGGCGGCATACGGCCGCATCATACTCGTTCGGTCGGACTGCAGGAGTCCGGTTCGGTCGGAAATCTCTCCGGGTCCGGCTCGGTCGGAGAGATTTCCGTCCCAGATCGGAATCGGCCCCTAAATATAGACTGGAGTGGGAATAGTAAATTATTTATGTTTACTGTCCAGCATCAACCCCAATTTATTATAGACTGGAGTGGGAATAGTAAATTATTTATGTTAGTGTCCAGCACGTACCCCAATTTATTATAGACTGGAGTGGGAATAGTAAATTATTTCTGTTTAGTATCCAGCACCTACCCCAATTTAATATAGACTGGAGTGGGAATAGTAAATTATTTATGTTTACTGTCCAGCACCTACCCCAATTTATTATAGACTGGAGTGGGAATAGTAAATTATTTATGTTTAGTGTCCAGCACCTACCCTAATTAATTTATATTGGAGTGGGAATATAGAATTATTTAATTTTAGTGTCCAACACCTACTTTATTTAATGTGGATTGGAGTGGTTATAGTAAATTAATTATGTTTACTGTGCAGCATTTCTTCAAATTAATTTATATTGGTGTAGGAATAGTATATACAAATATGTTAGTGTACAGTAACTGTATTTAATTATTTTATATTGGAGTTGTAATAGTTCATTAATTAAGTATAGTGTAGGATAATAAATAATATTAAAGTTTTCATGTAATATGTTTATTAATATATTAAAATGTATTACTAGAAAAAATATATAAGATAATTTAGCATTTAAAAAATGGGTAATGGTAGTTAATAAATTGACAATATTTATTCATTATAATGTTTGTAAAAATAAATAGTATTTTATATATGTAAAATATAGATAATATAAGCAAAACAAAAATAATTAGAAAACCACACCATTTTTATTGTAGTTGTTATAAGTTTTGATTGTTTATTCATTTGAGTAGGATAATACAGTAAAATATTTTATTAAATTATAATTCAATAGAAACATATTAGTGCATATATTTCAGAAAATATGTTATGTCCATTTACAATATTTTTTACATTTTTTTTAGTACATATTAATTATTAACAAAACAGTAGAATTTTGTGTTTGAAATTATATTTAATACAGTAATAGGTATTGTATATATTTATACAAAGAAAGTGCAAACTGTTTACATATCATATAAATGTTTAACATTTTTATATTTTTGTTACATATATATTAAATGTTTTAATTGATATTAATATTAAAAATATTAATATTAATTATTTTTACAATGTTTTCAACTTAAAACAAATTTTTAACAGAAAATTATTTGTATAATGCATGAAAAACATTTATAACAGTTTTTTATACATTGTTTTATTGTATTTTATTTTTCTGTAATTATAATAATAAATATTATATTTATTATAATATTTATTTTTATAATGTTACAAATTAGGTACATTATATAACAATTTTTAATTAAATCAAAAAAAAATATACTATTTTATTTAAATAGTTGTACATTTTTTATATGTAAAGTAACATTTTACTGCATTAAATGAGTTACATTTTCTATGGTTAAACTTTTTATTAGGTTTTAGGCCTTTTATTTTGTAACCGGGTTATGTCGTTTTGTGTCATTTTGGTTGAAGAGAAGCTCGCGGTTGGGAGACACTTCACGTCGCTAAAGGTAAGGTTTGTTTTCTTTGTTTTAAATAAGTTTTAAATAAATTTTGAACCTAGTTAGATACTGTTTAGTGTAGTTAGATGTTTATTAGTTATATGCGGAAATGTTATATGTTATAGTTGCGTGTGGTGTTTTTACGTATTGTTAACGTTGTGTAGGCCTGTTTAGAGAGTTAGGATTACGGTGTTTAATGTATATTTTTATCAAATTTAAAGCTAGTAGTATTGTTAGTAAGTGTTTATGTGTTGTTTTATGTGGGTGGGAATGTATGTGCTTTTGTTTTGACACTTTTTATTTTCAGAAGTTCTTCGTACCGGAAGGAGTCTTTTTTTTTTAAAAGAAGTGTTTGTTAATTTTATTGACTAATATATTTCTTACACTTCTTTAAATTTTTCGGTTTTCCTGGAGCGTTTTTTACTATTTTATACATTTTTGGGTTTTTTATGGTTTTCCTATGGACCTTTGCTACATGGATTATTAATTTTTGCTACAGTTGTATTTTTCCATTTTTTTTTGGGAAACTGTTTTTTTTATATTTGGATTGTGTTAGCAGAAAATGGATTTTACAGCATTTGGAATAAACTTGGTAAGTTTATTTATTATTATTTATTGTGGGTGGGTAATGTTTTCTATCATTGTTGAATTTTATTTTATTACAAATATTAATCTGTGTTAATATATTTTATTAAAAAATTAAAAATATGTTACACACAGTAATTATTTTTGTGATAAAATAAATAAATTTTACTTCTATGGTATGTTTGAAAGATGAGTAATTTTTAATGTATTTGTATTAATGCTTTAAAGAAGAGTTTTGGCTATTATGTTTAGGTATTCCACGCCTTTTGTACTAGGGTACAATTTTACTTGTTGTTCTAGATATTTATGCATTTGTTTAGTTTGTTTTGATGTTTTTGGAGTTAATTGAGTTATGGATTGTTCCATTCGAACTCTTGATAACTCTGTTCTTTTTGTAGACATGATATACATTTTTCTAGTGTTGGTTTGGTTCTGCCTGTTGATTGAAGGAAGGCCTTATGCCATCCTTCGACTGCGTTATTAGTTTTGGATTCCCCATTTAATGTGCTTCTGTATACGTTCCACCAGGGAATTAAGAATTTAGGGTTTCTTCTGTGGCCAGATCTGTGTAGTCTGCCGACCCATGTATCCTCAAAATAGTCCAATAGTGGACTTAGTTTTGCTTCATGTTGTTTGTAGAAGGTGCTGTCTATTAAGATGTTGTAATGTTCTGTGACGTCTGTGTCAGGCACATAAGCTAGTGCTGTTAATATTTTTATTTCATATGCAAAAGAAGAATTAGTTGCATATTCAATGCTTAGTGCTGATTTTTGCATGTGTTTCCATAAGCACTGATTAAAATGATAGTAACAGCCTTGGATGCAGATATGGGGGTGTGTTTTTAATATAGTATTAATCATTGACTGTTCAAAATCTAGGATGATTTTTTGTGGAGAAAAGTCATTAGTTTTTTGTTTTATTGTATTTAATAGTTCCATGTATGTGGAGTTTGTTTGGTAATAATGCGTAAATTAATGGTATATTGCAATTCTGATGTAGCCCATGTATTGTATACAGTTGGAAAAAGGGCTTGGGACATATAGTAAAAGTCCCATCCATCATCCAGTATTGACATTCTTGTAGTTTTAAGAGATTAGTTGCAGTTCCAAATATTATGAATCTTTTGTCATTGCTTTTATTATCAAAAATGACAAATGGTTCTTTGTTTAAAGTGATACTTTGTTCAGGACTTATAATAACTTTGCTATATGTTCTAGGAATTGGGGAGGAAGTAGTAGTAGTTTTTTTAGTACGTGCTATAGTTCTCTTTAGTGAAGCTACAGATGGCATTTGTGTAGTAGCTGTTTTAGGAATTTTGGGAAGCTGCTCTTTTAAAATTACACTTGTAGGTTTTGAGAACTTGTACTAGCTTCCTTTATTGTTTCCAATGCAGATCTGACTTCTATTTCTGTCACGTTTGGTGGGTGGTTATGTTCTCAAGTATACAGTACTGTTGCTTCCCTTGTTGTAGCACGCCCGTAGCATTTATTAGAGTAGTATTTACAGCATTTCCAGTTAACTTTTAATCCAAATTGTTTTTCCTGTGTGTAAGTATATCCCATATAGCTTAGTAACATTTTTCCTTTCTGGCTTGTTATACATTCTGCTCCTTCAGTCATTTTGATGTAGGTTAATCTATGAAAAATATATATTATTGTTATTAAATATGTTGTTCTGTGTATTTTAATTTAAACAAAGAAACATTTATTTACAATATACTGACAAAGTTGGTCTTTATGTATTTGAGTTTGATGACGTTTACTCTTTAGTTGTGGAAATGTTCTTTCTGTATTTTCTTTGTCTGAAAAATAAAATTACATTTGTTTTATTATTTGTTTCTATCTTTTTTATAGGGGGTGGGTAGGGGGTTTGGGATTGGTTTTGAGTTTGAGTTGTTGTTTAATCTATTTGTTTAAGATGGGTTGGTAAATACTTACTTTGATTAGGATAACACATTGTGGTTAAATTGTGAATCTTTCATGGTTGACGCCTACACTGGATTTGGTTTTGGCCTTTCAGCCACGAGATCTTGGACTGTGACTTCCTGATGATTCACCTTGGCAGCCCATACATCCATCACAAATGTACAGGACTGGCATCATTGCAAGCATCATCCACACCAATTTCAAAATGTTTTTGTCCTTTGGAATTCTGCTACGGAGTTATCATATCATTGATTTACAATCCAGTTGTGTCTAGTACACTTCATGTGACACTATATACTATTTTTATGTCCATTCTACACTCACTTGTCATATGTTTTGTGACATCCTTTCCCTAGCCACCATGGTGTGACCTGGTATATGTTTCAATGCCATATGGAGGCATATTGTGATGCAGGAAAACAGTTATGTGATACACATACAACATACAGCAGATATTAGAGGCACATTCATGGGCATGGGCATTCAGGTTCATTGTTCCTGAGTTTCCTTACCATGGCCCCGCACCTGCCTAGTGTGTGGTCCCCGACCAGATGTCACAGGCAACCTTGTAGCAGAAGTCAATGTGTGTCTTGGACTCTGGGAGGACATCATTGGACCTACAATGCTAAGTGTGTTTGCAACTTTACATACCGGCTGCCACATGTGAAGCACTCAATTTGAGGCACAAAGGATGAGCACAAGCAGTGTGGGCACTACCGTTGCAGACGTGTCTACCACAAATTATGATGAGTGATCCCATATTCAACTTATCATGGCCCCACTGCCTAGTAGCAACGTCTATCAAATTGACACAACAGTTCCTGGCGTAAGGTCCACAATCATGTTTTGTTAATGGACCAGAAGACATACCCTACAATTATGACATCTATGACCAGCTGGTTGGACTTGACAGATTCATGTATGGAAATGGAACTTTGTAAGTTGGACAGAGGACGCATACTCTATTACTGGTTTATGAATCTCACTTCTTGTTCATCATTGTCATATTTGTTCTCATTGGATTTGTTGAAATTTGGTCTACTAATATTTTTGCAATTTAGAGGTGGATACATTCGGAGTTGGTCTGGCACTCAATTCCACAATCGAGTTCCCAGTCCTGGAGCAGTTGGTGGAATACATGTAATGTTCATAACACACAATGACATAAAGAGCCTAGATATGTTATAATTTTTATTTTGCTATTCCCAGATCTATTTCGCTGAAGGTAAATGTCCTTTGAGGATTCCTATAGTTGTAAGGCTAGTTTTACCTCTCCAGTTGCCTTTGAGATGCAGACCACCATGGTCACTCCTAGGAGACTCATCCCTCTTGGCTGGCCCCTGACCCACTGGTTCTTCCACTGGGGACTCTCTCCCCCTCTCACCCCTCAATCTGGACTTCTGCACCCTCCACTTAAGAGTGGCACTGCCAGACACCAGAACTGATGGAGGCCTGATTACAGACACTCCATGTTCTCCTGACACTAGGAGATCCCCCTCAAATGGACTACTAGTACAGCTTAGGCTCCCTACCTGGTGTTCCCTTAAGGAACCATCCAGGCCCTGAGACTGAGGTTGGGCACTATCGGGACGCATCCCAGTCTCACTCCCTCTCCTCGAAGACAGGACGTGAGGCCCTACAACCCTCCCACTACAACGGGACCTAGCTGGGCTACTCTGAACCTCTTCCACCACTCTGGGCTGGAAGATACCTGAGCCACTCCTCTTAGGGTCACTCCCCAATGCCTCTTCAGAACCTCTAGTAACCACCCAGAGGTCTGCCTCCTGTGCAAGCTCCCTGGGATCAGAGAACTCACACTCCAACAGGTGTTGGCTCAACCCCAGAAAACAATTACTGAACATGTGCTCTCTGACAACCAGATTGAACAGCCCTTCACAATCATTTGCCGTGCTACCCATCACCCAATCCTCCAGTGCATCACAACACACATCCACAAACTCCCCCCAAGACTGGTGAGACAGTTTTCTACTGCCCCTGATCCTCAACCTGTACCCCTCTTCCTGGGAACTAGGCACCATACTCTGGGATCTGGGAGTGGGACTTCCTGCACTGGACTCCATATTGCTGCCACCACTGGACCCCACCCTCACTGGTGAATCCAGACAACTGAAATTGTACACAGGGGATAATCTACCCTCCAGAGCTAGTTTCTCCCTGACGAAGGCCCTCTCTGCCTCCGCCATCCTCTCCTGCGCTAAGACCCTCTCAGTGTCTAGCTTTTTCTCTTCAAGGCCCAACGCCTTGAGACAACTCCTGGGCCAACAAGGCCTTTTCCTCCTCTAAGGCTAACTTCCTATTCTCCAACTCCAATTTCTGAGCCTCCATGTTCTCATGGCTCTCCTTCTGGAGCTTCTCTAAAGCCAGCTGATGCTCCCCTTCTTCCCTCCTATCCACCCACTCCTCTGGGGACAGAGGAAGGGATGTGGCACTCCCCCTGGCACCGGACCCAGCAAGGGACTCCCTATCTATGGGGTCCTCACTCTCTACTGGCGTCCCTGCCCTGTTATTTTCTTCCTCCTCTTCAGACCCTATCTCAAAACCACCACTTTGGTATGCAGAGGGATAATCAGACAGGTCCCCGCCACACGCTAAGGGTTCTCCCCTAAGGAGTGCTTCATAAAGGAAAAGGTTTCTGAGGATGTTACCCACTATTGGTATCCCCTCTCTCTGCAGAATTCCTCTAACTCCTCCCGGGTGTACTCCCAAAGGTCATCCTCATTATAGATTACTCCCATCTTGGCAGAATACACAACCACAGTGCAACACAAGAGACCTAGGCGTCTGAGCTGAAGCAGGAATACACAATTCAAAAATGACACTTTTAAGAAGAAATAAAACTCAGGAAAAATAATCCCTATACATGTGATTTCTCTAAATGCAGAGTTTGTAGTGCAACCAGTTGTCACTGTGGTACTGCGTACACGCAAGTCCTATCCTCACCGCTCACAACTAATGTTAGAAATGGGATTTCTGGTTGGCTAGAGCTTGCGCCTAAGCCAGGCAGAAACCACCACTCTAGTCTGGGCAAGGGAGTTACACACTGAAGATAACCCCTGCTGACCCCCTTAGTAGCTTGGCACGAGCAGTCAGGCTTATCCCAGAGGCAATGTGTAAATCGTTTGCGCAACACACACATACAGCAGCAACACACTAGGCACACCACCAAAGAAACTCCACACAAGGTTATATGAAAATAGCCTTTGTATTATCCAAAACACATTAGAGTCATAGTCACACATATACACTGTGCCAACTGGCACTAGGCAATATTTACAGGGGATTATATACAGGACAGGGCCAATCGGGCCACTGTCAGAACCTTTAGAAAGCACTAGCAGCACACATCAAACACAACCAGTGACTACTGGTAAAATACTGTACTTGGCAATATCTCTAGCAACATAAACGCATTATGTCTGCATCACATTAGGCATCAAACTCATATGCATAATCACATTACGCAACCTCTGTAGGCATAAACACACTATGCAATAGGCATCATAAGCATAAACATATTATGCAATAACTCACAATTAGGAGGGCACCTTAGTGACACTCCCCAGGTGCATACATCTCCTTAGGGCCTTGCGCCCTATCACCACCATAAAGCTGAACCCAGGCCAACTGCCCTTTCTAGGGGGCCCAATGCCCTTTGTCCATAATGTCAGGGCTTGTACTGGGGCCTTCCACTGGCCCTTTTGCTGCCAATGCAGCCAAAACCACGGTGGGCAATGCACTGGGGCAGGGGGTATGTATCTCACTCCCTCCTTGTTCCTCCAGAAAGGCTAGTTTTTCCTCTCCAGTTGCCTTTGAGATGCAGACACTATGTTTCGCCCTCTGTTCTCTGCTGCCTATATATGCATTTTGACCCTCTCCTGCCACGTTTGACTTACCAGTTAGTGAGGGTGGTCTGCATTGCTCTGGATGAGGTCTCCTCCCAGAAGATGCTGGGACCTCTGCTACTGTGGCTGTCTGTACTCTGGCTGAATGTGTAAATGGGTGAGAAGAGATACACATCAACACATGGAAAATGTACATGTAGCACTTGTCAGACATTTCCTCGTATCTTCTGCATGCTAACAGTATTGTGAAGTACTGCCATAGCCGGTGCAGGTAGGAGCGGTGGGGTGTTGGTGATGTAATGGCATGGCAGGGTGGGAATTAAACAATGGATTCTGGGACTGACATTTTTAAATAAGGATTCTCTCACCTTCTGTTTTGTGATTTTGGAAGGGCCAGGGTGAGTTGTTTTTATGTTTATTTGGACTTATTTTCTCCATTCCGCTGTGTGTTGATTTGCCTCTGCACTGCACCCCCACCCCCTTACGTTCTTGACTGACCCAGCCGTGTCTGGATTAGTGGAAGGGGCACTTTGACAATTGCTACTTAGCACTGTTCGGTATATACGGCTTCAGGCCTGGGCCTTTGTATTTCATAGTGTGAAAGGTATTTGCCATTTCTAATACAAAGGATTCTGGGACTTGTGGTGCAACATACTGAGAGAAACACATGAGCCTCTGACTGACTATATTTGTATATGGAATTTGGACAACTTCCTTACTCACAATGGCAGTGCGACACAGACATACATTTTGTATACTTGTTCTTGTCATCCCACTTACCTGGTGCCACATTGCGGACATCACTCACAGGCAGCCCATGGAGCATGTGGGGGTGGATTGTAGTGAGGATATCCTCCTCTTGTGGGGTGAGACGGAGGTGGGATCGAGAGTGTGAGGCAGGGAGAACTTTGTTCAGCTGGATCCTGGAGTACTTCTCCTTTGCACTCATCTTTTCATCCTGCCACTTCCTCTTTATGTCACGGACTGTGCGCACATCCTCCCCCAATGCTGTGACAGCGGTGGCTAACTGCTGCCAGAGAGCTGCTTTCTGTGTGCCACTGGTGCAGTAAGGTGGGAGACCATATAGGCGTTTGTGGTGCCTCACAACAAACTCCACAATCATGGTGGTCTCCTCAGTTGTGAAGTTCTTCTTCCTCCTCTGAATGTACATTTTGCAGTGGCGATGAACAGCAAAGCAAACAGGAACTCTCTGTGGCCAAAGCTGGGCCCTAAATGTGTGCAGCTTTTATGTGGTACTGGTTTTGCAGTTGGTCTTAATTGACTTCAGCTGGAGCATGGTGGGGGATGGTAGGCACTTGAAATGCTCAAAAGGGAGAAATGGCTGGCTTCCCGGCCCGGAGGCGGAGTTTCCGGCCCGGAGGCGGAGTTTCCGGCCCGGAGGCGGAGATTCCGAGCCGGAGGCGGAAATTCTGCCATGGTGGGTGCCGGAATCTCCGCCACTGGGCCGGAAATTCCGGCCCGAGTGCGGACATAAAGTTAGGATGTGTAAGTTCATTCTGTGAATACCCATATGTGTAAGTTCATTCTGTGAATACCCATATGTGTAAGTTCATTCTGTGAATACCCATATGTGTAAGTTCAATCTGTGAATACCCAAATGTGTAAGTTCATTGTGTGAATACCAAAATTGTTGTAAGTTTAGGATTTTGACGTAAGTTAGTTCTGTGAATCAGGCCCTCAGGACAGGGGGCATTCATATCGCAACCCCCACCCAACCCAAGGAATCCAGAGATGCAAACATAGCACCAAGTCATCTATAGCTGTTGACATACACCGAATGAGGGCTGCTTCATGAATCAACTTCTACAAGAACTGTAATGTGATTGGTGACTCTCCCTTGCCTATGCACTTTTTCCCTGCACCACCTTTTATAGTTTTCTTCTTACCCTGCCTGTGTTCCAGAGGTCCTGTGTTGTTTCTGTGCGCTTCAGACTAAAATCTACCCCATCCTTCATCGTTGTTGGTTACCTCCAACGACCCCTGAGTGTGGAGTCTCAGACCTAGAGTCACAGGTCCTGCAGGCAATGCAAGACCAGCACCACCCGACCATTAAACGGGCGATAATATTATCTTCCCAGGCACGTTAGTCAACTATGCTGAATAATGAGACAATTCTCATTTCCTTAGAGTTACTGTTGCACTTTGACTTAGAACAGTGTTCTCTTTGTTTTAGTTAGATTTTTAGTGGGATCGTGAAGGTTAAAGGTTGGCTACTGTGTTGCAAGTAACCAGGTTTTGGTAGGATATTTATAATCGCCCATTTTGTAATGGGTAATGTGTCTTGTGATTTATGAATATTTGTAATGCTTGCATTCTGTTTTATCTGTACATGTATTTATATTTTAATAGCATTAGAGTTGCATCTTTACAAAAACTAACATCCTTGATTACACATTCACATTTTTGTTGCAACTGTGATAACTGTGTTGTATTGTACTCTAACTCAACACTACACACCCTTCTTTGATCTAATCTTTGAGTGCTAATACACATCTACCCAGAGAGTTAGATGGGTCTGGCAGGGTCAACTTTCCTTTGTAAATGAAAAGTTCAGTGTCCTGGTCGTGACATCAGTGCTCTCATCTTTGATAGCGTTTGGTTATATTGCCACAAAGCCTCCCACTTCTCCAACACAAAATTTGCACTTGCCCGACGTAAATCACAGGCACTTGGCAGGTGGCAGAGGTCACAGTTACATTTCTACCACAAACACATACAACACAGGAAGCAGGAAAGCACATTTGTTATACTGCGGAGAGGAGCAGAGCCATATGCACCTCTTTTCTTCTGTTTGTTTTTTCTCTCGTTTTTGCTCACTTTTAAGATCATCTTTTGCCCAAGAAGCATGTACTGTAAGTATTGTGGGCAGGCGGGCTGAGTTCAGGGCATGCCCAGATGCCATGCATTGTGCCAGTGGGCAATTTATAAAATGAGTGCGGGTGCCGAAAGCTCCTCTCTGCATCCCACGACCGTTGCAGCTCGGTGTTGGCAGGCCAAATACCGAGGCTGCACAGCCTTGAATCCACCTCATGCCTCTTGAATCCACTGCCAGACACTCCCTGCCTTTTTACCTCACTCTTGCAGCTTCCATTCTCCCTTTATGACACATGACTTTTCCCGTCTTTCGGCTTGCTTTGTTTTTCCTCTCTTGCTCTTGGTAAATGTCAGTCCCAAAAAATGAATTCTGGTGACCCCCATCGGCAACCACCGGTTCAAATTAAGCATTGTATTGTGCCCAGATTCTGCTACTGCGCACCACCCAAGACCGTATGTTGCATGTTCTGGGGCATGACCCAGGGACTTTGGCACAAGTCACCCCCTTAGCCAGATTCCACAGTCCTGGCCCAAAAAAAAAATTATCTTAAAAGCATCGTTCTTCCCTCAAAATCTAATAATAGTTATTAAGAAAAATCCCAGCAGGGTGGAAGGAACCGCACGGTTGCAATGCAGATCATAAAAACCACAGATTTGTTTTTTAAATTAACAAACGTTATTTTCTGATTCGACAGCCATTATTTACAGTTAACCTGTTTGAGAATCCTCAAATTGTGTTTAGAAGTGAAATAAAAGACACAGGCTCAGTAGTGTGTGTTATTATAATCCATAATGATTTCTCATGATGTCTGGTAACTTTCACCCGTATTTCAACCTTTGTTTTTTTCTGTCATGTCACCAACAGAGTACGTTGATTTCATTACGGGCTAATAACACGCGGTTGTCCATTCCGAGTCGTTTACTCTCTTAACACCCTCAAACGATAGATGTTAGTGCTTTAAATTTCAGAGACAAGGCACACAGTGAAGTTATTGATCGTTTAAATGATAATGCTCACCATGTCCACCGGTGTCGAGTGAAGTGCACATTGCTTAATTGATAGCTATTGACCTCTCACAGATGGAATGTAAAGAGATACACTCGCGCTCCAGACGCCGTGATTATAATGGAGTGGCCATGACAGTCACAAAGCCATAAATTAGCGCCTTAGAAATAATAACGGTGCAGGCGCAACTTGATTTAAACTAATGGGTGTATTGTAGGCACAGTTCAGCTGAGTAAAAGCACGCTGATCCATTGATTGTAGAATAAACGACAGTGACCCTCAGCTTTAAAATATCCTTTTCAGACACTGCAGCTATATGCTTGGCTTGGTCGGAAAACAACAGCACCTATAAGAAAATGTCCTATTACATAGATAGTTAAAAAAAACAGGGTACCTGGTGTTCCTCAGCACTGTTTGAAGGGGTCTCCAACCTTTTCTGTACTGATAGCTACTTATGTTCAATGAAACGCATTGAGAGTTACTAATATTATTAGTGTTATATCATTTCAATTCTTCTATATGTATAATAATTCAACCCAGCAAAAGCTTTCTAATTTAATAGGCTTGGCTGCACACAGGTGAGCTACTAAGAGGTAGCTGGAGAGCTACAGTAGCTCACGAGCTACTATTTGGAGTCCCCAAAGTGTGCTTAAAGTTACACAGGATATTTGCTATTCTTTTTATGGGTCCTATCTGCTACTCATGTTCATGGATAATTGTGTAGCTATCCATAATGGAAACCTGTCTACAGGGTCCATTTGTATTCTAGGTTTATTTTCTGTGAAGCTGGTCTGCTCTTGATCTGCTCCTGACCTTTTACATATGGAGCTGCTTATGCGAAACGTAGATATGAAAGGCTGTGAGTGGATTAGTCAGGCAAAACATGGGGAAATCCATTCACCGGAGAAATTTCACACGGTAACTGATTTGATGGCTTTCCACCAACCCCACCCACGCGTACACTGGTGAACCACTGCAAACCAATAAAATACTATGAATTACGAATCAGTGAGATTTTGGGGATGCAGAAAAAATAACAACTAGACATGAATGTGTTCTCACAGCATGGAGTGGGAGTTAGGAGCTCTGTTGTTTAATACCTGAATAGCAGTCTGCCTCGGCTTGCCTTTTTTAGGGTCTCACCTGCAAGAGCATGCACTAGCACATGCGTTTCACCTGCGACACACTCTCGAATATGAAAAGGGCTTGGAACCCCCCTCCCCCATTGCTTACCATTTGCTAGGCTTCACGTCACTCTTCTTTGCAGCCTCCTCAATTGGCCACTGCATGTGAATCTTCATTTCCTATGATTTCTGCACAGATTGATTCACATTAATCCGTGCCCATCCGCTGCTCCCCTTGTGATTTGAAGTACTATTTCTTCCCTCTCTCACTTTCCATGATTGCTGCTCCCTCTCACCAAGAAATGTTTCATTATGTATGAACTGCCAGCGTCCAATAAATAGCTCCCTTCTGTAGCATATTGATGTTATGTACTTGATGCAGCAGCAAGCTTGGGCAAAAGTTTTCACTTATAATCACATATGTTTCATCACAAACTATTTCCTCTCTGGGCCAATAACATATCACTAAACTACCATCAGTCCTCCAATGGATCTTTTATGTAAGCTAACAGGGACTTGGATATTCAGAGATCGTGAGGCAATTCCTTATTTGTGACCTGGAATAAGAAAATGCCAAATACATCCTAACAACAAACAACAATTTCTGTAGACACTGTAATAATAAAACTTACGACAAGAAAGCTCACACCAAAAATGACTCAAATACGATAAAGTTTGCTCATAAAAACCATTAATCTAAGCCTCAATTTGAATAGTCAAGAACATAAATCACATTTTATAATCAGGTTTAATAAGAATCTGTTAGAAATGGGGTTTCTGGTTGGCTAGGGTATGCACCTAAACCAGGCAGAACCCACCATTCTAGTCAGGGCAAGGGAGTTACACGCTGAAGATAACCCCTGCTCACCTCCTTGGTACCTTGACAGAGCAGTCAGGCTTATCCCAGAGGCAATGTGTAAAGCGTTTGCGCAACACACTCACACTGCAGCGACACACTAGGCACACCACAAAAGAAACTCCACAGAAGGTTATATAAAAATAGCCTTTGTATGATCCATAAAAAACACATTAGAACATAATCACATATATCACTGTGCCGCCAGGCACTTGTCATGACGTCACAGGGAATTACACAAATTACTAGGTCAATCAGGCCACTGTCATAAACCTTACATTTAGGCTGACCAGTAACTACTGGTAAGATCGTACTTAGGACAACATGTTATGCATACATCTAGTCAGCAGTGCACCTTAGTAAACACTTTTAGTAGAACACATATCATCTAATTTCATCATGCCCACCTTAGGAATCGGCAGATCACCAATACTGTATGTAACACTTGCGGAGAGCCCCCCCTTGTAACCGCATCAGGCATTAGGCATAAACCTAATCTGCAGTGCACTGTAGCAACTACCTGTACAGTGTAGACATACCGGAGTAATGTCACTGGCAATGTGGTATTCAAAGCATAAGCACATCAGGGCATGACACAGCCCACTGCCCATGATACAGTAATTTTCCACACACAGCATGGAGCACAGAGGCCTCCATCAGAGGTCTCGCCCCGACCTAACACTAAGGTCCGGTGCAGCTCCTTCTCGGCGGCAACTTTCAAATCCGGGGCCCCTACTGGGATCGCCCCGGAATGGCAAGAAAAAAAATGCCCCCAACATCCGGTAAGGGTGCAGCTGTCCGCGACCATGTGGCGCAGCTGCAACAGTGTCAGAAATGCGGAGCCCTTCACCACAATGGCCGCGGGCCGGGTTAAGGAAATACCTGGACGCGTAGGCCAGCACCGGCCGAGAGAGGGAGGGTGCTGCGACCCCTCAGCTCTCCTCTCCCACTCCTCCTCTGATTTGTGAAGGGCTGCTGCGGTAGGACCTGGAGCGAAGTCTCCGTCGAGTCCGCTCTGCTCCGTGTGGCCTCTCTGGTCTCCTCGGGGCTGGTGAGGCTCTTTGCTCGCCTCCACGCCTCCAGCTCACTCTGTGCGGTCGGACCTCCCTCGCTGGGAAGCGGGGTTGGCCTTTCTCCACGGAGCAAAGTCTCCGTCGGCCTGGCTCTTCTCGTGGCAGTGGGCCCCGCCCACCACCAGGCTTAGACTCTGCCTGACGTCCGGCAGCTTCTCGCGGCCACGGAGTACGGAGTGTCATCTCCGTTGGTCCTTCAATCTTCGGTCCTCCTCATGGCAGAAACACCCTCCGCGCTGCCGTAGGAGAAGGATTGAGCCCACTCCTCGGGCTCAGGAAGATAAAGTTAGAAGCGTCCTCCCTGGGCTTCTGGTGTGCGGACACCGCACTCTGCAGCCCAGCAAAAAGAGTTTAAAGGAAGAGCAGTCTCCTTCCAGAACGACCTCCGCTACATGGGGGCAAGCTTCCCGACAACAACTGAAGCGCTTGGCTCACAGTGTTCAGAAGGCAGCGGCAGAGTGCTCCACACATGCTGACTGCTTACACAAGGCAAAAATGAAGCGCTGCGATAATGGGACCGGGTAAGCCACAGATCCCAGGAGATCACTGGGGCCCACACCTAGGAGGGAGCAGGTGGCAAGCCAGCACAAAGAGGTGAGTGAGCAAAGTTGTAACCTTTCTAGTAGCTCAGCAGGCCACAGGGCAGTACAACAAGCAAAGTCACTATGGTGGTTACCTGCCAGCACAGCAATCCTCTAGTCCCACGCAGTGTCTTCTCCAGTTCCAGTCAGTTCAACTCACATGGGGTCACAGCCCCAGTACTTATAGTGCATATTTCTTTGTTCTTCGCCCTGGCACAGGGCTCTGAGCCCAGTCCAAACCAGTTCTGGGGGCACCTAAAAAATCTAATTATAGTGCACAACAACGTCCATTCAAAGTGTGAGCCATGGCTCTAGACACACCACAGGGGGGCAGAGCCATCATTGTGGAAGGCAGGCACAGCCCTATTCAGGTGCAGGTGCGACTCATCCCACCACTCCAAATGCAGACCAGGCCTTTTCAGGTGCCAGGGGAAACCCCTCCAGCTACTCTAAATTCAGCCAAGGTCTATTCAACCTAGCGCTGAGTCACCCAGGCAGGGCAGGACACACCTCATCCCCCCAGCGACTGGCTGGAGTGAATGCACCACCCCTCTCTCCTGTCTGTCAGAACCAGACGGTCAATACACATCAGGCAGGCACAAAGACACATAGAACATAGAAATGCCCACTTCTAAAAGTGGCATTTATAAAATAGTAATAATAAATGTGCTCTCACCAATAAGCAGGATTTATCACTACTATTCCAAACATACCAAACTTGATCACGATACCCCACTCATGTCAGGAATTACCACTGAAGTACATATCAGGGAATCCCCAATGCATGCCTATGAGAGGGCAGCCTCACAGCAATGAGAAACCAAATAGGCTGTTTGTCACTAGCAGGACATGCCACACAGTTAAGGCACGTGTCCTACCTTTTACCTACACCGCACCCTGCCCATAGGGCTAGCTAGGGCCTACCTTAGGGCGACTGATATGTAGTAAAAGGGGAGTCACAGACGTAGCAACCACTTTATGTGCCATGTCACAGTGGCAGTAAACTGCGCGCGCAGGCCCTGCAGTGGCAGAGGCCTGAGACAGGTTTGAAAGGCTACTTTGGTGGGTGGCGCAAGCAGCGCTGCAAGCCCACCAGTAGCATTTAATTTACTGGCCCTGGGTATATGGGATACCACTGTACAAGGGACTGATAGGTAAATTAAATATGACAACCAGGTGTAGACCAATCTTACCACGTTTACCACAGAGAGCACATGCACTTTAGCACTGAACAGCAGTGACAAAGTGCCCAGAGTCATAAAACCTCCAACAACAGGTCAGACAAAATACAGGAGGAAGGCAAAAAGTTCTGGGATGACCCTGCAAAAAGAGTCAAGTCCGACAGATTCATTTAGTACAATTAGTCACACAATGTCATACAGATTCAACAAAAAAAACATTGCTGGTTACCTAGGGAAAGAAGTGAGAGAGAGAGAAACATGGAAAGTCGAGTTTCAGCATTTAGGTTAAACAAACCAAATATGCAGAGTTGAAGCTCAATGAGTCACAGGTAAGAGTCCATAAACTCTTCAGCAGAAGAGTTATACCTGCACACTTTACCAGCCGGCAAAATACAAGTTTGAGTCAGTTCGGAAAGTTCAGTTCAAACGGGTTTGGCATAGAAAGGAAAATCAGAGTTCAGGTCGACAGCATGCCAGGCAGGGAAATTGAAAATGACAACCAGCCCCTGACTCCTCCTCCTAGGAGGCAATTATACTTCCAAAAGTTCTGAGTTTACGCCCACAAAGTATCCTTTGAAACACTCCACATGGTTTCCATTGGTTGTCCACAGTGGGCTACTCATGGTGTGATCAACACCTCACTAAGAAATCCGGAAGCATTAAGTAATCCTTTTGCAAAATCGTCAATTCAATAACATTATATTTCCATCCTTTCCTCGGAAGTAAGAAAATTCACTTTACTGTCTGTCTGTTCCCAGACGCTCTCTCTGGGTTTGCAATTGTTTCGATACATTTCTGTCACAAGTGTTGCTGAATCAAGAGATTCCTTTGTTTGCGAGCATAAGAGAGAAACTTCATGAAAAGTTCTCAAATGACTACTTCAGCTAGATTCTGCTTTCCGAACAAGGAAAAAGAATTTGAGGCCTACATGAAAACTTGCGGAATCATTATCATGTTCTGATTAATATAAAACACACATTAATATGAATAATTCAGTTTTCTTAGTTAATTCACCCATTATTCTTCCTTTAAAAGTTACATGTCAATATTAGGTACTACTAAAAAAATATTTCCCATGTTATTCATTTTCAGACTAATTAATATGAGTGTCACATTGTGTTATACACGTTTGTATCACACAATGCATAAGTAAAACTGCGAAACGTCATGTTATCAAGCATTCGTATACTAGGCATTTTAACCATTTTCAAGTGTTAATTATGTAAGCATTAATTTCATTTGTCACATTTAGAAGTCATCAGAGCACATTTTCTAGGTTAACTATGTTTAGATTCTCAGACACGTGATTACATTGCATAAGCAAATAAACTTTTTTTCTCTTTTTATTTATGTTTTTTCACATTTCCACGTTTCCAAACATTTCTGCATGCTTTTACGATGCAGTAGAAAATCTCATGTTTTACGTTTTCAACCATTTTACACATTTTTATCAAAAATTATTTTCGTAAACCTCATTTAATGGTGAGAATTGATAGCGGCAACCGCCATTAAACCTTTACGCTCCGTCACACTCTAGGACCCTAGTGGGTCTGGGCGAACTCTGGAGAGGAAACACGTACTATGTGGGGAGGTGTTAGGGTGTGGTTAATGTGAAGTATGATGTAACATGCAGTGTGTGAGTGTATGCTGAGGAATAAAGTAATGCTTGATATCAGTTCCTGTGTGGTGTAATTCATATGCATGCTCTTCGGCTGGGGTAGACCCTACAACTGGTGACGAGGATGGGATACGTGCCCGAGAAGAAAAGACTGCTCTCCCTGATAGATTGCAATGATACAGCAAACTGCTCATTTTTTTTTTTTTTGAGTTTTATATAGCGCGAACTAGACCCGAGAAATCGGGTATCAGAGCGCTTTACATGAGCACCAGTTTCGTTACAGATAGACACATTCATTTTTGTTAGGCACGGGGAGATTAAGTGATTTGCCCAGAATCACAGGATGTTGAGCGTTGTTGCCGGGACGCGAACCCGGTTCCCCAGCTCCGAGGTCGACTGCTCTAGCCGTAAGGCTACATCCTCTCCACATGCGCCCAGAATCACTGCAGGGCAATCTGCGACCGGCACATGTGGAGTCAAAGCCCTGCTCCTGCCCATACACGACCACAGAACAAATCGAAGGCCTACAGAGGAGCATATTCGAAACGCCCACCAAAACTGCCAACGAGGTGGTCGACAGAGACGCTGCTCCAGGCACCAAATAAAGAATCATTATTCAGATGAAGCAAAAGATAACGGCAGTAAGGTACGAGAAACAGAGAACTCACTCACTGTCGAGGGAGATTGAAACATTCTGCATCCCAGGCTCAAGCACAAGGCCAGTGCTTGCAGAATTTGTCAGTGGGTGCCAAGCTGCACTACTATCGCCTGAACAGCATGTGCCAACACAATGTTGGCAGAAGGGAGCACAAAATACACTGCAGCTGAGTTCCTGAAGCCACCACTGCTTTTCAACACTTCTAAGAAACTGAACATTGGAGCCAGAAGTTCTGCATGAATCAAAACCTTCGATGACTTCATAGTTGCACTAGAGGAAGAAGATGACAAGAAGATCATCACGTATTTGAAAAACCTTGCCGGTGATGGAGTGAAAGAAGTGCCAAAGAAAGTCTCACAGACTGATGTAAAATCGTACCAAAAGGTAAAGGAAGCATTGGAGGTCAAGTGCAATCCAATACCAAATTCTGACTATGAAAGATAAATCTTCAACCAAGCACAACAACATGTTGCTGAAACAATAGATGAGTTTGTTGAAAGACTTGATAAACTCATTAAACATTGCTAGTTCTGTGACTTCACCGATGAAGAAGTAATACACAGAGTCATTGATGGCTGAATTCAGATTCGTTTAGAAGGCGCATGCCAGTCTAGAGAAAATGCTGATCGATGTGAGAGCAGAAGAATGAGCTAACCGACAGCTGCTGACATGGAAGCAGGAACAGCACACAATAAATCGGCATTGACCGTGAAAAGCAAGCACAAGCATAAACAAGATACACGTAAGTTGACGTCTTCAAGGAAAATAAAGCTATGCTTCTGATGTCAATTTTCGTTTCCCCATGAAGGGAAATGTCCAGCCATAGGACAAGTCTACAAAGGTTGTGGGAAAGAGAACCATTTCATAACCAGGTGCCAAGCTAAGGAAAAATCAAGAGCGTCACAATGGCAAAAAAAGATGAATGTGAGAAAGCTCCAGAAGCATTCTTGCCAAGCCCCTAAAACCAAAAAGCAACATCAGCTATGACAAGGAGAAACCAGAGAAGAGTAAATGTCATCAAGCTCATCGTACAAAGGTTCTTCAACGTCACTATCAAGTATCAGCGAAGAAGATGACTGTGCACTGATGATATCTACCAAAGAACCACATGTACATGTGGGGTTAGCTGCCTGTAAAGAAGATCACAGTTCAAATAAAGCTCACCAAACAAAGCAATAAACCTCATTTGGACACAGCCTCAAAATCACATGGAAAGTGAAGATCACCCAATAACTTTCATCATAGACAGTGGCGCGTCGATTAACAACATGCCAGTGAAAAAGTTTAACAGCCTATCCCCTGTGCCTCGCCTCACTCCGTCAGGCACAAAGGTATATACTTGGGCCGCTTCTGAGTCACTACAAAGTCAAGGGTCGTTCACAGCGACAATAAGACACAAAAAGACATCAGTGGGAGCCACCATTAATGTTCTACAAGGAACTTCATAGAGTGCCTGCTTGCTCAGTTTTGCCACCGCTGCTGACGTGGGGTTGATATCCCTCAACTACAACCTCTGTGCTCAGTCTGCGATCACGAGCTGATTCTCGTCATTGTTTCATGGCCTGGGAAAACTCAAGAAAATGAAAGTACAGTTTCATGTTATTGAAGACATTCACCCTGTTGCTCAGTGACACTGTACAGTTGCTTTTCATCTACAAGAAGCTGTAGAAAAAAAGTTAGAAGCACTCTTGAAACATGACATCATCAAACACTCCACAGGCCCCACACCATAGGTTTTGCCCATAGTTATAGTACCAAAAAATGACAGTAGGGAAGCAGTGTACATTTGCGTTGATATGCGCGAGGCAAGCAAAGCCAGTGAGAGGGAGAGACACTGTTGCAAGGTAGCTTAAAGCAAAGAAAAATGCAGACTCCTTTTGGCAATGTAAAAACAGCTTTTTACTATCGTGGCAGGGAGAGCAACCATCTTCACACAAGTAAACAGCCAGCTCTCAATCTGATGCTTAATAGGCAGCTATTTTTATACACAGTCAGACAATTGTTGTTACAAAAAATTAAACATTAAGTTAATTAAAAGTTACACATTGGTTACAAAACATGAAATCACCTGTGACCCTAAACTTTAACCTAATTCTCTACATATCCTTTATTGCAGTTCTAATAATGCTTAACAAACTAAGTATTCTTCTACTCCTGAATGCATGTGTATCTGGGTTGAATGCATATGTATTTACGTGTGGGCTTTATCATTGTGCTCCTAAGAGCTCTTATCAGATTCCATGTGTTCTTGGCTAATTCAATCTCCTGCTCATATTGTCTAATCATTTTGCAATCTATTAAAAACAGAATATGTGCTGGTGCCATTAATTCATTCAAGGTTATCCAACACAAGTTTTTCTTTAACTACAACCTTACAGGTCATGCACTCTGTTCTAAAGTAAACCCTTCACCCCTTTCTCATCAGCACAAGGTTTTGGGCCTGCACTGCTCTTTCACCACATACAGCTGTGTGATGCTTTCTGCTGTTGTCCCGTGTTTTCATTTTTCATTTCTTCCATACAACACCCTGGTCCACACATCACAGACATGATCATGCAAATGAACGGAGAGGCCAGATGTATCAAAGGGTTTTACCCATTTTGTGTCTATGGGAAAATGTGTTCATACATCTGGCCCAAAGTGTTTTCCTGTCTTCACCTGAACAAAGGATACCATCAACTCGAGCTGGAGGACAAGGTGAAAGCACTGTCATCCACTTGCCCTCCACCCCAAGATGTTGCCATGCTGCAATCCTTTCTAGACATGGCCAGTTACTGCTCAAGATACATTTGTAACTTTGCTACAGTGAGTTCCCCAAGAGACTTGACAAAGCGAAACGTACCATTCCAGTGGTCCCCAGAATGTGACAAGAGTTTCAAAGACATAAAACTGTGATTGAGAATACAACGGAAATGGCATACTTTGACCTCAAGTTACATACCGAGATAACAGTTGATGCGAGCCCGGTAGGGCTAGGGGCAATCCTTGCTCAACACAATCGCCATCCGAATGCTCAGATACACATTGTGACCTATGCCTGTTGAAGCCTCTCTGATATAGAACGTGCTTACTATCAGCTGGAGAAAGAGAGTCTGGCTGTTGTGTGGGCCTGCAAACATTTTAATGTATTTCTCTACGGAAAACAATTCACCGTCCTCACGGATCACCAGGCATTGCTTACAATTTTTGGAAACCCGTGGGCTAAGATGCCATCTCACATCAAGAGGTGATGGTTAAAACTGCAAAATTACGACTATGAGATTGTGCATAAACCGGGGAAGGTTCAGAACCACGCAGACTACTTTTCACGAGTGCCGCTATCTCATCAGAGTTTGACCTCAAGGACAGCTGAAGCATATCTCAACTTTATTGTGAGATCCAGCACATCAGTGGCTCTGTGGAACAAATCATTGCTTCTACCAATGCAAATAAGGACATGCCCTTAATCAAACAACTTATCACCACGCAATCCTGGAGAAGTACCCGACCCCTTGCCGTTGTTGTTAAATTCCAAAAGTTCAAACATGTACAGGATGAGTTGGCACTCACCCAAGAAGGTGTAATACTGCGAGGCTCAAGAATTGTCATACCTGGAAGCCTGAGACAGCAGGTCATCGAGCAGGCCTATGAAGGACACTGTGGTATCGTAGCTACCAAAAGAGCCTTAAGAGATCGAGTGTGGTTCCCTCGGCTAGATAAGCTAGTCAAGAAGGAACTGAAGGCGGGCCACATTTGCAATTGCTTGTCCCCCAGGGTGGCACCCAGTGACAGTGTCTAATCTTCCTGAGCATGCTTGGGAGAGGGTTGCAGTTTTCTTTTTTGGGCCTTTAGGAAATTGACACCATGGTAGTCATTGACGAATCTTCAAGTTTTCTTTTGGTGGAAGACCTATCTTTGAAAACCCATGACAAAGTCATAGAATGGCTTGATGACATCTTTGCAATGTGGGGCATCCCCGAAATCCTTGAATCTGATAATGGCCTGCCCTTTAACAACAAAGAGTTCAAAGAATTTCTTGTCAGACTCAATGTCAAACACCAATAGAGCACACCCCTCTAGCCCCAGGCCAGTGGTATAGTTGAACTATTCAAGGGCACCCTCAAGAGGGTCATTAAACGATCGTCCATGGAGAGAATCAATCTGAACCAAGCTCTGTGCCAGGCCCTGTGGGCCTATCAATCAACCCAGCACTCCACGACTGTTGAGAGTCCAGCCGCCTTGCTATTTGGGAGAGCCATTGGAACAAAACAACAATAATGGACCCTAGATCGATCAGTGAATGCTGACAAGGTTCAAAACACCAATGCGACTCGGAAGAGGAAAATGAAAACGTATGCAGAATGGCGTTGCCATGCCCAGGAGGCAGCCTTTAACAAAGGAGACTGGGTACTGGTTATGCAGAGATTAAGATGGAAAACGGACACTCCTTTCGCTGCTGATCCATTACAGGTTGTGGCATGCAGGGGACATATAGAGAACAGGACATTGTTCTGGACAATCCATCACTCGAGGCACATCACATTTTAAACACCTACATAGACACTTGTCAAGTTCTGAAACCAGGCGTGAGGCAACCCTGACAGCAGGTCCGACTCAAGCGCCTACATAGACACTTGTTGAGTTCTGAAACCAGGCGTGAGGCAACCCTGTCAGCAGGTCCGACTCAAGCGCCTGAGCCTATGTTGCCTCTGCCCGATCAGGGTGGACCTCGATCATCCCAGAACACCCCAACCAGAAGAAAAGTGCAAGCGCCTCATCGACTAATTGAGGAAATGTGATTTTACTGATGTCTGCCACTTTTTAACATAGGTAGAGATGTAGCATATCAATGTTATGTGCTCTAGAGCCCTGGTGGTTCTGGGCGGACTCTGGAGAAGAAACACGTGATATGCGGGGAGGTGTTAGGGTGTGGTTTATGTGAAGTATGATGTAATGCGCAGTGCGCGAGTGCATGCTGAGGAATAATGAAATGCTTGATAGCAGCTCCTGTGTGGTGTAATTAATCTGTATGCTCCTGGGCTGGGGAGGACCCTACACCTTCCCTCCGCTAGCAGAACAAAAGGCATGATTAGTGTTTGCGCAGCACGACAACAATTACAACTCCTTTCAGAGCCACAATCAAAACATAAAAGGGGGAGCACAGTGCACTGAATGTAGAGGCATACAAAGGCTGATTGTACCCCCATAAGCGCCTTCTGCTCCCGCACAGTGCCGGCCTCTGTGCCGAGAAATATATTCCGTGTCCAGGGGCAGGTTCCTAAATGCAGAACAGTGCTAACCCATTGTACAACCAGTGAAAGGCACCTAGAAATACTTGTGACCTCTGCAAAAGGTGCCTCGGTTTCTTCTTCCGATTCTTCCTGATCCCCGCGATTGATGCCGGCAGGAAGCCCACCCATGCAGCAGTGTCCTCATTACTCGGCCGATTCAGACCTAACCCTTCGAATTGATATAGTGACCACACACGCGGCGCCATCTCCACCAACTTCTTGCAGCTCTGACCACACCAGGTCTGGACACTTAATCTGCCCCCGCCCCCGTGGCGTATCCATGCTGCTCTCTTCTGGACATTAGGCAAATGTACCCAGGCATGCTTATGTAAATGTCCTGATGATGATCCTAATATGTTTTGTAAGGATCGAAACGCCGTCGACTTAATGCATACCATATACACTTCTTAACTAAATATCGCTCATGTGTAATGGTGTCCCACTATATTTTGTTTGTAACATCAGTATGTGCTACATACAAACAACTTACTCTGCCTGAGCCTTTTCTGTTACACGTTGTTCGTCCTATTTTGCTGAGTTGGATGCAGGCTTGTGTCCCACTTCAAATGTCTTTCGTTCATTTTTTGGAAACTAATTGAATATCAAAGTATCTGTCCGGCTGGACAGCTTCAAATATAGCACTGATTGAGTCTATATTCATTGTCTGTTTAATCTTCTGTTTAATGACCACTGTGTTTGAAACTCGGTTTCTTCTTCGGCACAGTCATTTCTCATATGAATCTGATACATGCAGCTACTTATGTTGATGGCTCTCTTGGAACCTATTCTTAAAGCTATAGTTTTTGTTTGACCAGATTGGGCCGTCTCTGGGGGTGTAAACTATGCAATGCATTCATTTGTGAGGAACTAAAACATACTGCCCAGCTCGAGTTTTATCTACCCTCAATTTCTGCCTCCTTCTCTTGAAATCTTTGCTTCCGAAATAAGTGGCCCAATTGCACGTTTGCATCTTAGTCTTTGGGTATATGTTGCTTTATTTAAAAGTTCTCCAGAAAAAAACTACTAAGGAGTTCCCATCCTCTGTGTGAGGGCAAAATTCTAGCAGTGCTGGCAATATTAAAAGCACAAGTATAATAATCATGATGATACAAGACTGAATTACATACACACACACATATATATATGTATATATATATATATCACAAGAAGAGTCTATACACATCATCTTCTGTAGTAGCGACAATTAGATATTTCTGGCTTAAAAACAATGTTAAAAAATGTAGCACACTTTTGCCTGATTATCTGATATAACCTCACTGGCTGCTTGGAGCAGCAGGTACACCTATTTCTATGACCGTAGTAAGCTATTGAAATCAACATCTGGTTGAGCTCCTTAGCATTAACACTCCAAAAAAGATAAAAATGCACTTGACCCGGATTCACAAACAAGACATTTGTGAGTCACTCTCACATGATATTCATGAGCCAAGGGCGTCTGGCTTCTGAATTATTCGCTGAGTGTGGGGATGGCTCACCAACGTCTCCACCAATGAGTTCCGCAGCACTGTGAAATTAGGACCGTATTAAAGGGCCCATCTTCATAATATTAACAGGGCAAAAAAGTCTGAGGATTAAATTTTTTCAAAAAATGTAGTCACACACATAACCACCGCTGTACAACATGGTCATTGACAAAGCGAATAGCTCTCACATCAGCAAGACCTGTTGACTTTGCTAATGCTTGTTTATCATGGTGGTGTTAACTGTTCATATTATTTTAGAGATTGCTCTTAAGTAAATAAGGTACTTCGGATAGTTTATATGTTTCCAAGAGGAAAACAAATCCTAACATAACGTTGGTTGCCTTTTTTTTAATAAACATAAATTAGGATTGATTTTTATGCCTAGCACAATATGTGTGACTTCTCCAAAAATGTCAACTAATTTTGATACAGATTTATTACTCCTCAAAACATGAGAAAGTCTCTTTGGACATTTTCCACGTATTTATATTTTCAATAAAAGTTTTATTTTCTGTAATTTTGCAATCTTTGCGATTGCACGGTTATTAATTTGTTTAATTACTCTAAGAAAAATGCAGGCTTAGCATAATCAAACCAGAACTGCACTGGAAGGGCACAGCTACATACCCAAAATAAAAGAGTCAGAGCTTCTGATACTGAGAAAAGGACTGGATGTAGCCACGAGTACACTGAAAGTCTGGAGTACAGATTATGTTCTAATGTCCTTAAGAGGACTGTGGTGACATCCCAGAAGAGAGGATGTGTGATTTTAACTATTTGGGACTGATGGAAATCTTTGTAGCAACAGTTGTGCTTCAAGTTCCACTTGAGAATTTTTTTTATTTTACATAACCTTCTATTATTTAATTTATTTTATTTTCAATTGCAACTTTTTCATAGTGCAAGTGAACCGGGAAATGTACAAAAATTCACTTAAATATAATAACAGTGGATGTAAAATGCCAAAAGTGAACAGCCAGAAGTAAAGCTAAAACATAAATGTAATTTAATTAGGTATCATAACATAAGAAGTGCGATCAAACAAAAATGAGAGTTCAATCATTCCAATCAGTACAAGACAACAGAGAGGCAAGACGCAGTCTGGATCACATATAGAAGGAAAGATTGTAAACCAGGTGCTGCAGATGAAAACCACCCAAGGGCATAATTAGTTCTTTTGTGCTTGTAAATTTCCAAGTACAGAGTACTCAGAGCAATTCTTAAGCCTCGGAAACAATACAGGCCAATTTAACCTGAATCCTGTTTAATGATGACCCGTTCGGAGTAATGTAATTATGCTATTTCTAACCAATCACAAATTGTTCTGCTGGGTCGAGAGCACATTTAAAAGCACAAGAGTTGGAATATGGTATCACATATGAAGAGCATTTCCTCTATACAATCTGAAAATAACCAGATCCTAGATGACTAAGGGCCCTATTACGACTTTGGCGGTGTGGAAGCGAGGCGGTGGTGTAGTGGCCCCGCTCCCACGCCGGGTGAGCATCGCCTGCCAGATTACGAGTTTTCTCGTGTCTGGCGGGCATTTCTTTGGAAGTCCCACAAAGGTGCCTCTGAAAAAAGGCCCTGCAATGGAAGCATCAAAGGCAGTTCCTGCATGCCATGGACTCTACAGTCCATGCCATGCAGGAACTGGGGTCCATGCACACAAGGGGGCACAACACGTGCCCCCCCTGCATGCACCCCATGGGCCTGAGGCAACAGGGGGCCCTGTAGGGCCCCCTTTGTTTCCTTTCTTCCACAGTTTTCATGGCGGGCTCACCGCCATGAAAACTGTGGCGGAGAGGAAACTCGTAATATGCTTGGCAGTGCCGGAGCTGCACCACCAAGCATATTGCTGCCTCAAGACCACCGCAACACCACCAGGGATCTCTGGTCCATGGCGGTTGCAGTGGTCCCATGGTGGTCCGACCGCCCCAACTTGTAATAGGGAGGTTGGACCGCTGATGCGGCAGTGCCCGCACCGCCACCATGGCCATAGTCATAATCAGGCCCTAAATGAAAATCAGTCAGCCAGTGATGGATCATAGAGAATGTATTTCGTATTAACAAAGCCCGGAAAAGTTTCAACAGATATTTAGAAAGTATGTTCATTGCCTAGTGTGCATGTGCTAGTTCCTCGGTCAGATTTAAAATGCTTTCCAGGATAAGCGTGTTAAGCCATGTCCACAAAAAGCAGTCAATCTGTAAGAGATACGTTGTTGCAAAAAACCAATCTATCAATCAACAGTTTCTAAACTCAATTAAAACCTCCAAAGAAGACATTGGGACAATTTCTTATATATTTGGCACCTTACAGATAATATACAGCCAAAATAATGCTCTTGAAAGTTTCGCAAATAAGCCCATTTTTAATGTTGTTTGGCCACCTGTTTACTAGTGTTTCCACTGATAAAATATTTATTGTCCCCAGTGGCGGTTGGCACTGTGTAGTTGTATTTAGGTCAGAGTTTTCTTAGAAAGAGAATTTCCAGTTTTTTTAAAAATAACTTTGGTGCTGTGTGACAATTCTGCACTAAACTTTAAAAAAAAAAAGTTCATCCAACTTCACTCCCTCATGGCAAGTTTCATACTGATCTGTCAAGCAGGGGAAATAGGAAGGGGGTTCGAAAAGTGCAGTTTCCATTTTTAATTCTCATCGGAAATTGTGCTTTTCAATACACAAAAAACGACTGAACAGAATGACACTAAATTTGGCAAAACGGTAGAGCTTTACTCAAAGTGTACCTTTTGTGATTTAGTGTAAATCCATTCAGCTGTTTTCGAGAAATTAGCATTTAAAGAGAGGCATGAGTTTGGCATGAAGGGCTTAACCCTCAGAAAATGTTCGGTATATCTAGACTGTTGATCCCACGGGAGTCACACAGTGCCCGAAATTTTTTAAAAAAGCCACTTCTCATTGTTCAAAGAGCGTTGATTTTCGTTCGTCAATGAGTCCCGAATTTGTCGAAAAAACCCACATAAACAAACACGTGAGCGGGACCTTACACCCAGGCCCGTATGGGTGGGATCTATAGGGACACCCTACAATTTTGACGTGTAAAAATATATTGCCAATTTTGTCAACAGTACCGCGGGACTCAGCACAGCCACTGTGTGTCACCACAATTCTGAAAATAATAATTTCAAAAAATGCCATGCACAGTGAAGGTTGGCTGTCAGACGATGTGTAAGGCTCAGGGCCTCACCCAGGCCCGAACCTGTCGCCAACCACAATAGCAGGGATTGGCAGCTCCCAGGGATTTGCGCAGCGGCCCTTCAACCAGCCTTCATTATAGGTGGAGGGGGACTTTAAAATATTTTTTCTAGAGTTCTTTTTCAAATGTTTTGAGGGTTACACTAAAAAAAGGCATCTGAACTTGAATAAAAAGAAAAACAAAATGGCACTCTCCTTGGTGTGCAGCCACAAGCTGTCCTGAGCTCCAGTGCTCTGCTTTCCCTAAAAATCACCTTATAGCAGTTGGTTCAGTACAACCTTATATTGGTGAAGAAAGGGTTCACCTCCCGCTATGTTGCAAGGACTTGTGTGGTGGCACAGGATCTCCACGTTGAGCAGATTCACCTGTAACAGAATACTTTGAAGTTCCTTCTACCCAGCTTCTCTTTGCAATATTCAACTACATGCCTTGTCTTTTGTTCAGTTGCTTAATCAGACTTGAAGTGCCATGAGAGTACTACTTTCCAGTACCCCTGCCGAATTCTTTGTGAAAGAGATTACATGTGACCACTTTAGTAGAAACTTTATTTTATCCAGCTGGAATAGAAAAGAATTTCCAAGCAATGGATCCTGGCGTGGCCCTCATCTGCTCTTCCTGCTCCTGAGGATCTTTATCTGGTGTCTCATGTTGTCCACTCCATAAAACTGTAAAGTGCCAGTAAAATGTCACAGGTCACTGTACATGATGTTAACACAACTCAAGTGCAAATCCTTTATGAGGGTAATGGGGTAGTATTTCCTTCAGAGTGCATAAATAGATTCAACATTTCAACAGTTATTTCATTTTAATAAAACAACATTATATCTCGTTATTTGGGGGTATGAGGAAACCTCCAGAATCATACTTAAAAAAAATGACTCCTTTATAGTAAACACAACTTTTTTTAAATAAACGTCCAGGTACCAAGTAACCCGGAAAAGGAAGTAATGTCCCCACTGGACTGTATTGTTGACTGTATGTGTCCTGCCATAGTACTTCACTACCAAGGGGGCACCAAAACAAAAGATGAAAACATTAATCAGGGCCACTCTGGGTACACTACTCAAAAATAAAATATGCTCACAGCCTTTAGAAAACAACACAAATGAATTTTCAGAACATCATTTCCATGTTGGTATTTTGCCAAGCCCCATTGCTATATAGACAATCATTATGCCATCTGACGAAACTTCACAAAGACAGCCACTTACTACACCATCCACTAGCCCATTTGCACCTGATTGATCACATGAAGATGATTGTTCTACCTTCAATATCTGCAGCAGCACAATCAGATAGGCCTGAAAAAGAATAAATGCACAATAAGTTACATGCACCTTGTGCAAACAAATCCTGCATTGATGTAAAACTGGCTAGTACTCTATGGCAATGCACCTGAGGGCTGTACATCCCAACCACATGACTCGAGCAGAGTGTGAAAGAACACAACCAGGAGAAGAGGCCAAAGAAACTGTACTCCCAGAAGTACATCAAACACACAAAAGGTGATGTGAGAAATGCTTGCAATAAGTGGAACCACTAGCAATCAGACAAATTGCATTCCAACCCTTCTCTCTTTTGCCCTCATGCCACTTCAGATTAGACTCAGCCATATGCAAATCAGCCTTGGTCCTGCTCCAATATGAAGAGTACAGCTCAAATTGACAATCCAGACCCTCTTCAAATCGGAACACAGGCAACCCATGGAGGTTTTCGGCCTGATTGGGCCTTTTCCTTCAGGTGTTGCTTGGATCAAGTGCCACAGTGAGCAAGGAACCATGTGCAAGCATACCCTTGGCCACGTACGGTATTACATCAAACACACAATAGGTGATGGGATGAATCCTTGCAGGGAGGGCCTGGTCGGGCACTATGGGCTGAACTGCTCCTACTGGATCAGGCTGAAGACTCTTACATATGGCTGGGTCCAAACTGAGGTGGCGTTGTGTGCAAAATAACAATGGACGGGGATGCTGCCTGAGTAATGGCCAGTGGCTGAGATTAATTCAAGTATTCCATCCAAGAACTTTTGATATACTTCCCTTGGAAGTACAGTGACAACAACAGGAAAACGATGACAATATGCAGCAGTTCGCCACATATTGTAAACACTGCTTCAAAATTGCAGCTTGTACAGAAACCAACAAAAGAATTTTTGACAAAGCCATGGAAGACCACCTAAAAAATTAGTCTGAAGAATAGCTTAAAAATCATAAATAGTAAAATTATAGTTACATAATACCAATCAATCAAATTAGTCTTTATTCGATATTTTTCAATCATAAAAGACACAAATTGATACATGCAATATAATAAAATACCATAAAATACCATAAAAGATAGTCATTGCAATTTAAAATTCTTAAAATATTATTAAGAAAGATATTTCCATTAAAAGTGAACAACTCTATAAAAGAATTTAATAACATTTAATTGGAATAAAATAGTAACTAAAATTAATATCCTTGGGATTAAAAAAATATATATATATATTTTTTTTTAATTCGCCATATATAAAACAAATTATTCTTGGCAATATAATACATAGGGAATGCATCTCACTAAGTATATATGCAAGTAGTTTAATACAGAGTGGTACCTACAGTTGCCTCCAAACTGATTCTTCTAATGGCCCATGTCCAGCCCAGAAACTTTGCCATAGCTATAGCTACATCTTCGCGTGTATCTGTTTTCAAAATACGCAGAGCTGTTTGGCAAGATCTAGTGCCAAGGTTTAAACAGATTGGTTTGAGCCATTTTTGTCGGGGACCCTTGTATGCTGGGCACACAAACAATACATGGGCTATAGACTCTTCCATGGTTTGGCACGTAGGGCATTTAGTATCAAGAACATTGTGCCATTTTTTCGTAAAGGTTTTTATGGGGAGGGTACCAACTCTGAATTGGTGATATAGTTTCCTATCACCAGGTCTCGCAATAAAATCCCAGTATGCCTCAGACCTGAATTGATACTTATGTTCTAAAAAGATGCCTGTCAAGGAAGTGCTACTCACCAATGACATGGACTTATGACAGACCATGTCCCTATAGAGAGCTTTGTAATCATTTTTACTCGGAAACGAATTCCCTACTGGGTCCTCCCACAAGTTACTAAGCCCCATATCGAGTAGTGTACCCTTAATCTTTTGTAATCAATTAATTTTTGAAGACATGTCTGCTTCTCTAATATGCTTTACTGCACTGGCATATGGGGCTAACTCTGGTGTTGTTCATAATCGTCTCCAGTAAGCCAGGGGTCTGTATACCGCTGCCTCCTCGAATGAAACACATCCCAAATCTAATAGTAGGGGTTTGAGAGGAGTCGATTGAGGGAGACCAGTTAGTGATCTCATGAACTTATTTTGGGCGAGGACTAAAGGAGCTAGGTTATTAAAACCCCAAAGTTCTGCACCATAAATTATCAATGCCCTAATTTTCCCTTTATAGATTGATAGAGCAGGCCCTATCGGTTTGGTATGGGAATGTCGATGTTCTTTTAGTAGGGCACCTGCTAGTTGATTGTGCCTGAGGACTAGCAAATCTATCTGCGGTTTCCAATTCATCCTCTTACCCATTGTTACGCCCAGATATGTAAAGGTGTCAGTTTGCTCCAGGTACGCATTGTTCATAATTACTCTGCCTTTTACTATTTTATGTTTGTGGAGCACCATGAACTTGGTCTTATCGATGTTAACTACTAGCTCATGGTCGTTACAAAAGGTAGTGAATCTATCAAGGGCACGTTGCAGACCGGATTGAGTTTTAGACAGGATTAAAGTGTCGTCTGCAAACATTAGCAGCGGAACCCTTAAGCCAGCAAGAGTAGGGGCATCAGTTGGGTAGGCAGTGTAATATGAAATAACCTTATTTATAAACAGGGAGAAAAGTGTAGGGGCCAAAACGCACCCTTGCCGCACCCCCTTATTTACTGGAAAGCGGTCCGTTAATTCACCCTGCTGTCCCCACCGTACCTGGGCATAGTTAGATTCATGCAACTTGATGATAAAAAGTAGGAGCTCGGGGGGCATCCCTGCTTCCTTTAATGTGTCCCATAACTTATGTCTGGGCACCAGATCGAATGCCGATTTTAAGTCTATAAATGCAGCATAAAGAGTCCCCCCGGCTAAAATCACTGTGCTCCAATAAATCATCATGAATCTAAAGACTTGATCAATGGTACTGATGTGGGGGCGAAAACCCGCTTGATAGGTGGATAAAATATCCTGATCGTTTATCCATGTAGTTACTCTACCCAGCACAAGTCTGGCCACAATCTTTTGTAATGTATCAATTAGGCTTATAGGCCTATAATTACTTGGGCTGTCGCGATCCTCTTTTTTATAGATCGAGATTATTTCTGCCCCACGCCAAGATGCTGGTATGGGGGCACCTCTAGCCAGGGCATTGGATATAATATGGATATATTTAATCCAATTCTTTCTATCATATTTAAATATATCTGCTGGTATGCAATCCGGACCAGGGGCCCTGCCGTCTAAAACTCTTTCGATCTCCCCTATACCAAAGGTTAAAACTGTATCTGAGGTTATATTAGGATAATATGTGGGGGAGCCTATTGTAGAAGCAAATTGGGCCTGATAATGCAAAACCCATTGTTCTGGCGGCACATTATTAACTGGTACTGGCCCTATATCTCCGCTTCCCCATTTGACTGTGTGCCAAAATTTCCACCAGTTTTTGTCATTACATGCTTGTAACAGGTCCTTCCATCTATTTTCATCAAAGTTCTTCCTTGCCCTATGTTGTGCTTTTTGTAGTCTAACCTTGCTTTTTTAACCTCCTGTGGTATTCCCAACTTAATTGCTTGAGAGAGATGCCTAAAAGCAATCCTGCATGCCCCATCATACCATTTAGCTGATTTATGGGTTACATACCTAGTAAATCTTTTGTTTTTAGTGAAAAAAACTTTCAATTTAGCAAAGAAGTCCTCGTGTGCCTTCATAACAGTAGGGTCTCCACCAAGAGAGTCATCTTGAGTATCTAGAGCGGAAAGAGTTGATATTGTACTTTCAAGAGATAGCTTTATAAGTTCTAAAGTACTATTATCTTCAGATACCACTGCCCATTTTAACCGACGACAATCTTGGGACATGATTACATCTGCTGTCACTATTTCGGTGCTTGCCCTTGGCCGATTCTGACCCTTTAACTCTAGTGTTAACAATAACGGATCGTGGTCACTCTCTATTCTACGTGAGATCTTCATATCCAGAAGTCTTGGCCATAATTCTAAATTTAGAAAAAAATAATCAATTCTGCTGCTTCTTACCCCATTGTTAAAAGTGTGGGTGCCTTCACTGTCTGATGTCGACCTCCCATTAACAGCCCTTAGACCCTTCTCCAAGCATATACTTTTAAGCTGAAGAGCCGCCTCAGTCCATTTGTTAATTGGGGGCAGTGTTAAAAGCGGAATCCCCCAATTAGAATCCTCATCACTACTAAGACTGCTGTCTTCGTGGCCAAGGGGCTCGAACGTGCAGTTGAAATCTCCTGCAATTACCAAGTGTTTTACCTCTTTCATGGCTTCGATAAAGGAATCCAGTTGGGAGACAGTTGGTGATGCTTTCCCACCCGCTATCCCTCTCGCATACACATTAATCAGTATAAGATCTGGCTCAAATTTTGATCGAACTTTAATGGCCAGGATGTTGGGGCTGTCAATTATTAACTCTTCAACCTGGTAACCTGTCTGCTGTCTCACCCAGATAATCAGCCCCCCTGAGTGTCTCCCTTTAGGTCCAGCAATTGCCAATTTACCAAAGGCTAAGTAACCAGGACGAAAGAGCATATTCAATGACCATGTCTCCTGAAAAAGAATGATGTCATGCCCCTCTATGAAACATGACCAATTAGATGACAAGATCTTAGATGGTAGACCGGCAATATTCCAAGATATCAATGATAATGAGGAAGGAGTCGGACCACCACCCAAAGCTCGGGTTGTCAGGATCTCTGTGCCCTCTAGATGATTGGAGCTAATTATCTGTGGGCCCACTTTGGTAACGGGAGAAGAAATAGGCAAAATATTGATATTCTCTGGCAGAGTTGGAGTGACTGGTTGTAGTCAGTCGCATGCATCTAGGTCAGACAGAGGGGCGAATCTATTAACAAGATTCAAATCTAAGGATCTATATATGCTTCTTAGTGGGGCCCGGGGCTGACTCACTACACTTGGTAAACCCCTCCCACTTGGTAAACCCCTCCCTATTGAGGGGTGGAGATAAAAGAACCCTAATGGCAAAACAAAAATTTTAACCGAATAACTCCCTGGGTTTTTACCCAATCGATCCAAAAGAAATCTAACAACATACACATTATTAAAATTGACAACTACACAGTCACCCCTCCCTTCTTTCCTGGAGGGTCCTATCCAGGCAGATCGTCTGGCCATAATCATTTGGTTATAGATATCCCCATCCCAAATCCCAACACCCTTCAATTGTAAGTCCAACCAATGCATAACTTTTAATAATAGTTGTTCAGTAGTTTCAATCTGTCCTTCCCGCAATACTGGAACATTCCTCAGAACCACCACCAACGGAGCAGCTGCCGGAGGAAGATGTAGGGTCGGCGGACCTTCTAAGGCTATGCTATTATCCAATCTTCCATGTTTCGTCGAGGGTTCTTGACCATGTGTTCCTGGTACGGAGCTATCCTGTCTTCCTATAGCACAACTATTATTTGGATTTGCCACTGACACATTAGATGCTGCTGTCTCTATAGAGGGGCGTTCATCGCCCGGCGTGCTTGGGATAGATTGAGCGAATTCACTCAACGTGTTCACTAACTCAGCGATGTTCTCAATCGTAGCAGCCATAGAAGCATCTAGATTGGTAGCTGCGATAGGGGTCTTCCTAGAAATTAAAGGGTTCATTGCCGATAATTTTATAGATTTGGGTTTTGCTGGGACAGTGTTGCTGGACTTGCGAGGTATAGGCACTGGTGGCAGCTTGGTTTGAACAAGAAGTCCCTCAAGGACACAGAGATTAGATTTAGCCTGTAATTCAAAACTATTCAGTCTTTCCTCAATCTGACACAGTCTATAATTGATAGGATCTAAAGATGTCTGGACTAGGTTTTCTAATCTCTTCCACATAGCCTCATTAGCTTCGGAGCATAAATCGCCTGTTAAGTCAAAATTCGGCATTCCAGCAGTTGGAGGTGAACGGTCTACTATAATAGGTAAATCCACGGTGGCACCTCCTCCAGTTTTGTTTATTCTAGGAATTTTTGCGATTCTTGGTCGCTCTGGACCCCCTCCCCTCTTCCTCTTTACTATGGGTCCTGGGGTTGCTTCAAGACTTTTGTTTTTAATTAGGGGCACAGACCGCGTGGAAATTCGTTGGAGTGGGCCAGTTGCGGCAGGCTCTTGGACGATCTCATCAGGAGGCTGTCTAATAGGCACTTCCAATAACCCATTTTGGGGCTGTAGGAGGTCGCTTGCCATATTAATGGTACTAGTAGCAGTATTCAAACAGCGGTCAGGGGAGCATACAGATGCCAGGGCACCCAGAGATGATCTTTTCGACAGTAGAGGGTCGAGAGATAGGCGACGCTCTGTGAGAGTTATCTCATGTTCAAGAACAGAGGTTGCTCTAACTAGAAATTGGTCCAGTGTCCCGGCCACGCCACCACTATGTAGCGCGTTTCTCCCCTTCCCATCGCGCTTATTCATCTTATAGCATAGATCAAATTCTGGCAGTAGCCCTAATCAATTTCCGATTAGTTGCGACCTTTTGGGATATGCGAAATAAATTAGAATATTTTGCAGGACTGACCTTAGGTTGATCGTGCGCTCAGAGGGGGGGCCCAGCCCGGTCTCCTCCGGTCATTGACGGGCTCAGACGGGCCCGCCCTTGGCCCGGGCTTCGCCCGGCGCGCGCCCGCGCGCGTCCCGTGAAGCGGGTGCCGCGAGGCGTGATGTAGGCTCTCCCTAGCGCTCAGCTGCAGCGCATCACCAGCAGGCAGGCAGGCAGGCTTCCTGGGACTTGCAGTCCACCAACTCCAGCGATGCGGCTCCCGCGAAGCGGGTGCCGCGAGGCATGATGTAGGCTCACCCTAGCGCTCAGCTGCAGCGCATCACCAGCAGGCAGGCTTCCTGGGACTTGCAGTCCACCAACTCCAGCGATGCGGCTCCTGCGAAGCGGGTGCCGCGAGGCGTGATGTAGGCTCTCCCTAGCGCTCAGCTGCAGCGCATCACCAGCAGGCAGGCAGGCAGGCTTCCTGGGACTTGCAGTCCACCAACTCCAGCGATGCGGCTCCCATAATACATAAAGATATAAAATACAGTCGTTTTTCATTGTTGAAAAATGTTTTTAAAAAGTTTTTTTAAACATTTTATAATTTAAAAAAGAAATTGTCCCGAAACAAACCTCTGCATTGAATCTCTGGAAGCCCATAACAAATATATTGTCATGCAGATTTTATCTAAATTGAAGGTTAACAAGGTGTGGATATTTACTTGCAGGACTCCCTAATGATTTTGAAGCATTGCATCCTGTTAAAAATGTAGAATGAAGGGACGACTCACTTAGAGATGGTGTAACTCGCAGTGTGGCTATAACAATGACTGTAAGGTTTCACTTGTTCCTGCCCTTCCACATAGTGTATTTTATAAAACTATGGATGGTTGTCTATACAGCCTCGATAAAGTTGCCTTATCAGTGTGTAATGCATATCTGTCAACCTCTTCACTATAAAATGCGAACTTGTGAGGTGTTTAAGATTGTGATTCCATTAAGATGAATAGTGAACTAGCACTATTTTGTATGCTGTTCAGGATATAAAAAGTGGATGACATCCATTAGAGAGTTTGAAGGCATTTTGTTTGTTAGGCTTGTGAATAACAGAAAAACCGGGTGACATCCACCAAATGTGGGTGAGTTCAGAGACATACTGTGTTATGCATGTTGCAAAAGGTTATGTTAATTTTCACTTGACTGGTGGTAGAAAATTGCCTACAATTGTAGACTCTTGCATTACTTCCAATCCTAAGCCATTGTCAAAGTCATTGGATGATGTCATCAGTGATGCATTTAATGATGTCATTTGAGATGTCAGGAGGAGTGCAATAGTTGAGATCATAAGTAGTGGTTGGCAGGGGCACGAGTTATAGTTAGTTCACTAAACTATAACTGGTGAATTTCAGAGTTTTATGGTTTTTAAATGTTAGTTTTTGTCTTGTTCCATCATCTAACTTTAACGTCACTTTAATCTTCTTTTTTTTCTGTGAATATATATAGCTATAGAAGATCACCTGTCTCCCACCTAATAAAATGTGGTTCCTATATTCAAATTTTTGAAATTACATAGAATTGTTTGGATTTCTATTATCTGTTGATTTTTAGGCTTACGATCAAAGTATGTCATCTGATCACTTTAATGTGAATGATGGATAAGCTGGCTTTTGAGTTGATCTAAAAATACATTTGAAGTATGTTCAACCTGAACTTTTCAATAATAAGGAGGGTGGCAATGTAGGGACTGATTCATAAAGGATAAGGAAAAAATGTGTTGTCAGCATGGCCAATACCATAACGCTGAGTCTATGTAAGGCAGTGCTTCCCAATCTTTTTAGAAGCACAGCCCACTTTTTAGTACAACAAACTTTCGTGACCCACCTAGCTTTAATGGATATGACGGAGGCGATTTTTTAATATAACTAAAGCGTTGTGCTGTAGTGCATTGTCATTTACAGAGAGCACATTTACATTGAAATGGTCACTAAATTTGTAAAGACACACAGTTCTACTGATAAAACTATATTGCACAGCAGTTATAATAGATGGAAATCGAGTTTCAGTGAAAATGTATTATTTGTGCATTACCAAGTAAAATGTCTTGATTTGTTCTGATCCTATTAAGATATGTTTTCATCACACTTCAGAATTACAAAAAAAAGTGCTTCATTTTTGCTCTCCTAACTGATGAATGCGTACAGTACTTACATTGTCATGTGTGTTACACAAAAATGACAACCTACAGCCTTTCCTTTCACACTTCATGCACCCCAGGAAGGTTGTCACATAATTCATTTTCGTTCTCTGACTGCAAACTGAGAGGAGCTTATAAACCAGTCCTCATTTTACCCGACATTTACGTCTATCTTTGAAGCACAGCAAATACAGAATTTAAAGGCATCTTAATTTATTGTTTGGACTTTTGCAACCCACCAAAATATCCACTCCCCTATTTTGGGAAATACTGCTGTAAGGTATGACAACATGTTACACAATGGAGTTAAAATAAGGTGGGGTGAATAGGCCAGTCTGGAGGATATGCCCTTGCTTGAGTGGTTGTAAAAGATAAGCCATTATAAACAAGCATTGGCAAATGCATTAGGTTTCACCTATCTGATTAATAATAATATGTTTTTTGTTGTAAGTTGTGGTTGCTGAGTAGCTGTACAATATAAGTTACAGAAAGTCTGTTAAAGTGTTGTGACTTGTTTATGTACAAAAAGGCAATATATTGTGCTGTTACTAGTGGTATAGTGCGGGTATGTAATATCAAAATTTTGAAAAATGAAATGAATGAGGGAGCTGATAGAATACGTTTTTTAAAAAAGAATTATTTTCAATGTAGCATAAAAAACATTTTATATTGCTTCTTTGAGATTTTACATAAAGTGCATACAGAGATCGAATTACATATCATAAATCCATACATTAGACATATAGGAACCTTTAAAATACTCATAGATAATACTTTAATAATATAATGATATATCTAATATCTACATAGGCCTTTCTTGATGACCTAGTCTTCCTCTAGGCAAGAGAAAAAAAAAAGGAACATTTTAGTTCCATTCTCTCCATATTTCATTTAATCTAATTACAGAGCCCACCCTTTTTAGCATAAATAGTTTCGCTATTAAAAATTCTATTCATTCTATTTAACCAATGGGAAATCGGGGAATTACTGCTGATTTCCAATTAACCAAAACTTATGATCTGGCAACCAAAGTGGAGATAAAAATAAATTGACGTTGAGGTAGAGTTAATAGATTACAAGCTTCTACTCGACCTAAAAGAGCTGTAGAAGCCTCGGGAGGAAGATCAACTCCCACTATTCTTCCTACTTCGGAAAAGACATTTTCCCAAAAGCTTGTAATCTGAGTGCAAGTAAATCCCACATGTAGCCAATCTCCTAGAGCCTGATGACATCTAAAACATCGAGAATCAACTGCTGGGTAAATTTTATGGCGTTTGGCCGGAGTAAAATAAATCAGCCATTTACTAGAAAACACCATCCTCCTTAGGTTAGCTGCTCTTACTGCTTTATAGCTCATTTTATTGAAGCTTTGCCACTGCAGTAAAATAAGGTGGCAGCCAATTGATTCAGAAATTTTTTCTAGGTGGTTTAAAACTATGTGATCGTTCTGAGTGGATTTAAGCAGTTTATACCAATTCCCAATTCCCCTAGCTTTAAGTATAAAATGAGCTCTGCTTAATAGTAGACCTTTGCAATTGTCCAAATTCCTTAATCCTGCACACAATTTATTTATCTGGAAAAAACGAAAAAAAAGAGACGTCTTAATATTACTGTTGTGCTCCCTAATTTCCTGCCAGGTTCTCAATCTGTTATTTAAAAAAAAATCCAGAAGTTTAAGAAACCCAAATTTTTTCCAGAGATCGCAAGTCCGGATAGGCATATGAAGACCTAGGGAGAGACATTCTGCTAATCTCAGCTGCAGATGTAACCAAGGAATTTCAAATGTCTCCCAGATCTTTTGAAACTGAGAGGCTATAATCCTGGGAGTTTTGTAGCGTGATCTCTTCGCAAGTTTAGGAATTCGCAGGATAGGAGCAAGAGCAATCTCCATTTCCCCTAGCATTGAATCTAGGTAGAAGTTGGCGGAAGACATTTCTTCTGAGCCGCTATAGTTTAACCAGTTAATTAATGAAGCTTTATAATACAAACGTAAGTTGGGTAGTGCGAGGCATCCATCTTCGACCTCTAGTTGTCGGGTTTCTAGCTTCAGTCTTGGTTTTTTGCCTTGCCAAATCAAAAGTCTTATTTCAGAATTGATTCACTCAAAAAAGGACTGAGGGACCTTAACCATCAAATTGGAGAATAGAAATAGAAACAGGGGTAGTATATTCATTTTAATAGGAGCTATTCGACCCATAATTGTCAGAGGGAGGTCCTTCCATTGTGATAACAAATTACGCATTTTATAGAAAGTAGGAATAAAATTAACCAAAAACAAGTCTTCTAAGTGGGCCGTAACAAAAATACCCAAATATCTTAAGGAATGGGACCTTAGGTATCGTCCTTGCATTGAGAGAGGTAGAATAGCTGGGAGCAATTGAAAAGTAGAACCTCTGACTTAGCCTGATTTATTTTGTACCCCCAATGGCTGTAAATTCACTTATTTTGTCTAGAGTGCGCCGGATATTATCTTCTTCGGCTGCCAGATATAAAGCCATATCATCGGCAAACAACTTCAATTTGGCAGAGCCAGGGATCGGGGGTAAGATAGAATGATCCTGCCTTATTGTGCAGGCTAAAGGTTCTAAAGATAAGGAAAAAAGTATTGGAGAAAGGGGGCAGCCTTGACGGTCCCCCGGCTAATAGAAATATTGCCGGCCTTGTTGCTGCTTATAACTATGGACGCCTGAGCACCTAAATATAGGTATTCAGCAGCTCGACAGAATTCAAATGGTATCGCAAATCCTCTTAAGATAGAGAATAGAACATTCCACTGAACTCTGTCGAACGCTTTCTCTGCATCCAACATCATAATGACTGCTTTTGATTTATTGGTGTTCAAATAATCGATTGATTGACAGAGAAAGTGTATATTAGTAGCCAGAAGTCTGCCTGGGACAAACCCATTCTGGTCCCCATGTACTAGAGAGGTAGACACTTGGAATAAGCGATTCGCCAGAATCTTTGAAAGGATCTTGTAATCATTAGAGGGAACTTTACTCTGATCCTCATAACACCTCGACAGAGGAAGCAGCTGCCTGGCTTAATGGTACTGACTGTCCTTCATTATCCCAGGAGAAAAAAGATAGCCTAATAACAGAGATCACAGCTGAGAAAATAAATCAATGCGTGATGTCTTCACCCTCTGCTAAAGCATGTGGGTGTGATGGGATTCCCATAGAGTTTTACAAGCTTTTTCTACCACAGCTCGGCTCTTTTCTGAAAGTATTTTTCAATGAAATCTTGAAAGGCAAGCCGGTTCCGGCCTCGTTTACGCAAGCTGTGGTAGTCAGTTTTGACAAAAAGGTAAATCTGAGGAGGAGGTCAATTCTTATCGCCCGATAAGTCTACTTAATAATGACTACAAGAATTAATTGATGTAATAGCAATATTATGTATTTAGAGGAGTTCTGACAACTTTGGGTCCAGTGCCACTACACCTGTTATACCATTCAAATCATGACCCTATTGCCTGTAAGGTAACTGCACTTGTGACCTTCTGTTTAGCTATAAAATATTGAAATGTTTGGTGATTAGAGGGATTCCTAGAGCTTTTGGCCCCAGTGCTACTGCACCTGCTGCATCATTCAATTCAAGCCCCTTTTAACTGCAAGGTAACTACACTTTGACTGCTTATTTAGTAGTTAAATATAGCAATATTTGGTGTTTAGAGGAGTTCTGACAACATTTGGCCCCGGTGCTACTGCACCTGCAGTACCATTGAAATCATTGCCCTAGTGCCTGCTAGATAACTGCATTTGTGACTGTTTGTTTAGTAGTAAAGTTTAGCAATATTCTGCATTTAGTGGGGTCCCTAGAGCTTTTGGCCCTGTTACCACTGCGCCTGCTGCACCATTCAAATCAAGGCCCTTTTAACTGCAAGATAACTGCAATTGTGGCTGCCTGTATAGTAGAATAGTAGGTGTTTCGAGGATGTCATGACAAATGTTAGGCCCGGTGCCACTGTACCTGCTGCACCATTCATAGCATGACCCTGTTGTCTGCAAGGTAACTGCACTTGTGACATCCTGTTTAGTAGTAAAATAGAGCAATATTAGGTGTTTAGTGGGAATCCTAGAGCTTTTGGTCCTGGTGCTACTGTACCTGCTGCACCATTCAAATCATGACCCTACTGCCTGCTAGATAAATGCACCTGTGAGTGTCTTGTTCAGTAATAAAATTTAGCAATAATCTGGGTTTAGTGGGGTCCCTAGAGCTTTTGGCCCCAGTGCCACTGCACCTGCTGAACCATTCAAATCAAGTCCCATTTAACTGCAAGGTAACTGCAATTGTGACTGCCTGTTTAGTCGTCAAATATAGCAATATTATGTGTTTAGAGGAGTTCTGACAACTTTTGGGCCCGGTGCTATTGCACATGCTGCACATTTAAATCATGACCTTGTTGTCTGCAAGGTAACTGCACTTGTGTTTGCCCTTTTAGGAATAAAATATAACAATATTAGGTGTTTACTGGGGTGCCTGGAGCTTTTGGTCCCAGTGCCACTGCCCCTGCTGCACTATTGAAATCATGACCCTTTTGCCTGCAAAATAACTTCACTTGCGACTGCCTGTTTAGCAGTAAAATATAGCAACTTTTGGACGCGGTGACACTGCACCTACTGAACCATTTAGATCAAGCCCCTTTCAACTGCAAGGTAACTACAATTGTGACTGCCTGTATAGTTGTAAAATGTAGCAATATTTGGTGTTTAGAGGAGTTCTGATAACGTTTGCGCCCGGTGCCACTGTACCTGCTGCATCATTCAAATCATGACCCTATTGTCTGCTAGATAAATGCACTTGTGACTGTCTTGTTTAGTAGTAAAATTTAGCAACCATGTGGGTTTAGTGGGGTCCCTATAGCTTTTGGCCCCAGTGATGCTGCACCTGTTGCACCATTCAAATCAAGTGCCTTTTAACTTCAAGGTAACTGCAATTGTGACTGCCTTTTTAGTAGTCAAATATAGCAATATTAGGTGTTTTGAGGAGTTCTGACATCTTTTGGGCCCAGTGTCACTACACCTGCTGCACCATTGAAATCATGACCCTGTTGTCTGCAAGGTAACTGCACTTGTGACTTGCCTGTTTAGTGTGACATTTTAGGAATAATGTGGGTTTAGTGGGCTCCCTTGAGCTTTTGGCCCCAGTGCCAATGCACCTGCTGCACCATTCAAATCAAGTCCCTTTTAACTGCAAGGTAACTGCAATTGGACTGCATGTTTAGTAGTAAAATATAGCAATATTATGTGTTTAGAGGAGTTTTTACAACTTTTGGGCCCAGTGCTACTGCACCCACTGCACTATTCAAATCATGACCCTGTTGTCTGCAAGGTAACTGCACTTGAGACTGTCTGTTTAGTAGTAAAATATAGCATAGCTCCTGTATATTACCTTTATTTTTAACGTGCAGTGTATATTACGACATTTAGAATTTGATTATAATGACAAAATAGAATAAGTTGAAAAAACCAATACGATAATGCCTACAAAGTGCAAAGAAATTACTGAGGAATGAATAGGAAAGGCCACAGACGTTTTAAGGCAAAAGCATTTGCTTTACACAACTAAGTAATAAAAAGCAAGCATTCCAGCATACTGTTAGAAGCTGCCTGCCTTTTCCGTGGGAAGAGATCTTATCTTGACAGTGAATGGGGCTTAAACAGCATTAACAGCTTTAGTAGAAGTATCGTAAATGCTTGCAGCCAGGGAAAGTTAACAAAAAAAAATGTTCTAAGCAAAAGCGCATGAACACAGTACTTAGGCTATGGGAACTGATAAGAGCCGCCTTGAAGATATATTAAATACAAGAGATTTCACAAGCAGGGTGCAGGTGAAACCTAAAAATGAGCGTTGAAAGTGTCAATTATTTTCACATTTGTATAGTGAAAACATTTTACCAAGTTTTCCTGACAGGCAGCAAAGGTTGCAGCATTCCAAACTTCAGTCACACACTGACCAATGACACTATGGGCAGTAGCAGTACATGCTTACGACCATTTTCTCACATCCATAACAGCACAGGCATAGCCGTACAGGCGTCTCTCACTCTCTCCCCATTTGTACTGCTATGGAGTCAACGGAATGCTATGGCGCAGAAGTAAATAGATCAATAGATAATGGAAGCAGCATATCAGAGAAGTTGTGTTACATCTGGATGGTGTACATATCATTGAAAACACCTCTCTTCCTAGGGAGCACTGTAATCCTTTTTAAATGCTTTCATCTGGAATTTTCTCCACATGTCAATGTCTTACTGTTGGAAAGTGGATTATTAGTAGGGGCAAATATATATCTGCCACTGCCAATAAGGCCACTAACACACTACAGGGCTCAGAATAGGTCTTAGAAAATTATTCCTATGCTTAACCCTTGGCAGCTTGGCTGCGAGCAGGCAGGCTTAACTTCAAAGACAGTTATGTAGAGCATTTAAAAACACAAATTCAGTAAATAATTAAGACAAAACACCAAATAAAAATCCAACACCAATTTATAAAAATAGGGAATATTTTTATCTTTTAAATGACACCAAACAAAAAAAATCCACTGTAGGGAACCAGAGATATGAATTTTTAAAGATTAGTCACTTTCTAGTGCTTAGAAACCAACAGTGCCCCCTTTGGTCATTTCGTTGCCTCTGACAGGGACACATTCACCTTTAGCAATTGTTCTGGAGGATCTCTCACCAGTCTTGTGCAGCCCCCTCCAGCAGGCTGGGTCCTGTTAGAACTCCTTCCTGGAGTTCTTCTTGCGGGTCCCAAAGTATCCAACACATAATCCAAGGTTCTGGAATCTCCAAGAGGGTCCTTGAAAGTGTGAGACTTCAATTCCCACAATCCACTTTGACAAAACCCTTACAAATCCACTGGTAGTACTCCAGGCTGGAGATTCTTTGTGGTGATGGTCCAGGTGAGCTCTGTTAACCTGTAGCTTGCAGGGAGTCCACTCTAGTCCTTTTGAAGCAGGTTTGATCCACAGGGCTGTAGTTTCATATGCTGCAAAAGGTGCAATCTTCAGAGTGCAGGCCTTTGGAAATGCACATCAAACTCTTCAGCACAGACCCTTCTGATTCTCTTAAGTTTCAAGCAGCAGATCTGAGAGGCACCACCCCTCTCAGATACTTATTCAGTGTTCTCTGAAGTCAAGAAGGAGGGCACTCCTGTCCAATGAGCTGCAGGGTTCCACTCAAAGGTCTGACCACTTCCTGCAGAGTGTGGCAAAATGCTAACCCAGAAACCACTATTCTTCCAGAATTCAATATGTCAGAATTTTTAGCAGGGAGAGAAGAGCTGGCTAAACACACCCCTAGGATGGCTAATCTCCATAGTCTCTCCCCCTTGCATCTGCTCATTCCTTCCTTAATCCTAGCATCTGGCTGGAGGTGAACAGGGTAAGGTTGTAAAGGACACTGGGATCGTCCCCTTCTCTTGAAGTCCATGGTTTACGACTCCTCCCCCTGCTCTGGCTTTCCTATGCCTTGCAACCTCTCCTCCCCGAGAGGCTTCCTAACCCCATGGGTCATTTATCACCTCTTCAAAGCAGCCAGGCTCACCCACTTATCTCTGACCAATCAGGGCAGAGCAGTACAGGGTTGAATTTTGGCTTACAGACAAAAAAAGTTTTATAACTTCTTGTCTGTACATTTTAGGAGACATTCAACAATATCATATTGTTGGATTTATTAATACCATTCTCAAAAGTCTTTGAATGGCACTTTTAGTCTTCCCCTATCAAGAGTTATTAGTTAATAACTTCCTACCATGTTAACCTATGTGGTAGGGGGTTTGCAATGGGAAAAATGACTTGGGCCTTTTTTCCAGCACCAGGGCTTATAAAAACATATTTTATAAGTACTCTGCCTATATCTACAGGACCAAAGCAAACACAAGGAGATGATGGACGGAGCGCTGAAACTTTTCAGACACTCACCCCCAGTCACAGATCTGGGTTGAATCCATCATCGTTTTTTAGCTCACTTCGCCACCCCAATTCAGACACAGCTATATGCAAATCAGTCTTGACCCTGTGCCTCATGGGAACAGTCCAGCCCGAACTGCCAAGCCATGTCTTCCCTGGACCGGAAACAAGCATCCTGGGACCGGTTTCGGGCTAACAGACCTCATCAGCCAGACTAGCTTGAATCCAGTGGCAAAGTGAGCAAGGGACCCACATCCCTGGTATACCTAGGGGATACTTTAGGGGTTCTGAATATGCAGAAATATTGCAGATCCTCCCTCCACAGTGCTCCTACCACCAAAGTCGATTTTGGGCAGCAGTTTATCACAATGTGGGGAGTGAAATGTGCAATTTCACTTTACCCAGGGCATATAAAATTCATTTTATAAGGGCCCCCCACCACTGGGACACCTAGGGGAGACCCTGGGGGTACCTAATATGCCCAAACATTTAAGTGCCCCAAACACAAAAGTCGAGTTTGGGCACAATTTACTTTTTAAAAGCAGTCCTGCAACACAGAGCCACTTTTAAACTGACCTCAGGCTTCAGCAGTGCACACATGCAAGTGCAGAAAGGGCTGCTGGTCTCTAAACTGCCATGCCCTATTATATACTAGGGACTGATAGGTAGTTTCAGTCCCCCTGCCCTATTATGTACTGGGGCCTTAGTGGGGAGGTCATGCCAATCACAGGGGTACCCCAACCCATAGTGTACCCTAGTGTATGTAGGTGTTTTCACTGTATTCTAAATGTGTCTCTTTCAGCATAGCACTGGGCCTGGTTAGGCAGAGCTCAGGGTCAGTCAGAGTCAGTTACCACCAGTACCAGTCAGAAAACGTTGGGGGGGTGCCCAGGGCACAGGATGACTTTGCAACACTTACGAAGATAAATGCTAAAATACTATAGCATATTTTGTCCCAAGCTTCAATCCTCTTATCTTGTTTTGTGTCCAATTCTGGACCTTTTTAGGAGTATTATATTTAGCTCTGGGGCCTCTATTTTGGCACATTGTCAAGTTTTTGACACAGCCAGTGTATTGAAATGGAGACGTTTGCACGGGGAGATGATTGGGTGAGTAGAAGGATGCTTGTTGAGTAGTTTGGAGCAATGGATGGATGCATGAAAAGAAGGATGGTGGAACACTAAGGGAATTGGTCAGTGACTAGGTGGATGTATGGGTGGATGAGTGGGTAGATTTGTATGGGTAGGTGAATGGTGAGTGCATAGATGGGTGATGGATAAGCATGATGATAGTAGGTAGTTGAATGGGTGAGGGCAGCGGTTTGAGTATGTATGGATAGTATGGTTATGGATGAGTGACTAGCTTGATGCTGGGAAGGTGAGAAGTTGATCGTGAAATAATACAAAGCTTGATGGTGAAAGAATGAGTAGTTTGATAGATGAGCAGGTGGGTGGAGGATTACATGTGTCAGAAATAACCAAAGGATACAATACTAATGGATGTGGCTTGCTACGTGGAATTAATCCTAATATTTCCACGCAAATGTCAAGGTTCAGACTACAGGGTTAAATGGAGTATAAGATGACAGAAAGATTGACTATCTCTTCCTTGGCATTTTTTAAGTGTGGAATGGACGACACATCTTGTGAGGAGTAGGCTCTGGTTTAGGAAGTATTCTTGGGGGTTGTATGACAGACGCACGCATGGCTAACTCATGCGTGCCTCTACCACGCTGCCCCAACAACAAATACATCTTAACAACGCATTCCTTTACCACACACGCAATTTCATGGTAAAGGCATGATTGGTAATGGGATATGCGTGGTAAAGATCACACCCCAGCCCCCCTCCCTGAGCCCTAAAACCCAGCCCCATGTACTAAAAACTACCCAGACCCGCCCTTGAGCTCTAAAACTGCCCCAGCCCTAAAAACTGTTCCTTCCCCCTACCCTAAGCCCTAAAACTGCCCCCAGCCCTGAAAACTGTCCATTCCCCCGCTCCGCCCTGAGCCCTAAAAACTGACTCCCATGTCCTAAAAACTACTCTGACCTCAGCCGCCCTCCCTGAGCCCTTAAAACTGCCCCATCCCTGAAAACTACCCGACCCACCTTGCCCTGAACCCTAAAACCTGCCCCTGCACTGTAAACAACACAGACCCCCCCTGAGCCCTAAAAGCTACCCCCACCCCTAAAAATTAAACCACCACCCCCCAAGTCCTGGCCCCTGCCCCACTTACCAGACCTTGTCCTCTCCTGATCCTTCCTCTACCTGTGCCTGCCCATCCGCGCATCTAGAATGCGCACTGCATTTACCATGCATATGCGTGGTTAAGGCATGTGGGTGGTTAAGGCAAGCGTGGTTCCGCTTGCAGGGAAACGGCCTGCGTGGCTCAAGGCCGTTTCCGATTCTTAAGCAGAGAGAAGTACAAGAAGAACTGCAAAACATCAAACATTTTTACATTGGGCCCGATTCACAGAACTAACTTACGTCAAAAACGTAAAGTTAGTACTTTTTGGTATTCACAGAATACACTTACTCATTTTGGTATTCACAGAATGCACTTACTCATTTTGGTATTCACAGAATGCACTTACTCATACTAACTTTATGTCCGCACTTGGGCCGGAGATTCCGGCCCGGTGGTGGAGATTCCGGCCCGGAGGTGGAGATTCCGGCCCGGAGGTGGAGATTCCGGCCCGGAGGTGGAGATTCCGGCCCGGTGGTGGAGATTCCGGCCCGAGTGCGGACATAAAGTTAGTATGAGTAAGTGCATTCTGTGAATACCAAAATGAGTAAGTGCATTCTGTGAATACCAAAATGAGTAAGTGTATTCTGTGAATACCAAAAAGTACTAACTTTACGTTTTTGCCGTAAGTTAGTTCTGTGAATCGGGCCCATTGTTTGGAGCATAAAGATTAACAAAAATGAAGAAAGGAAGGAATATTCGTCACTCACCCTCCACCCTTGAAGAATGGTGGAGAATGACTTTGAAAATAGAAGTATTGTGAAGGCATAATACAGGCAAGGAAAACCACCAATCCTTCAAGGAGAAAATAATAACGGTGAAAGACGTGAGAAGAATGAACATACTCTATCAATCGGGAAAGCCCTACAACATGATAACATTGCCAGGCAGCCATCTGCTTCTTGCTGGTGCTAATTATTATGACCAGAAAACTTCTGGAATGCATTCCTGGCCAGACCCTATGCAGTGTGTATTCCTGGTGACCCAGCCATGCAAGCCTACCATGCATAATTTACATGACCAATGGGAGTACACTGCACACAGAGCGTACTTCGGAAACTCCTCTCTGCACTGTTAGGCTGTATCCGACAGTATGATTAGGTGAATTGATGGGTGTTTAGGCGCCGGATAAGTAAGTGAATGGGAGAATGGTTAGAGCATGAATGGGTGTATTGCCGGTGAACAGTTAAGGGATGAATGGGCAGAAAGATACTGGATGAGTGATAGTTGGTGAGCTGGGTGTGGATGAAGGGGTAGGTGGATGAATTGTGAGTGGGCGTGTAAGCAGGGAAAAGGTGAATTGAGGGCCGGGGGTACTGAGGAATAAGTTTATTCTGTGTATAGAAACTACTCTGTAAAAGAACACTCTCAAGCAGTGCCGGACTGGGAACCAAAAGCTGCCCTTGCAAAAATGTGTAAACCAGCCCATTCCTTCCTCCACTCTCTTTCTCTCTCTCCTTTCCTCCTTCCTATCTCTTTTACTTTTCTCTCATCTGAAGCGCCAGCTGTGCCTTCTGCAATTACTTGAGGAGGTGGAGAATGGGTCCCCGGGGGTCAGGTAGCCCACTGGGCTTTTCCCCTTGTGGTGCTTCGGCCGGTGGGACAATCCAGACCCTTGGAGACTCTGCATTGGCCATTTTTTATATGGTGGGTAGGGTTTTGTTGGCAGTTAGGGACTCATGTTGGTGTAGCCTCAGGCTCAGTGATGCTGTTGTCCGGTAGGCAGGAATTATTTTGGCCCTGCTGGTTTTTAGGGGTTAACTGAGGTATTTGTTTCAACTTTTAACATTATATGGTAGGGGAGTGACATAAGTTATAATTTAGCACATGATAGACAGCGTTGCAAACTCCATGAGGTACGCTCTATGCACCATCTGTGAGGCAGGGAGGGAAGACTTAGTAAGGCATAGGATCCTTGATCAGGCCTGGGTAGGGATAACAAGAATGAAGTACGAGGCGCCTAGCAGAGTGGCAGCTGCGGTGTTGGCTTGCTCACTTCCGTGTGGAAAAAGGAAAGGCAAGTGAGCAACATGCAGCAAGGTGAAGGCTGTGGAGGCGAAGGAATTGGTGGGTAGCAACTCCCCTGAGGTTGTTTCTGGAAGAGCGGGAATGCTCACTGCAAAAAGGAGGCCAGAGGTTGTTGTGTGGTTCCCATCCAGGGGGAGGTTTAGCCAGGGGGAGGAAGGGCCTCCAGCACATGTTGCTGAGAGCATCTTCGGCTCCTCCCAAGCAGGGCACGCTACAGGGCAACAACAGCAGGAGGCTACTACATCTGTTATGAGTGGGCTCTGGACCAGTCCCGCAGGGGACGCTTGTCCTGGTTATAAATTTATTTATTTTATGCGTTTTTATATAGCGCAGACTTTACCCGAAGGTGTCAGAGCGCTTCACAATAGGATCAGTAACGTTACATGAGGAGAAAATTACAAGTGAGCATAATACAAAAGCAAGCGTTACATTACATGAGGAAAAAGTGACAATTGTGCAGATAACAAAAACAAACAAAATACAGAGGTAGCAAATGATACGTTACAAGAGGAAAAAGTGACAAGTGTGCATGAGATACAGAATACAAATAGAGGTATAATACTGCAATAAGTGGCAGTCACTCAGAACACACTGGGAAGGCACTTCTATAGGCATGGAGTACAGAATTTCCTATAGAGGAAGAACTTCCTTGAGGGAGTAGAGAGGTTGTGAATTAGGTTTGGAAGTGTCTTTGGAGAAGGAGAAATTTGAGGTCAGTTTTGAAGGACCGGGAAGAGGTGGTGGTCCGGAGCTGAGGCGGAAGTGAGTTCCAGATTCTCACTGCGTTGCCTGAAAAGGATTGGGCCATCGATCTTTCCTTTTTGAAAGTGGGAGGTTCAAGCAATAAGTTTTCCGCATTACGTGATGGTCTAGAGCCTCCAGAGAGTTTCAGTTTATTTGCCAAGTAGCGAGGAGAGGAGGAATGCAAGGCTTTGTGGGTGATACAGGCAGTCTTGTAGATAGATCTTGCCTCGATGGGAAGCCAACGGAGGGAGGATAAAATGGGTGTGATGTGGTCGCTTCTTTTATTCCCATATATAAAACGAGCTGCTGAATGGAGCACAGATTTGAGGGGGGACAGGTGGGATTTGGGGAGGCCAGTAAGAAGAGAATTGCAGTAGTCCAGTCTAGAGAGAACCAGCGATTGGACCAGGGTTTTTCGGTCTTGCTCTGGGAAGAAGCATTGAATCCCCCAGAGAAAGCGCAGTTGGTATCGAGCAGACTTTGCAATGGAATTGATGTGGGAGAGTAGATTGAGTTTTCTGTCGAGTATGACACCAAGGGATTTTGCGCTGTCGACAATGATGGGTTTATTGTTAAGTAGATTCATCTGATCCATCCATGATTGAACCGGAGGAGGAGAGAGTGAGGAGGAGAGGAGGAGGAATTCAGTTTTGGAGGGATTTAGAATCAATTGATGAGTTAACATCCAGTTTTGAATGGAGTCGAGAGTAGAGTTTAGGATGGAGAGATCGTGTGTGGAGGACACCTTGAGGTAGATTTGAGTGTCGTCCGCATAGAGATGATAGAGGATCCCAGATTTACTTAGGAGATTTCCCAATGGTTCCAAATAGAGGTTGAACAAAGTGGGTGCAAGTATAGAGCCTTGAGGAACACCTTGACCTACCACCAAAGGAAATGAAAGACTGTTCGCTATTTTGATCATTTGGGATCTATCAGAGAGGAAGGAAGCAAACCATTTAAGCACTGTGCCTTCCATGCCCATTCTCTGTTGAAGAGTGTTAAGGAGAGTGTTGTGATTGACAGTGTCAAAGGCTGCAGAAAGGTCAAGGAGAATTAGAAGACAAGACTCCCCTGAATCGAGTATCCGCAGTGCGTCATCAATAACTTGCAGCAGGGCTGTTTCAGTGCTGCAGTTTTGAATGAAGCCAGACTGGAAATTGTCAAGAAGATCATTGTCCTTGATATGACGGGAAAGTTGTTTCGCTACACATCTTTCTGTGATTTTCGCAAGAAAAGGTAGGTTAGTGATGGGGTGGAGGTTGTTGAGGTCGTTCGCATCAGCAGTGGGTTTTTTAAGAAGAGGGGTAACCTGCCCAGTTTTGAAGGAAACAGGAAGGGAGCCTTGACAGAGGGAGAGGTTAACCAGAGTGGCCCAATAGGAAAGAGAATGGGTGTAGAAGTCGATTGCAAAGGCACTAGGGATGGGGTCAAGAGAATGGTTGGAGGGCTTTGTTTCGAGGATGCATTTAAGGAGGGCATCTTCAGAGATGGAGTCAAAGTTCTGCCAAATGGCTAAGGATTTGCGCTCCTCTGGAGGGGTAGGATGAATGACCTGATCCACAAGTGATTTCACTTTTTCGTCAAAGAATAAAGCGAATTCCGCTGCTTTCTTTGTAGAATCCTCCAACTTGGAGGTTGGGGGAGAGCAGTTTGGATTCTTGATGAGGTCGAATAGTTTTTTGGGTCTATTTTTGGCTGAGTCGAGGAGGGATCTGAAGTACGATGCTTTTTCAAGGAAGATGTGCTTGTGGTACTTGGATCTTGCTGAACGAAGCGTGGCCAAATTATTGGTGGAGGGCGCTTGTCTCCATTGTTTCTCCAGGATTCTTAGGTACTTCCTTTCTTCATAAAGGAATTTCTTGAACCAAGGTGCTGAGGGAGTAGGCCTTTTACTTTTGCTTTGAAGAGGAGCGACGTTGTTGATTTCGACTGCAAGGACTGAGAGGCATTGGGAGGTGAGTTCATTCACATCCAGGTTCGGGTCTAGCCTTGGAAGTGATAGCAAAGCCCAATCACAGAGGGTACCGAGGTCAATATTTTTCGTGTTACGGAACCAGGAAGTAGTCCTCTTAGGTTGGCCGAGAGTTATAGAGTGTGATAGGTGAAGAGAGAATGGGATGAGGAGGTGATCAGACCAGTCTACATGAATAGGGATAGCGATAGTAAGCATGCCTGCTTTAGAAATAACAAGGTCCAGGATTGAGCCCTTAGAGTGTGTTGTTTCTGTGCAGTGTTGGATAAGATCGTTTGCAGAGAGAAAGGTGGCCAGCATATTCGCAGAAGAGTCTTCCAGCGAGCCCCAGTGGAGATTGAAGTCACCCACGAAGATCTGATTGTCACTTTGCGAGTATTGGTCGCTGATGAAGTCAGTGAGTTCCTCCATAAACGAAGGGCCGTTGCCAGGCGGGTGGTAAATGGCATGGAATCTGAGGGGTGAGCGTTGGTGCAATTGAAGCTCAAGAGATAGGCATTCAAAAGTGCGGAAGGAGCTGTTAGGAAAAGCCTTGAGTTGGAGGGAGTTTCTAAAGATGACTGCAACACCGCCCCCAACTTTGTCTATTCTGTCATTTCTCAATATTGAATAGCCTGTGGGTAATAGGAGATCAAACATAGAGTGAGAGGTATCGTTGAACCAGGTCTCTGTGAGGAAGAGCATTTCGATATTGTGAAGGGTGATGGTATCGGAGATTTCAAGTTTGTGTTTTATTGCAGATCTGCAGTTGTGGAGCAGACAGCACAACTCTGCCGAGACTGTTTTGGTGACAGGGGCACTTGGGCTATGAGGGGTGATAGGGATATTGTACTTATATGCGGGTGCTCGGGAGGATTTAGGTGGATGATTGGTTCTGACAGAGGAGATGGTCGGAATGGTGTAGATAGTAGGGTTACTTGGAGAGGAAAGTGGAAGAAGGGTGGCGTTTGAGGACTTGGGTGAGTTTGCGATGTTTGCAGACGACAGGTTATGATTCGCTATTTTGGGGTGTGGGGGCGAGGTGCATCTCGTGGGAAGGTGAGTGTTTTCCAAAGGAATTGAGGTGTATGGAAAGGTGGAAATCTTGGAGCTTAAGAGTGAAATGGTAGCTTCAAGCTGGGAGATGGAGGTGATGAGAGAACCTAGCTTATTTTCCAGAGAGAGTAGGGCAGAGCACGGCATGTTGGGTGGCTCGATAGAAACAGGAGGGGGTGCAATTGGCGGCGGAGGGCAGGGAGAGGTGGGGGTACGGGAGGGAGTTGGGGTACAGGGTTCAGGGGTGGGGAAAGGTGGTGGTTGAGAGCGGGCGTTGGTGCATCAGAGGTGAAAGGAGAGTTGTCTTTGTTGACGTTGCAAGAAGGATAGGAATTGAGGACATAATTAGGGGGAGATAGGTGAGGAACGAGGCGGTGGGGCAGAAAGGGAGAGGGGTAATGAGTGGAGTCATAGGAAGGGAGGAGGTTTGGGCGGAGGAGAGGGGAGGGGGTTGGAGGAGCCCTGTAAGCTAGGTGAGGTGAATGTGAGGGAACGGGCACCTGGCAGAGTGAGGGGGGTTGGGAGATAGGGAAGTTGAAGGGAGAAAGTGGTTCTGCTGGGTCCGAGGGAGGGAAAGGGTTACCAAGGGGGGAAAGGGGGTAGCACAGCATTACTGGAGGAGTGGGGGGAAGAAGAGAGATGCAATGGGTTTGTAAAGAATTCGGGGTACATAGCGAGGGGAGGAGGGGGTAGAAAAGAGGAGAAGAGGAGGAATAGGGGGAACATAAGGAAAGTTGACTAGGGCAGTAGGTTGGAGGAGAGGTGGACAAAATAGGGTTTGTAAAGAATTCGGGGTACATAGCGAGGGGAGGAGGGGTTAGAAAAGAGGAGAAGAGGAGGGAATAGGGGGAACGTAAGGAAAGTTGACTAGGGTAGTAGGTTGGAGGAGAGGTGGACAAAATAGGGGGGTGGTAGGTAGGGATAGGGGGGAGGAGATAAGATTGGAGTACCGGGATGGTGCAGATTGGACGAGGAGCGGTAAGGCTGATGTGATGGAGGGGGGGCACACTGTGAGGGGGGAGAATGGGAGAGGAGGGAATAGGGGAGGGGGGAAGAGGGTCTGCATGTGCCTCCCGAGGTGCAGCCTATGTGGGGGGGTCAGGGGAGGAGATAGGGAGTAATGGGTGGAGTTAGATGAAGAGTCAAGGGAGAGTCTGGTCACAGGTGAGGGGAGTAGGGAGGGGAAGAGGTGGTCAAAGAGAGAGAGACAGGTGTCTTTAGCTTGGATCATGGCAGTACCGTTGTTATAGAGTGAGATAGTGAGGGATCTGTTAAAACACGCAGAGGGGGAACTCTTTAGCTGTTTCCCATGAGGGATAGAAGAGGAGGAGGTGACGTTAAGGGAATTATATAAGCTGGTGGACCAGGAGGGGATGTCGTGAGTGAAAAAAATGAAATCGTTTTTGAGCCTCCCATACCGACCATTGTAGAATTGATCAACAAAGAGGGAATCAGGGAAACATTCAATGGTGTTATGCTTGAATCGTTTTGCTGACGCTTTAGTCAGGTTAGGAGGATAAATGATTTTGTAGCAATTAATTCCAGACTTAACTCGCGAGGTGGCCATGTTGGGAAAGTGAGGAGGAGGGGGGTGGTGGGGATATGAGAAGGGTGTTACTAGGGCAGCGGTGGTGAGGAGAAGTATAAGGAGAGAAAGGGGGCACATATTCCAGAAGTCGGGTGAGGATACCCGAACTGATGTGCTGACAGGGAAGTGATGCGAATAGGAACAGGTTGTTACTTCAGAACAGGACTGATTCAACAAGATAGGACTGAAGATAGAGTGGTGTAAGAGGAAGAAGAGGGCACAAATTCCAGTAGTCGAGAAAGGTTAGTCGCCATCCGGGTGGGATCAGCGCTCAATCCAAGGGCTACTCGGGATCCCCCAGGGTGCCCCGGTCCTCAACAGCCACACAGGTAAGGCACTACAGCTCTCTGGACTGCTCCGGTCGGGAGTAGCAGCAGCAGGCTTGCGCTTCTTTTCGCTCTGCATGTGTACCAAAGTCCCATTCAACCAACAATGACAGGAATTATGTGGTGTGAGGAGAATCCTGGTATTTCCCTGAATTCAGAACCGAAAATTGGAAAAAGGGTATGGCAATATAATAATAAGCATTTGAAAACAGAGAACCAACAATGACAGGAATTATGCGGTGTGAGGAAAATCCTGGTATTTCCCTGAATTCAGAACCGAAAATTGGAAAAAGGGTATGGCAATATAATAATAAGCATTTGAAAAGAATGGCTTCTGAAGATAAAAGTGCTAAGTTGGGAAGTATAGATAAAAGGCTTACATGCAGACAGCAAATACACAATGTATGGAACGAGTAATACAAAAACCTGAATTCCTGGGGCACAACCTCCATCCTGAGCTAAATTTACCGGCACCTTTAGTATGTTCTGCTACGTAGAGTTCAAACAACCTAGGTTAGTGAGTATGGTTACCAGTGGAATGTTAAGCAAGTGTTGCCGGCTTTCCAAATTTCAGGATCACAGTGATACCAGGTTTGGGTGCCCTGGAATCCTACTTTGGGACAATTCTGGCATATGAGGCCATAAGGAGTGACCGGATTCTGGTTAGGTCTTGCGTGACCTCGGAGCACCAAGATGAAGAGAGGAAGAGTTTTTGTGCAACCCTGCCAACAACAAGGGAGGGCAAATGCATCTAATCGGCTACCCAAACTAAATGTATTTAGTGGAGGACATTTGATGGGGGTGCTGGTGATGGGGAATGCCCGGGAGTGAGTGCTTTGGTTGGCAGAGATGACTTGTGTACTGAAGAATTGGATAATGAAAGTGAGGGGGAGGAATTGGAAGAGAGTGAGATTTCCCATTGAGAGGCCTGTGAATTGTCGCTGGCTAAGAGTCGGCGAAAGTGGACGGGGGAAGTAGGAGCTAACGTTCCAGATCACTTCTCGATCTTACAGGTTGGTGATAATTTGATGTCAGGAGAGCGAAGCATAGAGAGTGATACATGGACAACAAAAGGACAAAGAAAGACCAGTGAACACTAAAGCCAGAAGAATGTTTTATTACCAGGTGAGTATGAATGGGGGCAATGTTAGGATGTTGGGGCTAAAACATTAAGTGAACAAGCAATCCCTAAAGGGTACACAAACTCAGCGCTGACAAAATGTGCATCCATTCAGGTGACAGATAGTGAGATAGATGTGGAGACCAAAAACTTAACTGAGGGGACAGAGTCTGAGAAAAAAGTGGGGTGAAACTTTCAGAAGCGTTTGCCTTATATGGGAGTTTTCATGGCACTAAGATCGCATTTAGCCACAACTACTAAAGAAAAAAATTTGAGAAAGGGAATTCATTGATGTATACAAGTTATTACACAGAGAAATACAAGCCAAAGAAAGGTCCAAAGGGGAGGCTTATGAGCTTGCACGCAGACCATGGGTTCTGACTAATATTGACGTGTGGACATTATCATTTTTAGTTTATGCAAGTGTCTACTGTGCATATTTTTCAGATAGATCTGTTTCCATCTTTAAGTGTATGGATACAATTAAGAAAGTACAAATGAATTTTGGTAGCATGGCTTCATTAAGATGAGGAATTCAGGGCCAGGATGGGGTTAAAACTAGATGAACCCTGGAGCAAAGTGGACAATGAGCTGTGGTTGCAATGGATATACCCCACTAGGCCGCCTCCTTCCCTGAACACTGCGACTTGTTTGCCAGTACAATATTTGCCCTTTCTATAGAGACCCACCGTTGTGGGGAAGAGTGCATGGAGAAGTATTAACATCAGAGCATGCTGGGGATTCAACTGGGAATATTGTGTGAAAAACCTGTGTAAGTATAAACATGGGTGAGCCAAATGCGGCAGGAAGCATGGGGTACTCTGAGGTAAAGGCATGTAGTTTAGAAGAAGGCACTGGCTGAGGAAACCTGGATAGTGTATCTTTTAAGAAGGATGCCATCCAGGATAGAGCTGTTCCTAGGAGACCCAGATTAGCCAGCCTCTCTAAAAGTGTGACATGAGACACAGTATCAAAGACAGTTCTGAGAATGAGTAGAATCAGCGCAGCCGTATCGCCTTCATCCAGGAGCCGTCTGAGATGTTCTGTGACTCATAGAAGGGCAGATTTGGTACTGTGTCCCACTCTGAACCCTGATTGAGAGGGATGTAAGGAATTTTGGGACTCCACAAAGACTGAAAGTTGTTTATTGACATGTTTCTCCATAATCTTGGCCATGGTGGGTAGCATAGAAATTGGTCTATAATTAGAGCAGTGGAGGGGTCTAAATTAGGTTTCTTCAAGAAGGGCAGGACCATGGCATCCTTCTATGGCTGTGGAATATGCCCCTCCAGTAGGGAGGAGTTGAGGAGTCCCACCAAAAGCCGCATGATGTCCGGGTCGAAGGGGCTGAGCTTGGCTAGGGGGAGAGGATCCCTTGGGGAGCCAGACCTTATAGATTGCAGTGGCAACAGAAACAGAGGCAGGTCCAGAGCGGCCCATGAATTCAATTTGAAAAGTGTTTCTGGGAGTTTCCTAGTCTGGGTCCGGTACCAGCAGGAACAGGCAGGTCCTATATACAACAGCAGCACAAAGACAAGGGCTTTTACACCTATTGATATTGAGAAATTACACAAATGACTAATGTTTTATCCCAATAGGGAAGCCGCTTTGTTACTGCCATTGGGTTTTCAAGATGGATTTTAATTAGGGTACCAAGGTCTAAGAGGGCTGAGTTTTGCAGACAATCTTAAGTTAGCTAAGGGCATGCCCCAGATTGTGCGGAAAAAACTGGCTAAGAGGTTTCAGAATGGAGAATGGCCAGGCCTTTTGATTATTTGTCCGAAAAACAAAAAGAGAGCGAGGATTTTGGGGTACGTCCTAATCCCCTGGGTAAAGTTATAAAGAAACAATATGGACGGACCCTGAAATAGTGGTGAGCCGGGACTTCGGGAGACCGCAGTAGGTAGTCTCATGGGAATCCTCACGGAACCAAATCGGTTGATCGGTTGAAACCCCTCTCATGTCCCGATTAGCTGCTTTCTTTTTCTACTAATTGTTTTTTGAGTGGTGTCTGTAAGTATATCGACACCGGGTCCACACACCTTAGTGCGTGTGTTGGTACTTTACTTTTTCACGTGGCCTTCACTTTGCCACTCACTTGAATTCTAGGTCCTGAAGAAAGCCCATTTGAATTTTTTGACGGGCTGAAACATGTAGACCGCATCACCTAAACCACTACAGATGAATATTTCTTGTTAGTCGGTTTACATAGTTTTTAACCATACCCTGAGCCGCCACTAATAAATTTACTGGGCAAGGATTCTCAGAGGTATTTTTAATTTTTACATCACATCTTCACACTACACCTGCTCCGCTGTAATCAGGCGTCGTAGCACAACCGGGCGGCATTAGGCCTCCCGGTTGGGACCCCAATGATGAAGCATGACACCAACTAGGTTGGTGTGTGAGGGGTCTTTTAAATATACCTAATGGTCCTTGGACTTACCACACATAGCTTTTGATTATTTGCCCATGAAGGATCTGTTAGTGTGTCCCCTTAGGTGTTGTTTTCAAAAAGATAGCAGGTGAGTTTCATATGATCCACCATTTGTTTTGGCCTGAATGATGCTCAGTTAATGATTTCATTGCCAAAGATAAAACACGGTTACTTTTGCTACAGTTGACGTTGCCATTGACTTGATTAGAGCCTGCGGTGTGGGCACTGAAATGGCTAAGTGTGACATCAAGTCAGCCTTCCGGCTATTTCTAGTGCATCTTGTGGACTTTGCCTTGCTTGGTATTCAGTTTGATGGACACATACTTGCTGATAACGTTTTACCCATGGGATGTTCCATTTCTTGTAAGTTGTTTGAAACCTTTAGTACTGTCTTGCAATGTTGATTCACTGCCAAATGTGGTCATGAATTGGTTACACACTATTTAGATGATTTTCTTGTTCTTCGATAAACCAGGCTCCAAAGATTGTGCAATGGCGCTGCATGCATTTGAAGAATTGACATGAGAATTGGGTGTGCCTTTAGCGCCTGAAAAAATTGAATATCAAGTTAGATTTTCTAGGTATTGAATTGGACACAGATGCTATGGAGGCCAGACTTCAGCAAAACTAAGATTGATGAGTTGATTGGCCTTCTGCAAGAAGCAATTTCAGCTAAAAAGCTTGAATTGAAGAAAGTTCAGCATTTGCTGGGACATTTGAATTTTGCTTCCAGAGTAGTGAGGTGGGAGAAGCATTTTGTAGACATCTGGGCTTTGCTATGTCAGGGACAATGTTGCAACATCAGAGAATTCGAATATCTGCATCAATACGAGCTGAACTTGAAGTGTGGTTGATGTTCATAAAAAACTTCAATAGAGTGTCCATGTGGTCTTCGGAAACAGATTTTACATGGAGTGTTGAAATATTTTCAGACACAGCTGGTGCAGATGTGTAGCTTTAGAAAATAGGCAAAGAGCGAAGGACAAGAAGCTGCACAAGTTATTACAGAGGTTTATGGTGGGTTGTCTGATGTTTAATATTGTATTAAGAGCTCAGCACATGCCAGGTGTGAACAATAATGTAGCAACGCTTTGTCTAGTTCACAATGGCAGCAATTCTGTGATTTGGCGCCTGGAGCAGATTTGCTGAAAACTGAGGTACTGGAGGCAGTTTGGGAACTGGGCAATTAAGAGTGGTCACTTTTGGTGGAGAAGTCACTAGCAGAAACCACTAGAATAGCATACCAGCAGGCATGGACAGAGTTTATTAAGAGTGGAGCATGCTTTAGGCCACAAGGAGACCAACAGTTTCAGGAGTGAAGAGATGACATAGTGAGGTTCATGGTTGGGCTAAAGAAAAAGGCATGGTGGGAAGACCAAGGGATCCTGTGTTGATGCAGCACTTGGCTGTACTGTTGAAAGGACTACAGACAATCTGTTGGTCAAATTTGGAGGTATTGCTGTTTCACCTTTGTGTGTTGTTGTTGTGTTTTGGAGCTTTCAGGATTTCAGAATTATTAGGAGGTAACACAACACTAGGCATTAAATCAGAACAAGTGAGTTGTGAAGGCTTATATGTTCAATTATGGCTTAGAAAAAAATCAAAATCAGACCAGCGAGGGAATGTACGAAGGTGCTGTTGAAGCATATAGGAGGTTTGCTGTGTCCGGTCGAGGCATGACAGGATTTCAGGCAAGTGGGTGGTTGCACAAGGTGAGTTGGTGTTTTGTCATGAGGCTGGATCTAAACTAACAGCGCCGAGGTATTTGTTATTATGAGGAAGGTGATGGAGTAGAATGGGGAGAATGGTAAGCATTTTAGAACTCCAAATTCAAATCTTTTTTTGGCAAATACTGCCATAAAATTACATAAAATAAATAACTTAAATGCAGTTCAAAACATTGTAAAAACCATCACATAAGTTAAAATAGTGCTACAATACATTCACTAGCAGCATAACATATTGTTTTAAGTAAAATCTATAACCCCTGATTCAAACGTTAGCACATAAAATCAGTAGTATATCTTAGGGTCATAATAAGCAGTGCACGTAGCATTTTAACAAGAACACTGCAAAAAGAAGTATTGTGCACAACAGTTAGAGCTGCCAGAATACAGATCGGGGTCATAAAATCATAACATTTTAAAACTGATTCTTTCAGGATTGGGCAGCAACAGAAGCCAACAGATTCGTTTTTTTCTTGAGAGACATTAAGAAGTTAGGAATATGGTCTTCAGATTGTTGTTTATGTTCCATTAGACAAGTTGAGAAGTGTCACTGTTAGTAAATAACATGTCCCTTCGTTTCTTTCAGGATGTGTAGCATGTTTTTACTTGGCTATGCTCTCAATATGGGTCGTTGGCCACTCTTTCATGTGTTGGGCAGCTAAACCAGCTTGAAAATAGGCATTTTGGAAAGAATTTAGGATTTTGCTCTTGTGAATTTTTGAGTGAATGGTAGGGTAAAGGTAGGATGAATTGGGGAATGTTGTTGCCATGGATGACAGAGTTAGGACGCACTAGGCCATGCTCTGATGTCTTGGTAATACATCTTGGGTAAAATGATTTCGCTCAAATGTCAGGACTAGGTCTTATTAAGGTAATGATGAATGATCTATTAACAATTTCTGGTTCTTGGTCAGGCACATACCAATTTTATACCAAGTTTGTTCCCAGAAGAGTGTGGATGGTTGCGGTGAAACACAGAGCACTTGAACAGGCTAGCAGTAAAGTTAATAGAGAAATGCAGCGTTTTTCTGCAGGAAAGGGGTTTGGAGTAAATCAGTACAGCATATCAGAGGAAGAGTTTCAATTATATAGAAAGGATGGAGTCATTTGTCCTTTTTAAGGAGCAAATAGTTTAGAGTTGAGGAGTCTTTAGCCAAGAAATTAGCTGTTAAATTGTGGTATTGAATGCCTACATGGATGTTTGAGTGACAAGCCCAGACCAGAAGAATACTGAATGACGAAAAATGAATGAATTCAGCAAAGGCTGTGATAGCGAAAGCCAGACAAGAGTGAAATGCTGGGGGAAGGGGACAGGAAAACACCTGGGAAGGGTTTTCCTGGATGGGAGATAGTCACAGGGCTCAGGCACTGATTACAAAGGTTTGGGGCCTAGCTGGTGGGGGACTTTAGCACAGTGAGCGCACGGGTGCAAGCTGGAGCTCAGGTTGGAAGCATGGTAAATGTGAAGAAAGGGGTGGTACGGAATGTTTGCATTGTTTTGGTTGGGGGTGTTATTTGTATGGTGGGGGAAGTATAAGGATGGTGGGGAATAGGTTATTCCAATGTATTAGTGAGGTGGGGATTTAATATTATGCAATGCTTAAAGAAGCTCAACTGCTTGCCTGTCCAAATAAAGCGGCCTTTCACTCTATATGGAGTCTTGTTTATTGTTCCATATTGGCCTATGGGTCTGCGGGAGTTGGGCTACCCAATAGGCATCCCCCCACAAGGTGCTTCAGCCATTGGGACAATACAGGACCGTTGGGAACTCTGGATTGGCGATTTTCTGAATGGTGGACATGATTTTGGTGGCAGTTAGGGACTCACGTTGATGTAGCCTCAAGCTCAGTGACGCTGTGGTCCGATAGGCAGGAATTATGTTGGCCCCCTCCCTTCCCCTTTTTAGATGGTTTGAACGGTTGTTTGTGGGGGAGGGCACAGGGGTTTCTCCTATACTTCTTTGTGGATTATTGGTTGTGGTCACGTTGTTGGGTGTGGTGTGAAAGGTTTCAAGGCAGTGGTGTGGATTTCTTTTGTCACACATTAGCAGCGCTTAATTTGAGCCGGTGGTTTCTGGTGCTCAGCACCGACACTTAATTCTTAGCACCAGTGCTTGCGACAGTCAGCCACCTGGTGGCTGCCAGATTTGATTATGAGCACAATAACAGCTGTTTATTCATTTAATATACAAAAACAATCACTAATCTGAGCCTCCCAAGCCATTCTTATAGCTTTGGGGCCTTGACTAGTCTGAATTGTCACACTTGTAGGAGTATGATGGTTGGTAGTTGTGTTGGTACTGTCATTGGTAGCGCTGGCAGGGGCAATGGCTGGTGCAAGCTGCTATGTCCTCCTGACGAGGGCCCTGGCACTTATTGTTTTACAAATTAACCACTGCACATTAGGACAGGTGGCAGACAGTCATAGGGCTCAGGCACTGATCAAGAAGGGTTGGGGCCTTGCTGGGGGGGACTTTGGCAGGTTGGAAGGACAGTGAGTGTGACGAAAGGGGTGGTACGGAATGTTTGCATTGTTTTGGTTGGGGGTTCTTTGCATGCTCGGGGGGGGAGATTAAGGGTGGTGGGGATAGGTTGTTGCAATGTATTAGTGAGGTGGGATTTCACATTATGTAATGTTTAAAGAAGTTCAACTGCTTGCCTGTCCTAATAAAATTCCCTTTTATTCTATATGGAGTCCTGTTTATTGTCCCATATTGGCCGAAGTGACAGAGGCCACAGCAGTGGCCCTCTGCCCTAAAAAATCAGCCTCCATTAGCTCCAGTCGACCATGAAAATGACCGATGGAATAAACAGGCAGTCAGAGTTACTCTCAAGCAAACTTTATCAGGCAACACACCTGCTAACTGGAACGATCTCCCGTCACATTTAGCTCAGCCCCTCTCTGTGTTACAAAGGATATCTTATGGTCATTTACTAGGTAAACTCCGTCTCACATAACTCCATTAATGATGCTGATGTATCATACTAACCCATCCAAGGTGCATGTATTGCTTGTCAAGTTTTTCGCAAAGCTGCATCAGTATAAACCCAGGAATATAGTTTCGCTTTCGAACTTTCACTAACCTTGTCCTCACTTGTTAGAGTCGTGAGAAACTTTTTGTTACGTCTGTATCTTTAAAGTATTTAGTCCCACTGCATGTATGTACTTGTGTTTTTTTACTGGATTTGCTTACACTTGGCTTTCTTCGAATATGAATGTTATCTCATTACTTTCTGTTATGTATATGGGCCCCTGCTACTTTACCTGTTTGTTTTTATTACAGTATAAAATAATGCTAGTCTTGACTATTAAGTGCTCCAACAACTGAGGTGGACCTGAACCTCGCTACATTTACAAACACTAAATAAACAGATGAGTGATCTGAATGGCATGGACTGATGGACGAGGAAGTAGGTGTAGTAAATTTGAGCCCACAAGAGACGATGCAGTGAGTGGGAGATGGGGTACTTGTGAAGTTAGGAGGGAAGAAGATGGGAGAGATTTACGGGTAGAAAAGTGTTATTTTGAAGACTAAACAGTCTCGAATACTTTCAAATAGTGTTTGGGTATCTATACAAAAACCCCGAATACACTACCAGTTACAAAGCAGAGGTGAGGATGGGGGAAATCAGACAGCAGCATCCCTGCCTAAACTTCAGTAACTGCAATCTGCCCACAAAACTCCAAGTCAGGATATTCTGCACACAATGTTTACATGGTCCGACAGGAAGATGGTTCTGGAGCCTGCCACCCCAGAGCCAGTAGTAGTTCCCAAATTTGCTCCCTGCCAAAGGTTCAGGTAATCCCCGGCCAACTGCACATGGGGCAATCTCCATCCCTGAACCACGGGTATGGGAGAAATAGCTCTTGACACTCCAGCAACCCAAGGCATTATGGGAATTCTTTAGATTACCTTTCCCTGAGTGTGCACGAACCCCCTAAAAACAGAGGAATCCTGGGGATTCTCTTGATAGATTGGCCATGCACCTTACTCACAAAGTAATCCACTTGATTCTCATTAATTAAGGGGGAATAATGTGCTTGCATACGCCAGAAAGGGTAAACCTAAAGATTACAATGGTTCCTTGACACCAGTGCATGGGGGAATCATAGGAATATCCCACAAGCGAAAGAGCTCAGAGATCCTTGCAAGGTACTTTTCCGCCAAGTGGCCATGCTCCTGTCTACCACCCCTGCTGTACCCCCGCAGAAGCCTACCTGTCCCTGTAATATAGGGCAGTTACATTTCAGATAATGGTGGCTGGGTTTAAGGCAGGGCAGAGACTTTGCCTCTGTCCATGTTTACATGAAAAATCTTTGTCATCTGTAGGCCACACTCTCCAGTCCCAATCTGATAGCCCCAGAGATTGTGAAACCTACAGGTCACTGCCTCCAATGCTAATAGAAGTGCGTGTATGTGCTATCTTATGCAATTGTGTGTATATTTTTGTTCTGTCCAAAGGAGAATCTCATATTTAAGGTGCAGAGCATAGAACTGTATAGAGTGCATGTGGTCTGGTTCATGTGGTCTGATTGAAATTTGCAAAAACAAAATGGGCCTTATTCTCAAAGCTATTTGTGCACGTAATTTAAATTTACACACTGAAATAGCCCTATTTATGAGTAAAAATCTACTTATCTTAATTCAGAGAAGTTAGTTTCACACATGACAGCCAACTCACTTAAAATTAATCCTGACAAAACCGAGGTACTGGCCATTACCACTGGAAACAACCAGTGGAGCGACCTTTTTTGGCCACGAGAGTTAGGTACCACCCCCACGCCAGTCCCGGTCGTAAAAAGTCTCAGCATAAAAATAGATTCCAAGCTCTCCATGTCAAACCAGATGTCCACCGTGGCGGGGACATGTGTAGGCTTACTGAGACAGCTGCGGGGACTTGCCCCCTCCTCTCATTTACTGCACTACGGATGGCTGTGTCGGCAATGATCGTGTCACGGCTGGACTATGGCAACACCCTGTACATTGGCATCCCTGAGAAGTTGCTCACCAAACTCCAAGTTGCCATGAACGATGCAGCTAGACTAATCTTCAGGCTCCCAAGACGGGCACATGCCACCCTCCTATTGCAGCAGCTGCACTGGCTCCCTATCAAACAGAGAGCCAGGTTTAAAGGTCTTTGTATTGCCCACAAAGCCATCCATGGCCGGGCCCCAGTTTACATTAAGGAGCGCCTCAAAAAGTATGTGCCAGGACGCACCCTTCGTTCGTCTGAAGCAGGCCTATTGGCCTGCCCTCGCTTCAATACGACCTCCAAAGGGGGCAGAGCCTTTTCTGTAGTGATCCCGCAACTGTGGAACGGGCTGCCGGAAAGCCTTCGTAGGGAACCTACCCTACTCCCATTCAGGAAAAAACTTAAGGCGCTTCTTTTCACTGAAGCCTGGGGCACAACCTAGGCCAAGTCCGGTGCATGTACATGCTGATCTTGGTGAGGTTTAGTCTCTCTCTCTTAGCGCTAAGAGACCTGTCGGTGAACATGCGCTCTATAGGTCCCAGTTAACAATAACAATAACTAACACAAATGGTTTTACTCATGTAAACATTTTTGTGTCAGAAAATCTACGACCATTTTTGTTGATGGGCCGGGGAATGGGTGTTACGGGATACCAACACCCCCTGAGTTAGTAAACACCCACAAGCTTGCGGATTTGTCATTGTTCACATACACTTCTCCAACTCCCTTCCCACCTTGAAAAAGGTTGGAGATTTGCTCATCTCACCGAAATGAGTAAATCCCTTTCCTGGGTGGGAAGAGTAAAGAGAAACACTCACAAAATTGGTTAGGATTTGAGGAAAGTGTTTTCTTCGTGGGGATAAGTATTTCCCTGTGGAGACAAAAAGTTTTTAAGTGTATTTGGACCACATCTGATTTATTTTTTTTGCAAATAAAAACATAAGCACATATACCTCCATGTGTAAAAATAGAGCTCACCAATTTTTTCAGGAGTACATCTGGAAACCTATCACTAAAGCATGTTTTGAGGTGAAACCTGAAACACGTTTGTGAATTCTGGAAATAAATCTACAATAAGGTGAGGTTCTAATGTTATATTCCATATAGGTACCCTATATAGGCGCAGGTAACATCGCAACCTTTCACCTACATCCGTCCCTACATTACATACATAACGTTTTTTAGGCACTGACCTTTTACCTAGATATGCCACTGCATTCAGAACGCAGGTTTTTCCCTGGTTCGATCCTCATACATTATGCATGAGGCTTCTTGGAAGCACAGCAGGACTAACAGTAGGATTACCATCTCCTGTATAATATCTCTGTATAAAGTTCAGGCCCAACGTCATCCTTTAGGCCGACACAGTAACACAGCAAGGTAGGACCCCTGGGGAGACCTATGGGTATATATACAACACATCTTGCTTAGGAAGATAGAGGAGACCGTGACTTCCCGGCTGACACACTGACCAGAGACGCTGAGGTTTCTGCATGCAGACGCTCCAGCTAGCAGTGGTCTAACATCCCTCGCGGGGTGTCTAACTCGAGACCAGGACGGGGTCGCACATTCTCTAACTCTCAGGTAATGGGGTGGACTAGATCCTAGAGGGATTCTTGGCATAACACCTACAAAGATGTTAGGTACATTTAGGTACATCTAGTTAGGGAGACATCATAGGAGTACGCACTTTTATCATGTGTTTTATGTACTTGTATATATTCATGATTTCTGCAAGATGGTAGAACTATGCCATCCCTTTACTTTCGTAGTACTGCTAATCATATATCTCTGCTACTGTCTAATGGTTGTTGCAGCTCATCTATTCTACACTAGAATAACAACTGTTCAATAAATACTTATTGAAACGCCCAGACTGTTTATTCTGTGTATCTCTCTGAGACCAACTAAGTGAGCACGAGTGACTGAGCGAAAGGTAGTTTCCACAATTCTGAGGGATCAGGGTTGTCATGTTCTGAGGTTGCCAAGAACTATTCTCTCCCCGATAAGAGGAGACTCTAGTGGCACTGTGAGCTAGCTAATACAGACAGGCTTACGTATCCGGTGGGGGTGCACGGAATCCGTCCGCCACCATTCCCACAGTTTATGTTATCCGAACGCGCAGATCCTGTATAGGTAATATAGGAACTACACGACATGGCACCCAACGTTGGTTGGGTACTTATTTAACAGTAGAATCTGAGTAGTTCATTCGTGCTATTCTCAGAGACCCCTACTCACAAAACACCAGAGACGTCTGGAGTGGGTGGGCACAAACTCCGCCACAGCTGAGTAGGCGAGAAATCCTATTTATTGGCTGTTGGTTAATCAAGCTTGAAGGACAGATTGTTCCTAAAATTGTGCATAACACCGTATCTTGGTTCCCTTGAAAAGTTATTTAGTGTACTAAAAACAATGACTAACCAAGAATTAGACCCACTGCAACAAAATCTGCCCCTCACAGACGAGGAAGATGCAGACGCAATACAAATTGCACCAAACTTTAGGAATACAGTCACCCTGAAACTACTTGCGCATGGTTTATCAGCTAGGGGTGGCCTAGTAGCTTTCGTGATTGAGGCACACGAATCAAACAGAACAGAGGTATTTTATTCGTGGGTTACATTCCCAGCAGCAAATGCAAGAACAAAAACATTTCACTCCTACACGGAAGGAGATGCACCAGCGGAATATTATCAGTTCGAGGATATAGAGGTTCCGCTCACATACCAGGAACACTTGTACTGGTTTAAAGGCACCCTACCCCACATAAGAAGAAGAGTAAGACTCGGCCCGCTTGGAAGAGAAGGGGCAACATGGCCAATATTAGCGGCCTACACACCACATCCTGACATTGACACAATGCCACCAGGAGACTTACTCATAGAAAATAAAGATTTAATCAAAATCTATAGGAACTTGACGCAATTCGTCATAAGGACACTTACAGTCCAACCAGCAATAGTTGCAACAAATGGAACTCAAATTCAGGGTACAGCAACTAAAATTACACCACAAACATTACACGCAGTGATGGGTAAAATGCCCACAAAACGTGAACAAATACCATTCTGGGTAGCTCAGATAATAACGCAGCTAGAGGCAGTATTCCCAAATACTACCCCGTATGAAAAACACAGTACTAACAATCTGCTTGCCCATGGGGATAACACCACAATTAGAGGATTGTACCACTTGGGGTACAGTCTTTGCTGCCATATATACCAGAACTCATGGTATCCCGTCATTAGCAGTAGTACCTGATGTATTGAGACAAATACAAAATGAGTACGGATCAGAACCTGCCCTAAACTTAGGGATGAAGTTACTAGATAACTATGCCCAGTTATCAGCCATAATACTAGCTAACATTAAGGGGGAAGCAGCTTCAGTGGCTATCCGCCAACGCCTAAGGGAGTTCAGTCCTTTAGAACAGGAACACGAACTACCAAAAATAATTGAAACTGCGTATGCAGAATTAGGCAGAGACAGTTTGGGTGGAAAAGCTTTAAGACCACAACTGATGAGCAGTCCTGAAAAGGACACTTCTAAGCAGACACCTGCCTCCACTAAGAAAAAGTGGGACAATAAAAAACAACAAGACGTTAAAGGAAATAGATCTCAATCCAGAGGTAGATCTCCTCCACAGGAGCCCTCCGAAAAGACGTACAACCTTTGGAATAGGGATAATATTAGGAAACCTGACAGGTATCAGGATACTGATACACGTTCCTCTCGTTCCTTTCAGGGTTCATCAAAAAACTCCGAGAGGGAAGGACGGTCAGACAGACAAGAAGAGCGTACAAAGTCCAGAGACAAGCAGCACGCTCACGATTACACTTCTAAAAAAGAAGAGAAACCAAAAGCCACAGTTCAAAAAGAAGAAAGTTGCAGGTCTAAAGATCAGACATGCCCAGAATTCTGAGGACTCGACTACTGAACGGGGAATGGGCTCTGACAATGCTAGACAGTGCGGCAGAAGTAACAATAGCTCGCCAGAACCTGAAGGAATTTCTGGTGACAGCGGACTTGAATGATTATATCACGGTAGAAACACCCGATACTAGGGTAAGCGTCCCACATAAAGTATATGAAATAACGCTCGAAATGGAGGGGGACAAATGTAGAACAGTGAGAGGTCTCTTTTGGGAGAACCTGACATTTGGCTATGATATTTTATTAGCTGAACAAGATTGGCCGCCAGCATTCGTCATGGATGCCCTAAAGGAGAGACCGTAATTCTTCCGGCCTTCTCAGACCATATTCCCAGGCACTTGCAACACACATATGCGCAGGAGTGGGCGGTAGCCCAGGCTCTGGCATTATACAAAAACCATGTTGGATGGGATGAGGATTTAACCCACCACATAATTCCTTTAAAAAATACTCCAACTGCACAGAGGCAGTATCCAATAAAGCAACAAGCTAAAAAACAGGTCAGGGAGATCTTAGATCAACTTGAATATCAAGGGATGATTGAAACTTGCACCTCACCAATGAACAATCCTTTGTTTCCTGTCATACAACCTGACAATTCATATCGCCTAGTTTTAGATTATAGACATTTAAACACTTGCACTAAGACATTTGCAGTCAAAAGAAATGCACATAGTGCCGCATTAATGATTAACACTGTGCGGAAAAAATATAAAACAACACTTGATATCTCAAATGGATTTTTCTGCCAAAATATAGCGCCTGAAAGCAGATATCTGACAGCCTTCTCAGCTCTAGGGACTCAGCGTCAATTTTGTCGACTCCCTCAGGGGTATAAGAACAGCCCGGGGTTGTTCTCGGCCAGAGTAACTGACTTACTTAAAAATGTGGACGAAGAGGCATTGTCCTATGTGGATGATATTTATCTAACGGACGATGACCTAGAGGAACACTTGAACAGAGTGAATACCATTTTTTGGGGATTTGCATTTGAGGGTTACAAAATCAACTTAATCAAAAATTGCCCACCTCAGTGTCCTGTTTTTAGGATATGAGCTTTCAAGTGAAGGAAAAAGCCTGGCAGCCAATTTTTTAGAAAAATGCGCACTGATCCAACCTCCAAAATCATTGAAAAATTTACAATCAATCCTGGGATTCCTAAATTTTGGTCGAACTTACATTTTGGATTATGCAAAAAGAGTGAAACCTTTCTACGATTTAATAAAACCTGATTTTTCAGTAAAACAATGGATACAGGAACATACAGATACACTTCGTTCCTTACAAGTTGACATGATAGCTTCCAAACACTTACAGACATGCATAAACGTACGCAACCTGGTGATCCGTATAGTTGCGGGTCAATCTGGTTACACCTATCTAACATATAATGAAGGTGAGACAGTACCAATTGCATACAAATCACATTTGTACACAAATGCTGAGATGCGCTTCGCATCTACAGAAAAAATTCTAACAGCCGTACAGACTGCTGTAGTGAGAGAAAGAGCACTGGCTCAGGGGGAAACGAATATTAGTAGTGATTCCGGTTCCAGCCTTAGAGGCTGCGACAAAGGAAAGCGTTCCTAATGCTACAGCTTTACATCCGAGATGGATACAATGGGCTAATTCTCTCACTGCAATAGATGTAGAATACAGGTACGACCCAAATTTAAAGACACAAGCATTTCTGCAATACGAACAAGAATATCCTCTTCAAACAAAATAATGCCTCTAGATCAGTATGAATATATAATTTACACTGACGGATCTGCTCAACCGGCCATAGGGAGTAAGCAACAATATAGCGCAGCATGTGCAATCGTTAAAGGTCGCATGCGGGATGGAAAGTTCCATCCAAGTTGCACAAAAACGCAGTCTCTAGGAGACTGCATGGCACAGTTGGCAGAGTTAAAAGCGCTGATACTGGCACTGGTAAATACGGATCGAGAATTCCCCACAGTAATTGTGTGTGATTCATTTTACTGTGTACAGTCTTACAATGAATATTTGCAGTACTGGGTTCAAAACGGTTTCAAAGATGCAAAAGGTGGCACAATTAAGCATAACATGCTATGGGAACAGGTAGTGGAGTTGAAAACCGAACTACTGAGGGCTCACGTGATACATACACTGAGTCATCAGCGTGATGGCGTTCACGTTGAAGGGAATTCATTGGCTGATGAAGCTGCAAAGGGGGCTGTACGCACAGCTTCCGTAGCTGCAAACACTCGTTCTAAAACGAGAATAGACAGTGAGATTATGGTAGCTATTAATGCAACCCTCAAAAACAGCGGAGCAGTACCAAAACGGTTTCCACTCAAGTACTCCTACTAGTTAGATGCCAATAACATTCCATTTGCTCAGATTCCTGGAGTGGGGGATAGACCAAACATGGATCGTAGGTTAGGTTTAATTCCAGCAGCACACGAAGGGATAGGTTCTGTACATGCAGGAGCTACGGCAACAGTTTCTTTTCTGAAACAAAGCGATTGGTAACCAGGATTAACAAAGCAGACCAAAGACTTCGTCTTAAACTGCGATATCTGTCAACAGATAAATGGAGCCGCCGTAGCTCGCCCAGCACGGGTCCCATTATTAGACAGCATCAGACTGACCATTCGCGTGCACTTACCTGGACCACTGCGGCCCCTTAAAATGTGAAGGGGCTTACAAGTATATCATGGTTGCAGTGGATTCCTGCTCGAGATTCCTATGGGTGTGGCCCCAGTGCTAGGGCTGACGCTCAAACTGTTATAAAAGATTTACGAGTCTTTATAGGGACATACTCAATTGGCACATTACATTCTGATCAGGGCCCTGCGTTTAGCTCTCGGGCTTACAAGGAGGCCATGCGAGGATTGGGTGTGGCATTGCGGTACTCATCTCCATACCATCCCAAGGAAAATTCGGCAGTGGAGAGAAAAAACCGAGACTTAAAGCAATCTTTTACAGCTAGAGTATTAGGCACGGGTGAAAGTTGGGTAAAACATCTGTATGGGGTCCAGCGTGCTCTTAACAATACGCCAAGAAGTTCTCTAGGGGGGTCACTCCATATGAGGTCCTATTTGGGACAAGAATGTGGGTACCTGATCTTGATTGTGAAGGCACAGTGGCGGATGAAAAGCCTTTTGACATCCATGATCGTTTGGCTGTTTTACAGGATCTAAATGAATCCAGGACACAACAAAGTAATGTCCATCTGAAGTAGACTGCCACTGGGGAAGTCAAATCAGTCACGGCAAGACCTGTCTGGATCCCAAAAGTCGGGGATCTGGTCAGAGAGAAAATAGCGGACAAATAAGAATTTGGGCCATCATACAGAAAGCCTGTACCGGTCCTAGCAATTGAAGGAACAAGAACTGTACTTCTGCCGCCTCTTGCCGGAAAAAAGGAGAAAAGATTTGTCTCAATTGACCTAATCAAACCACACTATGTGCCCGATACTAAGCAGTAGGCCACGTGGACTCCAAAGTAGCAGACGCCCTCCTCTCGCTACAATCCAAGAAGTTCAAACGGAAAGACTCATCACGTTCGAAGAGCCTCCAACACGGAAGGAAGGACTAAGCAACAATGCTATGGAACTCGTTCTCCTTGAACCTGAAGTTCAACTTCAAAATCAAACTCAAAATCAAAAACAACTCGCTATTCGACCAAATACAGATGTCTACGTCAACATGCCTCGACAAGAGCAAACTACGATTTCTACAAATCCTGATGCAATACCAACAATTGATCGAACTGCTTCTGGCTACTTCATAAACTTTGATACGTTTTCTTTGGATCCAAGCGAACCGGAAACGACGCCAGCCAAAAATTCATGCAAACAGCAAGTTACAGACTTTATGCACTTTCTTAAAAGACTTACCTGGTGTCACCCTGGGTAGAACTATGGATAATCACCGGGATACTTTTCTTTCTTTTCTTGGTAGGCTTGGTAATAGTTTTTAGTATGCCTTTTAATGGGAAATACATTCGACAAAGCTCTGCAGCCCAAAAGGTGAACTTACTTTTGAAACCACACCAATCATCTCATCGAGAGCAAAGAGACTTGTCATCAGTGAACATTACAGCAGTTCCTATACCTGATGGTATAGTGTGGGACAAGGTTGATTTCGATATATTTGGTCCGACTGAAATTTTAAGAATTCCTCATTTATTTAAAATATCATTGAGTGATATCATTACCTCAAGTACATTTTCCGATGATTGGGATTTTGAAACTGTTAATAACATGTTATCTGATTTGGAAAAATCTGCGGCGTTTTCTAATAGTGAAACATTGGAAAGCACATCAGATTTCGAGTATGTATTGTTATCAACATTATGGTCATCATTTTTACATAAATCTGCAAATCCTAGAAATGTGTTCACATACCACCAGTGGGAACATTGTCCAACACCACCGAAAGATAGTTCAAAAACATTTACACAGAAATTTCCATATTTTTCAGGGTTTAATATGTCTGACCCAGCCTCATACTATTATAAGGTTGCACCAACATCAGCACAGAAAAATATGTTGACAAACACCAAACAGATTTACTCTGCTTCTTTTATTGCCCAGTTGTCCGAACAAGGTTTCGACTTGTGGAAAGACACCATAGACCTAAAATCAGTCTGGGGGACTAGGGAATGGCAGGTACAGGGAACAGAAGCTTTGTTTAGAGCATGCCTCATCCCTCAACAAATCATGTTTTTGAACGAGACAGTGCAACAGACGTCTTGCCTTGGATTAGCTAAGAGCAAAGACTTGAACACGCCTCGGTTGCCAACTCCATCACACACCGAGGGCAACATAACATCACAAAAAGAGATTACAGTAGATGACATCATACAATACAACAGATCATACCCCGATTGGAAAAAATGGTTGATTTGGCCCACAGACACTAATAGTTGTCAAGCAAGATTCATGGGTAAAACCGAAGGGTTTAGTATCCATAGGCCAGATCCACGATATGTACAGAGACAACATCCAGGGGTAGTGACAGCCTACAGTGTTGGGAAGTTGTGCCTTGATTGGCTAAAAACCTCAACACTCACAGAGGTGAAACAACACTTATCCTTACTGTCACAGGATGTGGATCTTAGGGATTTTCTAATGGGTCCCAGGAAGCCACGTCAGAAACGTTTCTATTATGCTGTCAACAATGAAATTTGGAAAATATCCCAACAAGAGGCCGCAGAGAGGTTACGGGAAATAGACCGTATAAATCTAGAAAAATCTCTAGCAGTGGTAGACAATGGGTTAACCACATTGACCTCCAGGATATATTCCTTAGGCAACATTGTATCTTCTGCTATAGACATACTCGAACAAGATTTGGCCATATTACAACACGGACAATCACAGTTACGTTCTATTATGTTGTTAAGCTGGACGCTGCAATCTTTGCGTGCAGGCTACGTGCCATGGCGTTTTATCAACAGCACGTCTCTGTTTTCTGAATACAATCTAACAGATAAAAAGATAGAAATGGCACAAAGGGGAGCAAAATATACAATGCTGCGTATCGAAAAACTAGATAGATTACCATTCACAGTGGCAGAATCACCGTCTACAGAATGGCTAATCCATGGCCACATAACTCTACTGGTCACTACTTTTCAGTTTCAATATTGCCTTGAACAAAAGCAGGCAGGCAGATATGAAGAAATGGCTGAGGAATACATTAAGGAATCTTGGGAATTACCATACAGATTTTGATGCTGGAGTGGCGATCAAGAAGTGTTTCTGAGCGGTACAAACTGCGAGAATGCTTTAAGTGGATCACTCATATGCCAGGATATTATGTTGCACGGAGCTTGTAATGGTTCTGTAGCAAACTTGTCCTGTCATTTGAAGGGTGCCCCAGCTGCAGTGATTACTCCAACATTCAGGCTACTTTCAAATGGGAGTTACTTGATGCTGAACGGTCAAGGCTACTGTGGCATGCTCCCGGGCATCTGGTAACCGTGAGCTCCAGGGTTACTTGTTGTATGCAAATATTGTTTCCACCCACACATACAGTCAGGGAGGCGCCGTTATGGCCTTCACTGAATGTTTCCTTAATACGGTTTGATACTCTAAGCAGAAAGAAAGCCATGCTTCTACAGAAGTCTGTGCCCTTAACCTCCGCTCGAGAGACTTTTGATCTCCAGATCGCAAGGTCTTCGGAAGAGATACAGGCGCACATTCATACAAACTGCCCTTTCCATTTTGCAGTAATGGTAAATCGTATCTTTAACATGTCTGATACGACAGGCATTGTCCACCTATTTAAGACCATAGGTTCTGTACTTCTGAGCACCTTTCAGACGGTACTTGGAGTTATACCAAACTTCCTACACTCCGTATTCGGAAGCATCTTTGGAGGACTTCCGCTAATCCTGTTTCTAATAGCAGGTATCCTGATTGTTTTCTATTTGCTACGCAGTGGACGTCCCAGTCACCAAGGCGATGGAAAGAACACTTCTGGAGCGTAAATACCGTGACCGCATAGTACAACTTTTAGGCACGCCTCGCCTAAGAGAACTAAGTGAATCTTGGTTCTTGTCATTTCGACCGGTCTGGATAGACTGCATCTTACCTGTCCTCCAATGCCTGTTTTGCGGAGAAGAATGCGTGTTAGACCTTTGTTTGACACTACCATCATGTGCGCCACGGGACATGAATACTTTACTGGACCCGATAACGGCCCATGTTCTGCAGTGTCCTCAACGTATTCCGATGTTGATGGCGGCATTCCTTGAGCCACCATGGGTAGTAACTGCACCTGTTGGTCTGAACACCGGCTCCTCCTCTGACACCCAGGCTTTGGACGGCGCACAGGCTGCCCCAGCACCGGCTGCGGACAGCATGGAACATCTGTGCTCAATTGACGTGCTCTGTGAGGTGCTACAGGGGCCGTCTACTGTGGAAGCAAGCAACGAAAATGTTGCGTCTACCAGCCAGGACACATAAACATTTGAACTCATTTGGCTCGTCGTGTGCTGGGAGAAATTCGCCCTTTTCTAAACGAGCTCAAATTTGGAACTTTGAAACTAAATTGGCTTTCCTTTTATTTTTTTGGGCATACATGTTTTTTTTAATGCTTATAGTGGTTCGAACTGTAATCACGGACACTTTTAAGGCTAGAAAAACTTTCATTTTTCATTTTTAAAGTTTTTAGAAATTTTTGAATTTAAAAAAAAACATTTTAGCTAAAGAAATGTTTTTATAAACTTTGTGCGTACCGCTATCTAGTCATGTTAGTAGTACAGTAATAGGTTACATATGTCGTCCATTCGGAAGAGGAGTGGTTGTTATATTCCATATAGGTACCCTATATAGGCGCAGGTAACATCGCAACCTTTCACCTACATCCATCCCTACATTACATACATAACGGGTCTTAGGCACTGACCTTTTACCTAGATATGACACTGCATTCAGAACGCTGGTTTTTCCCTGGTTCGATCCTCATACATTATGCATGAGGCTTCTTGGAAGCACAGAAGGACTAACAGTAGGATTACCATCTCCTGTATAATATCTCTGTATAAAGTTCAGGCCCAACGTCATCCTTTAGGCCGACACAGAAACACAGCAAGGTAGGACCCCTGGGGAGACCTATGGGTATATATACAACACATCTTGCTTAGGAAGATAGAGGAGACCGTGACTTCCCGGCTGACACACTGACCAGAGATGCTGAGGTTCCTGCATGATTACAGATTACAGATGAGTACAGATTTGCTCATCTTCTGTGAATTAGGCACAATATGAGGAGTGTGTGGCAAACAGCTTTATGTTTTCACAGTAGAGCTAGACGGTGTTAATATGTGACCATTGTTTCCATTGCTTTCCCTGCCCTGCTATGTGCATGGTTAGGAAGGGGATAAGTGTTTGGCCTACATGATTCAAATATTTGTATAGATGAGCCACTGTGTACACACTGCTGCTATTGAAAAGAGAAACCCAACAAAGATGCTTCCAGAGCGCCTAAAAATACTGAAACACAATTGCTACATGAATAATGCAATTATTAGAGGAGAGTAACTCTCTAAACACCCCCTTTTTCACTGCCTTGTACCCTTCTTGGGGTGCAGGCACAGTTGACACAAGCTTACTCTGGGATTTGGTGTTTGTCTCTTCCTTTACCATTCTCTAGGTTCCTTTAGCCTGTTCACTTACTGGACATCTTCTCCATTGCATTATTTACCAAAGTAAATACGCTTAGCATCAGGAGCAAGGAATACAAGCCAGAATGTGTTGATTTACCAGGTGTGGAAGCTGAAGAAATAGCCTTCATCAAGTCTGTTTGGTCTGCTGCTTCTGGACTGAGTGTGTTAACTCTAAGAATGCTAGGTGTGGTGCGAGAAAGCTTGGGGCAGTCTTATTTGCAAGCAACTCTGAGACTGTTCCAAAGGGTTGTTAGGAGTGCAGGGTACCCCCGTGGTTTCTGCTGGTCTTATTAACCCTTGCACCCAATTACTTGATAGCATGAAATTTAGAGTAGTGGATTCACCTACTGGTGGAATTGCTTGAGGTTGGTGTATTACCTTACGTGCAAGGCGTGGTGAAGCAGGTGTAGGCTTCTTCAAAAAGCACAAGTTTAGTTGTTTTCCATTTTTATTTACACTTTTGGCTCGTGGCCTTTCATGAACAAAGTTAAAATAAAATAATAAACAAATTATGTTTAATCAAGCAAGAGTTTGTACAAAAGCGTTGCTGAAGGGAAAATAAGATCAGTGTTCAGAGAGGAGTGAAGAAGAGGTGATGGAGAAGTGATAGAGGGTAAGGTTGGGGCAGAAGGGTGTAAAGAAGTAAAGGAAGAGGGTTGGGTGATATGGGGCCAATGTGTTGGGTTGGGAAGCTTGTGGAAATTAAAGAGAAGTGCTTTGGTGTTCCAAGGCTGTTGTGTTGGGAGCATGAGGACTTTGCTCTCACGATCATTAGGTGTGAGGGAGAGTAAAGGAGGTGGGGGGGGAGTTACATGCACCAAGGCAAGGAGGAGACCAAAGCCATTTTGTCCTAGATTTGACTTGTACTTATGTAGATTTTGTTGCTTTGGTTTTGTTCTGGCGGGTGCACCATACCTCTACTAGGACGTGGCTGATGCGTAGGATCAGTTCTGGAGTCTTCTACAACTGTGTGGATTACCATTGGATATGTTCTTCTCTTCTTCTGGGATTCCAGGTGATACCTGCAGCAAAGGTTTGCAAGGGCATTGGTTTGGCATCTCCTCACTAGATGCACACTCAATGGCTAAGTGTTTCTGCAGGTCACCAAGAACAGTCTTTTTTGTGATAAAGATATCTCATTGGAAACACAGCTAGCCTTCAGTGTGGAGGAGAATATTTTTGACCAAAGAATACTTTTAAAAAAAATCAAGTTCCATTTGATTTTCATGACTCTCCTTTGGTTCATTTTTTTTTATAATTTGCTTTTTTATTGTCAGCAGCAGTAAGTGTACATAAATACATTACATACAAATTCATGAATATAACCAAATTAAAAACCAACAAAAAGAGAAAGAAAAAAACGTCATCCAAATCCCCCCCCCTTTCCTTTCTAGGAAACAACAGAAAATTGCCAGAGATTAATAATATCTTCTAAACCGTACAGTACGCCACCGTCCCCTGTACCTAAAACCCAGCTGCTATCCTATTTAAAACTTGGAGGCCCAGATTGAAAGCGCCCCCCAAATCCTCCTCCCTTTACTTTTGGCCCTCCTACCTTTTCGTTCGTAGAGTGCATTTTCTAAATTATAGACATGGAGGAAGCGCACATTCTATTGCTGAAAAGTCGGGGGTAAGGGGTCAAGCCAGGCCGAGGCCACTCAAAGCCTAAAAACCGTCATTGCTATAAAAATTAAATCCGCCCCGGTCCCAAGCCCGCAATTTAATCCATCCACCCCCAACAACATAAGCTGGGAAGATAGGGGAATATTCATTTTCAAGACTTCCCCTAAGAAACCTGCAATTTCCAAACCAAGTGATTTTAAACAGGGGCATGTAGAGAACATATGAACCAGGTCCGCATTAGATGCACAGCATCTAGGGCAGTAAGTCCCCGTATCACCGCCCAGTGTACACTGAGGACCCTGCTGGTATCATTTGACACTCAGTCTTCAATTATGTTTGCTCCTAGTACATCTTCCTAGAAGGACAGTGTAACAATAGGAGGATAGTTTGAGCTACACAACAAAGAATTCTAGAAAAGAAATGCAGGGTAACCATAATTAAGAATCCTGGAATGAGAATTGCAGGTCATACCGAGTAGTCTTTTTCTTTTATTTGCAGAGATCCTGAGCTCTCAACGGTGACTTAGTTCTGGAAGGGGTGAACCCAGAGCTTTTGGGTAGTTGCATGGGTAGATTTTACCAACCAATGACGTGGGAACAGCCCTGTGAAGTCAGAACCACCACCAACCTTCTCTTCTATTGCCATCATTAATCCAATATAGCGTATTGTTCCTGGCCTATTGAATCCTGGACTGACAATCATTCACTGAGGGATTCAAGAGCAAACATAATTGAAGACTGAGTGTCAAATGATACCAGCAGGGTCCTCAGTGTCAACATTCAGCAAAATGAAGGTTATTATTCTTAATGGTTTAGTATTTTCCTCTATATCTGTCTTGGATCTTACATTTATGAGCTGTGATTGACTTCATAGCTTGTGCCAAGAGGTTGTTCTGGGCATTTGTTTCTTCATACAAACATATACATTTTCTAAGCTTATTCACACCTGATATCTTCATCCCTTAATTGACCAAAGGTTCTCCGCTTCTAAAATATGCTTTCATTGTGCTCTGTATTTATTTCCTTCAGAAATGCAGAATTTTCTCTCTCATAGTCCTGCTACTTCTTTCCAACGTTGGTAACATTTTTAAATCATTGAGCCTTTGCTTGCATAATCTGTACTTTAATATGACTCTCAGCTGTCTCCCGTCCTTCCTTGTCTGTTACACCTGACAGCCGTAGGGTGGTCTTCCCCTAAACGTTGTGTCTACTCACCTCCTGTTGCTGTAGTTCATTTTTGTTGGCTTTAGGATTCTGTGCACTTTATCACTGCTAATCAGTGATAAAGTGCTTTTGCTCACTCCTTTAAACATGATAAAATTGGCCTGCACCTGATTGGCACATTTGATTTACTTATCAGTCTTTAGTAAAGTGGGAGAGGATGTAGCCTTATGGCTAGAGCGGTCGACCTCGAAGCTGGGGAACTGGGTTCGAGTCTTGGCAACGACGCTCAACATCCTGTGATTCTGGGCAAATCAGTTAATCTCCCCGTGCCTAAAAAAAAAAAAATGAATGTGTCCTCATGTAACAAAACTGGCGCTCATGTAAAGCGCTCTGATACCCGATGTTTCGGGTCTAGTTCGTGCTATATAAAACTCTGGGGATAAAAAAAAAGTGGTACAACATGTACCGAGGGCCTGTAAATATAATGCTGCTAGTGGCCTGTAGCACTTATTGTGCCAGCCACTTAGGTAGCCCTTTAAAACATGTCTCAGGCCTGCCATTGCAGCCTCTGTGCAATTTTAAACTGCCATTTTCAGCCTGGAAAAATAAACCTTTTACCAGGTCTAAACCTCCCCTTTAATACACATAAATCACCCCTAAGGTAGGCTACAGGACAGGGCGCATTGTATTTAAAGAGTTGGACATGGACTTTTAAGTTTTACATGTCCTGATAGTGAAAAATTTTGAAATTCATTTTTCACTACTGTGAAGCCTACCTCTCCCATAGGATAACATTAAGTTACCTTATTACATTTAATAAGTGCTAACTTTTGTTTGGAAACAATAGAAATATCATGTTTGGTCTCAAAAGAATTGTAATTCAAAATCCTCTTTAATGGTAACGTCGGGTTTTAAGTCACAGTACTGTAAATGCCACTTTTAGAAAATTGGCATCTCTGGGGAGAAAACTCCAAAAGTTTCTTCCACTTCAAAGCTGGCACCAGATATAAAAATAGGGCCCTCAGACCCACTCTTCAGTTCACATCTGGACCTGCGGGGGACCCCCCAGAAGGACTGCCTTGTGCTTCAGAGAACTGCCCTGCTGTTTGAGGCCTACTTTGTACCTCAGAGGACTGCCCTGCTGCTATGAGAGGACTGCCCTGCTGCTTGAAGCTTGCCTTGTATCCTCAGAGGACTGCCCTGCTGCTTGAGGCCTGCTTTGCTCCCAGGGCTACCAGAGTGACTCCAGTGGCTGTGTCCTGTTCTGAGCTACAGGAACACAAGAAGCTTCAGAGGCCTCTCTGCAATGGCCCAGCTGATCTTCTGCCTGCACTGGACCTGCTGCCTGCACTGGACCTGCTTGAGCCCTGCTGGCCTCCCCTGGAGTGAGTTCCTTATCCCTAACAGGTACCTCCCGAGGTCCTGGACCCTTGGTTGGCATCGGTTGACCTCCTCCTGTGGAGAAAGGGAGAAATCCTGAAGTTTTTGCTCTTTGCAACCATGAATGGGCCTGTTTGCACCAAGATATTTTCAACCGCGATGACCACAGACAAAAAGTTTCGGTGAACCAAACTCTTCATGAGACCTCCAGTGAAACCCACAGCGCGAGATCTGCACTTCGCGCTACAGCGACAACATTCCGCTGTCACCGCCAACGCCAAGCTCCAGCAATGACCGTCCACAACACCCAACAGGATCTTCACGCTACAGTGATGACAATCTGCAGTGCCCGGCCTGCTCTTCGTGCTACAGCAATGACCATCAGCGATGCTGTCCTCGTTGCCTTCTCCACAGTGAACTGGAGTCTTCCTGCCAGACTTTGAGATGGTTACTTTTCAAGTGGGACTAACCTGGTGTTTATGTCCGTCCCGCGTTCTATCGCAGTCGGTCTGAATTTGAGACTTTACCCTGGTCTAACTATGCTTACCTAAAACTTTGAAACTGAATGTGTCCGGTTCTACCAATTGGAGTTTTGTCTTTCTGTTCTCATTTAATTTATTAGATTTTACTCTAATTTTCTAGATTGATGTGAGATTTTTCTTGTGTTGTGTTCCCACTTTATTACTGTTTGCGTGCTGCATAAATACTTAACAAATTGCCTCTAAGTTAAGCCTCACTGCTTTTGTGCCAAGCTAGCCAGAAGATTAAGCACTGGTTAATTTAGTGACTTTTGTGGTTCACCTTGTCAAGGATTGTGGTTGTTGCTTGAGAAGGGTTTCCACCCCCTCAATCAAAAACCCTATTTCTCATGTTACCTTTTTGGGGATGTGGTGCCAGATCACCTAAGTGAGCCAAGCAAGCGCTGTTTTAAGGCAGGATCTCTGGAGCAGTTTTTTCTTACTCTTCTCTAAAATGGTTTAAGAGCTGGTGTAGTGAGAAGTTGCAACCTTGGAGTAAAACTTCAAAGGAATGTGCTGCTTTTTTGGTTGTAGACATAGCAGCAGTTGTAGATGTACCTGAAGTAGCTAAGGAGCACAACACAAAAAAATATAAAAAATATAATGGGGCACAACAAAACAATCCTAACACATTGTAATGCAAACACACACAATACAGCACAATGCAATAATCAAACACAACAGAAAAAAACACATAACCGCAAAACAAAATGCAACAAAATACAAGACAACACCACAACAGAGCAAAACAATCTAAAAGCACAACACAACAATGCAGCACAAAAATACAATTGGACAACAAAAATATCAGGAACACATTTAAACAGAATAACACAACAAAACACAGTGACACAGCAAATAGTTTAAAGCACAGAAATGCAATGAAATACATTTACAATAGCATAACTGTGCTACAAAGCAACACAAAAGAATCAAAGCACACCCACAATATAGCAACACCCAATGCTAGAACATAAAAATACAACCCGATTGCAAAGGAATGCTGTAGTGCTTTGTATTGGTGTACTACTGTGTTGTATTGGTGTATTGCTTAATTATGTTTTTGGCTGTTCTGAATTTGTTGCATGTTCTTGATGCAGTGTTTTATGATTTTTTATTATTATTGCAATGTAATGATTTGGGCTTCATTGCCTTTATTGTGGTCTGTTATTGTAATATGATGTTGTGTTCCTAAGGGGTTTTTACACATCAACGGCAGTCTTTCTGCTTAAATATGGACGTGCATTCTTGTCGTCATATACTACCACTGCAAACTCACTTTCAGAATATAGTGGCAAAAGGTGTTTTCGCCAAGCACTTCCGTACTTCACAATAGGAATAAGCATTGGCACCAGCCAAACATGTTTTGTGATGTGATGTGATGTGATGTGGCCACCATAAGTTCATGCTAAACTCAAAATCGGGTCTAATCAGTAATGTGTCCATTGATTATTCCTCCCATATTTGATTGTGTATCATGGATAGTGTCTTTGAAATAGTTGGCTTATACTCCCCTTTCCACCGTGATTTGCTAGTTAGGCCTGTCACTTAAAGATGTACAGACAGATAACATTTCCCCAATCTACCGTAGTTTCTACTGGCTACACTACACACACTGAACGTGTTACTCTGAATAGCAGGTTCAATAAATCACAAAGATAAATAGCCAGATTGGAGTCAGATCAAAAACAGAGGGAGAGGAAGGGATAGTATTTGTTTTCCAGTGGTGGCTCAGGAGCATTAGATTACAGCTGTTCAGCAGAACCGACTGACCTCTTACAAAGGAGGGCAGAGACCATGATAACTGAACCACACAGCACAATCAATACACCTCATGGAACACACGCTCTGCTTTTTGCTTCCTACCCTCTGTGAATACCACTTACTTTAAAGGTGTCGTTCTTTTCTACTTCTGCAATGCTCAGCCAGGCTTACCTGAAATCCATGCCTTCTTTTTATTTTATATTATTCCACTATGCCTGCACAGGGACTATGTGCACCTCATTGCAGTGGACTTTGAAGAGAGTGTAGCGCTCACTGTGGCAAACCGCACCACATAACTGCCCGCGCCACTACTTGTCCTGCAAAGGAAGGCTGCGTTCTTTGAGTATGTCACTCCTGCATACGTCACGAAGTGCTGTGCATGCATACCAGAGTGACTACTGTAACTTCTGCTTTGTCGAAGAAAGGTGCGGTTTCAGCGCGTGGTATGCATGAAGAGTGGCTTACTGTGTAAGCATAGCGATACCAAAGGGGACGATGGACGGAGCGTTTGAGCTAATCAAACACTCACCCCCAGTCAACTGATCTGGGTTTAATCCATCATCATTCTTTAGCTCACTCCACCACCCCAGTTCAGACATGGCCATATGTGGGTCCCTTGCTCACTTTGCCACTGGATTCAAGCAAGCCTGGCTGATGACGGCTGGAATGCCAGAAACCGGTCCTAGGATGCTTGTTTCCGGTCCAGGGAAGACATGGCTTGGCAGTTCGGGCTGGACTGTTCCCATGAGGCACAGGGTCAGACTGATTTGCATATGGCCATGTCTGAACTGGGGTGGTGGAGTGAGCTAAAGAATGATGATGGATTAAACCCAGATCAGTTGACTGGGGGTGAGTGTTTGATTGGCTCAAATGTTCCATCCATCATCCCTTTGTATCGCTTTGTTCGCCCCAAGTTGGCGGGGGTATGCCCAGACGTGGGTCCCTTGCTTACTTTGCCACTGGATTCAAGCAAGCCTGGCTGATGACGGCTGGAATGCCAGAAACCGGTCCTAGGATGCTTGTTTCCGGTCCAGGGAAGACATGGCTTGGCAGTTCGGGCTGGACTGTTCCCATGAGGCACAGGGTCAGACTGATTTGCATATGGCCATGTCTGAACTGGGGTGGTGGAGTGAGCTAAAGAATGATGATGGATTAAACCCAGATCAGTTGACTGGGGGTGAGTGTTTGATTGGCTCAAATGTTCCGTCCATCATCCCCTTTTGTATCGCTTTGTTCGCCCTAAGTTGGCGGGGGTATGCCCAGACATGGGTCCCTTGCTCACTTTGCCACTGGATTCAAGCAAGCCTGGCTGATGACGGCTGGAATGCCAGAAACCGGTCCTAGGATGCTTGTTTCCGGTCCAGGGAAGACATGGCTTGGCAGTTCGGGCTGGACTGTTCCCATGAGGCACAGGGTCAGACTGATTTGCATATGGCCATGTCTGAACTGGGGTGGTGGAGTGAGCTAAAGAATGATGATGGATTAAACCCAGATCAGTTGACTGGGGGTGAGTGTTTGATTGGCTCAAATGTTCCGTCCATCATCCCCTTTTGTATTACTGTGTAAGCATGGCACAGTGTTTCCATTTATTCAAAATAATGATTCACCTTTATGGAAGAGGGCCATTCCTTTCTGCACACAACTAGTCCAGTCATATTCCCCCTTCAGTTTCCAGGTGTAATGATGGCGAGCGGAAGCTATACTAAGTCTGGACACGGTTGTCCAGCTCCTTCTGCAACATCCTGCTGTCTTTACAACAACACGTCCTACAGGCTGGCAGCGGAAGTGTCCTATCTTCTGAACTTCCTGCTGCTTAGTCCCCTGTCCTTCCCTCACTCTCTATCTCTAACCTGTTTGACCACCCTTTCCCCTCCGTGGTACTCCGGTGCTGCCCCTTCTTTTCTGCCACAAAGCATCCAATAGATGGGAAACAGCAGACTTTTGGCACAATCTGCTCCTGAACTCCAACGCTCACAGAATGTTCCTGAGATACTTGCTCTATGGCCCCCTCATCAGAGCAGCCTTTCGTTTTTAAGTTATTTGAACCATCTAGCATTTAACAACCAAAGTTAATATAGAGATCTGTCTTGACTCTACTGTCAGTGTGTTTTCTTGTTGATGATGATCTGCGTGTAATTACAAGATCTCTTTCAGAATTTAATGTATTTCTTGTAAGACGGTGTTCAGTGCGTTTTAGTGGGATGGAGCTGGGTGGGACTGACTACGCCTATAATAAAGCTTGGAAATTACTCAACTTTAGTCCTCTCTCTGACCATTTCTGTTCTAGTGTGCTAGCGTACTTCAAAGAATTGATCTACCCTGTGTGCCATGCCTTTGGACAAAACAGTGTTATAATCTCAGATTTTACTATGCCGAAGCTAAAATCATGACCTGTGGCTACTGGAACTACCAATCATCAACAATATAGAAGAAAGACCTTGATACTCCACCAGCAATAAAGAGGGAGGGTAGGAAATCTCACAGTGACCTTTAACTCCAAACGATCCCTGATTTCACATGCTATGTTATGCACAGTAATTGGTGCATTTTACACAATGTGAGCACCACAAAATATGTTCTTCCTCTTGGGTTGCCCTCAGGCTACATGGCACTCTCAGCCTCGGGATAGTGCAGGTAGAATATTCAAATTAGCTGTACATAGGAGCCCCCTAGTTCTTTATACCAAATGACCAAAGCACTATATCCCTATCCAAGAGAACACAACAGTGGTGCTTCATGCACTGCAATAACTTCCGATACCAGATGCTCAGCTTTTAAGGCACTTTGCACTGTCCACAGAGCCATCCAGGGGAGAGATGAATACTTGCTACACGCTAAATTTCTTTAATGTCCAAAGAACCGGCTGTTATGTTCAAGACTAGTAAATTGTTTCATCATTGCTTCCCACAACAAAAAGGCCATTGCTGGAACAGTATGCTCATTACAGGTAACACAAGTTTGGAATGCCTTGCCAGACGAGATGTGAAGTTTACAAGAGCATCTGAGGTTCAGGAAGGAAGTAAAGACCAGGTCCATCTAAGATCAGGATGCAAACCCACTCTGACACCACTGAGCAAATGCTGGAGGCCACAACGAACACTCTGCTCAAAGGTGCTGCAAAAGATGCTGAAACAGCAACATTTTATCGTGACCACCGATAACCATAACAGACTGCTACTTGTGTCTCTAACTCCGGTTTGTACCTGTAGAGCAATCATGCCTGGGCAACCTGCAATAAAAATCCCATAGATCATGCCTCTACCCCAAGACAGATACCTTCATCTCACCTAGACCAAGGCACTCAGTATCAGTGCATGCATCCAGTGCACAAAAAGATCTTCCACATGACGCTGGCCTCTTGGATGACTTTAATATAGTCCATCTCTGCATATCTCACTCTTGCCCCTCACAAATTCCAAGACTGGACACTCTAGAACATTAAAATTCCTTCAGTTCAATATGTTGCATAAGGGGTGGCTGTAATGGAGACTACCAGGTCCTACCTCTTGTCTTTGGTCCTGACCAGACTTATAGAGTGGCTACATTGATTGCTGTAACCAGCACAGAAAATGGAATGAAGGGAGGCTCTGTAGCACCTATAAACTATATGGGACCTGAACAGCAATGTACAGAAGTCAACCAAGGTAAACTGAACTTGCTCTCTCTCATTCATCTCTCCCCCATCGCACTGATAAGTGCTGCGGCCTAAGACAGGTTAAGGATGCCAATCTGGTCATTCACACACAACCCCAAAATGGTTCCACATAAGCCTTACTGCAAGTACAATACCCTTCTGAAAAGATGTCAGGAGTCCGTCGATGTGGTAAGAACTACCTTTAATGACCGTCAGCCATCCACCTCAGGCAGCAACTGCCGCCCACAGAATCCACTGTCCCCAACATTCCCTATTCCATTCTAGACCCCACACATATCCCCTCTTACACAATAAAGAAACATTGGAAATAACCAAAAGGAAAGAAATATAACAACTAATGAGGTGAACAAAAACACAAAATGAAATAAGACAGACACAAGGTACATGCATATAATAATGCAATGAAGGAAACCCAGAAGTTTGGCAAAAGGTCAAAGTTAAGAAAAGGATAGCACAACAAAATCAATGCATGACATAATCATTATAACGTGTTGGTGGTTTCCTGTTCCTGGCAGTACCCTCAGCCAAAGTACCACTGCAATTCCCTCTGGAAACAATGGCATCATTGTCAAGACAACCATAAAGCTGAGAATCACCATCCTTGAACATAGCATCATGGCAACCTCCCAAACTGTCACTCACCATAGAGGTTTTATTTTCAGGAATAACAGAAACCATACTCTTACTCCACATGTTTCCTCCAGCCACCACAATCACATGATCACGAACACCAACCACCATCTTGGGAGAAGAAAATTTGGAGCAACCCTTCCTCACAAAACTGGGTTTTTTGATGCAAACCCAATCACCGGGCTTGACCGACAAGGTCCTCCCAGAAGCTTTCGCACCTGCTTTACCAGCCAACGCCTTTCCCACATCCAACACTTTTCCTAGAACATCACTGTTCACCATCTTCCGATCCATCCAATCTCTGTTCAAATTAGTTCCAGCTACTCTCCCTCTCATAAGGGTGAAAGGGGACACTCCAGTTACACTATGCGCGGTAGTTCTGTACGCCCACAACATGTCCTTCAAGACCTTCTTCCAATTCAAGTTATTCACCAGGGCTAACTGCAACTGATCTTTTACCACACGATTAAATCTCTCTACCAAGCCATTACTCCTGGGGTGGTAAAGGGACGTCCTAATGTGGCGAATACCATGCCTTGGCAGAAATTCACCCATTTCCACAGACACCAATTGGATACCGTTGTCGGTGACCAGTTCCTCAGGATACCCTTCTCTGGCAAAAACTTCACTGAGGAAATCCAACACAACAGAAGTGGAAATACGTTCAACCACCTTAGTCTCAGCCCATCTAGACAAATAATCAATGAGTACCAAAGCAAATTTGGGTGTGCCTTCAAACACAGCAAAAGGTCCAGAAATACCCAAAGCCAATTTGTTCCAAGGCATGGACGGTGGCCCCACAGATACAACGGGAGACGATACGGTGACCTGAGACTTGTCACTGATGACACAGGCATTGCAATCTTTGACAAAATGTTCCGCCATTCTGTCAACTCCCGGCAACCAGAAATCTTCCCTGATTCTACGTTTAAGCGCCCTAATACCACCATGGCCATTATGTGCAAGGTGTAAAAGTTTACTTCTCAGACCTTCAGGAACAACCAGTAAACCACCTCTACGCAAAATACCATTGACCACAGATAATTAGCTACTTACTCTCTCAAAAGCAACAAGGCTTTCATGTAAGTCCTTAACTTTGGGCCAACCCTGAATTATATACCTTTTGACACTGGACAAAACATCATCTTTTTCCAACACTTCTATCCACTCCTTTTCGCACAACACCCCTTCCAGGGAACTCATCATACAAACCATAACCAAAATTTGTCATCAAAATTGTCCATGTCACAATCATCCTGTAGGGATAGTCTCGACAAACAGTCCGCCGCAAAGTTCCTTTTGCCTGACACATGTTCTAACTTGTACTGAAACTCACTGCCACTTGGCAATGCGGGGAGTAGCTCTTCCACCACAACGAGTACAGAATAAATCCACCAAGGGTTTGTGGTCCTTTCGTAGAACAAATTCTCTCCCCCACAAGTAAGTTTTAAAATACTCAGTTCCCCAACACATGGCTAGAGCCTCCCTTTCAATGGTAGAATAAGTGGCCTCAGCCCCACGTAAAGTCCGGGATGCAAAAGCTATTATCTCCTCACTGCCATTCGAGCGCTTCTGCAACAATACTGCCCCCAAACCAACGCTGCTGGCATCTGTCATCAAAATACTCAAATCCTCTAAGTTAAAGGACTTCAAGGGATGTGCAGAAACTATGCATCTTTTAATTTCTACAAAAACACATTCACACTCACACGTCCATTTATATTTCGCACTCTTCTTGAGAAGGTTACGTAACACCGCAGTCTTACTAGCAAATTGCGGTGCAAATTTGGCATAAAACTCAACTAATCCTAAAAAGGACCTGAGTTGATCCTTATCTCTAGGTGATGGTGCATCCTCAATGGCTTCAAGATTTTCAATTTGGGTTTGACCCCATTGGCAGACACGTGGTGCCCCAAATAGTCAACACCTGACTGGGCAAATTTGCATTTGTCTTTCCTCAACGCTACTTTTCCTGAAAATTTCGAAAACCATTCTCACCCTAGGATCATGCTCTTCGTTATCTTTACCATATATCAAAATGTCGTCTTGAAAACAGTTACCCCTTTCATGCCTTTGAACAAAATGTCCATGACCCTTTAAAACACAGAAGATGCCGATGCCAACCCGAAGGGCATGCGGATATAGCGGAAGGCGCCTTCTGGTGTAACGAATGAGGTTACATGTTTAGAATCATGGTCCAGCTCCACTTGGTGATATGCTGCTGACATGTCTAGTGTTGTAAATACCATTGCATGGTCTAAATTGGCCAACATTTCATTGATATTTGGTAAGGGTTGGCGATCCACCCAAATGTTGCGATTGAGATTGCGGAGGTCCACACACAAACGCAGAGACTTGTCAGCCTTACGGGCCAAAACGATCAGGGACAACCATTCAGAACCTTCGATGGGTTCAATAATCGACATGGGACACAATTTATCAAGCTCCTCTTTAACTTCCTGTCTGAGACACAAAGGTACCTTCCTAGATTTGTGAACCACAAGAATGGCATTGCTCTTTAAGACTATACGATGTTTGAAACCTCATAGCTTACCCAAACGGTCACAAAATACCTCCTTGAATTCATTGATCCATTTTGAGCCTTCAGCATCCTGCTCCCCTCCAACAGAATTTAAACTAGGATTCATTAGACGATCCTTAGTTATTTCTAACTCAGGATGGTTGGGATCCAAAATTATGTTAAGATCGCCTTGGTCGTCCCAACCCAACAAATTCGATCCATTTTTCACTACAAATACACCAGTGTTGATAGAATTGTCATTAAACTTCAAATCGGCCTTAAACTTGCCAACAACTTCCACTCTTTTCCCACCATAAGCAAACAACTTAATGTCAGTAGATTCTAGCACAAGATCATGGAATTTGGCAAATTCACTTTCACATAAAAGAGTAACAGGAGAACCAGAATCCGCCATAATATTTACACAATGGCCGTTAACTAAAAGGTTACAAAGCGTAGGTTTCCTCTTACCAACTTGTTTGATGACTACACAAGTATCATCAACCTGTCCTGACTCTTCCTCACTAATCATTAAGAGATAACCTTCGCCACTCACACTTCCAGTATCAGCATCATCTTCGCACATAGCACTTACAGCTTGCTTTTTTAATTGCTTGCTCTACAAATACGAGAAAAATGACCCCTTCGGCCACATTTGAAGCAAGTTTGATTTAAAGCTGGACAATGTTTGAAATTTCCCAAATGTGATCTACTGCCACATCTGTAGCAAACAAAGTCTTTATCCGAATTTAATGAGGACCCCCCTGTTTTTTTTACATATTTGAAATTTTGACTCTTGAGTTTATCACCCCCACTTTTTTGTACAGCATTTACTTCCTTGCATTCAAATTTAGGGCGACTAGCAGCCAACTCTTTCATGCAAATATCAGACTGTTCAATGCTTCTTGCAATTTTCAATGCTAGCTCCAAACCAGGATCCTCACTCGCTAACAACCGCTTTTGGATTCTTCTATTACATGTTTTTTCAATTAGTTGATCTCAAATTATTTCGTCCTTCAAGTCCCGATAGTTACAGTTCAAGGACAAAGTGCGTAAAGCTGAAACAAAATCGTCGATTGATTCCGCAGGAAGTTGTGCCCATTGCAAGAACCTATGTGTGGCAGGGAGCCCCGGGAGGACGGCGGAGAATACCCCGGGGGCACCAGGGGGCGAGCATCAGTTCCGTCTCCAAGGAAACCGGAGGACGTGGGCATGCCGGGAATAAAAGACCCAGAAGACGCCGAACAGGGGGAAGAGGTCGGGAGCGGCGAACGGAGTCCCGGAGAGGAGGGACGCGAAGGAGAGCCAGAGAACGAGAGCAGGAGAGACGACGACGCAAGGAGACCGGAGAGCGGCGGAACCACCAACCACCACAGGGCGGAGGCATCCCCTGCGAAAGGCGTGCTGGACGAGGCGGCCGTGACCCCGTCATCGGGTCACGGCTTCAGGCAAGTCCTCAGGGGAACTGGGCGCCGGCTGGGCGGGTGGCTGCACACGCAGGCGTTGTTTACGGGATTGTAGGGACCGGCGGGGAGAGCAGGGAAAGCGAAGGGCAAAGGGGGAGAGTAGAGAAGTCTTTCTCCTCCCTTTACACGTTACGCTAGATGGTCTAGTGTTAGACTTGTTCTACCGTTTGGGGTGGGTTCGTAGGTTCATCTTGATAGCTGCTGGGAAGAGGAAAACCAGACAGCGTAGGCTACCAGCCACTAACCGGGCACGAATAGGTATCAGGACCCGGGGAAGCCACTGAAGCAAGAGGCTCCTTAGTGTCTGCGGGGCTGGGAGACCACCAGGGTGGGTGCAGTAATCAGGTGGGGGAGCAACAGAAAAAGGAAGAGAGCAGGAGCGCGCTAGCAAACAGGAAGTAAGCGCTAGAGAAGGGGACACTTGCTAATAGCCTCTCTCTTCTTTATCGAGGGGACGACTGCCGCCAGAGAAGAGAAGGGACGGAAGAAGGAGACGGCCTACCCTCTACGGCGACGAAGGAAGTCGTGACGGATAAAGATACCAGACCCTCCTGAGAAACCCATACCTTGTGTTGTACCGGACTAAATAAATATCACTTCCCACAACAGCGCAGTCATCTGTGGTCCTTGGCCAGGTGACAGTGGTGTCGGAAGTGGGATTACCCGGACCACCACCCAGAAGACATGACCCAGACTATCGGCCTGGACGACATGCTAAAGCAACTGGCCGAGGGCCAACGCCACCTCCAACTGGTGGTAGAAGGACAAACCACAGAGGCCCAAAAGGACAGAGAGCACCTGCAAGAGGCACTGCAGGCCCAGGCCGGTCTCATCGTGCAGAACCAGGCTGTTCAGGACTCCGCCATCCAGAAGCTGACCGACACCATCGCCAGCAGCAGAGTCCACCCGAACGTCCCCAGCTCGGTGTTGCAGAGGTACCAAACCGGTGAAGACCCCGATTTCTTTTTTACAAACTTCGAGAGAGTGGCAAGCATTGCCCAATGGCCAGCCGACAGATGGGGACAATACGTTGCACCTCTCTTATCGGGCGAGCTACAAACCGCGTACCAAGCCGCAAACCCGGGTGGCACCACACCGTACGGGGCTATCAAACAGACGATACTCGAATGCCTCGGGTACGACCAGGAACATTACCGCAGCCGATTCCGGAAAGAGAAATGGCTACCCCAGGACAGCCCGCGAGCGTTCTTTTATAGGCTTCAAGACCTGGGGAACCGTTGGCTTCAGCCTCACACCTCTACCGCGGAGGAGGTGATGGAGAAGGTCCTTATGGAGCAGTTTATAGAGGGACTCCCGGGGCTACCCGGGCCTGGGTAAAGCAACACCCGAACGTCACCATAACCAGTGCCATCGAGTTGGCGTGCGCACATCAGAGGGTCCCCGAGCCAAGAGGGTTCACCCCACGTCTACCAACGCCTTTAGTCCACAGATGGAGACTCACCACACCAACTCCCTCGCACCCCCCTCCCAGACCGTTAATCGACCCACGGTTTCTGCCAAGGCCTGCCAACAAAGAAAACCAGGGTCCCCAATGCTTCCAGTGTGCGGAATGGGGCCACATAGCCCGTAATTGCCCACAAAAGAACCCCCCAGCTGAACCCATGGACATAGGGTATAGTAAAGGGCTGGTGTTGTGGGCGGGAGAAGGGAAGGAAGCATACCACTTGTTCCTCACCGTAAATGGGAGTGAGACCAAAGTCCTTATAGATTCCGGTTGTCGCCATTCGGTTCTCACCCTGGAACGCATACAGGAGCATCAATGGCAGGAGGGAGAAAAGGTGACCATAACGTGTGTGCATGGCGACCATAAAACCTACCCCGTGGCCAAAGTAACCCTAGGGGAAAAGGGACAGGAAAGACCGATCCGGGTGGGAGGTATACCCCGTTTGGTGGAGGAGATGATCGTTGGAACCGATTACGTGGGTCTCTCTGCCCTCCTGGATAGGGCTATCGAGGAAAAAGACAGAAAGAGCTGGCTGAGGGAGGCCCCGCTATCCAAGACCGTGATAGACGGCGGTAGGTGTAAACAGAAAAAAACCCGCAAAGAAAAGAGAGAACAAAGGCGGAAGGTGGTACTGAATGAGTCAACTGATGCTCCTTCTACCTCCACAGGTACGGAAGGGGACTCAGGACCAACGCGTAGCTTCAGGGCAGCCCAGAAGGAAGACCCCACCCTGGGAAACGCCTGGGCCCAGATGAGACCAGAAGAGGACCAACAGGTAGGCCCTTGTTTCATTGCTTCTAGGGGTTTGCTATACAGGAGGGTGAGAAAGCCTACAGGGGTCATTAAACAACTCCTTGTTCCACTGCCCTATCGGGACCAGGTCCTTTGTTTAGCACATAACCAGGCGGGTGGGGGCCATTACGGGAGGGAGAAAACAGAAGAATACCTCCTGCGGCGGTTCTACTGGCCAGGGGTTTTCATGGATATCAGGAGGTACTGCGCAGCATGTCCCCGATGTCAACACTGCAATCCCCCACATGTCCCGAGAGCCCCCCTCTGTCCCTTACCGATTATCGAAATCCCCTTCTCCCGGGTGGGGATGGATCTTGTAGGCCCTCTGGTTACCTCCGCAAGGGATGTCGGTACATATTGGTGCTGGTCGACTATGCCACACGCTATCCAGAAGCGATCCCCTGTCAAGCATGACCACCAGCAGCGTAGCACAAGCCATGATAGGCTTCTTCAGTCGGGTCGGGTTCCCGCGTGAGCTGCTCACCGACCAGGGAATGCCCTTCATGTCTAGGCTGATGGCCCAGGTGTGCCGCTTGTTAGGGGTACGTCAGATACGCACCTCTGTGTACCATCCCCAGACGGACGGGCTGGTAGAGAGGTATAATCAGACCATTAAAACCATTCTAAAGAAAACAGTCAGCGACACAGGGAGGGATTGGGACAGGCAGCTCCCGTTGACCCTCTTCGCGATTAGAACACATGCTCAGTCTTCCACCGGATACAGCCCCTTTGAGCTGGTATTTGGGAGAAAGCCAAGGACCCTGATAGACATGGCGGCAGAGAGATGGGAGGAAGAGGAGGAAGAAGGGAAAACCCTTCTCGATTATGCAGCACAACTCAAGAACCGACTGTCCACCCTATGGGAGGACGTCCAACAGAACCTAGACTCGGCCCAGAAAAGACAAAAACAGACGTATGACCGCCAGACGGCCCTTAGACAGTTCCAGGTTGGGGATAAGGTGCTACTCCTCCTCCCGTCCTCAGATAACAAGCTCTTAGCCCAGTGGCAGGGCCCTTACGCAGTGCTCGCCCAGATCACCCCGGTCACGTACAGGGTAGCGGTCCCACACACGGGTAGGACAGGGAAGATCTACCATGTCAACCTGCTAAAAAAATGGGTGGACACAGAAAGGAGGGATGCAGAACCCCCCTCGAATCTGCTGATATCCGATAGCACACCCCTAGACATCCCGTTCCCTCCGACCAGCAGGACCACAGAGCCCAACACGGTTCCCCGGGGCTCCACGTTATCCCTGGAACAAGAGGAGTCGCTCCTGTCTGTCGTACACGACTTCAGAGTCGTCTTTTCCCAGACACCAGGAAGAACCCCCCTTGTACAACATGACATTGTGACAGACAGGGCTGCTCCGATAAGACAGAGACCATATAGGATACCAGAAGCCAGGAGACGGGTGGTGGAGAGCGAGGTAAAGGACATGCTACAAAGCGGGATAGTAGAACCCTCCCACAGCCCTTGGTGCTCCCCGATTGTGCTGGTACCAAAACCAAACGGCACGGTGAGGTTCTGTGTTGACTATAGGTGACTAAACGCCATCTCCCGTTTTGACTCATACCCCATGCCCCGAGTCGACGAGATGATCGAGCGGCTAGGCGCAGCCCGGTACATGACAACCCTGGACTTGACAAAGGGGTACTGGCAGATAGCATTGACGCCCGCGGCACGAGAAAAAACCGCGTTTGCCACCCCCTCGGGCCTGTACCAATTTACGGTTCTACCTTCGGTCTCCACGGAGCCCCTGCCACCTTCCAACAGCTGATGGACGTGGTACTACGACCACACAGTTCCTATGCCTCCGCTTACCTCGATGACATCGTGGTACACAGCCCAACCTGGGAACAACACGTCACCCACCTCACAGCAGTGTTAACCAGCCTGAGACAAGCAGGACTGACAGCGAACCCCGAGAAATGCATGCTAGCCACCAACACCATCCGCTATCTCGGATACCACATACAGAAAGGCCAGATACGACCTCAGGTTGACAAAGTAGAGGCCGTTAAGACCCTGACAACCCCCTCCACGAAAAAGGGCATCCGAGCCTTCCTCGGGCTGGTGGGATATTATAGATGATTCATACCCCGCTTCTCGGAGGAGACTGCTCCCCTCACTGACATGCTGAAAAAGACATGCCCAAACACCATCAGAGAATGGACTCCTACACAGCTGCGCAGCTTCCACCACCTGAAGGGGCTCCTATGTTGCAACCCAGTCCTGGTCTGCCCCGATTTCGAAAAGAGCTTCACCCTGCAAACCGATGCCTCTGACAGGGGCCTGGGTGCTGTCCTTTCTCAGGAACATGACTCAGGGGAACTACACCCCGTGGTCTACCTCAGCCGCAAGCTACTGCCACGGGAGGTCCGGTATTCCACAATAGAGAAAGAGTGCCTGGCGATCAAGTGGGCTGTTCAGGCCCTACAGTACTACCTGCTGGGGCGTCCTTTCCTCCTCCTGACGGACCATGCCCCTCTTGTCTGGTTGGCACGCCACAAAGACTCCAACGCCCGAGTTCTCCGCTGGTTCATGGCGCTGCAACTTTTCTCTTTTCAGGTGTCCCACCGCCCGGGTTCCCAGCAGGTGAACGTTGACTTCCTCTCCCGGTCGGCCGCTCTCCCATGGCCCGATCGGCCATGCCTGGATGGGAGGCCCTGTGGCAGGGAGCCCCAGGAGGACGGCGGAGAATACCCCGGGGGGCACCAGGGGGCGAGCATCAGTTCCGTCTCCAAGGAAACCGGAGGACGTGGGCATGCCGGGAATAAAAGACCCGGAAGATGCCAAACAGGGGGAAGAGGTCGGGAGCGGCGAACGGAGTCCCGGAGAGGAGGGACTCGAAGGAGAGCCAGAGAACGAGAGCAGGAGAGACGACGACGCAAGGAGACCGGAGAGCGGCGGAACCACCAACCACCACAGGGTGGAGGCGTCCCCTGCGAAAGGCGTGCTGGACGAGGCGGCCGTGATCCCGTCATCGGGTCACGGCTTCAGGCAAGTCCTCAGGGGAACTGGGCGCCGGCTGGGCGGGTGGCTGCACACGCAGGCGTTGTTTACGGGATTATAGGGACCGGCGGGGAGAGCAGGGAAAGCGAAGGGCAAAGGGGGAGAGTAGAGAAGTCTTTCTCCTCCCTTTACATATTACGCTGTATGGTCTAGTGTTAGACTTGTTCTACCGTTTGGGGTGGGTTCGTAGGTTCATCTTGATAGCTGCTGGGAAGAGGAAAACCAGACAGCGTAGGCTACCAGCCACTAGCCGGGCACGAATAGGGTATCAGGACCCGGGGAAGCCACTGAAGCAAGAGGCTCCTTAGTGTCTGCGGGGCTGGGAGACCACCAGGGTGGGTGCAGTAATCAGGTGGGGGAGCAACAGAAAAAGGAAGAGAGCAGGAGCGCGCTAGCAAACAGGAAGTAAGCGCTAGAGAACGGGACACTTACTAATAGCCTCTCTCTTCTTTATCGAGGGGACGACTGCCGACAGAGAAGAGAAGGGACGGAAGAAGGAGACGGCCTACCATCTACGGCGACGAAGGAAGTTGCGACGGATAAAGATACCAGACCCTCCTGAGAAACCCATACCTTGTGTTGTACCGGACTAAATAAATATCACTTCCCACAACAGCGCAGTCGTCTGTGGTCCTTGGCCAGGTGACACTATGTCTTTCCAATACCACATTCTTTTTAGGAGAGAATCTTTTGCCCAAAGTTTGAATTAATGATGCATAATGATCAACAATAGGTTCAGCATCACCCTCACCACTGGGAAGAACATGTACAGTTTCAATGTGCAATGCTTTTAAAATTGACTCGCCATCATGACCTAAGTTATACACCAATAGCGCTTTTTTCTTTTTGGATGTGAAAGTGTCACCATCTATTGCGTCAAGATAAGCTTCAAAAGCCTCACGCCATTGTATCCAGTTCAACGGTGGTGAACCCGGATCTGCAAGAAAAGGAGGTGGCGGAGATATTCCCTCCATAACTTTATGTGCACGCAAGGTGAGTTGCTGCCACCAATAAATGTAAAATTAAATAAAAGGAATCAGTGACCGCACAACAAAATTGCAAGAAATGTAAGGTGTGCCTATCACCGACTAGTATAGAAGGAGAAGGCACAGTAAAATGAGTAGGTGTGCCTATCACCGTATAACGCAAAGAAATGGTGCGACCAAGCAACGGTCCCAAATGTTGACAGGCAATGACAATGGGTGTGCCTGTCATGTACACAATGTAGTACTTTAAAGATGGCCGCACAGATACAGCGAGGGCGTCCTGCAGCAGGCTTTAAGATTGTCAGGCAATGACTATGGGTGTGCCTGTCACCGTACACACAATAAAATACCTTAAAGATGGCCATCGCACATACAACGGCAGTGTCGTCCCAGCAAGCATAATCCTCCTTCTCCGAGGAAACTGCTGATGTAAAATATAGATACGCGCACAGCCGCGCGTACATCCGCTGCCAGCACGAGCAAGGATTGCATGCCCTCCAACGAGTACCGATTGCGTGCTCTTGCACGAACTAGGATCGTGAGCTCACCAATCACTCCTGTGGTCCCAAATGTCACACCAACTCCCTGGAAAGTGCCAAGGGCACTGCAGGGAACACCGCAGGGAACACCTGAGGAAGTTCCGTGGAACAGATGAAGACCGAAGGGCTGGGGAGGCCAAGACACCAGCGTGAAGGAATCGGCACTCTGTGGAAAGCAGGAACAGGATCCGGAGAGGGTGCAGGCATCACAGAGGAGGTGGACAGACTGACGGCCAACTCGTCGCCACTGAAAAGATGTCAGGAGTCCGTCGATGTGGTAAGAATTATCTTTAATGACCGTCAGCCATCCACCTCAGGCAGCATCTGCCGCCCACAGAATCCACTGACCCCAACATTCCCTATTCCATTCTAGACCCCACACCTTCCAACTAAGATCTCCCATAGAATGAAGCATGCACTTCAATGACTCACACTAGGCTATGAAGTGCAATAGATATGCCATTAAATTTACACAGCAGGATAATTTTTTAATTAACTCCAATTATTTTGCCCTCTGGCTGTGTTAATAAACTCAAGTAATCTTGAATTCCTGTTTATAATTGAAATAATGTAGTAGATTCCAGTAGTCTGTTTTCACAGCATTCCCAATGCTATTGTCTAGCGCGTTTCCAAAAGATTCAAAAGTTAGATAAGGTAAACCGAAAGGCTTGGAATTTAAATCACTAACCGAGGATTTGTTTGTGAAAATTAACAGTTTGCAAAGTGTGTGAAGGTTGATGAGGTAAATTTAAATAAAAAAGATTGCAGAAAATGATTTTTTCAATTATTTGCACTTACTAAGCCTGGGTTTTATTTAATTTAGGATGGCTGGGCTGGTCACATGGATCACTGAATTGGCACACCCATACACGTCCATTGACTGGATCAGCCTTGAGAATGAAATGTCACTGGTTATCTTTTTGCCCACACAAGCTAACTGGTGGACATCCTGAAACCTGGAAAAACCTGAGGGTGGGGTGCCACCCTGCCATGGGCAGGGTAGGAGGCTCTGACTGCTAGGTAGCACCACCGCCTGCATGGACTTGGCCTCCCACAAGGGATTACACGAGCTGTTCAGTCTGCTGGAGCTCCAGATTCCACCCCGGTCCGACGTCACCTTGCCCTGGGTAGGGAAGGGGACCCCGGATTTGCTAGGTGGCTGGGCCTTCAAGGGGGCAGGATGTCATCTCTGCTCCACACCCTGGAAGGACACAAGTGTCCTCATCAGTCTGCAGCTACCATGTCCTGGGTAGGAACTGTCAACCCATTCCATCAGCTAAACAGCTAAAGGTGCCCTGGGTCAGTGCATTCCACTTTCCTGGTGCCTGTGATTGGGGAGCTAAGTAGGGTTAAGCCCCCAGCCAACCTCCCTCTCCCCTTGGGCCAGCCTGAGAAGCTTACAGAACTCGAGTTTAGACACAAGTCAGAGCTAGCTTGCTGGCCGGCTGGTCATCTGCTCGGCCAGCCACTGACCTGTCATCTGGTTGGCCTGCCAGAGGCTGACTATCCAAGATTAATAGAGGCTCCATGGCCCTGCCGAATTGTTATGGTTTAGGGTAGATTCTGACTCAGAGACATCCTGTCATAATCCCTCAGATTGTAACTTTGCCCCATTGGCTCCTCAGCCAAGTACATACACCACATGTCTGAACCTGCAAAGCCCTCTCAGACTGAGCATGTATACTATTACAAAGACACATCAGTAGTGTAAAACTAACTTCTCTCACAATGGTCTAAATCCAGCTCATGCTTTCTATTAGTAGGTGAGCAATCCAATGCTTGGCGAATTCTGATTCACAATGATAGGGAGAGCCGACATTGAAGGATCAAAAAGGGACATTGCTATGAATGCTTGGACACCACAAGCCAGTTTTCCCTGTTGTACCTATTTTGACACCTCCTGCTTGAAACCCAAAAAGTCAGAAAAGTCAAAAGGATCAAGAGACCCCACTTTCACGGTCACAAGCTTTTCCCCTTCTGCTCCACTGGAGATTTCTGTCCTCCCTGAGCTTGCCTTAGGACACCTGCATTCTCATTTGACAGGTGTAACACCCCAGTGAAACTCCCAACGTGACAATCTCCCCAGAGCGGGTCACATCTTCTCCTTGTCGGGTAAATAAAAATAATAATAGTAGTGGTATTTCACTGTCAGACCAATGGCCTCCCATGATGCTTCACCTCTCATGTCTCTTCCCAGTGCCAGACTAGAGTAAAGTTCAACAAGTGCTTCTTTCCTCGCTGATTTTGCCAAGCCTGTTCCCTAAGCTGTGGTTTCGCTACATAGTCGGAAGGGAAAGCAGGAATCTTGTTCATCTATCCATGCGTGTCACTAATTAGATGACTAGGCATTTGGCTATCTTGTACCACCATACGGATACTCTTTCTGGATCATTTTTGCTGCCCATCAGCGTCAAATTGATCTTGGTTCCAACAACACAAAGATTATCCAGGATTGCAACTACACTTTGAGTACTCACGGATACATGAATCACATTTGAATATAGATAGTACCCCTCCAGTACGATTCTAACAATCTAACTTTACACACTTTTATGGTAACATGCAATTCATTCTAATACTGGTAACATTCAGCTAGTTCTAATACTGATAACATTCAACTACTTCTAATACTGGTAACATTCACCTATTTTTAATACCGAACATCAAAGTCAAGCATTACCAGTCAGGTACACTATTATATAAACAAATAAGAGAGGCACATGTACAGAGACAAGTTGCACAGACAATCCTTGGATTCAGTCCACAACACACAGAAGAGTGACGATGACAGGAACAAGTTTTGGCGAGATGTAATAGATCTTTTATTCGTAATTATATGCAACTCAGCCAACGCGTTTCACCCAAACGGGCTTCTTCAGGGCAAAAATGATCCAAAAGAGCAGGAATTTTACGTAATATTCGCCTGGGTTGGTAGAGGAAGCTTGTGCCGAGTCCTAGCAACAAATCTTCAATATGCATATGGTGCTGACCACGCCAGCATTCACAACCAGAAAAGTCGTAGCTACTAGTAAAGGTTCACGAAAGGTAGCATCGCGAACCCAAGCTAATTAGACGTGGAAGGGGCGCCATTCGGCCGTATACAATTTGACGGCATAGCGCGACACACGATGCCCTTGGGTTCACGATGCTACCTTTCGTGAACCTTTACTAGTAGCTACGACTTTTCTGGTTGTGAATGCTGGCGTGGTCAGCACCGTATGCATATTGAAGATTTGTTGCTAGGACTCGGCACAAGCTTCCTCTACCAACCCGGGTGAATATTACGTAAAATTCCTGCTCTTTTGGATCATTTTTGCCCTGAAGAAGCCCGTTTGGGTGAAACGCATTGGCTGTGCTGCAAATAATTACGAATAAAAGATCTATTACATCACGCCAAAACTTGTTCCTGTCATCGTCACTCTTCTGTGTGTTGTGGACTGAATCCAAGGATTGTCTGTACAACTTGTCTCTGTACATGTGCCTCTCTTATTTGTTTATATATGTCGTATTCAAGACCATTGACGGTGGCTGGTCTTTAGAGGTGGGCAATTTGTGAGAGACTGTATAGGAAGCCTCACTAGGGTTCTCCTAATATCATTACTTTTTGGATACCATTGGTAGTGGTGGGGCAGCGTACACCCTGCCACCGAGATTCTGTGTGTTTAAGGTACACTATTATGTGCCAATATTCTATAAAAATATTCTACTTTAAGTGAGATTAGGTTAACTATAATGTGCCAAAATTTCTCAAATAAAATTCTACCTGAAGGACATACAGTACGTCATTCACTGTATGTTTATGGGGTATGCTGATCAATTAGTTGTCCATGAATACTTGGCACTTGCCACATTTTCAAAGTGTCCATCAGAGTAGTCAGGCATACATTTTTCTTAAACGGCAAAGACATTTGTAGTCCAAGATCGGCGAGAACAATGTTATTACATTGAGGCCAAATACCCCAAACTCCTACGATGATACCATGAAATTTCACAGTGTAACAGTTTGTAAGAGGTTTGCTTTCTTGATATAGTGCCTTGTAGTAGTTGACTTCACCTACAAATGCTTGTTCATGGAAGTTTTGTATCAAATTGAGACCCATTACCACAGCAGTACCTTCTTTGGTGAACACTACATCAGGTTTTCTTAATTCACCTTGATTATTCTTGATATGAGGTTCCCTACATGTCATCCAACCACATCTTTTCGCTCTATCAATGAGAAGTTCTAGAATAGAATTGGGTCTTTTGATTCATATGTCTTTTGTTTTAGTTCATGTACCAGATACATGCGCAATTGTTTCACATACCTCCTTGCAATATCTGCACGTGGCGAATGTTCGATCTCTTCCTCTGGAGGTGGTTTCTCTGGTGTTTGACATTCTCTCTCAACATCAGCAGAGCCATGTATTGGTTTTCCTTTAATTTCATGCGCTTTGAAATTTCATACATTTGAGATTGGATTATTTTTTAGATATTTGATACCATCCCCTTTTACAAGGAGATTTTTCGATTTCTCAAATTCTTTGTTTCTCCAGTCATAGGATGCTAAAAATTGAAAATCATAGTTTAGGAATCTACTGTCAGATATTTTTAGCTTGTGAGTATTGATGATGATATCTATTTTATTGTTTATTATATCTCATGCATACATGTATGAGTGAGCAATCCTGCCAGTATGTCATGTATTTTGCTGTTTTTGTATGACCTGGGTGAGGATCAAAGTTGAGTCTGAGGTACCTTTCACTATCACCAGGATGTATGTTGATGTTTTGTTCTTCGAAGTGCCATGGTTTGCAGTTATTCACCAGAACTTTGTCTTCCTGCTGACTTATGAAGAAATTGTTTGTCTTGTATATATTCAGTTTTAGTTCTATTGTTTTGCTGAAGTTTTCAATGAGCTTCAAGTTAGTACTCATTCTGTCCCATGTGTTATTGATCACTGCTATGTCATTGGCAAAGGCTAGATGAGTGATTTGATCAATAAGTCTATCTGAGCCAAATGTAAAGCCCTTGCCGTTTTTCTGAAGATCCCTTATTAGAGGGTCCACGGCAATATTAAACAGTGGGGATAGTAAGTCACCTTGTTTTACCCCAGATTTTGTTGTTTTTTGGTGTAGATTCATTGTTTTTACCGTTGAAGAACATAGACGAGTCTGTGTATAAGTCTTTAATTAGATCTCGTATGTATGACAGAACACTTTGTCTTTCGCGACTTTGTATGATGTGGCCGGCTGTCAGAGTTAAATGCTTTTGAAATGTCTATAAACACCGCTGCCAGAAATTTATTTTTTGTTCCTTTTTTGATGATGATCTGTAGCAGTGTCAGGTTTTCCAAACTCCTCTTACTTACAAGAAGCCCTTTTGTCTTTTATTCAAATTTATGAACGAGGTAAGTCTTTCGGTCAGGATTTTTGTAAAAAGTTTAATTAATGCTGTACCAATTGTAATCATTCTCCAAATGCTCTTTCTATATAGTTCATTAATTGGTACAGTCTTTGGAAATAGATTTGATCAGTTGTTCTGGGACCCTTCTCATTATCCAAGTTGACGATATTTTGGCCATATTTTGGGCAGCATTCTTGTTTTTTTTATGAATATTGTATAGATTGCTCAAGCCAATATTGACAGGCCTCACTGCTTTAAGTGGGTGTCTTCAAATGTCTTTGTAACTTCAAGAAGTGTAATTTCTTTACACAGTTACCCATATTCGCAGTCTTCTGGTATTCTGTCAGTTGGGATGAATTTTGTATTTCTTTTTTTTTCCAATCTTTGTAATATTGCAAAATGCCATTGGTATTGATCTGGTCAGTGGCATCTTATGCACAATCAGTGATTATTCTGACAATTTCCTCTTTGCCGTCCTTAAAATTTGTCTGATATTCCTTGTAGCTGCCCTTGGCTTTTGCATATTTTGTCTTGTGTGTTTTATTAAGCCTTTCATTTTTCTTATCTTTCTCTGTATGTTACTTTGGGCTGAGACATTCTGATTCTCATCTTGAATACTGCTCATAGGCCCATTTTCATTTTGATTTTGGTGGTTCATTGCAATTAGCTGGTTTTGGATGTATATCACTGGTATTCTCTGAGATATCGATCACAATTTCTTCTATTAAGTTCGTACCAGCTTTGTGATGTTGGTTTTTCTAATATTTTTGCACTTTCGCTATCCTGTCATTTAATTCACAAAATTTAGTGATTTTACACACTCTTTTTCTGTTAATAAAGTCTTTACCCCTCTTGTTTATTTATCCCTCTGATATTTAAGGCTTGTCATTGAAGTCTCTTTCAATATTGGGTGCTTGCTGGACATCTTTTGCAAGTTTTCAATTTTTTTTCTCATCTATCCCTCCTTTCCTCTGTGATTTGCTTTCTGTTTTTATTGTAAAAATGCAGAACCATGATTGGATTTATGTTTTTGTTTTCATAACATTTTTCTAATTCAGTCAGCATGAATATTTCTACTTTTGACCATAATTTTCACAGTTTGCTGCTTGCTAGAGCTATGAGTCTAGCATAATTTTGCGCTTTCTTGTGTGCATGTTGCAAAGTGGCATGCAATGTTCTGGAACTCGGCTTCCTTGTCACATTTAGTGCAATATGTTTTTAGGTAGAATCCTTTGTGTTAACTGGAAACATGTTTTTTAAGTTCTTTGAATGTTTCAATTATGCCTCCACACAAATCACAGTTGCATTTTTCATTGGAATGTTTCCAGTATAGGAACTTCCTGGTGAATTCACTTCTCTTGTCCTTGGGTTTATCATTGACCTCATAGACATCTGGAAGTTTTTCGATTCCTGATGTGACCGTGTTGCACTTAGCTGATGAAGCTACAAATTCCATGTTTTCTCTGAGGTCGAAGTTTTCCTCATTGTCTATTAGTAGAGAGGGTGGAATGGGTGACAAAGAGTGATTCAATTCATTGTTATTGATTGTGTTGCTAGTGCTAGGTGTAGAGTTGACTACATCGGTAAGGAGGCTAATAATTTGTAGCAAAGACAGCACCTCCTTTCACCATCTTAGCTGGTTTTTAATTATCCCGGAATTAACTCACCTGGAATTGGGATATTTAGATTCGCTGAGACAGAACCCTGGCCAGCACCCTGGGTAGAGGTATGGGTAGAGGTGATCCACAGAAAGGACACTGTTCCCATCCAGAGATGCCACCTTGAGGCGATGCATCATCCAGCCCAACTTGGCCCCTCAACTTGGCCGACCCAGCCTGTGGAGCTCATCCTTATCCCAAAGTTATGGATCTGACTTGCCTACTTCGATTACTTATATATTGTTCCAACATGCCAGTTGATGTTCACCTTGGAGATCTGCTGCGGTTATGGGTATGTCCAGCGTAAGATTTACACCATCTCCCCTGGATTTTCGAGGACCAGCAAGAGTTCACCAGATGCCACCAGAACCACAACACGTTCCAAGGCATCAGGCCCCTCTCTAGGGCAAGCCCAGTCCAAGGCGCCCTGTCCTTCAACAAAGAAAAGAAATCTCTTCCTTGAGATCCTGTTGGCTTCTCCGGTACTGTTTGTATTACCGCACTGGATGTCATAAGGGCACTCATCTCCACAACTCCGGGTTTGGGGATCTGAACCTAAATCCCTTTTGATCGGCCAAGGGTAATGGAGGCTTCACCTGTCCTTTCCAAACAGCGTTAGCCCATATCTCAGCACTGAGGGACGTATGTTCAACTGCTGTTCTCATGGAACTCTTCTCTACTTCTGCTTTCAAAGTTCCCATTCAAATATTTGATACTATCACCAAGATATGCACCTGTGGCGGCTCGACCCGGGACCTCACTCTGGGTTTCTATGCACACTGCAGCACCATCCTACTCATTGCAGCCTAGCCCCCTTGGCTCTCAGCACTGGCAATGATCGGGTATGGGCCTAACACTCCACTGCCATCCATTTTCAGGGCTAACTGATTCAGCAGATAAATTATTACATACTCCTTAGCAGATTCTGAGTTGCACAACTTGCGCACTTGTTAGAATCTTTGGAACATGTTTCAAGACGGGTCAAATGTGTAAGCAACATCGCCACAGACCCCTGGCACCCAATGTGGGCCACCCCACCCAGTAATGCAACACAGTTGGGGCACCCCTATCAGCAGTCATACCAGATTCAGGTTTCCTCGTCCCCCTCGTCCCTTGTCAAGGGAGGGTGTGAAGGCGGTCAGCCTCCCTCAGCCCCAATGTCATGGTGAAGCTGCTGCCATGGGGCCGTAACACTGTCTGCCATAGTGGAGAGCTCCCTGTCACCCTTAAGCCTTCGTTGCAAACCCAGAGCTGGTCACTGCACACTGCAGGGGCTGGGTGTACCCAGGAGGCGGTCCACGGCCCCTCAATCTTTCTCTTCAAAGTTCTTTTTAACTGTACCTTACAGTACTTGTTGGCTATAGGTCTCACACCAGTATTCAGCCTTAGATGGAGTGTACCACCCACTTTGGACTGCATTGGCAAGCAACCTGACTCTTAAAAGACCCAATATTGGGGTGCCAGGGGCTGCTACCGGCATAACACCGTTTGTGGGGTGAGCATCGATCAGAAGGACTTCGGCCCCTGAGCGTCTGTACACCACATTTCCCGCATCCGGTGCTAGGTTCTTCCCTCGTCACTCACCTTTACTGAGGGAAAGCTCTTTTGTTTTCCTCCGCTTAGTAATATGCATAAATTCAGCGTATCGCCATGTCTGATCTGAGGTCATAGTCGGATGCCGAATTGTGGGGGATCCAGACCAATTCCCTGGGCTGCAGAAGAGGGTCAGGCTCTCTTTTGTACAGGGGGATCACGGCAGCACACCCTTTCCTTAATAAGAGACTAAAGCCCACAGGGAAACCAGTACTCATAGACAGGCAGCAGGCCTTCCCAGCCCCATCCGCGGAAGTGCAAAAACAATAGTTGATGGACAGAATGCAGAACAATGTCATACATTCACCCCAGTACAGGGATCTGGGCCTAAATCCATCGTTTTTTTGCTCACCATGCCATTCCAGTTTGAACCCAGCCATATGCAAATCAGTCTTGACCCTGTGCCTCATGGGAACAGAATGATGGATTTAACCCAGATCCTTGTGACTGGGGGTGAATGTTTGTATTGTCCAGCATTCCGTCCATCAATTGTTTCTTTTGCATATGTCGCCCTAAGTGGGAAGGGTATGCCCAGACGTGGGTCCCGTGCTCACTACACCACTGGATTCAAGCTAGCCTGGCTGATGAAGGGTGATGCCCTGAAACCGGTCCCAGGATGCTTGTTTCCGGTCCAGTGAGGACCCTGGCTTGGCAGTTCGGGCTGAGGGTCAAGACTGATTTGCATATGGCTGGGTCCAAACTGGGGTGGTGTGGTGAGCAAAAGAATGATGGATTTAACCCAGATCCTTGTGACTGGGGGTGAATGTTTGCATTGTCCAGCATTCCGTCCATCAATTGTTTCTTTTGCATATGTCGCCCTAAGTGGGAAGGGTATGCCCAGACGTGAGTCCCGTGCTCACTACACCACTGGATTCAAGCTAGCCTGGCTGATGAAGGGTGAGGCCCTGAAGCCGGTCCCACGATGCTTGTTTCCAGTCCAGGGAGGACCTGGCTTGGCAGTTCGGGCTGGACTGTTCCCACAAGGAACAGGGACAAGACTGATTTGCATATGGCTAGGTCCAAACTGGGGTGGTGTGGTGAGCAAAAGAATGATGGATTTAACCCAGATCCTTGTGACTGGGGGTGAATGTTTGCATTGTCCAGCATTCCGTCCATCAATTGTTTCTTTTGCATATGTCGCCCTAAGTGGGAAGGGTATGCCCAGACGTGGGTCCCGTGCTCACTACACCACTGGATTCAAGCTAGCCTGGCTGATGAAGGGTGATGCCCTGAAACCGGTCCCAGGATGCTTGTTTCCGGTTCAGGGAGGACCTGGCTTGGCAGTTCGGGCTGGACTGTTCCCACAAGGAACAGGGTCAAGACTGATTTGCATATGGCTGGGTCCAAACTGGGGTGGTGTTGTGAGCAAAAGAATGATGTTTTTAACCCAGATCCTTGTGACTGGGGGTGAATGTTGCATTGTCCAGCATTCCGTCCATCAATTGTTTCTTTTGCATATGTCGCCCTAAGTGGGAAGGGTATGCCCAGACGTGGGTCCCGTGCTCACTACACCACTGGATTCAAGCTAGCCTGGCTGATGAAGGGTGATGCCCTGAAACCGGTCCCAGGATGCTTGTTTCCGGTCCAGGGAGGACCTGGCTTGGCAGTTCGGGCTGGACTGTTCCCACAAGGAACAGGGTCAAGACTGATTTGCATATGGCTGGGTCCAAACTGGGGTGGTGTGGTGAGCAAAAGAATGATGGATTTAACCCAGATCCTTGTGACTGGGGGTGAATGTTTGCATTGTCCAGCATTCCGTCCATCAATTGTTTCTTTTGCATATGTCGCCCTAAGTGGGAAGGGTATGCCTAGACGTGGGTCCCGTGCTCACTACACCACTGGATTCAAGCTAGCCTGGCTGATGAAGGGTGATGCCCTGAAACCGGTCCCAGGATGCTTGTTTCCGGTCCAAGGAGGACCTGGCTTGGCAGTTCGGGATGGACTGTTCCCACAAGGAACAGGGTCAAGACTGATTTGCATATGGCTGGGTCCAAACTGGGGTGGTGTGGTGAGCAAAAGAATGATGGATTTAACCCAGATCCTTGTGACTGGGGGTGAATGTTTGCATTGTCCAGCATTCCGTCCATCAATTGTTTCTTTTGCATATGTCGCCCTAAGTGGGAAGGGTATGCCCAGACGTGGGTCCCGTGCTCACTACACCACTGGATTCAAGCTAGCCTGGCTGATGAAGGGTGATGCCCTGAAACCGGTCCCAGGATGCTTGTTTCCGGTCCAGGGAGGACCTGGCTTGGCAGTTCGGGCTGGACTGTTCCCACAAGGAACAGGGTCAAGACTGATTTGCATATGGCTGGGTCCAAACTGGGGTGGTGTGGTGAGCAAAAGAATGATGGATTTAACCCAGATCCTTGTGACTGGGGGTGAATGTTTGCATTGTCCAGCATTCCGTCCATCAATTGTTTCTTTTGCATATGTCGCCCTAAGTGGGAAGGGTATGCCCAGACGTGGGTCCCGTGCTCACTACACCACTGGATTCAAGCTAGCCTGGCTGATGAAGGGTGATGCCCTGAAACCGGTCCCAGGATGCTTGTTTCCGGTCCAGGGAGGACCTGGCTTGGCAGTTCGGGCTGGACTGTTCCCACAAGGAACAGGGTCAAGACTGATTTGCATATGGCTGGGTCCAAACTGGGGTGGTGTGGTGAGCAAAAGAATGATGGATTTAACCCAGATCCTTGTGACTGGGGGTGAATGTTTGCATTGTCCAGCATTCCGTCCATCAATTGTTTCTTTTGCATATGTCGCCCTAAGTGGGAAGGGTATGCCCAGACGTGAGTCCCGTGCTCACTACACCACTGGATTCAAGCTAGCCTGGCTGATGAAGGGTGATGCCCTGAAGCCGGTCCCACGATGCTTGTTTCCAGTCCAGGGAGGACCTGGCTTGGCAGTTCGGGCTGGACTGTTCCCACAAGGAACAGGGTCAAGACTGATTTGCATATGGCTGGGTCCAAACTGGGGTGGTGTGGTGAGCAAAAGAATGATGGATTTAACCCAGATCCTTGTGACTGGGGGTGAATGTTTGCATTGTCCAGCATTCCGTCCATCAATTGTTTCTTTTGCATATGTCGCCCTAAGTGGGAAGGGTATGCCCAGACGTGGGTCCCGTGCTCACTACACCACTGGATTCAAGCTAGCCTGGCTGATGAAGGGTGATGCCCTGAAACCGGTCCCAGGATGCTTGTTTCCGGTCCAGGGAGGATCTGGCTTGGCAGTTCGGGCTGGACTGTTCCCACAAGGAACAGGGTCAAGACTGATTTGCATATGGCTGGGTCCAAACTGGGGTGGTGTGGTGAGCAAAAGAATGATGGATTTAACCCAGATCCTTGTGACTGGGGGTGAATGTTTGCATTGTCCAGCATTCCGTCCATCAATTGTTTCTTTTGCATATGTCGCCCTAAGTGGGAAGGGTATGCCCAGACGTGGGTCCCGTGCTCACTACACCACTGGATTCAAGCTAGCCTGGCTGATGAAGGGTGATGCCCTGAAACCGGTCCCAGGATGCTTGTTTCCGGTCCAAGGAGGACCTGGCTTGGCAGTTCGGGATGGACTGTTCCCACAAGGAACAGGGTCAAGACTGATTTGCATATGGCTGGGTCCAAACTGGGGTGGTGTGGTGAGCAAAAGAATGATGGATTTAACCCAGATCCTTGTGACTGGGGGTGAATGTTTGCATTGTCCAGCATTCCGTCCATCAATTGTTTCTTTTGCATATGTCGCCCTAAGTGGGAAGGGTATGCCCAGACGTGGGTCCCGTGCTCACTACACCACTGGATTCAAGCTAGCCTGGCTGATGAAGGGTGATGCCCTGAAACCGGTCCCAGGATGCTTGTTTCCGGTCCAGGGAGGACCTGGCTTGGCAGTTCGGGCTGGACTGTTCCCACAAGGAACAGTGTCAAGACTGATTTGCATATGGCTGGGTCCAAACTGGGGTGGTGTGGTGAGCAAAAGAATGATGGATTTAACCCAGATCCTTGTGACTGGGGGTGAATGTTTGCATTGTCCAGCATTCCGTCCATCAATTGTTTCTTTTGCATATGTCGCCCTAAGTGGGAAGGGTATGCCCAGACGTGGGTCCCGTGCTCACTACACCACTGGATTCAAGCTAGCCTGGCTGATGAAGGGTGATGCCCTGAAACCGGTCCCAGGATGCTTGTTTCCGGTCCAGGGAGGACCTGGCTTGGCAGTTCGGGCTGGACTGTTCCCACAAGGAACAGGGTCAAGACTGATTTGCATATGGCTGTGTCCAAACTGGGGTGGTGTGGTGAACAAAAGAATGATGGATTTAACCCAGTTCCTTGTGACTGGGGGTGAATGTTTGCATTGTCCAGCATTCCGTCCATCAATTGTTTCTTTTGCATATGTTGCCCTAAGTTGGAAGGGTATGCCCAGACGTGGGCCCCGTGCTCACTACACCGCTGGATTCAAGCTAGCCTGGCTGATGAAGGGTGATGCCCTGAAACCGGTCCCAAGATGCTTGTTTCCGGTTCAGGGAGGACCTGGCTTGGCAGTTCGGGCTGAACTGTTCCCACAAGGAACAGGGTCAAGACTGATTTGCATATGGCTGGGTCCAAAATGGGGTGGTGTGGTGAGCAAAAGAATGATGGATTTAACCCAGATCCTTGTGACTGGGGGTGAATGTTTGCATTGTCCAGCATTCCGTCCATCAATTGTTTCTTTTGCATATGTCGCCCTAAGTGGGAAGGGTATGCCCAGACGTGGGCCCCGTGCTCACTACACCACTGGATTCAAGCTAGCATGGCTGATGAAGGGTGATGCCCTGAAACCGGTCCCAGGATGCTTGTTTCCGGTTCAGGGAGGACCTGGCTTGGCAGTTCGGACTGAACTGTTCCCACAAGGAACAGGGTCAAGACTGATTTGCATATGGCTGAGTCCAAACTGGGGTGGTGTGGTGAGCAAAAGAATGATGGATTTAACCCAGATCCTTGTGACTGGGGGTGAATGTTTGCATTGTCCAGCATTCCGTCCATCAATTGTTTCTTTTGCATATGTCGCCCTAAGTGGGAAGGGTATGCCCAGACGTGGGTCCCGTGCTCACTACACCACTGGATTCAAGCTAGCCTGGCTGATGAAGGGTGATGCCCTGAAACCGGTCCCAGGATGCTTGTTTCCGGTCCAGGGAGAACCTGGCTTGGCAGTTCGGGCTGGACTGTTCCCACAAGGAACAGGGTCAAGACTGATTTGCATATGGCTGGGTCCAAACTGGGGTTGGTGTGGTGAGCATAAGAATGATGGATTTAACCCAGATCCTTGTGACTGGGGGTGAATGTTTGCATTGTCCAGCATTCCGTCCATCAATTGTTTCTTTTGCATATGTCGCCCTAAGTGGGAAGGGTATGCCCAGACGTGGGTCCCGTGCTCACTACACCACTGGATTCAAGCTAGCCTAGCTGATGAAGGGTGATGCCCTGAAACCGGTCCCAGGTTGCTTGTTTCCGGTCCAGGGAGGACCTGGCTTGGTAGTTCGGGCTGGACTGTTCCCACAAGGAACAGGGTCAAGACTGATTTGCATATGGCTGGGTCCAAACTGGGGTGGTGTGGTGAGCAAAAGAATGATGGATTTAACCCAGATCCTTGTGACTGGGGGTGAACGTTTGCATTGTCCAGCATTCCGTCCATCAATTGTTTCTTTTGCATATGTCGCCCTAAGTGGGAAGGGTATGCCCAGACGTGGGTCCCGTGCTCACTACACCACTGGATTCAAGCTAGCCTGGCTGATGAAGGGTGATGCCCTGAAACCGGTCCCAGGATGCTTGTTTCCGGTCCAGGGAGGACCTGGCTTGGTAGTTCGGGCTGGACTGTTCCCACAAGGAACAGGGTCAAGACTGATTTGCATATGGCTGGGTCCAAACTGGTGTGGTGTGGTGAGCAAAAGAATGATGGATTTAACCCAGATCCTTGTGACTGGGGGTGAATGTTTGCATTGTCCAGCATTCCGTCCATCAATTGTTTCTTTTGCATATGTCGCCCTAAGTGGGAAGGGTATGCCCAGACGTGGGTCCCGTGCTCACTACACCACTGGATTCAAGCTAGCCTGGCTGATGAAGGGTGATGCCCTGAAACCGGTCCCAGGATGCTTGTTTCCGGTCCAGGGAGGACCTGGCTTGGCAGTTCGGGCTGGACTGTTCCCACAAGGAACAGGGTCAAGACTGATTTGCATATGGCTGGGTCCAAACTGGGGTGGTGTGGTGAGCAAAAGAATGATGGATTTAACCCAGATCCTTGTGGCTGGGGGTGAATGTTTGCATTGTCCAGCATTCCGTCCATCAATTGTTTCTTTTGCATATGTCGCCCTAAGTGGGAAGGGTATGCCCAGACGTGGGTCCCGTGCTCACTACACCACTGGATTCAAGCTAGCCTGGCTGATGAAGGGTGATGCCCTGAAACCGGTCCCAGGATGCTTGTTTCCGGTCCAGGGAGGATCTGGCTTGGCAGTTCGGGCTGGACTGTTCCCACAAGGAACAGGGTCAAGACTGATTTGCATATGGCTGGGTCCAAACTGGGGTGGTGTGGTGAGCAAAAGAATGATGGATTTAACCCAGATCCTTGTGACTGGGGGTGAATGTTTGCATTGTCCATCATTCCGTCCATCAATTGTTTCTTTTGCATATGTCGCCCTAAGTGGGAAGGGTATGCCCAGACGTGGGTCCTGTGCTCACTACACCACTGGATTCAAGCTAGCCTGGCTGATGAAGGGTGATGCCCTGAAACCGGTCCCAGGATGCTTGTTTCCGGTCCAGGGAGGACCTGGCTTGGCAGTTCGGGCTGGACTGTTCCCACAAGGAACAGGGTCAAGACTGATTTGCATATGGCTGGGTCCAAACTGGGGTGGTGTGGTGAGCAAAAGAATGAAGGATTTAACCCAGATCCTTGTGACTGGGGGTTAATGTTTGCATTGTCCAGCATTCTGTCCATCAATTGTTTCTTTTGCATATGTCGCCCTAAGTGGGAAGGGTATGACCAGACGTGGGTCCTGTGCTCACTACACCACTGGATTCAAGCTAGCCTGGCTGATGAAGGGTGATGCCCTGAAACCGGTCCCAGGATGCTTGTTTCCGGTCCAGGGAGGACCTGGCTTGGCAGTTCGGGCTGGACTGTTCCCACAAGGAACAGGGTCAAGACTGATTTGCATATGGCTGGGTCCAAACTGGGGTGGTGTGGTGAGCAAAAGAATGAAGGATTTAACCCAGATCCTTGTGACTGGGGGTTAATGTTTGCATTGTCCAGCATTCCGTCCATCAATTGTTTCTTTTGCATATGTCGCCCTAAGTGGGAAGGGTATGCCCAGACGTGGGTCCCGTGCTCACTACACCACTGGATTCAAGCTAGCCTGGCTGATGAAGGGTGATGCCCTGAAACCGGTCCCAGGATGCTTGTTTCCGGTCCAGGGAGGACCTGGCTTGGTAGTTCGGCCTGGACTGTTCCCACAAGGAACAGGGTCAAGACTGATTTGCATATGGCTGGGTCCAAACTGGTGTGGTGTGGTGAGCAAAAGAATGATGGATTTAACCCAGATCCTTGTGACTGGGGGTGAATGTTTGCATTGTCCAGCATTCCGTCCATCAATTGTTTCTTTTGCATATGTCGCCCTAAGTGGGAAGGGTATGCCCAGACGTGGGTCCCGTGCTCACTACACCACTGGATTCAAGCTAGCCTGGCTGATGAAGGGTGATGCCCTGAAACCGGTCCCAGGATGCTTGTTTCCGGTCCAGGGAGGACCTGGCTTGGCAGTTCGGGCTGGACTGTTCCCACAAGGAACAGGGTCAAGACTGATTTGCATATGGCTGGGTCCAAACTGGGGTGGTGTGGTGAGCAAAAGAATGATGGATTTAACCCAGATCCTTGTGGCTGGGGGTGAATGTTTGCATTGTCCAGCATTCCGTCCATCAATTGTTTCTTTTGCATATGTCGCCCTAAGTGGGAAGGGTATGCCCAGACGTGGGTCCCGTGCTCACTACACCACTGGATTCAAGCTAGCCTGGCTGATGAAGGGTGATGCCCTGAAACCGGTCCCAGGATGCTTGTTTCCGGTCCAGGGAGGATCTGGCTTGGCAGTTCGGGCTGGACTGTTCCCACAAGGAACAGGGTCAAGACTGATTTGCATATGGCTGGGTCCAAACTGGGGTGGTGTGGTGAGCAAAAGAATGATGGATTTAACCCAGATCCTTGTGACTGGGGGTGAATGTTTGCATTGTCCATCATTCCGTCCATCAATTGTTTCTTTTGCATATGTCGCCCTAAGTGGGAAGGGTATGCCCAGACGTGGGTCCTGTGCTCACTACACCACTGGATTCAAGCTAGCCTGGCTGATGAAGGGTGATGCCCTGAAACCGGTCCCAGGATGCTTGTTTCCGGTCCAGGGAGGACCTGGCTTGGCAGTTCGGGCTGGACTGTTCCCACAAGGAACAGGGTCAAGACTGATTTGCATATGGCTGGGTCCAAACTGGGGTGGTGTGGTGAGCAAAAGAATGAAGGATTTAACCCAGATCCTTGTGACTGGGGGTTAATGTTTGCATTGTCCAGCATTCCGTCCATCAATTGTTTCTTTTGCATATGTCGCCTAAGTGGGAAGGGTATGCCCAGACGTGGGTCCCGTGCTCACTATACCACTGGATTCAAGCTAGCCTGGCTGATGAAGGGTGATGCCCTGAAACCGGTCCCAGGATGCTTGTTTCCGGTCCAGGGAGGACCTGGCTTGGCAGTTCGGGCTGGACTGTTCCCACAAGGAACAGGGTCAAGACTGATTTGCATATGGCTGGGTCCAAAATGGGGTGGTGTGGTGAGCAAAAGAATGATGGATTTAACCCAGATCCTTGTGACTGGGGGTGAATGTTTGCATTGTCCAGCATTCCGTCCATCAATTGTTTCTTTTGCATATGTCGCCCTAAGTGGGAAGGGTATGCCCAAATGTGGGTCCCGTGCTCACTACACCACTGGATTCAAGCTAGCCTGGCTGATGAAGGGTGATGCCCTGAAACCGGTCCCAGGATGCTTGTTTCCGGTCCAGGGAGGACCTGGCTTGGCAGTTCGGGCTGGACTGTTCCCACAAGGAACAGGGTCAAGACTGATTTGCATATGGCTGGGTCCAAACTGGGGTGGTGTGGTGAGCAAAAGAATGATGGATTTAACCCAGATCCTTGTGACTGGGGGTGAATGTTTGCATTGTCCAGCATTCCGTCCATCAATTGTTTCTTTTCCATCCGCGGAAGTGGGCACCCAAGGCGGTGCATGTGGTCAGCCGTGGTACACCACAGACAGCAACATGCAGGATGGCGCGAGGCACCCCAGGTTTTTCAGGCCCTGGGCGAACCGGACGCCCACCCGCCCCACCAAGGTAGGGAAAGCAAGGCAGGTCAGCGGCAGATCTCTGCAATGTTACAGGGTGCCCCTGAGATGGGTGATCAAGGGTCTGACCTTGGGAGGACGAAGGGAGCAGAGTCCCCTGCAACAGCCACGCTCTGGGAGATTCCCAGGGTGATTGATGTTCAAGCCTTCAGACAGGCCTAGCCACAGGGGGAACCCGTGGGCAGAATGTGCGTTCGAAGTGTTGATGATCAATGATTCCTGCAATTCATACTAATTCTCACAGCTAGCTGCATTATTCATTGACTTGCGAGCTGAGTGAGCCACCGCCACACATCTTTAACAACGTTCACCCATCTGCTGGTGCAGGAGAGGTGAGAGGAAGTCTGGGCCGGCCATCCACCACCCATGTGTTGATATTGCTCAGCACCCCATTAGGCTTCCCCTCTGGAAGTCAACCTACACAATTTAAAGAGTGTTTCCAGGTGCTCGCCCGGGAGTCCCACCCCGCCGCCACAGCAGGTGGGCAGTGATAGGCTCCGATGGCAGTGGAGGCAGGCATCCCCACCACCATTCCTCCTGGAGATGGCCGCCCAATTCTTGAAACACCAGCCTGGCCACACGGGACCCCAACACCAGGCAACTGGCAACGAGGGAGGGTTGCCCCACTTGCACATCAGCCATCTGCCACACACCTGGGCCAGTGGGAGCCAGGGCTCAACCCCTGCATGTTGAGAGTCCCCAGCTTAGGCAGCAACCCCAAGCCATATCAGCACTCAGAGATCCCCCATGAGCTGGTGAGAAGCACCTTTGGGAGAAGAGTCAGGTTCCCGGACACTGTGAAAGTGACTCATTCCCTTCTGGTACAGGCATGGAAGCTCGAGTGACCGTGGGTGGCTGAATGGGAACCAGGGTTCCCATTGTGACCCCAGCTCCTTCTCATCCAGGCTGCCCTGCCACCCAAGACAGGCCACTCCTTGGTCACTCGAAACCCAGGCATGTCAGGATGGGTCATGAGAAGGCCCAGGTGACAGGGCCAAACCAGTGATGCACTGTCATTCGATTACCCCCCGATGCGTGTTGGGTGAGCATGGGTTCCATTTTGGGAGAGCTTTGTCTTAGATTGTGCCCCCTCCAAAGGGCATCACCTGACCCGGTCCCACGCATGTCGTTAGGTTCTCCCAGGTGGATTAACCCACCCTGTGCTCGGTCCTCACCCAAGCAGTGCTTAATTTGAGCCGGGGCTTTCCGGTGCTAAGCACCGGCACTTAATTGGTTTCCGGTGCTCGGCACCGGCACCTATTTGTCAACACCATACTTAGAACAGTCCACCACATGGTGGCGCTGCTCATCTTATTTAGAGATGAGCAGAACAACGGGAGTTTAGGAATACAATATACATTAAAATTGCTAATACCTGTCTCCCCAGCCATTCCTTTAGCTTTGGGGACCTGAAATAATCTGAACTGTCGCATTTACATGCAAGAGAGATGGTTAGTAGTTGTTTTGGCAGTGATGACAAGGGCGATGGGTGGTGCAAGTTGCAGTGGCCTCCTGGTCAGAGCCCTGGCACTTAATATTTTACAAATTAAGCACTGCACCCAAGTGCCCAGCAGCTGCGGACCACTCCACGGCCAGGACACACATGGGGAGGGTCAAGCTCTGTGCCTTAGATTCCATCTGCGAAGCAGCAGAGGACTCAGACTGGAACCTGCAGCCGCTTGGGCCGCTCCCCCATTAATGATCCTGTGCAGGCTAACCTACAGGAACCATATTACGACTTTTACTTCCTCTAGTCAGTCAAGTTTGATCATCTTCTCTGTGCTCCACAAGGGCCAATGCTGACCCTTGCGGGCCGATCAGAGGACCTCTTTAAACTATTCAATCAGTAGCAGCAATGGGCGGTGTGTACAGAGGGCAGAGACATAATCAATGCAAGCTTATGAAGCACACTTAAGAAATCCTTATTCAAGGGAAATCATTTAAATCCACAATCCCTATCATGAACAGGGTTCAGCAGGTTACCCACCCCTGTTGGTGAAGGGTAGGCATACACTTTTCCGTACAGTTTAGCATACTTGCTGCCCCGGACATTTAAGGGCATCACAGACATATGTTTGCTCTATCTCGTGTAGCTGAATGCCACTTGTCCTTCAGAGAAGTTGAACACCAACCACTGAGAGTTGCCTAACTAGGTAGTACAAAGGAGTATTGTTTGTTATCGAAATTAACCAGACAAATTGCTCCACCAACTAAGAACAGCCATGCACCACCACCCACAGAATTGAGAAAGAGCTTATCAATTTGTAAATCCTTTCTGTGCCCAGGCCGGGTAGTTTCCCAAGTTGAGTCAAATTGAGATGTAGGCTCAACTCCTGGTGGTGCCCTTCCATCGATTCCTTTAAGTTTCAGCTTTACAGCCATCCTCCTTTCGAAACCCTAAGACTATTTCCTTGAAGCTGCTCAGTGGGTCATTGTAATAATGCTGCTAGATACCTAGTCCACAACGCTTATGGCTGAAACTACGACTGTATCTTATCCTCTTCGAACTTTCAACTTTAATTCTTGATTAATGAAAACATTCTTACAAATGATTTTGCTTTAGCTCGTCTTGCATTGGTCATAGAAGTTCACAATGCGAATGGCACTCGCCGTCTTTTTTAATCATGGGCCCAGTTATGAAAACCAACAAAATAGAACCGAAGTCTCATACCATTATTCCTATGTGCAGTATTCAGGTGACCTGCCTGCTTTGAAAACTCTTATTTTTTCAAAGCAAACACTGCAGATCCCCCATGTCACTCATTCAAAAGCACCAATGGGGTGCCAAGGGGCAGGGACTGGAACAGGCCCAGCAAGCCTCATGGCAGACTGACAGCTTGATCCCAAGATCCAACTACAAGCTTTTGAACTACAGCAACTTTAATAAAGGCTATTGAAGCTGGAATTACCATGGCAGCTGGCACCAGACTTGCCGGATCCTGGTCAGAGCTTGTTATCCTGGCAAGCAGGGGAGGCTTCTCCCGGCAAGTGGGTCCCCGTCCTATGTTCCAAGTGATAAGGTGGGCCGGGAAAAGGAGTCCAGGGCTAGGGGCTTCCACTCCGCAGAGTTCAGACCCGGGGTCCGGTCATAACTTCTAATCCCGGACAAGCAGGGCAGGCTTCTCTGGGCCTGTGGGTCTCCGCCTAGGGCTCCACGTGACATGGCGGGCTGGGAAACAGAGCCCAGGGCCTTGGGCTTCTACCAAAGAGCCCGCCTGAGCTCTGAACTGGTTAGAGCTTCTAATGTTGAGTGAGCAGGGGATCCTTTCCCAGGTGTGGTGTCCTCAGCCTTCTTGTCAGCCACTGTCTCCAGGTTCTGGAATGTGGTGAAGGTTGCCTAGCACTGTTTGAACAGATTGGGACAGTTATCCTTGTCTTGCTGCTGGATGGGGTCTAAGTGATTTCTGCTACCCAAGCCACTTCCCCTTGGTGGTGAAGAATTAGAAGAGGAAGTCAATGTATGCCTGATAAGTGAAGGTATTATTACGGAAGATGAGTGGAAGCATGAACTTGTGGCTGATATGACTTTACAAAATGTCGTTGCCATGGTCAAAGGAACGTGGTGTGAGAAGAAAGACTGTGAAGATTCTCTCAAGGGTTTCTGGCATGTCAAGGATGATTTGTCTGTTGTTGATGGGTTACTTTTACGTGGCAGTAAGCTAGTTCCACCTCTTGCCTTGAGGGAAAAAATAGTCAAGAACGCTCATGCCTCTCACATGGGCATTGCCAAAACTAAAGAGAGGGTTAGGGGAGTGTACTGGTGGCCCGGAATGGATGTCCATGTAGAAAGACTTGTTCGTGAATGTGCAGAATGTGTGAATTGTGACATGTCATTAAAGTGCAGGACCCAACCCATGGTAATTAGGGATCAAGCCATTTCCCCTTGGTCAGATATTTGTATAGATATTTTGGGACCAGTAAGATTAAGCTCGCAAGATCGTTATGTCATAGTCTGTCTAGATATGTTTTCACGATGGCCGGAGATCAAGATTGTCAATTCAGTTGAATCTTCTGTTGTCGTGAACTTTTTAGATGAACTTTTTGACCGGGAGGGCTTCCCTCGAACCATCTTGTCAGATAACGGTGTCCAATTTACCTCTCACTTCATGGAGGATTTTTTAGCCTCGAGAGGAATCATTCACAAGAAGTCCTCCTTATATCATCCGCAATGTAATGGCGTTGTTGAAAGGTTTATAAAGGTCCTTAAAGAAACGTTGCAACAAGCCAGATCTTGTGGTGACAGCTGGGAATCTGCCTTACGAAAAAAGGTCAGGGAGTATCGCTTCACCCCTCATTCTTCAACAGGTATAACTCCCTTTCGCCTCTTTAAAGGGAGAGTAGCTAATATTGAAATGACTCCACACTGGATCTCATCTAAGAGGGCTTTGGTAGACGAGAATGTGGACAGCACAGGTGGTTGGGAAGAGAGGGAGAGAAAGAAGATGAATGAGAGGAAGATTCGTTATGATGAAAGGAAGGCTGTGAAGAGCACTGTTGTCAAAGTTGGTGACTGGATCAAAATTAGGTTACCTAGGAAAGGTTCAAGTACATCTAAGTTCAGTCAACCTATTCAGGTGATTAAGCTCTTTAAGAATGCTATACAGACAAGTGATCACAGGATTTGGAATTTGAACAGGGTGGCAAAATGTTCCTCTTCCTATGCTCATTCCACCTGTGGTTCTCCTTCGCTGTTACCAGGACAGGAGGCTGAAACCTTTGGTGCGTCTGGAAGCTGTAATAGACCTGTACGTTTGAAGCGTGCTCCTCTTCATTTACGTGACTTCGTTGCTTGATATGCAAAATTGTATTTCGCTGTGTTTCCCTTACACAAATGTTTTGTTTCCTCTTCCCTGTTCCTTCAACATCTCCTTCCCTAGCAGTATGCTCTTCTTATGTTATTGTTCTGTTTGCATATGGAGGGGGAGGTGATGTGGTGTCCTCAGCCTTCTTGTCAGCCACTGTCTCCAGGTTCTGGAATGTGGTGAAGGTTGCCTAGCACTGTTTGAACAGATTGGGACAGTTATCCTTGTCTTGCTGCTGGATGGGGTCTCAGTGATTTCTGCTACTTAATAAAGTCTCTCTCTCTCCAAACCTACTGCCTCCGGATTTCATTATCAGAGAGACCAACTTCTACACCAGGCCTGCGGGTCCTCGTCCTCGGCACTTTAAGACACTACAGGCTCAGGAACGGAGCCCAGTGCCAGGGACTTCCACCCCAGGGCTCACTGGAGCTTTGACCGGGGCTTTTTGCATGCTTACTATGAGCATCTGTTGCAGGTGTTTAGACAACAAAGCGGTGTCGATAACCCAGAAAGGGGTGAAATGGCTATTTTGTGTCACACTTTGTTCTCAGGTTACCTCAAGAGAATAGCCTGCATATTCAACAGAATGTGATTTGTTGGCAAAGTAAACCTTGGATGAAATACTGAGAGATACAAAGTAGTGTACTGCTGAACAGGAAATGAAACCGAAAAGGCTTAAGGAACAGTTCATGATGGTCCAGACTGAACTGGCGCACAGTGGATTCCAGAATTGCCTATATGTGGGAAATGTTAGGGAATTCAAGGTGTTAGATACTAAGGTGGAGGGCAGATGATGCAGGGAAGAAGTGTTGTCCCCCAAGGTAGTGGACGTGGTGTTTTAATTGATACAAGCTCAGGAATAGATGTGGTGACATGGAAGTGATCAAATCCGTGCCATTATTGTAATAAATTTGGTCACTGGAAGTGGGAGTGTCGACTGAACCCAAATCAAATGTCCTGTGATGTCTAAATTAAAAGTGTTAATCCTATGCAAAATTTGCTCATGCAGAGAATGCAAAATCCTAACATGCCTCAAGCCGCAGTGATGCAGGTTCCTCAACCACCGATTCCCTAGCAGAATCTGAGGAACCTGAGTTTCAATGTTAACCAGGTTCCAAGAGTCAAACCGAACCTTTTTGCAAATCAAGCCACTTTTAAGCATTTCCCAGATTTCGATGCCTTGGATGGTTACGGTTCTGATTTATCACAATGACAGTGCCTGAGAGGGAAGGAAGATTGCATACTTGCCGCAGTCTTGGAGATAAACCAGAGTGTTTCCATTCATGGAAGGTGAGGTGAATTGACACCCAGTATCCTTTTTTAATAGACACTAGTGCTACCCGTTCCACTGTCAGAACAGCGGAAGTCCCAAACCTATCCCTCTCTGGATAGCAGATCTAAGTTCTAGGTGTTGCCAATAAGCAGATTGGTAACACTGTGTCAGAGAAGGTCCCAGTTAAGATGGGTTTCTTTGAAGAAAACCATCAATTTGTGATGTGATTCTAGTCCAGTCAATTTGTTGACGTGATCTTTTTGCAAGTTAAATTGCACTTTATATATTGAACTATATATATTATACACCGGATGGTGTTGAAGTTCAAACACATGATGACAGTGTTGATTTTAATATAGCTAAAATGGGAACACCTGTTGGTGTGTTTCCTTTCACTGTAGAAGATTTAAAGCATAATGTGAAACCCGAAGTCTGGGATTTTTCTGGTAAAGATATCGGACTTATTAAAGGTGTAGAAACTGTCTGAATTACTGTCAAACCTAATGCGGAAAATCCCTGAATGCCACAGCATAACCTTACACCAGAAACGCTAGCTGGGATTGCCCCCTTGATTGAGTTCATGATACAGCAAGAAATATTGAAGAAAATTATGGGGAGCCCATGCGTTTCCCATATTATGGGTCTGCAGAAATCGAGCGGCAAATACCACATTGTGCAGGACCTGCGAAAGATTAATAACATCATTATTCCATGTTGTCATGTAGTGGTACAGATACCTGAGTCCTTTTCCATTCTATTGCACGAGGAGAGCCCATTTCTCTTCATGTTTCGGTTCCAAAATGGAACTAAGGCATGTACCAAGTTCCTGTGGGGTATATGGAAAGTCCCATAATCTTCAATCACATCTTAAAATAGAATCTTGAGATTTTGAAATTACCGTGTAATTCTGTACTGTTGCAAGACATCAATGACCTGTTGATAGCGATGATGTTGCAAGAGGCTGGCAGACAGGACACCATTGACAAGTTGAATGATTTGGCTGAGAATGGGTACAAGGTGTCCCTGAGTAAATTACATTACTCTCAGAAAGAAGTCCTGTACCTAGGACATCACATTATGAAGGAGGCAAGTAAGTTGTCACAGGAGAGAATCTTTGCCATTTTGAAAATTAACCCTCCTACTACACCAGAGAGAAGTCTGCATGTTTCTGGGAAGTCGGGATGTTTCTGTCATCAGTGGACACCCAATGTTTCCCTAGTGGCCAAAACTCTACAGCGGTTGATACAAAAAGATGTGTCTGATCCAATACCATGGGACAGTGACTGCATGATTGCCTTCCTAGAGCTGAGAGAAAATCTCTGCAGCGCCATGGCTCATGGAATGCAAAATTATAACAAAGATTTTACATTGTTTTGCAGTGAGAGGGAGGGTTATGCTCTTTCAGTGCTTACTCAAATGCATGTTGATTTTCGAAAACCTGTGGCCTATTTTTCTGCTGTGCTTGATCTTGTAGCCACAGGAATGCCTTCCTGCCCTACAGCAGTAGCAGCCGTAGGTGTTAACATAGAGCAGAGTGAGAATATAGTAATGGGCTATCCAAGTATGAGCAGTTTAATCTTGCTACTGAGGATATTACTTTGAAATGCAGTAATAGCTTGAATCCTGCCACACTGTTACCCCTACCTGAATGTGAATCTGGTGAAGAGGTGGAGATTGAGCATGACTGTCTTGATGTGACAGAATTGTGCACCAAGCCAAGACCAAATATTAAAGACGAACCCCTCGCTCAGCCTGATTCATTATTGTTTGTGGACAGCTCGTGCTTAAGAGATGATGAGGGAAATTTGAGAGATGCTTATGCTGTTTACATAGTTCAAGGAGTAGTGGGAGCCTCCTGGCTCCGCGGTGTGATGTCTGCCCAAGTGATGAATTGATCACTCTTACTAGAACGTGCTTCATTTCTGATCAAATGAAAGTTACAATTTTTACTGATATTCAATATGGCTTCGGTGATGCCCATGACTTCAGACAGTTGTGGTCACAGAGAGGATTTATGACATCATCTGGAACTTCCATACGAAATGGGGAATGTGTCATGAGATTACTTGAGGTGCTGCAGATGTCAGGAAATTGCAGTGGTTAAATGTGCAGCACACAGGAGCGGAAATGATTATGTAACAGATGGTGATCGGTATGCCGATGAAGCTGTTCAATAAATATTCAAATGAATCTGAGAATGCGACTGACTTCAACTTTTTTTCTGTCTGTTCTGATACTTGGGAGGAAGTGAAGAGATTGCAGGAGGAGGTGCAAGAAATAGAGCAACAAGGCTCGGTTCGAGGAGGATGTGTGAAGAATGAGGATGAAATCTGAATTTCAGCAGATGGGAGACATGTGTTGCCTGATAGTTTGTTATCTCTGTTGGCTAGACACTTCTATGGTCCCGCACATATAGGGAGAGATGCAGTGGTGACATTATTCAGAGAGAACTGGTTCAACCCTCAATTTAGGATAATGGCTGGAAACCTGCATCGCAGGTGTGTTGTCTGCCAGCAGATAAACGTAGGGAGGAGGACTCCAGTTACCAAGAGTCACATTGGGAGGACCCTTTAACCGGATGCAGTTGGATTTTATTGAGATGCCTGTGTGTAACGGCCTGAGATACGGCCTGGTTATGGTGTGTATTTTCTCCCATTGGGTTGAAGCGTACCCGACTAGTAGGAATAATAGTCTCACTGTAGTGTTGGAATTAAATGAAAAGTCTGATCCGTACATAATGATGCTTAAGTTAGCCTTTGCGGCGCTGTGAGAAGTTGGCCTGGTATATGCTGTCCACTAATTATAGTGGGCACCTTGCACCAGTCCAAACAACCCCTTATTGGAGATAGGTTAAAGACAACCTTTATTGAAAGCTATCCTAGTGGTAGCTATGGAGAGCAGCCTTCAGGCTAAGTCTTGAAGGAATGTAAAGCAGCTTGTTTTACCAGTCTATAATCTCTTGAGTGACCAAATGAAAGAGGACCACACCAGGTATATATTCAAATATATGTATTTATTGCTAAACACACCCCTCTAGTCTCTTTATGAGGCTAGAGTTCGAAGTACATAAGTTATAAGTTAGTTATCAACAGTAATAGCACAAATACACGTTTGAGCCCTAGGGGCGTACCAAACCATATACCAATAAAGTGGTATAAGAACCACGACTGAGCTAGACACAGGGCCCAGAGCCTGTAGAAGTGCTTGGACCACAAGAAACCACCCAAGGTAGTGACACAGGGGACCCACGGGGGACGCGTGCAGTGCAAGAACACAGCCGCGAATCGCCGTTGACTTCTATGGGGAAAGTCGCGGTTGGAATTTTAAAGAAAAGGGACATTTAGAGGAGGACTTGGAGCAAACCCCTTTAGAACTGGGTTGTTCTAGAGTCTATACCCACGGGAGCACCGGAGTACTCGAGTTACCTCACCCAGGGAAGCCGGGTGCATAGGTGTCTTTCGGGGTCGGGTTTCGTCGTCATTTTCAATGGCGATCTGCTGCAAAGTGCTGCTTGCGGCCAAGTCGAAAGTGTTCGGGTGGATCCAAAGGTGGATCGAAGATCTGAAGAACCTGAAAGCAGAGGGGACAGAGTCTGGGTCACTAGCCAGTGACCAGGAGGGCGATGAGCGGATGCCCACCGATGTCGAGTGCTTCAGGTAGGTTGACGGTTGTCTTGACTCTTCAGCCACGAGGTCCAGGAGGCATCGACGACAACCAGGAGCTGGATTCGAGCTGTCCCACGACGTCTGTCGATTGCCGGGGTGTCGGCGACCGGATTGGACCCAACAAGCCTTGGCAACGGCAAGTCTTGTGGAAATAGAAGAAGGACGGTGGTGCAGACCAGCAAGGTCTGAGGGACTCACCCAGCAAGGGTAAGTCAGGACGCGCCTGGAGCAACCAGGGAGCCCAAGCAGAAGAAGATTGGCCTTTGGGAAGGCCTACTAGCCAACGGACTAGCGACCGCAAAGGAGCCTCAAGTGGACGCACTTGGAGCTGGCTCACAGGACACTCGTGGAGTGGAGGCCAGTGATCTTCAGTGCAGTCGGTGCTGGAGGCTGGGGCTACTCGGAGCCCAAAACACAACTTCGTTAGAGACCCAGAAGAGGATGCACTTACAGAAGTACGCGGTATCCAGAGGTCATGGCTCCACGTTACCCACGATAGCCACGGGCCTCAGCTGTGCTGGGGACTCAGGATAGCCTCGGGGAAGTCAGGAAATCCACCTCTGGTGATGCAAAGACTTCGGCGTCCGGCGGGAGCTTCAGCGATGCAGACTGGACAATTGCTTCGTTGGTGCCTGCCAAGCAGGGGAGTCACTACTTGACCCCAAGGGAGATTCTTCAGTCCTCTAATCTTAAAGTAGAGCATCGAAGGTCCAGGATTCTGTGTCAGAGTTTCGTCCAGGTAAATCTAAAGTCCTAAGGACTGGGGTCCCATACTTATACCAAGTTAGGGGTTGGACATACTCTGGGGACCCACCTGTGGGAGGGTCAGGGCAGAGGGGTGGTTACACCCCTTTCCCTTTGTCCAGTTTCGTGCCAGAGCAGGGGCTGGAAGCCCCTGAGCCGGTTTGAACTGGGGTATGCACAGGGACACCAAATGTGCCCCCAGTGCAGGACTTCAAAGCACCAGAGAGTGCTCCCGCCCAGCCCCAATACACACTATCCTGTCTGGGGAGGTGGTGACACCTCTCTGGGACAGGAAACCTATTGTCCAGGCCTCCCCTGCCGGAGTTTCGGTCAGCAGCAGGAGGCCAGACTTGTGTCTGTGGCAGCGGCATCCATTTTGTGATGCCAGGGCTCTGGAAAGAAGTTACCGGGTAGGCCGGTGGGTACATGTCTCTCCCTCTAGAAGGGTGGAATGCTACTCCCGCCGCCAGAACTGGCGGGGGGTAGTATTCCAAGATGTTTGACACCAAACTCGACATGTTTTGGTGCAGCCAGTCCAAAGTTAGCATTCTACCGCGAGGATATAATGCACTTAAGAGTATATGGTCAGGCTGTACTGCAAACAGCATCAGAGGAGGTACTCCGAATGCTGCAGAGGGGCTCTGCTCATGCAGGGGCACCCTCTCACATAAAAACCAAGCACTCTGCCTTCAGGATTGTCAAGGCCTGCCATAGGAGTGACTTATAGGTTTATAGGTGTGTGTAATGGTAGTGATATAGGTAGCCTATACCACTGTAAGGGGTGCATGCACCACCTTACTCAGGCTGCAGTAGCAGGCCTGTGGTGTCATTTTGGCTGGCCTTCCAGGGGTGGCATAATACATGCTTCAGCCCCTGGCAGGCCTCTGAGGTACCTGTGCCCTGGGTACATAGTATACCATATACTAGGGACTTATAAGGGCACTCCAGATTCCAATCAGAGATGTGCCTAAGGCACATGGAAACCATTTTAGAGAGGAAGCAGCTAGGCTGGGGTTCTGATTAGCAGGGCCCCAGCCAGACTAAAGTCGAAAAACAGTGAAGCATCAGCAAAAAGTGGGGATACCCATGTGAAGCAGATCCTACTCTCCTACACAACCCCCCCAAACGTAGGGACATTAAACTAACCTTGCCCAGTTAAGTCTTCATGTTCTAAGTGGAAGTACCTAGAGAGTCCATCTGCATTGGCATGGTTACTCCCAGGTCTATGTTCCACTGTGAAGTCCATCCCCTGTAGGGAAATGGACCACCTAAGCAGTTTGGGGTTTTCACCCTTCATTTGTTTTAGCCATAAGAGGGGCTTATGGTCTGTTTGAACAAGGAAGTGAGTACCAAACAAGTATGGCCTCAACTTCTTCAGAGCCCAGACCACAGCAAAGGCCTCCCTCTCAATGGCTGACCAACGTTTCTCTCTAGGGGTCAGCCTTCTGCTAATAAAAGCTACTGGCTGATCCTGACCTTCATCATTCAATTGTGACAGTACAGCCCCTACCCCCAATTCAGATGCATCTGTTTGGACAATGAACTTCTTGGAGTAATCAGGACTCTGTAGAATGGGAGCAGTGCACATGGCCTGCTTTAGGTCATCAAATGCCTTTTGACAGCTAACTGTCCACTGAACCTTTTTGGGCATTTTCTTGGAAGTTAAGTCATTCAGGGGTGTCACTATTGATCCATACCCCTTGACAAATCTCCTATAGTACCCAGTCAGGCCTAAAAAGGCTCTCATCTGAGTCTGGGTAGTTGGAGCAGTCCAGTCCATGATGGTCTGGATTTTGCTCTGCAAGGGTTGAACCTGGCCTCCACCCACAAGGTGGCCCAGGTACACAACCTGACTCTGCCCTATCTGGCACTTGGTGGCCTTGATAGTCAGGCCTGCTTTCTGCATGGCCTGCAAAACATTTCTGAGGTGGACCAGGTGATCCTCCCAGGTGGAGCTAAAGACAGCAATATCATCTAGATATGCTGCACTATAGGCTTCCAGACCTGTAAGGACTGTATTCACCAACCTCTGAAAAGTGGCAGGTGCATTCTTCAGACCAAAGGGCATCACCACAAATTGATAATGCCCACTAGGGGTTGAGAATGCTGTTTTTGGCTTTGCATCATCAGCTAGTCTGATCTGCCAGTAGCCAGCTGTCAGGTCAAATGTGCTTAGATACTTGGTTGAGGCCAAAGTGTCTATTAGCTCATCTGCCCTAGGTATTGGATGGGCATCAGTCCTAGTGACTGCATTGAGACCCCTGTAGTCCACACAAAACCTTGTCTTGTGGATCATGGCCTCCTGGATGGTCTGACCATGTTCCGCAGGCCTGGATGCCATGATGACTATTGCGCACGTTATTATTGGATGTTGTTCTTTCGCCCTTTGTTATTGCCAAGTGATTCTGCAACAGTCTGCATATTCTGTTGCTCACCTTTTCTCCTGTTCCCTTTTGGGCTCAGTCTGAACAACAGTTACAAGGTCGAATAACAACCCCCTGGTTTATACTGATTTGGCCCGTCCCTCGCACCTAGACATAACACTTGTACAGCTGCCATCGAGAAATTAGTGTGCTTTTAATAATGCGTTTGCTTGCTCTAAGAGAGCACTTGGAGACGACTTTTCCAGTGAGAGGAGCTGTGATTGTTTGCTGATGTAGTCTTGCATCAAGGGACTGAGGTATGGGGGTTCGCTAGTCAAAGCCCAAAGGTCTTCTATTATTATAATAAACTGGCTTCCAGCACGGGGAGGGTGGTAATGTTAGTTAGACATATATCCACTGCTTTATGAGATGCTTTCCCCGTTCGTATTTTATGGAGTAGTAACTATGCTGATTATATTGTTATTATGTATTATGCTACTAGTACTGACACGTGTACTGTATCTTAGAGCACGTAAGTTGAAATAAACATTTTAACCTATACAGTGTCTCTTCATACGCATGTTGTGGACAGGTACGAATGTGACGAAAGAGTGTTCTTGCCTCTGCGAGTCCTGAGAGAGAGATACCGTGTTCTGGGTTGTCTAAGCATTGGTACATTGGTGCTAATGGGACGCTAAGGCTAGTTGGGTTGGGGTTTTGGGTGCTAAGGTTTATGGTTGGCTCACCACTATATTCCGAGGTCCTATTATCCTGTGCATAGCTCTGTATGTGCAGAAACCTTATAACATGGCGCGACCAACAAGTGGGGCAGCTTACTTGCGAGACACTTGAGTAGTACTTGTGCTTGTCCACACAACCCTCACGTACGCTTCCGGAAGCGTGTGTGATGGTGATACCTCCTATATTACAGTTATTGTAGGTTCTTTCAAGCTTGAAGTTATTAGAAAAGGTTTTTCTTGATTAAAACCCTACTTGTGCTGCCTCCTGTTAGTTTGTCGAAGTATTTTAGCCGTAAAATGGCTGTTCAAATTGCGGCGCATAGCCGCGGAGCACTCCGAACACACTTACGGGCGTATGGAGTGCCAGATGCTGGAGTCGAACTGATCTTTGTGGTACAAGCCGATCCGGCTTACCACTTTGAGGTGTTCTACTCATGGGTAACTTTTCCTGCAGTGGATGGGACTGACGATTTGTTCCATGAATATACAGCCACCGCAGTTCCTAATAATTATATACCTTATTCTTGTCTTGAGGTACCGCTCACGGCTTGGCAACACCGTGTTTGGTTTAATGGCGCCCTTCCACAACCGACTACCACGGTTCGTTTAGGCCCCTTATCTATTGATGGGGCCACTTGGCCTGTTTTGGCCGGGTACACCCCACATCCGCGATATATGACGATACCAGTCGCGGAATTGCGTAACATGTATTCGGCTTTAGTACGAGTGCATCGAGCCTTAGTGCAATATGTTACAGGCAACATCCAGGGAGCCCCTCCTGGAGTTGCCGGCCATCCAGCTGGTGCAGCCGGAGTAACCATAAGTCCTGTCATGGTGAACTCTGTGATGGGCAAACGTCCACAACATAAGGATGATTTCCCTTATTGGCTTGCAGAAAAATTTGATCAGTTGGAGGCAGTTTTTCCACATACATCTCCAGTGGATAAACATCGTATTTTGACGATTAGTTTGCCAAAAGACTTAATTCCCGAGTTGACAGCATGTGACAACTGGGGTAGAGTATTCACAGCAGTATATTCTAAATGTTTTGGTACGCCTTCCATGACAGTTCTCCCCTCTGTAATTAAAAAAGTACAGGATGAACACGGCCCTGAAGCGGCGGTGGAATTAGGGATGAGACTAGTGGGAGTGTTTGAAGTAGTAGCTGAACTGATCCTTGCGAATGTCAAGGGCGATGCAGTGAACTTTCAAGTAGCGAACGCTTTGGCTTTGGTCCCAGAATTGGACAAGCCTCGCGAATTACCGAAAATTATTACCCAGGCTTACAAAACTATTGGTAGAAACAGCCTGGGTAACAAGCCTTTTGCTAAACAGCAAACACAATCGCAACCACAACAGCAACAAACCAAATCTCAATCTGAGAAAGATGAGAAACCAGTCTTCACTAAAAAGAGCTGGAGGCTGAAAAAACAGGGTAAGCAACAGACAAAGCCGGGATCGCGAGGCGCATCCCCGGTTTCAGTTTCTTCTGAACGTACTTATGATTTACGCGATAGAGCGAGAATTAAGTCTCCGGATAGGTTTCAGATCCCTGATACGCGTTCTCCTCGTTCTTTACAGGCACAGACTTCGTCACAGGCCGGTGGAGGAGACCGCCAGGATAGAGGAAGGGCCCGTGAGGCCCCACAGGGACGAGACCAGCCTCGACAACAAGTCAGAGGAAAAGAAGAAGACGCTCAACGTTTTCGACCACAATTTCAGAAGAAGAAAGTTGCCGCTGTAACAGCTAAATATGCCACAAACGGTGAGAACGAGACTCCTGAATTGGACGTGGGCAGTAACCCTCCTAGACAGCGCCGCGGAAGTAACCATAGTGCGGGAGGCGCTACGTCCTCATATGGAGGCGACAGCAACTGAAACATTCATTACTGTTGAAACAGCAGACACCAGAGTGGCACCCCCTGACAGACTATTTAATATTGTCCTCCAAATTGAAGGTGATATACAGCGAGTAATTAAAGGTATTTTTTGGGAAAATCTGACCTCTTCATATGATATTTTATTAGCAGAGGCGGATTGGCCACCCCCATTCGTACTTACTGCGCGTAAAGGGGAGGAGGTAATCCTTCCGAGCTTTTCTAGACATGTCCCAAAGGACAAAGCAAAGGCTCTTGCAGCAGAATGGGCTGTGTCCCTGGCTCCAGCGTTATTCCGCAATCACGTGGGTTGGGACGAAGAATCTCCCCCCATGAAATACCTTTGCGATCGTTGCCGCAGCCACAACCCCAATATCCCATAAAACGTGAAGCCAAAGGCCCCGTTTCCGAAATTCTGACACAGTTGGAATATCAGGGAGTAATTGAACCCTGTGTATCACCTATGAACAATCCCCTTTTCGCGGTTTCTAAACCCGATGGATCGTACCGTTTAGTATTGGATTACCGGCATTTGAACTCTCATTGTCGGACCTTTGCGGTGCAAAATACCCATAGTTCTGCGCTTGTAGACAGTCTTGTTCGTAAAAAATACAAAACGACCCTTGACCTTTCAAATGGATTCTACACGCACAACTTAGCCCCGGAGAGTGGCCAATGGTGTGCCTTTACTTCCGGTGGTAAAATGTTCAAATTCAGGCGTCTTCCTATGGGGTACAAAAATAGTCCAGGAGTGTTTGCCGCTCGTGTTGTCTCTTTATTAGACGGCATAGATCCAGACGCCTGTTCGTATGTGGATGACATTTATCTGACAGACGATGAATTGTTTCCGCATCTGACGCGAGTGGACCGCATTATTCTTGAATTTGCGGTTCAGGGATACAAAATTAACTTTGCAAAATCCCATATTGCTGAGTTTACCGTTTTGTTCTTGGGCTATGAGCTCAACAATGAAGGTAAGGGTTTAGCCCCCCATTTTCTGGAGAAATGTGCACTTCTGTGCCCTCCTACAAATCTGAAGAAGCTTCAGTCTTTGCTGGGTTTTCTGAATTTCGGACGTACATACATTCCCGAATATGCCCAGCGTATCAAGCCACTGTATGCCTTGATACAGCCTACTTTTTCGAAGTCTTGCTGGCTTCCGGAGCATACCTCCATTCTGCAATCACTGCAGAAAGACCTTCTTGAGTCTAAATACCTTTTGACGCGTGATAACCACACAAACTTGGTGATTAGAATCATTCCAGGGGCAGTGGGCTTCACGTATTTAACCTTTAATGAAGGAGACACAGTACCTATCGCATACAAGTCACATCTATACACCTCTGCAGAAATGCGGTTCTCATCTGTGGAGAAAGTGCTAACAGCAGTGCAAATGGCGATCCTGAAGGAGCGCGCACTGGCACAGGGAAAACGCATTCTGGTGGTGACACCCTATCCTGCCCTAGAGGCAGTGACTAAAGCAAGTGTTCCGAACTCTAAAGCCTTGCACCCCCGTTGGATTCAATGGGCAACATCGTTGACATCTCCGGATGTCACTTACATTTTCGACTCTTCTCTCCAGACTCAGGAGTTTTTACAGTATGAATTCATTCATCCTCCTCCTTTGTCCTTATTGCCGCTTGAGGATTACGACTGTGTAATCTACACCGATGGTTCGGCACAACCGGCCACGGGTTCCAAGCATGCTTATTCAGCCGCATGTGCCATTGTTGCAGGTACGTTTGTGAACGGAAAGTTCAAATCCACTGTGGTGCATACACAGGCACTCGGGGACAGTACCGCACAATTGGCCGAGTTGCGTGCCTTGGTGCTTGCGCTTGAGTTCGTAAATCCTGATGTGACCACTTTAATCGTGTGCGATTCTTACTACTGTGTTCAATCATACAATGACAATCTGTTCTTTTGGTCGCAAAATGACTATAGAGACGCTAAAGGCAACACAATCAAGCATAAAATGCTTTGGGTTAGGGTGGCAGAATTACAAAGACGTCTGCCACTCACACAGGTGGTTCACACCCTAGGCCATCAGCGGGTGGGCGCACACGCTGTTGGTAACAGTCTGGCAGATGAAGCTGCCAGATCAGCAGTACTCACGTGTTCAGTAGCAGCAGTTACTAGCTCCATGTCTAGAATAGACACTGATATCTTGGCAGCTATTGCTGCAACAAAAGAAGGAATTAATTACCCTAGAGGTTTCCCTTCTAAATATTCTTACCAGATAGGTCCCGATCAGGCTCCTTATGTAACAATACCTAACGTTGGGGTTCGGCTGATCCCCAACGCGGACCGCAGACTTTCCTTGATGGCAGCAGCACACGAAGGCATGGCTTCGGCGCATGCTGGTGTGTCAGCGACAATTTCCATTTTGCAGCAGCGTTACTGGTGGCGTGGTTTATACAAAGATACACGTACTTATGTGCTTTCCTGTGACGTTTGTCAACAGATCAAGCCTTCGACAGTCACAAGACCACCGCAGACCTCGCTTGCAATTTCGAACAGACCCTTTGGGTGTGTTTACTTGGATCACTGCGGTCCATTTTCTTCAGACACTGCCTATAAATATATCTTAGTGGCAGTGGACTCGTGCACACGGTTCATCTGGGTCTGGCCACAACGGAGTGCTGACGCACGAAATGTCATTAGGGATTTGCGAGTCTTTGTGGGAATTTTTGCATGCGGCACCTTCCATTCTGACCAAGGTCCGGCGTTTGCCTCTAAGGCTTACAAGGACGCAATGGGCTCCTTAGGGGTGCGGGTGAAATTTTCGTCTCCGTATAGGCCTGAGGGCAACTCTATCGTTGAACGAATGAACCGTGACTTAAAGCAATCCTTGACAGCTAGAGTTATAGGTACTGGCAGGAACTGGCTGGCCCACTTGTATACTGTTCAACGTGCACTTAATAATCTCCCTAGAAGGCCTCTGGGTGGGCGGACCCCTTACGAAATGCTCTTTGGCATACGAATGTTTGTGCCTGACCTTGATGGTCTAGACATGGCGGCGCAATCCGCCAAGTTTGATGTAGATAACCATTCTACTATGTTACAGGACTTACAAGAAGCCCGAGACAAACTTGCAATTGCACATTTGCCTTCAGCCACAGACCCTGCTTTGCAGATTCCGGTTGCCGGCTGGCTTCCGAAGATTGGCGACCTGGTACGAGAGAAGGTGGAGAACAAAAAAGAATTCGGCCCCTCTTTTCGTGCACCGGTTCCAGTCCTGGGCTTGAAGGGAACACGTACAGTCATCTTACCACCGCTTCCCGGTCGCAAGGAAAACAGATACATCTCAGTAGAAAATGTCAAGCTACAACATCTGGCCGATCCTGAATAGTGTCACACCAGCGGTCTCTTGTCCTGCCATTTATCGGACATGTATCCGCGGCACGCCTGCACGAACAGTCACTGATGTTACCATGGAGATGGTCGATTTGCCTGAAAATATATTTGAACCCCCTGCATCCCCCTGCATTGATGAGGACGAATATACTTATCCCGCCACAGAGTCGGTGGCACACCAACCAACAACGCCACTGAGCCCGACACGTTATTCCTTTGACTCGGATTCCAACTCATCAAAGGCCCCGTCCAAGTTTAGTCTTTTTGTATCATGGTTCAGAGACAATTTTTTGATTCCACCTTGGACATATATTTGGATGGTACTTTTCTTGGTTTTTTTGTTCATGTCCATTGGCTTTGTCACGGTGTTTTTTCTACTCATCAATGGTCACTATTTACCTGAACGCTCTGCTGTGAACAGTGTGGCTGGGACTTTGGCTCCACATTCCTCTTCACACATCATGAAGCGTGACCACACATTTGTGAACATTTCAGCGTTTCCAGTTGCAGATGGCATCGTATGGGATGCGGTAAACTTTCAAATCCATGGCCCGACGGAAATTATTAATGTACCAAATGTCCTTCGAGTCTCGATGGGTGATGTAGTAAAAAGTAATATTCATTCTGATGATTGGGATGTGCATGCCGTTGAAGCATTGTTTGCTGATTTAAAATATTATGCTTCCTTTAATGCTGAGGACTTGTATATGAATTCTGCGAATTATGCCGATTTGTATTGCTACCAGCATTGGGGCAATCATTTTCTTCACAAACCGAGTGCACTACGTGGCCCTGTTACTTACACCCAATGGGAACATTGTCCAAACCCCATACCAGGTAGTTCCCAAACTCTTCGAAATAAATTCACCTATTTTACTGATTTTAATCGATCGAACCCTGGGTCATATTATTTTAAATTAAAAACTCCATTGACTCAGAAAATAATGTTGACCCATACTAAATTATTATATTCGGGTTCCTTTTTGAGCGCCTTGGCAGTGGGTGGTTATGAATATTGGAAAGACACAGTGAATTTGAAATCAATTTGGGGTTCGAAGCCATGGCAGGTGCAAGGCACTGAGGCCTTGCACCGTGCTTGCCTTATCCCAGCCCAAATTCTATTTTTAAATGCTTCCATTTATCAGACCACGTGTTGGGGGTTGGCTACCGTTAAACAACTAAATGCGCCAACCATCCCATCCTTGTCGAGTCTGCCAAATGATAGTTTGCATTTTAATATGTCCCTTATGGCGTTACAGGCTCAGTTTCAGAATAATTCCTTTAACGTTTCTGCACTGATACAGTCACCCTGGTTGGCATGGCCCATATCATCTAATGCATGCCAACTGCGTTTTCATGGCACAGTTCCTGGCTACATACAGGACAAGCCTGATCCGAGATTTACTGAAACTCGTACTGTGACCACGTATTCAGTTGGTAAATTATGTAAACAATGGTTACAACATTCGTCCTTAGACTCTGTTAAGAACCATTTATCCCTCCTATCAGGCACTATTGACTTATCTGACTTTATCTTGGGACCTCGTGGTCCCCGACCGAAGAGATTCATTTATGAAGCGTATAATGAGCTCTGGAAGCTGTCACAAATGGAAGCTGCTTCCCGTCTTAGAGAAATAGACCAAGCAAATTTGGAAAAGGTGCTTGCTGTTGTTGACAATAGTATAAATACCCTGTCTTCCCGCATTTACACATTAGACAATATTGTATCCTCTGTTGTTGATATTGTACAAGATGATGTCTCTATGTTGTATCATGGTCAGAATCAGTTGCGCTCAGTGATGCAGTTTGCATGGACTTTGCAAACTCTTAAGTTGGGTAAAGTTCCTTGGAATTTGTTAAACACCACTGCCCTCTTTCTGCCTTTTAATTTGACTAACAAACAGCAGTTCATGTCCATGAAAGATGCATCTTACACTTTGTTACATATTGAAAAAGTGGATCCTTTACCGTTCTCAGTAGCAGAACTAGATTCTGCGGTATGGCTAGTTCATGGGGTTATAGCTTTACCTTTTTCCCTATTTGAGTTCAGTTCGTGCATGAAGCATTATCCTGTGGGCCGTTTCCAGCCTTTGGGTGGTGCTTTCCTGCATGAACTTTGGTCCTTGCCTTTCATGTATAAATGCCTTAGAGATGGCAAGGAAGTATTTCTCACGGGGAGTCTTGTGATTCAACTGTGGGTCATTCGCTTATTTGTAAACATATTAAATTGCACGGGGCTTGTAGCGTTTCAGTTCCAAATCTTGCATGTGTCCTGAAGGGTATTCCTGCTCCTGCTATTTCTCCTACTTTTACTTTGCTTACCAACGGTAGCTATTTGCTTTTAAATAACGAAAATTGTTGCGGCCTGCAGGCCGGCATTCCGTATATTGTTACAGTCTCGCACAGAGTTGTCTGCTGCAAGAATGTGCTTTTTCCTCCCCCTCACGACATCGTTGATAGCTCTATTTGGCCTTCCATTCCTACCATGGAGGCAGATTTCAATAAGTTGAGCAGAATAAAGGCCCTATTATTGAATGAGGAGGTTATGCTCACATCCGCCCGGGAGACATTCATTCTCCAGGTGGCGAGCACCCACAGTGAAATACAGGCCCTTTTGAACACTGACCTCCCCCAACATTTTGGGGAGTTAATTCATCGTATTTTTAACGCATCAAACACCGAGGGTCTGGTGCACTTTTTAAGGTTGTGGGGTCTGGCCTCGTGTCCACCTTTCAAACTGTTTTCGGTGTGATACCGGCATTCATTCATTCCATTTTTTCTAGCGTCTTTGGTGGATTTCCATTAATCCTCGCTTTGGCGGCTGGTGTCTTGCTGTTGGTCTGTTCTCTGCGCAATGGCTGCACTCCACTGGGCCCTTCTCGATCCCGAACGCCTCCAGCTGCTCCGTGAGCGACTCCTGGTTGGCTTCGATGTTCTGCCCTTGGCAACTATCAGTGTGTCCTACACCCTTTCCTTTCGCTTTGCGTATTTCACTTGCGTGCAACCTGTGATGTCTTGCATCCGATGTCCGTTTACATGGACCATGGATTATTGCCTCTCCAATTCGTCATTGTCGGTACCGGATTTTGTTCGGTTGGTGGGTCCCTTAGAGGCCCATGAACGGGACTGTTCCGCTGCTGGTTTTATGATGCGTGCGGCTGTACTGGGGATTTTGGCACAATGGGATATCTGGGCGGCTGCTCAGGACCTCCTACAACAAAGTTACATTGAATATCACGCAAGCTGTCCCGCATTGCTTTTGGATGCTCCATACTCTGAAGAACATTCCTGCAGCTTTGACCTGTTGGACTGGATGGCGTCTACATTTTTTGACGATTCCAATGATGTCCTGTTGGACGGTATAGCGTTTTTCTGCTCATTCACATTTTTGGATTGATTGACTTGCCGTTAGTTCTCAGTAGACAGCCTCAATTCTGCTCAGGTGTTTGGAACTCTGTCTTCGTTTTTGTTTCGGCCGATGGACTGTCCAGGGGAGGGTGTCTTGTGGATCATGGCCTCCTGGATGGTCTGACCATGTTCCGCAGGCCTGGATGCCATGATGACTATTGCGCACGTTATTATTGGATGTTGTTCTTTCGCCCTTTGTTATTGCCAAGTGATTCTGCAACAGTCTGCATATTCTGTTGCTCACCTTTTCTCCTGTTCCCTTTTGGGCTCAGTCTGAACAACAGTTACAAGGTCGAATAACAACCCCCTGGTTTATACTGATTTGGCCCGTCCCTCGCACCTAAACATAACACTTGTACAGCTGCCATCGAGAAATTAGTGTGCTTTTAATAATGCGTTTGCTTGCGCTAAGGGAGCACTTGGAGACGACTTTTCCAGTGAGAGGAGCTGTGATTGTTTGCTGATGTAGTCTTGCATCAAGGGACTGAGGTATGGGGGTTCGCTAGTCAAAGCCCAAAGGTCTTCTATTATTATAATAAACTGGCTTCCAGCACGGGGAGGGTGGTAATGTTAGTTAGACATATATCCACTGCTTTATGAGATGCTTTCCCCGTTCGTATTTTATGGAGTAGTAACTATGCTGATTATATTGTTATTATGTATTATGCTACTAGTACTGACACGTGTACTGTATCTTAGAGCACGTAAGTTGAAATAAACATTTTAACCTATACAGTGTCTCTTCATACGCATGTTGTGGACAGGTACGAATGTGACGAAAGAGTGTTCTTGCCTCTGCGAGTCCTGAGAGAGAGATACCGTGTTCTGGGTTGTCTAAGCATTGGTACATTGGTGCTAATGGGACGCTAAGGCTAGTTGGGTTGGGGTTTTGGGTGCTAAGGTTTATGGTTGGCTCACCACTATATTCCGAGGTCCTATTATCCTGTGCATAGCTCTGTATGTGCAGAAACCTTATAACAACCTAATCTCTCTTTTCCCACCATTGGTGTGAGGTTTTGGCACAAGGACCACTGGACTAGCCCAAGGGCTATCTGAGGGTTCAATAACTCCCAAATCCAACATCTTCTGGACTTCTGTCCTGATACAGTCCCTGACATGGTCAGGTTGCCTATAAATCTTATTTTTAATAGGCAGACTGTCCCCAGTGTCCACTTCATGAGTGCACCAGGTGGTCTGACTGGGTGTCAGTGAGAATATGTGCCTGAACTGATTGAGCACCTGTCTGCAATCAGTTTGCTGCTGGGCAGTGAGGCTGCCTGCCAAGGCTACACCATCCACTGACCCATCATCAGGGTTCTGTGAGAGCAGGTCAGGGAGTGGGTCACACTCTTCCTCCTGTCCCTCATCAGTAGCCATGAGCAAGCCCATGTCTGCCCTGTCCACATATGGTTTTAACCTGTTGACATGGAGAACCCTGTGGGGACTCCTGGGTGTTCCTAGGTCTACTAAATAGGTAACCTCACCCTTCTGTTCAACAATGGTATGGGGTCCACTCCATTTGTCTTGGAGAGCTGCTGGGGCTACTGGCTCCAGCACCCACACCTTCTGTCCTGGCTGGTAAACAGTCAGTACAGCCTTTTGGTCATGCCAGGCTTTTTTGAAGTTCCTGGCTAGCCTCAAGGTTTTTAGTTGCCTTTTTCATGTACTCAGCCATCCTGGAGCGGAGACCAAGTACATAATCCACTATGTCTTGCTTTGGGGGCTTGAGAGGTAACTCCCATCCTTCCTTCACCAAGCACAATGGACCCCTGACAGGGTGACCAAACAAAAGTTCAAAAGGGCTGTAGCCAACCCCTTTTGAGGCACCTCCCTGTATGCAAATAAAAGGCAGGGCAAGAGTATGTCCCATCTTCGCCTAAGCTTCTCTGGGAGCCCTTTAATCATGCCCTTCAAGGTTTTGTTGAATCTCTCAACTAAACCATTGCATTGTGGGTGATAGGGTGTGGTGAACTTGTAAGTCACTCCACACTCCTTCCACATTGCTTTCAAGTATCCAGACATAAAGTTAGCACCCCTGTCTGATACAACCTCCTTATGGAAGCCCACTCTTGAGAAAATTCCCAGGAGGGCCCTTGCCACCACAGGTGCTGTAGTGGTCCTAAGGGGAATAGCCTCTGGGTACCTGGTGGCATGATCCACTACCACCAGGATAAACCTGTGCCCAGATGCTGTTTGGGGATCCATGGGACCAACAATGTCAATCCCCACCCTTTCAAAGGGAACCCCCACCTCAGGTAGTGGTATAAGGGGGGCCTTTGTGGTGCCACCTGCCTTGCCACTGGCCTGGCATGTTACACAGGAGCGACAAAACTCCTTGGTGTCTTCAGACATGTGGGGCCAGTGAAAGTGAGGGACAATTCTGTCCCAAGTCTTGTTCTGGCCCAGGTGACCTGCTAAGGGAATGTCATGGGCTAGGGTCAATAGGAAGCCCCTGAACTTCAGAGGTATAACCAACCTCCTGGTGGCACCAGGCTTGGGGTCTCTACACTCTGAGTACAAGAGTCCATCATCCCAATACACTGTATGGGGACCACTAGCTTTCCCAGCAGCCGCAGCAGCAGCTTGCTGTCTGAGGGGTTCAAGAGAGGGGCAGCTCTGCTGCTCCTGGCTCAGATCTGCCCTGGAAGGGCCCCTGTCCCCAAGAACTCAACCTGGTCAGGTTCAAGCTCCTCTGGGACAGTTCCTTCCTCAGGACTGAGATCATCCCCCTCAAGAGACTGATCTTCCTTCTGAGCCAAGGGGAAGGCACTGCCTTTACCCTACTACTCCTCTACTTGGAGGGCACTTGGTCCATTATTCCAGAATCCAAGGCCTGTTCAGTGTTAGATATTTTGGCTTGTGACCTGGTCACAGCAAACACATCTGCAGGGATGCCCAGCATTTCTGCATGGGTCCTGAGCTCCACTTCTGCCCAAGCTGAAGTCTCTAGATCATTGCCAAGCAAGCATTCAACTGGTAGGTCTGCACTTACCACAACCTTCTTAAGGCCAGTTACCCCTCCCCAGGAGAAGTTAACAACTGCCAGAGTATGGTCTGTTCTGACATTGCTAGCATTGGTCACTTGGTACATTTCACCAAGTATAATCTGCCCAGGATTCACAAGGTCTTGTGTCACCATGGTGACACTTGCCAATGTGTCCCTAAATGCCAAAGCCTCTTTTCCATTGATTAAGGGCTGTTGCCTGTACTTGCCCAGATTACTGGGACTCACAGAGGAGGTCACATCCATGCCTCCATCACAGACTAGGACAGCCTGAGTGAGTTCTCTGACTAGGTCAGAGCTCATCTCCTTACCCAGGGTCAACCCTACTAAACCCTTGGCTTGTGTAGTCCCACCACCAACTGTAACTGCACTAGGGGGAACAGGTGCCTTAGGGGCATTGGTGGTGGCTGGAATAGAGTCTTTGGACTTGGTGCAATCACTGGTCCAGTGGGTCTTTTGCTTACAGACCTTGCACCATGGTTTCTTTTGGCCTTTTCCCTTGTTAGACTGTGACTCCCCACCTGAAGAAGATTTTTGGGGGCCTTGTGAAGACTTCTGGTCTTTACCCTTCTCCCCACCCTTATCAGAGTTTTTAGAATCTTGCTTCTTAGGGTCACCACCTTGGTTCTGTACCTTCTGCCTCACCCTGGTTCTGACCCATTTGTCTGCCTTCTTTCCCAATTCTTGGGGAGAGGTCAGATCAGAGTCCACCAGGTGCTGATCCAACAGCTGATTTTGACAGTTATTAAGAATCTGCTCCCTCGTGATAAGATTGTACAATCCTGTGAAGTCACATACCTTACTGCCCAATAACCAACCTTCCAGAGCCTTGGCAGAACAATCAACAAAGTCCACCCAGTCTTGAGTCTGTGCTTTTGGGTATCGCTGAACTTTAACCTGTATTGTTCAGTGGTTAGGCCAAACCCATCAATCAGAGCACTCTTCAAGACTGTGTAATTATCAGCATCCTCCTCTCTAACAGTGAGGAGCTTATCTCTACCTTTGTCTGCAAAGGAGAGCCACAAGATTGCTGCCCACTGCTCCTGAGGGACCCTCTGTACTTTACAGGCTCTCTCCAGTGCAGTTATCCATTTGTGGATGTCATCCCCACTCTGGTAGGCAGGGACAATCTTGCTCAGGTTTCTATGGTCATGTGACCTTTCCCTATCTCTAGGGAAACTGCTGCCACCATGGGACTCTAGTCCCATATTTTTTCTCTCTTTGTAGAGATCTAGGGACTCCCTGTCTATAGCCAACTGCTGTTTTCTGAGCTCAAGCTGGGCTTGCTCATACTGAATCAGTCTCTTTCTCCTCTCATGAGAGGATTCCCTCCTATGAGAAGAGACAGAGGTCCCTATTGAGGTGTCAGAGTGGTTAGACTCCTGAGAAGGAGATCTAGCCCTTCTTGGCACACTCTCAACTCTTCCTGGGGGGACAAAGGTGAGGTCATTCTGATCCTCCTCTTCATCCACAGGAATAGCTGGGTTTTCCAGGACAAGGTCATTGTCACCTTCCTGGCCAGTTTCAGAGGGGGGGCCTGGGTTTCTTCACCCCTGGCCCCATCCTCATCTTCTGCCCCACCCTCTCTGCCTACCCCATCAGACCCTAGGGGTCTGCTGAGATCATCTGAACGAAGCACCTCCCTGAGGTGTTGGGTGGTGGCACTTTTGCCTGTCTTCAGCTTCCTAGTATTGCATAATGCTCTTAATTCCAAGAATGGGAGATTATCATACTTGGAGGGAAGAAGCCCACTGGCTTCTGGCAAGGACTCACTGGGTCCTGGCTTTGAAGACATTACTAGTGAGGTGTGGTGTATGCACTACCTACTCTAGTGTGGCCTACTAAACTCTCTTGAGTTGTAGAAAGGGTGTGCTATCCCTTAACACACAACTCTAAGTTCAGTAGAACTTACTGTATACTAAGCTTGATTTATATGTACCTAAGGTACCCTTAGTGGTTTTCAGTTGATCAATTCAATTGAGATTATCTGGTAAAACAATAGCAAGCTGGAATCCCACACGCTGCACACCAATGTGAGAAGTTGGCCTGGTATATGCTGTCCACTAATTATAGTGGGCACCTTGCACCAGTCCAAACAACCCCTTATTGGAGATAGGTTAAAGACAACCTTTATTGAAAGCTATCCTAGTGGTAGCTATGGAGAGCAGCCTTCAGGCTAAGTCTTGAAGGAATGTAAAGCAGCTTGTTTTACCAGTCTATAATCTCTTGAGTGACCAAATGAAAGAGGACCACACCAGGTATATATTAAAAATATATGTATTTATTGCTAAACACACCCCTCTAGTCTCTTTATGAGGCTAGAGTTCGAAGTACATAAGTTATAAGTTAGTTATCAACAGTAATAGCACAAATACACGTTTGAGCCCTAGGGGCGTACCAAACCATATACCAATAAAGTGGTATAAGAACCACGACTGAGCTAGACACAGGGCCTAGAGCCTGTAGAAGTGCTTGGACCACAAGGAACCACCCAAGGTAGTGACACAGGGGACCCACGGGGACGCGTGCAGTGTAAGAACACAGCCGCGAATCGCCGTTGACTTCTATGGGGAAAGTCGCGGTTGGAATTTTAAAGAAAAGGGACACTTAGAGGAGGACTTGGAGCAAACCCCTTTAGAACTGGGTTGTTCTAGAGTCTATACCCATGGGAGCACCGGAGTACTCGAGTTACCTCACCTAAGGAAGCCGGGTGCATAGGTGTCTTTCGGGGTCGGGTTTCATCGTCGTTTTCAATGGCGATCTGCTGCAAAGTGATGCTGGCGGCCAAGTCGAAAGTGTTCGGGTGGATCCAAAGGTGGATCGAAGATCTGAAGAACCTGAAAGCAGAGGGGACAGAGTCTGGGTCACTAGCCAGTGACCAGGAGGGCGATGAGCGGATGCCCACCGATGTCAAGTGCTTCAGGTAGGTTGATGGTTGTCTTGACTCTTCAGCCACGAGGTCCAGGAGGCGTCGACGACAACCAGGAGCTGGATTCGAGCTGTCCCACAACGTCTGTCGATTGCTGGGGTGTCGGCGACCGGATTGGACCCAACAAGCCTTGGCAACGGCAAGTCTTGTGGAAATAAAAGAAGGACGGTGGTGCAGACCAGCAAGGTCCGAGGGACTCACCCAGCAAGGGTAAGTCAGGGCACACCTGGAGCAACCAGGGAGCCCAAGCAGAAGAATATTGACCTTCGGGAGGGCCTACTAGCCAACGGACTAGCGACCACAAAGTAGCCTTGAGTGGACGCACTTGGAGCTGGCTCACAGGACACTCGTGGAGTGGAGGCCAGTGATCTTCAGTGCAGTCGGTGCTGGAGGCTGGGGCTACTCGGAGCCCAAAGCACAACTTCATGGGAGACCCAGAAGAGGATGCACTTACAAAAGTATGCGGTGTCTAGGTGTCACGGTTCCACATTACCCACGATAGCCACGGTCCTCAGCTTTGCTGGGGACTCAGGGTAGCCTCGGGAAAGTCTGGAAATCTACCTCTGGTGATGCAAAGACTTCGGCGTCCGGCGGGACCTTCAGCGATGCAGACCGGACAATTGCTTCGTTGGTGCCTGCCAAGCAGGGGAGTCACTCCTTGACCCCAAGGGAGATTCTTCAGTCCTCTAATCTTAAAGTAGAGCGTCGAAGGTCCAGGATTCTGTGTCAGAGTTTCGTCCAGGTAAATCTAAAGCCCTAAGGACTGGGGTCCCATACTTATACCAAGTTAGGGGGTTGGACATACTCTGGGGACCCACCTGTGGGAGGGTCAGGGCAGAGGGGTGGTTACACCCCTTTCCCTTTGTCCAGTTTCGCACCAGAGCAGGGGCTGGAAGCCCCTGAGCCGGTTTGAACTGGAGTATGCACAGGGACACCAAATGTGCCCCCAGTGCAGGACTTCAAAGCACCAGAGAGTGCTCCCGCCCAGCCCCAATACACACTATCCTGTCTGGGGAGGTGGTGACACCTCCCTGGGACAGGAAACCTATTGTCCAGGCCTCCCCTGCCGGAGTTTCGGTCAGCAGCAGGAGGCCAGACTCGTGTCTGTGGCAGCGGCATCCATTTTGTGATTCCAGGGCTCTGGAAAGAAGTTACCGGGTAGGCCGGTGGGTACATGTCTCTCCTCTAGAAGGGTGGAATGCTACCCCCGCTGCCAGAACTGGCGGGGGGTAGTATTCCAAGATGTTTGACACCAAACTCGACATGTTTTGGTGCAGCACAGTCCAAAGTTAGCATTCTACCGCGAGGATATTATGCACTTAAGAGTATATGGTCAGGCTGCACTGCAAACAGCATCAGAGGAGGTACTCCGAATGCTGCAGAGGGGCTCTGCTCATGCAGGGGCACCCTCTCACATAAAAACCAAGCACTCTGCCTTCAGGATTGTCAAGGCCTGCCATAGGAGTGACTTATAGGTTTATAGGTGTGTGTAATGGTAGTGATATAGGTAGCTTATACCACTGTAAGGGGTGCATGCACCACCTTACTCAGGCTGCAGTAGCAGGCCTGTGGTGTCATTTTGGCTGGCCTTCCACGGGTGGCATAATACATGCTTCAGCCCCTGGCAGGCCTCTGAGGTACCTGTGCCCTGGGTACATAGTATACCATATACTAGGGACTTATAAGGGCACTCCAGATTCCAATCAGAGATGTGCCTAAGGCACATGGAAACCATTTTAGAGAGGAAGCAGCTAGGCTGGGGTTCTGATTAGCAGGGCCCCAGCCAGACTAAAGTCGAAAAACAGTGAAGCATCAGCAAAAAGTGGGGGTACCCATGTGAAGCAGATCCTACTCTCCTACAGGCGCCATTTCATATTTAACCGCCAGTTCCAGCCCATGATCACAATTATTTGCTCCCTGGCTCTGCAAATAGTATCCGTGCTGAATTTTCTGTGTCTCTCAAAGTTGGGCCTCGCTGTACTAATGAATACATTATTTTGTACTTCTGCATACCTTTCCCATGAGATGGAAGCCTGCTCCCACTGGCTCAGCTGCAGGCACAGACAGAATGACCTTGCCAGAGAGATAGCGTGTGCCCGGTCTCAGACTCTTAGCTCATCTCTGTGTGCCCCTTTGTTTCTTGCTGCCTTCTGTGGAAAGTTACTGGGTGGGTGTGTCTTGTGTTCATGCTGAAATGTATAATTGTCGCCTTTATGCTTGTGAAAACCAGTCCCCTCGACAGCCATCCCAGGGTGCTGGTCAGATTGGACTCCGCTGCAGTGTATTTTACTAATAAATGATTGTTTGTATTCTCTACTGTCTGACCGACTCTTCACTTGTTTGGAAGGCTATGAGGTGGTCATAAGTGACCCGGGTGGCCCTAATCGGGTCACTTCCTTCAGTAGACAAGTTGCTGGTGCGTGAACTGATCGCCAGGGTTCCCGACTTCTCTGGAGTTAGACCAAGGGACTAATTTTAATAATGAAGTCCTGAGAATGCTGGTTGTTGCTTTGCAGGTGGAACAGCGACTGCACTGCAGTTAACGACCCAAGGCTTCTGGCACTTTGGAACAGATAAATGGAATGCTGAAGTCCTGACTGGCTAAAGTGTGCCCGTCTACCTTGTTGAAGTGGCCAGACACCTTGCCTCTGATAATGATGATTCTACGAAGTACTCTTGATCTGCGAATAGGACTGTCTCCTCACAAGATTTTAATGGGGAGGGCCATGAGATTGTCTACTGTGCCTGCTAATGTGCTTGTAAATATCAAAGATGATGTGGTGCTCGACTACTGCAAAGGACTGGCTGATGTTGTGTGTTCTGTTTCTCACCTGGTTGGAGCTGTCACTATACTTCCTCAACAGGGACAGAGTCTCGATCTCAGTCCGGGGGGGCTGTGTCCTTGTTAAAAAGCATGAAAGTAGTGCCTGGAGCCCCATTAGAGAGGCTCTTACCAGGTCATTTTGGTGACAAATACAGCCGCCAAGTGTGGTGGACTGCCGAACCGAGTTCAAGTCTCCCATACCCAGCGAGTGAGAAGTCCGGATAAGCAGGTAGCAACCTCTTCTATTGACCTACAACCCCAATTGTGTGGGTACCCTGAAGGAGCAGAGGAGGGCGAAAGGAGTACCCAAGAATTTCAGAGTCAACCTGTGGTTCCCGTTCCAGAAGTAACACAAAGCAGGAGGAGACACACGAGTGGGCTGAGTGACATTGAAGATGAGCAGCCAGTGCCCCACTATTCTATAGCCCACTAAATGCATGGCTTTGTGCCATGGAGAAGCATGGCAGCCCACAGCTGTCCAGCGCTCTCTTCTCAATTGGGAATCAAGCACTTGGACAGCTGAGAGCCAGCCCACTTATTCATTTCCTGCACAATTTGTTGGTCCTAAGAGCATGGCAAATCATGGCATGCTAGCAGTTTGAAAACAGGGTGTAGGGGTTGCTTGTGAGCTGTCTTGCTATTCCATGACCTGTGTGATACTTCAGGCCATGGAAGAGAAGGGCAGCCACTGTAGTATGTGGCCCACAAAATGCTGCGATCCACTGATTCAAGTTTTTTCTTTTTTTACTCTCACTGGTTATGAAATAGCGACAAGTGATGGATTGTGCAAAATGAGCCACACTACTGCTATGCCCCCATATCTGGCCTTCTAAGAGCCAGGATGACTTACTGATATGGTCCCCAACCTCCCGCTGGCTGATGAGTAGAGGCCATGTTATGATAGTGGGGTCACGCAGAATGATTGGGGATCGTCGATATCGGTAAGCATAGCGTGAGGTTTCGCGGGTATTTTGTAAATGCTTTGATGTTTGTTATTATCAATGTGTTTGGAATAATACATGTGTATCGGGACGTATTTCCTGTCTCTATATTTCCCTGTTTGTAGTGTTTGGCCGGGCATTGCTCCGCCTTTCCCATCATGCAACAAGGTTATATGACTGTTTCCTGATAGTATTTAAACATACCGCCTTTTTGCGCCATTAGCTTTTCGGCGCTTTTCAGCCCCTTTGGTTGGCTGTTAAACAGAGATTAGAGCTGTTCAGTTGTTTGGATCGTCGATATCGGTAAACACAGCGTGAGGTTTCGCGGGTATTTTGTAAATGCTTTGGTGTTTGTTATCATCAATTTGTTTGGAATAATATATGTGTATCGGGACACATTTCTTTAGGGGCATTTAAATCCATACAAAATAGAGGTTTCCGTTATGTTATGCCATCTGTTTAAAAATACAGGTGTTGCTCCTAAAATCATTCATTCACCGTTCTGAGTTAGAAACAGTCTTGCTCTCAAGGCGGTATCGCTGTAATCGCTTTTACATGTTCGCCCATGAGTTTTTCAATTATAAATTTGAAACTTTTCAATTATTTTGGACGTTTGCGGTTTCGCTGAAATACTTCAAATAATTTCATTATATCTATGTAAGGCATCATGTCTTATTCCATCATCTTGCTAACATGAATAGTAACCTTGTTGTGAGTATTTTCTATTTATGGAACACACCGTTCCTGTTGTTTACTTTTTAGTATCCATTTTTAACCATCTGAAGGACTAGCAGCTCGTCTTCCCTGTTGGATACATTTTATCAAGCAGGTATGTTTTGTCCTCGCTGATATCTATAGAAAATGATTCAACTCTTGATATTCTTAAAATTATTTTGGTGCATGTTTTTACATATGGTGTCTTGGGCCTGTTTATTTATTTCAGGGACTCTTTTTTGAGGAGTCGGCTATCACACTAAAACATCTCTCCTTTGAGAAGGGTCATTAACTATACAAGGTAAACATGTAATCTATTTGGTTGGTTATAACATCTTTTCATATTCAAGGATGTACATAGTGAGTAATGGAAAGCCTTTTTTTTTTATCCTTTTATTTCTCTGCTTTGGTACACCTATCTAGAACTCCACAGATGCATCCTGGGTGACAAGTTTAAATTATTGAAGATACAATATCTTATTTTGACCTGAATTATTCAAACAGCTCATTAGTCTACATACAGATGCTGGATAGACTTCGTAATATACCTTTTTACTATTGTTTTGTTACAAACTTTACCTTAGTATTTTGTGCCTTTCGTGCACATTTTGATCATCGTGTACTTTTTTCCTCCATAGAATATTATCCCGGAGAGTATATATAATTTTTTTTCCTTTTAATTGCCTTTCAAGGACACCAATTATTTTTTCTTGATAAGGGAATTTTAGTACTGTCGATATGGAATTTATACAAAGTATGTAGATTAATGGCAATAGTGCCCTATTGCATGTTTGCATTGTTACATGTTGTTTGGGAGATTGTTTATATGTGTGTATTTATGTTAATTTTTTGTCAGGCTCTTTTTCTTTTTCTTTTCTTTCCTTCTTTTTATAAAAACATAATATGAGATTATATCCCTTAGTTTAAATCATGGGTCCTTATCACAATATGAAAATATTATAATCATTTACTATGGTGACACTCAAAATTATATTTATATGTATGTGATATATATATTTCCTTACAGAGCACAACATTCTGAGGTGGAACTCCTGATGAAGACAGTGTTTCTGTCGAAACGCGCGTAGAGTCAGTTTGAAAACCACCTAAAAAGCAAATTTTTCATCAAACTGCTGTTGTTGTTTGTTCGCTACATCCTTTACAAATCCTATCATGTTTGACGAAAAAATCATGTATATCAATTTGATTATATGTATCTAGTATGTTTGTGGTTGTGAATGAATGTGGTCAGAATGTTGTACAAGTGCTAGTCTCTGTATGAAGTTTTTATGTCTAATATATGTTTTTATATTTACTTAAAAAAAGATAAAGATAATTTATAAATAAACTTTTTATATATTTCTAATTTTCTAGTGTCACTATAGTTTGTTTCTTCTCCTCATAATGGTTTGAGGGATTCAATGGTCTGAAGTAGCCCTAGAGTATTTACATTAATGTATTTTCCCTGTCTAGGTGTACTTTTCACTAATATCAGGGGGCCCCTTTACTTTGCAATTGTTTACCCACAGCCGGTCTGTGTGGGGTGGTGCATGTTATCATAGTTTCTTGTGTTTTTTGTGGTTTATTTTATATTCCTTAAGAGCCTGGTCTGTCCTATATATGTAGTATTGTACTTGTCTGGAGTGTTTCTCATATTTTTTGCTGTGTTTTTAGAGAAATTATTCCTACATGTCCCTGTCTCCATAATATACATCTCTGTATGGTAGCGACCCACTGTAGGTAAGTGTTTTCTTACATATCTTTACAACACGTAAGGTTTGTGGTATTTCCCCTTTTCTACTTAAAATGGAAAATCTGAAGACCTTCGGTTTTTCAGATGAACAATTTGCCCTTTTGGTAGGGGACCAAACAGTTCCTGGCCAACCATCTAATTCATTAGGCAATACAGCCAATAATGAGGATATACGTAAGCTATTAGAGTTGAAAAAGAAAATTAAAAGGATAGAGATGCATGGGCATTTCATATTGGAATATCTTAAGGCAGGCGTGATACCTCAAAGCCTAAGAGTTCGTAATATACCGGGCTCTTTGTACAAATCAAGGAGTTCCTGGATAAATGGTCATTAATAGCGAACAGATGTTCACGTGACTTGATGGTGCTTATAGTTGCTACTGCCAAAGAAATGATTCAAGTTTTAATAGAAGAAATGACCTCACTAGAAGATAAGATCAAAAAATGTAATGCAGTGGAGGATGCTAAGAAAAACTTGAGGATCTGAATCAGGAGGTTGATTCTTATAGCGATTATTTACTAAAACGTAAAACAGAAAAATTAAAGAGGGATATAAGGTTTTACTCAAAGGAGAAAACTTATCCATGTCTGAATGAGCATTTTTTTTCAGACACACGGTATCAAGAATCAGATACTTATGGACCAGCCCAACCAAGGCATAAGGTTACTACTTTTTCGGATTCGTCCGATACAGATAACGAGTCTAGCCCCCATCAGTCTAACTATGGATCAGATAGAGGTAGCCATCTTTTAAACTATCCAAGAGGTCAGCTGCCTTTTTTAGGCAGACGAGGGCCACGGAGAGGCCCCTGGAAACTGAGGTATCAGTCGAGGTTCAACACAAATTACAATCATCACGAATACCCTCAAAGCAATGCACAGTACCTAGTGACCAGGAATGCTCAGTACTGGCGAACTTAGACATAATACCCATTTTTAATCTATCTAAAAAAATACTCACAGATCCAGAAGTTAGAGTACTATCTAAGGGCCTATCGTTTGTTCCTCATACAAGAGCTGACATTTTTGAGATGTTTCAAGATATACACTCTTTTTTTCGAAAAATACGATTAAAAAAGTTTTTTGAAAATAGACCTAATCTTACCACATATGAAGAGAACCAATCAGGTGTACGCCCGATCTCTGTGTTTACTCCGACTCTGGATCAGGTTGGACCAGAGGTAGGAATCTTTGAATCGGTCATTATTGCTAAACTTGAAAACATCGTCAAATATGTCCCTAAGCCTAGTCCTAATCTACTTAGAGAAGAATTGGATGCCCTTAATGCTTTAAAAACTCAGAAAAATATCACAGTGAAAAGCTGTGACAAAGGGGGAGGGATTGTTGTAATAGATACTGACACATACATTTCTAACATGAACACACTATTAAACAATCCCCTACATTATCGAAAAATTACTACAGACCCAACATCTAGAGTCCAACGCAAAATTTGCACCCTTACGAATAATGCTGTAGAACAGGGTATAATATGCCAGCAGGAAAGTGACTATATGAATGTGTCGACACCCCGTATGGCTAGTGTCTATGGGGTTCCGAAAATTCATAAAGATTGTAATAACCCCCCCTATAGACCAATCGTCACCACTATAGGATCAGTAACGGAGCATATATCCAAATATATTGACCAAGTGCTACGACCACATGTCTCAAAAACTTTATCTCATGTTAGAGACACTAAGGATATGATCTCAAAAATAGAAGGTTTAGCCTTCAATAGACAAACAGACACATTGGTATCATTGGACATTGAGTCCTTATATAGTAACATCCCTCAGCTTGAGGCAATTACAGCAGTGGAATGGTTTATTTTAACCTTCTCAGTAGATTGCAATGTGCCTTTTATTATCGATCTCCTCACCATTGTACTTGATGAAAACACCTTCGAATTCAATGGGGATCTTTATAAACAGATTAAGGGCGTTAGTATGGGGGCATCTTGTGCCCCCACTATAGCCAATATCTACATGGCATTTTTTGAGTACCAATTTGTCTACAATGAGATGGCCCCGTTTTTTGAGTCGATATATCAATGGTCCCGATATATTGACAACATATTGTTTATTTGGAAGGACGAGTCTGTGAAACTTCAGGAATTTTTAGAATGGATAAATCTATGTGATGTGAACTTACGTTTCACAGCAAACATTGGAGATGGGAAAATTGAATATTAGATATTGAAATCAAAGAAATTGACTCTGTCCTCCAAGTAGATCTTTACACCAAGCCAACAGCAAGAAATACGTTATTGCATTTCTCTAGCTATCACCCAAAATGTCAACGAGAAAGTATACCTATGGGACAATTTTTACGTGTTCGACGCAATTGTACCAATGTACATGACTTTGACTTGAGGGCAATAGCAATGAAACAAAGGTTCATAGATCGTGGTTATCCAAGGAGACTTGTAAGAGAGGCATACAAAAGGGCTAGGTTTTATGACCGGGACCATTTACTCCAAACCAATACAAAAAAAGATCCCCCGAAATTGTTATGTGTCACTAGACACTCATCCCTAAATGAGAAGATCCGACAAGCCATTAATGCCCAGTGGCACATTCTTAATACAAATTCTGATCCAGACAGGGTACTTCCACGCCCCATGTTTGCCCATAAGCGAAACAAGAATTTAAAAGATCTGGTGGTCCACTCTAGATTGCAAGCTAAACCGCCATTCATACAAAAAACTTTAGACGGTAGTCACTCCATCACTGGTAACCATAAATGTTTTCATTGTAAGGCGTGTGATGGGGCGATAGTCACAGATAAATTCTTCTATCAAAAAAGGAAATTAAACTTAGAACCTTTACTAACTGTAAAACAGATAATGTTATATATCTGTTACTCTGTCCCTGTGATAAAGGATATGTTGGCGAGACGTCACGACAATTCTCGGTCCGCCTGACAGAACACCGCTCGGCCATCAAAACAAAAAGACTTACGGCACCGATAGTCAAACACTATGTAGAAATGAACCACCGTGAGACTCAAATAAGATGGTTAATCTTGGAAAAAATTGAAATTAAAAATACTCAACAAGCAGAATCAATAAGAAAACGCAGAGAAGTATTCTGGATTTTTTCTTTGAGCTCACACACCATTGGGCTAAATTCTGATATCCCATGGGACCAAGCGATACGCTATAATGACTAGCATGGTCAATAGTCCCTAGGTATAGGTTATTTGGTCCTATCTATCGGTATATCCATCTCTTATATCTTGCTGTAAGTTCATGGACATGTGCACAGCCATTTGGTGGCGATGCTTATATGTATTTTTAAATAATACTGGACCCCGGTATAGGTTATTGGGGGTTTCTTCCATCAGTAAATCCACCGGTTCTTTTCTAAATCTCGCTGTGCGTCCATGGATATTTGCACAGCCTTTAGGTGGTGACATTTACATGTGCCTCGGGTACTTTTTATATATAACTCTTTTAGGGATTTCCTTTTAAGGTTAGTTGTTTTTCCTGACTTAGGTATTCATCGTTTATTATATCTTGCTGTGCATGTATGCGTATATGCATAGCTGTTTTGGGTGCGATGCTTATATATTCTTTTTTGAATATCGCCAGATGACTGCATGTATATATTAGGACTGTTTTGTATATAATTACATACATTGATACCTTCCAATCTTTCATTTTTTTGCCATTAAGACTGTGGCATCTTCTGATCTATATTTCCCTGTTTGTTATGTTCGGCCGGGCATTGCTCCGCCTTTCCCATCATGTGACAAGGTCATATGACTGTTTCCCGACAGCATTTAAATATACCGTCTTTTTCGCGCCATTAGCTTTTCGGCGTCTTTCAGCCCCTTCGGCTGGCTGTCAAACAGAGATCAGAGCTGTTCAGTTGTTTTGGATCGTCGATATCGGTAAGCATAGCGTGAGGTTTCGCGGGTATTTTGTAAATGCTTTGATGTTTGTTATTATCAATGTGTTTGGAATAATACATGTGTATCGGGACGTATTTCCTGTCTCTATATTTCCCTGTTTGTTGTGTTTGGCCGGGCATTGCTCCGCCTTTCCCATCATGCAACAAGGTTATATGACTGTTTCCTGATAGTATTTAAACATACCGCCTTTTTTGCGCCATTAGCTTTTCGGCGCTTTTCAGCCCCTTTGGTTGGATGTTAAACAGAGATTAGAGCTGTTCAGTTGTTTGGATCGTCGATATCGGTAAACACAGCGTGAGGTTTCGCGGGTATTTTGTAAATGCTTTGGTGTTTGTTATCATCAATTTGTTTGGATTAATATATGTGTATTGGGACACAATTCTTTAGGGGCATTTAAATCCATACAAAATAGAGGTTTCCGTTATGTTATGCCATCTGTTTAAAAATACAGGTGTTGCTCCTAAAATCATTCATTCACCGTTCTGAGTTAGAAACAGTCTTGCTCTCAAGGCGGTATCGCTGTAATCACTTTTTACATGTTCGCCCATGAGTTTTTCAATTATAAATTTGAAACTTTTCAATTATTTTGGACGTTTGCGGTTTCGCTGAAATACTTCAAATAATTTCATTATATCTATGTAAGGCATCATGTCTTATTCCATCATCTTGCTAACATGAATAGTAACCTTGTTGTGAGTATTTTCTATTTATGGAACACACCGTTCCTGTTGTTTACTTTTTAGTATCCATTTTTAACCATCTGAAGGACTAGCAGCTCGTCTTCCCTGTTGGATACATTTTATCAAGCAGGTATGTTTTGCCCTCGCTGATATCTATAGAAAATGATTCAACTCTTGATATTCTTAAAATTATTTTGGTGCATGTTTTTACATATGGTGTCTTGGGCCTGTTTATTTATTTCAGGGACTCTTTTTGAGGAGTCGGCTATCACACTAAAACATCTCTCCTTTGAGAAGGGTCATTAACTATACAAGGTAAACATGTAATCTATTTGGTTGGTTATAACATCTTTTCATATTCAAGGATGTACATAGTGAGTAATGGAAAGCCTTTTTTTTTTATCCTTTTATTTCTCTGCTTTGGTACACCTATCTAGAACTCCACAGATGCATCCTGGGTGACAAGCTTAAATTCTTGAAGATACAATATCTTATTTTGACCTGAATTATTCAAACAGCTCATTAGTCTACATACAGATGCTGGATAGACTTGGTAGTATACCTTTTTTACTATTGTTTTGTTACAAACTTTACCTTAGTATTTTGTGCCTTTCGTGCACATTTTGATCATCGTGTACCTTTTCCTCCATAGAATATTATCCCGGAGAGTATATATAATTTTTTTCCTTTTAATTGCCTTTCAAGGACACCAATTATTTTTTCTTGATAAGGGAATTTTAGTACTGGCGATATGGAATTTATACAAAGAATGTAGATTAATGGCAATAGTGCCCTATTGCATGTTTGCATTGTTACATGTTGTTTGGGAGATTGTTTATATGTGTGTATTTATGTTAATTTTTTGTCAGGCTCTTTTTCTTTTTCTTTTCTTTCCTTCCTTTTATAAAAACATAATATGAGATTATATCCCTTAGTTTAAATCATGGGTCCTTATCACAATATGAAAATATTATAATCATTTACTAAGGTGACACTCAAAATTATATTTATATGTATGTGATATATATATTTCCTTACAGAGCACAACATTCTGAGGTGGAACTCCTGATGAAGACAGTGTTTCTGTCGAAACGCGCGTAGAGTCAGTTTGAAAACCACCTAAAAAAGCAAATTTTTCATCAAAGTGCTGTTGTTGTTTGTTCGCTACATCCTTTACAAATCCTATCATGTTTGACGAAAAAATCATGTATATCAATTTGATTATATGTATGTAGTATGTTTGTGGTTGTGAATGAATGTGGTCAGAATGTTGTACAAGTGCTAGCCTCTGTATGAAGTTTTTTATGTCTAATATATGTTTTTATATTTACTTAAAAAAAGATAAAGATAATTTATAAATAAACTTTTTTATATATTTCTAATTTTCTAGTGTCACTATAGTTTGTTTCTTCTCCTCATAATGGTTTGAGGGATTCAATGGTCTGAAGTAACCCTAGAGTATTTACATTAATGTATTTTCCCTGTCTAGGTGTACTTTTCACTAATATCAGGGGGCCCCTTTACTTTGCAATTGATTGGGGACACATTCCTTGATTACGAGGTGGGCAGAAGAGTAAAGGTTGAGGCATTTACCACAACTAGTAAATACAGGTGCCCTGGCTGTGTAATATACCTGTTGTCAGAAATACCTCATATTCAGAGTTTTGCTCTATAAAGGAAGAATTACATGCATGATTAATATTTACTACTCTAAGTGATGCCCCCTGTGCACACTACTGGTCGATTGGTCACGGGCTTTGCGTTGCTCAATTGTCCTATCTGAAACAGCCGCCTGTTGGGAAATTGCCTATTGCATATGGGCCTGATAGAGTAGAAATCTTATTTCATTTGTAGGGGTGCATCATAATCACGTATAGAGTTCACCCGCATATAATCATCTACTGTATTAACGTGAAGTTTTAGAATTGGGAAATGTATTAACATGAATACGTGGCGTATTTTAGGCCATTGACAAGTAGCATGGAGAAACAATGTAGAAAATAAATGTAACAAGCAGGAAACATAAACATGAAGTACTCGTGTTGTGAAACTGACAATTACACATGTATTAAATGTGCTATTAATTGTGTCAGTTCACATGTAGGTAAATATATTAGTTGAAATTGCATTAATGTTATGTGGATTTGTAAAGCCTTCATGGTACATTCTTATGTTTGGTGAAACTCGTAGGCCTGAAATACAAGTCCCTTAAAACTCTTGCTTTAGAAATAACAGTTTGAATTTCATGTGTGCTGTGGAATCTGTTCTTTCTCACCTTTTGTTTTGCAGGTAAAGAAGCCCTCTTGTTGGAGAGAACAATGTCTTTGTTTTATTAACCAGGCAAGGAGAGAAGAAGTTACAATTGTGTGGCTTGAGTCTATAAAGGAAGGTTGTTGTGTTTCACACAGGAGAAGGCCTGAGAACCAAGGACAAATTGTAGTGAGGAAGGTACACCGTTGATATCGTGGAAAAATACCTTCAGGATGTTACCTAGAGTGGAAAGCGTAATTCGAAGTGCACCAGGGGAGTGCTACCTGTGGATAACTGGTTGTTGGATTTAGGGATAGTGTCCACTTCTTTCTTGCCTTCAGAGAGAGAGCGTCCTAGAACGAGCTCTGTCTCTGCAAAGGTAGCTCTTTGCTACTTGACCCATTGATCATAGAGAGGCTTCTTAGGAAGACTCCACGGACTGAAACCCTTCTATTCTTTCAGACATGCTTAATTAGGGATGTCACCTTAGTGTCAAAGTAGGGATAGATTTCATGCTTTTTACTCACCAATCCTCAATGCAGGGAAATTCGGACTCATGCTTCCTGATTTTCTGTATTTTACTTCTTGAATGAATTGTGCTGTTTATGCTGCACCCTCTAAACTGGATGCGCAGGTTTGGCTTCATGTTAATTCCTTTGTATTTATATACCCTGGTGTTGAGGTGTCTCTATGTCCAGTTATTATTGGCTTTGTAATAAACTTACTAACCTGAGGTAGTTGCCTGTGAATTATCATGTATCTAAAAGATTACTGGATAATTGATTGTTTCTTAAGGCTTTTCTCCCCTTTACACTTTCGTGCTGTGAAAAAGAACCATCGGAGTGGGACTTTAGAACAGGTCTCGAATGTATGGTCCCGGCCCTTTCAGGCCTATAGATAGGTGTGTACATATGCCTCATCCACCCCCTTTAATCGGTTCCTAGTGGTACGAACTCTGCAGCCTGAAGCCGATATTGCTCTCCAGCTCATGGGAAAGCATCAGGCACTTAGTGAGCGTAGCAGCAGCTTGCAGATCAGCCTTAAAGTGCAAGTCTCCAAGGGCAGTCTGGGTAAACTGCTCCTGCAAGCAGGGGGGAGGCCCGCTCAAAGAGCCTCTCAGCAGTCCCCAGAGGTGGAGCCCTGCTATTAAATGCCATTCATATTAGGAGAGAGGGGCGTGTGGGTGAAATGCTGCAGCGCTGTGAGGGAAGCAGAGGTGCGGAGAGAGGTCCCACCCTCTGTAACCAGAAGTCGAACTTCTCATTCTCCATTCAATATGTCACCTCAATAATTTATGGTCCGCAGGGTGCAATAACGATCAATAATTCATGGACAATAATGTTCTACAAGCTCAAACTGACAGCTTTGTTATTCCAGACGTAGGCAGTTTCTTCTCCGGCCAGTTCGGTTTCTGGAGCTCAGAGAACACAGTGCCCTATATTGCTCTATTCCTCGGGGAGCCCGAGGGGCTGGGGGCGGTAGCATCCTGTGCCACCCAGGCCAGAGAGAGACTTAGAATGAGCTTCTCGGGAAGACACTTTCAGCTGGCGAAAAGCCATGTTTGAGAGCAAAAAAGACTCGTTCTGCTTGTGGGAAAATTAAATTACATTTGCCCTAACCCGCACGAATCTATATGTTGCTGACATCCCTCTGTGGGGAATTCAAAAGTGGTTTCCCATAGTGTAAACGTTAAAGCTTTTCTCTTTTGAACTATTTAATTTTTCTTAGAAGAAAAATGCCCATTTAAGAACAATTTATTTTATCAAGCACAGGACGTCAACCACTTTGTCCACGAACTGCTGATTGCGATGGGAGTGCATCCATTCTGTGGGCTCATGGAGGGCCCCCTGTCCGACAAATTGGTGTCTTAAGGGCATAGCTAGGCGGAAGTGATAAGTAATTGTTCAATTTGCAGTGGCCAAACCCGTGCGATTGAGGACGGTGGTCCGATTCGATTGATCTGCATAGGGAATTAATCCGTTAAGAGTACCATCTCAAGTGCTTTCTGGAAAGCAAGGTTGCATGGCAGGGCTTATGCGTAGTCCCAGAGAGGCCTAATGACGGGAACATGGGGATAGGTGGTGGCTTAACGCACAGAGCTGCTGGCCTTGGAACTTGGAAACCAGGTTCGATTCTTGGCCTCGGCTTAACATCCAAAGATTCTGGGAAAATCATTTAAACTCCCTATGCCTAAAAAAAAAAGCGCAATGTCTGATTCTCATGTAAAGCTTGTTAATGCCCTTGGGCCAAGTTCTCAATATATAAAACTTAAAAAATGTTTTAATTTTTTACAAATGTAGTTGGAAATTCTTTGTTTCTGCTCTTGACTATCTAGATGTGCTCCAGTTACTGCATTTGAGACTAATGAAGGGGTTGTTTTTGTAGGTATTAATGCCCTGTTTGTGGGTGAAGCCTACCAGAAAGCTCAGCTGTCTGGTTGCGAAAGGCAAAATGTGGTTTACCAAGAACATAGAGGTGTTTTCAGACTTCCCATTGCTTAGCATTGGTTGGCTTCAAGGGCACTGTTAGAAATGGAGTCTTTAGTTGGCAGAGGTATGCACCCTGTCCAAGTAGGGAACCACACTCTAGTAAGGATAAGTGTAGTACACACTAAAAGTTTACCTATGCTCACCCTCGGGTAGCTTGACACAGAGTAGTCAGGCAAAATTAAAGAGGCAATGTGTAAAGTATTTGTGCACGCACACACACACTTACAGTAACACAGTGAAAACACCACAAAAGTATTCCACAACAGTTTAGAAAACTAGCCAATATTTATCTGAGTAGAAGAAGATCAAAATGACAAAAATCCAACATACACAAGTCAAGATATGAATGTTTAAAGATTAAAGCAAAATGCAGTGCTAAGAAGTCTATAGCTCCCACTAGGGCTATCTGGTCGCGCTTGACCGGAACAAATCCAAAAGTTCAGTCTGACTGCGAAGGAGCGCGGGCCGGATACAGGAATCACGCAGACCCCCTTACAGTACCTTGGATTCATTGGAAAGCAAAGACGATGCGTGGCGCAGAGGAGGTAAGGCGTCGTGAATACAGGTGATTCTTCGGTTAAGGTGATGCAGGGTTGTTGAAGCTTTGCCGCTTTGGGACAATGCGTTGCGCAGAGAAGGAGATGCACCAGTTGCGGGTGAGAGGCCACGATTCCTCAAGGAGACGCAGCGCCGATTATGCGTCAATGTCAACAGCGCATTGTGTTGATTCCATGGCATCGAAGTCGAACCGCTGGGATGAAGGCAATGTGGCGGTCGAAAGCCATGCAGGGCCGTGGATGCATCAGAGTCAGGATGATGTACCACAGACGTTGGTGGCGCGGTGTCCAAGACTCACGCAGCAGCGGTTCTTCGGAGGCGCTGTGGCAAAGTCGGTCTGCGTTGAAAGTCGAGTTTGTTGCGTCGCACACTCAGCAAGTGGTGTCCACGGCCTCGTTGTTGCCAGCGGCAGTGCCCCGGTTTCACTGGGATGCGTCGGTTTCGAGCTGATGCTTTGGAGTCGATGCGTTGATTTCTTGGTTACAGCACCAAATTCACCTCCAGGGGCCCAGGACTGGATTTGGCACCACTTGGCAGGTCAGGACTCAAAGACTGTTAGAAATGGGGGTCTCTAGTTGGCAGAGGTAGGTACCTTTGTCCAAATAGGGACCCTTGCTTCTAGTCAGGGTAAGGGGGATACACACTTTAGATAACCCCTTCTCACCCCCTGGGTAGCTTGGCACGAGCAGACAGACTTATCCCAAAGGCAATGTGTGAAGTGTTTATACTCAAAACATACAGTAATACAGGGATAACACCACAAAGGAACACCACACCAGTTTAAGAAATATAAAGTATTTTTATCTAAACTCAACAAGACCAAAGCGACAAAAATCCAACATACATGTAATAAGAATATGACTTTAAAAAAGGTTTCAAGCAACTGGGTCCATAGAAAACTATGGATGCATGATTTCTCACAAAATACCTGTAGATGCGTCAAAATTCACTAGGCCAAACAGCCGCAGAGATGGGAAGCGTCGAGAAACAAAGAGATGATTCAGTTCCTGAGACCATGGGGAGGCGATGCAACAGTTCTGCTGCACGCAGGAGAAGTGATGCATCGAATTCGGTCTGTAGGGGGAAGTGATGCGTCGACTCCAATACGATTCTGGTAAACTTGCCGCACAGGTACGATGCCTGGAAATCCGGGATGCATCGGTGATCGATGCGGCTGCGTCGAGCAGCGCTGCATCTGTTTCTTCAGCCGCGATCCACCGATGCGTCGGTTCTTGCAGCGGTGACAGGTGCTGCGTCGTTTCGGCAGTGGCGCAGCGATGTGTGGAGATTCTTCTCACACAGCAGTGCTGCTTCGTAAAAGCAGTCACAAGAAGAGGAATGCATCGATTTCTTCAGTTCTTTAGGTTTCTTCCAGCTCCCAACAGCAGGAACAGCCTCCAAAGGCCCAGAACTGGAACAGGCACCTCCTAGCAGGTCAGAACTTTCAGTAGCAGAGTTCAGGGGAGCTGGGGGTGAAGTCTTTGTGTGCCTGAGACTTCAGAATAGGAGGCCAGCACACACAGGCCCTTGGAGATCTTCTTCAAGCAGGTTCAAAGCTAAATTCCAGTCTTTGTCCTCTCCTTGGCAGAAACAGCAACTGCAGGCCAACCCCACACAGCACACAGCAAAGGGGCAGTACTCCTCCTCACAGCTCTTCAGCTCTTCTCCTTGGCAAAAGTTCCTCTTGAGTCCAGGAGTGATCTAAAGTTCTGGGGTTTAAGGTCTACTACTTATACCCCATTTTGTCTTTGTTCTCTTTGTGCAAGGGTCTCTGAGCCCAGTCCAAACCAGTTCTGGCCTCACTGGTGCAGTATGACCACAGGAGGTGGAGACAGCAGTGTGCAAGGGAGACAGGCCCTAATCAGGTTCAAGGAAATCTCCTCCCACTATTCTAAATGCAGCCAAGCCTTCTTCAGTTCAGCTCTGAGTCATCCAGGAAGGGCCAGGCACAACTCAACCCCCCCAGTGGCTGTCTACACTGACTGCACATCCCCAGCCCCTGTCACTCCAAAACCAGACAGTCAATACACAAACAGGCAGAGGCACACAGAATGGTTAAACAAGAAAATGCCTTCTTTCTTAAAGTGGCATTTTCAAACACACAATTTAAAAACCATCTTTACTAAAAGATGTGTTATTAAATTCTGAGTTCAGAGAGCCTAAACTTTATTTCTGGATCTTGTCCCAATGGGAAGTTATACTTGTAAGATGTTACAAAGCATTTCCCATTCTGTCCTATGGGGCAGATAGCCTATCAATAGTGAAAAATGAAATTGGCAGTATTTCACTATCAGAACATGTCACACACACCAGTACATGTCCTACCTTTCACATACACTGCACCCTGCCCAGGGGGGTACCTTGGGCCTACCACAGGGGTGTCTTACATGCAAGAAAAGGGAAGGTCAGTGCCAGGCAAGTGGGTGCACTTGCCAAGTCAACATGGCAGTTAACAAACTGCGCACAGGCACTGCAGTGGCAGGTCTGGGATACCTTTTCAGGGCTACTCATGTGGGTGGCACAATCAGTGCTGCAGGCCCACTAGTAGCATTTGATTTACAGGCCCTGGCACACCCAGTGCACTTTACTAGGGACTTACTAGTAAACCAAATATGCCAATCAGGGAGCACCAATTGTAACAACAATTTACACAGGGAGCACTTGCACTTTGACACTGATCAGCAGTGGCAAAGTGCCCCAAAGTATCTAAGCAGGCAAAAACGAAATCCAGCACAGCATCAAAAACACAGGGAGTAGAGGCAAAAAGTCAGGGGAAACCACACCAAAGATGCCAAGTCTAACACAGACAAGGAGTCAAGGTGCTGGTAGCAAGATGCAGGTGAAGTCTTTGATGTCCCTGAGACTTCAGGACAGGAGCAAGCTCAGCCAAGTCCTTGGAGAGCCTTGGAAAGCAGGATGCAGAGAGTAAAGTCCAGTCCCCTCACTCCCAGGCAAGAAGCAGCAGGCAGCAGGCCAACACAGGAGAGCAAGCAGCAAAGTGGCAGTCCCTCCTGGCATCACAACAGCTCTTCTTCCTGGCAGAATGCCCTCAGTCCAGTAATGTTCTGAGCATATGGTCTCAGAGGTCCAGTACTTATACCCATTTTAGCCTTTGAAGTAGAGAAGACTTCAAAGAAGGGTCTTTGAAGTGCTCAAGACCGTGCCTTTCCTGCCCCTGGCTCCAGACACGCTACAAGGGGGTTGGCAGCTTTTTATGTGGTTGGTGGTATCATGAAACAGAGAGGAGGAGTATACAACACCCATACAACCTTCCCATACACCAATCATAAATCACATATAAGTAGGGTGCCTGTAGGGGAAATCACAGATAGATGGAGACGACCACGGCCTAAGTAGCCAAAGAGGTCAACTGCTATCACTCAATTCAGTGGGGGTCAGATTACAGTGGGAAGGCCATCCTTAATGGAAGAGGATGTCTCACACAAATAATAGTGTCATGCTTCATCAGCCGCATATTCTCCCCACCCCGATAAGATGGTACTATCAGGGCGGACTCAACCCCCGCGAAGGCTTGGCGGTAGGATCGAGTTCTTACATAAAACTTGGTGGACAAGGCGGAATCCAGAAAATCTAAAAATACCTCAAGGTTCCTCGGGTGTCACCTTTATTCGTGAGGACTTTGGGTATGGCTAAAAACGATATGCACGGCGGGTAGGTAGAGCACAATTGCTCAGACCCCAATGGCTAGTTACCAACATGTTTCTGCCCACAATAATAAGCCTATCTGGTCTGGGGCATTCGTCAGGGCTCAAGGATCCATATAAAGATCGCCATTAGGCTCAGTTTTATTCTTCCTGGTAATGCAAATGCATTACCGAACAGTATAATCACACAAGAGAATTCTACCTGGGTTTTTTTTCAAAGGATTCTTGTAGAAAACCTATTTGGAGACGATATTAAAAGAGAAAAAAAAATAATAATGAAGAAAAATGTGTAAGAAGGACATAGTGTAATTTCTCTTACAAACTAGCTCTCTTCGCTGGAATAGATATCTTAAGTGGCTTCCCAAGACTCACCTATGGTGAGTAACACCCACCACACACGTGCAAAGAACAGCACAAATGTGTCATAATACATTGCTTCTTGTAGTTAGATGTGTGAAGTGATAGGAGAATCTATCACCACATTCGAAATATCAGCGTCATGATTATTGACCCATATATTACTTAAGCCCACTAGGTCAGTTTGTGTATATCAATCTTTGTTCATTTAACAATAATATACATAGTAAATACGAAATACTTAAAAAACCTACACCTTACCCATGACTTTAGGGGATACCAGTAGACTGGTCATGGAGGGGTGGTGTCCTTTGTAGTTACACGCTGTTTTTCATATAAAAGAAATAAGGGAGGAAAACAATATTTTAGGGGGAACAAATCAGTACTGGCTTACACGGTCTAGTTGAAGCCAACCAATACTTCCAGAAAAATAGGTCCAGCCCTTGTGGCTTGTGCACTCAATCTTAGGGCTCTATATCTCAGCTTTCCCTAAGCGCATGTAAACGCTTGTAGAAAAGGGGGGTCTCTCAGTTGTAACACAAGATGAGGTCATATCAAAGTAAGGGGCCAAGACTTACTCGTTCACACCAAACCGAAACAGAGGGGACCTGCAGATCACCAACCCACATTGTGGAATCTACCACCCCCAGTGGGACATGCTCCTTGAGGCAATTGCAGCGTATGCCCCTACACAAGGAGAGTAATGGAGCTTGATCCGGGTTTGCAGACACCATAGAAATTACAAGAACTCACTAACTGTAATACTGCAAACGTCGGTTATCTGATAAAGTGCCCATGTGGTTTGTTTTACATTGACATAACAACTAGAAAAGTGCGTATTCGAAACTCTGAACACCGCAGCACTATTAGATGCAAAAGAGATGCAACCAAACTCACTGCCCATTATGTCGAAAAAGGCCACAGTGCAGACGAAATGGAGTGGTTTGTCTTGGAGAAACTTGAACCACACCATCAAGATATGACTAGAGCCCTATGTTTTTTTTTAACAAAGATGGGTACATCGATTACATACAGACTGCTTGGGGCTGAACGACAATACACCGTGGGGTATCTACATGAATCGGCAACTACGGTGGAGAGATGCTCAGATTTAATACTGGACTTGACATCCTGTCTACCCTCAGCAGCATGACAGAACACTCAGAAGGCTGCACAAGGACACAATATATTAGGTCCCTGGTCTCACACGTGTGAATAAAATAAAAAACAGTCTCAGAACACAGGAAATGGGGGCTCGCCATTTGTCACATTCATTCTGACCGTAAGTGTACCTTAACGAGTATAGTGAACATAACATAGGGCTCATCACAGGGAGAACGCAGTTTGTCATAAAACAACTAGGCTTTCCCCTTAATAATAAGTTACTAACCAACCCTTAGAACACTTAGACATGCAGGTGGGGATTACCTCTTCCATAACCACAAATACGCCTGCTGAAGTGACAGGGTGGTTGTGTGCTTACGTACAGACCCCGCTTTGTCATATTTATCTATTCTCTCCGAAAACCAGTGCTTTAAATGGGCCGGTACTCACCGGTACTGAGTACCGGCACTTCTCTACTGCCCTGGAGAGTACCGGTACTCATGAAAAGGTAGGCTGAAAAGGTAGGCTCATTGGCAGTGCTGGTGAGCAGAAGTAGAACGTGTCTCTGGCAGCCAAGGCGCCGCTTCTGCAGCACCGATCTGAGCCCCAGCTGAGCTATTCAGCAGGGCTCATTTGAATAATGTCCGAGTGCTCACCATCACGCTGTGCTTGACAGAGCAGGGTCCATTCAGACCCTGTGCTGTCAATCACATTCACACTATCCTGTGCGTTCGTGCAAGCACAGGAATCATGTCAGTCCCCTGGCAGTGGCAATCAGGCTACGGCCAGTCCGGCCCTGGTGGCAATTAAAAAAGCCATGGTAGGTGAAGAGAAAAGATGGCTTTTATCATACCTGAGTCTTTTGTGTGTCTGCTATGTTTGTGTGTATGCCTGTTTTTGTAAGAAAAAAGTGAAAGAAAGAGAGAGAGAATCAAGACACTCTCAGGAGGTATTTTAAAGAAAATGTGTGGCACTTTGTTTGTACATGTCTGCTCTGCCACAAAGAGTCATAAATAACGTAAAAGGGAGGGTTGGTGGGTGGGTGGGTGAGTGGATGAGTGAGTGAGTGGATTGATGAGTGAGCAAGGGTGGATGTATAGATGGATGGATGGATGAGTGAAAGCATGCATGGGTGAAAGGGTGGATGATTGGATAAAAGGGTGGATGATGGGTGGATAAGTGAAAGTTTGGATGGATGAATAAAAGGTAGGGAGGATGGATGAAAGGGTGGATGATGGATGAGTGAAAGGAGAGATTGAGTGAAAGGGTGGATAGAATAAAGGAGTGAAAGGGTTGATGGATGGATGAGCGAAAGGATTGATGGATGAGGGAAAGGGTGGATAAAGAGATGGATGAGTGAAAGGATGAATGGATAGGTTTGGAGATGGATGGATGGATAGGTTTGGATATGAAGGGTGGATAGACGGAATGGTGAAAAACTGAATGATTGATGAAAGACTGAATAGACGATAGAATGTAAAGGTTAAATAGTGGACATCAGCAGGGAAGTGGTAGGATGAAAGAATGAATGGATAGATTGATGGAAGAGACAAGAGATATCTTCTGGGGAGGGTCATGATGAGTTGCTTCATTTGCTTGGTGCCATAAGAGCTTTGGTGCGACGTGGGGGTATTTTCAGTTTCTTCCTACTCGTGTGCTCAAAAATATATAGTATTGTGCCAAACAGCAATTAACAGTATGACATTAAGAAGGTGCAACTATTGCAAAAAAAGGAAATGTTAACGTATTATCGCATTTCTCTTTCATTTTGTGTAATGAGTTAACCTGCTTTGTTTATATAAACACATTTCTCATGTGTTTTGGTATGTGCTGCAACTAATATAGAAGTTGTTAAGTATCATCATGTCTTGCCCTTAGCCCCGCCCCCTCACTACACCTCTAGCTCATTTGAATGAGTACCTGCACTTATTTTTTCCCATTTAAAGCACTGCCGAAAACGGTCCCCTAAAGAGAAAAATTATGGTAACACTGACTCACCACGGGGAGAGCGGAACTTGTCATAGAGTCATGACGGATTTCCCTAAGAGTCACGAAACTACCAGGGAATTTCCCTTTGCTATTGAGACATGCAGGTACGGACTACATTTCCCATCATCATACATGCACCTGTTGAAGGCACACGTCTGGCTAGCCTTTTACGACTGTATTGCGTTTGACTTCAGATGCATCTGCAAAAACGTCCGATCATGCTTGGGAAAGTTCAAAACCAGCCCGCGCTCCCAGCGGCATGGAGCGGGAACGATTAGGTGCATTGGAGTGGGAACGATTAGGTGCATTGGAGTGGGAACGATTAGGTGCATTGGAGTGGTGAACCTTTTGATGCAGTAAGGAGGAATGTTGAGGCCCGGAGGGGGAATTACCTTTCATTTTGCCTGCAAGCGTTTGATGTTTGTCTGTGTGTGGAACACCAGAGAGTGACAGTGTTCGTGGATGTTTGTCAGCACGCCAGCAGCAGTCCTTCTGAGAATGTTTGTTTATTGTTCCCCAATACGTGGAATTTATGGTAACATGTGAAATCAACTAAGGCTGTTGATAAATATTGAGGATACACCTCGTGACTTCACACATAAAAGTTAACAGTCGCAGTCTTTCACGATAAATACCTGATTGGTTTGAATAGACATTGTGCAGATTTGGGTTACCACAATAACAGTATAGCTCTTCGTACCAGTGGAACAGATACGTATACTTTTTCTTTTTTCTTCATACTCTGGTGAGGCTCCCGTGGTGGGAAAGACTTGTATGTAACTATAGTTGCAATCTGCTACGAACTACGACTCGTATGGGGGGTGGCCCCTTACTTTGATATGACCTCAACTTGTGTTACAACTGAGAGACCCCCCCCCCCTTCTTTTTACAAACGTTTATATGCGCTTAGGGAAAGCTGAGATACAGAGCCCTATGACTGAGTACACAAACCGAAATGGCTGGACCTATTTTTCTGGAAGTATTGGTTGGCTTCAACTAGACCGTGTAAGCCAGTACTGATTTGTTCCCCCCTAAATTATTGTTTCCTCCCTTATTTCTTTTACTGGGGTGGCGTAGTGAGCAAAAGAACGATGGATTTAACCCAGATCACTTGACTTGGGGTGAATGTTTGATTCATTCAGCATTCTGTCCATCATGTGTTGCCACAGCACTTTTCGCCTTAAGTAGGATGGGTATGCCCAGACTTGGGTACCTTGCTCGCTGTGCCATTGGATTCCAGCTAGTCTGGATGATGAGCGATGTTACTCCAAAACCGATCCCAGGATGCTTGTTTACGGTCCAGGGAGAACCCGGCTCGGCAGTTTGGGCTGGACTGTTCCCATGAGGAGCAGGGTCAATACTGATTTGCATATGGCTGGTTCCAAACTGGGGTGGCATAGTGAGCAAAAGAACGATGGATTTAACCCAGATCTCTTGACTGGGGGTGAATGTTTGATTCATTCCTCATTCCGTCCATCATTTGCTGCTGCAGCACTTTTCACCTTAAGTGGGATGGGTATGCCCAGACATGGGTCCCTTGCTCGCTGTGCCACTGGATTCAAGCTAGCCTGGCTGATAACGGGTGTTACCCTGAAACCGGTCCAAGGATGCTTGTTTCCGGTCCAGGGAGGACCCGGCTTGGCAGTTCGGGCTGGACTGTTCCCATGAGGAGCAGTGTCAAGACTGATTTGCATATGGCTGGGTCCAAACTGGAGTGGCGTAGTGAGCAAAAGAACGATGGATTTAACCCAGATCTCTTGACTGAGGGTGGATGTTTGATTCATTCAGCATTCTGTCCATCATTTGTTGCCGCAGCACATTCGTGAATCAAGAGGCATGTCATTTGTCAGGAGCACCCTCTGTGTGGCCCGAGTTGTTGTTATAACTGGATCAAAGTTATAGTTCATTAAATCACAGGCAGGAGAAGGTTTTGTACAGCACGCATCCTAAACTCATACATTTCAAGGTGCTCTCATCCCAGGTGATTAAGAAAAGGAAGGTAACGTGAAAAAAAACCAACTGCCTAGGATCACACAGTTTGGTCAAAAGAGAAAGCTGGGATTGATTCCAGGATTTCTGGTTTCACATTGTGAAATTCAGCCACTAGATGAGTATCTCACGATTTACATCAAAAGTTAATCCTTTGTATTTCATTCTTGGTGCATGAGGTTAGAGCGTGGGTGGGAGACAAAGCACTTGAAGGCTCAGTTTGATGTCCACACCCTGTACATGCTTTGCTTCCCCCAACGCCCACCTTATACCACACGACCTTCACAATGCAGCCCTTGGGCATGCAACAGACCATACATTTTGGCCCCTGGGGAAATTTTTATGAGTATCCATGCTCTACAGCATTGCTAAAGCCCATTGGCAATGCCAAAAGGTCCCAAAGGTGAGACCTATTAATTTCACCAATGTCTGTTTTAGGTAGTTTAGGCCATTTTCCTTCAAGATCTGTAAATGTTATCTAGAAATCTGACCTTTGAAATCAGTGCCATTGGTAGCCATTTCACACATTTCAGGATGTATGGTGCACTTTGTCTGCTAAAGTTTAAACCTATAGTAGCTTGCTTAAAAATGTGTGTGTGGCTGAAATTATTGTGGCTGTTCATCAAGGTGATGACATACTTCTCCAGGAGGCTAAACATCATATTTTGTATGAGTCACACTCGGCGTTTGTGCTCTGAGTGGGGGGGGGATACTTTCAATAGTACCTGAGTTGGAAGTTATGCTCTTAGTGATGGCACTTATCTGTGGGTAGACTGTAGAGATTGTGTGGAACTGGATGAAGCAGTTTTGTATTTTCTATTCAGAGATGTCAACAGCGCCTGAGGAAAATGGTCAATTGAAGAGTACTTTAGCCACGTTGGTGTCTCCAAGCCCCAGGATCTCTATTTAAGCCCAATTAAGAAATATAGTTCACTTTCATTTGGAAGTAGATGCGCTTTAGGTCTTTGTGGTGTTCTGTTACTTCCCAGGTGCATTTTCCAGGTAGAGGTGGACCTGTTTATTGGACATACATTTAGAAATGAATCTGGCATTAGATGATTGCCTGGGGCAATAGGCATATGTTGGAGAAGTGGGGAAATTGATAAGCACAGTGGGTGAGCTGGCATTGATTTACATTTCCTGAGGCATGATGATGCAGCGTCTGACTTGTTGGTCGTAGGTGGACAAAAATGGTAGTTTCCTCAGTAGGGCATTTCCTGTCACCCCTACCCTTTGGCGTCGATGGTAAGTAGCTTCTTAATATATTTTATGCCTTAGCCTTTGGGCCTTGTCAGTAGGATTAGCACGCCAGGCTAGCCTTGTGAAGTGCATTAAAAAAATTCTCCACTGCCTGGCAAGAGGGTCCCCATGTGCTGTAGAAGTTTAACACACAGTTGAATCTTTGCCAGTTGAAGGAGTAGATCTTTCTACTTGCATTTTAGTTATTGTGGCATCTGGGTAGATGATTTTGCAGCTGTGCATGCCTGAATTCATTAGACTAATCCTGGAAATTTGAGGGTGCTTTAAGGAAGGCAACACTTCTGGTGTTGTAGTTTATCAATATAGCTACACTATAGCTATGTGATAGATATCACATAATCTGACCTATTTGTTTTAGCCTCTCTTAAATCCTGGGCTGGATTCCATAGATTGCAATGTGTTAGGTCAATTTTGCCCCATCCAAATACTGAAAAAATGGACAATAGTGTACCCTCACAACATTTCAGCATTTGGTTAATGCAAATGCCATTTGTACATCATTTAGAGATAAAATGCACCAGCATTGGTTCTAAATTGCCTATTACTATTGCAGTTTATGTAACCTAGCCCAAGACTGGACTTGATTTGTCCTCTCGTCATGCACACTAATTTTAACTTTTTGACAAGGCATGATCACTTTACTTTAGTTGGTGTCTTCTCATTTTTTAGTCAAGCCTACCAGACAGCACAACAGTCTGCTCTCAAAAGATATATAGTCAGCTTGCCAAGAACATACAGGGGCTTGGAAGCCTGCCAGTTATTTACCGCTCGTTGGCTTTCTTGTCACTCTTATTTGAGAGATACTTATTCATTAACCAGCTTGTCAATCTTGTGTTTGTTCCTCGAATGGGAGCATAACCTCTTTACTATCTCTTGAGTGGCTGGCTTCTATGCTTCCACAAGCTTTTTAAGCACTTGTGCTGTGCTTGAGAAATCTATTGTTTTTGATATAAACTTTAAAGGGACTTACATCCCGTCTCCTCTCTTTCCTGGCTTCTCATTGGTTCCTGTGCGTGCTACTTATCTTTCCTCCATTTCTATTGGCTGTAGTATATTTTCCTGCATTCACCAATTCTTTGTTCCTCGTCTTCTCTTATCAGTTTGCTGCCACCGAAATACTGTTAACATTCACTTTGGTGGAACTATATTTTCATAAAGTTTTGCCTTTTACTATTGCAGCATATTTGTATAACAATTTATCACCCGGAGAGATTAAGGGGCACATGCATCAACATAAGGAATTGGGATTCCTTAATAGCGATTTTTTTAGAAATAGCTGTTTAGGAATCGCAATTCCTTATGCATGTAGGAATCGCAAAAATAATTGTGATTCCTACATATTCCTTAATTGCGAATTGCAAATTGCGATTCGCAATTAAGGAATAGCTTCCCATTCATTCCTATGGGCCTAGAGGCCCATAGGAATGAATGGGAATTGCATGCGCAATTTGCGAGTACCAAATTGTGCATGCAATTTCAAGGGTGCAAGGGTGCCAAAAGGACACCCTGATGCACCCCTGAAATTGCCATGTGACCACATGTTGCGCACACACATGCCCCAAGGGCATGTGTGTGTGTAACATGCATTTTTCAAAGTTTTCGCAAATTACCATCAACTTTAAATTGATGGTAATTTGCGATCTCTAATTGCAAATTCGCAATTTAAAATTGCATCATGCATTGCATTTAGGGAATCGCAATTTGCGATCCCAAATGCAAAAATACCGGTCGCAAAGGGGCAGATTCTGCTAATCTGCCCCTTTGCGACCGGTATTTAGAATGATGCATGTGCCCCTGAGTGATTTGCATAGAATCACAGGATGTCGAACCGGGATCCGCAGATCTCAGTCAGCAGCTCTGGCCACGGCGCTACATCCTCTCCACTCTCGTGTTATCTGTCAGGGAGCTCCTTCCTTCTCCCGGATGATGATTACTGAAAACAGCTCTTTATTCATTACATAGGCGAAACTGATGCATTACCAATGCTTGTTTCTTTAAGGTTAAGCACTCCACAAGAGTGTATCTTTTCTCCACCTTTCTCCCTCGTGTACTTCTCTTTCCCTGTACTCTGTATGGCTCCCTGTCGCCCCTTTGCTTTTCCCTGCACCCTTCCATGTTGCTCTTGCCCTCGTTTTCTCCCCCATTCCTTTCTCACCTATTGCTTCTTGTCACCCGCCCTCTGTGGTGCTTCCCCCACCTGCGCCCTCCTCTGTCGCATGTTGCTTGTCCTCCCACCTCACCACCGTATGTGCTGCTTCCATCCCCCACCCTCCATATTGCTTCCACTCACCCTCCTTCTGTCGGCCATTGCTTCTTCTTCCCAACCCCCTGCATTGCTTTCCCCCACTAGCACCCTCTGTGTTGCTCGCCTGACCCGGACTTAAAAAAAAAAAGCTTTTGAGCATTTTTTCTTTTTAATTGCTGATCCAACTCAGGCAAATAAAAAGAAAAACATATGTTGGGCAAGCACCTACAAAATGAGCCGGCCTTTTTCATATGCTTTTTTCCCCATCTTTAGCAATGCTGTCGAGTATGTCGCAAGAAAAATGAAAAAAACAATAGATCTCAAAGGAAAGACCTATTGGCTTGGTCAATGCTTGTTTTGCTAGCCGTTGCTTTCCTTCTTTAGTTCTTCTTTTGTTATTGAAAAAAGAGTAGCAAAATCTTATCAGAGAGTGGACCGACTGTACCACTGCACTGTGGGGTGGTGGGGACATGTATTCTCGCGTATAGTGCCATAGTTCTGGGACTCTCACACGTCTGTCCTCGGATCAACGCAGAGTATTCAATTGTTCCAATATCACCACAAACCCTCCTTATTGTGTCTGTTTTCCATATTGAATATTAATTTTGATTTCTGCTCCACTTAAGGCTGGATGATACTTTATCTGAGGATTTTTCCTAAAAAGGATTAAATCTTGACCGCTGAAAAACGTGCAAGTGGCGAATCATTAAAAATGTTACATTTTGTTAAATGGAAACTGATAATCATGAAATTGTTTATAAATGTCCTACTTTTTTTTCGAATTCTTGGTGAGGGGAATTTATGTTTTTTCTTTTTTAAATGGGGACGTAGTGATTTCCATTTTATTTGTGTATCACATGAGATCTGTAAGATTCATCATTTTAGTATACATTTATGTAGAGCTTTGTTAGGAAGTTAATTTACGAGTCGTTGTTATCCATTGAACATTGTTTCAATGTGACTTTATAATATTCTTTTTCAGTTTATTTATTAGGATACATGTGAGAACTGGTACTCAATTGCCCATTTCACACTCTATTAACATATTCGGCATTGTACTGAAGTGTATTTGCTAGTCACACAAATTGTATATTATGACCCTAAAACATATATAAGGAAACTATTATACAATCGACTGTGTAAAAGATGCTGTGGGAATAAACGTAGTACTTCTTCCACTCGCGCTCTCTCTCGAAACAAAGAGTGCCAAAAAAAAAACTGACTGTTCGATATGCTCCTTTCTTGTTCATTATTGGAGTGTGATCTGGGCGGTTGTGCATGAGTGTCACTGCAGTACTGCTAAGTGTTGATAGTGTCTGGTGATACACCCCTGTGGGAATCTAGAGAATAAATGCTTTTCCCTTCCACCTCTCATGCCCCCTGGTGGGATAACCTCATCATGTTGAAGCAATGCTTAATTTGATCCGGTGGTTTCGGGTGCTCGGCACCGGCACTTAATTGCCAACGCCGGGTCTTATGACAGTCTGCCACATGGTGGTGCTGTTTTTTGTTTTTTTAGAGATGTGCACAACAACAGTTGTTTGTTAATTCAATATACATTAAAATGACTAATACCAGCCACCCGTGCCATTGGTGTAGCTTTGGGGGCGTGGTATAGTCTGAAGTGCCTCACTTGAGGGAGTGTGATGTTCCTAGGTGTGTTTATACTGTCACCTGCAGCGCTGGCAGGGGCAATGGGAGGTGCAAGCTGCAGAGGCCTCCTGACGACAGCCCTGGCACGTATTTCTTTACAAATTAAGCACTGTGTTAAGTAATTTACCTTAAACCATGTCCCGCCCCGCACTAGATGTGTGAAAACGGAAGCATTCTGTATTTCTTTTCAAGGTTATTTAACACTGGCTCAAAACAGACTGAGGGCGCACACGACCCCTCCTGAAATATTCATAAACGGCCATCAATGTTTTATCAATTTCTTATCATATATCACCTGGCCTGGTGCTTCAAGCTATTTTTCTTTTTTTTTTGGTGAGGATCATGAAAAATAGATTTGCTCACCAGCTCTCCTACAGTTTCCGCTTTGTCGTGTAATATAATATTCATCATCTTGCTGAAACCGGGCCGGACACAGTTTCATAATGCTGGTACCCGTGCTTCAGAAGGGCACGAGGGCTGCAATCCCACTGCAAATTCTGGCCAGCCTTGTGCCAGATACTCTCTCTCGCGCTCTCTCTTCTGAGGATCCCATCTATTTTGAAAAGGGATATGCAGAGACCTTGGGCAGTAGGAGATGACATCATAACATGCAGAATGTAATTAAAGGGGCATAGTCTGTGTGCTCGGTTATGGTAGCGGTACTGGAATATAGTCTGTCATAAAAAGCATAAGGAATGGAAGCACTGCTGCCTCGAAGAAGCGCTGGAGGAACGTATTCATGAATTTACTAATGTGCGCAGTGTATATGCAGCTTTAACAGAAGGTTAACACCGAGGACTTCATAGGGGCTAGGCTAGGGTGTCCTTATTAGACAGGAAATGGTTAAGCCTGGACGTGCTTGTTCTCTGCTGTTTCTCCAATTGGTTCAGTTTAACAAAACCAAGACCACAGCTCCCAGAATGTGCCAGTTTAATAAAGTCCAGGACTTGAGAGCAAAGTGTCATGGGGACATTCAGTCTGTGTAAATTCTAAAGCTGTGGTGGATAAACAAGTGATCTGCTCCCGCATATAGGCAATATCCGGTATCAGTAATGAAGGCACCATCTGGTGTTTACTTACCTAACAATACATAGTGTCTAAACTCTGTAAAGTTTTAGCATATATAGATGAGTAAGAGTGAAGAAAAGGGATATCTACTAGACAACTAGAGTTAAGCTGGATTTGTCTATAATGTCACTCGGAACTTTGAGGGGAAAATATATTCATTTTTCATCCATCTGCCATTTTATGTGTATGTTGCTCTAAACTTTCAGAATTTATGCAAGACAAAGGAGTAATGGTTGAGCCATACATAATTTGAACATCTCCCTCCATGCTAAATAGTTTTTTTTTTTTTTAAATTCCCCAGTTACCCACCATCAACACCCTCTAAATTTTCCATCCCCCTGGTGAAATTGAAACACAAAGTGGTGTTCTGCCATCTACCAACTAATCACATCTAAGTGCGATGGCCAGCAGTATAAGGCCAACTTTGGTCCATAACAAATTTATTATGAAAATAAATGCTGAAAGAGTCCCAATGAGGGTCCCCAGTGAATGTATATCCTAATCCTAATCCAAAAGTGCCAATTAGATTGGATGAGGAGGCCTCACCCACTAGTTGTGGGATGTTTCATCATCGGCAACCTCTTCCCACCGATTATTTTGGTTTTAATTACCATATAGATGCCAGCACCATTAAATTTAAGCAGACATCTTTAATGGCTTTTTAACTCACTACCTTTTTCTTTGGGCCCCCACTTAGTTTAGAAGTGCATCCCTGTCGTCAGGTGTATGTCCGCCCTCTATCAAACCAAGGTTTTAGAGGGCGAGGACTGGTTAATGATGAAGCATGACACCAGGTGGTGTGTGAGACCAGTCCTTCATTTTATGTGAGATGCCTTCACTCACAGACTAAAACTGCACTAGCACTTGTGACACCCCACTGGGAGCGGCTTTATTGTGGTACACAGTTTATGTTGGAGGCTGCCGACTCCCAGTACCCCGTGCCTCTGGTTCCCTTACCCCAGATTTGGTCTGGACGTTGTGGTTATCTACCCCCATCTCTCCCATTCTGTTATGTTGTGTCCTGCCATCTGCCCACATTGCTTACTCTACAATTATACCTCTGCCCCCAACCAAATACATATAAACCAATACCTAGTCTCCTGGCTGTGTCTTCCTTCCCTGCCCAAAGCTGAATTCTCCACGCTGACATCTGTGAGATCCACTGATCAGTGTGGTATGTTTTCCTCCTGTCAGCACCTGTCTGCAGAGAACCCACTCTGATCGAGGAAGTTGGTGGGTGGTGGAGGCACAGCACTGAGTTCTCCTTTCTCCCTCAGTTCTTCAGAGTGCTAAAGATAAGAAACTGAATGTCTGCTTTTTGCTGTTGTAAAGCATTTGATACATGATGTTGTGCCTTTTACTGTCTCCATCAAACACAACCCCTTTGCTGGAGGAGCTCACTTATAGGTAAATGTCTGAACTGTATGCATTTTGGTTTTGTTCTGAATTGGGCTTAGGACGTTGCATAGATTAGGACCATATCATGTTTATTTTACGGTTCATAGTGTGAATCAGACCCAGATGGGCAACAAAGTGCTTTGAAGAGGAGCATGAGCTAATTGTTTAAATCGTGTAGTCCATATGGAGAAATATACAGCTATTAATCAGGGACATGATGGGGATAAGCATGCATCTCGTTTAATGGGTTATGTGAAATTGCAAAACATGAGTTGAACAAAATGAGAAATAAGGTGCACTGGAACAGGAGGTACCACCACCAGCAGTGCCACGTTGGGGCAACACTCTGGCAGCAAATGTAAAACCTGAAGTGCATGTGCATTAATGGACTGATGGGGATGGGGATGGGAATGGTCGATGGTGGCAGGTGGATTTTTAGTCCCTCAACGACTAGGTCCATCCTGCGACTGAGGGCACCTCGGCTATGTCAAGCCTCTTTGCTGTAGTAGCAAACTTTGTTGTAGAGGAGATAGGACCCATTTTCCTGCTTAAAATCTGGGGCTTATTATCAGCCCCCACATGAGTATCCAGGATACTAGAGTTATTTAAAGGCTTTATTGAGTCATGTGTAGATTTAGAAACTAGGGGGCTGGGGTGGGCTTACTCCCAGAGGCTAATTCCTTAATTTCCCCTTCCAGGGTATTTAGCATTTCCAGGATCAGTGCAATAGCGAAGTTAAACACCCCTTTATTTTATTTACTAATTTTCCCCAAGCCCATTTAGCTCCACCTGGCCAATGTCTTGTATCACAACTGGAGGAGAAGCTGGTTGATACGAAGGTCTCGGGTTTTGCAAAGTAGATCTAATTTTTGGACTTGGTTTTCTAGCAGTAGCTGAGGCTGGGCTTGGTTTCATTTTCCTCTTCTTTTTTGCCACATGTTCACATGGACTGTTATTGAAGCCAGGACCAGGACAGGGACCAGATGTTGCTGTCGGCAGACTAGATACACTAGTTACAGATCCCCCTTCTGTTGCCCTCCTTCGCCCAAACAAAACAGCCTCAGGCAGCAAATGGTTTCCCGGGACTGCCTCAGCGTGAGCAGATCTTAAGGTTGCGGTTGGGAAGAACTTAACCATGAGGTGACAGGGCTTAAGTCTTCTCCACATTCCAGTGACAACAGTCTCTCTGCCAGTTCAATCTCCTTTTACACTACATTAACAGCCCGCATCAGAAACAAATCCAGAGTAGTTCCTGCATAAGATCTGGTTGTGGCATTATCCCTCCCACATGGCAGCTTGCGTTTCCCATGAGCTATGTAGATTACAGCCAATCTCACTCACTTGTGAGCCAGTATCAGCCTAAAGAAGAGAAATAATAACCTATAACGGATAGGCTGGCTGATGTCATACACCAGTCACTTACCTCGTCCCCAGGTCATAGGGACCTACCGCCACCTCCACCCACACACACAACCAATATTAGGTATCCAGGTGTCAGCCTGCAGCCTCCTTATTAGCCCCCAAACATCCTTCAACCGTCTCCAACAGTCTCTAAAATGCGAGCCAAAGCCAAGCCAAGCTGAGACTAAGCTTCCGCCTCCAAGACCTCAAGGCCTCTCCTATGAACCTAATTCCTCTCCGTCTTTCTCCCAGCCACTCCCAGGTGATTGGGGCAGTCAGGGTCAGTGAGGGTCACTCTTCCGCCAAAACCGCCAAGTGCAATGCTGTGCAAAGCACCCACAGCCCTGCTGTACACCTGAAACTCACCCATCTCCACAAGTGAGTCAGGCGCAGTGGTGGCTGGTGCTAAACGCAGCACGAGCATGGGCGAGATTATCTAGATTAGAACAAGACCAGACCAAAAGCTCCCACCCATAAGGTAGCGTCACACCGGGAGACAAGGCTATTATCTGGATGCCCCCAATTTTTCTCCCTCTGTTCCGCTCTCACCAGGGCGCCAGATGCAAAGAGTAAAAGCGTAAACGTGGCAGAGAGCGGTAAGCAAAGGAACATGACATGCATCCCAGTGGGTGGGGTCTCCAGCCTCCGGTCTCAGTTTCAGCCCCCCTCTAGGAGTCTAGACCACCAGTGCTGCATCGGCTCCAACGGCAGCCATCCTGTTGGCAGCCTTCCTGGCGTGTGACACGTGAGCACGTGGGTGTGGGCAGGCACGAGCACAGCAACGGAGAGGAGGAAATATCCAAAACATCATACCCATAGAAATAAGATGAGACTTGAGAAAGTTCTGGACATGGTAACTGTCCAATCATATATCCTATTGTCATTCTGTGAAGGCACGGAGCCCTATCTATCATGGATAAAGGCACCAGAACACAGATTTTACTTAACTCGCCTTCGAGTGAATATGATCCACTTCCTGGTGACTTTCCCCTTACTGGGACATGGTTTGCATCATTACCCTGTTGCCAATGTGATAGAATCTCCATACAGTCCACTAAACACTTAGGGGCCGATTCCGATCTCGGCCGGTAGGGCTCCGAATCGGATTTGGCATTACCGGATCCGATTCGGAGCCCTCTTTCCCGACCGAATCGTACGCGGGTCCGGCCGAGCGAGTACGATGCAAGCGACCGCGAAATCGCCGACCGACTCGAACGCGGCTACAACACGCTCCGACCGACTCGCACGGACACAACTCGCACCGCGCAATGGAGACGTTCCCCGGCCGGGTAAGTACGATGCGCACCGCGAGCTGTCCGACCGACTCGCGCCGTCCGGCTCGAAAGAGCTGTCGGAGCCGGACTTTGGGGGTCCGCGTCGGACCCCCCCTGTACGCGTAGCCGCGCGAGTCGCACACAGGGGGGACCCATGGGTCCCCCCTACCTGTGCTTGTACGGCACGATGCGCTTCGACGCGTACCCACTGTAGGGGGCGCCCCTGTTCGCCTTGCACCCATTGAGTCAATGGGAGCTTGCGTACGCGTTGTACGACCGGCTCCCATTGACTTCAATGGGAGTCCGACCGAATCGAGTCCGGGTGCATGCGTGCGCATCGTACTCGTTCGGTCGGACTGCCAGAGTCCGATTCGGTCGGAATTCTCTCCGGGTCCGGCTCGGTCGGAGAGATTTCCGGCCCGAATCGGAATCGGCCCCTTTATGTTATTTTGCACTTTATATTCTGTTTTTAGAACCCGTTTTTTGTGCCCACTTTTAGTCAGGAAAGGTTTTAAAACACATCAAGTAGGTTTATTGTTTCTACAATGCTGTGATCTCCAACAATCTGTTATGCAGTGTTGAACTTTATTATTCAGAATAGAAGCTTAAGGGAAAAAAATGCAGCATGATTCAGCTATGATGCCATGGAAGGGCAATGATGACGTACATTTCAGTAATTGACTTTTGTGATTTCAGTGTGTGTGATCTGTTTGTAATTGTTTTTAACTTGTGCTTTTATGGTATGTTTTTGACCGAATAAAGATTATTTTGAACCTTAGATAAAAAGCTTTGATTTCTACATATTTGGGTAGAAGAGAGGTGAGAATTGCGCAACTTCCAAATGATAGCATATTTACAAAGGTGTAATTTTTTCGCACAACATATTTTTGACTTAATATTCTAAAGACCACCTTCTGAAAGAATTTATTGAAACTGCATATTTTTAGGAGGTATGGAATTCCAGACTCTGTTAAAAAACTTGGATTTAAAAAGTTACCTTTCTGAAGAGAAGGGTTTCCAGATGGAGATTAGCAGCACCATGAGCTCCCAGAGATATGCCTCTGTTATAGCAGTTTGAAGGTTCATTGGTTGATGGAGTGAGCAGTTCCATAAATGAAGGTTCCTGGCTGGTTGGTAGTCAGTGGCCATTCCATGAAGGTATTCTGGCACTTTCCCCCAGTATGGTTTTTGAACAGTTCAGAGGACCTTGAACTTGATCCTTCCCCCCCCATTGGAAGCTAGTGAAGAGCCTTCTGTGCTAGTTTAATGTGATTGCGTTTATAGAGTTTCAACAAGTCTATGATCTGTAGCAAGGAAAGTTGCTTATTGTCCCTCCGGCCCCTACACCTGATAACTGCATTGATTTGTGGCATGAAGAAGATCTACACATAAAAAATAATCCCTAGGTTTGTGACCTTTTTAAAGTAGTTGGGCTATTCCATAATTTTGTGTCAAACTAAAGGTCTGGATTTTGGGTTCAGTCCTTCCTTTTACTAGGGCTTTGGTTATAGCATCATTTTCATAAAAAAAACTTTCTTTCATCCAGTGTGTTACCTAATTAAGGCATAAGGTGATATGACAGGCTTTCTTTGTTTTTCTCTGGCTTAAAAATGGATTTGTGTGTGTCGTTGGTACATATTTGAGAACTCACCTGGTATTGCTTCAAGACCTGTGACAAGTGATGGATGTAGGTAGATGCTGAGCAACAAACAGATCATTGATGACTGGGGTGTGATGCAAGACAGCCATGAAAATAATTTCACCTGGGCCATTCTTATCTCATTTGGAAAACAGTATTTGATAAAAGCCAAGTCAATTCGGTACATGTCTATCCCATTTTACAGCATTTTTCATGGGTGCTCCGTGATCCACCATGTTGTAAGCAGCTGAGAGATCAAAGAGTATTAAGGATGTTGCTTTTTGTCTTTATCCAGCAAGGGAGGTAGGTTCTTGGATATTGGCTGTGTCTTTTAGCTCCGAGTATTGAGTAGTGATCATTAAGCAAACAGTCTTGTAACTTTTCTCTCCATGATGCTGATGGGAAAGAGCAGGACAGCAATTTGCCAGGATATTTGGCTCTACTGATGTCTTCCTAATGAGTAAGTTAACAAAGACATGTCTGGGTGAGCCAGGAACTACTCTTTACTTTGATGCCGTTATCTGCAACTTTTTCCTCTCCAGTGGCCTGAAGTTCTTAAAGGAGGGTTGAGTCAGCAGCGACTTGTTTGAGGGATGCTAGTTAAATGGGACAGGTTTGTAAGACATTGAGAGAAGATTTTTGCTTAATGTCCAGGAGGTCCTTCAAATGTTGTTGGTAGGTGCTGGGTGATTTTGTAGGGTTTCTTGGTCTGACAGGTCTTGGAAGATGATAATTTCTCTTATTTGGTTGGAGGCCTCATAGAGGTGTTTTGCACAGTAAGCTTTGTTGCTCTCCCTAATGGCTGTCTGATGGATTTCCTGAGTCTGTTGCAGAGAAGTTTCTCTTTGGTAGATGATGACTTGTGCCATTTGCACTCCAGGTTGCAACCATACCATTTCAGTTGTGCTAGTTTCTCGCTAAATGATATATAGAATGATTTTATGCCAGATTTGGGTTGAGATGGACTGGGAAATTGGTGATGAGTAAAAGCGAGGTCAAGCATGTGCCCAATTGTGTGCATTGCGAAATTCACTATCTGGCCTTATATCTTTTTGAGGAAGTTCCTTATCTTTTTAAATTCTAGTTTGCCGACCTAGAGGATTAAACCGCCCAAAACATTACTTTTGTGGCTAATATGTGCAAGCAGAAAGCCATTCCAAGGAATTCATCCAGGAAATGAAGCCCAAAATGGGGCAAAGAACCACATAGGCAGACTTTAATATGCGAGGAATCAAAGAGTAATCAGCCTACAGCTGCATTCGACACCGCAGAATCAAAAGAAACAGAAGCAAAAAATACCAGACTAGAGTGCTTGAGAAAGACATTGGGGGATTGCCAGATGATGGCCTATCAGATGTCATACACATCTATTAAATAATAGGGCAACCCAATTATCCCCCAGGAGTTAGGTGTTGATAAACCCAGCAAAAATACTGCTAGAGAAGTGACTTTAAATCAGCAAATCTTAGAAGTAATCTAGCCTAAATACTTAATAGAACTTCACATATCATATATAAGCAATAAAAACAGTGCTTGAAACACAAAATTAATGTGAAACAGTGAGAACAGGAATACATGCGATACCCAATATACAACTTTAATTTTATACATAGTTTATCAAAAACGTTCTCTAAAAGCAATTAACATTTTAAAGGAAAGACAATGAAAGTGAAGTCAGAAATAACTGTTACGAATTACAATGACTGCTAACTAAAAAAAGCATTTGCAATGCAATAGGTCTCGCATTTACACGAGTTTTATCTATTGGCATTGTAAATGACTGCCTTTTATTTATGTTTTCGTTTTTAAAACATAAATAAAAGGCATTGTCATTTGCAATGCTAATAGCTTCAACTCTCGCAAATGCGAGACCTATTGCATTGCAAATGCTTGTTATAATCGTGATTGTATATGTAACTTGTTAATATGTAAATTCCATCACGAGTACCTAATGTAACTTACTTAGTTCTATTGTAAAGCGCTCTGACACCTTTGGGTAAAGTTCACGCTTTATAAAATTGCATTAAATAAATCTATAGGAGCCAGTGCTTCCTCCATTTAAACTCACGGCTTTCTCAGCCTCCCAACAGTTAGGAGACCCATGATTAGATTCAGCAGCAGTGCGCCATCTCTGGCCTTTGTGGGGATTGCATGTAAATTAACTTTAAGAACATTCCCATCTCCTGTCTGCTCCGCCATAACACTGAGGTGTTTAAGCACTATAAGCACACAGGACAGGTATCCCAGCAGGGAGAAGCGCTTAGCAGCAGAATAGACCACTTGACGCTTTGTAGCACGTCACGATTAGTGAGACTGGAGTGGCCCTGCCACCGGTCGCTGGCAGAGCCATGCTTGGTAACTCCCAGTAAACAAACCCCAAGCCTGGGGTCCTCCTGCCCGGAGCTACAGAATCGATGGAGTGTGCTGCAGCACATGTGAAAGGGGAAACATCTGACAACAGGGCGGTCTTCGGGCCAGTAGTGCGGTGCTGGTGCTGGTGCCTGGGGTGTGTACCGACTGCCACTCTAGTGCAGTGTCCAGATGCCTATTAGTGAAGCAGCGCCGACGTGCAGGAGTGCCTAACACCCTGGTGGAGAGCAGTGCTGCCAACCATGGCTTTCAGCTCCGCGTCAGTAGTGCATTCCTGCAGTCCGTGAAACGTGCTGTGTGCCGCATTGCAGCACTGTTATCCAGAGGTTTCACTTTCGTGTAAGCAGTGCAGCACAGTTTTATAAGGGGTTCAACCTGCACAAGGGGCGCATAATCACTCCTTTGGTGGAGTACCGCAGTACAAAGCTTCCACCCGTGAAGTTCTTTTCCCTGCCACAAGTGCAGTGCTGCGATTCAGTGAACATAATTGCTCCCATCAGTGTTGCAGTGCCGAGCAGTTGTGCCGCCTAGAGGGCCATCTTCATCAGTGAAGCAGTGCATAATGCTCCCCTTGCCCCCGGTGGTGCCATCGAAGCTTTAGTTTCTTGCCAGTAGAGCAGCTCTGCCACCCAGACGTGTGTATTTCCATCAGCGGTACATAGCACCCTCTTCGACTTCAGTGCTGTACCGCAGGCCAGTGTTGTTATGCAACAGTCTGCAACCTTTCAATAGCGCAGCGCAGCTCTCCATGGCACATGACAGCTCCTTCGGTGGAACGCGCTAGTGCAGCGCCCCTATACATGGCGTATAACTGCTCCCTCGGTGGAACATGCTAGTGCAGTGCCACCACGGGCGGTTCTATTCCCTGTCAGTAGTGAGTGAAAAATAGCGCAGTGCTGCCATCCTTTGGGAAGCGCTGCTGCCGTGCACGGGGCATAGCGCCCCCTTCAGTACTGCAGAGAGTCATTGAGGGCACGCACTGTTGTGCTGGGAAGCGGTACTCTAGTCTTAGGGGATCAATAATCATCATTGGATCGCGTACCCTTTAGAAAAGAGTAAATTGGCAAGTTTCAGACTGCAACTATCACATTTTCCTCTGACGCAGGTGCGAGTGGGCGCTGCACACCCAGACTCCACTTTGAACAGTGCCAAGTTGGCTATGTCAGACTTGGGTGATGAAATCCTAATGGGGCCTGGCTCATGGGCCACAGGTGTACGACACCCCGTTCCCTTTGTCCTGTGGGGGCACTCCGACAGCCCCCATGAGAGGGTTAGTTTGTGTGTTGTATAATACCCATTTCAGTGGTGCACTATTGTCTTCAAGTGCATACTGTTCTCCGCCAGCTATTCGCTGTTGTCCTGGTGTACACAAGCTTCCCTTGCCATGGTTTGTTCTGTGTTCGGAGTGTAAGGACACACATTGCCTTTTTGTATTGTTATCCTCCCCCTTCTCTCTTTGTCCCGCCCTCACCTTTTCGCAATCCTCTGGTTTTACTTTCATGTTCAAAACAAAGAGCGACAAAGAAGAGAGTGGCGGGATCTCTTGAGTCCTGGCGCGAAGCTCTTCATGTAATAACACCTATTAATGGGCAGCTCCAGACTCTGACCTGCTGCCAGGGACGACGAGCCCGTGGGTGGCGCCCCCTAAGGAACAATGCTTTACCTCGGGGTGGATGGTGGGGGTGCGCCAATGGTAATGCCGCCCTTCACATGAAGTCAGTAGGACGGGGGCTTCTGGGTGACGCCGGCATTCCACAGCCGAAGGCTGGCCTATGAGATTTCTTTCTGCTGCAGGCTGGTCCGGCCGGTGCCGTCAATCGAGTGTAACACAAGTCTGATAACCGCGCCAACCAACTTAGTTTGTATTCTCCCAACCATTATTATATTAATTCCAGTTTTATTTGACACCATTCGGCCAATTGGGACTCTGGTGCGTAAGAGCAAATTAAAACCAGTGTTCGAGCCTTGGCGTTGGCTCAAAATCCGGATCTAGGACTTTAAATTCAAAATGAATAAATAAATGGAAACCCCAAAAGGGCAGAGGTGGGAGAACGATAAAACGAGTTAGGGGAGCTGCACTAGTTAAAGTGCGCATGGCGCGCTGAATGTTGCAGGAAAGCATGTCGTGCCTGCAGTAGGAAAAACTCATTAAAGAAAGTAGTGCTTACAGCCTAAATAACACGTACTCTGTAATAACTGAAGTAAAGGGGCCAGTAACCATGAGAGGTTGCAAATGAAGAGAAGGCCGTACTAAGGAGGGATTAACAAGCCGATTACTGAATCAGAAGCCAGCATTTATGAAGGACAAAGACACAAGCCAATGAAAAATATGGGCGGAGAGTGGGCGGGGCTTCTATTCCATACTCTACTACAGCAGATCGCCAGAGCAGCACATTCGCGCTGGCTCAGGCGCGACCTAAAAAGAAATTAAAAAGTATTTTCAGAAAAAGTCAGTTTGGTGGGAGGAGGCAAAATCCACCCCATGAAGAGATAGCTGGAGGTGAGCCACCACACCAAATACCCATGACAGTCCTTGGAATAGGGTGTACCTGGGGCCTATAAGGTAAAATGTTGAGACAATCAGTGAAAATGAAGCCGGAGCCAACACACCATAAACGGACAAGCTATTTTGTCCATGATGCTGGTTCAACTACTTTACAGAGGTGGCAGTGACATAGAGGAGGACACACACCTAAGCCTGGAAGGCTTGGGAGCAAAGCTTTCCTAACTACAGTGTTGATCCAAGCACCAATGAAGCTCAGATCTTGCTTGGGCCTTGGTTTATACTTTTCATAATTGAAAAGACAACTATGGTGAATCAGATAGTTGCAGCTCAGTGCAACGTCTTTCTTGCAAGATCATAACTGGAATGAACCACCAGCCAATGATCATAAGAATGTAGAAAAATGACTTGGAGGTACAGTTTTGTCAAAACCTTTGTCGTGGACTTGATGCGAATGAACAACAATCGAAAATGCAAAGACAATCGGGCATTCACACCAAAGGAACCTCTGATGTAGGTAAACAGGAATGTGAAAGTTAACATCCAGTAGCTAATGGAGAAAATACAATGCCTAGGAGCGAGTAGAGGGATGAAATGATGAAAAGTCTTCCTACAGAACAAAGCAGTCTTGAGGAACTTATTCAGGAGCTCGGAAATCCCCTAATGACTTGAGGACCAGAATGAAGGGGGGCAATACTGGTACCTGACTTGTCCGGATGGACACAGGAAATATCGTTCTTGGAAATTAAGTCCTTGATATTTCTTGGTGAACCCACATGGTCAAGGAGTGCTTTAGCCAATGTGCCAAGATGAACCTTGAGTCCACCTTAATAATTCAACCAAATGGCCCTGTGGATGATATCCAATGCTCAATTGCCAATGACCCATAGACACCAAATGGAAAGAAACAGAATGATATGGTCCTCACTGGTACAAACAGCCCCAGTCAGGGCAGGAAAATGGAAAATGGGACCGACTAAGATTGATGTTGACTGGGAAGTGGGACAATTCCGGATTCCTAGTATTCCTCCTACTTACAAATTGTTACTTGTTCAGACTTTAAACTAGAAGGTGGCCACCTCAGAGCAGAGGGTGGGATAGAAGGCTACACTCTTTGTATGCAGTGGGCCCCTGGAACAGGTTTCATCCGCCACAAAAGGCCACTCACTACTATTGTTATGCAGTTTTAGTAATTGTCTTTAGTTGAATAAACATACACAGACTTGCAAGTCAACTGAGTTCTTAATTTTGGACTTCCCTACTTCGAATTAGTAGTAATGGACAATGCGCCAGACTAGTCTCTCTTCTGCTGTGATGAGTCCTCTCTGCACCTGGAAAAGTCCACTAATCAGTTCATCAAGATGTGGAATTACAATTTTGGGTGACTTTTTTGCACACCTAAGTTATACCAACATAATAGTACACATTTGTGAATCTGGGGCCCTTATTGAGCCTTCCAAACTGGAAAGCTGGTTAAGTATGTGGGTCTCAAACTGGATGTGCCAAAAGGGATTCCACAACCACTCACAGTGGACATACTTGTATTGCTATTCAGTAAGGATGTGGTCTTGCTGTTTCGACTGTACTACCATTTCCTGGGCAAGCTTAGTTCAGATTTCGCATTTGGTCAAGTCTTAATTTGTTAGCAGAGATCAGCTTTAACAATTTGAATAAAATATCAGCTATTGCTTTTATCTGCCTAATCTGGAGGGGTATGCTGGGATGCGGATCTCAGCTGATTGTGCCACAGTGCCTTAAGGTGCACCTTAAAAATGAGGCTGAACACTGTTTACAAGTGTAATCCCATCCATAGAAGGTTGGACCACCACTTTTAGGGTTAGGAGAAATAATGATTTCATCCCCTTATTTTCTGGCAGTCAAGCTATAAAAGGATAGGATGGTACTCTTAGGAATTGCAGTTGGAATGATTGATTAGAGCACTTCCATTTATCGTTTCATGCTATCTACATTTACTTAGATTTACATATAAATGGATAAAGTTTAATGAAAGACACTAGCCATGGTTTATCAACAGATTGCTTTACCCAAATGTGCTTGGACGACTAGGGAGTACTGTGTTGCATACATGCTGACTAAACCTGATACTTGGGTTTATTAAGATTACCATACAAATTTAGTAATAGCTGTTGTCACGTGGAGTGTAGAACACCTATGGAAAAGACCACTGTGGTTAAATTACTTAAGAATCTGGCTTACATATCGATATGGATATCTATTTGCAGTGAATAAAATCAAGCTCCGGATACATTGAGCTTTAGAAGTGGGATATGCTATACCTTACCCTAATCTGCAAACTGCATTGCCTTAAATAATGATTTTCTTCATTAGGAAAAATAAGTTCTATTTTTTTTAAAGACACCGGGCATGTATAATGCTTCTACTTTTTTTACTATTCTTCCAGCAGGAAAAAATATTTAAACCTTCAATTGAAAACACTATAAATCCTATAAACACAATTGTAGAATTGACTAAATACTTTAATTAGTCTTTTTCATCCTAGATCATCACATCTTATTCTCAACTCCTTTCTTTAGGTTGAGCCTATTAGACAGTGCTGCTGTCTGGTTGCGAAGGACACATTGTGGGCTTACCAAGAACATATAGGGGAATGGAGCCTTCCCATTGCTTTGCTTGCCTGTCAATCTCAATTGGCTGCTTCTTATTTATGTACCAGCTTGTCAATCTTACGTTTGTCCCTCCCATGGAGCACAGTCTCTTTACCATCTCTTTTGATTGGCTGGCTTTTATGCTTCCACTGCTTGCTTTTCAAGCATTACGTTTTTCTTTTTGGCTAAGCACTCCACAAGACTGCATGTGTTTTATAGCTCTCTCCCTTGTGTACTTCTTTATGTTGCATTTTGCTTGCAGTCTTTTGCCCATTGCTTTCTCGCCCGTTGGCTTTTCCCCAGCCCGCTCCATGGTGCTTTCTCACCGGTTGTTCCTTTTTCCCATCCCCCACCGTCCATCCTTTTGCTTTCCTTCTCTGTTGCCATTGCTTCTCATCCAAACACCTGTGCGGCTACATCCACCTGCACCCTCCATGTTGCTCTCCCCCACTCACACCCTCCGTGTTTCTCCCCACATCCCCCACCAACACTTAAGAAAACATGTTTTGCACATGTTTTTCTTTCAATTTGCCTCTTCAACTCCAGTGGTGGCTCCTCCGCAATGGCGGAGTAGGGTCACCCCACAGCCTGGCTCAGAGCCAGCAAATGTAAAATAAAACGATATTCTTGCATTTTTTGTTTTTGCATTTGCCGGGTCTTAGCCAGCGGTGTTGGGAGGGGCGGTGTCTAGGTATGGGAGGTGGGAGGAGGAGTGCTACGTGCAGTCCACTCCCTAAATGCGCATATGTATTTTGGCCGTCCGTCCAAAACACACACGCGCACTTAGGTTTCCTCCAGTTCAGCTGCATTGAGCAGCCAGGCTGGAGAAACCCCACGGACCCCCTGGTCTGAGCAGGGCATCTTTCCTGCCTGCTCAGATCAATCCCTGAGCTGCTCTGCCGCACAGGGATTGGATGGGAGTCTGGGTCCCAGGGGCTGCTGGGGCTGCTGGGACCCAGGAAGAGGAGAGGCGGCAAACGTGACACGACGCTGGAGGCGGCCGGCGGCAAAAGGTAAGGGTTTTGTTGTTGTTGTTGTTTTTTTTAATAGTGTATTTCTAACAAATCCCCCCCCGCCCCCCCTCCCCACATGAACCTTCTCCCCCTACCACCCTTTGTTTATGGTGGCCACCGCTGTTCAACTCAGATTGGCAAATAGGGAGAAAACAAAAGTAGCCTCATCATTTTGTAGGTGCATACATGCGTTATGCACCTACAAAATGATGCAGCAGGCCTTTCTGCATAACATCGAGGATACTGTACAGCATGGTTAACAACCACTGATGAAGCCAATAGACCTGAAAGGCTTGACCTATTTGCTTTGCCAATGCATGGTCTTTGATGCAATCCATTTAATCATTCCAATGAATCCATTCTCTTCCAATTGTCGAACTCCAATCCATGTGCCATCATGTTTCTCAGTCTTTGGAGCATTACCTTGCAACAAAATGCCAACATTTTAAAATTCGACTTAAGAACCAGAAGAATGGACAATTTATCAAATAAAACACTATAAAGCATTGACTGTAAAACAGTACAATTACTGTAATCGCAATCACCGCCCTAAGGATATTAAAGAAGCTACATAGCTTACAGCTCAATATGAATATCGTCCAGCTCCCCCTTTTTTTAACTTTAGGTGAAAAAAAATACTTGCCTCTTTCTATACTAGAATATAAGCCGCATTTCATGAACATAGTCCAGTATTTAAAAGCTATCCCCTCAGTAAACTTAAAATCAACCTCTGTACATTCAGAGCCGCCAATCAGTCTGCAGCTTTCATGACGGCCTCCATATATACACCCACTGTAGATGCTTTAGATGCTGTAGCACCTCTTAGAGAATATACCTCAAAAGTGTCTACATCTGTTGGCTACAAAAACCACTCTACATCCCTCACTGAGGTGGGAGAGACCACTGCATGACGAGGGCAGTGGGTTCCGTAGTATATGCAACTAGTCATACCGGTCTCCCTCAATGATTTGTTCCTTCTCTCATAACCCTACACACTTAAACTCACACACTGCTTCAGCTGCACTGGAAATGCATTTTATGAAGCTGCCATGGTGCTGGTCTCAGCCAACCTTTAAATGATTGAACAGATTTTGTTAGCGAGGGAACCCTGTGCTGCACCACCGATGTAATCTCTGCGTTTGCGAAACCCACAGATTGCCCACCTCTAACGACCAGCCACCATATTGTCGTACACTAGAAACGTTTGCACATAATCAAAAGACAACCAAAAGAAGTACTTAGCATAGTTACAATATAGGCCGAAAACAACAACACAATCCAATCCTCTGTTTTTGAGTCAGCCTGCGTGTTTTCTGCTCATGTTTAAAGAAAAAGCATGAATAAAAAGAATACGCACAAGCAGAGGATAGAATTGTGTTGTTGTTTTTGGCCTATATTGTAACTATGCTAAATACTTCTTTTGGTTGCCTCTCGATTATGTGAGAACCTCTAAATGATAAAACACCTGGAGAAAAATAGTTTCAGCCATGTCCACGGCTCAGAATGTAAAAATCATACAAAAGTCAAACAAAGCAACAGAACAAACTTCCCTGACAGCTCTGTAATGGGCAGTGGATCATTCTCTGGCCACTCCAATTATAGGTAAAAGACAGTCAGTCATAAAACTTTATTCGATTTCAGTGAATCATAAAAAAACACAAATACATTTCAAACAACAAATCAAAAATGTTAAAACTTTGCGAGAAATCTGTACAGAATAAAAGTTTGTTATTATTGGCAGAAAGTGCAAAAGTGCAGTGCTAAACGAAATTATAGCAGCAAACAAAAAACAGTTTAAAAAAAAAAACACTAACCATAACGCTTCCTAATACTGACAGCTCCCTTAATAAAATTGAGAACAGCTAGGCAAATTTCATAAGATCCTAACAAATATAAGATTTAAAAACCCTTCTTAAGGGAACTAGGGCTATGCAATCTCAAAAGTGGAAGTCAAAAAGTTTTCCTCTGAGAGTGGTAAAAGGCAGAAAAAAAATGTATGGTGGATTGTTTTGAATAATTATCGCAAGGACAAGGAGGGGGGGCCTGTGTCCACCCTCCTTGAGTACGGAATGCTACCAAAAAGTGCACCATGCCTAGTCTGAAACTAGTTAAATAAAAATCTGTGCTGAGATTTTAAAATGAGTGTCAAATAAAATTGTGTTGCTAGTAAAAGGGAATCATCCATCAGGTTAATATACATACAAAGTTGGCGAGGAGTTGCTCTTTTGCGGTTTGCCAATGCCTTTTCCGTATAAGCTGTCTTCAAGGGCACATTTTATGTAGCTGAACCATGGGATATTCTTGTAGTTACTCACGGTCAAGCAGTGCGTTAAGATTTGCCTGGTAAGGTCCAAATCATCCATGGCCCAGTTTTTTACCCCAAGAAGTAGGGGTGCAAGCCCAATGCTGTCTTCTAAGTAGCTAAGCCCGACTTCAAAGTAACCAAACGAAGTTGAGAACCCCTGAGAGACCATCAAGAGTCTCTTGAGGAAGGTTTTCTCATTGACTTGGAGCTGAGAACAATCCCCATAACCCCATACCCTGCACCATAGGTTGCTATGGAAATGCACTTTGCCTTATAAATCGTTAACATTTCTCAGATTGGTTTCTGCCTGAGCTAAGCTGCAGATGGAAAAGGAGCCTTAACCGCCCTATTAACTTGCTGCACCTTCAAAGTTAAAAGAGAATCCCATTTAAGCTTCTTATTAAAAAAGAACCCCCAGGTAACAGAAATTTTAAACAGTTTCCATATTTCCTTGTAAATAAAAGGTCTTCGTTTTGGTTCTTTTTGGACCTCATACCATTCTATGGGAATTTTTAAGATTTACTTTTAAATCCAAGGAAGACATGAATTCCACACAAGCGTCAAGGGCTTTTTGCAGGCCATTAGCTGTCCTTGCCAAGAGGACAGCGTCATCTGCGTAAAGAAGAGTTGATACAAACTGATTGCCAACCTTAGGAAAATCCAAGTTCTTCTGCAAAAGGAAGGACTGAAGGCCATTTATATAGACAAGGATCAAGAAGGGGGCTAGGATACAGCCCCGATGAACATCCTCAGTTTAGAGTAGTGATTCAGTGCATTCACCATCAGGGCCATAGCGTACTTTCACCATGGTGTTCCATAGGAGCCTCCTAAGGAGGTTAACTAGGGCTTCCTCCACCCCCATGTCACCCATCATCCTCCATAATTTCTCCTAATTTACAGTGTCGAAAGCCCTTGACAAGTCCATGAAGGCCAGATGTATTAAACTCTTCATGGACCTTGTATACTTCCTGACAATTAGTGCTAAGTTCATACACTGCTCAACTGTTCCACGGCCAGCCCTGAAACCGTATTGGGTCCTAGATATTAAATTATTTTCAGCAACCCATGTTTCTAGATGGACTAAAAGGACTCTGCCTAGTACCTTAGCGTCCATCAGGGAGATCGGCCTGTAGTATGGTGTATAGTTTCTGTCTCCCTTTTTGAAGATGGGAACGACTATGGCCACTTTCCACGAAACTGGAAGTAAACCAAGAGCAACAGCCCTAAAGATGTTAGTGAGGAATGGGTCCCACAGAGCAGGGTTGTTTTTAAAGAGGTCTAGTGGAACCCCATCCGGGACTGGCACTTTCCTCCCTATGCCCAGTTTAATGGCCGATTCTACCTCCTTGACTGAAATTGTAGAGATGAATTGAGAAGCCAGGATCAGGTTGTGGAGGTGATGGTATCACCTTCCCTGTCTGCAGCTACCTTAACCAGGGGACTAAAAATACTAGAAAAGTGCGCCTTCCTTGCTGCCCCATCTATCAGGCTTTCAATCTTAGTTTAGGGACCCTCAGTAAATATCGGGCAATTAATAATGTCCCAAAACTTTTTTGAGTCTTTGTAGTGACTGGCAGCCAAAAGATCAGACCAGGCTTCGGCCCGAAGTTATTCTTTTCTTGCATCAAGAATAGCTTTATTATTTTTCCGTGCTATCCTGACTGAGTCCCTGTTTCTGGGGGCTTTATTTAATTCAGCTTTAAGATGTTTATGTGCTTTACTGCAGGCACTATTAAACCAACGTTAAGGCTTATCAGACTGAGCGGGAAGTTTCACCGCCAGGTCTGATGAGACGGCTTGGCACAGCCGATCAAAGTCCTTTATCAAAGCAGCAGGGGAAGGCTCATCTAACAGGCAAGGCAGTTATCAATCAAGCTGGCAGTTTCCCTTACTAGTTTGGCTTCAAAGGCTAACAAATTAATCTGCTCCCATTTCAGTCTAAGATCTTGGTTTTTATTGTGTGTAATGGGAGTTTGTACAGGTTGTGGATTTCCTACCTACCCTACAACTTCAAACTTGCTGCCAAGGGGTTATGACCATTAACGCAGTTCGGTATCACGTTAAAATCACTAACCAAATGACTATAGCTTCTGGCTACCAGTATAAAATCTATTGTGATTGGTTTCAATCCACCCAAGAAAGTAGGATAAGTAAGAAGATCCTCTTTGGCAAAATTTGGCAAAAAGATTACGTCGTTTGGAAAGGCAATGTTATTTAAGGAATCACCCTGCTTGGAATGTCTAAGGTGGGCTGTAGGTTGACCAGCCTCATTTACCAAACTACACATCCTTGTATTGCTGAGATCACAAGGGCGACAATTAAAATCCCCTGCCCATAAAATACATGAAATACTTCCTGAATTATTTCTCTTCTGGATTGCCTCGCTAAGCATATCAATAGCATGTGTGTTATTCTGATCGAAAACATTATGATGAAAGTTGATCACCAAAATATCAACAGGTTCTAAGTCGGTTAACAGTATTGATTAAAACCATGTTGTAGAATCTAACAGCTTAACCTTTACCCTGTTAAAATTGAGAGAAATCAGGATAGCTGTGTCACCCCTCGCCCTCCCTGAGGAGACTGGCAGGGAGGGGTTACAGAAGGAGCGAAACCCATTAATATGAAAGTCTGTTAGGACCATGCTTCTTGAAGGCACACTAACCATTAAGCCCGGATGAGTTTCAACAGTCTACGTTGTCAAGTTTGGACCTTATCCCTGTGATATTCTAAGTCAATACTTTGAAAAGGGGGGCATCATTACAGGGTGAAGAAACAACTATACCCTTGGCACTTAGAGCATCTAAATTAGGTGCAGACATCCTAAAGTCTGAGGTATTTGATATAACCTCTGACGGATGGAAAACTAGGAGAGGTGCCGAGGTTAATGGAGCCGTATATGTCCAGGGTTTGCAGGAGTCAATGGTGCTCAGGGATTGTCAGTCATTTTCCTCCAAATTAGATAAGGCAGAGAAACAGTTAGTAAGAGACAACCGGGAAGGGGTAAAAAGAGGTGTAGAAGTAAAAAGAACCTTGTTATTCCACTGAGAACCTACCCTAAGCCCCCTTGGAGGTGGATGAAAATGGCCTAATGGCAATGCTCTGATCAGACAGTTAGAGTTTGTCAGGCAGCTTAGGGCAGAAAGTTTTAGGACGTAATTTGGATTGAGTCTTTGCTCTTCCACTCAGTTGTAAATAACATGTATTCTGTGTTTTATTCTGGGACAAATCCTGTTTTCCTACTCCTTAGTTTCAGTACATGTGAAAGCATATCGGTGCTTCATTGTTTCTCTGAGAACCATGTGATAGTGCATGAGAATGTCATGTTCTTCTTCACCTTGGGTTTCTCACGTCTCATCCTAAATGAATGTAGATTTTATTTGTGCTACAGATGTTGCATTGTATTCCTCAGCACTCTGTGTCCAGCCTAAACTAGCTCTGACTGATTTTTCTCACCTTGTGGTTTGCTCACACTGTCTAAATATCTGTCTCGAATGTCGAAGGTCAGCTCACTCCGGCACATCCTTCTAGAGACTGTGCGGACCTGTGCCTACTCGAGTGTATAATAAAATACTTGGTTATGCTCTTTCCTATGACTACCTGGTCTCTCTGTGTATGTGTGGACAAGAGTGGTGTTTACCAGAGGAAGATAAGCTAAGAAGAGAATTTTCCTATCCACAAATGGCGCCCGAACAGGAACCTCTCCGAGGATGACCCACCAGACGAGTCAGGAGATTGCCTGAGGCTGAGGAGTATCGACCCGAGATGGACGGATCTCAGGGTCCCCTGCACAAAAGAACGGTTTCTCCCAGCTGCCATCCCAAGTTTTGACCTGAGGCTCCTCAGCAAGAGGTCATCCCGACAAAGTTCCAGAAAGGGTCGTTTTGGAGAAGACCGCTTGGTCCCGAGGCAGGTGGTCGGATGGAAACTTTGGAAGAGAAGACAATGAGGTGAGATTGTTCTGAGTTAAGCAGCTGCTTTGTCTGATAGATGATTTGCTAAGTCCCCGGGGCGTTGAATTTGATCTTTGGTCAATTGGAGATAAAAGTTGACTTGATAGGATTTGTATTCAGACATGCCATGCGCCAGTAAGTTGTTGAAGTTTATGCCTTGGTGTTGTGGGTGCTTTGGAAGTGCACACTCCTGTTTAGAGAAAAGACAACCAGTTCCCGAAGAAGAAGGTCCGGCATGGGACATGATGAGACAAAAATGGTGGGATGCGGTTACTTTCAACTCCCTATGGCACCAATACACCAAGACGAATAGTGATTTACAATGGCCAAACAATGGCACCTTTGATTTGCAGAAAATAAATTATCTTGAACAGTGTTTGTTTGAAAGAAAAGCCAGACAGCCAATGTTTGAGACGTTACTCCTCTGGGAGAAGGAGGCTATACATAGAGAGACAAGGCAACAGAAACAGTGGGAAAAGGAACACAAGAAAAGTATAGTTCAAAAGGCCCAGCAATATGATTCCGACAAAATAAAACAGGGAATACAGTGTTTAAATAGGTTTTATTCACATGCATGTGATATTCCCTATGTGGCGAAACCCACCGAAAAAGGAGAGGATGAGGTAGTGAAGGTTCTATTGAAGGGTCACTCCACTGTCCCACCTCCCTATGCTCCTTCAGCCCCTCATGCTCCACCACTGCCCGTCACTCCTCATGCCTCAACTTCAGCACAGCATCCAACGCCTCGTGCCCAGATAGATCGTACACCTCAGGGAACACTATCACTACCTACTAGTGTACCCCAGTCCCCTGATTCTTCACGGTCCTGACAGCCAGAGTTATGTTCTGACATGACTTACTCTGAGAGACGGAAAATAAAGGAGATGGCTGTGACCTGGGTCACTAATGCCATTTATCAGCTAGACGACATATTAGAAACTGTCTTGTAATTGACTTTGTATGGACAGAATCAGGTCCTTATATATGTGGCAGCCAAATTAGAGACTGGCATGAGACTACCACATAATTTTGTCCCCAGACAGTTAAGGGCATTTAGAGAGAGGCTTCTGCTTCTTTGGTGGGCTGATCGGACATCCTCATGGCCCTACAACAATGCTTACATTATAGGGATAAATTGCTGGCACATCAGAAAATTTATTAGGTTTGGACATGCTCAAACGAATGAATGCTACTATACATTGTTCGCCTGACCGTGTTTATGTGACCATGATTGCCGAGCATCTCTGCCGAGCATCTCTCCCGAACTATGTTCTCTAAAAATACACCCTTGCCCCCTGAATTAGAGGCTATTGATAAAACAGTTTGCGCCACATGGGATAACAACGTAGGCTCCATGCACATTGACCCCATTGTTATCAAAGTGAAGGAGCACGCCATTCTTCCACGCATACCCCAGTATAAAATATCACATGACGTCCAGGAAGGCCTGAAGCAAGTCATTTCTGACCTTGTACATGCTGGAATAGTTAAAGAGAAAGTTGGTAGTCCTTGTAACAGCCCTATACTACAGATTCTTAAGAAGTCACCTAATGGTCATGGAGATGTTTATCGTTTTGTGGTGGACCTGCGCGCCATTAATAAAATAGTGATTCCTCAAATCCCAGTTGTTCCTGACATGAATACTATATTTACTATGATACCTTCTACTGCCAAATATTTTTCAGTTCTAGATTTAAAGAATACTTTCTTTTTTGTTCCTATTGCACCTGAGAGTCAGTCCCTCTTTGCATTTTCACTGCGCGGCCGCTTCTTTACTTTTGCTTGAAAGCCTCAAGGCTAAACTGATAGCCCTAGTATTTATAGCCAGGCGTTGAAAAAACAGCTGGATCTTTTCACACCATGAAAAGGCATTTCTTTGATCCAATATATTGATGACTTGTTGATAGCCTCTGATACAGAGGAAGGTTGCAGAACGGATACAGTTAATTTGTTGAAACACCTTACCTCCTTGGGCCATAAAGTTTCCCTATCCAAACTTCAATATTGTCAACAGGAGGTCTCCTATTTAGGCCACCTCCTGTCGAAGGGGGGTAGACGATTGCACCCTGATAGAATACAACAAATTCAGCATATGTCTAAACCACGTACTCAAACTGAAGTAAGAGGCTTTATTGGCATGGCCTCTTTTTGTAGACAATATCAAATTTTTCACTTTTGGTTAAACCTTTATTAGCATTGACAACAAAGTATGTGGGTGAGCCTCTGCCATGGACAGATGAGTGTGAAGATTCTTTCAGTTGCTTGAAAAATGTTTTGTGTGCTGCTCTAGCATTAGGTAACCCTGATTACCGGAAGCCGTTTTATCTTTTTGTGCAAAAAAAAGACATTTGCGCACTTTCTGTCTTGACACAGGAACAAGGGGGAAGGAATAAGCCTTCTGCCTACTTCTTTTCCACTTTGGACCCTGTAGCTAAAGCTTTGCCAATTTGTTTTCGTGGTGTGGCTTCAGCAGCTGCAGTGTGAAGGATTTGTGTTAGGGAAAGATCTCACAGTGATGGTACCCCATGCTGTGGATATACTTTCAATAAAACACAGACACAGCACCTCACCAGTGTACGTCTAATTGGGTATAAATTGATTCTATTTAGCCCAAACATTACCCTGAAGCGTTGCAATGTATTGAATCCAGCCACGTTACTACCCTTCCCTTTGGATGTTGAGAGAGTGGACCATGATTGTCTTTTCAGTACCGAGGAGGAAACAAAGGGACGGGTAGACTTGATAGACACTCCCATATCTGACCCTAAGGAGTGCTGTTCGTGGATGGTTCTTGCTTCAGGCTCCCGGATGGGAGAACAGCAGCTGCATATACAATAGCTACATTTAAGACAGTGGTGGAAACACATAGAAAATCACAAAATTCGGCGCAAGCCGTGGAACTTGTAGCGCTCACTAGAGCCTGGAAATTGAGCAAAGATCTGGCTGTGAACATTTACACCGACAGCCAGTATGCATTTGGGGTTGCCAACAACTTTGGGAGACTCTGGGCAGAGAGAGGGTTTTTGACGTCTCATGGCACACACATCCATCATGGAGGCCTAATTTTGAGACTATTAGACGCATTGACACTACCAAAGAAATGAGCAATTATGAAGTGTAGTGCACACAAAAATGTCACAGATGACATAGGGAGGGGTAATGCATTTGCGGATGAGACCGCTAAAGAGATTGCACAGTCAAACACGTGCCCAATGTATGTAGTAGTATCTGACAGATGGGTACCAGAGGTGGGAATGTTTAACAACACTATACAATGTGCGAAGGATATACAGGCAGAAGCCCCACCAGAGGGGAAAGAAAATGTGGAAGGCACATAGGAGGGTGGATGAAGAAGGATGTTGGGTGGATTTGTCAGAGGAACAGAGGTGGATGTTACTAAATTGTGATGTAAATGCAGCGGTGACCATGGCACATGGTCGAGCCCACATAATTGCTAAGGGCATAGCAAAGGTGCTGAATGATGTATGGTATAACACTAACATTGCAAAAACTGCCATGACTCTATTTAAAAGATGTATGATTTGTGCTTTATACAACCCAGGAAAGGGTACGCCCTCCTTGTCAGGACACTTAGCATCCCCAGATCTGCCTTTTGAAGTCCTTCAGATGGACTTTATAGAAATGGAGATATGTAACAACTTGAAGTATGCCTTAGTGGTAGTGTGTATGTTTAGTAAATGGATAGAAGCCTACCCACTGAAGGATAATACTGCAATAAGTACTGACAAAGTTTTGTTGAATGAGTACTTTCCTCGTTATGGAATTCCAAGGGTCCTTTGGAGTGACAATGGGCCTCATTTTGTAGGGCAGGTGATGGAAAAGGTGTGTTCAGGGTTACAGATAATACTGAAGTTCCATGCTGCCAATCACCAGCAATCGGCAGGATTGGTAGAACCTTATAATGGCACCTTGAAAGCTAAGCTAGGGAAAATATGTGCCAGTTCCGGTCTCAAGTAGTCAGATGCCCTGCTAATAGCTCTGCTGTCCATTAGGACCACCACACATAGTACCCTGGGCCTGTCACCTTATGAAGTGGTGATGGGCCGCCCAGCTAATGTATGGGGTGTACCTCGTGCAAAGAAGTTTTCTGAAATATAATATCCTCTGCGAGTAGACTATTGTGAACAACTGACTAAAGATTTACGCTTCATTTATCAACAGGTCAAGGCCAGCCTGCCTCCTCATCCAGAGGGACCAGGTCACAACATCAAGGCAGGTTGTTGGTTCTTGACCCACAACTATCAGAGGAAGAACTGCCTCGAGTCCTGGTAGAAGGGCCCGGTGCAGGTGCTGCTCGCCACTCAGACTGCTGTAAAGGTTGCGGGAAGGAAAAACTGGCCCACGCATCTCACTGCAAGCTTGCGCCTCTCCCCTTGCCCTATGACCAATGGGTGAAGGAGGGCCTTCCGGACCAGGAGGGTGAAAAGATACCGGAGTGTATGCCTTTCAGTGATATCGAGCTTCTTGGTGATGCAGAGCTAAGGAGAGCGCAATCCCTGCAATTCCTTGAGACGGATGATGCTGCACTGCCCCTGTTCCAAGATCCACAGCAATCTGGTGCAAGCAGGTACAATTTGCGCCCTCTGAACAATTGAAAAAGGATTAGTCAGGAAAGCACTTAGGATTGAGCAAGCACCAACTGCCAGGTGCTCAAGAGTGCCAACTTCAATGGACTAACTCGCTCAGCGGAGTTAGTAAAATATGGACGCTGTGAACGTTTTCACCCCATACATTGAGTGCATATACTGAGTCGCTTGGTTGACCGAATGTGGATGGTACATCTTTAGGGATAGTCTCTTGAGTTTTATTACTACTATAAATGATTAAAGTTGGTAGAGTAGGAGTACATAATACACCCTCAAATAGATCATGGAACTGCACCCATTTAGTAGGATAATGTCTTCGCAAGAAATAGAAGAAAACACCCAGATAGTTAGGCCAATGCCTCCGCCTGCCTGGAATCACAAACAGAAAGTTATACTTGGTTTGTCCTCCTCATTATCGTTGTTGGCATACTAGGGATTTCTTAGTTTTTAGACGAAAATTTCCCAGCCCATACTTTGGTTGACCCGACGCCAACACCTCAGGAACATTTTCATGTCACATTGACCCCTCACAAGCAAGCGCTTCGTTCACATTCTGTTTGATGTGCCTCTCCTCCTGCGAACCTCCTTCCCTGTCCGCCAACACACACAATGCCATGCTGATGCAACGAGAACAAATACAAGATTTGATGAATAATGATTAAACTGTACTTACTTTGCAGCCTCCTAAATGTACCCAGTTAACACCTGTAATGTATCGTCCCTCTTGCAAACGTGGTAGTGGGGAATGAGTAGTTTTTCCCTCTCCAAAGATATTTCATGCAGTTTGACAATTAAATGTTTTGAGCAAAGCTCAAAAGGGGGGTTTGTTAGGATGTAATTTGGATTGAGCCTTTGCTCTTCCATTCAATTGTAAATAACATTTATTCTGTGTTTCAGTCCTGTTTTCCTAGCCTTAGTTTCAGTACATGTGAAAGCATAACAGTGCTTCATTGTTTCTCATAGAACCATGTGATAGTGCGCGAGAATGTCATGTTCCTCTTCACCTTGGGTTTCTCACATCTTATCCGAAATGAATGTAGATTGTATTTGTGCTACAGATGTTGCATTGTATTCCTCAGCACTCTGTGTCCAGCTTACACTAGCTCCCGACTGCTTTTTCTCACCTTGTGGTTTGCTCACACTGTATAAATATCTGTCTCGAATGTCGAAGGTCAGCTCGCTCTTGCACACCCTTCTAGAGACTGTGCGGACCTGTGCCCACTCGATTGTATAATGAAACACTTGGTTACACTCTTTCCTCCGACTAGCTGGTCTTTCTGTGTATGTGTGGACAAGAGTGGTGTTTACCAGAGGAAGATAAGCTAAGAAGAGAATTTTTCTTTCCACAAAAGGAGCTGCCTCACTAGTCCCAGTGATCGAAAATTAATTGCAATACATTCCTCAGCAGCTGATATTGGACTGAGGCGCAGACACCCGAAACTTGCCTCACTGTGAGAATTCCACGTGAGAGGTCCTTAGAGATCATGGTATGCGTACTCAGCTAATACAAAACTTTATTTCTAAGTGCTTCCCCCAATTCAAATTCCCCACTGCGAAAAATAGGGACATGGTCCAAAACAATAACATATGGTGTTGATTAAGGAGGGTGGTGAAGTTGAAACTGTCGGGGTTGAGATTGGACTGATGAAATAGACTTTGACCTTACTGGAGGACCCTTATAGCTAGCATAAAGGGTTGCTCTGGTCAGTAGGCGAGACCCAATATGGCTAAAGTTAGGTGCTGCACAATCAGAGATAGGCCGCATATTGGCGTTGGCAGCTGGCATCCTAAATTGTGAATCAGAAGTAAGGTGAGACGCCTCAGATGAATATGCCTCTTGACCCCGCATCCCGTTACCCCGCATGTTGTTACAACGCGGTCGTTACAGCAACCGCGTTGTAACAACGCATACCATTGCCCCGCAAGTCGTAACAACGACTTGCGGAGGGGGGCGCTGGATGTTGGAATAGTATAATTTACTATTCCAACTCCAGTCTGTGCGGACAGTAGGGAAGGTGTTGGATTTTAAATCCAACACCTTCTCCCCCCTCCGCAAATCGTTGTTACGACTTGCGGGGTAATGGTATGCGTTGTTACAACGTGGTCGTTGTAACGACTGCTTTGTAACAACATGCGGGGTGACGGATGCGGGGTCAAGGTTGTTTACCGCCTCAAATATGCCTCTTGATGATTGGGGAGGAGGAGATCTAAGATCATTTTCCATGCGGCAGGCCCTCTGAAAATTAGGTAAATGTTGGTCACACAGGGAGGTGATTTCTTCCAAGCACTGTTCAAATTTCATAAACAAATCCTCTTTAAGGGCAAGGACTAATTCAATCCTGTTAAAAAGATTGTCATTTCTGGATTTGACTAAGGTACCTAGCTGTGCCATCAGTTTATTGTGGGGGCCCGTGTTGGACGAGGAGACACTTAAAACATCCAAATTCTGAGGCTGTTGACAACTCATCTTTGAAAGAAGCTTCTTTTTGTGTACGCTTGCTTGATTTGGTGGTGGTGAATCGGAGTTAGTGCAAGAAGCAGCGGCTTCTAAATCTGTCGTAAAATTACCAGGAGAATTTACAGCCTCTCCAAGTGCACGCACAGAGTTATCTGCCATGTTAGCCCTAGTGTCACTGCCATTTCTGAGCACAACCGGGATAGAAGGACGGGACTTACTTCGCAACGCAGGCCCCAGCTTACAACTAGTGCTCAACCGGTTTCCAAGCCGAGAAGTCACCCCCTCAGTAGTCATTATTTGGGTAGTTGGAACTTATGGGACAGGAGGGACAGAGAGTGCCTCCTAGCAGTGGTGATTTTTTCCTCTACCCAACCTATTTTGGTTGTAAGTGCACCCATAACCGTTGACAAGTAATTGGTGATGGGAGGTGTGTCCAAAACTGGTGCAGATGCAGCCGTTAAGGTAGACTTTGCCACACATGCGCCTTGTAGTATTCTCTTGTCCATACCTGCCCAATATTTCACTAAACAGTCCTGAGAAAAGGACGAACAGATGGTAATAGGCTAAGTCGCAATACTTCTACACAAATACAGGGAGAAAGTTACCTCCAAGAAGGCTTGATGCTCCAGGAGAAAGAGAGGTGGCCCAGCCCAGCCTTGAACAGCCGCGGACGGGCCTGGTCTTGACCCAGTCTTCACATGGGCACGCGCCTGGGCACGTCTCACGGAACACCCGTGGCACTTTAGTAGTGCTGACGATGCTGGCCCCTCCTGATAGCAGGGTGAATATTGGGGGACTGAGTCTTACCCCAGCAGGGCCTTCTCAAACTGTGGCTGCCGAGCTGTTGCAGGCTTCCAAGACTGCCCGGTTGCACGTTTCCCGCCGCGGACCACCTGTGGCACTTTAGTATCGCTGCCGATGCTGGCCCCTCCTGATAGAAGGGTGAATGCTGGGGGACTGAGTCTTACCCCAGCAGGGCCTTCTCAAACTGTGGCTGCAGAGCTGAGGCAGGTTTCCAATACTGCCCAGTAGCGCATCCTGTGCCGTGGAACACCTGTGGTGCTTTAGTAGCGCTGGCGATGCTGACCCCTCCTGATAGCCGGGTGAATGCTGGTGGACTGAGTCCCACCCCAGCAGGGCCTCCTCAAACTTTTGCTGTAGAGCTGATGCAGGGTTCCAAGACTGCCTGGTAGCGCGTCTCTGTCAATGTTAACGTCCCTCAGTGCCAAAAATAGATGTTGGGGAGTAATAAGGTGTTTAACCTTCTTCAGAAATCTACAAAGTGAGAATGCTAACCTCTTCAAGCTCCATGAACAGGCATGCTGGACTAGCGAAGTTGTTTGAATTCACCATGCAATATGCTTTGTGTTGCTAAACGAGCTACAAAAGGAAATTCATGTTGTAAGCTACCGCTGTTGCAGGGGGATTCAAATTTAATTCCATGCACCAGCCAGGCCATTTTGTCTCATTGTTCTTATAGTTCTTGCTGGTACCCCCAGCGTCCCAAGGCTCCTTGAGGTGCAGACTGCTCTGAAAAGCCTCTGATATCTCTGAAACATGCACTAAAGTCCACTGAGAAACCCAAGAATTGTGACTTATTCACTAGGAGATATCTCTAATATTTGTTTTTTTGTTAAACCTATTTAAAACCCGCTGTCCCTAATGTAAGCCTCTGCTATAGCAACCTGTTAATAAACTAGTCTTCTGTTGTTCCATTAATATGTCTCCGAGATGGACTACCCTATGAATTGCTCTGCACTTCAAAAAGACTAGCATTGTTTTCAAAAGCTTGGTATAGCACCAAGTGAATGAAGAACTTATAATTGGCACACTGGAAAAGTCCAAGGTCTGCCTACCCCATTTGAAGCAAAAAAATACTTCAAGGCTTCCAAAGAGGAGCTCTGAAATTTTCCTGTGTTAGATCTTGCTGCATTATTCATTGGTTCTCTTGAAAAATGTCCATGAACAAATGTATGCCCTCTAGAAATGGAGATGCACCAACCCTTGACTGGCCTCATGTCTGCTTTCTTTGGAGACTAAAACCAAACTGATGAAAAGCCTTGTACAGTAAGGTCTGTTAACACAATCATTCCTTTTGCTGCTAGTGTCTGTGCCTCTTGGTGGATGACTATTGCAAAAAATCTATCTAGAAGTTATCACTCAACTACATTGAACAGATGACACAACTTACGTGACACCCACTTACTGTTTGCAGCTCTAAGGCATTCTGTGAGATGCTGTTCCATTTTTTTAAGCTATCCTGCTCCTGAGAAAAAAAGGCGGCTGCAACTGCATTTTCCCGCGTGATAGAATCTGTGTGGACTCTCGGATCTCCTCTCTACTGCCTGCCTTGAAATCCTCTGCCCCTGTATGGGGAAAAAGTGTGATAGTATTTTAATCTCGTACCACTGATTGAATTGCTTTCTCCCTTGAAACTTTTGAGATAAGGAACCTGGGCTGACCGAGCAGTCCTGTCCTGGGCAGGCCTTGATAAAAACCTTGCAAACCAACCTTTTAGGGATGAATGCCTTTTCCTGCACTCTATTCGTGACCACATACACGAACATCACCTTGATGAAATGGTTGCTAAATAATTGTTCCGGTGCCACTGCCCCTGTTTGAGTTGCTGCCAGGTCCCTCAAATTTTTTATGAAGAAAGCGGACCTGACCTGCTGTTTAGAACTGCTGTTTCAACCAATAAACAGACTTAGACCTTTATCTATTTAGAATGGTCTGAGTAATTTAATTACTATATTTAGAAGCATTCATTTAACTAATTAACACATTATTACAGAATGCCTGTCTAACAACACACATAAATTAAATCTGTGACCTGAAATCAACAAAGATTATCAAACAAAATATGTGGCATCAAATCAAATGTAGAAAACATTACAGAAAAATGCCAGTCAGATAGTTCAACCAAAAACAACAACCACTTCATCATTAAACATTACATCACTTAGTATACATAGTACAGAGGTTGTTGTGCTACTGGGTAAACATTTGCGAATCCAATGTGCATCCCTATTTATGTATAATGCTACCCTTGGACTACTATCGTTTTAATGTCCCAGTAGAAGGGTGAACGCCCCTCAAATTGGCATCAGTCTTGAGGAGGAGTCCTTTCCATCTCTCGGCAGACAAAGCACACTTTGCGTTACCCAAAAAGCAATCTGCTTTCTGTGCCCACTCCTCGCTTCCTCTACTAAGTCCAAGCTCTGTGCTAACAATAGAGTGATATCTAGAAGTCAGCCATGACAGTATACCCTTTTTGGATTCGTTGGCGTACTTTTATATAAAAATTAAAAGTGTCTGTTCAGGTCTGTTGCAGTCATCTAGTCCTCAGTGTCTTGCACATTCCTTTTAAAGTGCTTGCAGAGTCTTTTACAAGTGTATTACAACACCCCCTGTGTGGGGACCCAATCTGCTGACCAAGAATGGATGATGTGTTCAGGAATTAATTCATCCTTGTCCTCAGATTCCACCATTAAACTCTTCAGGTAGTCCGACTTCTCACCAAAGAGCTTAGGCTCAAGCTTGCAGTGTTTCAGATGGCTGAGATATACCACCACTAATCTGTGTCCATTTCCGACTCCAAAGAGCCTTCACAATTATGAGTGTCTGCACCATCAATGTTGTACTGGAGCATGGCATCCTGCCTAATTTTTCTTTTTTTCTTCTTTGCCTCTAAATTGGAGAGCTTCCCTCGCAGATCTGCTTGGTGCCTCAAGATTGCCTCTTTTAACTTCTCAAAATTGTTTATGGACGTGGATAGTTCTTATTGTGAATCTTCACCCTCCTGGGTGCTGGGCCTTTCTTTTTCTTTTGCAGTATTTTGACACATTGTTCTTGCCTGACCCTTCCTTGTCCCCAGACTCTCTTCACACTTGCATTTTGTTGGCCTGTCGCACAGCACTACAATCAGACCCGTTATTCTTTAGAGCTGCTTGGGTATGACTTCCACTGGGCTGCAACACTAAGCGTGCCGCTTGCGCTGCCGGTGCGTCACTTTGAACATGGGAAAAAGTGAAGTACGGCCGCTGCAAGTGGGTTGTAAAAAAGCCCCCAGTGCCCTATGCCGGCACTAGCATGACTGGGCAGCCCTTTGATGGAAAAACAGGCGAAGTCTACACTCCACTCTCATGTCACTACTGCAGAAGAAAGGGCTGGTCCACTCCCTAGTGAGTTCAAAGTCCAGGGGCTATCGGACACTGTCTACTCAGGTGCGATACACAGTCATTCCCAGTGATGATTGCATTGATATGCTTGCGAGTTCAAGTGAAGAATGCCTAAACATTGTCCCCTCTGTTCCAGAGGTAAATGGCTGTGTGATATCTGGTCAACCCCCAAGCTGCATGTATGGCTCATACAAGTGTTTCAGAAGGGAGGGAGTGGTATATTGCAATAGATTCTTGGAGAGAGAATGTAAGTCAGCTGTTGCCACAAGGGAGAGGTGAATACATTCCTGAGTGTTGGGGAGTTTGTCATAAGAGCAAACAGCATAACACACAGATGAATGTGTGCTAAACCGACGAGGATACATGCTGTAGCGTGCTGCACCAGGTAAGGGTATAGGCCTGGCCACAAGCAGTAAGGAACAAGACCAGTACTCAGATAGCCAGTTCGGCCAGTGGTCAGGTGCAACCACAGCCCCTTTATTTATACCCTCCGGCCGAGCCCGGCCATGAGGGGTGAAAGTGGATTCAATTTAGAGGGGAGAGGCCGGGTGGCTCTCTACATCCCTCCCATCTTTTAATCAGGAAGAACCCAAACAAGCAAATACTCAATAACATTAACAAATAAAGTCTCTCAGCTTGTGGCTGGGTGCCAGATTTGGGCGCAGGTGGTATCGGCGACTTCTTGGCAACGCGCCGGGCTCATGTTCGCCATCTGGACCACCACCTGAGGCGTCACTGGAAGGCATTGACTTGGACTCTTGGGACGATTCACCTGGCATCCTTCTTTCAGGTGTCTCCACTGCTGCCGGCTGGGGGGGAGAGCGACACACACCCACCGTCTACCATGCCAGGAGGGTATTCTTCATCCTCCAGACCACTTCCTTTGCACGTCCGGGTGTTCACGGGGACAGTGTTTGGCGGTATCTCTTTGAACAAAAGCCACATTCCTCATCACCGTGTGCCGGCCACGTCTGGCTGTTATCATGGTTCTGTCGACCTGCACGACAGTCCAAACATCCGGCTCATAGGGACTGCGGAACTTCCATCCCGGCTGGCGATCCTTGATCACTACTCGGGCTTCCACTTGCAGGGCTGGGGTTCTCGCATGCCGATCTTTGGTGGCCTTCTCATTGGTTGCTTGCTGCTTCTGCTGCGTCTTTTCCACATTCAGGCTTGGTGGCACCCACTTGGTGTCCTCTGGAATGATATCCCGTGGTGGCCGTCTAAACAGTAAGGTTGCGGGGGTGCACCTTGTGGTGGAATGTGGGGTATGCCGGTACGCCTGGAGGAATTGGTGAAGACACACTTTGGCATCTTGATGCTGGTCAACCCCGTTCCTAAGGGCTTGATTCAGTGTTCTCATGAACCTCTCTACCTCCCCGTTAGCTTGTGTCCATTGGGGGGTGATCTTTTGGTGCCTGACCACTTTCTGTGCCAAATAGTCCTGAAACTCTTGCCCTTGGAAGGGGGCTCCATTATCAGACTTCACCTCCTCCTGCAGACCGAGCAAAGCAAACGTCTTCTCCAGCGCGGTCTGCACATAGACGAACGTGGTTGAGGGCACCAATTCGACCATGGGAAACTTGGAGAACGAATCCATGACCACCAGAGTGTTTTGCCTGTCAGGAAAGCTCCCGAAGTCAATGCTGACTTTTGCCCATGGAGTGAGGCACAGCGCTTCGGTCAGCATGGGTGCAGGGGCAGGGTCTTGGCCGGTGATGGTGTAGGGGTGATAGCGTCGGAGTTCCTCATCCACAAGTTCATCTATGCCTGGAACCCAGACCTTCGCTTTGAGCCTCGCTTTGGCCTCGGCTGCCCCTTGGTGTCCTTGGTGGGCGAGGGTGACCATCCGACTCTGGAGGATTTTGGGGATGACGATTCTCGCAGTACCAGGCCAGAGCCACTCGTGCTCAGCTTGTGTCATACTCTCCAGAGCTGGTGCTGCATGTTCTGCTTGTCCGCCAACATCAACTTGAATCCGTCGAGCAACCGGTGCCATTGCCCTCGTGCCAGGGTTTCATTCACCTTCCGGAGGGTGTCATCGGCATCCGTGGCCTCCCATATGTGTTCTCCGGTGACAGCCACCGGTCAAGCATTGGTTTCAACCATGTTCACGAAGCATTCTGTGAATTCTTCATCCAGGGATTGCCGGCTGGTGGTGCTTGGTGAGGGGTGACGTGACAGGAAGTCAGCAGGATTATTGGCACTGGATCTATAGACCAATCAGAAAGAATATGCTTCGAGCTGTATGGCCCACCTCTCTATCCACGGGGGGGCCAGGCAGGATGATCAATTGAACAGAGGCAGGAGTGGTTTGTGATCTGTCACCACCCTAAACTTGTGACCACATAGGTAAAGGTGGAAATGTTGACATGCCCATCTGATGGCTAGAGCCTCGCGTTCCATCTGTGCATAGCGGGTCTCTGTCAATGATAATGCCCGACTTGCATAAGCCACTGGGACACATTCCTCTCGAGAATCTCTCTGCAGGAGGACGGCTCTGAGCCCTACTAGGCTGGCATCCACGACCAGTTCGGTCCTTCGCCGTGGGTGGAAGTAGGCCATAGTGGCCTGGTCCAACAGTGCCTTCTTTATGTTGCGAAATTAGTTCTCTTCCTTGGGGCCCCAGGACCATGGTACTCTGGTTTTCGTTAGTTGGTCACAGGAGTTCCGATAGGGTGGCTAGGCCAAGTATGAACCTCCTGCAGTACGTCACCATTCCTAGGAAGCTGTGCACCTCCGTTGGATTTTGTGGTACTGGGGCATTTTGGATTGCCTCCGCCTTCTTGGGGTCGACTTTAAGTCCATCTCGGGAGAACACATAACCAAAGAAGTTGATTGAGTTGTGCTAGAACATGCATTTTTTTTGGTGAAGGATGAGGCCACAGTCTGCCAGGTGTTGTAAGGTGGCTCGCAGTCGAACATTATGCTCTTCCAGGCTCTGAGAGTATATGAGGATATCATCACTCAGGTTTATCACGCCCATCAGCCCGGAGAGTTTTTTTTTTATGGCTTTCTGAAACACCTCTGCAGCTGAAGAGATGCAGAAACTGAGCCAGGTGTATCGCCGGAGGCCCATGTGCTTGGAAAATGTCACGATGTAACGACTTTCTGGTGCTAGCTCCAGTTGGTAATACCCTGAGTTTAGGTCTAGTTTCAAAAACCATTGCGCGCTGTTTAGGTCTGCTACGATGTCATCCGTGGTAGGAGTCTTCCCTCCGGATGGCTTGGTTGGGGAGCCTCATATCCACAAAGAGCAGGATGGCTCCTGACTGCTTGGGGTTTGGCGCAATGACCAATGGAGAAACCCACGGGGTGGGGCCTGACACCTTCTCAATGACCCCTTGGCTTTCAAGTTCTTGCATTTCTTTCTCTACCAGTGGGCGGAGATGGAACGGGACACGTCAGTGTCTGAGTGCCATGGGCTTGAAGGCCTTGTCAATGTGCAATGTGACTTGGTGATCTTTAAACTTTCCCTGACCTTGGAACAGTTGGGAGGAAGTCATTCAGCATGTCCTTCACATGCATGTCGTGGATTTGTTTCGCGAAGAACACTAGCTCTAAGTCCTCTGCGGTGTGGCATCCAAGCAATGTGCCTTTCTGGCCTTCGGGGACGTGGAATTTGGTCTTGAGAGTGTGGTCGGAGCTGGTGACATCAACTTCAATCGTGCACTGAGCGGTAGAGGCTCGGTACGCCCATACATGTAGATTTTTGCCAAGCTAGGGGTGAGTGGTGGACAGGGAATTAGCTTCTTGTACTGGCTCGAGTCCATCACGTTCACCGATGCACCAGTGTCGATTAGGACTTGAATCGGGATGTCGTTGACGTGTACAGGGCACATGGGTATGGGACGTCTCTTGCGACCAGAGCATCTGGCGAAAGAGATTACGAGAATGTCATCATCATCGTCCTTGAAGTGGGCGGTGGCCCCTTATGTGGACTGTACTCCTGCATTGGAGGGATCCTTCAGTGTCAGATGACAAGGGTCATAGCAGGTCCCCTTGATGCACCTCCTCTAAATCGTCCTCTTCCACCGGAGCAGGCACTTGCATAGTGATTGATTTGACCCCATTTGGAGCATGCCTGACCTCTTGCCGTGCACTAGTCCGATGGTTTATTGTCAAAACCGCAATACCCGCACTTTTCGTGTTGCTTCCCAGGGGTAGTCTGCGGTTGTGCCGGCCCTGGGCGTCGTTGCACTGCATTCACCGTCTCTTCTTTGATGGGGGTTGTCCTCAGGGCTGAGGGAGCGGTTGCATTCCGAACCATGGCAGCTTCCATTTCTTCCACCCGGCTGTTTGAGAGTTCATTGAAGCATGCGAGGATTTGGATTTCATCCAGGGATATTCCAGGTTGGCGGAGTATTTGTCATTGAAGTGCGACTGACTTGCATCCCTGTATGATTTGCGAGCGGATTTCCTCTTGTTGAACAATGTTCACGTGCGTGCAAGCTTCCGCAATCTGGCGTAGATCATGTCTACCGAATCCACACCCGCCTGCTTAGCTTGACGCAATTTGTAACACTCGTAGTCGGGATTCATTTGGGGGTCGAAATGCCTGTTGAGGGCAGCAATAGCTGCGTCATAGTCATCATCCTCCCCTGTGTTCGGCAGAGTCTCAAAAAGTTCATAGAGCTCATCGCCCCCAAAGTGCATCAACAGCGAGTGCTTCATGGCCCCATCAGTCTCTCTCGTGCCGTGGAAGTAATGGTTGAGGCATGCAAGCCATAGCCTACACCAAGGCACAGCCGTTGCAGGATTGTCTAGCTGGCTGAAGGGGGGAAGAGGAGTGACAGAGGCATGCGAATATGGTACGGGTGGCTCCTGTGTGGGCTGGGGTTGCTGAGGAGGTGGTGGATCCCCCATTGGTGCTGTAGTGCAGGCTGAGGATGCTTTTGGGACAGGAGACTGTGGAGGTGTGTTCTAGTCACTTATGTGGTGCCTTGCTGATAAGGGCACTCTCCCTTGAGCTTGCCTGGACACTGTGGGTGTGATGGGGCTGTGCCTGTGTAGATGGCAGCCCTTGTGCTGCTTGGCTGAGCACACACTCACTGTGGAGCTCCTTCCCCTGTACTCATGCAGGCTGGAAGCCATGCCCCCTTCTCTCCTGGGCAGTGGTGGGCACGTGTAGGGATAGAGGGAGTGTGGTACTCTGTGCGTGCAGCCAGTTGCTTGCGACCACCACTAGAAAAACCCCCTCTCACCTGTCCTCCCTGACCTGAGCAGTGAGTCATGAGTCTGCTTCTCGTGGATGTGCTGGCAGACGTAAGGCGTTGGGGCCGGCCAACACCAGGAACAGCAGGGCCGCTTTGCTGGGACGCCACGCCCCAGATGAAGCTCACATGGTGCGGGCTGCGGAGGGAGCTGACCTCCGCTGCGGGCTGGAGAGCAGAGTCCCTGGAGGCAGGCACATGCACTGCCAGGGCCCCTGATGCTGGTGAGACCTCTGGGAACCTGCAGGAGGGGCAGAGTTGTCAGGGGCAGGAAGACCGGAACCTGCAGTGTCTCGACGGCCCAGCAGCGAAAGAGTGAGGATGGCTGCTGGTCGAAGCGAGGGGTAGTTTCTCTCTCGTCACCAGTGTAGCATGCTGTGCCAGGTAAGGGTATAGGCCTGGCCACACGCAGTAAGGACTGAGACCAGTATTCAGATAGCCCGTTTGGCCAGTGGTCATGTGCGACCACAGCCCCTTTATTTATACCCTCCAGCGGAGCCCGGCCACGTGGGGTGAAAGTGGATAAAATTTAGAGGGGAGAGGCCGGGTGGCTCTCCTCACATGCCACTGGTGCTCAGATTCCAAAATTGTGAGCGGCTCACTAAATCTCCTGTTAGAGGTAAGCCCCCAGCCTAAGTGGCACAATAGCTAATATTATACACAAAACACAATCAGAATATAACAGTGCCAAGAAAATAGGAAAAACATATCAGTTGTAGTATTTTTACTGGTGTGATTACATATTTGTTTGCTGTCAGAAGAGTAGAAAAGAAAAGGGAAGCATAAAAGGAAGCTTCTTCCTTTGCTATTGGGATTATGGTTCTTAAGACATTCCTTTCATTTCTTGCATTGCCTGTGTTTTTTCACCATTTCAGTTCTTAAATCATAACTTTACTTCACAAGAGCAAAATCCTCAAACAACATATTATAATGGAAACTGTACTCTCCATACCTGGGCTTTTTCTCACTTATGACTATATTTTTGGGCGGCTGTGGTGTAAATATTCTGGTTATTTATCAACCCATTTAAAGATCCAAGAGTGTCTTCATTGTTGTTTTACTCACTAAATTGAAGAATTATCCTTCCTCTTTTCCCATGCTAATTTTTGGAGTTCAGCATAAGAGCATGCTAAATTTAGGTACATATGGTTGACCTTTTTACTATAGGTCTGTCTACTTCTGGCCTAGGACCCTCCACACCTCCCTAAGGTAACTTCAGTTTGCTCTTAACGTTTTATTCGATGAATATGGGAGTTGGGTTCTTGAAAACATGAGCCATGTTGGCAGAGGTAGGTATTTTCATGTTTTCAGGAAAATGCAGCTAATTCCCAGGAAAATGCAACTAATTCCCACCTCTCTCTTTATTGCCTATTTGTATGTTTTTTTTATTGTAAACGCAATTTTTTTTTTTTTTTGAAAGATAGACAATAACAGCTGTCGGCGAGAGAGAATTGACAACACAGTGAACATATACAGCAATCTTGTAGTACATTTTTCAGTGGCCACATATCAGATCCACTTAGGATTATGGGTGGTTATTAGCTCAGGCATTCAGCAAGGTCTCTCAACCTCCTCCAAAGTACATCTCTGCATCGGACAGAGCAGCCTTGTGAAATTTCTGACCCTTCTCTTCTCCCCGCTCCCCCCCCCCCAAAAAAATAGCATGACTATCATTTCTTGCCATTCTTGGATGTCCTCAAGGAGCCTCTCATACTTTCTCGCCATAGACATGCGAATCTCCTCAGCCAACCATTCCTTCTCATCTTGTATTCACAAATTCAGGGGAAGGCCTGATGGGAGCAGAGAGATCCCCTTTTCAGTTTGGATAATTATCCTCCTTTTGGTTTGTAGCAAAATGCCAGGACAACAAATCCATTTCAATTTGTTCCCTTTTTTGGGTCTAGGGTGCAAACCCAGTTTCTAATGCGCTAGGGAGCAGGCAGCCAGATTCTCCCGACTCTCCTCTCAGCAGGGTCTATTATCTATTTCCAATATTTCCTCACTAATGAGCATGTCCATATCATGTGGCGAAAATTACTGTCATAGTAGTAGCACCTCGGACATTCTTACCTCCTGGTCGGGTATATTTTGTTCAGTATTTTGGGGGTAAGGTCAGCTAGATGTATATTTATAAATTGAGTTAGGCAGAATCTTGCGCTAGTCACTTTGTTGTGGTAAGCCAATATTCTGTTGCATTCTGTGTCTGACAACAGTATCAGATTGCCTCTCCCACTTCTCTAGAGTCAACGGGAGAGGGGGTTGACGCAGTATCATTGTTCAAATTTGAATGAGTGCCCTGTAGTAGTTAGAGTGGGGTCTCCCTCCCTCAATTAGGTCTGTAATACCTGTCAGTGTGGTAGATTCAGATGGACACCTCAGAAATCCTCCACAGGTAAGCCACGCCAGCCTTGCTACTCTAGCAAATGTCAGTAACTGTCTGACCCCAGTTACAAACCTGTGTCTGGTTTCCTCAAGCGTTAAAAATCTCTCTCATTACAAAGGTCTCCCAACAATAGACAACCAACCCCACCCCTCAAATCCATCCAGCTTCGTGTGCCTCAAGTCTCAGTTTGTGGAAATGGGGAAAACCATAAATCACAGTCCCCACCATACAAGGGAACCGTTTCATAATTCTGCCTGATCTCATATCAATGAGAGTTTGGGAGGCCCTTGGCTCGCATTTTTGATGCCATATTTGAGGGGTTCATTCAGTTTTAGAGTAGCCTCCTTGAGCAGCAGCCATTCTTATTTACACATCTTTTCAAGCAACATTGGGAGGTGTTGCAGATGGGATGCTAAGATGATAACATTCGAAATCTGGGAGGCCTAAGCATCCCTGTTCATTTGAGAGTTTTAGTGTAGTTAGCATAATGATGGGGCAAGCTTTGGCCCGTATCAATGTGGTCAATGTTAGATTATTTTTTCAGGATTTATGTTTTGTTAATTATTAACGACCGTTAATATGCCTTTTCACATTTGACTCTGCATATATAGTCTGAATTGACATGATTACAGTTGAATGTTTTTTATATATCCTGTGTAGAAGTGTTTATTAATGTATTTTAGTTATGTAACTTTTTCCTGTTAAACACCATCTTATCATTTTAAACCAGATGGATGCCATCTCTGTCCGTTCACTCTTGCTTCCCCTTGTATACAATTGCTCCCCACAGGCTCTGCAAAGCATGTCAAGCTGATGTGTAGTAGTTTATTTTCTCTGTTATGCTTTCAATTAAATTGTCTCTGTTTTCTATGACTTGAAACATTATCAAGGTCCCTTCCGCTGCCTTCTATTGTGAATACTAGCCCATTCATTCACTGAGAGTTCCATTGTTTAAATGCTTCATATTAGTTAGAACATCTCCAGATGGTATTAGCATAGAAGGTGATGAATATGGTTTTTAGAAATGGGATAGTGCGTATGTGTTAAGGTAATGACGTGTATTTCTTGTGTTCTGATTTGCTAAAGAAAAGATACTTTTGCCCACTCCATGAAGATTTCGCAGAATGTCTAATTTGTTATGTATGAATTGTGTATAAGAACCATTGATGTAGGGGGTGAGGCCTGTTCTACTAGGGATGCGGTCCAACTTCTTTTTTATTTTGCTTCTCATTGAGACTTAGAATAATTTCTGATTTTGCTTACTCTGTATAACTTTGAACCTAAGAGCCTTTATGGCATTAACTCTGTACGGCTTCTTTTTTAATTTAGTAATAAAACCCTATAACTTTTAATGATCTAGAAACTCAATTATTGAGTTGCCCCATTGTTATTTGAACAGTTTTACTCTGCTAATTGACATTTAGGGGGTTTCCTTAACATGCAAATGTTTGGGGTATGGTTTTGCTCCCACATCAGCATGCCATCAAATCATTGGAATTTTGGTCTAGGTTGCAATCACATCATTCTCTGTCATGTGTACAGACATGTGGGGAGCATTACCATTCTTACAAGTGCAAAATGGCCTATTAATGACAATGGGAGGTATCTCCAGAAGGAATGAGATCACTTATTCCTCGGAGGACCCTTTCAATATTTTCTTTAAGGTTGTCTTTCTGTGAGTGAGTTACATGCATGTCCATGTACATTAGGCATTTGGCCTGCCATATCAATCCCAAATTGGTTAGGAGTTTGTTGGACAAGGCCCTTCTTAGGGGATTTTGCTAAAACATTTAGCTTTTTCTCTTCCTGGTTTTTGCTGATTCTCTTTTCGTAGGACTTCGGACTCTGTTTGCTTTCCCACTGTAATGAAATGTGAAATCGCGCTTGCCCTTCTTACCCATGCTAGGAAGTGGTGCTTACTTGATTGGTTTAGGTGTTGTACCTGTAAGTGCACTGAAGAAAAGGTACACCACATACACAGGGCAAGTACTGCACTGGCTAGTGGTGGGACACAGCACTGATTGTGCCACCCACCAGAATATCCTTTCAAACATTTATCAAGCTTACCATTGCAGGCCTATGGGTGCGCAGTTGCACCTATGCTCAGGTTGGCATGTCCAGCTCATTATCCAACCATGAGTAGGCCTTCCACTACCACTAGAGCACCCTTACAGGGGAAGCCCTGAGGGGCGGAGCAAGTGGTAGGCAAAAGGCAGGGCAGGTACCCATGGGTGTTCCCCGCCCAGGTAGTGCAAACTCGCCATGTGATTTTTCCCTATCTAGGAGGGCAGCTCTTCCCATGGGACAATACGGGGTTTGCTATATCTCTTTCAGTGGCCTTAGGGCTCTGGGCACTTTCCCACTGTAAATGTTGTGTGAAAATGTGCACACCCTTCCTACGCATGTTAGAAAGTGGTGCTTACCTGATGTTTTTAAGCATTGCAGACCTCTGTGTGCACACTTGCATCTATGGTGTTTTTAAACATGTGCCAAGCCTGCTATTGCAGGCCTCTGTGTGCACAATTGTACTTATGCTCAGGTTGGCCTTTCTAGACCACTGCCAATGCTGAGGAGACCTTTCACTATCACTAGGGCACCCCTGGGGTAAGTCTTAAGGGGTGAAGCCAGTGGTAGGTGAAAGGTAGGGCATGTACACATGTGTGTTCCCTGCCCAGGTAGTGAAGAATACTCAGGTGTGTTTTCACTACCTAGGAGGTTTTCTCTTCCCATTGGTTAACATAGGGGAATGGTTGAAATTACTTCAAGCTGCAATAGTGACTTACAGTGGAACAGCCTCATAATGTTTCCTATCATTGGACTCCCATTGACAAACCCTCTCCTGTCATAAAGAGGGATTTGTCATTAAAAGCCTAGAAATGCCACTTCTAGAAAGTGGGCATTTCTCTGCTCTAAAACTCTTTGTGTGCCTTTTAGTTTGTTTCCAGTCCACACTGGAGGCTGGGGGAGCACATCTGTGCATTCCCCTGAGACAGCTATAAACATTGAGCATGCAATTGGAACAACAGACCTCTGCAATTTGAGGACCTGGCTGGATATATTGGAGGGCGAGGTTTTGACACTTGGCCGCTGGGAGCCAGAACATGGCCTCACTAAAGATTAAGATCTGCTTTCCACTGCCCCATGGCAGTGGAAAGGGATGTGGTCCGTCGGCTAGACTGCCGACTTTGGTGCTGGAAACCAGGGTTCGAGCCTCGGGGTCGTGTCCACATCCTGTGATTCTGGGCAAATCACTTAATCTCCCTGTGCCTGAATGTGTAATGTAAATACGGTGCTTGTGTAAGGCGCTCCAATACCTTCGGGGCGAGTTCGCGCTATATAAATATGCAAAAAAAAAAAGAAAAAGAAATGGCAGGCAGGGCTGAAATTTAGGGGAGACATCTGTGGTTCAAAGGGAAACCCTCTGAACCACCCCTAACTTCAAAGGCACACTACAGTAGAACTACTGGTGCCATCCTGCAGCAGAGTGGAGACACACTTGTGTGGACATAGGAGCAGAGATCCTGGAACTGCATGGAGCACACTGCTAGAGGAATCTGTTGTGCACAAGGAGGATTACTGCCATTGGAAATAACTGTGCACGCTTCCTGAATAGTGGCTGACCTGGGCTGACTAAATGCTGCTGTGTGGCACCCTGAAGAGTGCTCTCCAAGGGATTGTTGGCTTGCCCCCTGTTCTCTTGTAGAGGTCTCAGGGACATCAAAGACTTCCCGTGAGGGACCCACACCGTCTACTTGTGACACCTGGAGAGAGGTGCCCTCTTAAGTGCCCACATCGGCTGCTGGATCCCAACTGGTTAAGATTAAAAACAATGTCTCAACCGGTATTATTGAAAAAGACAATTTCACAAATATGCACAAAAGATTACTAGAGAAGGAAAAAGGGAGACTCGTGGTTTCTTGTAAAATGCGCCCAAGGCATCATGTATTAAAGATAAAGAATTGAATTGCACAAACAATATAAGACAGTTGTATCAGCACTGTGGGCAGAAATTGCAGGGGCAACCCAAAATCTTGTGCAGTAACCCCAACTGGTAGTGCAGTATTGTGACTGGAGATCGGATTGCTTGTGCGGAGCCCAAAAATTACTACCGCCATCTAAGGAGTGTGCCCCCTGCCTTGAGGGGCCTCAACACGTATAAAGCGACTTGTTGGTGGTGAGTGGATTCACTGGTTGCGGGACCCCGCGTGGCCCACTTTGTCGATCGTGCCGCATCTCTCTCATGCGACACGCCGATTGCATGCTCATTGCGTGAATTGTCCGATTCACAGGTTGCGACCCTCGCAGGTGAGGACGTACCTGTATTAGTGCCTCATTCTACCATGTGAGGCACTGCTGAACATGTGCCTGTGTGTGTGACTGGAATTGTCTGGTGCAACCCGTATCAACACGCAACAGACGTTGTGCCTCATTTCCAGGGAGGTACGGAATGGTTATCACTTCATTGTGTGTGACCGGAATTGACTGGTGCGACTCAGATCAACACACACCAGATGTTGTGCCTCATTTCCAGGGACGTACTGAGTTTGCAACACTTCATTGTGTGTGACCGGAACTGTCTGGTGCAACTCATATCAACGCGCACCAGATGTTGTGCCTCATTTCCAGGGGAGGAGCGGATTCATGTTCCGGGGTGCCCGGATTGCCTGGGTGCTCCTTTGATTGATGTTTGTCTGATGGGATGCCGCCTTCTTCTGAGAGGCTCCCCTGCTTCATCCCCCATTCATAGATTATTCCTTTTGTGCCCTCAGTGTGGCAGACTAACTGCCCTCTCCTCACTCGGCCCAACGACTTTGTGTGAACAGGTAGTGTTGCCTGGACCGGGCCAGGGTGGCGAGAGTAATTGACTGGGCTAAGGAACGCTTCCGACAGCGATTCAAAGTGGGTCAAGAGACTGCATTACCCCCCAATGCTTCCCAGAACTGAGCTGGTGCCAGAAGGTACAGTGTGCAATCCTTTGAATGAACTACTATCGCCCTCAGCCTGCTTCTGCTCATACCGTGGGTGAACTTCCCGAGAAGTGGTCAAACCTCCATTTGTTGACTGCCGCCGAATTAGCCCTGTTACCTACCCCCACCTTCATCCCTGGGACCCTGACTAGGGGCCTTATTATGAGTTAGGTGGACCTCCTGTAGGCCTGCCATTACCATGCCGACAGGAGGACCATTAAGCTTGTAGCTTGCCTGCAGGATTATAAGTGTAATCCATGGTGGGCAGACAGTGCTATGGCGGTCTCACAGCGGTGGACTGTTAGGCTTCTAGGAGAGCCTTAAAAGCAAACCGTTGCCATGACGGCACTTGTAGCACATTCTTGCAAGATGTGGCATGCACCATGTCGTGCATGCCACACTGTGCAGGAACAGGGGTGCAATTCCAGGGGGGCACAACATGTGCCCCCTTGCATACACCCCCAGTCCCAGAAGTGGCTGGGAGCCCTGTTAGGGCCCCCTTTCTTGCATGTCCGCCACCCTTTCATGGTGAGTTCACCGCCATGAACTGGACAGTGGACATTCAAATCAGAATAAGGTCGGCGGTGCCGGCACGGCACTGCCAGCATATTCCTGGGCATTGCCAGGCCACATGCGCAGCAGGCACCTTGATTCCGGCAGAGCCGTTGGTCTTGTGGCGGTCTGACCACCACACTCATAATATGGTGGGTGGACCACCAGTGTGACAATGGTTGGACCTCCACCAGAAGTACGGCGGTCCTGTGGACCACCGTACGTACTCGTAATAAGGCCCTAAGTGTGAATCTGGTCACATTCAGCCTAGAATCAGGGGGAATGTTTTCTTTATCTCCAGCCCGTGGGTGTAGGGTAGTCATGGTGAGCTGAATGGTTGAGGAGGTCTTGAGCCATGGGGTCTGCATGTGTATTATCAATTGACCTGCCGGATATCAGTTGCACCACATTACGGTGCTGTGTGCGTGTGTGTACAAGTGCACTCCATGCTCCAAAAGGACCTACCTGATATCTGCAGCATTGCGTATCAGTACTGAGTGAGTGTGTGGGAGTGACTGCCTGTTATTAATCACACTGCATACAGGTGTTGCTTTACTCGTTGATTCCTTGCCAAAAGAATTCTACTATTGACATTGTTTTTTACTTGTGCGACCTTGGTCCACGGTGCTGTTTAAAAGTGTTGTAAATATCTGTGTGTACGCATTTCTGATATCATTGTAATCTGGGGTACTCCCTATAACTGTGTGGTATTGAATTATAATAATTGCCAGGGTGGGCCTAGTTCTGACAACATTTTGCACCACATAAGGGAGCTGGGGGTAAAGTAAAATCTTTAAAATGCATATTATCGATGTCATTTTAACAGGGTTGGGCCTAGTACTGCAAGTGATATTTCTAAATGTGATTTATGCCCAGAAATATATGATGTTCATGTTGTGTTAATTAATGTGCGTGTTGAATACAAACTTTATTTACATACATCACGTGTGAAGTCTCTTTTGTGTCGCTCAGTGTGTTTATGTTGTGAGAGTGCTGTGCCAATGCTTTACACATTGCCTCTGTGATCAGCCTGACTGCTCAGTACTACCGAGATACTCAAGGTTGAGCGCAGGTGATATAGTGAGCATTATCACCCACCACTGATGGGAGTGGTAGGTTCTGCCTGACTAGGGCCTCGCCTCAGCCAACCAGAATGTGCAAGTTCCAACAGATTTCCATTGCCTGGCAGGCCATGTCCCCTTTGAGGTGCAAAAGTGATTTGGTCCAGTTGTTTCATAATCCTCATAATTTCCCAAATGCATCTAATATCATAAGCAGGTATGGCACTGCTCTCTCTTGGTCTTACATATAAATATGTATGCCATATGCATAAAGTGACACCATACGTCATGTCCCCCAGTTCGCCATGTCTGGTTTCATTATATTGGCCAGTGGCTTCATAGCCAGGGTGAACAGTAGAGGTTTGCAAGGGGTAACCCCGGCTTGTGAGGTGTCCTAGCTCTTCTTTCCCTGAAATCATACCTCCAGTCTTCATTCTTGTAATTTGGTGGGAATGAAGTAACCTAATCCAACGCATTATATACAAGTTGAAATGAAGTGTCTCCAAGATCTTGAACAAAAAATTTCCATCCCATAGTATTGAATGATTTTTCAATATCAAAATAAGCCATTGCATATTCCTGTTTATCCATTTCCAGGAAATACTTTACATTGGGGTAAGTTAGCGATTGTGCTCCTGTGTGATATGATCCTAAATAGATGTATTACCATGTACTAGTGTAAGGGTTACTGTTAGTATTCTTCAGGCTATAACTTTACTAAGGATTTTGATATTTGTGTTAAACATTAATAAGGGTCTTTAGGATCTCACATCTTTGGAACCTTAGGGACCATTACAACCTGTTGTCTCGTTGTGTCAGGTAACCAGCCAATCTAATGGGCCTTGTCACAGACCTCTAGGAGTTTACCCATGCGTAGATTTAGCACAGTTTTTTTAATTTCAGGGGCAGTCCTTATGCCCTTGGTATCTTGCCTCTCTGCATTTCCCCAAAAGCTCAGTGCTAACTGGCCCAATTGCAGTCAAGAGGAGCCCAAAAGCTTGATTTCAGCTCCTGTGAGTCACTCCAAGGGTCCAGGACCTGAGAGGCATCCCTTGGGTGGTCAGGAACTCACTGCAGGTGTGTCCAGGAGCTGTCTGGGGAGCCTTTTATGGCCCTGATAAGAAGGCCAGCAGACTAGTGCTTGTAGTCTTTCTAGGGTTCTGGGTTAAAGATGAAGTTGCAGGTCCAGTTCTCCTTCCCTAGGCAGCAGATCAGCACAGCAGGGCAGCAGTTCCCTTTGGGCAGCAGTCCAGCAGAGTGGAAGTCCAAGTAGAAGCACAACAGTCCTTTCTTCCGGGCAGAGCTTTCACAAGTCCAGAAGTGTACTGAACAGTTGGTGTCCGAGGTCCAGTATTTATACAAGGTTGTGCCGTTGAAGTAGAGGAGAAGCACTAGAGGTTTCCCTTTGAAGTCTCAGGTATCCTGCCTTCCCTGTCATGAATCCAGACTTCCTAAAGGGGGTATGAAGATCCTTTGTGTGGAGACAGGCATATTCAATTGTAAGAGGGGCTGGGCCCAGCTCCTCCCACCCATCCTACCAGTGATGGTCCATCCAGTCACACCTAAGCTCCCCATTGGGTGTGGCTGTCTAGAAGGAATACACAAAGCCCAACTGTCAGCTACACTCAGCCACTTGACTCTGAGACAGGCTGCAGGCACCAAATGGCAAAGGCAAGAAAATGCCAACTTTTTAAAAGTGGCATTATAAGAATTGCAATATAAAATTCGATTTCACCATAAGTTAGGATTTTAAATTGTGATTCCCGGGGCACCAAACATGAAGGGGTTATCTGTTCCCATTTGGAAATTACACTTATAAAATGTAATAAGGTAATTCCAATGTTATTCTATGCATTGCAGTAGTGAAAAACACATGTAAGAGTTTTTCTCTACCAAGATAGATAAACCTTAAAAGTTCATGCCCATCTTTTAAAATACATTGCATCCTGCCCTCTGCGCTGTCCAGGGCCTAACCTAGGATTGACTTACATGTATTAATGAAAAGGAAGGGCTGGGCATGGCAAAAGGTTTATTTTGCCAGGTCGAAAGGGTAATTTAAAAACTGCACACACAGGCTGCAATGGCAGGCCTGAGAAATGTTTTAAAGAGCTACTTAAATGGGTGGCACAATCAGCGCTGCAGACCAACTAGTAGCATTTCATTTAGAGGCCATGGGCACAGGTAGTGCCACTTTACTAGGGACTTACAAGTAAATTAAATGTGCCAATTGGCTATAAGCCAATGTTACCACGTTTAGAGGAGAGAGCACACACGCTTTACCACTGGTTAGAGGTAGTAGGGTGCACAGAATCCTAAGGCCATCAACAACTAATTAAAAAAAAAATAGGAGGAAGTCAACAGGTAAAAGGTTTTGTGATAACCATACAGAAAGGGCCAAGTCGAACACTCAGCGTGTCAGTCCCCTAGGCAGTTGGCCGCCATGATGGTTGATGTTTAAGTAAAACAAGGCATTCATGCGTTTGAAAACTGAGAGCTGCTTAAAGAGCTCTGCTGCATAAGTTCACCTATCCTCTGGTAAGTATGAAGAGTGCTGCATCAACGTCTTACACTGGTTTTCAGCCTTAGCTAATTGAGCAAAATACTAAAGAGTGGATGGGGTCCTCTGGCAAGGGGCACCTTCTTTAGTGGAATAGTATCACCTGCAGCTTTTGAAATTCATGAATTGAAACTGAGTACGGTATGTAGAGATGATTGTAATAGGGCAGCCAATTAACTGTCAGCAAACTAGACAATGCACTGCTCAGGTGCAGGTGTGGAGCATGTTTGCAGCAGGTGGAAGCAGAGTGAGTTGAAGATTAACGTTTAAAGAAAAATGCTAGGTGGTTTGACTACATACGATCTTGAGTAAAAAGTGAAAATAGCCATATTGTGGCTTGACAACAGAAGGTCTCTTCCAGTAAGTAGGGCCTGAGAAAAAATAGAAATACGTTTAGAGCCTTGCAAGTCACTGAGCAGTTGGATGCCTCATGGATTATAGGTTTATTTACCCAAGCATTAGTCCCCAGCAGTAACAGCTTGTCTTAGTGGAAACACACAGGGGAGATACATTCAGAAATAAGTTTAGAAATATATTTAATGAACTCCGAGAGGAATAGACGAATATATTTTTAATGTTAAAATCAGAAGAAAGCTCTGTGTTGAATGCTAGAAGTTCAACTCCTTGACTAAGTAGCGAGGGTAGAGAGGTTCGGCTTGAAAAAGTCCTTGCACATTACAGAAATACCCCACCTTTCCCTCCAGATGCTTCAGGTGACCATTTCATAATATTGTGTAACCTGCGGAGATTGTCAAAGTAATGTCAGGCTCCCAGATCTTTTCTTAAACCAAGCGTCAGTAATATAAATGTGCCTTAACCTCCAGGGTTGGATTGGGATCAAAAATCGGCCCTGGCACACCCAAAAAAAGTGGCCCACATTTGCTTATTGCCTTTCTGTAAAACACTGCTCAGCGAAGTTTTATTAAAAGAAAGGGGGTGGGGGGCATGTTTTATTAGCTTCACTTAGATAAAAAAAAATGCACAGATTAGTTCACACTGCTGAGCCACACATGAATGCAAGTGAGACCACTTCTGCTCAGGCCCCCTGCCTCCGATCAATCAGCATACATTAATGGGCCGGCCCAGCGAGAGAAACGGAGTGATACCTCCGCCCATCTGCCTCTAGAAAGGCCACTCAGGCACCCACTGGGCCTCTGGCAGCTTCCTAACAGCACAGACAGCCCCCAGGCTGCCCACAAAAGCAGCCCACAGCTAAAACTCGGCTACTGGACCTTCGGCCATTTTCCGAGTACCCGCGTTACCAATCCGACCCTGTTAATCTCTGTTCTTCGATAAAATCATTTGGGTGGCAAGGCTTGAGGCCGGCAAGGATGGCTGCTTGATTCTGTCTCTCAGCAGTGGCACCAACATGTTTTGCAGATGGTACTAGACAAAGTGAACATTTTTCTGGGGCTGTAACTGGGTGCAATGGCAGAGTGGTAAAGGAGACATAAGGTACATTCTATCTTCAGTTTCTATGCAGTTCTCAGGAACTTCTGAAGCCTTGTATCTGTTCTTCTCAGCCTGTGCTCTGTTACGTGCCATTTTTTTCAATATGTGGTGTTGTCATGGCTGCACTGGTATTATCACTGTGTTTTTGGGAGATGTTATGTGTTCATATTCGACTCCTTATTTTGTTGTTGATGTAGCATTGGGCATAATTGCCAAGGTCTTCATGTCATCTCCAATCATTTTTGTTCAATTGAATGCACCTTTATCTGATGAAAGTATATATTTGTTTGTTTGCTGCACATGGCTTTCCATCTACTATCACCTATATGATTCACTATTTTCTTTTTACCCTAAACAGAGGTGCTCTTCATAGCCTATTTGCGTTTGTTTGATAAAAAGTTCATCATTCTGCTTTTAAATACCTGGTTCTGTGCCTCTGAACAAAGAATTGCAGGCTACAAGAGATATGGAAAGTGGTAATTCAAAAATTGATATATAAAGCGATGCCTTGGCGAGGTCTGTTTCTTTAGAGCTTATGGGTGATTCCAAAAGAGATGCAGTTGATGGCCTACTTAAGAGAGATAAAAAGGACGTGACATTGAAACTATTTATTGTTGATACCAATAAGGCTCTACAAGAATTGAAAAAAATTAGGTATGTGTTAAGAAGAGAGTGACAGATATTGAACAGAGAATTAGTGCTACTGACGATGTCATATGGAAAGTTAAAAAGTTGTCAAATTAGATTTACTCACTTAAAAAGGTTCACAGAAAATTTGTAATATTGAAATCAAAGGAGCAACTTGAGACTGTATGTTATTACATAGGGCTCTAAAGTGCATTACATGATGGTCTTTTTGAAGTAAAAAATTCGCTAAATTTTCCAACTCGCTGTCTCCTAATACACAAAGAGCTCTTTATTTGGGCCAAAGTCTTTTTTTTTTCGGTGAACCAGTTCTAACCCGAGAGACTTTTGAATTTTCTTTCTTCAATCTACTATTCTAATGGTGTTTTGTTCCAACTGCAAAGCAGAAGAAAACAGTTGTTCATTTCTTAAGGCTTCTTGAGAGCGCCTGCTAACAGAAGAAAGGAGTGCCTAAACCTTAGTACAATGTTGCATTTTATGAATGCTAACTTTGGTCTTACACATCCTTGTTACTTCAAAGAAACTTATAAAGATAAAGCAATTACTTTTGATTATCCTGCTCAATTGGGAGAATACATTCATCTTCACAATGGGGAGGAGATTTAGATTGGAAAGAGCGGTGTGTCTTGAGAACTCTCACCAATGTTTTCTGTTCATTAATGTTTCGTTTAGGTTATTCATAGTTTTAGCTTTAATATATTTATAGTATTTTATGATTTCTTGAAGTAATATTTCTTTCTTTCCTCTTCTACAGGTTGTATATTTTTTCAGGGTGTATGTGAGGATCCTGATTGATGCCCTGGTGTCTTCCATTATGATAGAGTTGGCTATGTTTGCTCTAGTGTATGTTACCTTTTGTAGTTCTCATAGGTAAGTTGTTTCGTAACCTATTTTCTTCTCAGACTTTTTATTTAGAGATCATAGGTTTTTATGTATTATCCCAATTGGTTCTCTAGTTAGCTCTATGTGCCTTTTATTGATATACATCCTTTTTCTCTTTCCACTGTTGGGGAAGCTGAGTGACTTCTCTTTCCTTTTGGTGTTTCACTATGCTATTTTCTAACTTTTCATCTAGTTTTGCTTTCCATTTTTACTGTTGTGATTTCTGGATCACTTGCCTTCTCTTTTGAATTTCTATATAATATTTGTCATGCTCATGTTTCACTTCTGTCTGTATGTCTGTTTCACAGATTTGTGTTCTTTTTATTTCTATGCTCTCTTTTCCAGGCTGTTCTGTCACAATATATATATCGACGAAGGGGTGTTGCTATGTTACTCTCTATTTTCTATGCCTCATTTACACATAACTGCCTGGGATGTTAAGGGTTTATGGAATCCAGTAAAAAGGCAAATAATTTTTACTTATATACCCAAATTGAAAGGACCAATGTTCTTTTACAAGAAACACATCTATCAAGGATCAAATTACTAAGTTAAAGAAACATTGTGTTGGGGAAATATTCTGCTCACTTGCAATGGAAAATAACAATGGCGTGGCTATTTTAAAACTGAATATACTCCTGCATGAAAATGGTTCTAAAGGTAGATAGTTATTAATTGATCTTAAACTGTAAAGGTTTATGGGCCTAATCGTTTGGATACCTCCTTTTGGACATTTATTTCTGCTAAAATGCTAATGTCTCCAAATAATAGGTTGTAGAGGGTACATGTAACCAAGCATTTGCTCCTTTCATGGATAGGGATTCCAAGGTGAAATTTGTCCTCAATTCCATGCAGACAATAACTAAAATGGTTATTTTGCAGAGAGCATCAATGGATTCCTGGAGAACTTTCAATTCTGACAGCAATTACACTTTTCATTCTCTGGTTCATAATTCTCAATCCAAAATTCATCATATTTTTCTAAGTAAAGACATTACACAATCTTTAGGTAATGAAGCCAGTGGTGCTATTTTGATTTTGGATCACACCCCTGTTCTGATTTATCTTGATATCTTACCAGGGAAGCCTAGGCCTAATAGGTGGCAAATCAATAATTCTTCATTTTAAGATAAGACATTTTTATGTGACTTTGAGAAATGTATGCATAATTTGTTATGTTTGATACCATAAAAGATTAATCTATGAGTCTTACCTGGGATTTCTTCAGAACAACTTCCAGGGATCATATTAGTTATGTGTCATCATAGTAGAAGTAGAAAGTTGAGAGGTTGAGTATATCTTCTATCCTTCTCATGATAATAGAGAATGTTTGGAGCAGTTGTTGCAGTTTGTGGTTGCAAAAAGAGTTTAATAGGAATTCAATGAAGGGCTTGTGGGTTATTGTTGAAAGTTAATGCAATGTGTTATTTGTTGTCAAAGCAGGCCCAGAACACTTTTGTCCACCTTCCTTAGGATTAAGAAAGAAAAAATATTATAATTGGGAGGGAGAAATTATTTACTGGTGCAGATGTTTCTAAAAGTTTTGCTGATTATTATAGAGAAATGTTAATTCCTGAATGTTCCCTCTGACAGAAACTTGTATGAATAGTTTTTCTAATTTGCTATAGGTAAGCCACAATGACAGTGATCTGACCTAAAAGAAATTCAAAGGTAAGGCTATAGGGTCTAAAGATTTACTGTTGATTTGTTTTTTCTACAGATTTCCAAGTTTTTATTCCCTAAATATTTTTCACGTTTTTAATTCTTGTCAGTCTGTTGAGAAGGCTGAGATAACCTCCATAGAAGCCATCATATGTATATGAAAGGACTGAGACCCCTCTTTATGTAAAACTTACAGACACAGTACATTAATTAATAGTAAAACATTTGCTAAGATTTGTGTTGCAAATTGTTTACACCTAATTTAATTGGGCTAGAACTGACTGGTTTTGTTAGAGGTTGGGTAACTTCTGATAGTTCTAGAATTTTCTTAAATATTAATAAAGGTGCATTAAGGGTTAACGAATCAATTGCAGCTATCACACAATGCTAAAAATGCTTTTGATCATGTGCACTGGGAGGTTTTGGTCTGGTCGCCACTCCCCCATGCACCCTCCCAGCCGCCCAGCAGAGAGGAACTGTCGGGTCCTCCTGCCACCTGCTTATGAGTCACCGGTTTTAGCCCCAGTCCCAGTGCTGTGCTCACACCTTACCATTTGGCGAGCCCCTTCAGTGTGATTGGTACTTGTAAATTTATTACTTGTTTTCTGTAAATTGGTTTTGGTGCCTCTGCACCGTTTTGGTTGTTCTTTGTTTTCTTTTTCATTTCTGCCTGTGCTCATAGTCTCCTTTTCGGTTTGCTTTCTGGCCTGGTTTTGTGGTTTTCCCCCGCACTGTCCACCCCTGTCCTCCCGCCTCCCGGCCTGCCCCTCCCTCTCCCAGGGCTACTTAATGGAGGCTGCTGCACAGCTCCAGTGAGTAGCCTGTGAACTTTTGGTCTGAACACCAACCCACTGTGCAGCCTCCCAGCTGCCCAGCAGAGAGGAACCGTCTGGTTCTCCTGCTGTTGGCATGGGAATCACCGGTTTGAGCCTCGGTCTCGGTGCTGTGCTCCCACCTTCCCAGGTGGCGAGCCCCTTTAGTGTGACTGGTATTTGTAAATTAATTACTTGTTTTCTGTAACTTGGTTTTGGTGCCTGTGCACCATTTTGGTTGTTCTTTGTTTTCTTTTTCTATTCTGCCCGTGCTCATAATCTCCTACTCATTTTGCTTTATGGCCTGTTTTTGTGGTTTAAACCAGCTCTCTCTGGTTTACCCCCATGCCGTCCGGCCCTTCCCTCCCGCCTCCCAGCCTACCCCTCCCTCTCTCAGAGATACATAATGGAGACTGCTGTGCGGCCGCGCTGAAGGCACGCCAAAGGCAAGCCCTGCTGCGCCCAGCCATGCTTGGACTGTGCCCAGCGCCAAGACCCCTGGACCTTCCGCCTGCCGCTGCTACTCCTGAGATGCAATCAGAAACCTCAATCCCATCGAGACAACAACTGCAGCAGTGCCTCACCATACTCCACAGAAGGGTCCTTCACCTGCCACCACTATCGCTTCTCCTGCAATGTAAAAACCCTCACAACCTCCAGTCAGCTACATGCACCCCACCAGAGACCACAGCTCCACTGCACACTACTCAACGTCAGATCCCTCTGCAAGCACACTATAAAAATCTGGGACACCATAACCACCCTCGCTCCTGACTTGATGTTCATCACCGAGACCTGGCTCACCCCAGCTTCTGCACTTGACATGGCCACCGCAACACCTCCCTAATACAAGATGATCCACCGCGACCGCTCCAACAGGCCTGGCGAGGCATCGCTATCATCCACAAGGACTCCCTCGACTGCATTGCCCTGGATGACGACACAACTCCAATCATGGAACACCTAAACTTCCAGATGGCTCACAATGCCAAAACAATCATCAGAGATACCCTCGCCTACAGATCGCCAAGCCCCCGCCCCAGCTTCTGCAGCGCCATACCGGACATCATCACCCCCTCTCTATAGACTCCATCCACTACACCTTCCTGGGAGACCTGAACTTCCACCTCGGGGACCCCAAGGACACCAACTCCACCACGGTTCTTGAAAACATGAACATCATCGGGCTCTCTCAACTGGTCACCTCCCCCACACACATCGCAGGACACACCCTGGACCCCATTTTCTCCGCCAACAACCAACCCAAGTTCCCCTACACCACCGAACTGATCTGGAGAGACCACAGCATCATTCATTTCTCCATCCACAGCCCACGGGAACCCCCAATGAGACCTCCTTCTCTTGCTTGATGCAACTGGAACATAGTCACCAAACCCCTCTTGACATCCCCCCCTCAAGGAAGCAAGACCAGTCCCCATGGACTCCCTCGAAATCAACTTACAGAACCTCTCCAACTGGATCTCCTCAGCTGCAGACACCATCACCCTCCGGAAGAACTCTACCAGCAGAAGACCCGCCAACCAAGCAAGCGGGTACACCCCAGACCTCCTGACCCTCAAGAGCCACTGTAAGAAACTGAAGAAACACTGGCGCTCCAACAAGACTCCCACCAATCTTGACTCCTTCAAATCCTCCCTCAAGAGCTACCACCACCGGATCAGAGAAACCAAGAAAGAATGCCTCAACATCCACATCGAGGCGAGCGCCAACCACACCAAGGGACTTTTCAGCATCGTCCCAGAATTCTCCTGCCTGTCCTCCACCGAGAACACGATTCTCCCTTCCAAAGCCCTCTTCGACACCGTAGCAGACTATTTTCACAGCAAGATCTCCGACATCTACAGCAACTTTGACCGCCCAACCCACTGCCCTCAGCCACCTCCGCACCCTAAATAACACCTCCCATCCCCACGAATCACTGACTGGAAGCAGCTCTCAACCAAGGACACCACCTCCATCATAAACTCCATTCACTCTGGATCTTCCTTAGACCCCTGCCCCCATCACATCTACAACCTGGGAAGAGAAGCAATCTGAGACCCCCTCACAGTACTCCTCAACACCTCCATCACCACAGCCACCGTCCCGGATGCTTGGAAGCATGCCGAGGTCAAACCCCTCCTGCTGAAACCCTCAGTCATCCCCAAAGAGCTAAAAGACTGCCAACCTATCTCGCTCTTCCCCTTCCCCCCAGTGTCCTGGAGAAAGCCATCAATCGCCAGCTCCGTGACTACTGTGAAGAAAACCACCTTCTCAACCCCTCCCAATCAGGCTTCCGGCCCAATCACAGCACCAAGACCGCCCTAATCGCAGCAACGGATGAGATCAGACATCTGCGCGACCTAGGCAGATCGGCTGCCATTACCCTCCTCGACCTATCAGTAGCCTTCAACACCGTCTCCCACCACATCCTCATCACCAAACTACGCCATATAGGCATCCAGGACAAGGCCCATGACTGGATCTCCTCCTTCCTCTCTGGCCGAACTCAGAGGATCCATCTTCCTCCCTTCTCCTCCACACCCAGGAACATCATATGCGGCATCCCCCAGGGCTCCTCCCTCAGCCCCACCCTCTTCAACACCTACATGACACCTCTGGAAAACATCGCCCGCACCCACGAACTTAACATCATCTCCTACGCCGAAGACACCCAGCCCGTCCTATCCCTCACAGAAGACACAGACACCACAAGAATCAACTTCCAGACCACCATGACCAACTACGCCACCTGGATGAAGACCAACTGCCTGAAACTCAACTCGGACAAGACAGAGGTCATCATCTTTGGAAACAAACTCTACCCCTGGGATGACACCTGGTGGCCCTCCGAACTCGGCGCTGCACCCACCCCAACCGACCAAACACGCAACTTTGGAATCATCCTAGATTCCCATATCACCATGAAGCAACAGATCAACTTAATCTCCTCTGCCTGCTTCCACACCCTCTGCCTGCTCCACAAGCTCTTCCAATTGATCCCCATCTCAACCAGGAAGATAGTTACCCAAGCCCTCATTTCCAGCCAACTTGATTACGGCTACACACTCTATGCCAGAGCCACCAAACAGCTCCTGAACTGCCTCCAAACTATCCAGAACTCTGCAGCCAGACTTATACTCAACCTCCCCAGAAGATCCAGCATCACCCCGCACCTCAGAGCCCACCACTTGCTCCCAGTCCAGAAGACATGTCTCTTCAAGCTCCTCACACACGCCTACAAAGCCCTCCATAGAACTGGACCCACATACATCAACAGCCGCCTGACTTTCCACCAACCGACCAGAGAGCTCCGCTACTCCACCCTCGCCTTGACCTACATCCCCTGAATCTGTTGCATCTTCTGCGGAGGTCGCTCTTTCTCCTAACTCACCACTAACTCCTGGAACGACCTCCACCTTCACACCTCCTCATCCTTGAAGGACTTCAGAAAACAGCTCAAGACTTGGCTCTTCGACCACCACCTCTCTTAACGAGGCCATCACTTCTACCCAGTGCCTATTAAACCGCCCGGGGTGAAAAGTCATGCTCTACAAGACTTTGTGATTGATTGATTTTGATGAGGTCTCTTACTATATTTCTTAGTTTTATTCTTCTGTGAGGACTATGGTCTTTTTTAATGGGTTTCAGTCTTTCTATTTTCCACTTAAAAAAGGCACCAGACAAGGCTGTATACTTTCCCTTTTATTCTTTATTCCAGCATTCAAACCCTTCTTAGAGTGTTTTGAGGAGGTCTAAATTTCATCTCGGGATACACCTTTCAAGGACAAGCATATATGGCTTCTGCTGCTGATGTGTTGCTTTTTATGATGAAACCAGAGATTTCATATCTCGCCTTTTTTAATGAATTGCAGGCTTTTTCAGAAGTTTCAGGCTATAGATTAAACACTGAGAAATCAGAGGTTTTACTTTTTTGATTCTTGTTTCAAGGAATCCAAGCATTTGGTCTAGTTCGAAGTAGTACTAAACTGAAGTATTTAGTGATATGGCACTCTAGTTCTATTAAAGGAATGCCAAAGTTTTTTCTGGATTGGATCAAGACTAGGGTTACCAATCTAGCAGAAAGTCTAGTACATTTGTTTTTCTATGATTGACAATTTAATAACCTATATGTTAGACCTTGCATCGTTTTGTGTTATTTCCTGTCTTTTTGCCTTCTGACCTCCTGTTTTGACTGTGCTGAACTTTGTTTTTGCTGGTTTTAGGATTCTGGGCACTTTTTCACTGCTGACCAGTGCTAAAGTATATGTGCTCTATGTTTAAAATATAATGGCATTTGGTTACTCCATGATTGGCATATTTTATTTACTAAAACGTCTCTTGTACAGTGCACTACATGTGACCAAGGCCTGTAAATCAAATGCTACTAGTGGGCCTGCAGCACTGATTGTACCACCCACATGAGTAGCCCTTCAAACCTGTCTCAGGCCTGCCACTGCAGAGTCTGTGTGTGCAGTTTTAAACTGCCATTTCCACCTGGCAAGTTCACCTACTTGCCAAGCCCAAACCTTCTATTTTATTACATATAAGTCACCCCTAAGGTAAGCCCTAGTTAGCCCCATGGGCAGGATGCAGTGTGTTTAAAAGGTAGGACAAGTGCTTTGGAGTTTTACTTGTTCTGGTAGTGAAAAACTTCTAAATTCGTTTCTCACTACAGTAAGGCCTATCTCTTCCATAGGTTCGCATTAGAGCTGCCTTGCAACACTTTACAAGTGTAACTTCCAATTAGGAGCATATAGAAAATTGGAGATTTGTGTCTCTGGACTCCCAATTTAAAAACTCACCTTTTAGTGAAGTTGGTTTTTAAATTGCAGGCCTGAAAATGGCACTTTTAGAAAGTTGGCATTTTCTTACTTTAACCATTCTGTGCCTCTACTTGTCCCTAGAATTCACGTCTGGGTTGGATGGCAGCTGGCTATGTGAAATCCCTCTAGACAGTCATCCAAAAAGGGAGCTGAGGTGTGCCCTCCATATCCTGATGGCCCATCACCAGGCTGATGGGTCTTCCTGAGCTAGAGTGAGGAGTTGACACTTGCACCTGAATAGGGCTGTGCCTGTCCCCACAGAAAGAGCTACATACCCCCTGTAGTGTGTCTGGAGCCAGGGCCAGGAAGGGGAGGGTCTTGCATACTACAAAGACCTTTCTTTGAAGTCTCCCTACTTCAAAGGTTAAAATGGGTATAAGTACTGCACCTCTGCCACCATATACTCAGAACACTTCTGGACTGAGGACATTCTGCCAGGAAGAAGAGCTTTCATGCTGCTGGAAGAGATTGCCACTTTGCTGCTTGCTTTGCTGTGTTGGCGGGCTGCCTGCTGCTTCTTGCATGGGAGTGAGAGGACTGGACATCACTCTCTACATCCTGCATCTAAAGGTTCTCCAAGGGCTTCTTTGGGACTCCTGTTACTAAAGTCTCAGGGATATCAAAGACTTTACCTGCATCTTGTTACCAGCACCTGAACTCCTCTGCCCTGCGTCCTGCCTGCCAAATGGTGCCAAATCCAGTCCTGGGCCCTTGAGAATGAGTTTTTGGTGCTGCAACCCAAGAAACCAATGCATTGAACCCGAAGCATCATTCGTAACCAGTGCATCCCTGCAAAATCAACGCTTTGCCGCTGCCTGAACTGAAGCCGTGGACACAGCCCACCAAGTGTGCGGCGCAACGACCTTGACTTACAATGCAGCCCCGACTTTGCCGACGCAGCGCCTCTGAATCACAGCTGCTGCATGAGTCTTGGACACTGCATCACAGACGTCTGTGACGCACTGTCCACGAAGCATTCCCCGCCCGGCGTTGCTTATAATCGATGCATCGACTTCAGCCCAGCAATTGGATATCGATGCCTCGGAACCGACCCACAGCGCTCTCGACATTGGCGCATCAAAGACTTAGCCCGACCTCGGAACTGACACATAGTCTTCGACAGTAACTCATCACCTCCGTACTTCAGTGCAGCGTCCTCCAGCATCGACACATCCAAGGTACTGTCAGCAGGTCTGTGTGACTCCTGCATCCGGCCCGCGCTCCATTGTGGTTGGATAAACTTTAAGCCCCAGTCAAGTGCAACCAAATAGCCCTAGTTAGACCTATTGATTTCTAAGCACTGCATTTTGATTTAATCTTGCAAAATTCATATCTTGACTTGTGTATGTTGGATATTTGTTGTTTTGGTTTTGTTTTACTTGGATACATATTGGCTATTGTTCTAAACTGGTGTGGAATACTTTTGTGGTGTTTTCACTGTTACTGTGTGTGTGCACACAAATACTTTACACATTGCCTCTTTGATTTAGCCTGACTGCTCTGTACCAAGCTACCAGAGGGTGCGCACAGGTAAACATTTAGGGGCTGATTACAATTCTGGAGGTCCATGGACCACCAAACACATTAGGGTTGCAGCATCGGCGGTCTCCTGACTGCCCTAATACGATTGGGGCGGTTGGACCGCCATTGCACCGCTGCAGCCGCCAGGGAACCGGCGCTCCCTGGCAGTGTTGCAGCAACCAGAAGGCCTCAATATGCTTGGCGGGACCTCCTCTGTCCCACAAAGCATATTACGAGTTTCCTCTCTGCAGGTGGTGTCATGGAGGTTCCTAGTCAATGAACACAGTGCCTGAAAGGAAACATGGGGTGCATGCAGGGGGTACAACATGTGCCACCCTGTATGCATGCACTGCAGTTCCTGCACAGCATGAACTTAACAGTCCATGCCGTTCAGGAACTGTTTTTGGCTTTCCCATTGCGGTGACCATTTTGAGGGCACTGACATGGGAACATTAAAAAAAATCCCGCCAGACAGGAGGAAACTCCTAATCTGGAGGGCGGCCCGACCACAGCATTGGCAGTGCGGTGGTAGGGCGGACCGGGTGCTGCACCAGCAAAGTCATAATCAGTCCCTAAGTGTGTACTACACTTACCCTGACTTGTATTGTGGTTCCTGCTTGGACATGGTACATACTCTGCCAACCAGAAACCCACATTTCTGACATTGGTGGCAGCGGTGGGAATTGGACTTGTATTTGTACATTACATACAGTGATTGGTGTACACTATGTCCATATATCAGTCCATTACGTACCAATATACTCTTTTTTTATTTTCTCTTTAACAAGCTTTTGAGTTTTTGCAAAAGTCATGTCTCAATCTGGAGAGCCAACAGCTGTACCTGCAGTATTGGAGTTTAAGCAGGAGAAGTTGGAAACCTACATGGTGGCCCAGGTCAAAGGTTTCAGCAGGGAGCTCAAATGTTCTTTTAAAGCCTCACTAAAAAGAAGAAGCTGCAAAAGGCGCTGATGGCCTGGTTAGCAGCCAGGGATGCAGCTGTGCACCCAGAAGATGGGAAAATCTCCATCTGGGATGGCTGGGGGAGCCAGCAATTGACTATGAGGTGGGGGGCCAGCCTGAATGGTGGAAGAGCTCTCTCCAGAGCTGGCAGCAGCGTTTCCTCCAAAGATCTGCCCTAAGCAGAGCTGGAGGACAGGCAGGAAGAAAGGAAGCTCCAGCTGGAGCTGGCAAAACTCATTTTGGATGTAGAAAAACAAAAATTGGTCATGGAGGAGAAGAAAATGCCTTTAGCTCTGGAGATGAATTTGAGAGAGCTGGATTTGAAAGCCAAAAGGGCTGAGTCCAGGGCAGATGGTGGCAGCATGGCTAAAGTGTACCCAGAGAGGAAAGTACACATACCCAAAAGTCTAGTGCCTGATTATAGAGTGGGAGAAGACATAGATCAGTGGTTTGAGGCCTACGAGATAGGTTTGCAAATGCACAAGATACCTGAAGGGGATTGGGGGCAGGTTTGTGGAAGCATTTCTCATGCGAGGGCAGGGATACCTTACTGCCCCTAGTGGGGGAGGACAAGACAAGGTATCCTGCCATGAAAGGAGGCCTTGGTCAAGAGATATGGTCTGCCCTCAGAGAGATCCAGGTAAAAGTTTAGGGACAGTGTGAAACTTGGCCCTCAGACATGGGTAGAGTGTATTGATGTCTTCTGCAAAGCACTGGATGGTTGGGTGAAGGGCAGTGAGGTGACAGTTATCAGAGGCCGTACAATTTGATTGCACAAGAGCACATGTTTAGTCTTTGTTTTCCAGAGCTGAGTCAGCACTTGATTGACAGTAGGCTTTCTGACCCCAGGAAGCTTGCTAAGGAGGTAGACCGTTGGATCAGCACCACAAGAAGGTGTATGGAAGAGATCCATTGAAAGGTGGGCAGGGTCTCCAACAGAAAAAGCGGGGGGACCAAAATAAAAGTAAGGCATTCTCTAAAGGGCCCCAAACTAGTTCCCATGGTCAGGGTTCCCAACCCCCTAGTGAAAAGAATAAATGGTTCCCTATAGGCTCCTGAAGTGTTTAGAATGTAATCAGGAAAGGCACTTCCAAGGGGATCCCAAGTGACCAAAGTGAGCACAGCCCCTTACGGGTGGGCAGACACTGGGGATGGCTAGTGTAGCACTTGGGGAGGAGCTGGTCCCAGTTAATTGTGGGGATACAGCTTAGGTTACCCTAGTGTCCCTGGGTGACAGTGAAATGGTACAGAGGACCCTCATGCCTGATAATACTAGGAAGTATAGGCAGTGGGTTTCCCCAAGGAGGTGGTATCTGACCACGGTACAATTTTTATCAAATGTGAACTGAAGAATGTGTACCTACGGATGTGGCTAATTGCTAATCACTTTAATGGTGGTAAAGATTATTTTATATATGTTCTTATTTTCTTTGGAGTAGATCGATATAAATCAAGCTGTTTGAGTCTGTGGAAATAGGACTTGGAAGGTGTTTGGCCCCCATCCACAAGGGTAAACTGTGGTCCAATGACTCCACCTCTCATTCTGCTAGCATCACCTAAACTCTTACAATAGATTGTTTTTTATCCCAGTTGTTTTACTCACAATAAATATTATAAATGAAGAAAATTACTTGTCTTGTGGCCTAAATAAATGTACTGAAATGCATATGTCCCTAATCAATTACTTACCAGACCCTACACTGGCACCCCTTTGGGGCATCCTACACGCGGCAGCATTTCTCCTTCAGGGCCTACAAAAATATGATCACATCAACCCCATTATGATGGAAATCCACTGACTCCCCTTGTTGTCCGACACCATCTTAAAAATCAGCTGCATCATTTGTAAAGTCACAAGCTCACCATCTCTGATGGTTCTGAACACACCAGCAGACAGGACACCATCAGACGGCAGGCTAAGAAGAGTAAAAATAGAAGACAGCAGGCCTTTTCCATTTTTCTATGCACCCAGGATCTGGAACAGCATATCTGTATCCTTTGCTGTTCCAATTGAGGAAAGAGTTGAAGACTCATCTTTTTAAAGACCACTATGTCACAACGTATTAACTGTCCACAGCCAAGCTTTCTCTCATTGACTTTTTGCTTGTCTTTGACCATTCACAGTGCTCTGCTGCATTTTAGCTAGGTTGTCGCTGTGGACATACCACCTACATACAATCACACATACATACTTACTTTTTCTTTTTACATCAAAAAGTACAAGAATTTTGTACTGGAGTTTGATGGAAAATGTTTGAAATTTATGGCGTATTAACACCCTTTTTGTTTGTAAATATTTTGATTTGTGGTGTCCATGATATTTTGTCTGATTGTCGATTGGAGGGTAAATTAGTAGATATTAAGTTAGCAGTTGCATTGCAAGTAATAGCTTTAAACTGTATGGCATCTGAAAACATCCCTTAAAGTATAGTAGAAGGTGGTTCTTCGTAATCATACATTGAATTCATTTAATTTAACTACTTTGCCTTTAGCTAGTCAACATGTTGAGCTTTGGTTACCTTTTACTAAATGTTTTTGATGTTTTGAGTTTTTATCATAAATTTTTTATGTATTTGTACAAATATTATTTACATGATATACATTTTCACTCGTATTTCATTCCTCAGTGCTATTTTATTTTGGGGTAGCATTGTTACAGTTCAACACAGTTTTCCGATGCATTTAATTATATAGTTTCTCCTATTTTACTATTAATTGTACTTTATTTTTTACCTTTACCTTTTTATTTTGTCTACTTTCCTTAAGCTCATGTTGCTATTCAAAAGTAAATGTTAAGTTCTTTGCCTGTTTTTCTGATTCAATATATATTGTTTAGTTTAAGAAACCTTCTTTATTGTTACATTGTTGTGTGCTATTGTTTACTATATGTTCTGGGTTACCTTGATTATTGTACTTTAACAGGTGTATTTCTAACTTCTTTCTCAGTTTAAAAAATAGTTTTAAACTTCAAAAAATGACAAAATCATAGACCTCTAATGCATGCTTAACTAGCGAGCACGTGTTTGTAAGGCCACATGATAATACATGGCATTTAGATGTTGGTCTAATCGACAGACCCTGCCCATCATGAAGACACAAGTCAAAGGAGCTATCTAAAGGTAGTTGCGGAAACACATGGCTCTTAAATATCCAATTGGGATTCCGACAGCCTATTCATGGCAGTGTTACTGCCATGAACAGGCTTTCGGAAAAGGATATTCAAATCCCGACAGCAGTGCCTGTTTCGGGACCCCCACCATTCTGGGCCGCAACTCTGACCGCTGCCCCGTGGGGATCTGAGATCCTGGCAGAGTTGGCGGTCTGGACTCCGGCTGCTGTGGTCTGACTGCCAGCATTAAAATGCGGCGGTCAGACCGAAGGGTTGTCGGTGGTGGGACCGCTACCTACGGGCTGTCGGTGGTGGTCTGACCACCATCAAAATGAGGCCCTATGCAATATTTTCTAGGTGGTCTAATGCACCCATCAAAGAAGACTCTTTGCCAATAGTCTTTCTGACATTTCTTTGCTTTTTTGAGATACCCGGAAGTTCAGACTACCTGTAAAAGAGTGTGAAATTCTCATTTCTTGGTAACTTTGCTCCTTCTTCAAAAATTCTGGGAAATGATATAGGTTTGGGTGGTGTTTGACAATAGATTTGTTGAAGGAATGTGCCATCCCTCAATGGAATTGTTAGTCTTCGCACCTCCCTCTTAGCAGGTCGCGTAGCAGTTCCACCAGTCAATATGGAACCTTGTTTTCCCCCTGTGAGCCGACCTGCTTAGAAGGCCAATCCGTGTGTCCTCAAAATAATTTAGTAAGGGTGCCAATTTCTCCTTGTTTTATATTAAAGAATCAGATTTGGTAATTAATGTGCATAACTTGTCTACACAATCAGCAGGTACGAAACATAATGTAGTAAGTTTTCGTAATTCAAATGGCAATTTACTTCTGACATGTAATCCTCAACTGAGGATGTTGTTTTAATTTTACACCGATATGCCTGTGAAAGGTGGAAAAAAACATCCTTGAATTTGGGTGGTGGGGTACATTTTACTAATGGTGATAGTCATTAATAATTCAAAGTCAATTATAACTTACCTAGGACTTTTCTTTTAGGTTTTGTTTTTCAGCACTGTCGAAAATTCAGTATATGTTGAGGATTGTTTGTCAGGGAGTAAACTGTATACTAATGGTACGTTTGTACTATTTATTTTACCATGAATATTGTATGTTTGGGCGAATAGATGGGGTGTGGTTTTAAAGTACCATCCATCATCCAAATATCACTATTCTCAATTGTAAGCTGGTTATGGGATGTGGCAAAAATTAATATTCTTTTTTGAGCGTTTTCGGTGTCATGCAGTAGGAAAGTTTCCTTAGTGAAAGTAATAGTTAGTTCTGAGGGAATATTAATATAAGAAAAGGTCTGTGGGGTCACACGTTGGGGATTACTTGCCTGTTTTTGTCTCTGGATCATCCTTCTAAGGTTGGGAATGAAAAATGTCCTAGCTATCGTAACAGAAAGTTTCAATTCTATTAAGGACATAACAGAGGTGAGGATTAGGTTTTTTCCTCTTCACTTTTTATTCCCTGCAGCCTATAACATCAAAGATTTAAACTACAAACTATATTTCCCATAAGCACTTGGGAAAGAAATAAACGAAGTCCATCCAATCAGGAAGCAGCGCCATCATCACAACAACCCTGAGGCCTCTCTATCCCCCTCTTTCTTCCTGCGAACACAGCTGCCTAGCACCATGAACATTATTCCTGCTTAGAATTTTCCGCTCCTGTGGAAAAAAAAGGAATAAGTATGAGACACCCGCTTTCCAACAATTGGAAACTCAGTTCATCATCAATCATCTGGAACAGTGGGTTAAACTTGCATGTGTACTAAACATAAGAAAACTATCATATACGTGAAACATATTTATAATATAACATGTGCAACACATATACCATAACCAATTGTAGTACCAAATACCATGATCAAGAATTGGGTGGGCTAATCCTCGCCTCTGCATCCTGAATAGAATTGAAACTTTCCATTATGATAGTTAGAAAAGCTTTTGTATCACTATGGAAGCCAGATTGGAGACTGATTTAAAATAAAACTTCTTAAAAGTAGAATCGGACGACCAATCCGCTGCATTGAGAATATCTTCCAATCTAGCTCCCATGGAAAAAGCCTTAGACGCTGCGGCGCTTCTCACAGAATGAGCACCAAATTTGGAAGTATCAATACAGCCTCCTGCATTGCCCATTGGACCCATCTGGCAATCGTGGGGGAAGAAACCGCTTTATGAGACTTAGTGAGTGCAATCACTAAATTCTCTCCCCCTGAAGACAGATATCCTCCATGATCGTTTCATATGCTTTAATGGTCCTAATCGCACACAATTTTGGAACATCTGGATATGACACGATTTTTGAGTTACTCTTTGTTCTTTGAGCAATATGGAAAGATACCTCTTCCAGGGTAAATACTCTACCTGTTAAATCCAGAGCTCGAACATCCGAGACCCTTCGACAGGAAATTAAACACATTAGAGTGGCCAACTTTGCCGACAGTTGTTTTCTCAACAGGTATTTATTTGATGGCCATGATTTGAAACGATACAAAACCTTATTTACATCCCATAAGCTGGAATATCTGGGTTCAGGAGGAACCGATAAATGGATACCCCTCATGAGTTTGCACACCTGGGGGTTGTTCTCCGACTGGATGCCCATCAGCCGGAATACGGCCCGCTGAAATAGCTGATCTAAATGTATTTACGGATCCATAAACCAAGCCATCGGAAGCCAAATCCACCAAGAAATTCAGGCTATGGACAATAACTGTCCCCAGGGGATCCACCCGGTATGCCTGGTATTTTCCAGGGTTCCCAGTAATCCTCCAGACCATGAGACACAGGGAGCCCATCAGAACCAGATGTTGAGCATTGCCCTCTGGATCTTGGAGGAGATCTGGACACAGGGGTAGAGTGATTGGAAAATCCCAAGAAAGTTCCATCAGAACTGGATACCATACTTGAGATCTCCAAATCGGGGTAATCACCAACAGATCCACCTGCTGCCTCCGCACTTGGGTGCACAGACACATTATCATCACAAACCGCAGGAGGGCATACCCCTCCTCCATGTTCCAGTCTTTGAGAAATGCGGCTGTTGCCACTGCGCTTGGATCCGGCCTCCAACTGCAGTATCTGTCCAGCTGAAAGTCCAGCAGAGAAGCAAACAGATTGATGGAGAATGGTCCCCACCTGTCCTGAATTTGTTGAAACACCTGCGGATGTAACTTCCCTAGGCTGACATCCTTACAATGTCGGGAGTACCAATCTGACACTTGATTGGCCTTCCCCGGCAGATGTTCTGTTGACACTGAAATCTAATGAACTAGCCAATAAGTCCATAGAGTATGAGCTAGATATGAAAAAAGCCTCCGATCTCGTCCCTCCAAGATGGTTGACCTGGTGAACCACCGCTACATTGTCCATCTTGAGAAGAACAGAGCATTGAGCCTTGTCTGTGGTTCACCATTTAATTGCGAATGACCCCACCATTAGTTCCCGGCAGTTTATGTGTAGGTCTTGTTCCTCGGAAGACCAGTTTCTGCCTGTGACAAATTTTCTGGCGCGAGCTTCTGAAACTGAACCGCTGGTGTCTGATTCTATCACCAGGTCCGGTTGGGAGCTGAAGATCGCCCGACAATTCCAAACCTCCATGTGGGAAACCCACCTTTGCAATTCGTGTCTCGCCTCCCTTGAAAGCGGGACAGACTGAGAGTAGGATAGGCTCTGTTGCAGATGAGATATCTTTAGATGCTGCAGCGCCCGGTAATGGAGGGGGCCCGGGAATTTGGCCTGAATGGAGGACGAAAACAGTCCAACTATCCATGCCAAGTGACGTAACAAAACTTGCGAACTGGAAACGTCTTCCTGAGTTCGTGTTTGATTTTGGTCAACTTGCAAGACGGGAGACTGATGGTAGCCTCCACTTAGTCCATGAGGAACGCCAAGAATTGTAATGTTTGTGTCGGGATAAGGAAGGATTTCCCTTTGTTGATGACAAAACCCAGACCTTCTAACAGGTCGATGGTCATCTGTAGTTCCTCTCTTAAACGTAAGGGACATTGATTTATGAGTACGATATCGTCCAAGTAGAGGAATAACTTCACCCCTCGGGCACTGAGATGCTCCACCACTGGTGTCATTACTTTGGTGGAACACCAAGGAGCAGAAGACAGACCAAAAGGAAGAGAGCTGAATTCAAATATTTGCGATCTCTATAGGAATTATAAAAAACACTTGTGGGAGGAAAGATGGGGATAGGCGTCCTTGAGGTCCAAGCGGACCATCCAATCAGAAACTTGCAAAAGATCCCTGAGCAGATGGATGCCTTCCATCTTGAAGTGACGGTAGACCAGCCACTCATTAAACTCTTTGAGATTTATCACCGGCCATTGACCCCCGTCTCGCTTCTCTTCCAGAAAGAAACTGCTTAGAAATCCCTTGGAATGCAGGGTATTTGCGCTGATCACCCCTTTTTCCCAAAGATGGATAATTTCTGTATCCACCAACCCGGACTGGTGCCTAGAGAAAACCAGGGGAACTGGACGGCGTAGTTGAGAGGGAACTCCATAGAATTATATCTGGAACCCCTGAACCGTCTGAAGGACACAAGCATCCGACGATAGAGCCTCCCAGTTTTGCGCAAATTGTGCAAAACGGTCCCCAATTTTCAGGTCCTCTGAATTCTGCACCCTCACCTTGTGACTTGTTGAAAGCACCATTGCCTCTGGAGCCAGAGCCCCCTCTGTCACCCCGACGATGGGGGTAGGTTCTTGTAGGGTAGAAGTTGCCAAATCTCGAGGCGTCTTGCCACTGCCCCCGACGGTACTCTGTCCTCCTGAAGGAGGCTTGATGGAAGGTTCAGCCGGTTGACGAACCCCAGCCAGGACCGGCTCCCCCAAAACACATGATGTGTGAAAATACACTTGATATAGGTTTGGGCCTTGTCTAACGAGCTGAAAGTGTTCACAAACTTACTCAGTTCTTTATTAAATGGCTCCCCAAATTTTTCCCCTGGGCTACAGGACCTGCCTCTGTTGTAGCTAGTTCCCCTAACTTAGGGTCCACTTTGCTCAGGAGCGATCTATGTCTTTCCGTAGAGATTGCACAATTAGCATTCCCTAAGAAAATGGTGGCCCACTGGGCCCAGCTGGACAGCACCTCTGAGCAGTATTTTGGCGAGAGGGCCTGACACGTCAAGAAGCTTGTCCTGGCAGGAGTACAAAGACCTGTCCAAGCCTTTCTTGGGATCACGAATAAATTTAGTGAGAAAAGTGGCCATCTTGGAGTCCACCTCCGGCTTGAGAGCTACATTATCTTCTAAAGCCAGTATAGGATATTCAGCTCTCAAACAGCTCCTCACCTCCTTGTCTAGGGGCTTATGCAGCCTGGCCGCCATGTAGGAGGCCACCTAAGGGGTCAGACACCACTCCACAGAACACGGGTGAAGCAATTCGTCCAGGCCCAACATATCTGAATCAGAGAGTGACTGTTTCTTAGGCTCATTGGACAAGGGGGAGGCAGATGGGCCCCTGTCCGAGGTGTTGGGAGAGTCATCCCCATACCCAGAATCTGTGGGTGCAGAGGAAGGGTGGGCAGCCTCAGAAGTACTAGGTGTAGAATCTGAGAGAGGGGACTGCGAATCCATGAATGCTTTTTTAAGACATGCAAAAGCATCGACATCTACCCCCAACGTGTTCATGCGCTTGCGTTTACCATCATTAAGGGAGAGTGGCTGCCCTGTAGGTGCAGAGGCCTGGGGCCCGAAAGAGTCTTCCCTCTGCCCGAGTGGTTGTTGTCATTGCGCCTGCAGTGCTTTAATTTTCTTCTCCAAGGGTGCCACCATAATGGAGTATTGGGAGGTCCCCTTTCCATCATAGACCGAGGGCCACCGTTTCTGTTTAGTGAGGAGCACCCACAGACTGACCTTCGATATTGCTAGGTTGTGCCTGAAACAGGGAATACTTGACCCAGGCTTACACTGGTGTCAGTCCCTGCCTTTTGGAAAATTGATAGCACTGTTTGATACACTGCTGCTCAATACTGCAGTTCTATATGCCATTTTATAAATAAGACTTTTCTCATACACAATATTTGACAAAATAACAATTAATCTTCTTGCTGCACTCTGACACAACCGAAAAATCCAGCTACAAATTACTAAAGGCTATCGTGCGTTTGTATCTATTATTGTTGCTGAATTGTTCTAGATTCGTTAAAATGTTATGGATTGTGCTATTTAAATCGATCGTTCCGAATATGACCGTTGTGGCATTTTCTACTTTCCAGTTTTATCCCGGACATTACAGTCCCTTAAGGTAACATAAAAATCAATCCATCCTGACACCCAGTCTGGTTGACAGTGGTCGTTCTTCCAAGGTGTGTATTGTGCCAATTGGCCATTTTAAGAGGTAGAAAATAATATAGAGAGAAAGCAACAAAGGGAACAATGGATTTGCCCAGCAAGGAGGGTAAATCGTTTTCAGACTTGCTTTCATAGTTTACGAAATCACAACACGAGTTGGCAGGCTATTATCTAACATGAGTGACAGCAGGAGTCAATTCCAGGCAATCTGCCTAAAATGTTTGTTTTTTGGGAGAAATGGCCAAGCAAGGACATAACTCTTGCAGAGGGCAGTGAGAGTGCCACACCATTATCCTTGAAAAACGTGTCGATTGTCTGCTAAAGTGTGTTTTGATTGGTTTTCGCCCATTACTCTGTATAGATACCACTTGAATGGTTTGATGATAGCCCAATGGAAATCACTGCGTTTTACTGAAGTTATTACCTTTTTTTCACTTGGCTATTTACAGCACTCTTATCGTTCACTATGCTAAAAGATGCTTCAGCAATAACCGATATTTGCTTCACTGATTCATTCATCCTGGGAGAGCAGCTGTGTTTTATTTCACTCACCCGTACTGAACTCTGGACCCAAACCCAATGAAAACATGACCCCTTCTTGCTTCTTTCTTTACGTTTCTGGTCGTAGTGCACAGACACTCAGTACTGGCAGTATGGGTCAAGCTGCGAACATTTCTCAAAAGTACTGATTTTTACTGTTTTGAAGATATCTTCTGTCCTGGCTTGTTGGACACTTATTTAGGACATTTATTTAGGACTTTGTCAAGTGATGTGCAGGATTAGGATAACTTTGGACCAATGAAGTATATAGAATTACAAGACAACCAGAAGAATAAAAGAATCGACCATTGGAGTCCAGTGGGATAGGTAGAGAGTTCCTAGCTGATATTTTTCAGTCACTGGCCGAAGAAAAGTATTCAGAAAGGTGACCTGATTTGTTCATCTTCAATGTCTTTACTGCATCTGAGGTCGTTTGGTGCCAGTCTGCGATAAGGACCCAGGGTTTCCAGATTTTCCTCTACTCCCATTATGTGGCTACTGTGTTTCTGCCAATTCAAAGGCTGTGGAGCGGTCGTCTGCAAGGAAGTTGATGACATCTCTCACGACGAAGTTAAGTAGGGGAAACAACTTTTCTGGGTATGGAATACAAATGCAACATGTCTTCAATGCTAAAGAATCTGGATAAGAAAAGCAGCAGGAGTTTGATCCTTGAATCCAGTGGCAGCCAGTGGAGTGCTTTCATGGTAAGGTTGATGTGGCCATATCTCAGCAGGTTAGAGCTTGTCCTTTCTGGCTGATTTTGAAATTTTTGTTGTCTGTCAAAGTTTTTATGGGTACTAGTATAGTTAACATTTCGATAGCCTAGACTCCCTCTGACAGTTGAATATGGTGAATAGTTCAAAGAGGTAGGAGTTTTGGGACCATGGGGAGTTGTGTATTGACACCCTGAACCTATGCACTGATTTGCATGTTGAATTACAAGTTTGTGTCTGGGAGGATGCCCATGTTCTTGACTTTTTGAGGTCTTGTAGCAGAGGATCTTAGATTAGAGGGACATTAACCTCGAAAGAGGTAGTGTTGTCACTTCCTAGGTTTCATTATTTGCTTTATTCAGTTAGGAAACTTTTATTCACCAAGTCTCTCTCATTCTAGTATGTTGGAGATTTCAAAATGTCTCTCTGACTCATTTTCATAATTCACATCAAAAGGTTTTATGTCGGGATAGTTATCCATAATACGTTACATCATTTAACAATAATAAAAATGTTGTTTAAGCAAATTAGAGTTGAATACAAAAAGCACAATAACATTGACTGTTCAAAAAAACGGCCATAATGTTGATCTTTCTGTAATCTATAAAATCATAGATTAAATTAAGACACTAGATAACTAAATGACGCCACGCGCTTTTATGCACTGTATTTAAAAAGATGTGAATAACTCGGAATACAAAAGACAGACATTTTGGTCTTATTAACCAGGCAAAATATATATTGCGAGGCAGAGCAAAAACCAAGGGAGCAGATGTATCTGGTTTGTTTACATGAAAAGCAACTAAATGGCTTCTTATGGCCATGTTCAGAAACGCTGGATAATTCATTCCTTTCATGCTGAGCTTGTGATAATGTGGGCAAAAAACACAGAATTGTACTTTTGACTCAATATTTTCTTTCAGTAAACAATAGGCTGTGAGGAATTGATTTCTAGGCCATTATGTGATACAAGTTGCTGGCAGCAAAGTGCCCAGTCTAACCCTCGAATATAATGATTTGGTAAGTTTGGATTGAATAGTATTTTAAGTTCTGAATTAGGGAATATATTTATGTGCTAGTAAAGTCTCCATTGCATACATGAGAACAGTGTTCTCACGTGATTTTAAGGAGGAACCACAAGAGAAAACGCATTGGACCTGTCTACAAGGCATAGTTAAGCACCATCTTAAACATTTCCAATGGAATTAGCAGATGGATAAACAGCAGAAAATATGTGTAACTTTGTTTCCAGATGGGGACACTGAAGTCCCACTATCATGTGTACAAGAAGTCTGGCCTATAGCTGTTTTCTGCACAGACCTACATATAACAGCAAACAAGAGGGCTTTCATCTTTCTAAAGAGATGCTTCCACAGCTGGAGAGGAACACTGAGTTTTAGCTGTCTTTTTGCCAGACCCATTGTTCCTAGTACATTACTTGTACACGGAGTCCGCTTTGGGTCAGCACCTTGCATTTGATTGTATGGGTTTGTTGTCTGTCTTGCTTCGTGGATTCTGATCAATGGCTTTCCTCCCAATTCTTGCAGTGGTGTAACTAAACTTGAAAGGATCCCCTGCAAAGTACATGGAGGGGGGCCCCCAGGCTACGGACCCAGCCTGGAACTCTCAGATGCTGCCCCTGCACAGTGCATGAGGGGGCCCTCTGGAGCTCGGGGCCCCCCACACCGCAGGGGATATTGTTATGCCATTGAATTCTTGTGTTGCTTCTGCCCAGGAGCATTGAAGTCGCACATTGTTCTGATTAGATGAGCTGTATCCAGGGCCGGCTTAGCGCTGGTGGCGCCCTGTGCAACAATCTATTTTGCCCCCCCCCCCCGGATAACCTCCATCTCCATGGATTCCCTCACTACCACTCTCCAACCATACTCATCTCTTCATAGCCCCTCTCTCACATGCATTACATTTGTTTTATAACGCACACTACATACCAGTGTAGTGTGTCAGAACACTTTGCATCACACACGCATTATACAAAGACAATGAATCATACATGTGTAGATCAGTCTGTAGGAAATGTTGCATAAGACAATGAGGATTGAGTAGGAATCATGTCGTCCGTACTACTACTAGGCAGTCTATTTTAAAGGTGTTTGATCTAGGGAAGCACAAACTCAGGATTTAAAATGTACCACAGTGGTTGGGGTTGGCTTTACTAATAAGAATGTATTACTACCCAAATAAAGGACCATTAGGATAATGAAAGACTGGGGAAAAATATAATGGTCTAACCTTTACCATGAAGTTGCACGCAGCTCTTTGATGACAGGTCATAGGTCACTGTGCTATATTAGGATTGTAACTTATGAACTGCAAGTAACAATAGGATCTTTCTGACAAAAGCAGTAACCCACTGAGCTATCTACAGAAAATACACTTCTCTAACCTGCATGGTACACGTTCTGTGCAGCAGGCATATTAATCCTCTATGGTACTGTATGAAGAGTGAAAACTGCCACTGGACAAAACTTCAGTCTTTCTCCAGGAGGAACATTAATCGTCAGCGTTATATTGACATTTTTAATATTGCCTGAAAACTCCTAGACACGCAGGGAACTTTGCAGCAGACGTTTTTAAACCCATAAGTCATTTTTCTAAATACAGCACTCTCCTGCAAACTCAGTGCCAGATGCAGCCGCAACAGTCGCACCACCCTAAAGCTGGCCCTGGCTGTATCCTTCCACTTCATCATTAAGGGGACTCTCTTTGCTTTTCTATGAAGCAGTCAATGGGAATGCATGTGTTTGCTGTTTCTCTTTACCTGCCACCCACGCCACCTCTTTTGCTTTCCCACTTTGCCACTCTGTGGTAACTTGGGTTTGCTATTGGCTGACGTAGCTCATATAGAATGTGAATTAGTCATTCTGGAGAATGGACAAGTTGGGAGTTCTATTGGAATGTTACCGTTTGAATAGATGAGCTGGTGGTCTGACCCATCAGTATGGCTGCGATGTCTCTTCTGTACCACTCATGCTAATAAAACATATGTTCTTCTTCTTATCGGCTTCTGTCACCTCTGATTTACATATTGAAGGCGGTATCTAGCACACTCCTTGATGTTCCTACCCCAATTTGCCTTCCTGTGTTATTGATTTATTTTGCAATAATTTAGTTACTTACCAGGACCTGTGATGCTAGGCCGACTTCGCTGTCACAGACTAATTCATTGACACAACCTGTAATGCATGACCTGGCATGCACCGTTCTTGATAAGATAAGATGACTCCTGCCATTTACACAAATCATACTTTTAGCAGACATTTTTTACAGCAGAGCATGGAGTGAAGGACCATTCCTTTTGATGAAGTCTTTAAGGTCAGATCATCTGGGTAAGAGTAGATTTTTGATAGCCCGGCTTATTCCCAAGATCCTATTGTACTGCAAACACAGGTGATGGAAGTAGGGGTGCAAGGGGTGCTGCAGCACACCCAAAATAACCATGGTGGTGGTCAGAAGATGAATGATCAATAAAGATGCCTTCAAATTTACGTTGTGTTTATCTTGTCCCATTTGCTGTGCATTCAAAGACACAAGTCAAATGTTAGGCTATGTCTTCTGATAAATTGCTGCTTATTCTTTTATCAGGGAAACTGGTGTTTATTTTTCTCTCTCTGACTACAAAAAGAGAGGACTTTGTAAATGTGACTAAGGTGACAATCATGCTGGGGTACAGGGAGTGAAAGGAAAGGCTGTAGAATGCCATTTTGTTTCTAACACACAACAAAATTGAAATACCTGTAAATGAACTATATTGATTTCAAAATATATGTATCAATTAGGAAAGCACAAATGAAGCTCCTTTTTGGTAATTCTGCAGTGTGATGAAAACAAAGATTTTAATTGGATCAAAGCAAATCAAAACACTTTACTTGGTGATGTGCAACTGATAAATATTTGCTGACACCCGATTTCCACACATTATAGTTTGGGCGCTATATAGTTTTATCAGTAAAACAGCATGTATATGCAAATATAGTGCCCATTTCAGCAGACAGTGTGCTGTCTGTAAATGACAGTGAACTACCACACCGGTGCTCCAAAATGTACCACCAGCTACATACCACACAGTTACCAGTCTCTTGTTGGGTGTGGCATATTTGCTACACTTGTCCTTTGTGTGACACTTGAGTTTTTCACAATCCCTATGACTTCAGTAATATAACACTGATAACAGCACCCCCACTCTGAAAATTGTTCCAGCACCACTGACTGCAACACTCCAAGATGGCATTGCTCAACAACTAATCTGTAGTGGACCCATTCATAAGGAACTGTCTTGTTAAGATCACACTTTTCACACTTGTAGGCTCAAGAAATCACTGAATTGTAAAGCTTTTCCAAATTTTGCCTCGCCCTACTTGATTAACAAGCTAGGAATACAGTGATGGTGCTTTAAACACAGTTGATATATCTGACTACTGAATGGATACCACTGAGACATTGCGTATGCTGCACTGTTTGATGACAAAGCAAGGCAAAAAAGCTCTATTGTCAATAAGTACAGCTTTCACTGCACATACCCAGAGGACATGTGCCTACTAGACAAAATAAGTAAACATTTGTGGTGAGACCAGTGTCATCTTTGTGCCGATGTGTTTGCATATAAGGGAAAGCGAGCATACAACCCCTCACCTGTTGGCAGGCATGCGTTGAAATTCAGTTGTGCATGGAGAAGGTAAAAAGCTTGGGTATTTAACGTGTCCTGCAGTGGTCAGAAGACCTCAGAATCTTCTACCAAGCTGCACATTTTAGAGTGGAACAGTTTCCTCCTCCATATTCTGTTGCTTTATATCTCTGTTATAACCTATCACCATAACCATAAGTGTATTATGTGTAAATTGATAGGAACCTCATGGATGGCACAGGGTGATGGTACAAGGTGTGTGATTAGACTTATAAGATGTGTTATTAGTCAGTCCCCTCACTATTATGTTTTATAGGCACCTTGAAGAGATACCCATAAGTTGCACTTTGCGCTAATATAAGTAGACATTACAATGGACCAGCGCTCCAACATCTCATTATTTGAAGCATGTGATGCTAATAGTTACACTTTTTGTGCTACCTTTAGCCAATATTTTTCAATGCAATAAGTGGAGGATGTGGCACATCATCAAACGAAAACTCCATATAGACGCTAACAAGCAGGTGCCAGGCGCATCTCATTAAAAGAATGTGGGGGCCTTGAAACAAAGATACAGCAAGCTATGGTAAAAGGCAGCGTTCACTACATCTGCAGTTCTTGCTTTGTTGTGGCAACTTCAGAGCGAGACTATGCTTACTTGAGCAGTTAGGCTAAGAGTGCAATGTTCTCCAAGCGGTAAGAAGATGGCATTGCATTTAAAATATGTGCACATATTCAATAATGCTGAGGCTCAATTAGTGCTTTAAGCAGGTATTAAAACAAATTCATAAATGTTAATACAAACAGCTGAGTCAGCATAAAATGATGTTCTCACTACATAAGAGGTGCCCCACAGTTAGTGTGCTCAGAGGACACTGGGAGACTGCATTTCTAGTCTTGTACTGTAGTGCTAGCATTCTTGTCACTCCTACTCTTTATTTTAGGTATTTCAGCTTGACCAAGCTTTTGTTTGTAGAAACAAGCAACTCCAGTTTGTTTTATCGTAGAATAGTTCCACATAATGCATCCTTTCCAGCCATTCAGAAAGTCTCAGGGATCCCTTCCCATGCACCTCCCAGCGCCCAGGAAGGGACTGGACTCCCCCGTGTACAGTTTGATTCTGGTGAGGATTCGCTCTGTGACTTTTGCCTGCAACACCCAACACTCACCCTCTTGAATACTGCTTCCTCTAATTAAGTTTTTGAATGTTCTTCAAGATCTACATTGAGTGCCATCTTGAAATAGATTTCCCTTAATAGAAAACCTATTCCAAAATTGCTGGCTGCGCATACATAATCAGCAATTTTGGAATGGGTTTTCTGTTAAAAAGGAAATCTACACCACAATCGCCATTGTTAGAACAGACATCCTTGGCATGGTATTCCCCCAAACCTTTTGCCTTCAACCCTCCCGTTTTGCTGAATTCATTTTCATTGGCATTAGAACTGTCTGCACTTTACCACTGCTAACCAGCGCTAAAGTGTCTGTACTCTCTCCTCCAAACATGGTCAAATTGGAATACACCTAATTGACACATTTAATTAACTTGTAAGTCCCTAGTAAAAGGTAATATATGTGCCCAGGGCCTGTAAATTAAATGCTATTTAGTGGGCCTGCAGCACTCATTGTGCCACCGACTAAAGTAGCCTTCTAAAACATCTCATGACTACCGATGCAGCCTGTGTGCAGTTTTAAACTTTCATTTTGACTTGGCAAAATAACCCTTTTGCCAGGCCGAAATGACTTTTGCAAGTCATTTTTCACTTCTGTAAGGTCTACGTCTCCCATTGACTAACACTGGATTACCTGATTACATTTAATAAGAGATAACTTTATATTGGGAGCAGGTAGAAATATACAATTTACAATCAAATGAATTGTAATTTAAAATCCTCATGAATGGCAAAGTCGGATTAAGTCACAATATTCTAAACACATTTGTACCCCCTACACCATGAATCCTTCTTTTGATTTTATGTTGGAGACCACATCACTATTCTGTGTCTCCTTAGCCAATAACGGCTTATTGTTTCTTCATAAAGTTCTATCTGCTCCTCCTCACACACCTATATCATTAATAATTTGTGAGAATCAATGACTTATCACCTTACATATTGCAAACTGGCATGTATATAGATGCAAACAATCATACACGATAATAATTTTGCAAAAATAAAACTCTTGACTCTGTACTGTGTATCTTTACTTCAGAACCCACCACATATTCACTGTGCAATGTGAGACAAACAGACAAAGCACAGTAGTGAAAATTCTACAGAGACATCACATATAAAAATCTAATACATACATTCAATGCAACATTACTTCATGATGTAAAAAATGACTTGTTATTTACTAAAACATACATAAGTGTCCAACATATATATTCAAATATTGTAATATTTATGAAGTGGTGTCCAACATACCCACTGAAGGTTTAACAGTTCAATATACTGGGGACATCTTATTTCCCTTGTGCTTTGGTCCTAGAGAACCATAAGGCCCTCTGTGGTCAGAGTTCATTCGTTAGTCTTGGAGGTATCAATAGCATCCTTGATGTTCCCGTATCTCTCTTTTATCCTTTTTTTTGGGAATAACCATCTCCTCGCACGCTGTTTGCTCTAAAAAGAAATAAAAATCTTTTAGGCAGTCTCGATTGATAGAATACCACCAGAAAAACTGTGAATTAATCCCTGAGTACGATGCTTAACTTACTACCACAAATGTGGTAATTGTTCCTCATGAAACAGTACAATCGAAGGTGAGGAATTCACATACCAAGATATTAAATCAGACACCTGGAATTCACAAATTGTAAAATGTTGTGTATTGTGTTATTTGTCCATGTGATTTAGCATACATCGGAAAGACTACTCAAGAGATACGCAAAAGAATTGTACAGCATAAATCATGCATCCGGTGCAAGGTGCAGAATGCACCCATGGTCAACACTGTACTGAACGTAACCATTCAGCGATGGACATTAAATGGACAATTCTCAGACATGTCAAAGCTTATAATCCTGCACCAATATTTCTGAAACTTGAAGCGAAAATGATTCTCCGCATGCACACTACAGTACATGGGTTAAATGATCAGAAATAGGTCATTTTTTCACACAGCATGAACATGACTGTAAGTCCAGGTACCTGTGTTATACTTGGAGCTATCCCCTTAAAAACATATAATTCATCATTACAAAGAGATACTAGATACACATAAGCAGTACACACTCAAGAAAGCAACATGCAATGAGTATAGAGGGGATTGAGGTACAGGAATGGGGAGTCCATCATCAAGGTATGGGAACAATTGAAATGTGTACATATACTAAATGTATCACATCACTGTGAATGGCTCTGCTGTTGGGGTTTGTGTATTGCTTCCAGACAGTAAAACAAAGGGGGCTTAGATGAAGACCAGATTGGCCATCCTGAGTGGATGACTGGGAGAGGTTGTACCTAGCCCCACTTACATTTCAAATGACTTTGCCTCCTGCACACACAAATAAATCTGACACCAGGCCTGCCCTGTCTTTTGTCACTTCAGACAATTTGGAGCCTCTTCATAGGGGAATAACTTTCCAGAACCAGTTGCAGAAGAAATACTGCCCTGCTGAAAGAGTACTACCATGCTATTTCAGCACTGCCTGCTGCCTGAGAAGGAAGACTGGGCCTGCTTACCTTCATTCCATCCTAACCCAGAGTGACTATAAGGTCCAGTTGGCTAACCTGCTGTGTGAGCTACAAGGACATAAGAAGCCTCAAAGGCCCTCCTGCAACTGTCCAGCTGCCCTGCTACAACTGGACCTTCAACTTGACCTGCCTGAGCTCAGCTGCTGGCTTCTGCCTGGAGTGAGTCCTGATCCCCAAGAACTGCCCACCAAGTCCTGGACCCTTGGCTGGCATTAGTATACTCATCCCTGCCTACTTGTAGGTTCCATCAAATCCAACGCAGTGCGATACAACTCAATGTAGGTCTTTTCATCGCAACACCCCGTAGCCCCTGATTGAACTGATGCAGAGCGATGCAAAGTCTCGCATTAAGGACATAATGTACAACTCTCAGCAGGACTAAGCTTGTCCCTAAATCTGGCCCGCGCTTTATTGGGGTCCACCTGAAATTGTGACTTCGTCCCAGTCTGGCATGACCAGATAACCACATTTGGCACTTTGTGCTTTTAGGTGCTGTTTTTGCTTAAAACTTTAAATTAAATATCTCCAGAGCTAAAGATTGCATTTTTGTCAGTCTGGTATCATATTATTTATTAACATTTTCTCTATTTTTCTAAATTGGTTTGGATACTCTTTGTGTGCTGCATAAATACTGTACACTTTGCCTCTAGGTTATTCCTCACTGCTTTATGCCAAGCTATTAGAGGGTTGTGAACAGGTTAATTTAGTGACTTTTTGTGGTTCACCCTGGCAAGGCTTTTCATTGTTTCCTGAGTGGGGCTTCCACCCCTCTCAACCAATAACCACATTTCTTACAGCCATCAGTACAGATCTTGAAGAAGTGTTTTGATGCATGGGTTTGTATTGCAGTGCCAACAGGCACTGGAATAGACAATAGGTCAACCTTTAAAGCCAAGACATATTAGCTTTACCTATGCTTCTATTTAAATCTATCTTGGGTTATAATTGAAAGATATATCTGAAAGGGAACTGTAACCTTTCACTACTGACGTAACTATTAGGAATGGACCGACCACTCCATGTGTAATCACAATGGATGGCAGTGCTTTGTAATCATGGAAAAACCGCTTCAGCGACAGCCTTCAATAATGGTGCAATCATACATATGCTTAAAGGGGAGAACATCTGAGCCTGAGGGGCTCATTTAAAAGTCCCTTGCGCCACCGGTGCCTCACTTTTAATATGGGAAAAAGTGATGCGCCGGCAGCGCAAGCTCAGTGTAACATGGTAGGTGTGAAACTGTTAATCATTCCTGGCTATGCTTTTGAGCTCAAGTTACTTGAATACTGATATTTGGTGTTTTTCTTGTTCCCATGTTAAAGTCTGCCCTGACCTACCACAATGCAAAGTTACAAGAGTGAAAATGCAAAAAATGGCCGTACATATCAGACCTGCCATGATGCAAATGAAATAGTTATCAGCTTACCATTCTAGCAGGTGCCGAAATTACTCAGCTGGAAAGAATACATTCGAGCTTCGAACGCAAGGCCGAAAATATTTTTTACTGGATCCTTCCCAGAGCCTGAAGGGATTTAACGGGCATTTTTTATTCTTCATTTTCTTCTGCATCTGCCTTGGTTTACGTAGGTTTGTTTCTTTCTGTCTCTCGAAAGCTAAACCAGGGCATGCAGCTGGATGTAGCTTGGCGTTCAGCGCAAAGCTCTGATTGCGGGGATTTGCCTATTTTTAATGTCTGCCTGAGGCGAACTCCTTGGGCTAAATATCCCATTTCTATTTTTAACAGGATGCATTCCAAGGGGGTAGGAGAACTGTTAATGAGTCCTAAGTACACACAGTGAATATGGTATGTAGCCATTAAAATTCAGTACACTTAGAACGAATTAGGTTAACAAGTCATGCCAGCGGATCCGGGCTCTGCATTGCACAAATATTCGGAAAAACCCAAATAAATAATTAAGTGGGATGCAGCAATAAAGGAGAGTGCAGCAATCTGCCTGGTCCACATGCCATCGACATTCTTTCCCCCTTACCTGGCAGTCGCTGCTGGTATGGCACTTCCAAGGCTTTAAGTGGGGTGAAAAAGTGTGGGGTCTACAAAAGGGGTGTGACTTATGTGATTACGGGCATGGCTTAAACATGTGAACTGTATTTCTTTGATTCCCAGTGTGCCTCCCAGCTGGTATGTGGGTGCCTCTAGGAGCTTTCATACCTCAAAAGCTGAAACCAGCCAGGAATGTTGGCTTTGTCAATGATTGTTAGTTGTTTAAGATAAAGCACTATACAAGAGTAATATACTACATGGAAAAAAAAAATGCAAAAAACATCCTGGAAATAGGTAACACTCTCAGGGAATGCAGGATTAAGTAAAACGTGAAATATATAAAGGAACCAAATAGCAGACATGGGTTACCTTAACGTTTTTTACATTCATTGTTGAGAAATCAATCCATGTGTTAACCAGTAAGATTATGGACAATGATATTGGGTAGATAGGGACCAATTTTAATGTCCATTTTTAATTACTACCGGGTTTGAAATCTTGATGGACTTAACCCACATAGAGCCCTGGGTACTAAACATTTTTTGTACATTGCTAAACTAGGTAAGAAACCTGTCTGGTTATCTTAGAATACATAGGTGAAAGCATCCTATTTGTCAGCTCATTTGTGCATACGCCAAATGGCTCAATTGATCAGTGCAATGGCTTACTTTATTATAACCGATTAGACCACATTATTTCCTATCTCATCGACTCGCTGCAGTTCATTAAGTGGTTTAAATTGGTTTTCCCAGTTACACTATTATTCAGCTGTAACACGTCGGGGACTCGCCTCCACATACATTTGATCACCTTTTAAATGGAGTGAGTTGCAAAAATGTCCAAAATGTAACTCTCTTTACAAAGTTAAATTCTCTAAGTACTCTTTTGTCTTATTAATGAGATCATCTGTTACTGTTCAAGTTTTATTTCCATACTTCTGCCAAGCTAGAAATAGCATATACAAAAAATTGAAGCATGGAATGCTTGAATTAATCTCAGCCACTGGTAATCGCTAGGGCTGCATCCCAATCCATCGTTATTTTGCTCACCATTCTACCTCAATTACCAGTTAATATGCTATTTATTACCATTGTGAAGAGCGGGGATGATCCATGACATGAGACATGAATCCTCAAATGATTCACGTTCCCCTCCCTCAAAAATGGTAATAAATAACATATTTCATTTTGCATATATGGTTTATGTCATGGTATTTTTTCATGTGCATTTGTTTTAAAATAATAGATTTTTAACCAAAACCAAGATAAAAAGGGTTAAATTTGTGCAGTAATTTAAAATCACACTGAAGAGGACTTCATCATCATAAAACTTTATTCGATCTTTTTACAAAAGGTCATAAAAGTACATAATACAACAAGAGGGGGGTAGGAGAGCGAGGAAAAACAAGGGACGTCCCTTTCCCCAAATGCAATACATAAACAATGTGGACGTACCCACTGTAGGAACAAAGAATCGGGACTCACTGTGCAAATAGCAGTGTCGCACAACCCTTAGGTTTTATTAAAAGACCCCTCACACACCAACCTAGGTGGTGTCATGCTTCATCATGGGGGTCCCAACCGGGTGGCCTAATGTCGCCCGGTTGTGCTACAACGCCTGATTACAGCGGAGCTGGTGTGGTGTAGTAATGTGATGTGAGATGTGAGAGTTTGTAAAAATATCTCTGGGAATCCTTGCCAATTGAATTTAATTGTGGCGGCCCAGGATATATTAAAATCCGAAGGCACAACTAATAAAGTTATTTGAAACTTATAGTTGTCTGTGATGGGTCTACATGTTTCAGCCCCTCAAAGAGAATAGGGGGGGCTTTCATCAGGACCAAGTGAAAAAGTGAGTGAGTGGCAAAATATCGCCACGTGAATGGTAAAAAAATCACAACGCACACGCTAAGGTGAGTTGGAAAAGATTAGAGGGTCGATACTTACGACCCCACTAGAACCAACACTCGTTTTGAGCGTTTAGCAGGAAATCAGGGCCCGGGAGGGGAACCGTCTATAGTCACACTTTCATCAAGATCGAATTCCCGCTACAACCTATTGCGGACTCCCGTGGTCCCGGCTGCCACAATATAAAATCACATAAAAATGAACTTTAGATCAAGTCAGGCCAGCCTTATCAGGTTTGTAGGTACTGGCCCCCAAGTCCTACATGGTCAATGTCGTGCAAAATACATTGAATTAAGAATTAATAAAAGAGTTAAGAACCACTGAGGGAAAAAAGGGCCCCAAACTTCGTCCCTAGGTCACACGGTTCCTCTTCCGTATGCACGCCCACAGAAAGGATGCCACAGCAAAACAAGCCATTGGGTTAGGTAATGATTTTAAGTAATACAAAGCTACCCGACATTGCCGAAAATGGTTCCTCTGCAAAATGGGGATGATAAATTTCTTTCTTTCCTGGGCTTACACGCTACAAAAGAGTACTAGATGTAGATCGTTTTGTGGTGACCTAGAATCGCAGGGGCACATGGGCAAATCCGAGTGTTTGAATCTTCTGGCCGGATACCCCAACATCAAAGGAATCAGATTCAAACGGAATCTCATCAGAATGAACTGATGGGCTGAGAACGAGACCTCTGCTAGATAAGAGAACTCGTTCTCTACCAGTGGCGGGGTCAGTTGATACATCCGTACCATCTGTGCTCGGTAATTTCTCTCTCTGTGATTATGTTGGGCACTCAACTTAAAAACCTCAACCAATCTGTGCCTAGGAAATTTCTTGCACGAATCAGGGTCATTAAAAAGGTTTATCAGACCTAAGGCACTAAGTTCCCGCTCAGCATAATTTAGCCATCTACTCTTAGTGTGGTTCTCCAACTTTTGCAAATCGCTAATAATTCTTTTATTAAGGGGGACAGAGTCCCTACGCCAAATTGAGAGCCACAACAAAAGCGGGGCCATACGAATTGAGTCAGTGATATATGGAAGACCCAGTTCCAAGTGGGTAACGTAATTTGAATATGATTGCGGGAGGGAGGTCAGTGACTTAAATTTTTTTATTTTCGATTGACTGGAGGGTATCCACGGGGACCATCCCCCAGACCCCTGCCCCATACGTCACGGCGATATTGTCTTTGCGTGATAAATCTTTTTTATGGGGTCAAGAGGTCGGGAGCCTAGTCTCGCATAGAATGCTTTGAGTGCTGCCAAACTCCTATCCATAAGCAGACCCCTACCATCCACCAGGTGTGTCCAAGAAAGGTTATTATCAAAAACAACTCCCAAGTAGGGGAACGTGTTTACCACCTCGATTTTTAAGGGACCCATGCAGAAATAAGGTTTTTTTTCCTTTTTCCCTGCCCCTGCAATTAAAATGAAGGACTTAGCCTGATTAACTTTCAGGTCTAAGGTATTCATGAAGGCCGCGTACGCTGTGATGAGGCGTTGAAGGCCCAAACCCGTTCTGGAAAGCAGTACGGCATCGTCAGCGTACGCCAGCATAGGAATGCGTTGGGAGTCAATAATGGGGCCATCCAGATTTTCCCCCATCAGCGCTTCCTCCACACCGTTTGTATAAATTGAAAATAAAAACGGTGCAAGGACGCAACCTTGTCTTACCCCTCTTGAGATGTTAAAGGGGCGGGTTCGCTCCCCATTCCTCCCAAACCGAACTGTTGCAGAGGCATTAGAATATAATTGGCGAATAAAATCAATTAAGGGCTGTTCTATTTTCATTTCCGCCATGATATTCCAGAGTTTAGGGTGGGACACGCAGTCAAAGGCTGCTGATAAATATATAAAGGCAAGATATAACTTCCCACCCTTGGCTCCTGCATATTTGTCCGAAATAAGGGAGAGGTTCAAGCACTGATCAACGGTGTCCTTACCTTGTTGGAAGCCGTATTGTGTCTGCATCAGAAGATTCCTATCTCGGGCCCATAATTCCAATCTAGACAGTAATAGTCGACCCATTAATTTAGCTGTTGTATCTATCAGGGATATTGGTCTATAATTTTTCGTGTTCCCCTTATCTCCCTTTTTATAAATGGGGACTATAACACTCGTCCTCCATGAAGGTGGGGGACCTATTTGTGCGATCTTATTAAAAACGTTTGTCAGGAGGGGGAACCACAGCTCCTGGTCCTCCTGAAAAAGATCTATAGGAACCCCATCAGGGCCCGGGGCTTTTCCCACACTGCATGTTTCTAGACCACACTTTACCTCTAAGAAGGAGAACGCTAATTTCTCCTGCTCCCTGAGGTCTGGTGGGTTAGGGGGACAAGGCAAAGAGTCGGTAAGGGAGAAGATGTTTGAATAGTGTGCCACCCAATCCTCTTCACCTACATGAGACTCTAAAGAGGGGTCAGACTGCGTCTTAAAGTGAGGAGCATTGATTAGGTCCCAAAACTCTTTGCTGTTGCCACGTTGTGAGGTCTCCTTTAGTCTGACCCACATCTCCTCCCTTAGGGAATTTTAAACTCCCTCCGGAGCGATGCAATTAATTGGGTGTCTCTGGGTTGCGTCTTAAGGGCTAATAGCAGAGCCTTTCTTGCTTTTGAACATGAGGTGTCAAACCAGCCCTTTAAGTTTTTAGATTTGTACCGTGTTAACGCATTGCTTATATTTCCTTGAATTTTAGTATACCCAGACAGCGTTTCCCGCGGGAAGATGGTCAGATCCAGACAGATTTCAATGCTTTCAAGAGAATTGCTCACCAATTCGGGAAGGAGTTTGGAACTCTCAATCTGAGCCCACTTCAGCTGGTAACCATTCTTTCTGGCTAAGCATAGTGGATCGACAACCTGGTCAGTTTGGCCCATACCATGAATGGAGCGAAACTCACAAGAAAGAATGGCATGATCACTGAAGGTGGTGAATTGGGCGTCAACAATGGAGCAGGTTTCACTATGGGGATTTGAGACCAGAATAAAATCAATGGTGGATTCATGATCGGACCGACGGAAGGTTTTTAAAAGGGTGTCTGTGGAAAGAGATTTGGTATTCACGATTGCCAAATTCCTAGTTGACAGTGTTTGGTTAAGACCATTGCCATAAGGGCAATGGGAAAAATGGAAGATCGGATTGCCCATAAGATCCACCACCCCACATACTTTCTCCAAGTTGTATTTGCAGGGGTGAATGTTGAAGTCTCCCACCCATATAACTTGAGCAGGTTCCCATAACCTCGATAGTATGTCTTCTAGTTCCCTATTTACAACGTCTACAGCCAGGGGCAAATTAGGGCCGAAATTATTATTATAGAAATTAATCAAAAGCCATATGCTGTGATCAGGGAGCTCCAGGATGAGAATGTGAAAGAGGTGGGACTTATCTATAAACTTCTTTATTTTCAAAGGCGACGTATTTGGAATCATGGTTAGAAGACCGCCCTTTGCCCTCCCTGATGGTGACGGTACAGCCCTAGTTTGGAATGAACGGAATCCATTAATGAATAATGCATCTGTTGCCCAGGTTTCCTGGAAAGAGATTATATCAGAATTTTGCCAAATTTTTGCCCATTGGGCATCCCCCAACTTACTAGTTATGCCCGCTACATTCCAAGAGAATAAACGGAAAGCACTCGGTACCTTTAGGTTCTGAGTAGGAGAGGTAGAGGGCTCAATGCTAAGTATTGGAGCTTGTAAGGGAAGAGACCCCTCAGATGCTTTTGGGGGCAGTCAGTCACAAAGATCCATGCCTGAAAGTGGAGCAAATCTATTCAAGGTAGGTATGCCCAAGTTTACCGGGGGGATAGAATTTGAGTGACCCTCCATGAGTTCCCAAGTTGGTTCCAGCGCTGTAAGAGGGGGGGAGAGTAAAAGTAACTTAAAGAATGAGCTACAATCTGGGAGTGCCTGGGTGGTGCAATGTATAGCGGGGACAAAAGCGATCTCGGAGTTAGTGTGTTGTTAAAATTCAATATGACACAATCTCCTTTCAGATTTTTTAAGGAAGGGCCCACCCAACTAACCCTTCTAGCCATAATTATATGGTTGGCCAGACGTGAACCCCCCCTCGACCCAACCGATGTATGGGTGGACAACCAGTGAAGGGATTTATCAATGAGCTGAAGAGGACTTGTAACTATCAGGAGATTTGCTGCCATGTGTTTAGTCATTGTGATATGGAATCTGTTGAGCAGCAAACAATGTTTTTTACATGCCTTGTTTTGCTCAACTATCTTAATAAATTGTATTTGATCTTTTGCACTGCAGTAATAAAGGTGTCAATGTGCTTTTATTAGGTCAGCTGCTCTAAATAACGTGTTATTGAGTCACATTTATTTTCATGGCCAAAGCTATCTATACATATGTATATACTCTCTGAAAAAAAATCAAATGTTAAAGTGATGTTATGGTTAGGTATTGAAAAGACACAAAACCTAACATTTAAAACCCCCAAAAATTTGATATCTATAACCTATGCTCCACCTGCGCTGTTTATGACCTTGCATATTACATCAGTTATACTCAAATGGCACCATTGATGACATCACTGATGGCAGTTTACTATAGGCTTTTCAAACTGAAAGGTAGTCAGCATGCTACACCTACACCCAATTTCCTATTACCTCTGTAGTGCTAATGGGTATAATAAACTTTTGCACTAAGCAAGACATGACGCATATCTGTGAAATCATCCACATTTAGAAAATAATATGTGATATGTGGTAATAGTGGTATTCAGGTGTGTATGAAACGTAATGGCCCTGTAGACATTAATGCAACCAGCAACTTATTAAATTTTGAATATCATTCAAAATAGTGTTTGGCCATTATTTATCTTAATGAGTTGTGCCTGTGAAATACCTCAACTGGCATAGAATTGTAAGTCAACAGATTCACATCTGTACATTAGCCAATAATCAGGCACGCACAATCCTCCGTAGTATGCAAAAATACCCTACACATTTTCCTGGAATGAGCAGAATGGCATACTCCATTTTAACAACGCTGACAGTCATAATGTGACTTGAACCATCTGTGTCACCCATAAATCATACATTCTGCGTTGATGTATAATGTTGTAGAATTTAAGGAAATATCTACACTTTATAAATCTCCAATTTTTATAAAAAGTTTTGATAGCACCACATCAGAATTCTTTAAAGTAAGCGTTTGAACAGAACTCCACAGGTAAATAATGTATTGTAAGAAGAAGCTTTAGCTTTTTGTACATGTTTTGGCAACATACCTTTGAATTAAGCCACAACCTGTTTGACACGTATGCGTGTGATGCACCGCGTACAATAAAAACTATTCTCCTCCCAGGTCACTTATAGGTCATCCAGGGGCAAACTATATTTTCTCACATCCACATGACGATGGGGCCCATAAACATCGCCTAACACACACGCACACTCCTGGATTTCCTTTACACCTTTATGAAATTCTGTACTCCTAGGAGAAGCATGAGAACTAAATGGAGAACACCATTTATGTACCGCTGGAAGGAGCCGGGATATCTTATTACCTTAACTTGTCGCTTTCTTTTAGTTATTTCTTAAGATATTCCTGCTCATTGTTTTGTCGATGAATCATTCATGTAAAAAAATTAGTTCATAGTGATTAAGACCAGCTGAATCACAATAACCAATTACTGATGTCACAATCATTTAGGAAAATAACCACTGAGTCATTTTGGTTTAAAGAATCTTAAATTTTATATCATTTTAAAAGCATGAGAAAGAATTTAAACTTTATTCAATTATTCATTCTTAAATTCAAATATTTATTAAGCATAATCAATTTATTGCAGAAAGGAAATTTTTGTCATGAAGCCAAAACTCTAATTACCTGCCTACCTTCCTAATTTAGACTAATGATTTCTAACCTAAGTTTAAGAATTAGAAATAACCTGATTCTCATACTCAACTGGAAAATTAAGACAGCAACAGCAACTTCAGCTCGTCAGCATCAGCTACCTGCAACCCGTCTCATCTAACAGTCTTTCAGCATCTCCCGCTCAGTAAGGGATCGATCAGGACCACCCAGCACTGGAAGCCACCAACACCAACACGACTCTCCAACTCCGCTCCTGACTGTGACTGCAACTGCGACTGACCCCCTCCCACTAAGAGTAGGCCCTCTTATACCCTAATTCTAACTTTGCTAACTAATTGTTGCAACATTAATAACACGCTTTTCTTTCATTGGTCCATGCATGTCATCTTATTCATTCTTTTAATCAAGTTCTCTTGGATCCAATGGTCCTTGGATCATTTCCTTTCCCATACGCTCAAAACATGTTTCCATCCGTTTCGATCAGTACATTTGTAACTCCTTTCGATACATTCGAGAACTCCGCAGTCATTGTCCTTTCTCTTAAACTGGTTTCCCACGGGTCTTCTGCTGATCATCACGGCACACTATCAGTTCAATTAGGTCACATCAGCCTTGACCATTTCTCGCATCCTAGCCTCTCAGTAACATCACGAGGTTTAGTTTTTTCTCCGACTTCATCCCGTGTCACATGTCCCCTTGCGCCTGCGCACATCTTCCCACTGGCGGCCATTTTATATCGCCACTCGGTTATACTTTAGAAGCACTAATTTGAGGCAAACAAAACATAATTAAAATAGAGAAAAATAGCCCTTTCGTTTCCCTCCCGTCATCTACGTACCCCAATTAGTTATTACCTAGCAGAAAGCAACATTTAAGCTGTTCCTTACTTACCATCACTATTGTTTTTGCAACGACACGTTTTATTTCTATGAAGCACAAACATGCATTTATTTTTAATTAGTACGCATTTATTTTTACGTTATAATTAGACACACGGACATCCATTAATAGATTATTTAGCACACACATTGGCATGTTACCTTTCCCACACATACAGTGTTGATTAATACATTTAAACGAACATTTTATTAATTATTTATAAACTTGTTAGGGGTTAAAAAATTTATTTTCCCTGCTCCATCAACTCCCCCCTTTGGTGATTTTTAAATCACCACATAAAACCCAAGTTATACTTCTTTTCAGGCAGCATGTCTTTCATCCTTTGCTTTCTGTTATTTACACATCTGTTTCTTCTTCATCTTGCCTTTTAGTCTCCTTATACATGCTTTCTTTCATTTTCTCCAACTCAATTTCACCCATTTCTCTCTCTCTTTCTTTCATTATTCTGTTATTTCTTTTCATCTTATTTTGTCTTACTTTTCTTTTTATACACGTTATTACTATTTTCAACACCATGGCTAATAATATTACTACAGTTGCTATTATTATAACTTTCCCTATCATTAGTCTACTCATTCTGGTCAACCAATTTGCTACTGAAGAAAACCCTCTACCAAGTTTTCCCAAAACACTTTCAACCTCCAGTGGAACTAGTTCTTTGTGCAAATTTGTAATATTTGTAATATACTTCTGTATATTTTCACTTTTATCAGGAATGTAAGTACAACAATGTTGGACTTTCAACATTCCACAGACTCCACCCTCTTTTGCCAAAAGAATATCAAGGGCAAGCCGATTTTGCATCACCATAGCTCTCATGGCAACCATTTCGGTATTTACCATTAAGAACCCTCCCGCAGTATCTGTAGACAAACGATCTATTACTGTGGATAACTTCCGAATTTTAAATGCATTCAAAGATATTCCCACTGCTGGTATTAATGCTCCAAAAATATCACCTACAATTTCTGAAAAACTTTCCCTCTTTCTACGTGTAAAGCTATTAATCATCTTGTATGTTCCCTTTTCTTCTCTGTCCATATGAAAGATTTTTGGAAAGACCAGGCCTACATAGCAAGTTCCATACCAATGGTCCGGTAACCTGTAATAAGCTCTATTCCCACAAATATAATAGATACCTGGAAATATTGGATCTTTTCCACCTTTGAATCCCCAACCTCCCAGAATTTGATAATTGTCATGGCAGATACTGGAACCTACAAAGTAATTGTCATAGACTGTCTTATTTCTCCTAATACACAACTTTCCTGTTTGCAGCCAATCTAATGTCATTGCTGCATTTATCTTTTTCCCTTCATGATTTCCTTCCTCAAACGTCCATAGATGTTTTCCTTCCTCTTTTATTGCTTCTTTTTGAAATTTCATTCTTCTTTCTTCAACCATTTCTAAAAATACTTTTTCTTCTTTCTTTAACTCACAGGTAAGGTTGTTACTAACTATTTCTTCTAACGTTAATTTTCTATGTTCTAAAAAAATTCTCCTAAAACTTTTGCTGGTTTTACTTTGTTAAGTTCTGGTACTACTGGAATGTTTGCAAAAATCTTATCTATGTCAGTATAATAAGATTCTAATCTACCTGTTTTATAAAATAAACTTGCTATTACACTACATGTTATTCCATAAGTTAGAGGTAGGTGATGATAAGTCACACCTTCTGACACTGATGCAGGCAACTGCATACAAACAGAACAATCTCTCACATCCATTGTCTCTACATATTCATACAACAATTTTGTAAAAACATTTTTTGAAAAGTCTGTTACTGACTTATCCTTATGTAACTCTGCACTACTTCTTAAAATAACTGGTTCTTTAATATTAGTTTCTTTTTCTGGTTGAGTATCATTCTTTGCTTCTATCACAGCTAAACTAATAGGAATTGTGATTGCTAAAACTATCCATATGGTCATTAATAACCCTGTACAAAAGCAGCACATTTTGCACCATCTTTTTATAAACTCACATTTATCCCTTCTATCCCTAGTATTTTCCATTTTTCTTTTTTTCTATTTGTTAAGTTTCAGAAAATTGTGTCACTACACCTCAGAAATGACTTAGATGCCACTCTGCTTTCAAAAGTCTTTGCTTGGTACTTTCTTTTAATTCTCTCCAGAATTCTTTCGTTGTCACATCCGGTGATTTGTCACATCCAGTAAAATTGTCATGTCCGGCAGAAGCACTATAAGTCTTCACTTCAAGTTTGTTGCATCTCACCTTTTCCCATCCGACTTCTCAGTCTCTGGTTCTCGTGAGTGTTTTCTTCTTCTTTGTAATCTGTCAGTGCAATATACAGCCACTCAGGTGACTTATACTTTGCATTCACTTTCTTTGTCCTTTTGGACTTTTGTAATCTTTTTCCACTGGGTTTTTCTTGTCCCTTTTGACTTGTTACTTCATTCACTTGTTCAGCACTTTCGTCTCCCGCTCTTATTATTCTATATCTCAATTTTCTTATATAGCTGTTGGGCCAATTATCTCCTTTTCTTGGCCTTTTGGCTTCACCTTCTCTTTCTTCTCTTTCTGATTTCCAATTTCTTTTTCTTGATTCAGTTTTTGCCTTTTCCTCTTCTCCACTTTCTTCTGTTTCTGTTTCAACTGTTTCACTATTGTCTCTTATTTTGAAACTTATGATCTCGTCATCTCCTACTGGTGAATCTGTCTTTTCCTTCTTGTTTTCCCTTATTACTGTCCCTCCTCGGTGTTCTTCCGATTTGGTGTTTTCCTCCCTTTCTGCTTCTAAATTTCCCTGTTCTTCTGTTTCTCTATCTGTCCCTATTGCTCCTCGGGGTTCTTCTCGATTTTCTAACTTTTTGTGTACTTCTTTCCCTGCTTCATCTATTAATATTATTTCTGAAGGATTTCCACCATAACTTGTACTTGGTTGTTCATCTAGCTCAATTTCTTGCTCAGTTTCTTCTCTAATTGGTTTATAACCCCAAGTTCTCCTTTGGAATTCTTCACGGTTTTCAACTGAATCATCAGATTCTGAATTTGTGTCAGATATTTCCAGATGTCGACTTACAGGTCGATCTTCAAGTTCTGGAATTTCTGAATTTCTTCTCTTCTTCTTCTTCTTCTCTAGAGGTGTTTGCCGTTGGGGTTTCCAGATGTCGACTTTCAGGTCGATCTTCAAGTTCTGGCACCCTTTCTCTTATCCTTGTTGTCCCAGCCGTTAAACTTTTATCCCACACTTCCAGACGTCGACTCACATGTCGATCAGTAGGCTCTTGAACTCTGATTGTGTGGCTGGCATGGACCCAGTTCTTCACTCCTGCACACTTGACTGCAGTCGTTGTTACTAGGATTACCTGTCGTGGTTCGTCCCAGCGAGGAACTAGACAGTTTCTTCTCCTGTGGATTTTTATACGGACCCAGTCTCCTGGATTCAAGTCGTGGGCTGGTTTTCTTTCAAGAGTGGTCGCATCCGGTCCAACCTGATGAAACACAGAACGCACCACATCAGCCAGTCCCTTGCAATAATCCAGTACTAGATCATCAGTTATAGTTAATAACTTGTTGACAGGTACGTGTGCTTGTCTCATTGCTCGTCCCAAGATCATCTCATGAGGACTGAGTCCAGTTTTCTTTTCAGGGATGCTTCTGATGGTCATCAGAACAAGAGGCAGTGCATCCGGCCATTTGAGTCCTGTAGCTTGACACATTTTTCCCAATCTGTTTTTAATTGTTCCATTAATCTGCTCTACTACCCCAGAAGCCTCTGGTCTGTAAGCACAATGTAGTTTTTGTTTAATACTCAATGCTTCACAAATCAATTGGATCAACTCATTTTGAAAATGTGTTCCTCTATCTGTCTCAACCGTGACTGGAAAACCATACCTTGGAATGAACTCTCGCAGCATAAGTTTTGCCACTGTTGTTCCATCATTCCTTCTTGTGGGGTATGCCTCCACCCAACGAGAGAACAAACAGACGACCACTAGAACATATCTTAGTCTGTTACTAGGGGGCATCTCGATAAAGTCTAACTGCATTCTAGTGAATGGACCTCCTTCTCGTCCTATTGTTCCTAGACTCACTACTGTTTTTCTTCCTGGGTTAAACTGCTGACAAATAAGACATCTTTGACAAAGACTTTCAGCAATGGCTCTGAATTTTGGGTTATACCAGGTTTGTCTAAAAAGTCTGATCATTGCATCTCTCCCAATATGAGCTTGTCCATGGTACATCCGTGCCATGTCTGCAATCATGCTATCAGGCATAACTGGTTTTTCATCTCTGTATACCCAAACACCATTATTTTCCTGTCTTCTACATCCTGCTTTTATCCAGTAATCTTTTTCCTCATCTCTTGCAGTTTCTTGTAACTGCCTTACTTCATCCCATGTCTCGACAGTATTAGTAAAAAGCAAAGGACAAGAGACATGCTCCCTTTCTCTATTTTTGTTCATGGACACCATGTTCTCTGCACAATATTTAGCGATCTCATCAGCATAATTATTGCCGACGGCTATGTAATCTTCATTTTTCTTATGCGCTTTGCACTTCACTACAGCTATTTGTTTAGGCAACTGTATCGCCTCAAGCAGCTTTTTAACAAAATCTCCATTTCTGATAGGTGTTCCTGCAGATGTCAAAAATCCTCTTTGTGACCAAATCTGACCGAAGTCATGTACGATGCCGAAACCATATTGGCTATCGGTCACAATCGTGACTCGTACATTTCTTCCTAATTTACATGCTTGAATCAAAGCAATCAGTTCCGCAACTTGTGCAGACCTTATTCCTTTCAGACAAGACGCTTCCATCACAGTTGCCACTGTGCACACTGCGTAAGCTGCGCTTAAAACTCCTTCTTTTGTTCTCAAGCATGAGCCATCCACAAACATGACATAATCAGATTCCTTTAACGGTTCATCTTTTATGTCAGCTCTTGGTTTCGTGCAATATTCCAGCACGTTCAGACAATCATGATCTACTTCATCCTGTTCAATTATATTTTCCTCATCTGGCAATGATGTAGAAGGATTTACATTCATGCATCTATCTATGGTCACATTTTCAGCACTCAAGATGACTTTTTCGTACTTAGTCAGCCGACTATGTGTCATGTACTGTGTTTTTGTTCTTGTCAAAAGAATTTCTACTGAATGGGGAACATATACTCTCAGTGGATACCCCATCACTATACCTTCACTTTGTTCCAGACTTACACAAGTAGCAGCAACTGCTTTCAGACATCCAGGCAATGCTTTTGCTATAGGATCTAAAACAGCTGAAAAATAAGCGATTGGTCTTTTCGTTGTTCCATGTTTTTGTACCAGTACTGAAAATGCACATCCATCTCTTTCACTGCAGTACAACTCAAAATCCTTCTCATAATCAGGCATGCCTAATGCTGGTGCCTCACACAGTTTCTTTTTCAATTCTTTGAAAGATTTCATTTCTTCTTTGTTTAACTCAAAAGGGTCTTTTACATCTTTCTTGGTCAATTTTTGTAATGGTTTTGCAATCAAAGAGAAACCACTTATCCACTGTCGACAATATCCAACCATTCCCAAAAACATTCTTACCTCTCTCTGAGTCATTGGTGCTCTCATTCCTTGAATCATTCTTACTCTTTCTGTCGCTATCTTTCGCACTCCTTTCTCAATTTTATGCCCTAAATACTGGACCTCTTTCTGACAAAACTGTAATTTTGAAGGAGACACTTTATGTCCTCTTTTCTCTAGATGGTTCAGTAAAGCAATTGTATCACTTACACATGCTTCTTTGGTTTTCGATGCCACCAATAGGTCATCGATATACTGCACCATCACTGATTTTTCTGGCATTTTCAAATCTTCCAGAGATTTCTTTAGAATCTGATTAAAGATTGAGGGGCTTTCTGTATACCCCTGAGGAATTCGGCACCATGCCAAAATACGCTCTCCAAACCGGAACGCAAATAATGGCTGGCTATCTGGATGCAAAGGAATAGAGAAAAATGCGTGACACAAATCTATCACAGTGTACCACTCAGCTTCATGTGGAATTTGATATAGAATTACTGCAGGGTTTGGCACTATTGGACAACAGGGCACAACTATTTTGTTGATCTTTCTCAAATCCTGTACTATTCTATATGTTCCATTTGGCTTTTTCAGTCCCATAATAGGTGAATTACATGGACTGCTCATGATTTCTTTTAGAATTCCCTGTTCAATCATCTTATTTATCACAGGAGTTATTCCTTCAATTATTTCTGGAGTTAATTTGTACTGTGGCGTATTCGGGTAAGTTGTCCCTTCTTTTACTGTCACTTTTACGGGATCAACTTCTTTCATTAATCCAATGTCTTCTCCTGTAAAATCCCACACACTTTCTTTTACTGCACTTTTTAGTTCTTCTGGAAGTTTTTCTGCATCAAATGCAGGAAACAAACCATTCGTTTCAGGTTCTTGATTCATCAAAGTTACTTTATACAAAACATCTTCATCTGAAGTCTGAAATCCGATTCCATCTGGCGTACAATAAATTGTGCAATTCATCTTGCACAAAAGGTCACGACCCAAAAGATTTACAGGACTACAATCGCACACTACGAATTTATGCATTTTGCTAAAAGAACCAATTTTTACTTCCACCAATTCAGTAAGTGGGGTTTTAATCTGCTGATTGGCTACTCCTACTACTTGGATGTATTCACCTGAGAGAGGAAGGTTTGGAATTTCCACTGATCTAACAGTAGAACGGGTAGCTCCAGTATCGACAAGGAATGTTACATTTGCACCATTCACTTCTCCATCCACAAAGGGACCAGACTGATCTACCTCTAGAGTTGCGCCAAGCACGCACTCTTTCCCCTCTCCTGCGCACCGTCAGAATCTTTCATCCGGGTCATCCTCACTCTGACGCAACCAATACTGAGAAATGTTAGCTGCTCGCGGCAACTGTGTTACCTGCTCTCCTCCGTAGAATCCTGTTTCTGTACTGTATCTTTGCTGGTTAACAGTGTTGGGAAGTGGTGGTTGCGGCACCTGACTTTGTTGAACAACTACCTCATTCTGCACCTGTGGAGTTAATGATTGATGTTCCGGATTAGGTTTAGGTGGGAACTTACACTCGTTTCTCCAATGCCCTAATTTTCCGCAATTATGACATGGCCATTTCTTCTTTGCCTCTTCTAGACTCACTTGACCCTTTCCTTTACCTATGTTTGGTCGCATTTTATTCTGTCCTGTTTCATTTCCATTATTATTGTCCAATTGAGCTTCTTGTTTTTCTGCCACCTTCACCTGTGCCCACATTGCCTTCTCTTTCAACTTACGCTGTTTACTCTCTATTTCATCACTACAATACTTAGCATATCTCAGTACCTCATCTACACTTCCATTCTGCCAGTTTATCATGTGTTGCTTAATCATATCACTTATTTCTTGTTTCAGGCCAAACACAAATCGGTATACAAAATGACTCATGTCTTTTTCACTCAATTCTTCATAACCACTATACTGTTTGAAAACTAATAACAATCGCTCATAATATGCATGTACAGACTCCTTACTTTCCTGTGTAGTTCTATCGATTTTTACCCAATCTGTCTCTTTAGGAGGAATCTTATTCTTTAAAAAGGTAATCACCTTATCGTACTTCTTCATCACATCAGGACCTGGAGCTCCTGTCTTAGGATCTCTTGGATATTCTGTAGTTGGCCAGTCAACTGTAATCTTACATTCTGACCACAAATCTGTTGGTACCACTATGTCAAACAATCCATCTAAATCTATCCACAACACTTTTGAGACTTTCACAAACCTCTCTACTTGTCGGTACCACTCAACTGGCTTCACTCTTAACTTTGGGAAGTCATTGGTAAATGACAGTATGTCCTGCCTAGTCCAGGGAACATGCACGTAACTGCCACCTGGAGTTTCTCTCATGGGGTATTCTTTGGCAACAGATTCTTTTTCAGTTATCATAAAGGCCAATGAACATTTGTCTGTAGTTTTCTCATTCTTCTTTGTCCATCTAACCTTCCATCTGTCCACATCACCCCATTTTCTCAACAACACAATTAACTCCTTTATCTGTGTCAGCCTTCCTGCCGTGTTCAAATTTTCAATATCCTTTTCACAAAAGTCTACTCTGTATGGTTTCTGCAACGTTTTCACTTTTGCAAAGTCTATTCCAATCTCACTGGCCACTTCTTCTAGTTTGTCATGTAAATTCTTTGCCCTCCATGTAATACTTTTGCACAGAAACATTATTTCATCATCCTGGTAATTTTTTATCTTTTCGGTACCAATTGTTCCTAGAATTAATTCTTCCATATCGATTTTTAACCTAATTACATCTAATGGTTTTTCTTCTGGTTCTTTTATTTTAAATGCCTTCATCCACTCATTTAACTCATCAGGAGTCGGACCTATGGGTGTATTATTTAGTTCTATCCAATTACCACTCTTTTCAGGGGTTTCTGTTGCAGATTCTGTTACCATATGCATTTTCCTACCATTGCACTCATTTACCGTCAAATTTGTAGGTGGACTTGGTCTGTAAGTACTAGCCAAATTACTTGTACTTGCACTTTGTTCCATCCTTTCTTTTTCTCTCTGAAATTGTGAACTCATGGGAATTACCAAAGATCGTTCATCAATTTTCTGATTCTCAAAAACGGGTATTACTGGACCTATTGTTACAGGCACAGTAACTGCTTCCATATTTTTCGTTAATTCTCTAATCTTCTCAGTTAGTTCTTTTGTGGTCCTTGCCAATTCGCTTGCATTGTCGCTTTCTATTCCTTCATTTTGAGAAGTTCTCATTTGTTCTTGTGACCTATTTACTTCAATTCTCTTTTCCGGACTTTTATTTCGCATAGTCTCTATTAGCGGCGCATTTGGTGTCACCACTGTAGAACTCTGCTGATACGGAGGTGGATTTCTATTTAAAATATCTTCCAGCAACTCGTCATCCGTTTCGCTCTCATGCATATACTTTTCTCTCTCTATATGTTTCTTTTTCTCAGTCCGCTTTTTCTTAGTCCCTTCCTCAACTGTAAAAGCTGGAAACAAACCTCCTGTCATGTTAGCACATCTCCATCGTTTTATTCTGTCCTCATGATTTACTCCCCATAATCTTCCAGGCATAAACTCATGATCTCTCATTCCTCTGAATCTCTCTCGTTCATACATCTCATCTTCCCATTCCGTCAAAGCTTCAAACTGTGTTGGTCTAGGTCTCGGTTCCAATTTACACATTTTTTCTCGCAAATTTCGCAAAACCGCTACACTAAATGAACCATTCTCAGGGAAAGCTAAAGCACCATCATTCTTCGTATATTTTGCCCAATTTTCCAACCATATGCACGTATGATATCCATATTTCAGCATCATATGTGAAGCTGCTGATTTCGGCGGAGGAATTACTTGTCCCTCTCTAGTCACAACCTTTTTGTCTTTCTTAAAGAAATTCTTCAATTTCGTCGTCCATGACGTTCTCTCCCTTTCATACTCGTAATACGGCATGTTTTCTATTTGTTTTCTCTTTACTCTAACGCTGTTCTGTGTACGGAACTTCGACCAATTACAGCGCGACTCACACTAACGTACCAATCAGAACAATTCCCACCGTCCGCGAACCAACCAATCCTAGCGCGGCACTTTTCTACGTCACTCCTGCTCTGTGTTCACGTGACTAGCGCACTATCCAATCCTAGCGCAGCACTGTTCCACGTCACTTCTACTCTTTACCTCTCCTTTACAAAATTTATCGGCAATTTTTTCTTTTCGCTGTTTTCTTCGTTAGTTACAACAATTAAAACAATTCCATAGTCTGATTCGCTAAACAAAAGTGACAGCTTTGTCCTTTTACACAAGAATCCTGTATTTCCAGTAGGCAGCGCTTACCTCTACCCTACCACAGAATTATGTACTCTCGCCGATAAAGTAGCACTTCCCTCTACCTTACCCTTCTTTCAAACAAACAATTTACTCGTTTCTCTGGGGATAAGACACATGTGGAGACTAGGCTCCTGAGAATTAAGGCCAAAGTTTCACAAGTAAACGTGATTTGCTATTTCAATTACACACTTTTCGTACAGAAAATCCCTAACATAACACAACCTGCGTTATTACCAAAATGAATTCAGACCATGTACCAAATTCCATGTGACTTCTCTTGCCACACGTGTTCCACTTCCTACATCCCAGAAGCGTGAAAACTCACATATAACATAACGCGACTCAACATATAGTGTTAGTCATCAAATAATCAATAATCAATAAACAATAATCACTAAACTAATCTATAGAAAACCATAACTCTGCTACCAAGAAATCTGATGCAGCGCGTACAATAAAAACTATTCTCCTCCCAGGTCACTTATAGGTCATCCAGGGGCAAACTATATTTTCTCACATCCACATGACGATGGGGCCCATAAACATCGCCTAACACACACGCACACACCTGGATTTCCTTTACACCTTTATGAAATTCTGTACTCCTAGGAGAAGCATGAGAACTAAATGGAGAACACCATTTATGTACCGCTGGAAGGAGCCGGGATATCTTATTACCTTAACTTGTCGCTTTCTTTTAGTTATTTCTTAAGATATTCCTGCTCATTGTTTTGTCGATGAATCATTCATGTAAAAAAATTAGTTCATAGTGATTAAGACCAGCTGAATCACAATAACCAATTACTGATGTCACAATCATTTAGGAAAATAACCACTGAGTCATTTTGGTTTAAAGAATCTTAAATTTTATATCATTTTAAAAGCATGAGAAAGAATTTAAACTTTATTCAATTATTCATTCTTAAATTCAAATATTTATTAAGCATAATCAATTTATTGCAGAAAGGAAATTTTTGTCATGAAGCCAAAACTCTAATTACCTGCCTACCTTCCTAATTTAGACTAATGATTTCTAACCTAAGTTTAAGAATTAGAAATAACCTGATTCTCATACTCAACTGGAAAATTAAGACAGCAACAGCAACTTCAGCTCGTCAGCATCAGCTACCTGCAACCCGTCTCATCTAACAGTCTTTCAGCATCTCCCGCTCAGTAAGGGATCGATCAGGACCACCCAGCACTGGAAGCCACCAACACCAACACGACTCTCCAACTCCGCTCCTGACTGTGACTGCAACTGCGACTGACCCCCTCCCACTAAGAGTAGGCCCTCTTATACCCTAATTCTAACTTTGCTAACTAATTGTTGCAACATTAATAACACGCTTTTCTTTCATTGGTCCATGCATGTCATCTTATTCATTCTTTTAATCAAGTTCTCTTGGATCCAATGGTCCTTGGATCATTTCCTTTCCCATACGCTCAAAACATGTTTCCATCCGTTTCGATCAGTACATTTGTAACTCCTTTCGATACATTCGAGAACTCCGCAGTCATTGTCCTTTCTCTTAAACTGGTTTCCCACGGGTCTTCTGCTGATCATCACGGCACACTATCAGTTCAATTAGGTCACATCAGCCTTGACCATTTCTCGCATCCTAGCCTCTCAGTAACATCACGAGGTTTAGTTTTTCTCCGACTTCATCCCGTGTCACATGTCCCCTTGCGCCTGCGCACATCTTCCCACTGGCGGCCATTTTATATCGCCACTCGGTTATACTTTAGAAGCACTAATTTGAGGCAAACAAAACATAATTAAAATAGAGAAAAATAGCCCTTTCGTTTCCCTCCCGTCATCTACGTACCCCAATTAGTTATTACCTAGCAGAAAGCAACATTTAAGCTGTTCCTTACTTACCATCACTATTGTTTTTGCAACGACACGTTTTATTTCTATGAAGCACAAACATGCATTTATTTTTAATTAGTACGCATTTATTTTTACGTTATAATTAGACACACGGACATCCATTAATAGATTATTTAGCACACACATTGGCATGTTACCTTTCCCACACATACAGTGTTGATTAATACATTTAAACGAACATTTTATTAATTATTTATAAACTTGTTAGGGGTTAAAAATTTTATTTTCCCTGCTCCATCACGTGCAACTCACAATAGTTGTGCTGAGTCCCTACTTTGTTTACATGAAGTACTGTTGGCACTTAAAACTTCACTGGTAGCTAAATTGTGCACTATTTAACATAAAATGCCAGTAGCCGAGTGGGGGTCACAAAAACAAAGGAGAAAAGGAGTGTTCAGAAGTGCCAGGAGCCACTGCAAGGCGAGAACGTGGCATGGTAACTAAGGGGCCGATTATGATGGCGGGCGGACTTTGTCCGCCCGCCATCGCCCCGGTAAATGGGACCGCCCGCTATGTGTGCGGCAGTCCCGCACATGTGATTAGGATGCCACCGCCACGGTGGCGGTGGCATCCTCATTTCCAGCATTGTGGCTGGCGGTGCTCACAACACCGCCCGCCACAGTGCTGGAAATGCATGTTGTGCATCTCGCATGCACAACGTGACAGGCACCGTGCGGTGCCTGCCACCTTGTGCATGCAGATGCAGGGGGTACCATAGGTACCCCATGTGCAGCCCCCACCCCCAACACCCTGGGGGCCCGCAACGGGCCCCCAACAGCAAAGACCGCAAGCCTTTCCATGGCGGCGACGCCACCATGAAAAGGATCATCTCCGCCGGCATCATAATATGGATGGCGGTGTCTTGCAGACACGCCACCATATTAAACCCTTTTCCGCCCGGTCGACTGTTCGGCCGGGCGGAAAACATGCGGACGGTCTTACCGTCTGCCGGGCTCCCCTCCGCCATGGTAATATGGCGGGGGGAATTTGTTGGCGGACGGGCGATTATGGCGGGTGGATCACCACCGCCATGCGGGCGGTGGCGATCCGCCCGACATCGTAATCGACCCCTAAGTGTGGTTAATGGGGGCTATCTGCATTTTCTTTCTTTGCAGGCAGGAACACACCCATTCCCTGTTCATTCACGTGGAAAGGAGCTGCAAGGTGGGTAGGGCTGGAGTGGCACCAGGGCTCATTTTAAAGTAGAGGGAACTTTTGAAACTTGCTCAATAAAGTTTCAAGAACACTTTTGGGATGCTAGCACCTCAGCACCTGACTGAAATTAGTGTGGCTGGTGGGAGGGGGCATGAATAAGGATAATTTCAAGGAGGTCTGAGGGGCTGGGGCAACAACAGTCTCAGCATTTACTAAAAATGGTACGCTGGTATATTTATGTTCAGTGCTGATTTGCGTTTAGTAAGAAATAATGTGTTTTTTTTAAAGTCAAAAGCAGGTTTTGTGTGTAATGTTTTGTGCCGGTAGTAAAAAGGTGAGCATTTGTGAAATCAAAGGGTTATATTTTTTTATGTTGGGAATATGGAAAAAAGAGTGACACGCATAGCTTGATGAACTGTAAAGTTTTCTCTGGGTGAAAGACATCAGAGTCTGTACGTGTGTAAAATTACAGTTCAATGTGTGTGATTCCTTTGGTTTTAGCAGCACTTTGGTACAGGCTCCAGTGTTCCTCCAGAGTGTTCCCTAATTCTCCCTCCTCACTCTCCCATTCAGCAGAGAATACAATGGGAGTAATTAAGGCACATTCAAACATGATGGCACATTGCTACCTGATAGCTTTCATGATAGCTCTCCCAACAGAGTAGCCTTTCACTTTCTGAAGCTGTGCTTCGCACGCTTTTGGCCAAAAGGGAAACATTTTCATATGTTTATTTTTGGAGAGCATCTTGGACACTCACAGACTTGCTTTTTTTTTTTAGACTTGGAGGCTGTCATTGTAGGCTATGTAGCCCTTCTGGCTTCTGCATCCTCCAGGTTAGCTCAAGCTAGCACTGCTGAAGCGGGTTTCATGGAGGTCAGACGTTTTAGGACAGCAAGGGATGTTAGTTTAGATCAGAGGTGTCAAAGGGGAAAAAAGTGTTGCAGGCAGTCCACACCATATACCTTTTACCACACAATTGCTATTATCAATGTTGAAGGAGGGGCCGGGCATAGCCTCTTGTGAGTCCAGGACCCTCCCCAATGGTAATAAACAGCATAAAATATTCTGCACATCTGCATATGACATATGTACATACCTATATATATTTGTTTTACATGTGTGTGTGTATTTACATATTGTACCGGGTATAAAAGCAAAAGCAATAATTTACACAATAAATAGCAGTGTGCATTGTCTATTTAAATAAGTGTGAAAAAATACTAGCTGCAGCGTATTATTTTGCTTGCCACATAAATGTGGATAAATACAGATAAAATGACTAAAAAATAAACATGATAAACATAGACGGAAAAGTTAAAAAAATAAATACAGCAAAATCAGGAGCCCTATTATAACTTGCGCCCCCACCATGCACTGCTTCCGGTCCCGTATATAACATCACTCATGACTTGTTAAATGACATCATTGATGACATCTCGAATTACATCATTGATGACACCATAGTCATATACAGTATAGAGTTACTGTGTGTACACAAGAGTTGATAGCATGGAAATAGCATAAGTCCTGAAGACATGGAGACAAGTGTAATTGTGCATTTTAAAAGTTATGTAGTGCACTGTTTATAAATCGTTACAGTTTGGAGTAGAAGAAATACTCCATATTAAAAATGATGAAGGTATGAGTGCACCTGATGTGGGATGCAGAGTTATGTTTGAAAGTAGGTTGTTTCTTAAGATCAAAGTCTGTTCTAAAAAATCTGTGAGAAAGGCCAAAGCTGCTGTTGACAATATATTAATGACTAGTGTATATCTAAGCATTTGTTCATGTTAAATATTTGTAATACACTGGTATAGACAAATTCCGTAAGCCATGCATGTTTATTTTCAGAAAGTCACTAAAGGTTTTGAGGCATTGCAGATTATTGAATAATGTAGAATGTAGGGGTGTCCCACCTAGAGGTAGTTTATCCCATACTGGAAAAGTTGTAGATATCTCAGTAAACGATTTCAGAGGTTTTTAGTTTTTATACGTTTGTTTTCAATACATAACTATTATGTCACTTTTACCCTTGTATTTTTCAGTATTTTGTAGTATATATAAATAATAATATATATATTTATTATTATATATATACTACAAAATACTGAAAAATACTAGGGTAAAAGTGACATATTAGTTATATAGCAGCAATAAACCAGCACTCCGGGGGCTTCTCACTCGGTTTCTTTATTTTCTATGGTGATGGCATCTACACGTATCAGCTGACACAAGCAGCCTTGTTCACAATATATATATATCACGATGCACGGAGTAACAAGAAAACAATCTCCATGAGCCCACTGTACGATATGAGAGGTATTTATTGTAGCAGAGAAAGACGTGTTTCGACCACGTCCGTGGTCTTTATCACATATATATATATATATAGCCCTCTTAATATGCTAATAAATTAATTTGGAGCAAGATACCTTGGTCGCTGTGTTGTATTCCGGTGCCTGAAGGAAAACGCGCTGGTCTTGGTTCGGATATATATATATATATATATATATATATATATATATATATATCTATATATATATATATATTTTACATACTGGTGGTCACCAGTAGGTAGTTATACTTAGGACCAAAGTTTCCATAGGAAAAGCATTTTTTTTTTAGAATAACTTTGGCGCTGCTAGACAAATCTCCACGAAATTTTCACAAAACTTCCCCTTTTTGGTTCAGCTGCTATGTTGGGTGTTTCAGGGTGATCCGTCAAGCGGGGGCCAAGAAAAATGGGGGGTCCCAAAACACGTTTTCCCCATGTTAAGTCTAAGGGAATTTCTCATTTTCTTAACACGACTCCAGCGCAAACTGCTGAACGGAATTACACCAAATTTGGTAGAAAGCTAGATGTTGGTCCAGAAAGCGTGGTTTTTGTGATTTGGTGTAAATCCATTTAGTAGTTTTTGAGATGGCTTTAAAAAATATATATATCTGGGGAAGCGAGTCCTTGCAGTGGACACGCAAATCCTACAAAAATTCGATTGACTGTCAACACTTCACCCAGGAAGTGTTGGCATCCATCTTGGGACTCGGCTTGAAGCCGAGTCCCAGAAAAAAAGTTCAAAAAAAGAAAAGGGGGCAAGGTAGGAATATCCTGACCCCCCAGATATGCTGGGGGGTTCCTGAGGGACATGCTGGGTGTAAAAAGCATTTTTTTTAAATTTTGCTGCAGACTCACGGGTGGATCCGTGAATCGGTGGCAAAATAAAAAAAAGCAAGCACTGGTTCCTGTGCTTGCTTTAAAATAACCCCCAGGTGAGCCAGGTCCCCGGGGCACAAGGTAAATTTAGGAGGGGTGCATGGGGCCCCATCCTAGGGCTTATCAAAGCCCCCGGGACCACCAACTCCCAGGGGCTAATTAAAACAGTATAAGGGGGCCTTGAGGATCCCCACCTGCCCTGGGGACCGCCACCTTCTTGGGGCTAATTTCAATATTATGGGGGGGCATCGCAGACCCCCCCTGCCCCGGGAACTGCCACCTCCCCGGGGCACACAGTTTTTTTCCAGTAATGCCTGTGTGTAAAAGCAGTGCAGGCTCCCGCAGGAGGCAGAGAGCTGGCAGAGACCTTGAGGTCTCCAACGAAGTGGCCTGGCCCCGGGGATGGGGTCCCCGAGGTCAAAATCAGCCCGGGAGGGGGCCACGCAGCCGCATTCCTGTTTTGTTTATTAAAAAACTGACAAATGGTCAGGCCACGGGGATGGGGTCCACAGGGCCCAAAATGGTCCAGGGATGGGGTCCCTGCGACCGCCCTTCCTAAAAAATAAAAATTAAAAATAGCCGGCAACTAGCCAGAGGCCCCGCCCCCTTTCTCCACTACTCTGCAAATGTGCCGCCTGGCGCACTCCTGGTTGGTGGATGAAGTGCCCTTCACTGCTGAGGGTCCTTAGGGGCAAAAAGACCTCCTGTTACCTCCAGCAAGTCCCACACAGTGGCATTGCTGAGAGGTGTTCAGAGGCCATGCCCCCTTTCTCCACCACTCTGCAAACATGCCTCTCAGCACAGTGCTGATGGGGAATGAGGTCACCCTTTCCTCCTGAGGGCCTCAGGACTAAAGTGGACTTCTTCCCCCAACGAGTAGTGTGCAAGGTGGCGTGTTTGCAGAGTGGTGGAGAAAGGGGGCGTAGCCTCTGATGACCTGATGTGTGGGTCTTACTGGAGGTAACAGGAGGGCTAGTTGGCACTGAAGGGCACTCGAGAGCCAAGGGAACGTCATCCCCTAATTAGTAGTGCACCAGGAGGTGCGTCTGCATTGTGGTGGAAAAAGGGGGCATAGCCTCCAATCAGGTCTCAGCAATCCTGCTGTCTGGTACTTACTGGAGGTAATAGGAGGAGTAGTTGGGGGCTATGCGGACCTCCCTTCAGAGCCCTTTAGGGCCCCGGGGACCACCAGCTCCCCAGGTTCAGGCCAATTTATCCAAAAGGGGGAGGGGGCCATGTGGCCCCCCTCCCGGCAATTTAAAGTTTAAAGCCCCAAGGACTACCACCTACCTGGGGCTTGGCCAAATTTAGACTACCTCCCCATGGCAGGCCCTGCAATAAAAATGAAGGGGGCCTCATGGAGCCATTAATGGCCCCGGGGACTGCCACTCCCCAGGGCCGGCTCCCCATGTACTGAGGTGTCCACCCTCAGGACATAGATGTTTGCTGTCACTTGGCGGGAACTTTAACAGCTCTCGCCAAGTGAGAGTAAACAGTAATTCCGCTCCCAGCGGGCGGGAGCAGGAAAACTGTTCCTGCTTGGTGGGAGCAGAATTTTCATCTGTTTTCCTGCCTGCAGTCAAGCGGGCAGGAAAACATCTGAAAGAATTGCTCCCGCACTCAGGGAGCAGCATTTTTTTCTGCTCCCTGCGTGAGGGAGCAATGCTGGCTCCTGCCGGAGGTAGGAGCTGACAGGGACTGCTGAGACATTAAGGCTCCCCTGCGGCCCCCCTACTCTGCTCACTGGGTACCCTGGACTGGGCCAGGGCACCCAGGAACAAGTGGGTATGTCCTGGGTATGGAGTCCCTGGGGCCTAAATGGCCATGGGAAGTGGCCATGTGCCCCCCTCCCCTTGAACTAATTTGTCGAGCCTCAGGGGATGTCCTCCCCAAGGTCAAAATCAGACTGGGGGGGGGCACATGGCCCCTTCCTCTTATAGTAATTGGCTTGGCCTCGGAGGATGTGGTTCCCGGGCAATGAGATCCCCGGGCCAATATCGGCCCGGGAGGGGGGCCGCACAGCCCCCATCCCCTTCTGTAAAAGACAAAAGATCCTAGCTTCTTGGGCTAGCCAAAGACAAAGCAAGTGTGTTTTCTCGGCAAGTCCACATTGAAAAGCTGTCTGAAATCCTTGCTGGAGGTGAATGCATCATTTATCTATCGGAGCACAATCTGTAGCGACTGTGACGAGTGGTTTCTTTCTTGTCATCTCCTGTTGAAAGCAGAGTGCATGGTTTTCCCTTTAAATTACTACGAATATGCAAATTCTCAAAATCACGTGCAAGCTCCCCCCATTTTGCCTGCACCATCCACCTTAGTAGTATGGCCTTTTACCATGTTGTTGGACAGCTTACTAAAAGGAGCCCCCCAAGTGCGTTTCCTGCCGATTTTGGTGACGCGATATCTATGAAGAGGAATACGAGGACATCTCCACCAAACAAAGAAGCACTTACTTCATATAGTTAAGAGGAAGTACTCTTGTTTGGTAGAGATTCACCTCTTTGAAGTCTTGTTATCTTCTCAATAGGAGAATTCATGTAATCACAGATTTTGGGAAGAAGATGCTTGAGTAACAATCACATTGCTGAAATTAAATGAAAAGGAGGTCACTGTAGACATTTTCTCCTGGTCAATTACGCAGTTGTAGTGTAGAATATGCACTAGGCATTTACCCAATGAGTTAGCACTTACTAATTAACCAGTAGAAAGTACTCCGGGTGGGTAGACATTTTGTGCAAAACTGTGGACTCTTGTTGGATAAAGGGCAGATGAGATTCCCTTCTTTTCCAGTCACTCACACAGCCACTCAGACACCCACTCAGACATTCATTCAGCCACTGTCACATCCACTAACAGACCCACAAAGCCACTCACATACCCACTCACACACCCATACAGTCACTCACACATCCACTCACAGACCAATACAGACACTCACACACCAACTGACAGGCCTACAGAGCTACTTACACACCCAATGACAGATCCATACATCCATTTACACACCCGCTCACACACCCATACAGTCATTCAGACACCCACTCACACACTGATAAAGACTGTCACACAGCCACTCAGATAGTGTCTGCACTCCCCTGGTCCCAACCATGGCGACAACACTAGAGCCGATGCTGGACCTAGTATCCCACCCGAAGAAAATGCAAGTTGAGGAACCGAAACCTTAGAACTCCCAACTTTCTTCCTGGGGGGAAGTGGGGTTGGGATAAAATAAGAAAAGAGAGTCTTGCTGTACTGGATCTGTTCAGCAGCTGTGCAAAGCTGTGCAACAGGATTTGTCACTTCTGAGATCATCTATGTTTGCAAGGTAGATGTGCACTGTACCAGAACCTCTGGATGTGCGATGACGCAATGCACTGCAAACAAAAAGAGGAGGCAGTTACCATCAGTACACTAACAAGTCTTTACATACAATGAACATGCATTGACTTTAATGACACAAACTTACAAGTTTCGTCAGCATCTCGGCATGAGAGCAGAAATACCAAAATCACACTCCTAGAAATAAACTTGAAATACAGATTGGAGTTATCAACACTCCTCAAGATACAATTGGAGCATAGGTTGGAGTGACTTGTACTCCAAATGATACACTCGAAACACAGACTGAGGTTCAAGGTTAATGCGTATATCAAAGACTCTGAAGTGCTTTCTCTTGGTACTACTGTTTATTAGAGAAAGACAGGACTAAAGTCTTTAATCCTTGAGCGGTGACAGTTCTAGCATCAAGGTGGCAGGGAGGGTCCGGAGAATAAACGCACAAGAAGCGCTGGAGTAGATCACAGACACGATATGGAGGAAAAGTCTATAGTCTTTAAAGACAGGGATACTCAGCCCTGTTTACTACTGTAGGAGGTTTAGTGTGCACTAACTTGGTATCAAATAATTAGCTTAATTGTTCAACTTGTCTAAAGTTCGAAGAAGATATCAAAGCCTTGACTCAGGGAGCTGCAGGAAGTCCGGTGTAGCTGTGCAGGAGGGAGCGAGAAGTAAGTCGTCGAAGGGAGTGGGTGCCATGGGAACCACTGGTGTGGGTGAACATTAAGGAGACTGGAGCGCTTCTTGATTCCGGCAGGATTCTTCAGGTGAGTGGGAATGGTGAAGCTCATTCTGCAGGGAGCGAGGTCAAGCCACGATTCAAAATTTGGGTGTTGTTTATATACCTTCCCGAAGGCTTGATGGATGTAGCTAGATCACACGCAGCACCTGGGGCACATGCCCGTCCAGAAGGTTCTTGAACCTCGGGGAAAACATAGTTAGTTCACTCTCTATGACCTTGCAGAATGGGCATGTGCATCTTGTTGATCAGAACCAAATAACAGTAAGCAAATGTATCATTTTCGCTCGAACATGCATAGTGGAAAACAACACCAAGGCTTGCCATTGGCTCATGGGATTCTGGGGGAAGCTTGGAGGGACTTAAGGGAAAACTACACCAAGGCCGTAGGAACAGCAAGAGTAGTTAATCCATTGGTCCATGGGATGAGGGGAATGCTTCCAGGGGTTCAAGCATAATGGAAATTGAAGGTGCTAGAGAAGCATCGTTCATGAGGGTGCTGGGGAAGCATTAGTCATGAAGGCGCTGGGGGAACAGTAGCCATGAGGGATGCTCAGGATGCATCAGGTATGAGGGATGCTAGGGGAGAATCAGTCATGAGGGAGCTGGGGGAACATCAGTTATCAGGGATGCTGGGGGAGGATCAGTCATGAGGGAGCTAGGGGAACATCAGTTATGAGAGATGCTGGGGAGCATCAGTCATGAGTGGTGTTGGGGAGAACACAGGCCATAAGGATGCTGGGGAAGTATCAGTGAGGAATATCATAGCATGCATAGGGCACCATAGGGGTAAAGCAACATCAGCCCTGCACGCTAGACCACTATATAAAGCAACATGAGCCCTGCGTACTAGACCACTCCACAGAGGACGCAAGATGGGGTTGTGACAGAGAGTGAGCAGGAGGGAGTCGCGACAGTTGACATATGTTAGGAATAGTAGCACTCAGTAGTACTGAAAGAATAGTAATTTAACTTGTAGAGTAGCTTAGTATAGATCTTTAAGTCTCAGAAACGTTTATGAAATACACTCACTGGATGATGTAATCAGTAATGTAATTGAAATAGAAAAAGCTTAGGCAACTTTATATTTTTTTATTTTAAGATGTAAGATTCATATTGGGGGTATCAAAATAAGGATGCCGAATCCAGATAAGAAACTAGAATTAGAACATTTATTATATCAAAAATTATGAAAAAAGCACATAAATAAATTCATTTTAGTCTAATGATGTTATATAATACAGTCAATAAAAACAGTGTTTTGTCATTACGTTGTAATGAAAAAACTTTATATACATTCATGCGTCCTCACTCATCCTTTGCTGTATTTGTCTTCGTACACTATTTCATTATCAATTCAATGTGTAAACATAGTATGGTTTGCTTTTCACAATGAAAATAAGATATTCTATTGTACATTGAATGACAATCATAAATCACTGTGATTGATTTGATAATCATTTCAGTTCTTATTCAGTGAAATGATGTCTCACACAATGAGGACTGTATAGATAAATGTTTGTTGTCCAACATGGCTTTATAATCCCATCTCTACACGTGTTTCGGCTATATAGCCTTCATCAGGAAGCCATGGATAATAAAAAAAAACTATAAAAACACATGTAATCGAAAAAATCTGGGTAACGGCTCCAAGACCCTCAAAAATAATTCAAAAACAATACTTTTATAGTTTGTATATCTCGTTCCAATGTGCTACCTTATATCCCATGTTTATTACCAATGTGGATCCATCCATGCTATATTTCTATTGTGCCACCTTATAGCCCCCATTCATATTGAAATATAAGAGTGAAACCACTTCCATATCCATAAGAACACAGATAGAAACCAAAGTTCCAAATAAGGTAGTCTGAAACACAGAAAGGATTTGGGAAAGAACAATAAAAGATCTTCAAATTGATAGCAGCATCTCTGATATATGCTATTAGGCTTTGCCTTTACATATGAGAATTGGGGATCACGGAAGAACCGTGGAATTATTATCCTTAGATTGAAAAATGATGGCTAAAATGTCAAGGAGAGTTCGCCTGAAAGTTAAGGGTGATTCCAACAGGTCGACTGTCCTTTATAGATCATTAATGCAGAATGTAGGCAACGGTCAGGATAGAGTAAAAGGAAGAGTATAGGAAGACATTTACTGGAATGGAGATAAAGGGCTTTAATGCCTATATACTTATATTGGTGTACTCCCAGTAGTCCATGTGTTCGCACTTACCCCAAAGGAATCACAAGAAGGGTCATTTCCTGATACAGTTCAATATAGTATAAAATGGGCTCCTAAATGGAAAAAAGTAAAGAACAATGCCAATCTAAATTGAGGCGGCTGATAATGATGTCAGTTAATTATTGCTTGTCATAGACCACAGACTCTACAGTGCCTTACCTATGGATAGAACGTGACGGTAGAAACGAGTATTTCTTAATCTGTGTAAATGCTATTGCACTAGATGCATCCTGGAACGGGTTCTCCGTATTGCCTCACTTTTGATGATAAAAGCCCTCGTATGGGTACTAACAGCCCCGTGTTACTCAGGGCCCGTGTCCGATGTCTGCCTCACAATGCTGTACACAGTGTAGGATTACGCTGCACTTTCGGCACGCTGTTATATGTGAAAAAAGTACGTCCTACCGGAAGCTGACATCCGGCTACTTCCGTCTTCTCCGAGATACAGTTGGCGCGAGACCGTGGTTTACGGGCGTAAGATACATAAAAAGCTAGACGGACAACCCTCTTCCGGTTTAGCCTCATGGTCCTGGCCATGTTGATATAGTTATGTAACCGGATACCTATACACTTACGATGTAATATGTGTATACGGATACTATATAGTGTGTGTGGTATTCCTATGGAGTGTCCTGAAATGGTTTGGGATATGTTGGCTGTGGATTTCGTAGGTCCAGTGCAGTCTAGGTCTGGAGAGGCTAAATTTATCATTGTTTTGGTGGACTATTTCAGTAAGTGGGTGGAGTTAGATTTTGTTGAGAAGGCTGATGCAGATTCCGTTGTCAAGTTTCTTAGTGAGGTGTTTTTGAAGGAGGGTTTGCCTAAGAGGCTTCTTAGTGATAATGGAACACATTTTACAGCATCTAAGGTTGAGCAGTTTTTGAAGAGAAATGGGGTGCAGCATGTAAAAACTTCAGTGTATCATCCTGCGGGAAATGGTGCTGTTGAGCGCTTTAATCGTGTGATTAAAGGAACTATTCGAATTGCCTGTGAGAATAGGAAGAATTGGGAAGTGGAAGTTAAAAAAATGTTGTGGGGTTACCGTTTGACGCCATCACTCACTGGATTTAGTCCTTTTGTTCTGATGCGAGGGAGAGAGCCCTTTACCAAAGATAACATTGGATGGATGGACAGCACTAGACATGTGAAGTGGTTACCTGAAGTTGTCAAGGGGAACATCATTAAAGCACAGCAAGTGTACAAAAAGAATTATGATAAAAGGAATGCTACAAAGGTTGAGATGTTAAGAGTTGGAGATTGGGTTAAAACAAAGAAATGGGGTAAGGTGCCTAAAGGGCAGAGTGTGTTTTCTGAACCGAAGAGAGTTGTGGAATGTTTGAGGAATTCGGCCAGATTGAGTGATAATCGGGTTTGGCACATGAGTCGTATTGCTAAATGCAAGGTTTTTGGAAAAACACAGGAGGAAGATGTTGGTGGTTCTTTCAATTTTGATGATTGGTTGTGGGAAGATGAAGTTGATGAAGATATGGAGCAGGTTCGGTGTGAACCGGCAGGTGTGCAGGAGGTGTTGAACGGATTGGAGGTCGATCAGGAGTGTGTGGATACTGGTACAAGGAGGTTGGGTAGGATCGGTAGAGTAATTCGCACTCCTTACAAACTTAAAGATTTTGTGTTGTGTTAACCATATATGCAAATTGTTTTTTTTTTTTTTTTACTGATGTATTGTATATAGTTGTTTTGTTTTCTTTCATTTCATGCTCACTGTATGCAGGAGGGGGATGTGTGGTGTTGCTGCATTCCACTTTCAGAATGCATCCTGCATCTTTGTGAGGTAGGTTAGAATAACGTGCAAAGTAGACTCCACGCAATTGTAGAAGAAAACCTCCTTTAATAGCAACTCTGCCAGCACAGGACAGCATACACAGCTTACACGACCCAAAGCCAATTCCCAACTCCCGCCCCAAGAACTCCAGCAACCTAGTTGTGAGAAGTTGGCCTGGCATATGCTGTCCACTAATTATAGTGGGCACCTTGCACCAGTCCAAACAACCCCTTATTGGAGATAGGTTAAAGACAACCTTATTGAAAGCTATCCTAGTGGTAGCTATGGAGAGCAGCCTTCAGGCTAAGTCTTGAAGGAATGTAAAGCAGCTTGTTTTACCAGTCTATAATCTCTTGAGTGACCAAATGAAAGAGCACCACACCAGGTATATATTCAAAATATATGTATTTATTGCTAAACACACCCCTCTAGTCTCTTTATGAGGCTAGAGTTCGAAGTACATAAGTTAGAAGTTATTTAAACACAGTAATAGCACAAATACACGTTTGGGCCCTAGGGGCGTACCAAACCATATACCAATAAAGTGGTATAAGAACCACGACTGAACTAGACACTAGGCCTAGAGCCTCTAGAAGTGCTTGGACCACAAGGAACCACCCAAGGTAGTGACACAGGGGACCCACGGGGGACGCGTGCAGTGTAAATACACAACCGCGATACGCCGTTGATTTCTATGGAGAAAGTCGCGATCAGGAAATTAAAGAAAAGGGACACTTAAAGGAGGACTTGGAGCAAACCCTTTGAGAACTAGTACTTTGAAGAGTCTCTACCCACGGGAGCACCGGAGTACTCGTGTTACCTCACCCAGGGAAGCCGGGTGCATAGGTGCCTTTCGGGGTCGGGTTTCGTCGTCGATTTGAATGGCGATCTGCTGCAAAGTGCTGCTGGCGACCAAGTGGAAAGTGTCCGGGTGGATCCAAGAGTGGATCGGAGATCTGAAGAACCTGAAAGCAGAGGGGACAGAGTCTGGGTCACTAGCCAGTGACCAGGAGGGCGATGGACAGATGCCCACCGATGTCGAGTGCTTCAGGTGCGTTGATGGTCATCTTGACTCTTCAGCCACAAGGTCCAGGAGGCATTGTCGGCAACCAGGAGCAGGATTCGGGCTGGTACACGATGTCTGTCGAGTGCTGAGGTGTCGGCGACCGGATTGGACCCAACAAGCCTTGGCAATGGCAAGTCTTGATGAAGATGAAGATCGTCGATGGTGCAGACCAGCAAGGTCTGGGGAACTCACCCAGCAAGGGTAAGTGAGGGCAGGCCTGGAGCAATCAGGATGCCCAAGAAGAAAAAGATTGGCCTTCGTTAAGGGCTACTAGCCAACGGGCTAGCGACCGCGAAGGAGCCTTGAGACGTCGCACGTGGATCTGGCTCACAGGACACTCGTGGAGTGGAGGCTAGTGATCTTCGGTGCAGTTGGTGCTGGAGGCTAGGGCTCCTCGGAGCCCAAAGCATGACTTCATAAAAGACCCAGAAGAGGATGCACCTGCAAATGCGTGCGGTGTCCAGGGGTCATGGTTCCACGTTACCCACGACAGCTACGGGCCTCAGCTTTGCTGGGGACTCAGGGCAGCCTCGGGGAAGTCTGGAAATCTACCTCTGGTGATGCAAAGACTTCGGCGTCCGACGGGAGCTTAGGCGATGCAGACCGGACAATTGCTTCATTGGTGCCTGCCAAGCAGGGGAGTCACTCCTTGACCCCAAGGGAGATTCTTCTGTCCTCTAATCTTGTAGTAGAGCATCGAAGGTCCAGGATTCTGTGTCAGAGTTTTGTCCAGGGATAATCTAAAGTCCTAAGGACTGGGTTCCTACCTTTATACCAAAGATAGGGGTTGGACTACTCTGTGGCCCCACCTATGGGTGGGTCAGGGCAGAGGGGTGGCTACACCCCTTTCCCTTTGTCCAGTTCGCGCCAAAGCAGGGGCTGCAAGCCCCTGATCCGGTTTGAACTGGGGTATGCACAGGGACACCAAGTGTGCCCCCAGTGCAGGACTTCAAAGCACCAGAAAGTGCTCCCGCCCAGCCCCAATACACATTATCCTGTCTGGGGAGGTGGTCACACCTCCCTGGGACAGGAAACCTATTGTCCTGGCCTCCCCTGCCGGAGTTTCGTCCAGCAGCAGGAGGCCAGACTTGTGTCTGTGGCAGTAGCATCCATTTTGTGATGCCAGGCTTTAGAAAGAAGTTACCGGCCAGGCCAGGGTTAACATGTCTCTCCCTCTAGAAGGGTGGAATGCTACCCCGCCACCAGAATTGGCGCGGGGTAGTATTCCAAGATGTTTGACACCAAACACGACATGTTTAGGTGCAGCCATTCCAAAGTTAGCATTTAACGCGAGGTTCTAATGCGCTTAAGAGTATATGGTCAGGCTGCACTACAAACAGCATCAGAGAAGGGTCTCCGAACGCTGCCGAGGGGCCCTGCTCATGCAGGGGCACCCTCTCACATAGGAACCATGCACTCTGCCTTTAGGATTGATAAGGCCTGCCTTAGGAGTGACTTATAGGTTTATATGTGTGTATGTATTTAGTGATATAGGTAACCTATATCACAGTAAGGGGTGCATGCACCACCTTACCCAGGCTGCAGTAGCAGACCTGTGGTGTCAGTTTGGATGGCCTTCCAGGGGTGGCATAATACATGCTGCAGCCCCTGGCAGGCCTCTGAGGTACCTATGCCCTTGGTACATAGTATACCATATACTAGGGACTTATAAGGGCACTCCAGATCCCAATCAGTGATGTGCCTAAGGCACATGGAAACCATTTTACAGAGAAAGCAGATAGACTGGGGCCCTGAATAGCAGGATCCCAGTCCAACTAAGTCATAAACCAGCAAAACACCATAAAAAAGTGGGGGCAACCATATAGTCAGATTCCACCTTCCTACATAACCCCCCCAAACGAAAGGAGATAAGGCTAACCTTGGCCAGTTGAGCCTTCATTGACTAAGTGGTCATATAAGGAAGCACCTGCACTAGCATGGTTGCCCCCTGTCTTATGGTCCACTAAGCAATCCCTCACCCTAAGGGTATGAGAGGGTCTCCACCATGGGGAATCACTACCTGTGGTGTGCTTAGGTAAAGTACAAGGCTGGTGAGGTGTCTGAGTAGAGAAGTGAGGCCCTAGGAATGTTGGCCTCAGCTTCCTCAGATCACTGGTCACCATGTATGCCTGTCTTTCCATGACTGAGTTGCACTTTGCTCTAAGGGTCAACCTTTGGCTGCCTACAGCTGGGGGTTGGGTCCCTTTGGATGGACTACAGGAGGGACATGGCAGGTTTGGAACCTTCTGGTCCCAGGTTTGCCCTTGCCTACCAGAGTCCTTCTGGGGGAGGTCCCTACATAAAGGTATGGGGATCCCTCAGTGTGTAGAGGAATTTTCACCTGGCTAGGGCTACTAGACTGGGTGCCCCTAATCTGCTGATGGGGGCTTCCTCTGGACAGGGGGCCCTGGGGGTCCACTGACCTCCCTGACCTCTGCAGCCCTGGGCTGACTGAGGCAGGGTAGAGAGGGGCAGGTTACCTGCTCCAGACTGGGTACCACCTTGGAAGGGTCCTCTGCCATCAGGGGGTGGCCAGGCCAGGCCTGACTACCTCTGTGGCAGTTCCTTCACTAGGGGTAGGGTCAGCTCCCTGAGGAGGCTGACCCTTACCTACTGTCTGGGGGAAGAAGACTTTTCTTCAACCCTTGTGCTCTCTTTTGGGGAGAGTGGGCCATTCTTTCAGGCTCCATCTCTCCAAATTCTTGGGCTGGGGCTGTGGCCATCACAGCCCCACTAACCTTTACAGGGACGCCCAACATCCTAAGATGGGTTTGGTGTTCAACTTCAGCCCAGGCTGAAATTTCCAAATCATTGCCCATCAGGCAATCTACAGGTAAGGTGGGGGACACTGCCACTCTCTTTGGGCCTGTGACCCCCTCCCAGCTGAGATTGACTATGGCCATGGGGTGATCTGTTCTGACACCATCAATGTTGGTCACCTGGTACTTAAACTCAGGTAAAAACTGGTGAGGGGGACTAGTTTCCCTGCCACCATGGTGACACTAGCCCCTGTGTCCCTAAATGCCACAGCTTTCTGACCATTAATTATTGGCTCCAATCTGTACCTGCCCAACACTGTGGGACCCATGGTAAAGGTGGCAAATCCTATACCACCATCAGAGTCAGAGGAGTCTGTTGAGGGGTCCCTGTCTAAACTAGGGCTCACCTCTGTTCCTTCTTGCAAAAGCACCCAACTTTTGGGTGCACTACTCCCAACTGGAGGATTACTACTGGTAGTACCAGGAGGGGTGGTAGTAGTTGTGGGAGGAACATTTTCTTTATTGCCAATCCTGGGGCAACTGGGATCAGTTTTCCAGTGCCCAGGCTTTTTACAGACATGGCAATATGGTTTCTTTTCAAGAGAGGAAGGAGTTTGGGACCCACCCCCAGAAGAGGAATTTTGGGGCCCTGTAGGGGACTTATCCTTAGATTTATCCCCCCTTTCTCTTGGGACTTAGTAGAATCTTTCTTCTGGTCACCACCCTGATTTCTAGTTTTTACTCTGGTTCTGACCCATTTGTCTGCCTTCTTTCCCAATTCTTGGGGAGAGGTCAGATCAGAGTCCACCAGATACTGGTGCAAAAGCTGGTTTTGACAATTATTAAGGATCTGCTCCTCATAATCAAATTGTACAATCCTAAAAGTCATGCACTTTGTTGCCATGTATCCAACCTTCCAGAGCCTTTGTAGCACAATCTACAAAATCAACCCAGTCTTGAGTCTGTGCTTTTGGGTGTCTCTGAACTTCAACCTGTACTGTTCAGTGGTTAGGCCAAACCCATCAATAAGAGCACTCTTCAAGACCTTGTAATTATCAGCATCCTCCTCTCTAACAGTGAGGAGCTTATCTCTACCTTTGTCAGCAAAGGAGAGCCACAAGATTGCTGCCCACTGCTCCTGAGGGACCTTCTGTACCTTACAGGCCCTCTCTAATGCAGTTATCCATTTGTGGATGTCATCCCCACTCTGGTAGGGAGGGACAATCTTGCTCAGGTTCCTATGGTCATAGGACCTTTCCCTGTCTCTAGGGACATGGCTGCCACCATGGGACTCTAGTCCCAACTTTCTTCTCTCCCTAAGGAGATCTAGGGATTCCCTATCTAAAGCCAATTGCTTTTTTCTGATTTCCAGCTGAGTTTCCTCATACTGGACCAGTCTGTCTCTTCTCTCATGAGAGGATTCCCTCCTGTGAGAGGAGATAGAGCTCCCTATGGAGGTGCCAGAGTGGTTAGACTCCTGAGAAGGAGATCTAGACTTTCTGGGCACACTCTTAATCCTTCCTGGGGGGACAAAGTGGGGATCATTCAGATCATCCTCATCATATTCCACAGGAGGGATTGGGTTATCCAGGTCAGGGTCATTGTCACCCTCCTGGCCAGTTTCAGAGGGGGGGCTGGGGGTATTGGTACCCCTGGCCTCGTCCTCTTCCTCTGCCCCACCCTCAGCTCCTACCCCTTCAGTCCCCAAGGGCTTACTAAGGTCATAAGCCACCAACAACTCCTTGAGGTGTTGGGTGGTGGGGCTTTGGCATGTCCTTAGTTTTCTCAAGTTGCATAAAGCTCTCAATTCCAAGAATGGGAGTGTATCATACTTGGAGGGTGGAAGCTCAATGGCTTCCTGCAAGGATTCTTTAGATCCTACCCTTAAAGACATTACTAGTGTGGTGTGGTGTATGCACTACCTACTCTAGTGTGGCCTACTAAACTCTCTTGAGTTGTAGAAAGGGTTGTGCTATCCCTTAACACACAACTCTAAGTTCAGTAGAACTTACTGTATTCTAAGCTTAAATTATATGTACCTTAGGTACCTTTAGTGGTTTTCAGTTGATCAATTCAATTGAGATTATCTGGTAAAACAATAGCAAGCTGGAATCCCACACGCTGCACACCAATGTGAGAAGTTGGCCTGGCATATGCTGTCCACTAATTATAGTGGGCACCTTGCACCAGTCCAAACAACCCCTTATTGGAGATAGGTTAAAGACAACCTTATTGAAAGCTATCCTAGTGGTAGCTATGGAGAGCAGCCTTCAGGCTAAGTCTTGAAGGAATGTAAAGCAGCTTGTTTTACCAGTCTATAATCTCTTGAGTGACCAAATGAAAGAGCACCACACCAGGTATATATTCAAAATATATGTATTTATTGCTAAACACACCCCTCTAGTCTCTTTATGAGGCTAGAGTTCGAAGTACATAAGTTAGAAGTTATTTAAACACAGTAATAGCACAAATACACGTTTGGGCCCTAGGGGCGTACCAAACCATATACCAATAAAGTGGTATAAGAACCACGACTGAACTAGACACTAGGCCTAGAGCCTCTAGAAGTGCTTGGACCACAAGGAACCACCCAAGGTAGTGACACAGGGGACCCACGGGGACGCGTGCAGTGTAAATACACAACCGCGATACGCCGTTGATTTCTATGGAGAAAGTCGCGATCAGGAAATTAAAGAAAAGGGACACTTAAAGGAGGACTTGGAGCAAACCCTTTGAGAACTAGTACTTTGAAGAGTCTCTACCCACGGGAGCACCGGAGTACTCGTGTTACCTCACCCAGGAAGCCGGGTGCATAGGTGCCTTTCGGGGTCGGGTTTCGTCGTCGATTTGAATGGCGATCTGCTGCAAAGTGCTGCTGGCGACCAAGTGGAAAGTGTCCGGGTGGATCCAAGAGTGGATCGGAGATCTGAAGAACCTGAAAGCAGAGGGGACAGAGTCTGGGTCACTAGCCAGTGACCAGGAGGGCGATGGACAGATGCCCACCGATGTCGAGTGCTTCAGGTGCGTTGATGGTCGTCTTGACTCTTCAGCCACGAGGTCCAGGAGGCGTTGTCGGCGACCAGGAGCAGGATTCGGGCTGGTACACGATGTCTGTCGAGTGCTGAGGTATTGGCGACCGGATTGGACCAACAAGCCTTGGCAACGGCAAGTCTCGATGAAGATGAAGATCGTCGATGGTGCAGACCAGCAAGGTCTGGGGAACTCACCCAGCAAGGGTAAGTGAGGGCAGGCCTGGAGCAACCAGGAAGCCCAAGAAGAAAAAGATTGGCCTTCGTTAAGGGCTACTAGCCAACGGGCTAGCGACCGCAAAGGAGCCTCGAGACGTCGCACGTGGATCTGGCTCACAGGACACTCGTGGAGTGGAGGCCAGTGATCTTCGGTGCAGTTGATGCTGGAGGCTAGGGCTACTCGGAGCCCAAAGCACGACTTCGTGGGAGACCCAGAAGAGGATGCACTTGCAAATGCGTGCGGTGTCCAGGGGTCACGGTTCCACGTTACCCACGACAGCTATGGGCCTCAGCTTTGCTGGAGACTCAGGGCAGCCTCGGGGAAGTCTGGAAATCTACCTCTGGTGATGCAAAGACTTCGGCGTCCGACGGGAGCTTAGGCGATGCAGACCGGACAATTGCTTCTTTGGTGCCTGCCAAGCAGGGGAGTCACTCCTTGACCCCAAGGGAGATTCTTCTGTCCTCTAATCTTGTAGTAGAGCATCGAAGGTCCAGGATTCTGTGTCAGAGTTTCATCCAGGGATAATCTAAAGTCCTAAGGACTGGGTTCCTACCTTTATACCAAAGATAGGGGTTGGACTACTCTGTGGCCCCACCTATGGGTGGGTCAGGGCAGAGGGGTGGCTACACTCCTTTCCTTTTCCAGTTCGCGCCAAAGCAGGGGCTGCAAGCCCCTGATCCGGTTTGAACTGGGGTATGCACAGGGACACCAAGTGTGCCCCCAGTGCAGGACTTCAAAGCACCAGAAAGTGCTCCCGCCCAGCCCCAATACACATTATCCTGTCTGGGAGGTGGTCACACCTCCCTGGGACAGGAAACCTATTGTCCAGGCCTCCCCTGCCGGAGTTTCGTCCAGCAGCAGGAGGCCAGACTTGTGTCTGTGGCAGTAGCATCCATTTTGTGATGCCAGGCTTTAGAAAGAAGTTACCGGCCAGGCCAGGGTTAACATGTCTCTCCCTCTAGAAGGGTGGAATGCTACCCCCGCCGCCAGAATTGGCGGAGGGGGTAGTATTCCAAGATGTTTGACACCAAACACGACATGTTTAGGTGCAGCCATTCCAAAGTTAGCATTTAACGCGAGGTTCTAATGCGCTTAAGAGTATATGGTCAGGCTGCACTACAAACAGCATCAGAGAAGGGTCTCCGAACGCTGCCGAGGGGCCCTGCTCATGCAGGGGCACCCTCTCACATAGGAACCATGCACTCTGCCTTTAGGATTGATAAGGCCTGCCTTAGGAGTGACTTATAGGTTTATATGTGTGTATGTATTTAGTGATATAGGTAACCTATATCACAGTAAGGGGTGCATGCACCACCTTACCCAGGCTGCAGTAGCAGACCTGTGGTGTCAGTTTGGATGGCCTTCCAGGGGTGGCATAATACATGCTGCAGCCCCTGGCAGGCCTCTGAGGTACCTATGCCCTTGGTACATAGTATACCATATACTAGGGACTTATAAGGGCACTCCAGATCCCAATCATTGATGTGCCTAAGGCACATGGAAACCATTTTACAGAGAAAGCAGATAGACTGGGGCCCTGAATAGCAGGATCCCAGTCCAACTAAGTCATAAACCAGCAAAACACCATAAAAAAAGTGGGGGCAACCATATAGTCAGATTCCACCTTCCTACACTAGTATTCTAACCTACCTCACAAAGATGCAGAATGCATTCTGAAAGTAGAATGCAGCAACACCACACTGATATATCTGTCTCAATGTTAGAAAAAATTTTGTAAAACCAAATATAAACCTTGAGTAAAACGGAGTGTCGGTGATACCGATCAACTATTGAACCTACACAATTGGTCACCAAACATGTATCTTCTGAGGAAGAGGTTAAGAAGGTGCAGGAGTGGTATCTAATGATTCAAAAAAATGTCCAAACAGGAGATGGTAAGCTTTGGTATATGTTCGATATGTACAGCATAATACAATATAAATAAAATATTCTACAGTATCTGGGCGCAATATGCAATGGGCGAGACAGTGTATATAGCTACAGACACTCTAAAATAAGGTAGCATTTCTATCCAACCCCTTATAAATGTAGGGGAAGATAAGGTAATACAGTTCAGAGTCGTAAATCAACAGCCCATATATTCTAGATCATCACATAAGGAGATAGGGAAACAACAGCAGAGAGAAAAAAGTAATTTGTGCATCATCTGGTGTTGTATCTAATTGCATGTTCCCAGGGGATTTCACTGTTCAGGGCTTTTGTGTAGGTGTCCAATATAAAGATCCAGAAAACCTCTCTGCATTTCCTGATTTCTGTACTTAAATTGCCTACTTTCGTATGGATTTTTTCTAAAATTATCCATTGTATGTCATCTGGTGTATGTGCTGCCTCTATGTAGTGTTTGACTAATGGTGCAGTTAGTTTTTTTGTTCGTATGGCTGACCGATCTTCTGTCAGCCTGGTGGCCATCGTACGTGAGGTTTCCCCAACGTAACCAAATTTGCAGGGACACAGCAATAAGTATATGAAATTGCTGGTTTTGCAATTTGTAAGACTTTTTAAGTTGATGTTATATCCATTGATTTTCCATTTGGATGTTTCAATGGCAAAATCACATGCTTTGCATATAGTGCATTTAAAATTGCCTACAGGTAATGTATTGCCTTCTATGGAGGTTTAAATAGCAGGCTTTTTTGTGGCATACGTGATCTAACAATATGGTACTTGAGGTTCTTGTTCCTCTTATGCTCAAATAGGGGTCTAGGTATGTGTTGTTCTTGTTCTCTTTCCGCATTTAAGATGTGCCAATGGGAATTAATGATTTGGCATATCTTCTCATTCATAGTGGAGTGACGGGTAACATTGGGGAGAGGAGTTGGCCTAACGGCTAGGGCGGTCGACCTCGAATCTGGGGAACTGGGTTCGAGTCTCGGCAATGACGCTGAACATCCTGTGATTCTGGGCAAATCACTTAATCTCCCCGTGCCTATGAAAAATGAATGTGTCCTCATGTAATGCAACTGGTGCTATGTAAATCGCTCTGATACCCGATTCGAGTCAAATTCGCGCTATATAAAATTCTGTATTTTTTTTTTTTTAAATACGAATTTGGATGTCTGCTTGGGAGCACGGTTGCCTAATAGATACTGTCTGGCATAATACCGTGCTCTTTTATATGAGTCCCGTATTAATCTTTTTGGGGTATCCTCTTGCTATGAACTTTTCTTTCATCTCTATGGCCCGACAATCAAAATCTGATAAGTTGGTACCGTTCCTGTGAAGACGCAGAAATTGGCCAAAGGGGATGCTGGTTTTTGAGATTGAGGGTGGTAACTCTCAAAATGCAAAACTGTATTTCTAGAAGTGGGTTTGACATATAAGTCAACCTCTAGGTGTTGTTGATTATGTTTGATAGCAATACCCAGGAATTCCACTTGGTTATTACTAATGGTTGTGGTGAAATGCATATTAGTGTCACATAAGTTAAGCCATGACACGAATTCAGGTAAGTCTTCTGGGTTTCCTGTCCATATGAAAAAGATGTTGTCTATGTACCTAGACCAATGTATGATGGATTCATAGAATGGGGCTATTTCATTGTAGATATATCTGGACTCAAATTTAGCTATGTATATGTTAGCTATAGTTGGGGCACAAGATGCCCCCATGCTTACGCCTTTGGTCTGTTTGTATAATAGGCCATTGAATTCAAAGTATTTTCATACAAGATTATCCGTAGACAGTCTAAAATGAATTCTTTAGGACAATCTATATAGAACTCGTCAATGACTCAATCCACTGCATTTATTGCGTCTTCCTGCGGGATGTTACTGTATAAGGTCTCTATGTCCATAGTGACCATAGTGTCTCTTGCCGCATTAAATGCAAGTCCCTCCACCTTATTAATAATATCCCGAGTGTCCTGGACATATGATTTAGTATTGGGAACATGTGGGCGGAGTATCGAATCGACATATTTTGATAGGGGTTTAGTGACTGACCCAATGGTGGTAACTATGGGTCGATAAGGGGAATCTTCACTGTTCTTATGCATTTTTGGAACCCCATAAATAGCCGCCATCTTGGGATTTAGGATATTAAGGTACTGATGCTCCTTATCACGTATATAGTTTTGCCTCAACGCTTTAGATGTAATTTCTAGTATGGTTTTCTTAATGCGTGCAGTAGAATCAGTGACAATTTCTTCATAATGTTCTGGATTATAGAGGATCTCATGTATTTTAGATTTGTACATGGATGTATCATAATAACAATACCTCCACCCTTGTCACCTATGTCATTTTTAATTGTGAGGGATTTGTCTTGTTTTAATTCTTGTAATGCAGTATGTTCTGGTTGGTTTAAATTGTAGATGTAATTAGGGATGTATTTCATTGCTGTCTTCATTTTTTTATACACCAGATGTTCAATGATGGCCACTTCTGGGCCTATTTGATCCAGAGATGGTACAAAGGTCGAAGGTGGAGCTAGCCCTGATTTATTATTCGAAGTGAGGTCAAGATCTAATTGACCTTCGAAGAATATACGTAGCCTGATCTTTCTGAAGAAGGCCATGAGGTCTTGAATAGCTCAAATTTGTTAATACAGGTATTTGGAACAAACGATAGGCCTTTAACCAGGAGAGATTGTATGGAGGGTTCCAACGTATGGGAGCGCAAATTGAAAATAGGATTTGATTTAGTCCCGCCAATATTGGCCATTTCTCGTGACTAAATACTGGTTGTGGTTCTGATATTGATTGTGGTTCTATTGATACTGATTGTGATTCTGTTGGCAGTTCCCGCTGTACCTGGGTTGGTATCGTGGTCTCCATTGATTTCTTTGATTCCCTCACCTGGCTAAAAAAGGCTGATCTCCACTTGGTCCTGGTAGTGAGGCTCTACTTCCCCCCGGGTCATTATGGTATAGGTTGCCATCACTATCTGAATCTGTGGTGTCAGAGAAAGTTGTGATTTTGCGTGGTGGTCTGTTATATGTAGGTTGGTCTGTCTCATATTGTGCCCCTCCTTGGGTATAGTAATTCTCTGCTAGGTAGGGGTATACTTTCTCTTTAGTGGCAAACCTGATGTCCTTTTTGAGTTTGTCCAATTTTCTTTTCATCAAATAATCATTATAGGAGGCCATATCCATTTCTACTTCTTCTAACCTCTTTTTTGCCTCCTCTAATGCATGGTTACTCTTGATCTTATTTTCAATCTCTTGCATTTCCCCTAATAGAGTTTGGACTAGTTCTTTCGCTGTTTCAACTATTAGGATCATGAGATCCCTCGAGCATCGATTAGCTATCATGGACCATCGTTCAAGGAACTTACGTATCTGTACAAAAAGTCCAGGTATATTTCTCACTCTCAGTCTTTGTGGTATTACTCCTGCTTTCAGATATTCTAGCATGAAATGTCCCTTCGGCTCTATCCTTTTAATATTTTTCTTTAAAGATGTCAGTTTTGGTATATTCTCATTGCCTGTAGTAGTGTGACTATTTGGATTTTCAAAATGGGATTGATTGCCTACTAAGGACGCAAAATCTTCATCCGTGAACCCAAATGTCTGTAATTTTTCCATATGTGCGGATTTTATTTTACTGTCTTCTGAGGTGGACGGTTAGGTTATATCTCTATCCTAAATAGTGAAGAGAGATCTCTTACAACAAGTAGCTACCAAATCAGATGGTGAAGGAAATAAAGCCATGAGTCACAGGTGACCACTAGTGTAGAAAAAGAAGAAAATAATGAAAAAAGATATAGTGATTGGAACTGGTGATATATAAGCACTAACATGCTGGGTAGATAGACTACCTTATACACACACAAAAAATACCCCGCACAGACAGGCTGTGGAGAAAACGACTGTATATAAATAGGGGTTCCCCTGATAATAAGTGGAGTTCCTAAGCCAGGGAGTATAACACAATTGAAATAGAAAAAGCTTTGGCAACTTTATGTTTTTTTATTTTAAGATGTTAGATTCATATTGGGGGAATCAAAATAATGATGCCGAATCCGGATAAGAAACTAGAATTAGAACATTTATTATATCAAAAATTATGAAAAAAGCACATAAATACATGCATTTTAGTCTAATAATGTTAAATAATACAGTCAATAAAAAAAGTGTTTTGTCATTACGTTATAATGAAAAAAGCTTTGTTTACATTCATGCGTCCTAACTAATCCTTTGCGTATTTGTCTTCCTACACTATTTCATTATCAATTCAATGTGTAAACATAGTATGGTTTGCTTTTCACAATGAAAATTAGATATTCTATTGTACATTGAATGACAATTATAAATCACTGTGATTGATTTGATAATCTTTTCAGTTCTTATTCAGTGAAATGATGTCTCACACAATGAGGACTGTATAGATAAATGTTTGTTGTCCAACATGGCTTTATAATCCCATCTCTACGCGTGTTTCGGCTATTTAGCCTTCATCAGGAAGCCTTGGATAATAGAAAAAAACCTATAAAAACACATGAAATAGAAAAAATCTCCAAGACCCACAAAAATAATTCAAAAACAATACTTTTATAGTTTGTATATCTCGTTCCAATGTGCTACCTTATATCCCATGTTTATAACCAATGGGGATCCATCCATGCTATATTTCTATTGTGCCACCTTATAGCCCCCATTCATATTGAAACACTCTAAATATAAGAGTGAAACCACTTCCATATCCATAAGAACAAAGATAGAAACCAAAGTTCCAAAGAAGGTAGTCTGAAACACAGAAAGGATTAGGTAAAGAATAGTAAAAGATCTCCAAATTGATAACAGAATCTCTGATATATGCTATTAGGCTTTGTGCTTACATATTTACGGTTCTTCTGTGATCCCCAATTCTCATATGTAAAGGCATAGCCTAATAGCATATGTCAGAGATTCTGCTATCAATTTACAAATATAAAGTTGCCTAAGCTTTTTCTATTTCAATTGTGTTATACTCCCTGGCTTAGGAACTCCACTTAGTATCAGGGGAACCTCTATTTATATACAATTGTCATCAGTAACGTAATCATGGATGCCACTGACCATGTCAGGAGGGATGTAATATGCGAGGTCATAAGCAGTGCATTTCATGAGCATAAGGTATAGTTAGCTCAGGTAACTATAACTGCTGAATTTCGCTGTTTTTGTGCGTGTGAAATATCAGCGTCCGTGTAACCTTTGCTTTTTTAGTAAATAAATATATATATATATATATATGTATCAGAGCACTTTACAAGGATAACAAGTTTCGGAACAGGCGATCATGAGAACACTTTGCAGGGATAACAAGCTATTTACAAAGAGTAGGAATAGACGATCATGAGTACACTTGATGGAGATAAACAAGCGTTACCAGGAACAGAGGAAAGACTGCACAACACCAGCCTCTGCCCATTAAAGTGACAATGAGGTACGAATGATGCAAAATGATAAGCAACGACCATGGTACAAGAATCGCGTAGATTACATCTATGAGATCAAGACTGGCTTACACAGGTAGAGTACAAATAGAGAGCAATAGCATATCACTAGGCCGCTGATCTGTATATGCACTGAGAGTGTTCATGGAAGGAATTTGCCCATTAGGAAAGTCTTAGCTACCTTTTTGAATCTTGACAAAGATGGTATTCTTCTGATGTTAGGCGGCAGCGAGTTCCAGATTCTAGGTGCTGCCCCAGAGAAAGCTCTGTTGTATGTTTTATGCTTCCGGAAGAGGGGTGGTTTCAGCACAAAATCCCTGCCAGACCAGGAGTGCCTGCCTCCTCCGAATACTACAATTTTCTGAGCAAGATACGCAGGAGAATTAGAGTGTAACACTTAGTGTGTGATAAAGGCCAATTTGAGTTTGATTCTGGCTTCGTAAGGAAGCCAGTTTAGCAACTTCAGGTGCGGTGAGATGTGGTCGAATTTTTTTGAACCTGTTAAGAGTCTTGCGGCTGCATTGAGACAAGCTTTTAGGGGAGCCGTTGAGATCTTGGGTTCATTATTTACGCAGCAACTCGTGATGGGACACAAAGAAAACGCAGATGCGAGCTGTTAGAAATGGGAGTCTCTAGTTGGCAGAGGTAGGTACCTTTGTCCAAATAGGGACCCTTGATTCTAGTCAGGGTAAGGGGGATATACACTTTAGATAACCCCTGCTCACCCCCTCGGTAGCTTGGCACGAGCAGACAGGCTTATCCCAAAGGAAATGTGTAAAGTATTTGTACCAACACTCACAGTAACACAGTGAAAACACCACAATTGGACACCACACCAGTTTAGAAAAATAAAATACCTTTATCTAAACTAAACAAGACCAAAACGACAAAAATCCAACATACACAGTTAAAAATATGACTTTCAAAAGGTTTCAAGAACTTGTACCATAGAAAACTATGGATGCATGACTTTTCACCAAAGTACCTGTAGATGCGTCAAAGTTCCAAAAGCCAAACAGCTGCAGAGTCGGAAAAAAAAGAGATGCGACACTCCTGAGACCTTGGGGAGGCGATGCGACAGTCCCGCTGTACGCAGAGGAAGGGTTGCGTCGAATCCGGTCTGTATGGGGAGTGATGCGTCGATTCTTTTAGACGGTTCCAGTCCGCAGATGATGCGTCAGACGAACTTGCCGCACAGGTACGATGCGTGGAAATCCGGGATGCGTCGGCGATCGATGCGGCTGCGTCGAGCGGCGTTGCGTCGGTCCTCTTCAGCCGCGATCCCTCGATGCGTCGATTCTTGCAGCGGCGACAGGCTCTGCAGCGGTTTCCGCAGCAGCGCGGCGATGCGTGGAAATTCTTCTCGCGCCATGGAGATGTGTTGGGAAAACAGCCGCAAGAAGAGCGATGCGTCGATTTCTGTATTTCTTTGAGTTTCTTCTTTTTTCTCCAGCTCCCAAACAGCAGCAACAACCGCCAGAGGCCCAAAACTGGCAAAGGCACCTCTTGGCAGGCTATAACTCACAGCAGCAGAGTTCAGGGGAGCTGGGGATGAAGTGTTTGTGTCCCTGAGACTTCAGAACAGGAGGCCAGCACACTTCAGGCCCTTGGAGAGCTCTTTCAAGCAGGGGACACAGCACACAGCAAAGTCCTTCTCCTTTCCTTGGCAGAAACAGCAACTGCAGGCCAACCCCAGACACACAGCAAGGGCAGTACTTCTCCTCAGTCTCTCCAGCTCTTCTCCTTGGCAAAGGTTCCTCTTGAATTCCAGGAATGATCTAAAGTCTGGGGTTTTGGGTCTGTTACTTATACCCCAAAATGTCTTTGTTCTCTTTGTCTAAGGTGCTATTCCTCCCACCACTCCAAATGCAGATCAGGCATATTCAGCCTAGTGCTGACTGATCCAGACTCCTGGAGCCACTGCGCCTCCCCAGCCCCTGTCACTCCAAAGCCAGACAGTCAACCCAGTCCTGAACCCAGTTGGATCCCTCTATCCATACTCTCAGGGCCCACTAAGCTAAACCATGGGGGACCCTTCTCCTCACCTGGGGACATCATCATCATCAGTCTAAGCTTACCTTGCTCACAGATGTGTCCCAGCAACCAGACAGCACACACAAGGCCAACACAGTAGTGTGGCCCAGTCCACCCTGGGGTGTGACTCCTGCCCCCCTCCCAGGGGCAACTCTGTCCACCAGGACAGCCAGCCACAGTGGCCACTCACCGCTGTCAGTGATGAGAGCCAGGCCTCATGCCTTTCAGGCCTCTCTAACCTCTTTGGCGTCAGAAAGTGGGGGGCAGTAGCCCCAGGTGCCTGGCACTTTTTCTCCGCTCTCCCTCCTGCCAAGTCAGGTATGGCATCCTGACACTGGCCTACCAGCCCAGGGTCTGTACCCTGCGGCTGGACAAGAGACTGGGGTGGGCTCTCCCACACCCTGTCTTCTTCCCTGGGGCTCTGCACCCTCCCACCTGGAGCGGTACCCCATAAGACAACTTGGTAGGGGCACTGTTAGCAGTCGCCCCTTCCTCCAGGTCAGGGGGGATACCCTGAACCTGGTCCTCCAACCCAGGGTCTGTACCCTTAGGCTGGACCTGTGCCTGGCAACCCAGGACTTCTGGGGGAGTACACCAATTCCTCCCAATGGGTTGTACAAGAGTATGCCTGGCGCAGGTCTCCAGCCTCCTGTCCACTTGACAGAGCATGAAGACCCCCAGGCCAGAAGTGGCTTCATCAGGGTCAGTCCTGGGGTGCTATAACCTCAGAGCTGGCAACACCTGACCCACTGGTCCTTCCACTGGGGCCTGCGTCCCTCCTCACCTTTTCTCTGGACTCATGCACCCTCCCCACTGGAGCGATGGTGCCAGACACCAGAACTGGTGGGATGCTGGTTACAGCAGTTCTCCCCAGTTCACCTGACACTTTGGGATCCCCCTCAGGAAATGGCCTCCCGGTACACACTAGGCCCCCTTACTGGTGTTCCCTTATGGAACCAACCAGGTCCTGGAACTGGGTTTCGGGCACCTTGGGACACAGTCCACTCTGACTCCTTCTCCTCTGAGACAGGACGTGGGACCCTACACCCCTCCCACTACACTGGGACCTATCTGGGTTACTCCAAACCTCCCCTACCTCACCTGGTTGGGGAAAACCTGAGCCACCTCCTTCAGGATCACTCCCAAAAGCCTCATCAGACCCTCTGGATTCCACCAAAAGGTCTGCCTCCAGCGCAAGCTCCCTGAAATCAGAGAACTCACACTCCACCGGGTGTTGGCATAGCTCTGGAAAACAGGGACTTAAAATATGCTCTCCAACAATTCAAGGGGCTCTGAGCCCAGTTCAAACCAGTTGTGGGGGGGCACTCTGCAAGTGCACAACAACATCCATTGTCAGTGTGAGCCTTGGCTCCAGACACACCACATGGGGCGGAGCCAGCATTGTGGAAGGCAGGCACAGCCCTATACAGGTACAGGTGCTACTCCTCCCACCACTCCAAATGCAGATCAGGCCTATTCAGCCTAGTGCTGACTCATCCAGACTCCTGGAGCCACTGCACCGCCCCAGCCCCTGTCACTCCAAAGCCAGACAGTCAATCCACAAACAGGCAGAGACACACATGATGGTTGAACAAGAAAATAGCCACTTTCTAAAAGTGGTATTTTCAAACACACAATTTAAAAACCATCTTTACTAAAAGATGTATTATCAAATTCTGAGTTCAGGGATACCAAGCGCCATTTTTCCATCTTATCCCTATGGGAAGATATGCTTGTAAAATGTCACAAAACATTCCCCATTCTGTCCTATGGGGCAAGATAGCCTTTCAATAGTGAAAAACGAAATTGGCAGTATTTCACTATCAGGACATGTTACACACATCAGTACATGTCCTACATTTCACATACACTGCACCCTGCCCAGGGGGGTACCTTGGGCCTACCATAGGGGTGCCCTATATGTAAGAAAAGAGAAGGTTAGGGCCTGGCAAGTGGGTGCACTTGCCAAGTCGACATGGCAGTTAACAAACTGCGCGCAGGCACCGCGGTGGCAGGACTGAGACATCTTTTCAGGGCTACTCATGTGGGTGGCACAATCTGTACTGCAAGCCCACTAGTAGCATTTGATTTACAAGCCCTGGCACACTCAGTGCACTTTACTAGGGACCCACTGGTAAATCAAATATGCCAATCATGGAAAACCAATCACAATAACAATTTACACAGAGAGCATATGCACTTTAGCATTAATCAGCAGTAGTAAAGTGCCCAGAGTCCTATAGCCAACAAACACAGGTCAGGAAAAAATAGGAGGAAGAAGCAATAAGTTTGGGTTTAACCCTGCAAAAAGGGCCATTTCCAACATGAGCCTTTGGCTGAGGAACAACATATAGTAATCTAAAAGTTGGATAATCTTGAAAGTTACCAGAACAGCTGTGTACAAAGTGAAACTAAGAACACGATCCCTGATTGAAGAATGGGACATATGGATATATAAAAAGATTGATATAAAGGAAAGAAAAGGAAGAAACTACCAGTGTATCAGTCTCCTGGAGATTTCTTAACAGATTGGAAGCGATTTACCTCCCAATTTTCGATAAAAAACTTATTTGCTTAATATAATCAATTGCAAAGTGAACATTACTGTCTTTTAAAACTAAGTTGGTCCTGAAGAGGGTGGTGTCTATCAACATAAGTCCACCGAAACGCCGCGTCGACAACCTGTTTTTACTGCACTTGTTTTGAATATTGACATATGGATTGATTTTGATAACCTTTTTTTAATGTATTTGTTTACATTATTTACATATGTATTTGATTTTAACTCATGTGTAGAGATTCATAGCGAAAATTATTGCACGATGAAGTGTCATTTGTAAATACAATCGATAATAGAAAGAAAGGTGACTGAGGTCTTCTGTTTTTAATATAAGATTGTAAGAAATCTAACTGAAAATTGATTGATGAATTTGGATTAGTATTTGTCCAGCACATAGGAATTACTCTCTGTGATCTTGTTTATAATATTTCTTATATTGCTGATTGGATTCTACTGTCATATGTGTATTAAAGGAACGTTTTAATAAAGGAGGAGACACTTTTTGCAAAAAACAGGACTTATAGTTTGGTATGAGTATGTATGAAGGAGTGAATGAATAACATAGGGTGACCTAAAAGATTAGATTAACCCGTTCGCTGCTTCTGTCGGCCAACGGCCGTTACGAGCACTACCTCCGTTGTGCTGCGCACGTCCGTTGGCCGACGCGGTCCCGCCCACTCTTCAAAGCCGCCGCGGCGGAATTTCGGCCGCGGTAAAGGGGTTAACCAGCGCAAGGGGGACAAGAATAGTTGGGTTGGTTATTTTAACCCAGTTCCCCCTGTTTTGAAGGGTTGCTCTCACACTGTTGTTTTTGAGATGTTGGGTAGGCCAGAGAGGGTTGAGCATCCGTATTCGATCCTAGAGATAACTAATGCCTGTACCGCCATTTTAAGGTCCGATGTATCTAGGAATGACTTTAGTTTTTTCAGGTAGCTCAGGTGAAACCTTGCATTTTTAGCCAGTGTGTTGATGTGACTCGCATGTTCAGGTTCTTGTCCAGTCTGATTCCTATTGTTTTGGCTGAGTCCACTATGGTCGGGGTGCAGTTCAGCGCAGTGATCGATTAGGTCCATTCAAGTATGTCAGTGAAACTTTTTGGAGGGGAAATTAGTGAGAATTCAGTTTTTTGCGCATTAATTTTGAGCTGGTTGCTAGCAAGCCATTGTATAGTCAGCTTTAGAGCCTCGTTCATTGTTTTGATCTTCTCTAGGGATGAAATTTTGATGTAGATCTGTGTGTCATCTGCATACATGTCGAAAGAGATGTTGGCGATACGCAGCATTTCAGCTAACAGTTCCAGATAGAGATTAAAAAGAGTTGGGGAGAGAGTTGAACCTTCGGGCACTCCGATCGTAATCGGAGAAGGAGAGGATATATTTCGATTAACTAAGAATCTTTGGGAGTGGTTCCGTAGGAAGGATTTAAACCATTCGAGAACGGCTCCCTCTAATCCCATCCTATTTTCAAGACATTCTAGTAACTTCTCATGGTTAACTGTGTTGAACGCCGATGATAGGTCCAAAAGAATTAAGAGACACGTTTTGCTTTGGACTAGAGCTTGAAGGGTGTCATCTATTATATGGAGAATAGTAGTTTCAGTACTGTGATCTGGCCTGAAACCAGATTGGCATTCATCTAGCAGGTTGAATTTGGCGATGTGTTGGCTAAGTTGTTGTTGCACACATTTCTCATGTACTTTTGCTAGTAGAGGAATATTAGATATTGGTCTTAAATTGTCCAGTTCAGTGTGGTTTTTTTTAAAATGGGGATGACTTGACCAGCTTTTAGAGAGTCTGGTATGGACCCTTGAGTTAGGGAAGAGTTGATTATTGTAGTCCAGATGGGTATGATAAATTGGTTGGTTGCGTAGAAGCAGTTGGAGGGGAGTGGGTCATTGAAGAGGTTGTTCGGTTTTATGGACGATAGAATTTTCGAGATGATATGGTATTCATATAAATTGAAGACAGTCTAGGGAGCTTGTTTTTTGGGTACTGCCTGGTGGGAGTGTGTAGAGATGTTGAATTGTGTCGCCGAAGGAAGAGAACGGACGCTAGCAGCGGAACTCAGCTCATTTCCCAAAGAGTTGATTTTGGCGGAAAAGAAGGATGAGAACTCATCACAGTTTATTAGGGATTTTGTTGCTTCTTTTAAGATTTTTGCCACTTTGTTTGATTGCTGTTTTATCATTTCAAAGAGCTCACGAGGTCTATTCTTAGCGTTCTCCAATTCCAATCTAAAGAATTCTTTTTTTGATTTTAGAATGCTCTTGTTGTACGCATTTCTGGTCTTTCTGAGAAGTTTTAGCTGGGGGGAGGAGGGGTGTTGCCTCCAATTCCTTTCTGTTAGCCGAAGATTTCTCCTTTCATTGTTAAGGGACCCATTGCTCCAGGGATTTTTGTCTTTATCCTCAATTCTTTTTAGTTTTAACGGGGCTAGTGAGTCAATTGTATCAGACATTGTTGAGTTGTAGTGCTCTGTAAGATCACAAATATTTGATAGCTTGGGGGGAGGGGGGAGCTCCTTCTACCATCGTGCTGCCAGCTTCTCATAGTCTAGGCTTTTTGTGACCCTGAGCCAAAGTTTCGGTTTCACTAATTGCACTGATCTTTTCTTATGTATGCCCGGTATTAGGAAGGTAATAGCATGGTGGTGGTCTGACTAGTCGCAAGGAGCAATTGAGGTTAACCTGACCGCCATTCGTTTTGAGATGATTCAATCCAGCGTGGAGCCTTTTGAGGTGAGTTGGTAGGGTGCAGGCTTGAGAAAGTGATTGGTCTGCTAGGAAATCTTTAAGGATGTTGACCTGAATGTCAATTAGGTCGTTCCAGTGAAGATCAAAGTCTCCTAGGAATATATCATTAGAGTGGGGGGAGGCATTTGCTGTAATGAGTTCCATGAGGTGGTCGATGAATGGGTCATTTTTACTTGGGGGGTGGTAGAAGGTGTGCAGTTTGCACAATTGGTTAGAGTTGTTACTTATGGAGAGTGCAAGATATTCGCAGGAGTCAAGAGGATCTGAGCGAAGTTGGGTAACGGAGAGGTCCAAGCGGTGGATGCAAGCGATACCTCCCCCTTTGTTTATTTGTCTGTCAAGCCTTACGATGTTGTAGTTTGGAAGAACCAATAATTCCATGCAGGGCGATGATGCTTAGTTGAGCCATGATTCAGTTAAGATTGCCACGTCAATATCTTGACTCAGGATGAGTTTGGTGATGTCGGAGGCATGCTTCACTGCTGATTAGCTTTTAAGTAGGAGACCAGAGAGCGGTGACGCAGAGTTCCCCGGGGTTATGTTGTGAATTGGGATGGATAAGGGTACTCGCTTTAAGTTGTTGCTGTTTACGCTTCCGTTTCTGAGTGTGTGCGTTCGATTGTGACCGTATGAATTTTGTTTTCGTCTTTCTTGTCAGGGGGCTGGAAGCGGCAGGTGTTGCCTTTTAGGATAATAGAAGAGTTAGTGTTTCATCCTCTGATAGATAGTTAAGTTGTTTGCGAGGGTGATAGTGTCTATTGGCCAGCGACATGGGTTGATGGACAGTCTTGATTTGGGGGTTGAGTACTGATTTTTGAGTGTGCTTGATTTTAGAGAGAGAGTGTTCGGTGAGGTGTAGGAAGCTCTTCATTTCAAGAATAGCGTTATGGATGCTCTGAGCTATGCTGGCTGTTCGGAGGTTCAGAGCTTAAAGGTCCTGTACTCGAGGCGAAGGGACCCGTGGAACAGGGCTTGGTCTGCTAGTACACTTGGAGATCCTGGCAGAGGAGTTGGAGTTTGATCTCCCTGTGGCTGCATTTCTGTAGGGAGAGGTGTGCAAAGGGTCTGTCTTGCTTAGCAGGGTGGCCAAAGGGCCTTTTGGGGGGGTAGGCGATGAGCTTTGGATGACCTGTGTGCTCGCCACTATGGATGTGGGATGGAGACGATGGGTGGATGATGGGGTTGCAGGCGTTGCCTTTTTGAGAGATTGAAGGGGTGAGGTGGGTGGTACTCTATTGGACTTAGTGGAGATGCTGCCCTGAGTACCGTGCTGTAGGGACATCACGTTGGGGAGATTAGTGCCAATCCATTCTTTGGGAGAGGGTGTTAAGGAGTTTTAGGAGGTAGCTTCTGCTTTGGTAGTCGTAAGCCGGAGGCCCTTGCCCCACGATGCAAACTTTGCACTGTAGTGGACTGTTAGACTTGGCATCTTTTGGCGTGTTTCCCCAGAGTTTTTGCTTTCTGACCTCCCGGTTTTGACTCTGTGCTGGCTTAGTGTTTCTGCGCACTTTTCTCACTGCTGATCAGTGGTAAAGTGCAAGTGCTCCTACGGTAAAAGGTATTATGTATTGGTGTTTCCATGATTGGCCTATTTGATTTACGTGTCAGTCTCTAGTAAAGTGCACTGCGTGTGCCAGGGCCTGTAAATCAAATGCTGTTGGTGGGCTGCAGCACTGGATTGTGCCACCCAAACAAACAGCCCGAAAAGGTAACTCAGACCTGCCATTGCAGAGTCTGCGCGCAGTTTGTAACTGCCATGTCGACTTGGCCAGTGCACACACTTGCCAGTCCCTAACCTTCCCTTTTCTTACATGTCAGCCACCCCTAAGGTAGGCCCAAGGTACCCCTGTGGGCAGGGTGCAGTGTAGGTGAAAGGTAGGACATGCCCTGGTGTGTGGAATGTCCTGATAGTGAATTACTACCAATTTCGTTTCTCACTATTGCAAGGCTACCTGTTCCCCATAGGACAGAATGGGAAGTTTGTTTATAACATCTTATAAACATAACTGGCCCTGGGAACTAGGTAGGAAAATAAAGTTTAGTAAGCCTGAACTCAGAATCTAAAGATGCATCTTTTAGTGAAGGTGATTTTTACATTCTGTGTTTGAAAATACCACTTTTAGAAAGTAGGTATTTTCTTGCTCAGTCATCCCGTGTGCCTCTGCTGGAATGTGGATTGCCTGTCTGGGTTTTGGATGACAGAAGGCTGGGGAGCAGGAGTGGCTCCAGATAGTCTAGGTGGGTAAGGAAAGGGCTGATTAGACCTGGGCTGCAATTGGGGAAGGGGGAGGAGATTTCCTTGCACCTCAAAGGGCCTGGTCTGCCTCTGACAATGCTGTCTCCACCTCCTGCCAGGAAGTCACACCAGAGAAGGCAGAACTGGTTCTGGCTGGGCACAGACACTCTCTGCCTAAGAGATCAAAGGATTTTGGGATATAAGTAGTGGGGCCCAGACCCCTGAACTTTAGAACTCTTTTGGACCAAGAAGACTGCCAAGAAGAAGAGCTGGAGAAGCTGTGAGGAGGAACTACCACTTTGCTGTATGCTTTGCTGTGTTGGCCTACAGTGGCTGCTTCTGTCTTGGGCAGTGAAAGGACTGGACTGGACTTTCTGCAATCTACTTTTGTGAGTTTCTCCAAGGGCTGGAGGTAGAGCTTGCCCCCTGTTCAAGAAGTCTCAGGAACAGCAAAGACTTCAAGCTCTTCTGCCCTCAGCACTGGGCACTGTGTGTTTTGTGCTGCAACAGAAGAAAAAGCAACCCAACACCGTCTACGACGCCGCTGCCGACTCCGTGTCCTGAAGGCACTGCGGTGCCCGCAACGCAACCCTGGTCTCACCGACAACGCCTGATGACGCCGCCACCGAGCCGCTGCTCGCACCGCGACCTGTGGGCACCGCACTCCGCACTGCCTTGCTTCACAACGATGCCTTGGTATCCCCGACGACGCCGCTCCACGGCAAAATCAACGCCGCTTCTTGCACCGTGGTTCGAGGGCACCGCTTGTAAAGTTACACGACGCTCTGCCCTCATCCCGCACCGCAGCCTTGGCCTATCGACGCTGGCGCCATCGACTCCAGTTCGTCAGCTGACGACAGCGCTTCAGCAACAACAACGCCACTGCTTGCACCATGACCTGCCAGCACCGCGACGAGCACCGCCGTCACTTCGCACCTTGACCCTGATCTCACCGATGACGCCATCTGACGCCACCACCGAGCCGCTGCTCGCACCGTGACCTGAGGGCACCGCACGCCGCACCGCTGCACTTCGCACTGTAGCACCCGACGCCTGCCGACGCCAGCGCTCCTGACTTCAATAGAGAGGAGTTCGATCTGCAACGCGTGTGACTTCGAGGGCCCCGACGACTCCTGCACCGACCTCCGGAACTGACGCCTGCGGACGCAGTGCTTTCGGAAGCTCAACGAGAGGTCGCTGACGCCCTGCATTTCTAAAAGGTACTGTTTGCGGGTCTTCCCGACACCGTAGCTGGCCCGCGACGCCGCAGTCAGCCAGAACTGTTTGGATTTGTTTGCTCATGACGCCGTGATAGCCCCGAACGGAGCTATCGACATCAAGGAACTGTTTTTCAAGCATATTTCGATAACTGAAGATTTTTAAGGACTGTATTGTGGATTTTTATCGTTTTTGGTCTTGTCTTAAGTATATAAAAATATTTGATCTTTTTCTAGACTGGTGTGGTGTCCTTTTGTAGTGCTTACACTGTATTACTGTTGGTTTTGTGCGAATGCTTTACACACTGCCTCTAAGATAAGCCTGACTGCTCGTGCCAAGCTACCAAGTGGGTGAGCAGGGGTTATTTTAGGAGTGTAACTCCCTTATCCTGACTAGAGTGGTGGTTTCTGCCTGGCTTTGGCACATGCCCTAGCCTACCAAAAATCCCATTTCTAACATTGGTTGTCAGCGGTGAGGATAGGACTTGCGTTTGCACTTGACTCACAGTGATTGGTGTGCACTACTACCATATCGCAGACCATTACGTGCCACATACTGGTTCTTTTTTTTTTTGGCCTATTTTTGATCTTGCCAGAGTTGAACTTGCTACTTCATCATGCCTGAATCAAGAGCATCATCTATTTCATTCCTGGAAATTGCCTTTGAGGAGGATAGGTTGGAATCCTACAATGTTAGGGAATTGAAATCAATTTGCAAAAACTTAAAAGTCCAAGTCAGAGGCCTCACTAGGAAGGAGGAGCTACAAAAGGCGCTGAGGGCCTGGGTAGCAGCCAGACATGTCAGCGAGCAGTCTGGTGATCTCAGTGGAGAGGCGGAGGAGCCTATTCCTAGGGTGGATGTGCTTTTGGGAGGGGGGAACCCTCCAGGCCAGGCAGCAGTGGCCTGTCCCCAGAGGAGCTGGAGGACAGGCGGGAAGCAAGGAAGTTCGAGTTAGAGAAACTCAGGATGGAAAGTGAAAGGGAGGATAAAAGAATAGCCATGGAGGAAAGGAAGATGATCTTAGATCATGAGCGAAGTCTTAAAGAGCTGGAGCTAAGGAATAGAGCCAGTTCAGATGGTGGCAGCAACTCGTCAAGACAGGCAGACAGAATTGTGCACATCCCAAAGAATGTAGGCAAAGAATTCAAGAAGGGGGACGACATACAAAGGTGATTTCAGGGTTACGTTACGAGGCAGCGATACACATGAATGGGGTCCCTGAGGAGAATTGGGGAGCAGGATTGTGGCCTCTCTTTCCAGAAGAAGCCCGGGATACTTTAATAGCTTTGGGTAAGGGGTATCACCTCACCTATTCCGACATGAAGGACACCCTCCTCACTAAGTATGGTCTTACTCCTGAAAAGTACAGGGATCAGTTCAGGTCCAGTAAGAAGTCTGATGCCAACACTTGGTTGGAATGTGTGGATGTGTTTTGCCGGTCACTGGATGGCTGGGTGAAGGGCAGTAATGTGACAGATTATCAGGGGCTCTACAATTTGATTGCATGGGAACACTTGTCTAGTCTATGTTTTGCAGATCTGCGCCAGCACCTAGTTGCTAGTAAGCTGACTTACCCCAGGAAGCTTGCTATGGAGGCGGACCGCTGGGTGAGTACCCGGGTCCACAAGAAAGTATTTGGGGGAGACTCAGCCAATGGTGGGCAGGGTCCCCAGCAGAAAAGTGGGGGGGACAAGGGCAAAACACAGGAGTTCTCTAAAGGGCCCCAAACTAACACCCAGGGTAAAGGTTCCCATCCCCCCGGAGATAAGAAACAAGGGGTCTGTTCAGGAAAGCCTACTGAGACCAGCCCCCACAAGTGTTTTTCATGTGAACAGGTGGGCCACATGAAGGGGGACCCCAAGTGCCCTAAGGGGGCACAGCCACCCACCGGTGGGCAGTCCAAGGTTTTGGCTAGTGTAGCGCTTGGGGAGGAAGAGTACCCACAGGAGGGTGGGGATCCCGCAGAAATGACCCTCGTCTCACTGGGGGACAGTGAGATGGTCCCAGGAAACCAGGTGCCCCGTAACACAAAGAAATACAGCACCTGGGTGACTATCAATGGGAAAAGGGTAGAAGCTCTCAGAGATACTGGAGCCAGTGTGATCTCAGTCCGGTGTCACCTGGTCTCTGAGAAGCAGGTAGTCCCAGGGGCTTTCCACCAAGTAATTGCTGTAGACAATTCAGAGCGCCAGTGTCTGGTGGCGCAGGTTCCCTTCGAGTGGGGGGTGGTCTCAGGTCCCTTGAGGGTGGTTGTGAGCCCTTCCATGCCTGTAGATTGTCTGCTAGGTAACGACCTGGAGCAGTCCTTATGGAAGGATGTTGAGCTCAGGTCTCACTTGGAGGTGCTGGGGTTGCCAGAGTGGGCATGCGTGTCTACTCGGTCAATGGCGGCCAGAGAGGGTGATCAAGAGGACTTGGAGCCTGAAACAGTGGCCCAAGTCCCTGCCAAGAGGAAGGGCAAGGGGCACGGGAAACCGGCCCCTGAAGTTCCCACGGACCGGGAGGAGGCGGACCTTGAGGGGGATGTCCCGGTGCCTACAGGGGAGCAGGTAGCTGAACTGGGGGACATCTCTGAGCTGACCCATTGGCAGCAAGAAGGGGGTCCCACCAGGGAGGAATTCTGCAAGGAGCAGAAGGAGTGCCCTTCTCTGGAGGGTCTGCGGCGGCAGGCTGCAGACCAGGCAGCTGGTGATCAGTCTGGATCACATTGGATCTACTGGGAGAATGATCTCCTGTACAGCGCGCCTAAGGTCGCTGAGCCTGGGTCAGCCCGTGTGCTGGTGGTACCCCAGCGCTTCAGGACCTTCCTACTGGGTCTGGCTCATGACGTGCCTTTGGCAGGACATTTCGGCAGGACAAGACCTTTGACAGGCTTGTCACCCACTTCTTCTGGCCCCAAATGCGAAGGCAGTCAGATGGACACTGCAGGTCTTGCCCAACTTGCCAGGCAAGTGGTAAGAGTGGGAGGAAGGTCAAAGCTCCTCTCCAACCTTTTCCAGTGGTTGGAACGCCCTTTGAAAGGGTAGGGATGGACATTGTGGGGCCACTGGATCCCAAGACATCCATGGGCAACAGGTACATCCTGGTCTTGGTGGACCATGCCACCCGGTACCCGGAGGCCATCCCTCTCAGGACAACGACGACGCCAGTGGTGGGCCGCGCGTTAATGGGGATCTTTTCCCGAGTGGGGTTCCCCAGAGAGGTGGTTTCTGACAGGGGGACCAATTTCATATCCAAGTATATGACATCCCTGTGGAAGGAGTGTGGTGTAACCTACAAGTTCACCACCCCTTACCACCCACAAGGTAACGGTCTGGTGGAGAGATTCAACTAGACCTTGAAGGGCATGATTAAGGGTCTAACAGAACCCATGAGGCGTAAGTGGGATGTCCTCTTGCATACAGGGAGGTACCACAGAAGTCCCTTGGGTTCAGTCCCTTTGAGCTTCTGTATGGTCACCCTGTGAGGGGACCTCTGAGTTTGGTGAAGGAAGGCTGGGAGGCAGCTCCCAGGAAAACTCCCCAGAACGTGTTTAGTTACATGCTGGCCTTCAGGAACCAAACTGCCCGCTTCAGGAAACTCGCTCAGGCGAGCCTGGAAGCAAGCCAGGAAGAAGTGAAGAAGTGGTATGACCAGAATGCCACTCTGGTCGAATTTCAACCTGGGCAAAAAGTGTGGGCCCTGGCCCCAGTGGAACCTTGTGCCTTGCAGGACAGGTGGACTGGGCCGTTTGAGGTGGTGGAGCGCAAAAGTGATGTCACCTACCTGGTGGATTTGTGGGCTCCCAGGAACCCTCTGAGGGTCCTCCACGTGAACCGCCTCAAACCCCACTTCGAGAGGTCCGAAGTGAGCATGCTCTTGGCGACAGATGATGGGACGGAAGAGGAGAGTGAACCTCTCCCTGACCTCCTGTCTACCAAGGAGCACGATGGGTCAGTGGAAGGTGTGACCCTCCCCCCTACACTGAGCCCAGAACAGCAGAGCGACTGTCACCAGTTGTTGGGACGGTTTGCCCCCCTGTTCTCTCTGACCCCAGGTGTTTCTCACTGGTGTACCCACCGTGGGCTCAATGCCGTCACCAGGACTGATGCACACCCCATCCCCAGAGCTGATGAGCTCATTGATCGGTTGGGAGCTGCCAAGTTCCTCAGCACGTTTGATTTAACATCTGGGTACTGGCAGATTGCCTTAACCGATGGGGCCAAGGAGAGGTCAGCATTTTCAACCCCAGAAGGACATTACCAGTTCCGGGTGATGCCCTTTGGGTTGAAGAATGCCCCTGCCACCTTTCAGAGGTTGGTCAACCAGGTGTTGGCTGGGCTGGAGGATTTCAGTGCCGCCTACCTGGATGACATCGCAGTGTTCAGTTCCAGCTGGGAAGAACACTTGCAGCACCTCGGTGAAGCGTTGAAGGCGCTGCAGAGGGCAGGCCTCACGATCAAGGCCAGTAAGTGCCAGATCGGGCAGGGTTCGGTGGTGTACTTGGGACACCAGGTAGGAAGCGGCCAGGTGGCGCCCCTACAACCCAAGATTGACACCATTCTGGCTTGGGAGCCCCCAAAGACCCAGACAGAGGTGAGGGCCTTCTTAGGACTCACCGGGTACTACAGGAGATTTGTTAAGTATGGCACCATTGTTGCCCCCTTAACAGAGCTGACTTCCAGGAAGCAGCCCAAGAAGGTGATCTGGACTGAGTCCTGCCAGAAGGCTTTTGATGCCCTGAAGGCCACCATGTGCACGGCACCCGTTCTCAAGGCCCCCGACTTCTCCAAGGAATTCGAAGTGCAGACTGACGCTTCAGAGCATGGAGTGGGAGCGGTGCTCTCACAACTGAACAAAGAGGACCTAGACCAGCCTGTAGTCTTCCTTAGCCGGAGACTACTCCCCAGGGAACAGAGGTGGAGTGCCATAGAAAGGGACGCTTTCGCTGTGGTCTGGGCACTGAAGAAGCTGAGGCCCTACCTGTTTGGGACTCACTTCCGGGTTCAGACAGACCACAGGCCCCTCAGATGGTTGATGCAAATGAGGGGTGAGAATCCAAAACTGCTGAGGTAGTCCCTACAGGGAATGGACTTTACGGTGGAACACCGCCCTGGCACAGAACACGCCAATGCAGATGGTGTGTCCAGGTTCTTACGCCTTAGTGAAGAGAACTCCCAGGAGGTTGGGTAGTTCTCCCTACCTTCAGCTGGAGGGGACATGTTTTAGACTTGGCATCTTTTGGCATGTTTCCCCTGAGTTTTTGCTTTCTGACCTCCTGGTTTTGACTCTGTTTGTGCTGGCTTAGGGTTTCTGCGCACTTTTCTCACTGCTGATCAGTGGTAAAGTGCAAGTGCTCCTATGGTAAAATGTGTTATGGATTGGTGTTTCCATGATTGGCCTATTTGATTTACGTGTCAGTCCCTAGTAAAGTGCACTGTGTGTGCCAGGGCCTGTAAATCAAATGCTGTTGGTGGGCTGCAGCACTGGATTGTGCCACCCACACAAACAGCCCGAAAAGGTAACTCAGACCTGCCATTGCAGAGTCTGCGCGCAGTTTGTAACTGCCATGTCGACTTGGCCAGTGCACACACTTGCCAGTCCCTAACCTTCCCCTTTCTTACATGTCAGCCACCCCTAAGGTAGGCCCAAGGTCCCCCTTTGGGCAGGGTGCAGTGTAGGTGAAAGGTAGGACATGTCCTGGTGTGTGTGGCATGTCCTGATAGTGAATTACTGCCAATTTCGTTTTTCACTATTGCAAGGCTACCTGTTCCCCATAGGACAGAATGGGAAGTTTGTTTATAACATCTTATAAACATAACTGGCCCTGGGAACTAGGCAGGAAAATAAAGTTTAGTATGCCTGAACTCAGAATCTAAAGATGCATCTTTTAGTGAAGGTGATTTTTACATTCTTGCTCAGTCATCCCGTGTGCCTCTGCTGGAATGTGGATTGCCTTTCTGGGTTTTGGATGACAGAAGGCTGGGGAGCAGGAGTGGCTCCAGATAGTCTAGGTGGGTCAGGAAAGGGCTGATTAGACCTGGGCTGCAATTGGGGAAGGGGGAGGAGATTTCCTTGCACCTCAAAGGGCCTGGTCTGCCTCTGACAATGCTGTCTCCAACTCCTGCCAGGAAGTCACACCAGAGAAGGCAGAACTGGTTCTGGCTGGGCACAGGCACTCTCTGCCTAAGAGATCAAAGGATTTTGGGATATAAGTATTGGGGCCCAGACCCCTGAACTTTAGAACTCTTTTGGACCAAGAAGACTGCCAAGAAGAAGAGCTGGAGAAGCTGTGAGGAGGAACTACCACTTTGCTGTATGCTTTGCTGTGTTGGCCTACAGTGGCTGCTTCTGTCTTGGGCAGTGAAAGGACTGGACTGGACTTTCTGCAATCTACTTTTGTGAGTTTCTCCAAGGGCTTGAGGTAGAGCTTGCCCCCTGTTCAAGAAGTCTCAGGAACAGCAAAGACTTCAAGCTCTTCTGCCCTCAGCACTGGGGACTGTGTGTTTTGTGCTGCAACAGAAGAAAAAGCAACCCGACGCGGTCTACGACGCCGCTGCCGACTCCGTGTCCTGAAGGCACCGCAGAGGGCACCGCCGCAATGCCGCACCGTGACCCTGGTCTCACCGATGACGCCTGCTGACGCCGCCACCGAGCCGCTGTTCACACCTCGACCTGTGGGCACCGCACTCCACACCGCCTCGCTTCACGATGACACCTTGGTATCTCCGACGACGCCGCTCCATGCCGAAATCGACGCCGCTGCTTGCACCATGGTTCGAGGGCACCGCTCGTAAAGTTACACGATGCACCGCCCTCATCCCGCACCGCAGCCTTGGCCTACCGACGCCGGCGCCATCGACTCTAGTTCGTCAGCTGACGACAGCGCTTCAGCAATGACAACGCTGCTGCTTGCACCGTGACCTGCCAGCACAGCGATGAGCACTGCCGTCACTTTGCACTGCGACCCTGGTCTCACGGACGACGCCATCTGACGCCGCCGCCGAGCCGCTGCTCGCGCCGCGACCTGAGGGCACCGCATGCTGCACCGCTGCACTTAGCACTGCAGCACCCGAGGCCTGCCGATGCCAGCGCTCCTGACTTCAACAGAGAGGAGTTCGATCTGCAACTCGTGTGACTTCGAGGGCCCGACGACTCCTGCACCGACCTCCGGAACCGACGCCTGCGGACGCCGTGCTTTAGGAAGCTCAACGAGAGGTTGCCGATGCCCTGCATTTCTAAAAGGAACTGTTTGCGGGTCTTCCTGACACCGTAGCTGGCCCGCGACGCCTCAGTCAGCCAGAACTGTTTGGATTTGTTTTCTCACGACGCCGTGATAGCCCCGGACGGAGCTATCGACATCAAGGAACTGTTTTTCAAGCATATTTTGCTAACTCAAGATTTTTAAGTACTGTATTGTGGATTTTTATCGTTTTTGGTCTTGTCTTAAGTATATAAAAATATTGGATATTTTTCTAAACTGGTGTGGTGTCCTTTTGTAGTGCTTACACTGTATTACTGTTGGTTTTGTGCGAATGCTTTACACACTGCCTCTCAGATAAGCCTGACTGCTCGTGCCAAGCTACCAAGGGGGTGAGCAGGGGTTATTTTAGGAGTGTAACTCCCTTATCCTGACTAGAGTGGTGGTTTCTGCCTGGCTTTGGCACATGCCCTAGCCTACCAAAAATCCCATTCCCAATATGGACACTGCTCCAACGTGAGTTAGATTGAGACAGAGGGCCTGGGGGTGCGTTGAAGAATTGAAGCCAAGCACCTGCTCTTTAGGGTGGTGAAGTGGTCATCGAATTTATTGAGATCCTTGTTTGGTGCTTGGATCAGAATGGTGCCATTTTTATAGATTGTAACGTTAAGGTCAGCTCTTAGGTTATGTGATGGAGCAATCATAATTTTGGTGCCATACGGAATGTATGGTTTCAAGAACGTTTAGTAGGTTTATTATGGCTGCTCGCTATAGTGCTGTTATCCTGGTATAGAATATTAGGTCATTTACAAGGGTGCCCTTTTCCATGTTATAGTACGGGTCAGAGATCAGAGTCTCAGGGTGTCTTCTCAGAATATTGAGCTTAAAGGCTTTTGAAGCAGTCTTGGATAGGTTGGGGCGTATGTGATAGTGTAGGAGTTGCATCCTGCAGCTTTCAGACATGATCCTGCTATACTGGTGAGAGAGAGAAAAGCAGGTTATGCAAAATGAATGATTCTTGGTTGATTGATAGAATGATTCTATCCGCTTTCTCAGTGACTTCCCTAGGTAAAGGAGTTTGAGAGAGAAAATGCAGGTTATGCAGAATAAGTGGTACTATCCGCTTTCACAGTGACTTCCCTAGAACTCTGGTCGGGCTGTCCAAATGCAAACATGATGTGGTGGGTGCACTAATCAGTGAGTAATAATAGGAGTGGTGTGGCTAGGATTCTGATAAATTCCCTATCCTGTGTTGTAGAAAGTTTCAAGATGTCACTTCATTATGTAGGGTAATCGCATAGGTCCAGTAAATGATACTAGGATCCAAGGTGAAAAGACCACATACCAGACTCAAAGTTCTCTTTTCTGTGCATGAGGACGTTTAAAGATGGCCTCTTCGAAGGGGAACATCAGGGCCTAGGCCCAGGCAATACAGAACTAACCACGAACTGTGACCCGACAGGGCCCAGGCCTACTGGTGGGACGCCACCACACCCTATCAGATATCACCAAAAGCAGATCTGACATAGATGCTAAGGCCACGCTGCAGACTTCTATAAATCAGAATCGGGCTGCCAGCCATTGTAACTTCACCCGACACCTGGAATAATACGGAGCACCCCACTGACAATCGCACAGCACTGGGAAACACTTCTTTAATACAATGGGCAAGCACGACACACGCCAATCAAAAATCTCATTTGAAAGCAAATCTACCTGACAAACAGGTACAGACCAACCACAGGGACAATCCACAGACCCCCTCATGGAAGAACAGAACCAAGATCAAGATCTCAAATCTATCCTAAGTTAGACCTGATGACACACCGCTTGGATAAAATCAACGAGAGTTTCAACAAGCATGGAGATGGTATAGACCACCTAGAAACTCGAGTTTCAGATATTGATGACACCCAGACAACAACCAAAGAGCAACTGCTGAAAATGGACAGAGTCCTAGCCATCATCAAGGCCAAGAATGAAGACCTTGAAGCCCGCTCGAGGCGAAACAATCTTCGTATCATAGGTTTGCCAGAATCCAACGCCATCAACAACATGGAGAACTACATAACTAACATGCTAAAAGATCTTTTCAATGAATTCCTGTCCCCTGTGTTCATAGTTGAAAGGGCGCACAGATCCCTGGCATCAAGACCACCCCTGGGCGCATCGCCCTGACCAATAATTGCACGACTACTAAATTATAAGGACAGGGACATGGTGCTGCGTCAAGCGAGAGAAAGAGGAGAAGGGCAATATTGTCTCCTTTTATCCGGATTTTACCATTGCCATCCAGGCAGCCCGAAAAGACTCTCAACCTGTCAAAAAGCTCCTGCAACAAGCCAATGTCAATTATGCTCTCCTATATCCTGCGAAGCTGCGGGTGGTTCATGATGGAAAAACCCACCACTTTACTAATGCCAAATCAGCGCTCAAGCTCGCCTAAAGCATAATTGCAGAGACCCGAAAAAACCCTCCGGGAGCATCTGGAGGTTTGCAAATGGATGAAAATGACTAGGAACATTCTTGTAAGACCCTTCAAAAAGCATGGGAGCTCTCCTCCGAGACACAAGACCAGATGGACGCACCCCTATGCTCACAAGTACAGCTCCACTGCAGAAAATGAACTCGCCGCATCGAACTTTGATATACTGGCCAGATTTCCTGGGCGGCATCTATTGCCTCAGCCACCCAGCCCCAACCAGGCTGGGGTGTATGCCGGCTCACCTCTGCCCTCCGGGATGTGTCCCTTACGTTGGACAATACAGGTTTTGGATGAGGGGAAGGGTGGGCAGGGGATACTCAATCAAGTTTGGGGTTTGGAGTGGGTGGGGTGGGTATAGGATTTGTTATGGGTTATTGTTTCTTCTATTACAATGCACTCACATCACAGAGCAGGCCCCTACGCTGGTCTTCCCTGCACTTTCCCTAAGTACTAAATCAGCGAGAGCACTGAGCAGCGACATCCGCTCCCTAGTTATCAGAACCCTAATCTATCGCTACCTGACAGAGAAAGCCGGACTACGCACCGAACTTGCTTGGATAATCACATTAATATATTACCCCCACACAACCCCATGACGTTGAATATTAGATACTTAACATGGAACTTTAGGGGGTGCAATGACGCACGAAAAGCCCGTCTAGTACATACCTACCTCACAAGACATCACATAGACATATGCTTCCTGCCGGAACTTTACCTTACACCTTCAACTGCAACCTGCCTTAAAGCCCAGTGGTGCGCAGAAACTCATGCATCCTACTACTCTAACTACACCCGGGGCACGGCGATACTTATTCGTAAAAAATATCCCATGGAAGCTCACACACATAAAATTAGATATAGAGGGTCGCTTTGTTCTCACAGCTGGCATACTGCACCATCGCCCCATAATATTTCCGTGTATATACTGACCTAACACTGACTGCCCTGAATTCTTTAGTGAAGTAAGGCGATATATCACTACTCTCAGACCGGGAACGGTCATATGGGGGGCGGCTTCAACGTTATACTGGACCCAGATAAGGACAGATCCAGCACCACTCGCCGCCCACATCCCAAAGCTGCCTCACAACTACATGCACTAATAGAGGACCATGGTCTGACAGACGCTTGCCACTTCTCGCACAGCACTAGCAGAGAAGGCACATGCACCACATCAGTGACCGGGGCCTGATCACATATAGATTACGGGCTTCTCACCAAGGACGCGCTGGCGTGTATGACAAAAACACTTCAGTAATGCCCCGAACATTATCAGATCACACCCCGGTGCTGCTAGAACTAGCAATGCCCCAAGTTTCCCCACATGCCTTATCTTGGCGATTACCACCTGGAGCTCTGCGTGACCAGGTATTTCAAACTGAGGTGCACACCGGCATTGTAGATTACTTCACAACAAACGAAGGGTCAGTATATTCCCCATCGGTGCTACGGGAGGCCTACAAGGTCGTCATAAGAGGTGTCTGTATTGCAAAACAAGCAGGGGTTCTAAAAGCTATACGCACGAGACTTGCGAGCCTTGTGACAGAGCTGCGAGCTTTAGAAGAAGAATTTTTTCAATCCACTGACCAGAGCACCCTTGCGAGTATACGTGAAACCTTTTCTGAATACAATGAGTAAGCGGATCGAGAAATACACTACCTGGGACGAGAGGCTAAAGCCCGCAGATACTGGGAGGGTGAGCGACCTAGCAAGACACTAGCCTATATGCTTAGACCTCCTGCAGCAAATAACTATATCACTGAATTAGTAGATGAACACGAGGAAGCCACACTAGATCCACTGATATACTGCACTTCATGACCGCATACCACACCACGCTCTATCAAACTAAATCCCATATTCCCATGGACCAAATCAAAAATTATTTGCACTCAGTACAATTATGGCTAGATGATGCCTGCCATCAATATTTAGACTCCCCGTTTACGGAGGAGGCAGTCCTACATGTCATTCGCAGCCTCCCCAATGATAAGGCCCCGGGCATGGACGGCCTTACCACATCCTTCTATAGAGAATTTTCTGCCACGCTAATCCCCCATTTGCTAGCCATGTACCAGTCCTCTATGGAAACTGGGCAATTTACACCATTGCTACGAGAGGCGGTCATTGTTACCATATTAAAGCCTGGCAAATCGGCCACCTCCTGTGACTCTTATAGACCATTCTCTATGATAAACGTAGATAACAAAATCCTGGCTAAGCTCATCGCCAACCGCCTGTCACCGCTTCTCCCTAGCAGAATACTGCCAGATCAATCTGGCTTTGTGCCAGATCGATCTACTGCACACAATCTCCGTACCTTTTTTGCGGTCATGCATGGGACGGATCCAAGCGTGGCAGCAGTGGCTGCCCTGCTCGACGCCACCAAGGCGTTTGATTCCCTAGGGTGGCCATACCTATTCCTACTTCTCCAACATATTGGGCTAAGCACACAATTTCTAAATCTTAATAAACTTCTGTGCACAGCCCCCTTAGCCAGGATACGCGTAAATGGCCTGCTATATGACCCATTTCCAGTTTTGTGAAGCACACGGCAGGGCTGCCCCCTGTCCCCACTCATTTTTGCCATAGCCATGGAACCTTTAGCAGCTAAACTGCGCCAGTATCATGCCCACCGGGGAATTCAATTTCACAAAGGAGTCATCTTAATCTCTATGTACGCAGACGACATTGCCTTATATGTTAGAAAGCCACAAGGAAACTTAGACTGTGTTATAAGGGAGGTCATCAAATTCGGGGGCCTCTCGGTCAAAACGATAAATTGGACTAAGTCCGTCCTCTTCCCCCTAACTGACAGTACTAGACAGTTTGTACCTAAATTTGAACTGCAATGGAAAACGGGACCAGTGCGATATTTAGGCGTATGGTTAAGCCGAAACATGGAGGAGTTATGGCAGGCCAACTATGGCAGGGTAATCGCGTGGCTGGAAGAGAGATTCCCTAGCTGGAACCGCCTTCCCCTCTCGCTCACTGGCCAATTGGCCATTGCCAAGAAGGTCATGCTGCCTAAGTTTCTTTACCTCTTCATCAACCTTCCGATCCCCCTCACACAACAATTTTTCAAACGATTAAGATCCAAACTAATCTCCCTAGCTTGGGCAGGCAAACAACCCAGAATAGCATGGGTAATTCTCACACTACCCTTTCATCAAGGAGGCCTAAACGCTCCAGATCTGACACTGTATGAGCTGTGTGCCCAAGCCCAATACTTGTAATTCTGGCTACACCCGGTCAAATTGCAGCCACATATCGCTGTTGAGGCAGATTTAACCTCTCCAACGCCATTATCCACAGCTCTATAGCAACCCTAAAGACGTTCTCGGATGCCTGTGGACATTGTAGACTGTGTGAGATGGGCTTGGGACAGACTGAGGAAACGAGCATCCCTGGACTGCTTATATGCTCCCTCTATCCCTATCATGTGCATCCCCGCGATACCAGCATTAGTGGAGGAGGGAAAGCGCTCTCGGGCCCACAACAGACATCTTCATACATACGTGGATTTATACCCGAATTGCCAGTTCCTAGCTACACCCTTGCTGAGCGACACTCCTAAACCCACTATGATGGATATGCTCCTCTACACTCAAATATGAGCTACGTTTTGCGCAAACCACACTACTTTCCCAGCACCTCCACCCACACTACACGCTCTTGAGCACGTGCTCATGGACACCTCACACCGCAAACTCGTCACTAGGTTATACGTAGTGACGCAGGACAAGTCTCTAATATGCATCCCTAAGGCGCTAGCCCAGTGGCAGCTGGACACAGACCCCCCCCATCACCACGGATCAGTGGTCCTATTGCTGCACGCAGTCAGAGGCATTATCCCCTAACTACAGATTGCGCCTCATACATTTCAAATTTTTACATAGGTTATACTGCACTCCCCTGCAGCTGAAGCGAATGGGCCTTAACGAGGAGGCACGAATTAAAGATGCTCAACACCACTAGCATCATTCCTGCACTTGGCTTGGGAGTTCCCCAAGATACTAGACTACTGGCGGGAGATACACTCCACAATTCAACAAATCATAGGGCATGCAATCCCCTTCACCCCACTAGTTAGCCTCCTTGGCTATGTTAAGGATATACCTGTGGCCTCACGTCACCTAACAGCCATGCTACTACTACTAGCTAAATGCCAACTCGCTAAACACTGGGGGAGGAAGGGTGTCCCCAAGGCTGTCTTATGGCTGCAGGACGCGTCATACTGCCAGGAGCAGTTTGCCCAGTATTGGGAACTAATGCCGCTGCAAAGTCGTCCGAAAGATATTTGGGAACCACTCCTAACATATTTGCGCTCATGAGCTACTATGCCCCCTTAGAAAACTAAACGCAGCAAATACAACCCTACATTCCCACAACTGGTTAAAGGGAAAAGATTAGCATAGGTCAGCTGTGAGATGAAGTGACCTAACTCTATGCTCCGCAGGAAAATCCGAATTGATCAAGATTTCTGTGTAATTCATCCTACATTCTAGAAGGGCCCCTGAGATAATTACTTGTAAATGTCGGCCTGCTATGTAACACCTAATCGATGCTTAGGATGCTCTATGTAACATACTTGATGTAAATGCCATAAGGAACCCCTTTCTCTTTTCCTTCTTACCCTTCCCCCCTCCACTGTTCCCTGTTCTTACTCTATTGTGATGCATCATTTGTACTGTAAGATGTCACTTTTTCAAATGCCAATAAAAAAAAAAAGATGCCCGCTTCGTTGTAAGGGGGGGGGGGGAGGGGGTCCAGACCTCGAGTCCTATTTTTGTTTCTAAGGACAAAAGGTAGCTTGGGCCTCTTTCCCTTCTTACTGCTGGCAATCCAAGTGGAAGGGCAAGGGGATCATTCAGGGAAGACCATTTTGAAAAAAAGGAAGACAACAGGAAATATAGAGCATCAGACTCACTCTAAATGGCGGCCTGGTCGAGAAGGCCGATACTCGGCACTCTGGAGGCTGCAGGGGCACTCAGTGTGTCACACGCGCCTCCAAGCTCCTCTCAATGATGGCTAGAGTAGGCGCAGAAGTAGATGCTGCTGCAGGGCGGGCACGGACTCGACCTATGTGCGCTCAGTGCCAGGCGGCCCTCAGGCGCGTGAGAAACAAGGCTCCGGCGCACAGGGGTCCGCAAGCCTCCAGTGAAAATAATTGAGAATTGAGGCTCCGGACCGGGAGCAACAGGCGGCAGCCACATGCGAGGAGCACAGCCCGCCCCCAGGCTAGACCCGGCAAGGATTGTGAACAATGGGCGGTGGCCTCTAGCGGAGGGTCAGCCCACCTCTGGGCTGCACCCGGCAAAGATCGTGGCAGCAGGCGGCGGCCTCAAGCGGGGAGCACGGCCCATTCCAGGGCTGTACCCCGCAAGGATCGAGAGCCACCCCTCAGCTGAACTGCAGGTGGTCGATCAGGTTGGGCGATAGCAGGCACTCACCAGGCGCCAGGCATCCGTGCTCCTCCGCGGCCAGTAGAAGACACACCGCTGCCAGCCCAACGCCGCAGGGAAGATTTGTCGGGCTGGACGCTCCTTTGAATTCCACGAGCCTCACCCTCTCCATGGTTGCACGACCCACCAGGCAGCACCGAAGCAAAGGAAGCGATGCCAGACAGTCCCGGGGGGAATCGACCGATCCAGCAGGTGAGCAGAGCCAAATGTTTATGTTTACGTTTATGTTTATGTGATTTATAAAGCGCATGGCTGCCCAGGGGCTTCCCAGCGCTGCCGAGAGAGGAGGCAGAGTGTGGAGAAGAGCATTAAGGGAACAGCCAGGTCTTGAGTTTTTTTCTGAAACTTCCTTCATCTCTGGTAAGTCTCAGCTCCTTGGTCAATGAATTCCAGAGCTTTGGGGCAAGGTGTGTAAAAGATCTCCCTCCCCATCTTGATCTCTTTATCCTTTGCATCGTCATAAGGAAGTCAGAGGAGGACCTGAGAGATCTGTTTGGGACAATGGGGGGTGACCATCGTTTTTAGCAGGGTTGGACCCCTTCTGTACATGGCTCTATGAGCGAGGCAAAGGGTTTTGAACCTCACCCTGGACTGGATGGGGAGCCAGTGCAGTTTTTTAAGTGAGGATCGGACTGACTGCTGTCTGGGAATTTTCAGGAGCATCCTGGCTGCCGCGTTCTGCACAACATGTAACCTGTCAACGACGTATTTGGGAGAACACAAATACAGGGAGTTGCCGTAGTCCAATCTTGAGGTTACTAGGGCCTGGACCACCGTTCTTCTTGCCTGTTCCGGAATGAGGTCCATGATCTTGCGAATCATGTGCAGAATTCCGAATCAGACGGCTGAGAGTTTGATAGCTTGGTTTTCCATGGTCAGGTTGTGGTCGAGCCACATCCCCAAGTTTTTTATGGATGGCTTAGGTACGGGGAGTGTGCCCCAGTCCTCTGGCCAGCTTATTTTGGCCCAGGGCCCTGGGCAGTTACCCAGGAGCATCAGATCTGTTTTGTCGCCATTAAGTTTTAGATTGGAATTGGTCATCCATTTGGTTATTTTTTCCAGGCATGGTACCAGCTGAAGAAGATTCAAGTTGTACTCTTCTGACACGGATACTATCAGTTGTGTGTCATCAGCGTAAGACACTATGGTTAGTCCGAACTCCAGTACAATTTGTACTAGGGGTGTCAGGTAAACGTTGAACAGGGTTGGGCTAAGCGACGAGCCCTGTGGAACTCCATGGGGTGCCGGAAAAATGTCCGATAGGTTGGCCGCTTCCATGCTTTGGAAGGATCTGTCACTTAGAAAGGAGGAGAGCCATTTTTTGGCTTTGTTCTGGATACCGATGTTGCTTAGCCTCTGTATGAGAATATTATGGTCCACAGTATCAAAGGCCGCACTTAGATCTAGAAGAATAATGGCGGCTGATCCTCCTCGATCTAGAATCATTTTTAGTTTATCTGTGACAGTTAGGAGGGTCGACTCTGTACTATGTCCTGGGCGGAACCCCATTTGCGATTGGTGTAGGATGTTGTTTTCTTCCAGGACCTGTGAGATGATACTATTAACATGCTTTTCTACTATCTTGCCCAGAATGGATAGTAGTGAGATGGGACGAAAGTTCCCCAGTACTGAGGGGTCCAGTTGTGGTTTCTTGAGCAAGGGCTTCATAATGGCATGTTTCCAAGTCTTAGGTACTATCCCAGTACTCAGTGAGAGTGAGATGAGGACTGCCATTATGGAGAGGATGGGGTCCCCACCCTGGAGTAGTATGTGGGGAGGGGTGGGGTCTAGTGGAGAGCCCGACTTAATTTTACTTAGGATTAGTCTTGTTTGTTCTTTGTTCAGTGTTGGGAAAGTACTCAATATTGGAGGAAGAGGCAGGCTGGGAGATGGAATCTCCGGGTACGCAGTTGCTTGCCTTACTTCAGAGCTATCCGCAAGGTTCAGGTTTAGTGAGTGGATTATATTTTCTACTTTGTTCTTGAAGAAAGTGGCAAGCACATTGTATCTTTCTTTAGAGGATTGATTCACGTGAGTGCCTTGTTCGGTTGTGGTAAGTGATTTCAAGATTTTAAAGAGTTCTTTGGGTGAGTTGGCGGCCATATTTATCCTTTCCTCGTAAAATTTTGCCTTTGCATGTTTGTTGTTGTTATGATATTGTATAATGGCTTTTTTGTATGCCAGCTTGAGATCTGGGGCAAATGTTTTCCTCCATTTTCTTTCCAGTTTCTTACTATTTTTTTTTGAGTAGCTAGCTGGTTGTTAAACCAAGCTGCTCTCTTCGGGTTGCGTTGTCCTGTCTTTCTTAGTTTCTGGAAGCACATATCTACTGACTGGTTGATCCAGTCTACCCATTGTTTATGTGCTTCATCAATATCTTTTATCAATACAGAGTTAGTGGACTCAAGACATTTGATCCAGTTTGCTGGTGTAGCCCTGGGCCAATTCTTGCCTAAGTTCAGTTTATCTGCCGGCGGCGCTTGAGTGGATGAGTTTGCAAACAAAGTGGGATATAAAAATGGTCAGACCATGGAACTTGAACTGGAGTAAGGACCTGCAGTCTGGGATCATTTGAAAAAATGAGGTCAAGGATGTGACCTTTTTCATGTGTGGCTGGGCCCACTAACTGGGAGAGTTGCAGGACCTCCAGGTCAGATAAGAGTCTATTTGCTGGAGAGTTGTTGGAATCGTCGAGATGCAAATTAAGATCACCAAGCGCTGTGATAGCACCCTTTCCTACAATGAGACTAGCCAGGAGGTCGGGGAAAGCCTGCAGGAAAGTGCTACTTGACCCAGGGGGCCTGTATACAAGAAATCCCGAGAAGGAGAGGGTGGGGGCCAATAATAATCTAAATTGCATGGCGTCACAGTTGACTAGTGTCAGTGGAGTGATGGAACTAAACTGTGATTTATGGATAATTGCCACCCCTCCTCCTATTTTTCCCACCCTGTCCTGTCTGCTGATCCCATATTCCAGGGGGAGGGTCAAGGTGATATCTGGCGCCGAGCTCTCTTTGAGCCAGGTTTCCGTGATAAACAGACAATCAAGAGCCTCTTCCTCTATGAGCATCCCGATTTCAATCTTATGTCCTGATAGGGATCTGCTGTTTATCAACCCCATTTTTAGGTCTCGCCTGAGCCAGCGCATGCGCTGCTCTGGCGAGAGTTTTAGTAAGCGGGTTTTGGAAGTGCAAACAGTGGCTTTTGCTGGCGACTAGCCTGCGTTCACGGGAGCGTGCACGCGCGATCAGGCGCCATATGGCTTACCTCGCCATCTGGACGCTCGCGTGAACGCAAGCTGGTCGCCAGCAAAAGCCACTGTTTGCACTTCCAAAACCCGCGATTACTTTCACTTTCGCGGCCGTGTCAGTTTCACGGCCGCGCGGCCAATGCTTGTTTTCAGTGTGAGCGCGAACGCTGGCCTACAGCTCCCTAGCTCATAGAGCTGAACACCCCAGCCTCTCTCTGATATTTGCTTCTAGGCGCTCGCTTCTCCCTGTCCTTACGGACAGCCAGCTCATTACTGCCCCAAATCTCGACCCCCTCCTCCCCCGTAGGGTGCCCTGTTATTTTTCTCCAAAATAATGTTTACTAGTTCGGTCTCTTTCTTTGGCAGTACAGCACTGGGGAGCCACCTGGAGCTTGTTGCTTTCTGACTTATTTTTTGTGCTTCTGCTGGGGGAGAATGTTAACTGAGTTCAGTAGAGGGGACAGGCCGATCAGACGGGGCTGGGGCGAAGTGCGAGGTAGACATCATTAGCTCCCTGTTCCTCACCCCTGCTACTGGCAGCTCGCACGGAGGTCTCCACCCCTTAATGAACCTCTGGCTCCGCGCTTCCGCCAGGGGAATAAAAACTTCACACTTTACCTCTCGCACTTCCCCCTCAGCGTGCGCAGTTTATCGACACCCACACAAGCGAGCCCCCTCCGGAGGCCACTTCCCACCGCCCCAAAATGAAAGCAGCGCCTTCAACAACCACTATCTAATTGCCAACATGACTCATTTTCAGAATCAGCTTTCACTTCAAAGCTAACGGGCTTTATTACCAGAGTTCACCATAAACCAGCCCCTGCGCCTGGGCTTTGCCTTTTCACGCAATTTCCTCAGCAGCTTTGCCATAAAGAAAGCATTTTTGTACCTCTACATTTCCTCTCATCTAACAGCCTTCAGTGTACAGCCCGTTCATGGGATGTTGTTTTACTCGACGGGACTGTGGTGAGGGCGCCTGGTTTTGTGTCCCCCCCCCCCTCCCTCCGCCGTGGGATAGCCCACTGAGCAGAGGATCGAATTTCAGGCAGATATCACGGTCAGAGTGACTGACTGACAACTGTGACTGACGTATCTGATGCTGCCATTTACTGCATTGTGTCTCGCAAGATAACCTGAATACAGCACGGATTCCCACGTGCCTCGCTCACAAACATGGATGATAACTTTATTAGACTACCGCATACATATCTTGGTTTCTGGAAAAAGGATGCGGGCTTCCCGCTGAGGAAAGTTTCCTTACAATGACTGTTAATGCGCAGTTTACCTGTTTAAACTAAAATTTGTACCAGTTAAATCTCCACTTACGTTTTTGTAATATCAGCAAAACACTGAATTACATTGTTTAGAACAGAGAGGAAGCTTGCATTGTTGGCTAAAAAACATAACTTCTTTTTGCCATAATGCATCACGGTTTCAACAAGTTGCTCTTATATAAAATAAAGTTTGCGTTATGAAGACATGAACAAAAAGAAGGATCGGATTGTCTAGCCATATGAGGGTGAGCTTTTCATATCTTATTTTTCAGTAATCAGTGAGCACCTCCACAAACTAAGTCATCATAGATCTATTCCAAAACCAAGTGTCAATTATGACTTTAGGTCTTTACTGTTTAACTTTAGCAACAAAGAAAAACAAACAAACATTGCTGAAGCCAATAAGCCTTGTCTTTGGGACCTATCTGCTTTGCCAATGTCTTTTGGCGATGCTTACAGGATCTTTAAGTTGCAGTGCAGAAGGGCCAAAAAAGAAAAACAAGCATTGGCATAGCCAATAGGTCTCGCCTTTGGGACCTTATAAGTGTTTGGTTATCCAGCACAACATCCTTGGTGCAACAACATCAACTGTTGCATGGCTAAACACTTATAATCTCCCAAAGGCGAGACCTATTGGCTATGCCAATGCTTGTTAAGAGGGCGTTGTTCCCTTGAGTACCTTGTTTACTGTAGTCGATGAGGAAGATCCCGTCCGTAGAGAAATTGCAGTGTTGGCACAGCATTCCCTTTCCCAAATGATTAGCCGGCTCTAGAACTTGTGCGCAGAGTGGCGACACATCAGGCCTACACTGCCTAAGTTCCTCTGCTGTGAATTTTACATGGCTCTTGGGGGCTGTAAGCATTTGGGCAGAGTGCCTGGCCCCCGTTCAGGCGCAGACGGGCTTGCCTTCGGCAAATGAATTCCAGTAGAGTTGTAGTTAGTAAGAGAGACTAGTAGTGCAAACCAGGATGGTGGATGGCAGGGTTAAAGCAGGGTTAACTACCGATTTGGTAATCCCCAACCTGGGAGCTCCCTGGAGGGGCTCCTATTCGGCGGCCATCTTGCAACCATTCTCTATATATATATATATATATATATATATATATATATATATATATATATATGCTTGCTCTGATTTTTGAGGATGCATTCTTACTGTGATGTATAAGTTGTGGTTATCTGTCTGTCGTTCCTAATATTGCTTTACATTTCCTTGAACAGTTTTATTTTGCTGGGGATGGTTCTTAAAGTCCTTTGTGTGTTCTTTTGTACTCCTCTATTTTGCAGTCTCTTCGTCTTCAGCCAGCATTATTTCGCTATCTGTTCTGCTTTAGCTCGCCATATTTGTCTTTGTTCTTCTGTACTTTGCTAATTTGCGGTACGTTTCCTTACTCTTCTAAATTTTTGTAGCTGCTTCCTTACTCTGTTATATTCACCATGGATGTTTCCCTATTGCGTACTACACTGCCGTGGCTGCTTCCATATTTTACTCTATTTCCCTCTGTACAGCATTAATCTACTCTGTTTTAGATGCTTACTAACCCTTCTCTATTTACCTGTTTGATATTCTCTACCCACCTCGGTTTTGTTGCAACTTTAACTTTTTTGCTTAATTTTGTTGTGAATAAGTCTTGCTCTTTTTTAGTTTTAACACTGCTGATATTCAGACTGACTGTTGTCTCCTGCCTGACATTATTTTTATTTGCATTGCACTAAATCTCAATTGCTTCTTTAAGATTACATAACTGGCCTTAAAAGTGGTGGTTGGTGAGGGATGCAGACTTTTTTGCACAGTAAAACAGTATTGGCGAACACACAGCTAAAGAAAGAGCAAGAAATTGATTAAAGGAGCCAGTGTTATGTACATGCAATATCAATGAGGGTGAAGTACTGGATCAATTACCAGTCACTTACAGGCTGTTTAATGGAGAAGGGTATTTCCATCAGTCTGAGTGTTGGTATATTCATGAAACCTGCTCCGTGCGCTCACTATGGCTCTCTGAATGAGACTGATTATTAGATAGACTGAACGGGCTGCATGCCTCCGGGCCTCACCGTCTGCGTCTACTTAGCAGCTGTTATGTGCCATGTCTCTCAAAAGAGGGTCACGGCCTGCAATACATTTGATATGTAATATGGTACGAGGTCCACGGCCATATGGTGACATCCGTGGACACGTGCATAACATCCCAAGGGATTACGTGGTCAGTCAGTCACACAGCTTTATTCGATCTTTTTAAAACTGATCATAAAAGCACAGTTAGCTAAAATTCCAACACAATATATACACATATATACACATTTAAAAATAAGAATTAAACAATTGCAATGAGCCATATAAATTCATATAAAAGGATTTAGGAAAAAAGCAGTTCTAAATTTAAAACTAGTCAATTAATTGTTAACACTAAAATCTCGTCCCTTTTCCTCTTCCCTAAAACAAGCCCACAAAAATGAGGCAACAGAACAGCATACGAATGGGTCCCGTAGAGTTTTTAAAAAGTACATAGCCACCCGGCACTGCCTAAAATTGTGGTACCTCAGGATAGAGAGTATAAATGTTGTCCTTTCCTCTATGTAGGTCTTACAAAATAATACAATGTGTAGATCTGACTGTACTGCCTGATTGTTACATGGACAGGGTGAGAGATCTGCTAATTTATATTTATTTTGAGGGTATCCCAGGAGTAGCGGAATCATGTTCATGCGGAAACGTAAAAGAATAAATCTGTGCTGCGCATTATTTATTCGTGATAAATACTGAAAACCTTCCCCCAAACTTGGTGGTACCAAATCATAAAGAATGGAGGAATGATAAGTGCGTTTCTTTTCTCTTCGGACATACTTTGATCTGTTAATAAATAGATCAGATATTCTTTCCTTTGAAACCCTTTTACAGGACTCAGGGTCCTGAAATAGTTCTCCCATCCCTAACGCTTTCAGATAGATCTCTACATAATTTAACCATCCTATTTTTTTATAATAATCTAATTTACAACAGTCCTTAATAATAGTTTGAGTCAAGTCCACTGTAGACCTCCGCCATACTGATAGCCACAACAAGACTGGAGCCAGTCTTATGTTGTCGCTCAAATAAGGAAGCCCCAATTCACAATGTAAAATATAATTTGGGGCTGATTGCGGTAAGGAGACACGATTTTTAAAAAAGGAATCTTCTATTTGTTGGAGTGGTGCAACATTAGCCATGCCCCACACTCCTGCACCATAAATTGCAGCAGACTTTGTTTTTGCCGAGTATATGTTCTTAATTGATTACGTGGTCATTTCAAGCATCTCTAGAGGAAAACAACATGTAGCGACTCTTCAACAGCTGGGCGCCATTAAGAGGGATATAGGAGCCTACGGAGAACCTGAAGCGAAATGGTTAAAGATGTTCATTTGCACAGCTGCTGACAATGGCGAGTTAAGCGACTAGAGTGCACTTGTTCATCGACTGAGCCTTGGTACAATAGACTCGAAAGCTTTGATTTCCTTCTGTCGATTTGTGCTTAAATTACAACTCTGCTATATGAAAAAGCAACACTTTCAACATTTCTTTCTGATGGCTTATTTAATAACATTGTTTTGAATTAATTTAATTTTTTACATTTGTATTTATAAATGTTGGTACTTTTATTTAACATCTTCTGCACATTCATTTCAATTTGAAGGAGATGCTATGCATCCTTTTATCCAGTCTTAAGATCCGCTAGCTGGGCTCTTGGTTTTATCAGTGCTGTCAGGTGTCCTTAGTATAAAAGCAGCACTGCTGGACTTTAGTAAAAGACGTATTTGGGACTGTCTCGTTTTTAAGGGCTTGGCCTACTGCAGCCCATTTGGTGCTCTTTTAAGGTGACGACTTCTTGCAGACTTTATTTAGTGACATTAAAGAACGTGATGGACCATCTGAAATACCTCTCACGTACAGAGGACGATGCACAGAGCTTTGAAACGAATACACAAGCTGACATAAAGCTTGTAAAGTGACGCAAAGGCTGTCAACACACAGGCCTGCTCCTAGGGATTGGGACATTTTGTAGGCAGTGTTATCAAGGATGGACATGTATTCGATATTCAACACATTTTTGGGGGAAGCTCCTCACGCTCTTTGTCTGTCAACTCAAAATTAGGTAAATTTGTGGATCTGTTAATCACTATTGCATTTCAAGTCATTATGTCCAACTGGAAAATGGTAATAATATTAGTATTACTAGTTGGTGGAATCTTCTTTGTTCTCATCATAGACTTGACACTGCATCGGTTACCTCCACATTACAGGTGATTAAGAAAGATTTGTTTTGGTTGCCTCTTACTGAATATTTAAACTTAAAGCATAAAGCTTCCAAAGACTCTACGATGGTCTTTCATCCTCCATGATCTTTTTCTTAATCTATGTTTTACTCTTTCTTGTTTTTATCATATGTAGTAAACATAACACAACCTATTTTATTGTTTGATATAAGGTTATTATATGATATAAGTATAGTACATCGCAAACACAAAGAGATGACGGACAGAGCTCTGAAACTTTTCAGACACTCATCCCCAGTCACAGATCTTGGTTGAATCCATCATCGTTCTTTTGCTCACTTTGCCACCCCAGTTCAGACCCAGCCATATGCAAATCAGTCTTGACCCTGTGCCTCATGGGAACAGTCCAGCCCGAACTTGCAAGCCAGGTCTTCCGTGGACCGGAAACAAGCATCCTGGGACTGGTTTCGGGGTAACACCCCTCATCAGCCAGGCTAGCTTGAATCCAGTGACAAAGTGAGCAAGGGACCCACGTCTGGGCATACCCTGACAACTTAGGGCGAACCGTGCAAACACAAGGAGATGATGGACGGAGCATTGAAACTTTTCAGACACTCACCTCCAGACACAGATCTAGGTTGATAAGTATAGTATATGCATTGTATATTTCTTATACCTTCTTTCATTCTTTTTATTCCTCTCTTTTCTTTTTCTTTCTTTCCTTTCTTCATTTTCTTTTCTATCCTTTTCTTCTTTACACATAGTAAAACATAAAAGGCGATTTTAATAGGTACAGAATTAAAATATTATTGTAAATGGTTCATTGTATATTTTATATTCTTTCTTAATTCAGTATTTTTCTTTGTTGTCTTCCTATGGCATTATTCTCTTGCAAAGTCTTGGATTTTTCATTTTATAAGGAAACTCTGTACATTTGTTATTTAATTTAATAAAGCTTTATTAAAGTTAAAAAAAAAAGGAAGTACATGCACAAGAAGAGTGCAATGCATCATGTCCTCTTTTGAGAGAAGATCAAGAATGGAAAGCTGTTTCATAAGATTTATAGGTACTAGCAACCTGTTTTCAACACGTGCAGTAGAAATTCTAGAGTGTAGCGATATCAGGTTTCAAACCAAGTTGCAGTGGGTGTAATAATTGAGTAAACGGTATCTATTTGACACCTACCTTCATAATTGCTCCCTTGCCTGGAATCCTAATCAGTATATTTATGAAACCCCAAAAGTCATTGTGTCTTCAGCATTAGTCAAAGAGTTGCACAATGAAAAACTTTGCCTATGAATTAACTTTGGCAAAGACAGGTCATACACATTAAAAAGAGTTCCCTGTGGTGGGTAGAGAACTGGTATACCCATCATCTGAGGCTTATATGCCTTGAGTAGAATAGTGGGGCTACCACTTATGGTGCTCGGCATTAGAAAAATGATGTTTTCCACTTCAATTCTGTTGATATTCCCAAACACTACAGACATTGTTTGCAGGACCAGACAGGGCAACCAAAAGCAGCCCTGGCAAAAGTGCTCAAACCAGCCACTCTCACTTCACCTCTTCGCATAACCTCTCTCTTTTCATCTATCTGTTCTCTCTCCTGTCCTCTCTTCTCTCTCCATGATCACTTTCTTTTTACATCCCTCCCTCTCTTTCTCTTTCTCATGAAGCCTTGCTGTGCCTGCTGCAATTAGCCTCCGGTGTCACGTGGCCGATAGAGACATTGTCGACATTGCTAAGTTAGCATGAGCTCGGCAGCCATGATGCTACTTTTGTGCACATTACTACATGGCTTTATTTTTGCAAGACTCTGTTTATGCCTTTCACATGAGAACCATCTGTTGTGTTTGTTCTCTGCCTGTTCCTGGAGTTTAGTCTGAACACTGTGAGCAAGATCGATAAGCAATGCCCCTTGTTATTCTGTTCTGGTCAGTCCCTAGCACCAAGACAAAACATGCTAATGCAGCTGCTACTCGTACTTTGATATTATGGGGCAGCACGTTTAGGTAACACACACTTGGAGAGGGAGCTTTTCAGGGAGAAGAGCAAAGCGGTTCCTATGATGTAGATATACCATCTAGGCACTAAGGACACCAGTGGACAAAACCCAGAGATCTTCTATTCTATAATAATACTTCTTCTTATCAAGGGGAGGGTGGTTAGGCTTTATAGTCCTTTATCCACTGTCTTTATATGATGACATCTCCCTTTATGATATATGGCCTTTCTGCGATGCTAACTGTATTGGTTTTATGCATTTTTCTGCTGGTTGTGGCTCGTATACTGCATTTTAGAGCACAATAGTTAAAATAAACATTTTAAACTATATTCGTGTTTCAGTCAGTTCTTATTGTGGACAGGTACGAGAGAGTGAGCGAAAAGGTTTGTCTTGTTGCCACGATTCCTGAGAGATCCGGGAGTGTTGTGTTCTGGGGTGTCTAATCATTTGCTTCTTCATGAGCATGTAGGCGAGCGAGTGAGACACTATAGCTAGTCGGTCCTGGGTTCGTGGGCACTAAGGTGGTGGGAAGGCTTAGCCCCTATACACCGAGGTCCCATATTCCTGCGCATAGTTCTGTGTATGAGCAGAATCCCTGCAACATGGCGCCACCAACGTTTGGTTTGGTACTTATTCACGAGACCCCTGAGTAGCTTGTCCACAATACCCTCTCACCAGTTACAGAGACATTAGCGGTGCGAGGGCTTAATCTCCTATATGTGAGATTTATAGGTTTTTTCAAGCTTGGATTATTCAAAGGTTTATTTTCTTTGTTCTTCGCCCAGTGTTGCGCTACCGTTTTTCTTGTTTCATTTCCAGTGTCTGTAATGGCGCAACCAATTAACATTGTTGCGCCTAACCGCACCGCGGTTACTGCTTATTTGACTCAACATGGGGTCCCAGCTGCGGGAGGAGATTTTATATTTGTAGTTGAAGCGGACGCTGCCTTCCGCTTCGAAGTTTTTTATTCTTGGGTTAAGTTTCCGGCTTTTGACAGGAACGATCACTTTTTTCATGAATATGAATGCGGTGCAGTTCCACAAGTTTATCGTCCATATCGTTTACTTGAAGTTCCAATGTCGGCTTGGGAGCACACCATATGGTTTAATGGCGCCCTTCCTCACCCAGTTTCTCTTGTGCGTCTCAGCCCTTTATCGGTTGACGGGGAAACATGGCCCGTTTTAGCAGGTTTTACTCCTCATCCAAATTATCTTGGAGTTATTATCATAGAGCTGCGTGCGTTACACACATCTTTAATTCATGTACACAGAAGTGTCATCCAATATATGCCTCGTAATATACCAGTGGCACTGGCTGGTGCCGCTCAGCCCCCAGGGCATGGTGGTGGCGTGGTTATAAGTCCTATCATGATTAACTCAGTGATGGGGAAGCGTCCACAGAATAGGGATGATTTTCTCTTCTGGTTGGCCGAAAAGTTTGAGCAACTCGAAGCTGTTTTTCCACATACATCTCCTGTGGATAAACAGAGGATTCTCACCATGAGCTTGCCTAAAGGCCTTATTCCCAATCTGGCTGATTGCACCACTTGGGGGAAGGTGTTTGCGGCGGTTTATTCACTGTGTTTTGGCACCCCCTCAATGACCGTGCTTCCGATGGTTCTTAAGAAGGTTCAGGATGAACATGAGGCGGAGGCCGCCCTAGAGTTGGGGATGAGATTAGTGGGCGCGTTCCCTATTGTCTCCGACATGATCCTTGCTAATGTCAAGGGGGAGGCGGTTAGGTTACAGGTGAGTCAGCTCCTAGAGGCGGTAGCTGACATGGATAAACAACGTGAAATACCGAAGATTATTGCTAAAGTGTATAAATCTTTAGGGCACAATAATGTGGGGATTAAGCCTTTTACTCAAACGCAGACAAAGACCCAACCTGAAAAGGAGGGGCATCCAGTCTTTCCTAAAAAGGCTTGGAATAGGAATCAGCAGCAGCAACAGCAGAAGCAAGGTTCGCGTGCAGGTTCACCAACACCTGATGCTTCTGAATGTTGATATGATTTGCATGACCGCTCTTAAATTAAGACACCAGAGAGGTACTCCCTAGTTTTTCCCGTTATGTTTCTGAAGAGGCTAAACAGGCTTACGGGTCGGAATGGGCTTTGGCCCTAGCGCCGGCTCTGTATCGTAATCAGGTGGGCTGGGACAAAGATTCACCAGCACATGAAATTCCTTTACGGTCTATGTTATGTTATGTTATTTGAACTTATAAAGCGCACAGTTACCCTTGGGTGTCCTGGCGCTGAGCAAGCCTGCTGGTTATCAGTATTGAGAGATGTTACTGTGAGAAAAGCCATGTTTTCAGCCCCTTTCTAAAAGAGAGGAGATCTGCTGAGTTCCTCAGATGGAACGGGAGCTCGTTCCAGGCTTTAGAGGCACAAGTGATGAAAGGCCACCTGGCCTTTTTAATCGGGGGGACCAGGACTTGTTTTGCTCCTGCGGACCGAAGAGTCCTTCCAGGAACATACCATTTGAATTTTTGCCTCAAATGGTCGGGGCCTATTCCATTGAGGGCTTTAAAGGCCATGCAGAGGGCCTTAAAACTTACCCTTTGCTTCACGGGGAGCCAGTGTAATTGTTTTAACTCCTTTTTTACAGAGACATATTTTGATGTCCCTGTAAGCAGTCTAGCCGCAGCATTCTGTCCTATTTGAAGCCTGTTGATGTGCTCTTTTTGGGCATTCAAATATAGACTGTTACAGTAATCTAGCCGCGCCATAATGAGAGCCGTGACCACTGTCCTAAGACTGCCTTCAGGGGGAAAAAACTTTATTTTCCTTATAATTCTTAGAGTTAGAAAACATGCTGAGACCACAGAGCTTATGTGATCGCCAAACGTGAGCTTATTGTCCACGATCACCTCCAGGTTCTTTGCTTTCCTGGTGGGTGTGGGGCAGACACCCAGCTCAGCTGGCCACCAGTCTGGCGTCCACAGGTTGGGGTTGTTCCCAAACATAATGACCTCAGTTTTGCCTGAGTTTAATTTTAGGCAGTTAGATGACATCCACCCTGAGATGGCTATCATGCAATCCTGAAAGCGAGCCCCTGTATCCTTCTCTTTCCCGTCTCTAAGTGACAGCACTATTTGAGTGTCGTCTGCATAGGAGGTAAGTTTAAAGCCATAGGATCTGATCTGGCCTGCTAAAGATCTCACATACACGTTGAAGAGCGTCGGGCTTAACGATGAGCCCTGTGGCACCCACATGGGAGAGAGAATGGCTTTGACCTGTGGTCGTACAGTTCCACTGTTTGCGTTCGTTCCGAGAGGAAGGACTGCAGAAGATTCCAAGCGGCTCCTTGTACCCCTACTTCGGACAGCCGGTCCATCAGAACTTCATGATGGACCGTGTCAAAGGCTGCTGATAAGTCTAACATAATCAAGATAGCCTTTCCTCCACTATCCAAGGCCTCCCTCACTTCCTCTGCCTTCTCCAATTCTGTGACTGCGCTTTCTCATTCACGCGCCCCAGGACTGGCTAGAGAGTCCCCTTCCAAACCCTGGTTCTCGCCCGAGCTCCACTCTCTGAAACATGATTGTAAAGTATTGAGAGGCGGTGGCGCTCTCGTCAATAACTACTGTTTGTTGGCAAAACTTGCTCTTAGATCTAAACAAAAAAGTTACTATAGGGCGATTGCGGGTGCTAAAAGCAGATATTATTCCGCCCGCATTGACCAGGCTAATAATAACACTAAAGAAATATTTTCAATAGTGCAAAGTTTTGTGGCTCCCTGTGCCCTGGTCTGTTCATTGCCCGTGTCGGAGACCTGGTGCAATATTCTTGCTAAGTTCTTTCGGGACAAAATTCAGACCATCCAGGCGGCCTTTTCCGTTGGCTCTAGAGAGGACCTTTAGCTCTTTCCATCTCCCCTGTGTCCCCTCCGGGCTCTATTGCCAAACTATCGACCTTCTCCCCAGCTGAGTTGGCATGCACCCTTAAAATTCTTAAGGGTTTGAAATCAGGCTCGCCCACTGATCCATGTTCAGCTAGGCTTTTAGCACTATCCGCTGACACCATTAACACAGTTGTTAACAATATTGTCAATATGTCCCTGTCGGAGGGCCGGGTGCCGGTCACCTGGAAACAGGCTAAGATTCTCCCCTTTTAAAAAAGCCCTCCCTAGATGCCTTGAGTCCTGGCAACTACCGCCCAATTTCCCTTCTGCCTAGTCTTGCCAAAGTGTGTGAAAAGGTAGTCACAGGACAACTCACGGACTATGTGGAAGGTGCTGGTCTGCTGCATCCAGCGCAATCAGGCTTTCGAGCCACATATAGCACAGAATCTGCGTTGGTGGAGGTGTCGGAGGCTATCCGGGAGTGTCTGGACGCCGGCGGGAGGGCAGCTTTGATTAAGCTGGACCTCTCGGCGGCGTTCGATACGGTGCCTCACTCCCTACTTCTGGCTCGCCTTTCGGAGATTGGTATTGCTGGTTCGGCCTTAAGCTGGCTTACCTCTTTCCTGGCGGACCGTTCACAGCTGGTCTGGCTTCCACCGTGCGCCTCCTCCCCCCAACCAGTAGCTACTGGGGTCCCGCAGGGCTCGTCCCTTAGCCCCCTCCTCTTTAACATTTATGTTACCCCGCTGATATATCTAGCGGAGGAGCTGGGGGCTAAGGTGATTGCCTATGCGGATGACACTCAGCTTTTGTTTACTTGGGAGGGTGCCAATGCTGATGTTTCCTCTGCTCAACACTGTCTACTCTCGGTTTTTTGCTGGTTGGTGCAGGCCCAGTTAAAATGCAATGAAGAGAAATCCGAAATACTTTTGTATGGGAAATTTCCTTCCAATTTTAGAGAGCTATTGTGGCCCCCAGGGTTTCCACTGCCGTGCTTGTTGGGTGCTGCTGCTAAAAACCTGGGCGTATGGTTTGAGGAAAATGTAACCTTTGCCACCCATATCAAGAAGCTGGCGGGGTCCTGCTTTGGGATTTTAAAATTTTTGAGGAAGTTTCTCCCTCTTCTCCCAATGGCAGCTAGGAAACCGTGGTCCGGGCTCTGATTTTGTCTCGCCTGGACTACGCTAATGCTCTGTATGTAGGGACCCCCAGCTATCTGCTGAACAAGCTTCAGGTGGTGCAGAATGCGGCGGCCCGCCTCTTACTGGATCTTCCCAGGAGGAGTAGCGTTCGCCTCCATCTGTGCTCCTTGCACTGGCTTCCGATGGAGGCGCGGATCAAATTTAAAGTCTTGTCAATTGCCCATAATGCCCTTTATGGCCGGGGACCTAGTTACCTGCAAAAGAGGTTCTCTTTCTATGCGCCGACAAGACAGTTGCGCTCCTCTTCTCAATTATTGGTCCAGGTTCCACGTTTTTCTCGGCAAAGGCTGGGTGGTTGTTCCCTTGTTCGTAAGGTGGCCCTAGGCTGGAATACATTGCCTTTGGCTCTGCGTAGCATTTCAGATTCCCGCATCTTCAAAAAAAAGTTGAAAACCTTCTTGTTTTAAGCTCGGATTCATGATCCGCTCAGGTGACCGCGCCGGGACACTCTCTGGAGTAGCCGAGCGCGTTACAAATGTATATGTTACGGTCAAAGTGTGAAATCCCGCATTGTATAGAATGCCTAGGTAATGTATAGAATGCCTGAAAAGGCCTGAAAATCGAACGTCAAAGTATGAAATGATTGATATTTTATACATTGCCTAGGCATTGTATACTTTGCCGGATTGTCTGCCGGCAAAGTATATAATACCCCTAATCCCGCCATTTTATTCCCGCCCGGCAAAGTGTGAATTCCGGCATTCTATAGAATGGCTAGGTAATGTATAGAGTGCCTGAGAATGGAACGACAAAGTATGAAAGGATTGATATTTTATACATTGCCTAGGCATTGTAGACTTTGCCGGATTGTCTGCCGGCCAAGTATATAATACGCCTAATCCCGCCATTTTATTCCGCCCGACAATGTGTGAAATCCGGCATTCTATAGAATGGCTAGGTAATGTACAGAATAGTTTTGTTCTTTCACTTTCAAATGCGTATTAATTAATAAAGGCTTCTCATCTTGTGCCCTTTTAACACTTTGCGTAAATGATACTGGTCATTCTGTATAATGCCTAGGAATTGTATACAATGCCTAGGAAAAGTATGTAACATTTTCCCCAAAAACTTATATTTCATAGTTTGCCTCTAAACCATCAGGCATTCTATACATTCCCTAGGCATTCTATACAATGCCGGGATTTCACACTTTGCCGAATGCCTAGGAATCTCATTTTGTGGCCTTTTAACACTTTGCGTAAATGGTACTGGTCATTCTGTATAATGCCTAGGAATTGTATAGAATGCCTAGGAAAAGTATGTAACATTTTCCCCAAAAACCTATATTTCATAGTTTGCCGAAAACCATCAGGCATTCCATACATTACCTAGGCATTCTATACAATACCGGGATTTCACACTTTGACGGTAACATATATAACAATAACAATAACAATAACAATAACAATTTAATTAAAGCCAGCTCAGTGCTATGTTCTTGCTCTAAACCCATATTGAGATGGGTTGAGTAGATTATTAGTTATGAGGAATGTGCTGAGCTGGGTATTCATAGCCTTTTCAATAATTTTTGCAAGAAGCAGGAGTCTTGAAATTGGTCTGTAATTATTTGGATCTTTGGGGTTAAGGATTGGTTTTTTTAATAGTGAAAGAATAGAAGCCTTCTTCCAATTTCTTGGAAATTTGCCTGTTGTAAGTATGGCGTTGAACAATGGTGTGAGAGCCGACCCTATTACTTCTGGGATTTGTTTCAATACCGATGCCGGACATGGATCCATTGGAGATCTGGATCGAATGGAACTCAGAAGTTTAATTGAGTCTGGTGTCTCTAGCAGAGAGAAGTTATATAAAACCGGTGTATTTGATTCCATTGTTTGTGGGATCACCCTTTCACCCCTGTGAGCTAGGGTGAATGAGGAAAAGATAGATTCCACTTTCTGTCACAGGCACAATGTCCGATCAAGTGTGAAGCAAAAGCATCCGTAAGTGACATTTTGACCCAGTTGGAATAGCAGGGTGTCATTGAACCCTGTGTTTCATCCATCAATAATCCTCTTTTTCCGATATCGAAACCAGACGGTTTGTATCGTATTGTTTTGGATTACAGACATTTAAACAGTCATGTTCGTACATTTGCAGTACAAAACACACACAGCTCTGCATTAGTGAATAATATTGTTCGCAAAAAATACAAAACAACTCTGGATATTTCCAATGGATTTTATAGTCACAATTTGACTCCTGGTAGCCGTGACTTGACCGCATTTACTGCGGTAGGCAATAAGTGGCGATTTATGCGTTTGCCTATGGGCTATCAGAACAGTCCCCGGGCTTTTGCTGCACGTGTTGTGTCTCTTTTACACAACATTGACCCTGATGCTTTCTCATACGTCGATGACATTTATCTGACAAGTGATGAGTTAATACCGCATCTTGTGCGTGTCGATGGCATCATTCTTTCTTTTGCCGACTTGAGGTACAAATTTCATTTTGCCAAGTCACACATTGCCTGTCTGGCGGTGCTCTTCTTGGGCTATGAGCTCAATAATGAAGGTCGGGGGTTAGCCCCTCACTTTCTGGAGAAATGTGCACAATTGCAACCTCCATCTACATTGAAATCCTTGCTGGGATTTTTAAACTTCAGGAGGATATACATTCCTGATTATGCCCAGCGTATCAAACCGCTTTATGCGTTGATACAACCCTCTTTTTCGTCTTCCAGCTGGCTTCCGGCACATACCACGATTCTTCGGTCTTTGCAGTCTGAACTGCTTGTGACCAACTTCTTGTTAACACGTGACAATTCTACAAACTTTGTCATAAGAATTGTGTCCGGACAGTAGGTTTCACTTATTTGACATTCAATGATGGTGACACAGTACCGATAGCTTATACACATCAGCGGAAATGCGCTTTTCCACGGTTGAATTTTTTTTAACAGCGGTCCAGATGGCAATTCTGAAAGAACGCTCTCTGGCACAGGGAAAACACATTTTTATGGTCTTGCCTGTACCTACTTTAGAAGCAGTGGCAAAGGCGAGTGTTCCAAATTCCAAGGCTTTGCTTCCACGTTGGATACGATGGGCAAGATCATTGACATCGGCTGATGTCACCTTTATCTTTGATCCCTCATTACAGACACAGGAGTTTTTACAATCTGAACATGTTCATCCTCCTCCGTTGTCGTTGCTTCCGTTGTATCAGTACAAATGTATCATCTATACCGACGGATCTGCACAACCAGACGTCGGGTCGAACCATGCTTATTCGGCGGCTTGCGCGATTATCGCTGGCTCAATTGTAAATGGTGAATTTAAGTCTTCTATAGTCCATACACAGGTACTTGTGGACTGTATGGCTCAATTGGCGTAGCTGCGTGCTTTAATTTTATCTCTAGAATTCGCTGATCCTGATGTGAACACTCTTGTGTGCGATTCCTATTACTGTGTGCAAGCTTTCAATGACAACTTATTCTTTTGGTCTCAGAATGACTATCGAGACTCTAAAGGTAGCGCAATAAAGCATAAAACGCTTTGGCTCCGAGTGGCAGAACTTAAAGAACGTTTGCCACTCAAACATGTTATTCATACTCTTGGCCATCAGCGTGTGGGAGCACATGCTGTTGGTAACTCATTGGCTGATGAAGCAGCTAAATCTGCAGTAGCCACATGTTCAGTAGCAGCAGTAACTAGGTCCATGACTAAGATTGATAATGATATTCTTGCAGCGATTGCTGCTACGAGGGGTGGGACAGAATTCACACAATGTTTCCCTTCTAAATATTCTTATCATTTGTCACCTGAACAAGTCCCATTTGCTACTATACTGCCCCTTGGGGATCGGCTGATTCCCAACGAGGACCGCAGACTTCCTTTGATCATTGCTGCACATGAAGGCATGGCTTCTGCACATGCCGGAGTTTCTGCAATAGTATCTATTTTACAGCAACGTTATTGGTGGCGTGGTTTATACAAACAAACCCGTAATTATGTACTTTTGTGTAACATTTGTCAACAGATTAAACCATCCTTGAAAACCTCAAATTTAGCTGAAAAAATCACCTTTTCTACACATTTTTGTGTGGGAAAGTTGTGGGATCACCGGGCTGACACAAATTTCCTACCGCCCAGCGTTCCACCAGGTCTCCCGATAAAAATGGTACCACACTTGTGTGGGTAGGCAAAGTGGCTGCAACAGGAAATGGCCCAAATCGTACTGTGGAGACTTCAAAATTACCTATCACAAAACAACCTGGTTTTGCAGGGGGGGGGGCACCTGGTTTTTTGGCCCCGGGCTCGCGGCCATCTAGGGAAACCTACAAAACCCACACATTTCTGAAAACTAGACACCCTGGGGAGTCCGATGAGGTATGGCTTGCGTGGATACCCCAGCGTTTCCCTACCCAGAATCCCCTGTAAACCTCCAAATTAGCTGAAAAAACCCAATTTTCCACATATTTTTGTGTGGAATCACCGTGCCGGCACAAATGTCCTACCCCACAGTGTTCCCCTCAGTCTTCCGAGTAAAATGATACCTCATTTGTGTGGGTGTCCAATACAGAATTGGCTAAAAAAGATTTTTTTTTTAAATGTAGCGCTTAGAATTCTCAGTGCTATACCCTTAATCCCTATGTTTTGGGCTCTTCACAGTCACAGGCCCTTGCCCCACCCACACAAGTGAGGTATCATTTTATTCGGGAGAACAAGGGGAACGCTGGGTGGTAGGATATTTTTGCCGGCATGGTGATCCCACGCAAAAAAGTGTGGGAAAAGTGATTTTTTTTCACCTAAATTTGAGGTTTGCAGGGGATTCTGGGTAGGGAAACGTTGGGGGATCCACGCAAGCCATACCTCATCGGACTCCCCCGGGTGTCTAGTTTTCATAAATGTGTGGGTTTGGTAGGTTTCCCTAGCTGGCCGCCGAGCACGGGGCCAAAAACCCAGGTGACCCCCCTTGCAAAACCAGGTTGTTTTGTGATAGGCAATTTTGATGTCTCCTCAATACGTTTTGGGCCCTTGCCTGTCGCAGATACTTGGGCCACCCACACGAGTGAGGCACCATTTTTATCGGGAGACCTGGGGGAACGCTGGGTGGTAGGAAATTTTTGTCAGCCCGGTGATCCCACAACTTTCCCACACAAAAATGTGTGGAAAAAGTGATTTTTTCAGCTAAATTTGAGGTTTGCAGGGGATTCTGGGTAGAGAAATGTTGGGGGATCCACGCAAGCCATACCTCATCGGACTCCCCCGGGTGTCTAGTTTTCAGAAATGTGTGGGTTTAGTAGGTTTCCCTAGCTGGCCGCCGAGCACGAGGCCAAAAACCCAGGTGACCCCCCTTGCAAAACCAGGTCGTTTTGTGATAGGCAATTTTGATGTCTCCTCAATACGTTTTGGGCCCTTGCCTGTCTCGGGTACTTGGGCCACCCACACGAGTGAGGCACCATTTTTATCGGGAGACCTGGGGGGACGCTGGGTGGTAGGAAATTTGTGTCAGCCCGGTGATCCCACAACTTTCCCAAATAAAAATGTGTGGAAAAAGTGATTTTTTCAGCTAAATTTGAGGTTTGCAGGAGATTCTGGGTAGGGAAACGTTGGGGGATCCACGCAAGCCATACCTCATCGGACTCCCCCGGGTGTCTAGTTTTCAGAAATGTGTGGGTTTGGTAGGTTTCCCTAGCTGGCCGCCGAGCACGGGGCCAAAAACCCAGGTGACCCCACTTGCAAAATCAGGTCGTTTTGTGATAGGCAATTTTGATGTCTCCTCAATACGTTTTGGGCCCTTGCCTGTCGCGGATACTTGGGCCACCCACACGAGTGAGGCACCATTTTTATCGGGAGACCTGGGGGAACGCTGGGTGGTAGGAAATTTGTGTCAGCCCAGTGATCCCACAACTTTCCCACACAAAAATGTGTGGAAAAAGTGATTTTTTCAGCTAAATTTGAGGTTTGCAGGAGATGTTGGGTAAAAAAAAGCCAGTGAGAGCCACGCAAGTCATTCACCCTTGTACTTCCCTCCTTGTCTACTACTCAAAAATGTGAAGGTTTGCCTAGGTGACGACTAAGCTGGGGCACAAAGTCCCCTGCTACCCATATTTACAAAAAAAGTCTTACAAAAGGCCATTAAACCGCCACAAATATAAATCTAACACTAATTTGATAAAGCTAATCCACCACTTACACTGGTTGGTTTTAGCACCTCCAGAAACGCTAGCTTCAAAGCACAAATACTTATCAAAGTATATAAATATTGAAGCCAAGCCTTCTGAAGGGGAGCCATAAAGCCACTTCAAGGCACCAACCACTTTATGGTCCAGTCAAACGCCATTCACGCACCACACACAAGACTTCCATACCGCCAGCCACGGGCCCAATCAACCAGATCACTTGCACTCACATAAACATACCGCGGCCATGCAAGGGCCCATCACATTCATATGCCACAAGACATAATGAGTTTGACTACATTTTACCACCTGTCAAGTCTCCCCCTCCTTCTTCCTGAACGTTACCGAACGCATGCAGAGTGAACCTTTACTAATGGCTCCCATGACAGCCACATGAGGCTCAGGAAGACATGTCTTTCATGCGCCTTTAGCGCACTCACTGTGCTAAATCCAACTCCTTCCAGTTTGTGGATGCAAGTAGGGGGGTGTCCAAGTATCCCTGTAGGCCATATCTCAAACTGAGCGAGCATATCTACCTTTGAAACTAAGGCAAACATGCTGGAAATTTTCAAAAGCTTTCTAAAGATAACATCATAAACTATGAAGAACGGATAAATGTGAAACACGGGTAGTCCGTGACAACGTAGCATATGTCTAATCCACCGTTATGTGCAGTGACTGTAATGCACTTATCATACAGCAAACTGACCACCTACTAAGTTCTAACGGAGGATGAACATGGCAAGCAGCATTGACCCATAAGTACCATAGTAAATTCAGTGCGAGTGTGGCAGCAATGGATTTGAATCCATGGGTGAAGATGAAGTCATGACGTGTATCTATACTACCTTTACTATCTGCCTTCTACCTTTGCAATATTCCTCGGAAAGCGCACCTACCGTAAGCTGTTCTAACCCGTTTATGTGTCTGTCCTCATCAGAGTCCTGACTAATCCTGTCTAATTGTCAAGAGACCCTATACTAATGCCTTCCATCTCTAGCTACTTGAAGCTTGAGAAAACATTTCTGTCACGTGCTATCAATGCTCTCACTGTGCTAAATCCAACTCCTTCCAGTTTGTGGATGCAAGTTGGGGGGTGTCCGAGTATCCCTGTAGGCCATATCTCGAACTGAGCGAGCATATCTACCTTTGAAAATAAGGCAAACATGCTGGAAATTTTCAAAAGCTTTCTTAAGAGAACATCATAAACTATGAAGAACGGTTGAATGTGAAACACGGGTACTCCGTGACAACATGGCGTATGTTCTGTCCACCAGTATGTGCAGCGTGGGGACTATAATGCACTTGTAAATTGGCAAACAGCACAACTACTACATTCTCAAAGCAGATAAAGGTGTTGAGAAGTCCATGATTTCCTGAAGTAGAGGAACAAATATTCTGCAGCTGCTTGCGTAGTGAAGGAGTGGCCCACAGACAGTAGGTATCCATTCACACCAATTGAAAGGTTTACCTATTGGCAGCTCCACCTCAGTCAATTTCCCAGTATTCTGCTTTAGTGTGAGACAACATAAAGCAAGTAGGAAAACAGAAGGCAGGCTTACTTGGGCACTGGGGACAGTAAACACGAGTCTCCTTCCTCTTTCCCTGCATCGAGCACACTTTACGACGACGACATGGTCGCTCCTTTTTGGGTGTTGCAGGAATTTTATCAGCAAAGTGTCGCTCCTGCAGCCTTGCCACGTCCTCCAGACTACATGAAGTGGAGGCTGCTGCTTCTGTAGCAGTGAGACTTTCAATCACAGACAACTGAAAGTCAAGGAAAGACATGAGTCTTCCTGTGGTGGTCTGACGATAAACAACATATGCATTGTATGTTGCCATCTGGATCAGGTGAGTAAACAGTTTCTTATACCAAGTGCGAGTTTTACGACTCGCATTGTATGGCTGAAGAACCTGGTCGTTCTTGTCCACTCCGCCCATGTACTTGTTGTAATCAAGTATACAGGTGGGCTTGTGGACTTCAGCCATCTGACCCTAAACCATGACAGGGGAAGTGCTCTCAGCATGAATTGTAGTGAGCACGTACATGTCACGCCTATCTGAGAACTTGACTGTGAGCAGTTCGTTGGAACGCAACCCAGTGCTCTGGGATTTCTGGAGCTTCTTGCAAACAAGCTCCTGCTGGAATCCTTTGCGGCGACAACGAATTGTACCGCAAGCCACGGTGCCAGCTTTGTAGAGCTCACTGAATAGCTCTAGTCCTGTACAGAAATTGTCCACATAAAGGTTATAACCTTTGTGAAAAAGTGGCTGGACAAGCTCCCATACGATCTTTCCTGTGACCCCTAGCGTGGGAGGGCAACCTACAGGGTTAAGAGTTGTGTCCTTCCCTGTATACACTCTCAAGCTGTACACATAGCCAGTCGAACGTTCACACAGCATGTACAGCTTGATGCCATAGCGAGCGTGTTTGCTCGGAATGTACTGCCTAAACAGCAGCCGCCCTTTATACAAGATCAAGGACTCATCAATGGCTATATTCTTTCAAGGAGTATAAACCTCTGGAAACCTGGCAGACAAATGTTCCACGACAGGCCGAATTTTGAACAACCTGTCATGGTCTGGATGGTCCCGGGGCAATGCAGCAGAATTGTCATTGAAATGCAGCATGCGTTGCAATAGCAAAAAACGATCTCTGCTCGTGTTTGGTGCGAAGATGGGGGTTAACCAAACCGTGCGAGTAGACCAGTTTGATAGCAAGGTTGGTTTATGCACTACCCCCATTTTAAGCGTGAGGCCCAAAAATATCTTCAACTCCCTTAAAGAAGTTGGAGTCCACTTGCGTGCCCTAGAATGAGGCCCAAGAGTGCCTCCATGCTCCCTCAGAAATTGTTCACCACGCAAATTTGTTTGCTGCACAATTTCATCAAGGAAGTCAACATCCACAAACAGATGGACGTAGTCAATTGGCAAAAAATTTGCCGTATCGACTTTACATCCAGCGTCACCAGTGAAAGGCGGAATTTGGGGCTGAACGAAATTGGGAGGCTGCCAAGACAGCGCTACGTCTGTGCTTGCGGCCGCACGTGCCTGCTCTCTGGGTTGCTCTAACCTGCTACTGGTGTCCCGCTGCACAGACTGTGCTGGCAAAGGGGGCAGCACTACTGACATCGTCTCCTTCAGAATCGCTGGAAGATGAGTCGTCGGATGGAACTGCGCCGACTGAAAAATCACTCCCAGATTCTGCTCCATTGTCCTCTCCCTCAGATGCTGTCTCAGTATCTGCTGTCTCAGTCTCTGATCCTGCCTCAGAGCTGGACTCCAGAACCAGACTTAGGGCCTGGGCAGCATTCATCCAACGATACGCCGTCTCTGCTAGTGTCTAAAACTATCCTTTTAAAACACTATCCTACGTAGAAGGCAGATAGGTTGTTGGTTTCAGAGTGTAGGTGGGTGTGTGCGTGAGTGAAGTGTTTAACAGTCAGTAATGACGAAGTCACCTTACCTTTCCTTTGCGAAATCCGTACGCTCTCCAAAAACACTACTTTACCTTGCCACATACCCATCATCACAGCCTTTAGCGCTGGTGGAAGCCAGTGCGACAATCATTTTGGCGCCCTCCCATGACTTTCAATAAATATCTGTTATTCAGCGCCAAGATGCCTACGGGTGAACGTGTGCTTTACAATTGCACACTATGACCTCCTTTGATTCCCTACCATCCAGCAAACGTGCCCCTCATCTCTCCATAGCCCCTCTCTCACATACATTTCATCTGTTTCAAAGTGTTTCTAATGCGTGGCTTTACTAATCCACTTAGCTAGCCACATAATACAGATCTGTTCTTTCCAGCATGCCCTCTGCATTACTTTATGGCGTCAAAACTGCCACTAGACAAAAGTCAGATATCTCTATGTAGCAGGAAATCATGTTTGTACTCTGCAGCAGTACCACACTTTACTGCCTTTCATGTAACTTCAAAGAGACTCATTATAGTTCTTTCACAGTCTCATATTTTCAGCACTGAGAAATCTCTCTGTAAATATATATATATATATATATATATATATATATATATATATATATATATATATTATAACCAATTGATTCCCAATGTCAGCGTGCTCAATACCTGGTGCAGGTAGCAACGGGTGGAATCCTTACCCGATATTTAAATTCAGAAACACAAAGGATGCCGCACTCCAGAGATAGGTTTCAGAGTTGCTTTATTTTCACCACCACTACCACCAGTGGTGGTGAAAATAAAGCAACTCTGAAACCAATCTCTGGAGCACTGCATCCTTTGTGCTTCTGAATATATAAATAAACATATATATATATATATAAGATTTTATCTCTACATATATGTATATATTTGTATCTATATACATCTATAGATACCCCCATTTTATATTTCTTGCCCAAAGTGCACAAAAAGACTGTTCCTATTCCTGGACACCCAATTATCTCAGCACAGAAAAGTTTGCTTGAAAATGTATCAAAATATGTGGACTATTTTTTACAGCCTCATGTAATGTCTCTACCATCTTATGTTAAGGACACTACTGATTTTTTAAGAATGATCAATGAGGTGACTTGGCATTCTAGTTATCTGCTGGTGGTTATGGATATTGAATCCTTATATACAAGCATTAACCCCCCGGACGGTATAGCTGCTGCTAAGCATTTTTTGGACAACAGGGATATTGGCATGAAGGAGCATAATCGTATGCTGATTGAAATGACGGAAATGTGTCTGTGTAATAACTATTTTTCTTTTGATCAGGTTATATATCAGCAGGGGGTGGCCATGGGGGCATGTTTCTCCCCCAGCTATTCATGTCTCCATGTTGGCTGGTGGGAGAAATGTGTCCTCATGACCCAACATAAGGACTTGTATAGACATGTTAAACATTACTGGCGGTACATAGATGATATCTGTTTAATTTGGGACGGAACAAGAGAAACTGCACTTGAGTTTGTCAAAGCCATCAATTCTAATGAACTAAACTTGAAATTTACTGCTACAATTGATGACAAATGTGTAGAATTCTTAGATGTTCTGGTATATATCAATGAGAACAGTATCCATACTAAACTCCATCGTAAACAAACTGCTGGTAATTCGATTTTACATGCAGAAAGTTCCCACCCCGTCACCTTATCAGTAGTATACCTTACGGCGAATTTGTGCGTATTCACCGAATTTGCAGTCTAGACACAGACGCACATACCTGTCAACAGGAGGCCCTCTCTAGATTTCTGGATAGAGGTTATAAGTTGTCCCAATTGACTATAGCATTGAAAAAAGCTAATGACCGTTCTCGAGAGGAATTGCTTGCACCCAAAGAATGTATTGCCTCTGCTGATGTAGTGCCTGATGATGACAATAATGCTGAAAAACGTAGTGTCAGACTTATAACCACTTTTAGTGTACAGGAACAGAAGATTCGTAAAATCATTTATTCGCAATGGCCAATTATACTTACTGACATTACACTAGGATCCATTTTACCTGCTTTACCAGACATCACATTCAGGAGGGCACCCTCGATGAGGGATGCCCTAGTAAAATCAAGTCCTGAAATTATTCCTAAAAGTACTTGGCTTGTCAGTAGGGGTTTCCATAAGTGTACTTCATGCTGGGCTTGCACTTTTGCAAGCAACTTAACACACTATGTGACGGCATTTAGCAACAAAAGAATAGAAATTATGGAATACCTCACTTGTCGCACCGAATTTGCTATTTACATTCTCCGGTGCACTTGTGGCCTTGCATACATAGGGAGCACTAAGCTCCCTGTACATAAACGAATCCTTCAGCATGTCAGGGCGAATGTGAATTCAGATTCTAGCTATCCAGTTGCCAGGCACTTTAAATTAGTCCATCAGAATAAATTGAAAGATCTGTCATATTCTGTTTTAGGCGCCGTTCCTATCCCCGGACGGGGAGGGAACCGAGAGAAAAGGCTTAGGCAACTGGAATCGCATTTCATCTTAGCCCTTGATACTAAAATGCCGAAAGGCATGAATACTAGCAAGGACATGCATAACTTCCTGTAATTAATTCATATCTATGACATTTTCTCGTGTAGTTTACCCATGTCTTTTTATAAGATCATGTGTATATATATGAATTTATGTTAATAGTCTGTGTTGTATCTTATGTGCTTACTTCTAGATAATTAATTTAATTGTGCTCGTATGAAACATATCTTAAACTGTTCGATAAATTTTGAAATTATATTTTTAGGATTTTTAGCACTGGCATTTTATTATTTAGGCTTAAATATATTATATGCTGCTATTTGAACCTATAGGATGCACAGCACTTATTTTGCACAAGTTTTGCACGTTTGCACTTTATTTGTTTTAGATGAGACTGGTTTTATGCATTTCAAGAGTGTGATCTTTTATTTGTTATTATTAGTTTTTATGGGATCGCTTTTAATACATGTACTGGTTGTTGCCATCATGAGTTTTAGTTACTGCAACTAGTTCTTTGATTAACTGACTCATTCAGTCTATATACAGGTTCGCCAAATGCTGAATAATGTATGAACATGTATATAGTCGTTATCTTCTATTCGACTTACATATATGAAATTTGAGTCCTTTTTGGTTATATGTACAATAATATTGCCTATATGTCATTTGATATATCCTATTTAGGAAATGTAAATAATTTTGCACTTGCACTTTATTTATTAGGTAGTAGCTGGTACAATTTAAGGACTGAGGAATAATTTTGCATTTGCATTTTATATGTATGTATGATTCATCGGCTTGTTTTAATTATCATGCACTTTGATGACCTGTTTTCAATGTAATCAATGACTAAGTAATCAGCAACTATTTTACTTGAATTTATCCAGTACTGTATTTTGCGTATTTGCACAAATTAGGTTTTCTTTTCATCTTAAATTTTGAAATATTATTTAACAGATTATGGGTCCACTCTGAAGTAATATGGAATCTTTGATACAGTTGCAGCTTCATTTGCTTATCAGTCTGTCTTTCATTTTCACGGTTGTCACATTTGTTTCTAAAGTTATTTGTGCACTTTTCGGTATTTTTTGTATTTAATGAGTTTCCTGATCACGAGACGCGTCATGTGATCAAGCTCGCGTGATGCGAGCGAAACGCGTCATGGCAGGCACTATGCCTGGTTATTCTGTGGAGATTATGTCGGAATAAATTTCACTGCTTTTGCACATTACAACGCTGTTGTGATTATTTTTTGGAGCGCAACGAGGTCCATGCCTGGGTTTCCTGTTGGAGAGTGTCAGGCCAGGGTTTGGAGTTTGATATATAGATACATATATACATATAGATGTATATAGATACATATATATCTTTCTCTCTGTAGACGACTTATGTATATATATGTATCAATATACACATATATATGTAGATGGATACATATATATACATATATCATCTACAGAGAGAAAGAGACTCTCCCTCTCTCTCTGTCTCTATATATGTATATATATATATATATATATATATATATATATATATATTATCTACTGGCGGTCGCCAGTAGATAGTTATAGTTAGGACCTAGTTTCCATAGGAAACTCGTTTTTTGTTTTCTCAATATCTTTGGCGCCGGTTGACGAATCTTCGCGAAATTTTCAAAACTCGTAGCCCGCTCCGGTCAGCTCCTGTCTTGAAAGTTTCGGGGTGATTCGGCAAGCGGGGGCCGAGAAAAAAGGGGGGTCCCAAAACGTGTTTTCTCCATGTTATTTCCCATAGGAAACTTCAGACACAACTACAGCCCGAACTGCTGAACGGAATTACACCAAATTTGGCAAAAAGGTAGCCCTTGGTTCAGAAAGAGACCTTTTTGTTAAATGGTGTAAATCCGTTCAGTAGTGCCTGAGAAATTCAAAAAATAGAGGTCAAAAAATCAATTTCCCATAGGAAAGTTTAGACACGGTTACAGCTTGAACTGCTGAACGGAATTACACCAAATTTGGCAAAAAGGTAGTGCTTGGTTCAGAAAGCGCCTTTTTTTTAAATGGTGTAAATCCGTTCAGTAGTTGCCGAGAAAATCAAAAAATAAAAGTTTCGATATATAGAGGCACGGAGGATCCGCGCACCCTCCCGACCACGAGCTTTATTCTAATTGGCTGTCAACACTCCAAACCAGGAAGTGTTGGCAGCCATCTTGTGACTCAGTGGAACCGAGTCACAAAAAATCAGAATAAAAAACGCGAAAAAAAAGAAAAGGGGGCAGGGTAGAAACACCCTGACCCCCTAGGCCTGCTTAGGGGGTCCCACAAGGACCCCCAGGGCCCAAAAAAAAGCATTTTTTTTTTTAAATCGGCAAAATGCGCGCCGGATCCGGCCGCGAAACAACAAAAAACGAAGCGCAGCCTCCCGCGCTTCGTTATTATTTAGCCCCTGGGTGGGCCAAGTCCCGGGGGCAATGTTAAGGGGGCCCCCCAGCCCCGGGGACCACCACCCCCGGGCTTTCTTTACATATTTGCGGGGGGGCACATGGCCCCCCGCAGCCCAGGGGACCGCCACCCCCGGGGCTTGTATTTTAAATGGTGGGGGGGGCCTCCAAGGCCCTCCCAAGCCCCGGGGACCGCCACCCCCCGGGGCTTTTCTTAAATATTTGCGGGGGGCACATGGCCCCCCGCCACCCCCCGGGGCTTGTTTTTTTTAAAAATAGAGAACCTGTGTGGGGGGGCTCGAGCCCCCCCACACGCCCCGGGGACCGCCACCTCCCCGGAGCACTAACTATGTAAATTCAGGGGTCCGTTACGGACCCCCGAGCCCCGGGGACCACCACCTCCCCGGGGCTTTGCCAATGTTGGGAGGGGGGCCGCGCGGCCCCCCTCCTGGAGCCCGTGATGGCCCTGGGGACCGCCACCCCCCAGGGTCGGCTCCTGCAGTGTCCCGGGGTGCCCATCCCCGAATCACTGCTGTTTGCAATGACAGGGCGGGAGCCGCGCGGCTCCCGCCCTGTCATTGCAAACTGCTTGCTTCATTGAAGCGAGAGCAGGGAAACCTGCTCTCGCTTCAATGAAGCAAGCAGATTGCTTTTCGCAGACGGGGAGCTGCATGTCAGCAGCTCCCCATGTGGAAAAGCAATGCCGGCTCCCGCAGGACGCGGGGAGCCGGCGGGACCGTGGGGGCATTGGGGCTCCCCCCACGGTCCCCAACGGATAGGGCCTGCCCCGGGGGATGGGGTCCCCGGGGCTAGAAGTGGCCCGGGAGGGGGGCCACGCGGCCCCCCTCCCTGTGTATTAAAAAAAAGAAAAAAGGAGAGGCCAGGCCCCGGGGATGGGGTCCCCGGGGCCATATTTGGCCTGAGGAGGGGGGCCACGCAGCCCCCCTCACAAAAATAAAATAAAAAAGGATGGCCAGACCCCGGGGGATGGGGTCCCCGGGGCCAGAAGTGGCCCGGAAGGGGGGCCACGCGGCCCCCTCCCACCCAAAAAAATTATTAAATAAAGGCGGGCCCCGGGGATTGGGTCCCGGGGCCAATAGAGGCCTTAGGAGGGGGCCATGCAGCCCCCTTCCTATAAAAACAATATGTGTGGCCATGCCCCGGGGATGGGGTCCCCGGGGCCGGAATTGCCACGGGAGGGGGCCCACGCGGCCCCCTCCCATTTACATTTTTTTTTTTTTTTAAGGGCAGACCAGGCCCTGGGGGATGGGGTCCCCAGGGCACAAAAAAGGCAAGAGAAGGGGGCCACACAGCCCCCCTTCTTAAAAAAAAAAAAAAAAAGCCGGCATCGCGGCTAGGCCCCGCCCCCTCCCTGCAACACTAAGCAAACGCGCAACCTGGCGCGTTTAAAGTTGGGGAATTAATTCCCCTTGAATACTGAGGGCCCTGGGGGCCAACTAGCCCACCAGGTACCACCAGTATGCGCCAGGAGCTGCGTTGCAGAGAGGTGTTCAGAGGCCACGCCCCTTTACACCTCTCTGCAACGCAGCTCTGTGGCGCTTACTGGAGGTACCTGGTGGGCTAGTTGGACCCCAGGGACCCTCAGGATTCATGGGGACTTAATCCCCCAACTTAAAACGCGCCACAGGGCGCGTTTGCACAGTGGTGAAGGGAGGGGGCGGGGCCTGAGGTGACATGTGTGCAAACACGCCCGGGGGCGCGCGTTAAGTTGGGGAATTAATTCCTCTTCAATCCTGAGGGTCCCTGGGGTCCAACTAGCCCACCACTTACCTCCAGTAAGCGCCACAGAGCTGCGTTGCAGAGTGGTGTATAAAGGAGCGTGGCCTGGGCCACCTCTCTGCAACGCAGCGCAGTGGCGCTTACTGGAGGTACCTGGTGGGCTAGTTGGCCCCCAGGGACCCTCAGGATTGAAGAGGAATTAATTCCCCAACTTAAAACGCGCCACAGGGCGTGTTTGCACACATGTCACCTCAGGCCCCGCCCCCTCCCTTCACCACTGTGCAAAACGCGCCCCCTGGCGCGTTGTAAGTTGGGGAATTAATTCCCCTTGAATACTGAGGGTCCCTGGGGGCCAACTAGCCCACCAGGTACCTCCAGTATGCGTCAGGGAGCTGCCTTGCACAGAGGTGTTCAGAGGCCACGCCCCTTTTTACACTCTCTGCAACGCAGCTTTGTGGCGCTTACTGGAGGTACCTGGTGGGCTAGTTGGACCCCAGGGACCCTCAGGATTCAAGGGGACTTAATCCCCCAACTCAAAATGCGCCACGGGGCGCGTTTGCACAGTGGTGAAGGGAAGGGGCGGGGCCTGAGGTGACATGTGTGCAAACACGCCCTGTGGCGCGTTTTAAGTTGGGGAATTAATTCCTCTTCAATCCTGAGGGCCCCTGGGGGACAACTAGCCCACCAGGTATCTCCAGTAAGCGCCACAGGCCTGCGTTGCAGAGAGGTGGTCCAGGCCACACCCTTTTACACCTCTCTGCAACGCAGCTCTGTGGCGCTTACTGGAGGTACCTCGTGGGCTAGTTGGACCCCAGGGACCCTCAGGATTCAAGGGGACTTAATCTCCCAACTTAAAACGGCCACAGGGCTTGTTTGCACACATGTCACCTCAGGCCCCCCCTCCCTTCACCACTGTGCAAACGCGCCCCGTGGCGCGTTTTAAGAGGAAGTTTTAATCCCCCTGCCCTATTATGTACTAGGGCCTTACAGAGGAGGTCATGCTAATCACAGGGGTACCCCAACGCATAGTGTTCCCTAGTGTATGTAGGTGCTTTCACTGTATTCTAAGTGTCTTTTAGCATAGCACTGGCTCTAGGCCTGGTTAGTCCGAGTCAGTTACCACCAGTACCCGTCTGAAACAGTTGTGGGCACAGGATGATTTTGCAACAAGGCCTCTTTCTGCTCCTCTGTTGGTTCTTTCTGCACATGCCTTGCTTCTTCCTGCACTTTTCTTCGTCTTTGTGGACTTCTGTTGCTTCTTTCTGCATTTCTTTTGCTTCTTTCTGTGCGTTTTTTCTTCTTTCTTCACATGTCCTACCTCTGTAGGCATAGTTAGAAACTAGCATTTAAAAAACCTTTGAAATTCACTTAAAAACCATAGGTTTCAGGCACGTTATAGTTAGAAATTAGCATTTAAAAAACCTTTGAAATTCACTGAAAAAACCATAGGTTTCAGCCACGTTATAGTTAGAAATTAGCATTTAAAAAACCTTAGAAATTCACTGAAAAAACCATAGGTTTCAGGGGCGTTATAGTTAGTTGGACATTTCACTCGTACAAAACCAGTGAAATTCCCCGTTATAGTTAGTTCAGCTAACTATAACTCGCGCCCCGCAATGCACTGCTGATGACGTCACATATTACATCACTCATGACATGGTCAGTGACATCACTGATGACATCACTGATGACATCTCAAATGACATCACTGATGACATCATCCAGTGACTTTGTGTTTCTGTAAAGTTTAAATATGTTTAATATATATAGGGAAAGGCGTATTGAAGAATGAGTGGGTGTATAAGTGTCTGAATGGATGATTTAGTAGGTGCGTGACTGAGTCTATAAGTGAGTGATTAAATGTATCTTACTGAATGCATGGGTTAGTGACTAAACTGTGTGAATGTCTGTATCCGTCTGTCTGTTGGTGTGTAAGCGGCTGCATGGGTTTGTGAATAGCTACATGAGTGTCTATATGAGTTATTGATTGGTTGTGTGAGTATCTGTATGGGTGCCTGGGTGTTTGTGTGGGTGGGGTGTGTGTGACTCTGTGCATAGAGGTGTGAGTGGGTGATTCACTGGGTGCATGGTTTCAAGAGTGCATCTGTGATGGACTGTATGGGTGCCTGAGTGTGTGTATGGGTGTGTTAGTGAGTGAATGTATATCTCAGTGGTACATGTGTGAGTAACTACATATGTGAAAGGCAGTATATATGTGTGTTAGAGTATTTAAATGGCTATAAGTGAGAGTGTGTGATTGTGAGAGTGGCTGTATGGATGAGTGTGTGCTTGTATCAGTGATTGTATAAGAGCGTAAGAATGTGCTAGTATTTGTATGAGTAAGTGAGCTGGTGTGTGTATAACTGTATAGGTGAGTAAATGGGAGTGTGATTAATTATTTGCATGACTGACTAGGTGTGTGAGTACCTCTATGGATGAGTGGCGGTGTGTGAGTGTCTATATAGGTGTATGAGTGCATATGATAGTCCTGTACTGAGTGACCGTAAGTTTGAGTGACTGTACGGGTGAGTGAGTGGATGTGTGTGTAGACCTAAGAATCAGTGAGTGGGTATGTAGTTATTGGTGTTGGAGTGTCTATGGTTTTGAGAATGGCAGTCTGTAATTTAGAGTGGGTGTATCAAAGGTTATATTAGGGTGTGAGAAGATGCATCAAATTATCACATGGATGATGTCATCAGTGATGTCATCAGTGATGTCATTTGAGATGTCATCAGTGATGTCACTGACCATGTCATGAGTGATGTAATATGTGACGTCATCAGCAGTGCATTGCGGGGCGCGAGTTATAGTTAGCTGAACTAACTATAACGGGGAATTTCACTGGTTTTGTACGAGTGAAATGTCCAACTAACTATAACGCCCCTGAAACCTATGGTTTTTTCAGTGAAAATATATATATATATATATATATATATATATATAAAGAAAGAGAGATCTCTCTTTCTCTATTTTTTTTTAATAGTTATGGCTACCCTGGGGCCATTGTGGCCCCCACGGAAAGCACGGGACTATAGAAAAAAAAAATTGCCCCCGCAGGGGGTAGGCCACTGAGCAGGAGGACCGACCCCCTGTTAATATCGCCGGCCATTATTATTTATTTTTTAATTTCAATTTTTTTTATTTTTTTTATTTTGGGGGGCGATCACGCCCCCTCCAGGGAAAGCCAAAGTATTTTTTAATTAAATATATGCCCCCAAGGGGAGGGGCCGACCCATTTCCACGAGGGCCGACCCCCCCCCAAAGACATCCCTGGTGTCTAGTGGGGTTTCCTGGCCGTGGATCGCAGCGCTGCCACGATCCACGGCCAGGAAACCCTTTCAGGAAGGCCTCGTTTGAAAGGGGAGACTCTCCTCTTTCAAACGAGGCCTCCCTGAAAGCTGGGGAGGCCGTTTTCGGCCTGATTTCCCCATCGGAGTCGAGTGCGGCCTTACCTGCGGCTGTCCTCGGCTCTGGTGGGGAAATCAGTGACGTCAGATCGCCTCGCGGCGCGCTGACGTCACAGATGGGCGGGAGGGGGCGCGGGGGAGACGCGGAAAGCCTTCTGCATCTCCCCTAGGGGAAATTTTTAAAAAAACAATCTCTGGTGCTTTGCACCGGAGGATTAAATGGACGTGCGCCGCACCAGGGAGGTAGTGCTTGCGTCAGCCATTGGCCGACGCAAGCACCAAAAGGGTTAATTATCAAAACAGATAAATAAAAGGCATTGCCATTTACAATGCCAATAGGTTAATCTCTCGAAAATGCGAGACCTACTGCATTGCAAATGCTTGTTTGAAGTTTAACAGGAAGCATTGGTACTCTGGACCACAGTCTCCTCTTAAACAAACATTTTTTTACATTCATAAAGGGGAAAAAGACCCCCTTCTGTTTTGCGAATGGGTTCCCACCTCCTTTGAGGTGTCAGTAAAAAAACGATCAATGTTTTGCGACCGGATTTTGGTCACATACACTGATACATTAGATACAAATTCAGTTTTTGGAAGGAATGCGATGCCCTAAATGCGCCACTTTATAAAATATACCAGCCCATCACATGAAGTCTGTAGTCTGCATAAATGGTCAAACCTCGAACGCTACCAAAATAAACAGGGGTACCAGAGGGGTCCCCTTTGTCATCCCTTCTATTGACTGTCACGGTGGATCTCCTCCTGTGCGCTCTAAGAGAGCTAGACGCTCATCAGAGAACATATGTGAGAGGCAGACAACTCATTGGGCAGATGTATCAAAGGGTTTTACCCATTCTGTGTCTTTGGGAAAATGTGTTCATGCATATGGCCCATTGTCTCTTTACATGCTGATGTTGTTAAGATATTTATTCAACACCCAGCAGACAATGCTAACCATATAGCACGGGAGACCATTCTCCTTGGTGGTTTCTCTGGCTTATGCATCTACTGGGATAAATCTGAACTTTTACCGCTGACCAAAGCAGCAGAGCTGTTCAGATGAGATTATCCCAAGGCTGTGGAGAGCACCTTTATCAAAAACTTGAAGGTCCATATAATAGCTTTTTTCGTAAAACTGATTGTGGAGAGGAATAAGGTCACTGGTAATCTGGGAGAAGCTTACCCGACCTATGGAGGTGTTGGTTCCCTGATACCTGTACTGTCTGGTGGCCCAAGAACATTACTGGAACCACCCCTTCCCCACTGCAAGCACAAGGTGATAGAAAGCCGAATCACAGTGGAGGGTACACTGGAAACAGCAATATGCGCTAGGCCTCACTGCATGCAGGGAGAAATGCAGTGAACTCCATGCTGCAGGCATGGAAAAGCATAGCTCCACTTCTTGAATTAACACCCATCTGCTCCCCAGTAAACATGGTACGAGACAATACACACCTACAGCCCACACTTGAAAGAGGGGTGCAGACTATACTAAACAGGCACTGGCAGAGCCAATAGGTCTTGCCTAAAAGAGATCTATTGGTTTTGTCAAACTTTTTTGGCTTTGTTTTGTGGTGGGAGCGGTGCGGATGGGACAGGTCAAGCAACAACGGGTGGGAGAGGGGTGGTGGAAAGTGTCATGGGTCAATCAAAAACAGGGGGGAGAGGGAAGCAACAACGCGCAAGCAACGACGCAGGAGCAGGCATTTGGCAAGCAAAAACAATGGGCTAGAAATGATGCGGAAAGGGGAGGTGGAAGCAACACCAGAGCAATAATGACAGGCAAGCGACAATAGGTAAGCATAGGCGTAGGAGGTGGGATGAGGGAAGAAGAAAAAAGTACCTCAATCCCAGCAAGACCAGCAGCAGGACACTAATCAACAAAACAAAACCAACAACAATTAGAACTTGGTCCACGCTCCACAGAAAGGAGAAACAAAGAAAAAGTGAAACAAGCACACGCTGACCAACCAGGAGCCAGCAAATAAGTGACAATTAAGACAACGAGCGGTAAGCAATGGGTGAGATCTAACCCCGCTTTAAGCTAACACAAAATGTCTTGGAAGTGACAGCACATGCGCAGTCCCAGGGAAATCCTACTGAAGGGAAGGGGTCTAAACTTAGATAGGATAGCATATCCTGAGGTCCCCCATGGATTATTTCCATTCATTGTAGGGTTTCTATCTTTAACAAACCTTTCATTACCCAACCCTGCTCTGACTCTGCCCTTGAGCGCCATGAAAGAATGTGTATTACTGAGCACCACTCAGCAATGTAATGTTCTCATTTGCAGCTTAAGTGCAGCTGTCTTTATCCAAAAGTGGGCTACCTCAACAATTTGTATTTGGTACAAAGAGGCACCTAGTGTTTGTAGGTTGTGTAAAGCTCCCAAATACAGAAAGAGAGACGGAGAGAGAGAGTTTTTCAAGGCATGTCTATACCATAAAAGTGGTTATTTTAGGAGCGTTTATATGTTTTCACATTGACTTTACTCATTACAGAGACTCCCTTTGACGTAGTCTTTTTACGGTTTACTTTTAAGAAAAAGCACTACAAACACAAAATGGAGAAAGCTCAGATACTTAAGAAATGATGTGCTGGTACATGTTTGCCAGGAGCAGAAAGGGTTAATGGATGGGTTTTTCTATTTACTAAAAGGGAATTCTGGGCATCTCAGTTACAGGTTCACTACTGACATTCTATTACAGATAGAAAAAAATCATTCTTGCAGTAAAAACAATAACACAATAAATACAGCTGTGTGGATCAGACAACTAAAATGTAAAAAAATATATTGACATGCATTGGCAATGCCAATAGGTCTGGCTTTAAAAGAATGTTGTATGGTAATGTGAAACACTATACACTCCCTTGCTCTGTGCTAAGACCTGTATGTTAAGCAGTCCACCCCCAGCTCCCATTTTGTGTTAGCAAGTGAGTGAAACCAGCCCCCCTTTCCCCCCTCCAGCAAGAGGGATATTCTACATCAGAGAGAGAACAGAGGGTGCTCTGAGACAGCAGTAATCTGCTGTGAGCTGTTTAAAATGTGTTTTATAGGGATTGTGCACTTCGTTTTTGGCTAGGAGAGTGAGTAAAGTTTTATACAAACAGTATTGTTAAAGGACACATTTTGTTAGGCCCTTACCTGCAGAAGTCCAAAGAGTGGATTGAGCCTGTCTGTCTAAGGACTAGGGCTTCCTGTGTGATTGGTTGCTGGGACTAGGGCTAGGGTTAGGCTTTCTATTGGAAGTATCGATTAGGGCTTCTTATGTGATTGGTTGCTGGATTAGGTGTGGGACTAAGACTAGGGTTGAGCTTTTTATTGGAAGTAGGGACTAGGGTTTCCTGTGTCATTGGCTGCTGGGATTAGGGTTGGGACTACTGCTAGGGCACGGGCCTCTATTGGACATAGAGATTAAGGTTTTTGAACCTGATTGAGTGCTTGGACTAGGGCTATGATTGGCTGTAAGGTCCTGGTGTCCTATTGGTTCTAGATATTAGGGCTGGTGTTGTGATTGGACAGTGTTAGGGCTAGGGTTCCCATTGGCTGAAGGGGTCACCTGACTACTAGGGCTATAAAAGGCCAAGGCTTAGGGCATCTCAGCCCGGGCGTCAAGGCTAAGGGCGGAGAGGACAAGGGCAGTTGCCTGTTTGAGCCTGTTCGAGACTGGTCGGGACCAGGACCAGAAATGATGCCCATTTTCCCATCAGTAATACCCACCCTTCACCATCCACATCCACAAACAGAGTAATAAACTCACATGAAATGTACACCACACACCTACTACAAACAAACCCTTTGCACAAATCAATGTACCAGCATACACTGCTAAACCACACAAACCACATCTATACACCCTTCTATCCCAGCTACCACACATTTCCACCATCACCTACAAACAGTACACAACTCTATCCTATACCACGAACCAATCCACTCATCACCAACACAACCCCATTCCACACCATACTTAACTACACCCCATCCAGACACACACTCCCTGCTCTAATTACTCCTAACATACCCCCTTTTATCACTAACAACCCCATACTCAGCCTTCCACCATTTGTCCAACCAACACCCTCCTCTTCCTTCTACCATAATAACACAAACACACAACACATACACTGCACGGCACCACACATTTTAACTCTTGCAACAAACCAGTCTAAGACAAACACTCTTACCTCTACTTCATTACCTCCTACACACAACATACACTCTACTCATAAACACATCACCACCCCCTCTACCTTACAACTTCCACTCGCAAACAATACTATACAAACAAATCCATCTCATGAAACAAATACGCCAGCACCTCTTTTCACTACTCCTCAAAAACAAAACATATCATGCACACCAGCACAACAAAATTTCTCAAGCACAACACCTCATAATACTTACCGTCACAAAATACAAACATACACCCACCTTTCAAACTACACAAAGGAACAAACTCCAATGCAAAACTTTCTCTCTTGCACCACACCTAACACACATACAGCAACCCAGCAACTCTCTTCCAACCGCCTCTTGGACAATTTAGAGCCTTACTACATGACCCACATGCTGCACCACCACCCCTGACTCATACACCTTCAGCCCTAAACACGCGCAAACAATATAACCAACGTACCACACCTCACAACTTCGCTTCTCCGTGTCTACTGCACAACAATGTTACAACACAGTGTACCAACTCACTCTCAAACACCGTCTCCACCACCTACACACGCAGACCGATCAAAATGCCTTCTCAGCCTGCTGGACGAGGAACACGATACAGAACAGCTACATGATTGCTATCCTAATACAGCTAATACCAGCACTAAAAACACACCTGCTACAAACCCACACAATACTGATCACTCCTCTACAAAACAAAGTCTCACTATCACCAAAGCCCATTCTCTAAACTGTCTACTAATAAATGCTCAATCGCTCTCTAAAAACAAACATCACATCTACGACCTTCTCACCGATGCAAAACCAGACATACTATTCATAACTGAATCATGGCTGGGAGATGATATGGCTCCAGTCCTGCATGAAGCCATTCCTCTAGGCTATCAAATGATCACCCAAAATCGTATAGGCAAAAAAGGAGGTGGTCGAGCTGTTGTGTTCAAGCAAACATTACATATCACTAAAGTTGACGACATCTCCATAAAGAATTGTGAGGCTCTTCTCACCAGATGCAATCCTACACCGTCTTCCACCTGTAACTTACTGCTCCTTTACAGACCTCCACCTAGCAAGGCGACATTCCCAGAAGCACTTCTAGACACAGTTTCAAACCTGATAACAATACACTCCAACCTATGTGTTCTGGGTGACCTCAACATTTGGTTTGACAAACCCAATATGACCCATCCAAAAACAATAATCACTGGCCTAGACGCACTGAACCTGCATCAGATTGTCCACACACATCGCTGGACATATCCTAGATGTCATTTTTGCTAATACCGAACTAGTTACCTTTCAAACTATAACTCCGGTCACATGGTCAGACCACCATTTGCTTGCTTTCCAATATAAAACAACACTAAGCGACTCATCTAAAACTGCCTTGCATGCATCCATCTATCGACCATGGAACAAACTCAATTTGGAACACTTAGAAACGCAACTAACATCCAGTACAGATCTGGAAACAATAAATTCTGTTAAAAAACTATATGAGTGGCTACAGGAAGCTTTTGACATCCTGATACCACTCAAAACCACACAACAGAACAAAAAGAAAAAAGCGCCTTGGAGAAATATAGAGATAAAAGACATAAAACAACAAATTAGAAAGCTGCAACGTACCTGGCTCAAAACAAACGCCAAACAAGACAAACTTCACCTACAGAAAATTAACAGATTATACAAGTCAGCTATTAAAAAGCTAAGAAAAGGTACTATTCAGACAGAATTCAAAATGCTAAATGTGTAAATAAAGAATTCTATAAAATACTCAATGAATTTCGTAAACCAAATTGCCTAGAAGGAACTCATCCTGTTACTCAAGATTTCACAGACAAACTGGCAAATCATTACACGGACAAAGCAGACACGTTGGACTCGTACTTCAACAGAGACAAAGCACCAGCACTAAACCTTTTACAAAACAACAATCCAAGAATACTCTAACCCAGCCTCTCCGTTCCTTCCAACACATCTCACACAATGAATTTATGGACCTGGTCAAAGCAAGCAGGCCTGCCGGCAGCCCTTCTGACCCGTGTCCACCGCAAACTTTCAAGACAATTCTTTTAACAACCTCTGCTGCCACTCCGGTAAGAAGTATCATCAACGATTCCTTAACTACCGGAATATTTCCAGAAGAACTCAAAAAGTCATACATACGCCCTTTACTGAAGAAAAGAAACTTGGACCAGCTGAACCCTGACAACTACAGACCCATTACAAATGGACCTTTTCTGGGCAAACTGATAGGAAGAGCAGCGTTCGCCCAGATGTCACAATTCATTGAAGAGAATGCCATACTTTCGAACTCCCAAACAGGATTCCGTCCGGGAAGAGTGTAGTATATGGCTTTAAGGTAAGCTTGTTCTTTGTATTAGAATATTAGCGACAATCTAGAATTATAGAATGTATTGTGCTATGACGTGTATTTGAGTTGAGATATACTGAAGAAGCCGTTCGTGCTGGATGTGTTTGCCTGTATGCGGGGGCTGTAATAAAGAATCCAACTTATCCATTTATCTTGTGAAGTGGATTTATTTGAGGATGCAACATCGATTTGGCGACGAGGATGATCAGCCCCCTGCCAACTAATGAAAACACAAAGAAAAGCAAAATTTCGAACTTCAACCGAGGATCCTATTTCTACAAATCTCCAAGTTCTGAGCCGCTACATAAAAGGGAACAAGAACGGAACAATTACGGACAACTCAGAAATATCGTGAGTTTAGTTTATTGTATTCCTTTCCCTGCAGTATTGAAGGCGTTACTTGCTCTAAACTGCTTTGCCTCGAGCAAGTCACTAACGCGAGCGCTTACAACTGCTTTACCACGCGCAGGTTACCAACGCTAGCGCTGTTTACCTTCGAATCGCCTCCAACTGAGTTCCACGAGCTGCATACCAGACGCGTGGACACTAAGCAACAGTATCGCACATCTGCGTCCTACGCTCGCAACACGCTAATGACATAGCGCGTAAACTTCGAGGTCACGCAGCGCGACCCCAGCGGCCATTTTCTATTAAAAAAAAAAAAGTTTTTTTTTTACTTTATTTAACGAGCACTTTGTTCTCAGCGCTCTACAAGTTACAAGCTACAAAGTTTCCTCGTGTTCAGGTGAGCTCCGCATTTCACATTGACTGGAGCACTGCATTACAGTAAGATTTATTAGTACTTTACAACTTATTTACATTTAAGCTACTATCAATCCAATATGGATAGAGAATCCAGCACAGTTTCTACAGCAGGTAATGGTACACAATGTTCAAGTGTTAGCATTACCCTTAGTAATCCAAAAGAATTTTTAACCAACCCAGGAGAACCTACTGTGAAATGGCAAGAGTGGAAAGAATATTTTATAAATTATATCGCCACTCTTGAAGACAACGGAACTGTCATGTCTCCTGAAAGGAAAAAAAGAATCCTAATGCATTGTTTAGGACCTGAAGGTCTCAGAGTATACAATCAAATGCAGAAGATTGAAAGGAGTGGTGATGTTGATGTTTTTAAGTGCGCTATAGCTGACCTTGACGACCATTATTCACCAATCGTGTGTGCAGCAGTATCTAGACGCACTTTCTACAAACGTAAACAAGATACCAATGAATCCATTGAAGATTACGTTTCGGCTTTACAAAATTTAGCTATTAAATGCAAATTTGGTTCCTTACATGACGATATGATCAGAGATCAGATTGTCATGTGCACTAAAAATAAAAGTATCCAGGACAAACTATGGATTGAAGGTGAAGCGAGTCTCAGAGACATTATTACACTGGTTAAGAAGGCAGAACTGTCTGAAAGATGCGCGAAGGCAGTATCTCTTTCTTTTTTTTTTTTTTCTTTTTTTTTTTTTTTATTAACAAAAGTCATTATACAAAAAATAAAAGAACCATTTCAAGCTTGTCCTGCCCCCTTCCCACCCACAGCCCCCCATGTCTAAAAGAACAACAGGGTAGAGATATAGTGGTGAGTGAACTGATACATCATTACAATATTCAGGATTTTCAAAAATTAATGAAACAGTGATTAAAGGGAAGAGAAAAAGATATATACATATATACACAATAACATTATATCAACTTTAGATTTGTTAACATTATAATATATTAGATATGATCGTCTTAGTCCTGCCCATCGAAAAGAATAAACATAGAATTATATTCAAGCAATAAATCTCCTAAAATTCCATCAACGTAGATTTTCCCAGAGAGAAAGAAAAAAGAGAAAAAAAAAAAAAAGGAGAAGAAAGAGAGGAAAAAAACCAAAAAAAACCAAACACAAAACATATTGCTCTTGTTTCGTGTAACCCCATTATGGCTATTTATCTAAGCCAAACAGATATAGGTTGCCAGATAGCGAGACCCCTTTTTTTTCCTCGATTTCCCTTTTTAGAAAAAATGGCCTTTTCCAAATGATATATAGAAATCAGTCGAGCAAGCCAATGAGAAAATAATGGAGGATTAGGGTCCTTCCAAGATGAAGCTATACATAAACGTAAAATCGTCATGGCAACATAAATAAAAGCTCCTCCATTATTTCTGCTAATCTTTTCTTGGATACCTAACAAAATAATCATAGGAGTTAACTGAATTTCCTGATAGAGAACTTTATTAAAAAAGTCTTGTATCTGATCCAGTAATGGCGTAAGTTGGGGACACGTGGCAAACATATGTGTTGAATCTGCCCCAAATTCTGAGCACCTCGGACATAACGTTCCAGCTCCTGTTCCCCATTTAGCGACTCTACTAGGTGTAATATATAAAAAAAAAGCAGTTTTATAAAATTGTGCCTGTAACTTAGCAGAAAGTAGATCGCTCTTGGCAGATTGCACAGCCTTATTAAAGATATTATGAGGTATATTCAGTTTCTGTTGCCATTTATTGGCAATAATAAGCATGTCATCAGACATCAAGCTGACTAATATTTTGTATAGGTAACCTATCCTTGGTAAGGTGGAACTTCTTAATTTATCAATAAGGTCCACCTTGGAAAACCCGGCAATTCCCCAGTCTTACGAGTCAGGAAGTCTCTTATTGCCATGTATTTAAAGGATTCCTGATCTCCCAAATGGAATTCGGTTTTAAGTGTACCATATGTTTTTATACCATCAGAAGTTATTAGATCCCCCATTTTCAATATTCCAGCTAGATGCCATTCACGTAGGTAAGAAGCACCGAAGATTGCTGGTAAGTTAGGATTATTATTGAAAGGGGAGTAATAATTCAAATTGCCCAATCCAAAAGTTTTACGAATATTGACAAAAACCTTATAGACGCTCATTAGAGTCTTGAATCTTACCCTTTTAAAATACCCAAAGGAGAGCTGCCGCCAGAGACATCCGGGAGTCTCTGCTCCTAAAAGTAATTGAAAAGGCGATGGTAGGCCTTCCATAGAAGTAGATATATCATCTTGAAGCAACACCACGCTATATTGCATAACAGAAGCCCAATAGTAAAATCTTAAATTTGGTAATGCCCAACCCCCTTTCACGAGGGAGAGAAAGTAATTTGAAGGCGCGTCTTGGTCTGGAGTATGCCCAAATGAATTCGGAGAAGATTTGATTAAATTTCCATAACATTATTTTGCTTATTTCTAAAGGAATAGCCCTGAAAAAATATAAGAGTTTGGGAAAATAGGACATCTTTATAACATTACATCTCCCGACCATAGTAAGATGCAGGTTATTAATGCGCTTAAGCGCTCGTTTAGTCTCGGTGGCCAATGGGATCAGATTTTCCTCCACTATCTTGATCAACATTAGCAGTTAAGGTGACCCCAAGATATTTCGCGGATTGGACCACCCTACAGTCTGACCAGTCAATTTGATTGTTAATAATGATCTGGGTTTTCCCTTGATTAAGGGCATATCCTGAGATCTTCCCAAACCTTTCAGCCTCTTGTTCTAAGGCAATAATAGCGCTCCGAGGGTCGGGAGTCACGATCGCCAAGTCATCGGCATAAGCCATAATTTTAGTATCCAGCCCAAATCTGCTCGTTGCTCTAATAGATTGATTTCTCTCGATTGCTTTAATAAAAGGATCAATATAGAGAGCAAAGAGCAGAGGTGAGCATGGACACCCTTGGCGGGTCCCCCGAGAAATTTTTATCTGTTCCGTCGGAACCCCATTAATTGTTACGTTAGCCTTGGGGTGGCTGTATAGCGCTTGTATAGCTTGTATTGCCTTAGGGCCAAAGCACATTTTCCTCATGACGGCCCAGAGAAATGTCCAGGAGACCCGATCAAACGCTTTCTCAGCGTCAAGTAAGATAAGCGAAATCGGGTCACCGGCTACCTGTGCAGCATCCAGAAGGGTAATGGCCCTTCGAATATGTTCCGCCGTGCTTTTTTTGGGAACAAACCCATGTTGCCATTGTGAGACCAGGGAGTCTATTCTTAGAGATAGTCTAGAAGCAAATATTTTAGCGTATATCTTGGAGTCACAATTGATCAAAGTTATTGGCCGGTACGATCCCATTTCAAGAGGGGATTTACCCTTTTTTGGAAATACGACTATCTTGGCATTAGACCAAGAGTCTGGTGGAGGAGCGCCATTAAAGATAGAAATAACCAATTGAGTAAAGAGAGTATTTATCTGGAGAGTAAATATTTTGTAAAATTCGACCGGTATATGGTCGGGTCCTGCCGCTTTCCCGTCGGGAAGGTTAGCCAGGGCTTTAGAAATCTCATCCCATTCTGGAGTTTCCTCGAGCTGGTCATGGTCTGCTGGGCTAAGCTCCGCTAATGTGAGTTCACCCAGATATTCCAGGCTTTCATCCTCTCTTATTCCTGAAGGTCCCAACTTATCTTCGTAATAAAGCTTTTGGTAGAATTCACAAAATGCCTTACGAATCTTATTGGTATCATTTGTAATTTCACCAGAACTAAGTTTAATTGATGAAATTTCATAAGCAGACACCTGTTGTCTAATTCTAAGGGCAAGTTGGTGACCAATATTATCACCACATTCGTATATTTTTTCTCTAGCAGATGCCCATTTCATAGCAATTTTTTCTGCAAAGATGGAGCCTATTTCTGCTTTTCTAGTTACTACTTCTAATTGGGCACTCTCAATTTCACCCCTGATTGAACTGCTAGGATTAATTTTCCCTCTGCCCTTTTCATCCTATCTTGTGCCCTCGTTAGTTGTTCTTTAATTTTTTTATTCTTTCTTATAGAATACCGCAGGGTCTCCCCCGAATGCCCGCCTTCATGGCATCCCATACCATTCTAACTTCTGCGGATCCTATATTGATTTCTAGAAATTCTTTGATCCACCCTTGCATATGAAGTCGATAATCTTCATCATATAATAATGCTCTTTCGAAACTCCAGCTCGAGATTTCTTCCCTAGGCCCCAACCCCTAATTTTAAGCACAAGGGGATTGTGATCCGACATAAAACGTGGAGCAATTTCTATAGAGCAGTTTTGAAGTAGTGATGAGGAAACCAAAAAATAATCTAATCTGGCGAAGGAAAGGTGTGGAGCTGAAAAATAAGTGTAACCCGGATAAGTTGGTTTAAGAGTGGCCCAAACATCGTTAAGCCCATGAATTTGCATTAGATTAGACAGGGCCCAATAGACTTTAGGCTTTCTACCTCTATAGGACCATTGGTCAGTTATTCTCCAGTTACTAGGTAGATTTATATTTAAGTCTCCAGATACTACCAATGGTCGTGGCCAATGGGCAAGTTCGCCCGAGATCCAGTTAATGACCCCGGGGTCGTCAACATTACTCCCATATATTGAACATAGTGTAAAACTGGTGTTCGGGGGAAGATGACATTCTGCAATAACCCACCTGCCCAGAGAGTCAGTTTTCACCCTATTAGAGGTCAAAGAATACCTATTTTGAGCCAAGATTCCAACCCCTCGTGTCTTTGCACCCTGCGAAGTACCACCAATGACCCTGTAACCCAAAGAGTTCAATAAGTGCTTCTGGGATCCCTCTATATGTGTTTCCTGGAGAGTGATAATATCCGCACCCAAGGAACGTAAACCCAGAGCCACCTTTTGTCTTTTCAGGGCATCATTTAACCCACAAACATTGACGGACACTATTTTTAGAAGACTTTGATCATTCATATTGTTTAGCATATTGATTCTTATCCTGAAGACACGTCTTAATTAAACTACAATTTATACAACCCTCAATATCCCAAAAAATTATTATATTTGTTCTCTTCTTTTTCCCCTTACCCTCTATAAATGTTCTCCCTTTCCCATTTTCATTGACTCTATTTTGTCTTTTTTCCCCTTCTTTTTTCAATATTTTGACTTCGTTAATTATGACATTTTCCAATAACGTACCCCTACCCACCACCAAAACGTGACCCCTCCCTTCCCACCCCTCCCACCCCCCCCCATACATAGAGCAATCAGGAACAGCCTGAATGATGGTTGTCAGTTAGGTTTCACAGCCGCGAAGCCTGCGCCTTAGATAGAATTATCGGCTAAGGATTCTTTATATAATATAAAATGGACCCTGTGTAGAGGGGCCATACCAAAGACCAGAGAACTTCTCCAGTATAATAAACAGCAATTATATTACTAGTCTTCTAATAAGCCTTTATTTACCTCCCTTTGTTTTTTTCTTAACTTCCTCCAGATACTCCCCTGCCTTGACCTCGGATATAAAAATCCGGGTGGACCCATTCAAAATAACTTTTAGTCGAGAAGGATTCATTAAAAACACCTGGGCGCCAATCTGTTGAAATGGAGTAATCATCTGGCGCAGATGCCATCTGCGTTCTACAGTTGTGTGGCAAAAATCAGGTTTGGCGAAAAACATCACACCATTAACCCCCTTTGGGGAATTTGGACGAGCTTGGTCGTAGACAAATTGCCTAAGGAGAAAGTTCCCAAAGAAAACTAAAAAGCTCTTGGTTTTCCCTCAGATGGAGTACTGACATTACGGTTCATCTTAAGATGGAAAGGGAAACGATGCGCACGCTGGACTTCATGGTCCCAATTCCAGTCTGATTGTGTCGGAAAGGTTTCTCGTAGCAGTTTTACAATATAGCGTCTTGAATCATCTCCCTCTACTCCTTCCGGAATACCTAGCAGGCGGAGGTTGTTCCTGCGTTGGTGATTTTCTTGCTCCTCCATCTTCATCCTGACATCTCCCAGGCATGCCTCATGAGCAGACCCCTGATTTTTCAGTGTGGTTATCTCCGTTTCTAGGTTCTCTGTACGACCTTCGACCATGCTGACCCGATCACTTATATCAGTACATAATTTGTTTAATTTCCGCAGACTCCCCTGAACCTTTTTGGCTGCCCCCTTAGCAGCTCGATTGTCGGAGCGAACTTCTGCTTTGAAATCTTTGATGGAGGTCAAAATTGAAGACAAGGAGGGTTCTGCCATAGGTTCAGTCACAGTTGTAGATTTAGCATTTTCCCAGATAGGCAGTTGTTCAGTTTCTTCGCATAGGGGGAAAGACATTTGCGAATCCGAATAATCCCATTTAAGTTGGCTACGTCTTTTCTGGGGATTTCTGTTTTTCGTCTGACGTTGTACTGTCCCTGTGTTTTTAGAAGGATCAGCATGAATATCTTCACTAGAGCTGGAACTAATTTGATCTTCATCGGAGGTGGAAAGAGAGCCGTCTGACACAGAGTAGAAATGTTCTCCGCTAACCTCTGGAGTCCAAGGGGCTCTGAGGCCAGGATTAGATTCTGTTTTGAGAATGTAGTCCGTGATACCCTTTGCAAGGTGATTTAGCCCAGTTTCGCTTTCATCCATCATTTTAGTAGGTTCTAAATGTTGGGGGCTGGCCGCGTCTGCGGCAGGTTGTGCAGTAAAGAAAGGATCAATGGGTAAATCTGCCAAAACCACAAGTCCTGTTGTGCTACTTTGAGCTATAGGTTGTACATCCAGAGATTTTTCTTTTGATACGAGCATAATATTTTCTTGAGATCCTGTCGAGTTGAGTTCAGGATTCAGACAGTCCTGCACATTTACAAGCTGGCAGTCTGATTTAGACGTTGCAGAAGGTATAGGGGATGGGCGCCGCTCGGGATTGTATCCGGAGCCACAGGTAAAGTCTTAGATCCAGTAAGCATTTCCACTATTGTCGGTTGAAAACCTTCCTTAGCTCCCCCAGCGCCCCCAGTGCCCCCGATCCTCCCAGTGCCGCGTTTTGGGCAAATAGTCTCCCTTTTACTTTTTAATGAACTATCCGGTATTGCGGGCTCCCTGGGGCCGTATTGCATGGCGTGGGTTGGGGAGCCTTTAATTTGATGTTTTTCCCGGTTCTAGAGCCCCTGGAAGACATCTGCAGCCTCTGTTGTTGTGTGCTTATTATAATAAAAGACACACAAAAAAGCGCAAAGTAGCACAAATACAAAACGTGGATAAAAAAATAATGTGTTCTTACTGGAATGACATGTTCCAAGTATTGATTGTAGATTCCAATTCCGATGTATTTTTATGTGTCTCCACGCTTGAAACCACGGCCGCTTCCCTCGCGCTCTGATCCTTTTGTTGATTGGTAACAAGGATCCCAGAACAAGCGCGAGTGTCACGGAAACAATGTAGCACGGAATCGAGCAGCAAATACAAAAGTGATGTTTGCCTCCAGATCCTGCGTTTATCCTGCCGATGAAGAGCGTTTCCAAGCCTCTCTGAGTTGAAAGGTAAAGCGTTCGCATCTGACTGCCTTTCCCCTCGACATTTTGCTGCAGTCCATACAGCCGATTACCGAAAGCTACGTGCGCGGCTGAGCGACGTGAGAAATCACACCGACACCATCTTGCTCTCCCCAGTATCTCTTTCTAATGAGGCGGTCACTGTTAACAAGATTAGTGAGAATAGAAAGGAAAAAAGTCCTACTTACAAACAGCCAAGACCTTACTATAATACCAATTGGAGACCATATCAAAACTCTAATTTAAAAAAGAAGAGAACAATTCTCAATTTGGTTTTGTTTGCTACAGATGTGGAAGCACATCTCACACAGCTAGATTTGATAAATGTCCCGCAAGATCAACTAAGTGTACGGAGTGCGGAATTGTTGGACATTTTTCTAAGGTCTGCAGAAAGAAACGCTTTAAAAAAGTCACGAGTAACGTGTATCACAAACAGCAATTCAGACTTGTCAGATAATAATGAAGATGAGGATTCCTCTGAGAACTCTAACATTTCCGCCAATGCCACTAGACATATTGTAGTTAATATTACAAGTAGTGATAGCAACAAACCTTTATGTATGGTTTCTTTTGGTGGTATAACTCTACAAGTTGCAGCTGATTCTGGATCCCCGTTTACCATCATTGCTAAGTCAATTTGGGACAGGGAATTTGCTAATACGATTGGTTCGCATCTACAACCTACTGATGTAAATCCAGAAAGTTTTACGGGACAGAAAATTGAGATGCTGGGTTTTAGATCCCTAATATTTGAATTTAAAGGTAGAAGAGCTTTATGTAAGTTATATGTAGCCATGGATGGACCTTCGGTGTTAGGATGGAAAGATCAACGTTCTCTTGACATTATTTTGAACCCTAACAGTCCTGAGCAAGTGTTAGTAGTGTGTGATGCTGAGAATACAAAAAAATGGGTCTTGGAAGAATTTCCTAAAGTCTTTGGCGGTGGTATTGGTAATCTTGATGGTTTCACACACAAGATAATGATTAAACCCAATGCTGTCCCCAAAATTCACAAAGTGCGTCACATTCCACTAATAGTACGAGATGAAGTTAAAGGAGAACTTAAGAAATTACAAGATGCGAATGTTATTGAATCTATTGAGGCGTCTGATTGGATTTCTCCGATCGTAGTCGCTAGGCGGGCTAATGGAAAAATTTGCATGTGTATTGATTTAAGGTATTTGAATGACAATATAATCATTGATCAATTTCCTCTTCCGAGGATTGATGAAATGCTTTCACTTACTAAAGGTGCTAAATGGTTTTCTACCATTGATCTGTCCTGTGCATATCACCAAATTTCTCTACATCCCATGAGTAAACACTTCACAGCTTTCTGTACCCCTTTTGGTTGTTTTCAGTTTCTCCGCATGCCATTTGGATTAGCTTCTGCAGCAGCAGTATTCCAAAGGCTCATGTATGAACTATTTGGTGATATGCAAGGAGTGGTATTTTTCCAGGACGACATCCTGGTAATGGGTTCTAATAAGAAAATCCATGATGAACGTTTAAGAAAAGTAATGAGTATTTTACAAAATAAAGGAGTCACTGCTGAACTCTCAAAGTGCAAGTTTGCAGAAAGAAAGGTTACGTACCTAGGGCATGAGGTCAGTTCTCAAGGTATAAGACCCAAATCCAACCTAGTAAGTGCTATTAGAGATGCTCCTGCTCCCAAGTCCAAGGAAGATCTCCGGTCCTTCTTAGGGCTTGCAGAGTTTTATTCAAAATTTGTCGACAAGTTTTCAGAAAAAACTCATGTGATGAGATCTTTGCTTAAAAACAAAACACAATTTGATTGGTGTAATTCTTGCCAAAGATCTTTTGAAGAAATTAAAAAAGCTATTGTTCTGGCACCTAGTCTTCAAGGTTTTGACCCCTTTGCAAAAACCATTGTCACTACCGATGCCAGCAGCAAAGGTTTAGGAAGTGTGTTAACCCAACTAGATGACAATAATAGTGAAGTGATCATTGCCTTTGCATCACGCTCTCTCACTCCTACTGAAGAACGTTATTCGGTTGTGGAACGTGAGACTTTGGCATGCGTGTGGGCCCTTGAGCACTTTAGGAAATTCCTTTGGGGCAGGAAGTTTGTTTTACGTTGTGACCATAAACCGTTAACTAAATTACTAACTACAGAGGGTTTAACCAATGCCACAGCTAGGATTTCATGTATGACATACAGTACATGCCCGGTGTTAGAAACTTTACTGCCGATTTTTTAAGTCGCATGTCTCTACCATTAGTTGAACTTGACAAGAATCCCTGGAATGATTTTTCAGTCGCTCACATTTCAATAGATAAAACCCAGAGTAGTTTTAGTAAGGAAGAGTGGCTTGAAGCGGAAAATTCTGATCAAATACTGCTTGTTCTTAAACAGTTGATAACGAAAGGTTGGAATGGTATTGACAAGAAGTTTGTAAATGATGAATTAAGAGGATTTTGGGAGGTTCGTGATGAACTTAGCTTAAGTGATACACTTGTCTTACGAGGTGACAGAATTGTACCACCTAAAAACTTAAGAAGTAAAATACTTGACTTATGTCATGAAGGACATTCAGGGATTACACGTACTAAACTCCGGTTAAAAGAACTATATTGGTGGCCTAGAATGGACTTAGAGGTTGAGAGGTGTGTAAGATCATGTGTCAAGTGTGAGGTTTCAGACAAAACACTCAAAACATTTAACCCACCTTTGGCTTCTCCCTATTGTCCAAGGTTTCCTTGGGAAGTTGTTGCTATCGATTTCATGGGGCCAGTCAATTGGCAAGATGGGTCACAAAAGTACATTTTAGTGCTTATTGACACATTTTCAAGATGGTTAGAAATATGTGTCGTTGGTGTTATCAATACAAAAACTGTGATCACATTCTTAGATGATATTTTTCTGAGGGAAGGTTTTCCTAAGTTTATTTTGTCTGATAATGGTGTACAATTCAAATCCATTGAAATGAGGAACTATTTGGCTGCATCTGGTATTCAACAAAGATTCACAGCGTTATATCACCCAAGTGGTAATGGCATTGTTGAAAGGGCTAACCGTAGCATTAAAGGGGTTCTCCAACTTGCCAATAAGAGCAACTTATCTTGGGAAGAAGAGTTGAGGAAGTTACTTTGGGCATATAGAAGTACTATCCATGGTACCACAAGTAAAAGTCCATTTTCCTTAATGAGAGGCAGAATCCCTCACTCAAAGGTTAATCCAGGTTGGTTAAACAAGAGTGGAATGATCCAGTGTGATATACCTATGGTGAGAGAATGCATTAAAGATTCTCAAATAAAGAACAAAACCTATTATGATATAAAACATGGCTCTAGGCAAGTAAATTTATGTAAAGGTCAATGGGTTCGTATTAAAAGTGCTAAGAAAGTCTCCAAAGGTGAGAGTAAGTTTAGTGAACCTAAACTAGTGGTCAAAGTCATGAACAACACTGCTTTGCTACAAAATGGAGAAGTTTGGCATTTCAGTCGTCTTGCACCAGTGTCACACAATTTTGAGACTGAGAATGTGTGTAAGAGCAAAAATTTTTGGTGGTTGGACACTTCTGAATTTATACAAGACACACAAAACACAGAGGATCTTGATACGAGTAGTGATGGATGTACTGTTTCTCCTCAGGGTATGAGTTTGTCAGATATCTCATCCAATTCCAATCCTGTGTTGGATGAAAATGTACAGGTTCCTGATTCAGTTGTACTTAATCCTCCTTGTGATAAAAGTGTAATCAAGACGTCTAGTGGGAGGATTGTTAAGAAACCAAAATGTCTTGAAATGTTTGATTGTAGTTAAGAAATTATCTATTAATTTTTTTTTTTCCATTTCTTTTAGAGGGGGATTGTGTAGTATATGGCTTTAAGGTAAGCTTGTTCTTTGTATTAGAATATTAGCGACAATCTAGAATTATAGAATGTATTGTGCTATGACGTGTATTTGAGTTGAGATATACTGAAGAAGCCGTTCGTGCTGGATGTGTTTGCCTGTATGCGGGGGGCTGTAATAAAGAATCCAACTTATCCATTTATCTTGTGAAGTGGATTTATTTGAGGATGCAACAAAGAGGCACAGAATCTGCCCTCCTTGCCATCTGGGATGACCTGAAGAACACAGTAGACCGCAATGGGGTTGCTGCGCTACTCCTCTTGGACCTCTTGGCTGCCTTTGACACGGCTGACCATGACACTCTGAAACAAAGACTCTATGAAGCCGGCATAGAGGGGACTGCTCTAGACTGGATCGCGTCCTACCTTCGAAACAGAACTAATGTCATCCATAGCCTACCTTTCTCGTCCAAACCATACTCCACAAAAGCAGGGGTCCCTCAAGGCTCGATCATCTCGCCCATGCTTTTCAACATCTACATGAAGTCATTACCGGTACTGATCAATCAATTTCACCTCACGTGCTATAACTATGCAGATGACACACAAATACTCCTTCAACTGGAATGCCCCAAAGACATTGGAAACTCTCCAATTTTCAGTTGCCTCAGAGCCGTGGATCAGTGGATGACTTGGAGCCATCTCAAATTGAATGCTTCCAAAACGGATATACTCATGTGTGGCAATTGGAAACATTATGACCCGCTTGCCGCCTGGCCTGATGAACTGGGATCACCGCTTAAAGTATCGAAGGAAGTAAGAAACCTCGGAATGACCATGGACTCCAAGCTATCGATGAATGCCCAAGTGGACAAACTAGCAAGATCAAGCTTTGTCACTATAAAAAAGCTGCGACAAATTTTCCCCCATTTGGGATTTCCACACAAGGTTAAAGCTACCATCTCCCTTGTTCTGTCCAAACTCGATTACGCCAATAGCCTCTACCACGGATCACCTTTAACAACCATGAAAAGACTACAACGGATTCAGAACTCGGCTGCCAGACTACTCTTGCATATCAAACCGCGAGACCACATCTCACCTGCCTTGAAAGCCCTGCATTGGTTACCGGTTGCCAGAAGATCCACGTTCAAGCTGCTTTGTATCACCCACAAAGCAATGCATGGAATGGGACCGCTCTTCATCAGGAATAAAATCACCAAACACATTCAACAAAGGAACCTCTGCTCTAAAGTGGCATCTCGCCTCAAAATCCCAAGATACAAGAAAAAAACCATGGGTGGCACATCCTTCTCTGTTCAAGCAGCCAAACTATGGAACTCTTTACCCCCCAACATAAGATCCACGGACAACCACCTTATCTTCAGAAAACTACTCAAGAATTGGCTCTTCCCCACATAAGCACCATACTCAAACAGAAATTTACAGCATATCCCTTTGAATATAAGCATTTATTTTTACTATAGATATGTACCTATCATTGTGTATTGCTTTGTATAAACATGTAGAATAATTATGTTGTTAAAAAATAAATACAATTTTTTTTAAAAGTACAATAACACTTGAAAACCAGAGTTTATCTAATGCATCCTTTTACTTCCTTTATGCATCTATATACCTTCCATGTACTTGGATCTATATATTTATTACTTTTCTCCTAAAAAAGCATATCCAATGCACTACCCTATTTCTCAACCTATACCTGTATCAATATCTTTAATCTACAAATACCTACCTCCTTTATGCATGTATATACTTTCCATGTACTTATGGATCTATATATTTATCACTTTCTTCCAATTCAGCATATTCAATGCACTATCCTATTTCTCACCCTATACTTCTCTCAATATATCTTCTACCCCAACTTTCTGACTCATCTCAAACTTCTTCTACTACTCTTTCCAATGCACTACCCTATTTCTCACCCTATACCTCTATCAATATATCCTCTACATCCACCCTCTCATTTATTCCAAACCCCATACCACTACTATGATCCCCAAAATAACCCTTTCTTGACTCTCCCATACTCTATCCCTCCTTGCATCATCTGACACCTCTTTTACTATACCGATCCCCCAAAACAAGCCTTTATAAACTCTTCCCTCTGACTCTTCCCCTCCACAGCCCTTTTTACTCATCCCAAAGCCTCTTCCTACTGCTATGACCTCCAAAAAAAAAAAAAGTCTAAATCCTTCACTCTTCTATCCCTCCACTATCCTTTTCAATCAAAATAACAGACTAACATGTTCACTTCTCAAATTTCATATTTCACTATACTAAATTCACCACTAATCCTTCATGGGTTCCAGAGTAGCGTGCTACTCGCCAAAAAAGCGCTTCAACACCTCATCAGAGGTAGCAAGCACTATATAAATGCAAACCTTTTTCCCTCTTCTATCCCTCAGCTACCCTTCTCTATCCAAAACTCTGAAAAACATATCCAACACTCAAATTACTTCCATATTTCACTATACTAATTTTCAACACTAATCCTTTCTGGGTTCCGGAGTAGCGTGCTACTCGCCAAAAGGCGCTTCAACAACCCATCAGGGGTAACAAGCGCTATATAAATGCAAACCTTTTTCCCTTTTCTATCCTTCCCCAACCCTTCTCTATCTAAATAACTGACTAACATAGCCACCACTCAAATTACTTTCATATTTCACTATACTAATTTAACACTAATCCTCATGGGTTCCGAAGTAGCGTGCTACTCGCCAAAAAAGTGCTTCAAAACCCTATCAGGGGTAGCAAGCGCTATATAAATGCAAACCTCTTTTCCCTCTTCTATCCCGCCGCTACCCTTCATCTATCAAAATAACTGAATAACATATCCACCACTCAAATTACTTTCTTATTTCACTATACCAATTTTCAACACTAATCCTTTATGGGTTCCGAAGTAGCGTGCTACTCGCCAACAAAGCGCTTCAACACCCCATCAGGGGTATCAAGCGCTATATAAATGCAAACATTTTTTCCCTCTTCTATCCCTCCGCTATCCTTCTCAATCCAAATAACTGACTAATATCCACGACTCAAATTACTTTAGTATTTCACTATACTAATTCATCACTAATCCTTTATGGGTTTCCAGAGTAGCGTGCTACTCGCCAAAAAAAAAAAAAGCGCTTCAACACCCCATCAGGGGTAACAAGCGCTATATAAATACAAACCTTTTTTCCCTCGTCTATCCTTGTGAATCCAAATAATTGACTAACCTATCCACCACTTAAATCACTTTCGTATTTCACTATACTAATTCAACACTAATCCTTTATGGGTTCCAGAGTAGCGTGCTACTCGCCGAAAAAGCGCTTCAACGCCTCGTCAGGGGTAGTAAGCACTATATAAATGCAATTACAATACAATACAATAAGTAAATAGCATGGAAATGAATATGTATTTGTGTGGAAGCAAAGAACTGTAGAATACTATTGGTGTAGGTTAAAAGGTCAAGAAATCATTGCACTGTCAAGCTAGACCTGCCCTCCTCCCATCTGTGCTGCTGTCACAGAAAAACAACATAAATTATCTAGTTATCTAAGACACTTTCATAGCATTACAATGTCATCTGTGTGCTCCTGAAAGTTCAAGCTCAGGCAGCTGGATAAATAAACAAAATGATCACAGCTGTGTGGAAAAAAAACACTTTTTTGTGAACGCACACAATTTCTGCCCAATCAAAACATGTACTCCTGTTTCCCAAAATGTGGGCGAAGCCAAAGTCCCTCTTTAGTAATGCTCGCATAATTGTCTGGCGATAGCTGCGCTGTCAAGGTGGACCATAAAAAAGATTGTCTTAGATGGTTTCTGAGGGACAATTTAAAGTAGATTTTAAGTTCTATTTGGAAGGAAATGCTACCAGAGCAGGGCTTTTATTGCCCATGCATGACCGACCCCTTTGTGTGTTTAGATTTAGTCGAATTAGGAGATGAGGAGTATCTTGAAACAGACTCATTTGCCACAATAAATGAGTTAAAAGGAGCCTGGGCAATAAATCTGCCCCACAGAGGTAAACAAGGGCATGGAACAAAACACAACCGGTTACAGGGTCAAATGCACCCCAAAAAGACATGAGTGGGGTGAATCAGGGATTCAAAGGCAGGCGGGAGACTTTTCACCTTTTTGTTTTCATGTTTCTTTGATGTCAACAGCATTTTGCTGCTGGAGCCATGGACAGGGGGTGTTTACAAATGTGAGCGTTATTTATAACACGCTACGAACGAATAACACAAGAAATGTAGGGGGATATGTACAAGAAAGTGGCGGAGAGAGGCGTTAGCCTTCCTGGCTTAACGCCTCTCTCCGCCACTTCTGAAATGCAAGGCTGCACCGTATTTACAAGAATGTGGTGCAGCCTTGCGTTTCCCCCTGCGATGGTGCTAAGTTTAGCAACTTAGCGCCAACACAGGCACCCTTGCACCATAGTGCAAGGGTGTCTGCATGCAGGGGAGGATTGTTTATGTGTAGGAAGGTGTCACTTCCTGCACATAAACAATCCTAAAATGCAATTCTGTCACTGTCATGTGTGCTGCTTCATGCAGCACACATGAAAGTCACAAAATGCAATTTTTTTTAAAAAGGTTTGTTTATGTACAGGAAGGGACACCTTCCTACACATAAACAAACCATGGCATTTTGCTTTTTCCATGTGTGCTGCACAAGGCATCACACATGGAAAAGCAAAACGAGGAGAAATAAAGCATTTCTCCTCGTTTCGCCAACTTAAGACCAGGTTTTGTCTTAATTTTGGCGCTGCCTCCTATGTACGTCGCCCTTGTACATAGGGGGCAGCCTCAAAATGAATGGGTGTTGCGGTGGAACACCCACTGCCCACTCTTTTCACGCTAACCATAGAGTGAAAGGGGGCCTTATTTACAAGGCAGCGTTATAAATAAGGCGCAGTCCCTATCGCCACCACATCGTCGATCGTCGATATAAGCGACGTTGTAGTGGCGGTAGGGGCTTGTACATATGGCCCATATTGTTTTCACTGACTGAAAAGTAAGCCTCTGCCAATTTATTATAAAGTGGTGAAAGTCTTTTTTTTAAAGTAAATATTATCTCAATCTTTTTAATGTAAGGTTGGAAATACATCTGGTTTAATTTTAAGAAGAGTGGGGCCTTCAGCATGAATACAATTTCAGTCGATGTTTCGGTTCTAACCTCTCTTGGAAGGACATCAGGTAGCTAGCTGTGCAATTAATATAGACTTTTTACAGATAGCTAAATGCTACTGTAGCAACAAAGGCACTCTTAAAAGAGAGGAAAGTGGTGGGGGAGAAAAGCCTTCGACGGAGACGGAAGATGCAAAACACATGCATTCTCACTGAGTGGTTTACAAAAAAGAAAAAATAGTGTCCGAAAAACAGACACTGGTGGAAGCATAGAAGCGGCCAATCAGTCGGATGGTAAAGAGGTTATCCTTCACAGGGGGGGGATAAACACAAGCCAGATGGGTTGAAATAAATAAAGCCTAACTGATGACGTCTAGAAGTACTGCTATATCGATGTCAAAAGTATGCCATTTGATGGACGACACAAACTCATACACCTCATGTATCTGCATAGACTGTACAGACTGTACATCACTTCACAATCAATGGCCAAGTATGACAACACAGCTGGTATACACCTGCGGTAGAAGTGGCAGAGAGGAGGCAGGTTCTTACACCTACCATGGCAGTGCACCAGAATAGCTAGTTCCTGGGGTTGAGTAATGGAAGCCATGGATGAGATGACAAGAATACAAACGCCTAACACCCCCTGACAGCGCTGCTTGGGATTTGTGGCACGGGTGTTGCTGATTTGTATCAATGTCCCTTTCGCTTGCAAAGATACAAGTGGTGGTGGAGTGGGTAAAGGGACCACTGCCCACACTAAAAGACAGGACTCAGGGCATGGATTATTGCAGCAAGATGATGGAACTGTATTCCAGAGTGATGCACCCGCCCAATAGGCCCATGGTTGCTGGCACCCCCGGCTTAAGGGGATATTTGCTGAGAGGAGACCAGTGTTTTCTCATTTCATTTTCACTACACTATGGTAATAATATACAATTTCATCCTTGCACTGTAGTAATTATTGTGACTGTGTATTTATTAGTATATGTTATTGGGCCACATTTATTTTTAGTGGTATGGCATAAATAGTATACGTGCAGATGCTATTTATTACCGTTGTAGAGTGTGCGGAGGAGCCATGATTCATGAGAGGCTGGAACGGGGGTCTCAGAGAGGAAAATAAATAAAAACAAACTTTAGCAAAGCAATGGATTAGGGTTTACCATGACAATGCATGCTTGTATAATTTATGTTTCCAGGCAACAGCACATGAAAGCCAGGCCTGTTGGCTTTGCCAATTATTTATAGTCATGCTGTTCCATTACAGCCAGAATTCGTCTCTTGTGGGAACACTAATGCGTACAACATTCAACATTATGCATTCTCGATGGTGGCAGAGAGATTTTGCCAGGGTTTTCTCCAGTTGAAGATGCCCTGCACCACCTCAGGATGTTGATGCTACTTGTGATCAGCCAAACCCTGACTGCTCAGCTCATGTGCTCTGACATTCAGGAACCCTGCCACGTGGTTCGCGATCAGGAAAATGCCCTGGCGCTCCAACCAACTCCAGAAGTGCAGAGTCTTCTGGCTCACTACACCCTGCCAGTGGTGTCTGTGAGAACCTGCACCAGCCTCTCCTTGATGGACAGGAGACAGGCTTTCATTGATATGGAGCTGGCCTTCTGTTGGAGACCAGAGCCCGCTGATCTCTACCTCTCCTAAGCTGAAATAGAACACAGAACCCCTGTATGCCACTGCCTCTCCAGCCCAGAGTTCTGCAAAAGACCAAGAACAATTGAGGAAAAGTCAGGAGAGTGTGGTACCCAGAATTTCTTGGCAAGAGCATCTTTCCTCCAATCAGGCTACCACGTTACAAGGCTAAGATGGTTTGTATGTCAAAAATAACATTATGGTTGGTATCACATGGTTCTCCTATTAAACGAGCACGAATATCTACTACCTGAAGATACGATTAGGACCACAATTACAGACTAAAACAGCTTACCTACAATTCATGTGAGACCAGGCATAACGCTATTTTTGACATACAAACCATCTTAGCCTAAAAAAGCCCCAGGCCTGCGTGCCACTGAGGGGCGAAACATGTGTTGGCTGGCTTAAGTTCTCTGCCGCCTCACAATTAAATAGAGGCTTTCATTTGTTTTCAACTGCATTAAAATAAACGTCTGTGACGATTAGTACGTAATCTCTGACCACTATTTTATTCAAGGAATATCAAACCGCATGTTTATTATTAGTATTGAGAATTGCATACTCTGCCTTACTCAAATATATTTCATAGTTGTAGGCACATGGGTATTGTCCTTATAGGGTAAGCAATCAATAATGTCAATGACCCAATACTAGTCAGCATAACTCCTGAACTATTAACCCCCTTCCTTGATAACCTACTACTTTGCAGATATCTTCTTTTGCATCAACAGGGCAGGTTACTCCACCTGAATCTGCACAATCTATACATACTTGTGCAGAGACTGAGCCATGGCAACTGACTGCGTTTGATCTGCCACCTGAGAAAGGGGATGTCATTCTGGCCTCGAGGTGCCCTTCTGCAAAATCTTTTTATTCTGGGTGCTGGGACAAATTTGTGGCGGTCATAAGCATGATCCCTTACAAGCCAAGCTGTTGGACGTTCTTTTGTTTCTTTTATCTCTGGCTTTATCTCTGGCTTAGCAATGCCTAGCATTGGGCACTATTAAAGGTTATTATTGGTCCTCCCTGCCTTTTTATGTTTACTGTACCAACTCTCCTTGTTTAAATCACCTGTTGTGATGAGATTTATTAAAGATTTGGCACACATGTTCCCGGCCAACCCGTCAGTGATGCCACAATGAGACCTTGACTTGGTCTTGATGTTCCTAATGTGTATGCCCTTCGAGCCGATGCACGGTTGCTCACTGTGCCTCCTGACTTTGAAGGCTGTCTTTCTCATTGGGTTAAAGTCAGCTCATTGCATCACTGAACTCCAGGCACTTTCAATGCAACTGCCATATACCACCTTTATTCCGGAGAAGTTGGTGCTGAGGACTCTGGCGGCATTCTTGCCGAATGTCATGACTCCTTTCACATTGGGCAATGCATCACTCTGCCAGTGTAATCTGCTCCCGATCACCCTTCGAATGAGGAAAGGCTCCAACAGCAGGACCCCAAAAAGGCTTTAAGCTTTTGCGTTGATCGTACCAAAGATCGCCATGTAAACAACCAACTTTTAGTGGAGTCATCATGGGCAAAGAAAGGGAAGACTTATGTATTTATGGCAAGGTGTGATATTTAACTCTAAACCACTCTCTCTGTCCACTTATTGAAAAGCCTTTTTCCAGAACACTGTGCCCCTCTTTAATTTCTTTGGGACATTACCTTCTTTTCAACAATTTCTTGTTCTCAAAATCTCCACACAGGTTCTGCTCCACTTGAAGGATATGGAGTAATGACTGGTGTTGCACAAGACACTATTGTAGTTGGTTTAACTTTGAGATATGTACAGTAGCACGCACAGAAGTTTTTAACAAAAGGATTAAGTTTACGATTGTAATTATGTTATGAACTTTTTATGATGATCGCATTAAAGTCAGTGATAATTTCTTCACATGGAACCTTTCACTGCCCATCTCATCTTTTAGGCCAGTACTGGGACTACATCGACCAAAGCGTACTCAGTGATTGAAAAAAGTAAGACACTTGTGTTTCTCTTTTTGTCTTAAATTACATTATAATGTGCAATACCAAATAACAGACACAACGTATAGCTGGTTCTTCATATAGAACATCTGTTAAGCAGTAGACAACTTCTCACAAATCAATGCCACTGACCAAATTTGATGGCCCTTCAGTTTATACTGATCTCAAATTATTTCTCTCAATGTAATCTTACCCAGCCTTGTGTAAAATGAATATAGTGGAGGCCATCTGCAAGAAGGAAGACAGACATTCATCAAATGCCTATAAGCCAACTACTATCCTGTAGATTGACCTGTTAAGGTCCTCCGTAGATGTTTCATGTTGGTAATGCAATCTTGAACCAAGTAGAAAGGAACAGTTGTGCCATAGACGGGGTCTTCAGAAAAGGACTGTCAGGTGTCAACCAGGTCGAACTGTGCTCAGCCGCCCACTTAATAAATACAGCCTTACTTAACAAGTAATTGTCCTTTAGCATAGCTTTCTAGAACTCTAATAAGGCCCTCAATACAGTGCCTAAGATGAAAACAAACACAGGAAAGTATAAACTGTAGATCATCACAAACTTTCATTCTACAACGTTTCCTGGTTCTAATTCTTTTCAGTTTTTCTGTTAATGACCTGAGTGGATGCCTGGGGGTGTGGAAGATACTAATGCTTTTTATGCAAACTGTGTTGTCCTTTTAGCCAGATCACTGGTGGCGCTTTCCGAACTGTTGTTCGCAGTGGATTGATAATCTACAGAGAGAAAACTAAAGATCAATCAGGCCAAATCCAAAATAATGATATGTGGACAGAAATGCTACAATTTTTGCCTAAAAAAGCAAGGACTTTGGGGGGGGACATGTACACATTTAGGCATTCTAATGAACAGTAATAAGTCCAGGAAACGCCATATTGAAGAAAGGTTTGGCAAAGCAATGTCAGTGGCTACTGACATTTGAAGGTTTACTAGATTATGTTCACAAATGGTGCCAGTCTTCCTAATAAGATTTAGAATAAGGCACAAGCGAAGAAACCAAAAGAGACCCTATAAAGTTAATTCTGCAGGAGAACTTCGAATGTGCCCAGATCCTTTCCACGTCAAATTGCATTGCAAACTTAGGGTTTACCCTGGTAACTGACATGGTCGACCTGCTGCTAACATTTATGTGATCACAAGATGCACTTTGGCTCTTAATAATCTCATTGATGTTTGTTGAAGGGACTATCTGTGTGATGCTCTGAGGTATGAGTCATACTTTATGACCAAAACAATTACTTAACAACAAAAACTCATTTGTATGAATCTGCTAGAAAAGTTGCAGTCAGCCCGTTCTCCCTCTTTCTCAACACTGTATTGACGCACAAAGCATTTGGAAACAAGATCAATGGCTCCTTGCAATGGATAATGTAAGACTGCAAGACTGAAGTGCTAATGCCACTTTAAGCCTTGTTTCTGTGTTGAGTGGATGCGATATTTTAAATCCGTTGTTTTCCTCTGTCAGAACAGGACCAAGGAAATATTCATTTGCATTATTACATGATGATTTCTTGCGTTGTAATGCTTTGCTCAAGGTAAGGTTGATCTTTGAGTCAGACAGGTGTGGCTTTGCAAAGACATTCCTGGGCTAGTCTCCTAGGGCCTTATTTATGGGCTTTTGCTGTAGGGCAGCGCCACAGACCTCCCTGCTGCGCTGCCCTACGGCAAAAGGAAAGGGCAGGAATGCGCTGTATCTATGTGATACGGCGCATTCCTGTCCTTTCACCCTGCGCCGGAAAAATCTCACACAAATGTAGAAAACTAGTGCACATTTTAATAAATAAAATGATACCAGAACGACAAAAATCCAATCAATAGAACCGGAGATATTCCATTTTAAAGTTTTTATTGAAAATAGTGGCTAAAAGCACAAAGCGCCACTCTTGATTATTCAGTGCACAAAACTGGAGGAAAGTCACAAGTTCAGGGCGACCTCGTTGGAGTGCAGGCCAGATACAATGACCAGGTCAGTCCTGCTGAAAAGCTACCTTCTAAGTCCGGCGCAAAGAGTTCTGTTCGAGGATGGGGCTAAGCGTCGCGGACAGTCGTCGCTGTAGTGCGAAGAGCAGGTCGGACGTTGCGGATGATCATTGCTGTAGCACGAAGAGTCGGTCGGACATCACGGTCGGTCATTGAAGTACCTCCGCATTGGTGTTCGTTGCCGGCTGTCATTGCTGTAGCATGAAGTGTAGGTCTTGCATTGGCGGTCGCTGTGGACAGTCATTGTCGGCGCAAAGAGCAGGTCTCACTGGAGCTTCGCATTGGTGGCCCGTTTGCAGTCATGAAGAGCCCAACCTTCAGAATTTTTACCTTTTCTTTAAGGAGGAGATTCCACTGATGCCAACCTAGGGTCAAGGAACAGGAGAGGGGCACCTCCTGGGGATATGGACTCACTCCAGCAGAGGCCAGCAGCAGGGCTCAGGCAGGTCCAGTTGCAAGTCAAGGCAGGTCCAGTTGAGTAGGTCAGCTGGGCAGTTCCAGAGAGGCCTCTGAAGCTCACACAGGAGATCAGCCAATTGACCTTTGGAGTCACTCTGAGTAGTCTAGGATGAAGGCAAGCAGGTCCAATCTGTCTTCTCAGTCAGCAAGGCAGTAACACAAGCAGTAGGGCAGTCCTTCTTCTGAATCTTCCACAGGTCCAGGTGGGTTCTTATGAGTGACTCTGGAGGGTTAATATTTATACCTGGTGCCAGCATTTGTGTGGGGCGACTCCACCACTATCAAGGCTCCAAACTCTTTGGGAGTGACAAAAGGCAGGGCAGGCGTGGTGTCAGGGCCCTTTGTGTGTGCATGAGGCAAACTCAGTTGAAATGTAAGTGGTGCATGGTCCAGCCCTTCCCCAGTCATCCTTCCGGGATGGCCCATCTTGTCCACACCTAAGCCCCTTTTGTGTTACTGTCTGTAAGCAATACATAAACCTAAACAGCAGAGCCATTCATAATCATGTGCCCCAGGACACTGGCATAAAGCACAGATGGTCGGTACAAGAAAAGGGCAACTTTCTAAAAGTCGCATGTTCAGAGTTCTAACTTTAAATCTGACTTTACCATTAAAGAGGATTTTAAATTACAATTCATTTGAGTGTAAACAGCAATTTGCTATCTGCTCCCAATCTAAACTTAGCACTTAGTAAATGTAATAAAGTAATTCAGTGTTAGTCAATGGGAGAGATACACCGTACAACAGTGAAAAACCACTTTAGGAGTTTTTCATTGCCAGGATATGTAAAACTTAAACACACATGTCCTACATTTGAAATACAATGCACTCTGCCCTATGAGTCTTTAGGACCTACCTTAGGGGTGACTTATAAGTATTAAAAAGGAATGTGTAGGACTGGCAAAAGATTTATTTTATTTTGCCAGGTCGAAATGGCAGTTTAGAATTGCACTACAGGCTGCAGTGGCAGGCTTGAGACATGTATTTAAAGAGCTACTTTAGTGGGTGACAAATGCAACAAGCATTGGCATAGCCAATAGGTCTTGCCTTTGGGACCTTATAAGTGTTTAGCCATGCAACAGTTGATGTTGTTGCACCAAGGATATTGTGCTGCATAACTAAATACTTATAAGGTCCCAAAAGCGAGACCTATTGGCTATGCCAATGCTTGTTATAACAATGTTCCAGCTGGATTTTTCATCGGTTAAAATGGGTTCGGTTGTTCCCGCACCCGGTAAACAGTCCGATTATAATAGAAGGGAGTGGAATCCCTCATGGGAATATCGCCCAGGTTATAGGCATATGAAGGAAAAAAAAAACACAGCAAAATCAGAACCATGCTGGAATTCAAACACTGTTATAAAAGGAGTCTAGGCATAATAAGAGATCTTATATAACGAAAACACTGCCAAAACGTGTCACCTCTCTGAATTACACCAAATGAAAAAGTGGATTATTGTTAATAGGACAAGTACATTTCTGGAGCACTCCGTCCTTTTGACGAGAAAAAATAATAAAATCCACACCCCTGCATTGATATCAGAAGTTATTCCAGGGCATAGAACATTTAACTCACAAGTGCACTTACTGAGCAAACAAAACCAAGGGCTAAGAAACGTCCGCTGGTGCCCCCTACCTCGTGATCATTTATAATGTGAACCCATCTAAAGCCCTCGTGGGCTGTTGTGAAACTGGCTTTTACTAAAAAAGGGGGGTCAACTTAACGAGCACTTCCGGGGTGGGGTCGATTCAATCTAATACAGCGTGCAGACCATATTAAAACGGACCTGGGTAGTTAGGGACATGCTCCAATTAATGTCCCACGTAACTGGAGGTTATCCAGGACACCGTACACTAATTCTGCACTTTTATTGGCAAACTAATGCATTATGGGAAGTGTAGTTGAACTAAATTGAACCGGTATTTGAATAATATTCTAAATTACAATGGACTTAATATGGTAATGGGAACGATATTTTTTATAACGCTAAGAAAGTGCAGGGAGGAACCATCTCCAAAGAGTGGCCCGGGACACAAGGCAGCAGCCAAATCTCCTGGGCCATTCGAAAGCGCCTAGGAACACAGTAAACGGGAAGGGCAGGCACCACCACAGGGAGCGACAACACACAACTGGCTCTTTGAGCAGGCAGAACGGGTGTATCCAACTCTCCCCGACCTCCGCAAAAGGCCCACTACCTGTCTTTCCCGGCACTAGCGGCTCTGAAACGCCAAGAGCCCGATCGAGTGCTAGCACGATGCCCAATGGCGCGCATATCATTCCCTAAACCACACCAGACCTTTTGCAACTTTACAGTCCACCATTATCGCACATACCGAAAAATATTACATTAGGCTTTTACCTGGAAAAAGCACAGCTTCCTTCCACACTGCAGATACTGCCAAATGAGCAGCTTTCGAACCAGCCGCGCTAAACTGTACCTAAGCAACCAATCACCGCGAGCAGAGACATTCGAAGCAGCCAATGACAAGCAGTCATATGGACGTCTCCGTCGTAATGACGGGAAAGCGCGAAAAGCAAGTGAAAGGGCGGCTTCAGAAAATGTGCAGGCGGCGAGAACCTAATATTAACAAAGAACAACTCACTGGTTCTAGTCAAGAATGGTAAGAGTAATCATTCTGACGGTTTAATAAACGAGAGAGAATCTCTCCCTGGGCGAGGCCCTGCCTCGGCTATTGATTTGTAGTCACTTGTCAGGCTGACACCGGGAAGCAATGAATGGAAGATGGGCTTTTGATCGCATCGAGGTGTGGGCGGGAGGAAGGTGGGCGCGAAATTTCTGCAAGTTTTCTATCTCTGCTGGTTGATTAGATTTTTTTTTCTTCTTTTAAGAGCTTTCACATTCCAATACAAGTGAAGCGCTGGACAGCAGAGACGTCGGCAGCGTCAGAGAGGAGCTGGGGCGAGCGAGCGCGGCAGCCTGCTGAGCTGACCACACGCTCGTGCACAATGGCCATGTGTTTTCAATTATCGGGCCCGCGTCTGGGCACGATAATTGGAAACAGATGGCGGCCATGTGGGTAACCGCACGGAAAAGGCCATTGTGCACGAGCGTGTGGTCAGCTTTTTGAAGCCCCTTACATAAAGTCTCGCAGAGCAGCGCTTGCGCGCTACTCTAGGCTCGACCTAAAAAGAACAATTGATGGACAGAATGCTGAACAATGTCAAACATTCACTCCCAGTACAGAGATCTGGGCCTAAATCCATAGTTTTTTTGCTCACTATGCCATTCCAGTTTGGACCCAGACATATTTTATTCTATTTTATTTATTTATCGAGTTTTGTATAGCGCAAACTTGACCCGAAGGTATCAGAGCGCTTCACAGCATTTGCACATCCGCAACTGCATGAGTGTAGGAAGCTGGCTCTGTATATACTATACCAAAATGAGGTATAGTGTGCACAGAGTCCAGTGGAACCCCAAAGGTAGGCAGAGGTAAAAGTAGATAGCACCTTACTCTCTATTTGTGGTAGTGTGGGCGAGCAGTAAGGCTTTATCAGAGGGTAGTGTTAAGCATTTGTTGTAACACTCAGGCAGCAAATGATGTCACACGCTCAAAGACTGAACTCAGACCAATTTGTTTGTATAAAAAAATATTATTTAGTTATATTTATTTCTAGAAGCAAGCCAGGCTGGTGCAGGTAAGAGAAATAAATGCTTTGCAAAATCTTATGCAATGTTTTACAATTGAATGCAGGTTCAAATGCAGTTGATTGAAATACAGGTAAGTCAAAATGTCGAAATTAATTTTTAAGTTACTTTTTCTACTCAGTGTGATATGCCTAGATACCACACTGGGACATTTCATAGAGAAAAGGTAAGTAAATCAGTTTTTGTACAGTTGCAGTTTTTCAGGTTTGCAGGATTTCATACAAATCAACTCCACACTTAGAACATTTTTCAAGGAAAAACAGTCAATGTATTCCTATGGAGAGAAATGAAGTAATCGGTTAACAGGTAAGTACTTTGTTGTGGGAGTTGGTATTCTGGGGTTAGAACCAGGGTTCCCTCAGGGTCAAGGATGCACTCTTGAAACACCCTCAGCGGCACTAGGGCGGCCGGGTGCAGAGGGCTGAGGCCCAATGTTATCCAATGGGGGATAGGGGGCCTCCGGCTGGTGACTGCTCACAAGCAGGCCACAAGGTTGTGGAAGCAAAGCTCCTGGTGTTTGGCTCAGGGCAAGGGGGGATCTGGTTTAGCACACAAAGTGCACCTGCTGCGGAGCAGGGGCGGCTGGGTGCAGGGTGCTGTTTTGGCTTCGGGTGCCCTGTTGTTTTCAATGGGAGTTGCCGGTTTTGGGTTTTGGGTTTTGGCTGCAGGCTCGGTCCAGGAAAACTTCCGGGAGGAACCAACAGCTGGGCAGGTAAGTTGGAGGGCTCGGGGACGTAGGTGCACCTCGGGTTCTATTCTCCAGGGCGCAGGGCAGCTGGATGCAGGGGTGTCTTTTGAGGTCGGATTTCACCTTACCGGGCCACTCGTGGTTGGGGGGGGGTCTCCGTGCAGAGGCTGCAGGCGACGTCGGGGAGTCCTGGAGAGGTCAACCCATGGTGGACTCGGGCTCTGGAGCACTGGGGGACCTTGCTGGGACCACTGGGCCACCCGGATTCGGGCCGTAGGCGTCGGGTGCAGTGGTGGTTTCAGGCGTCGGGTTTCTTTGTCCTCAGCAGGCTCAAAGTCTGTCTTGGGAGTTTCTTTTGAACAGAGCTGCTGTTCACAGGAGATCCTGTCTTTGTTGCAGGCAGTCAGTCCTCCCAGGGTTCTGGAGGTCGCTGGCTGCAGGACAAGGCAACTTTTGGCACAGGATCTCTGGAAACTGCAGATGGGCCAAGAGGGTTGGGGCCAAGTCAGTTCTTCTCTGCAGTCTCCTCTGCTGGGTGTCTTCTTTTGTCCTTCTTCTTCGTAGGTTGCGGGAATCTGTCTTCTTGGTTGCCCCCTAAATACTGTATTTAGGGGGCATTTTAGGGGTTGCGAGGTCAGTGGCCAATGGGCTACTGACCGTAGGGTGACTAAACCCTTGGTGTGCTCATCCCACGTGGGGGAGTGGGCACAATCCCTAATCCTGATTGGGGAGTGCCTGCCATCTGCAAGATGGCGGGCACTGAAGAGTGGGCTTCACCTCACCTCCCCCACCTTAGGGGTGGTGTTGGCAGAGGTGGGCACACCTTCTGGGCTGGCTAATTTTCCCCGCCTGTCTTCCCACAGAAATGGAGGGGAGACAGGAAGGGGCATGCTCCTGATAGCAGGAAAGGCTATGGGTCGCCTTACAAAGGCGGCAAGGCATTTGAAGTTCCTCTGCCACAGATGGCTCTTCCTGACCTGGGGGATGGTGTGAACACCTCCGTCCAGGAAAGGCTTTGTTTCTGGGCTCAGGGAGCGAAGGTCCCACCCCAGGGGTCCAGAAACATGTCTTGTGGTGGCAGGCTGGTGTGTACCAGTCAGGGAACCCACCAGAGGCTGTTAGTTTTTCAGGGGGCATCTCTATGATGCCCTCTGAGTGCATTTTTCATTAAATCCCACACTGGCATCAGTGTGGGCTTAATGTGCTGAGAAGTTTGATACCAAACTTCCCAGTTTTCAGTAAAGCCATTATGGTGCTGTGGAGTTCGTAATGACAAACTCCCAGCACCATATACTCTTAATGGCATTACTGCACTTACAATGTCTAAGAATTGATCTAGACACTGTAGGGGTACAGGGCTCATGCACCTGTACTCTCACCACTGGTATAGTGCACCCAGCTAGAGGGGTGGCGGACATATGCCAGGGCAGTGAGTTGTAGGCATGGCACACAGGGATGTGTGCGATGTCGACTCCTCACTTTGTTCTGCACCAAAACATGCAGCCTGCAATGGCAGTGTGTGTGTGTAAAGATACAGGGCCTCTAAAGTTGGCACAATAAGTGCCTCAGCCCTTAGAGGCCTTCCCTGGCCACAGTGCCCTTGGTACCCATGCTACCTTTTACAAGGGACTGACATGTGACCAGCGAGGTGCCAATTTGGGGTACAAGGTACAGTTTTGGGAAAGAACACAGGCCCTGGGAACCTGATTGTCAGGGACCCAGGGCACATAGAGTCAAAGTGCATCAGTAGTCTGGTAAAAAGTGGGGGGAGGGTTACTGCAACAGAAACCCAGCTTCCTACACAAGTCCCCTCCCCCTCCCCAGCCCAAAGGCCAGGAGACTCAGCCAAACCTGGGAGAGTCTTTCTAGTCTTTCAGGCGAGGAAGAGTAGAGGAAGTGGTTTGAAAGTTGCAGGTCCTACTCTGCCTTACATCCTTCTGTCCAGGTCAGTCCCTTTGGGGAGCTGGCCTACCTCAACAGTTTCAGGACCTAATTCCCAATGCTCCTTTCCTAGCTCTTTAGTGTCTTTACCCCATCTTTTTAGTTTGGGTTCAGAGGTGCCTTCCTCTGCAAATTTTAACTTAGCTATGGCAAAACCCAGCTTGCCCACAGAGGATACCCACAGCTTGAGTAACCCCACCATGACCAACAGGGTCAGGGGGCCTAACTTGCTATTTGGCAGGGGGCTTGGCCACCATGCCAAGGTCAGTGCTGCCATGAAGGCTAGCACCCAGCAGAGGCTACTGACAGCTGTCAGTGCCCAGACCACACCTTCAGCTCTTCACTGGTAGGTGAAGTGGCTACCTTACAGGCTTCTTTGGGTTCTGGTGGCCTGTCTGCTGTTTTAGGGTTGGGGGCCACTACACTTTGTAGTGAACACCCTTCTTCCACCCTCTGTTCTGTCAGCTGAGGAGTCACCAACTCAGGCTGGACAGTTGCCTGACTAGTCAGGTCTTTTTTTGGCTAGGGAGGACTTCACCAGTGCCCACTTTGGAGTTTTCCCTTACTGGGATAGAATCTCCTTGGCCCTCTGGAACTGTGGCTAACAGTTGCCCACCTTTCCTACACTGTCTCTTCTTTTTCTTTTGGGGCTTATCTGCACTAGCGGCAGGTTGAGCCCCCCCAGGTTTCTGGGGTGAGGTCTGGTATTGGACCAGTACCTCTCTTTGGCTCAGACCAACCTCTGGGTGGTCGTTCCCAAGGAGACAATCAAGGGGGAGGTCTTTACTGACTACCACCTTTCTCCATCTAAGGGACCCAGCTACTTCTAGGGGCACTACAGCCACAGGCCTAACAGTGACACCCCCTGGGAGAGTCCTTACTCTTTTTGTTTCCCCTGGGACATACTGGTTTGAGAGTACCAACCTGTCATGCACCACAGTGTGACTGGCACAGGTATCTCTCAGGACAGTGGCTGGGATTCCATTCACCAGTAGGTGGTGGGAATGTCTACTCCCCTCTGGAATCTCCAAATCACCTTTTGGGCCCATCTTCCAGTTGAAGGCTAGGAGCACTTCCTCATCTGAAGAACCACCCTCCAAAGCTATACTGGCAACCCCTGGAGCTACACTAGGGGCTTGGTTTGTAGGACAGCTAGGGTCCTTGGTGTGGTGTCCTGTCTTTTGACAGTTGTGACACCATACCTTGTTGGGATCCCAACTCTTACCTTGGCACCCAGTTTTAGTTTGTGAGGTGTCTTTGGGCCCACTCTCCTGGACAGGTTTTTGGGGGGCTGCCTGGGACTCCTTACTTTTATCTTCAAGAGGTTCACTGTCTTTCATCTGGGGAGGTTTTGTAACCCCTTTCTTTTGGTCACCCCCAGTGGACGTCCTAATCACCCCTGTCTTGACCCAATGGTCCACCTTCTTTCCCAATTCTTGGGGAGAAATTGGACCTAGGTCTACCAGATACTGATGCAACTTTTCATCAATGCAATTACTTAATATGTGTTCTTGCATAAACAATTTATAAAGACCATCATCATCTTGCACTTTACTTCCAGTCAACCAGCAACCTAGTGTTTTCATTGAGTAGTCTACAAATTCCACCCAGGGCTGACTCTGGGTTTTCTGAGACCCACTGAATCTAATTCTATACTCTTCAGTAGTGAGTCCAAATCCCTCAATCAGGGTGCCCTTCATGAGTTTATAGGACTCTGCTTCTGCCCCACTAAGGGTCAGAAGTCTGTCACTGCACTTACCAGTGAACAGTTCCCAAAGGAGTGCTCCCCAGTGAGTTTTCTTCACCCTTCTGGCTTCACAAGCCCTTTCAAAGGCTGTGAACCACTTGGTGATATCATCACCATCCTCAAATAGGGACAAACCCTTTGGGGATTTTGGGATCATAGTATCCTTCTTTTTCTTCATTTCTTACATTGCTGCCACCATTGATGGGCCTACGCCCATCTCTGCTCTTTCTTTTTCTAGACCCAGGAGCCTGGTCTCTAGGTCTAATCTTTTGGTCAATCAGGCTAGCTGGATGTCCTCTTCATTGAGGCTGTCCCCAATGTCCACAGTAGCACCTGAGCCACCTGTGTGGGCTCTAGGTGCTGAGAGGTTTATTCTTGGAGTCAGGGCCACTGGGGCCCTTCTCTCCCTATGAAGTGGGGGGGGGGTTGGTAGTTATCCTCATCCCCTCCCTCTACTTCTTCATCTGAGAGGTCTTCACCTTTCTCAGAAGGATGGTCCTTAGCATACCCTGCCAACAGCTCCTGGAGCTTTTGTTTAGAGGGATGGGACCCAGGATTATATTTTTAAGCTTGCATAGAGACCTTAACTCCCTAAATTCTAAGTGGATTTAATGGGTGAGGTTGTGCTCCTCAACCTGATTCTCTATGCCATTGTGGTTATCTTCACTAACAGCTGGGTTCTTGTTAAGAGACATTCTAACAAAAGGTTCTAACCCCTCTTACCCCTAACTAAAGTGAGCTTTTATTTTTCTAAAAGTTTAAAGGGACTTAACCAAGGCCCAAACAAGACTTTTAGTAATTTGGAAAAATTTGTCAAAGTCAATAATCAGAATTCTAAAGACAATTTAAGAGTTCTGTCTTGTGATCAGTTGGTGACCAAGTCAATCCAACAAATGCAAAGTTGTGTATCCCACCACTGATCCACCAATGTAGGAAGCTGGCTCTGAATATACTATACCAAAATGAGGTATAGTGTGCACAGAGTCCAGTGGAACCCCAAAGGTAGGCAGAGGTAAAAGTAGATAGCACCTTACTCTCTATTTGTGGTAGTGTTAAGCATTTGTTGTACACACGCAGGCAGCAAATGATGTTACACACTCAAAGACTGAACTCAGACCAACTTGTTTGTATAAAAAAATATTATTTAGTTATATTTATTTCTATAAGCAAGCCAGGCCTGGTGCAGGTAAGTGAAATAAATGCTTTGCAAAATCTTATGCAATGTTTTATAATTGAATGCAGGTTCAAATGCAGTTGATTGAAATACAGGTAAGTCAAAATGTCGAAATAACTTTTTAGTTACTTTACAGATTACTTTGTACGTTACTTTTCAGATTACTTTTTAAGTTACTTTTTCTACTCAGTGTGATATGCCTAGATATCACACTGGGACATTTCCTAGAGAAAAGGTAAGTAAATCAGTTATTGTACAGTTGCAGTTTTTCAGGTTTTCATACAAATCAACTCCACACCACATGTTTCAAGGAAAAACAGTCAATGTATTCCTATGGAGAGAAATGAAGTTATTGCTTAACAGGTAAGTACTTTGTTGTGGGAATTGGTATTCTTGGGTTAGAACCAGGGTTCCCCCAGGGTCAAGGATGCACTCTTGAAACACCCGCAGCAGCACTAGGGCGGCCGGGTGCAGAGTGCTGAGGCCCAATGTTATCCAATGGGGGATAGGGGGCCTCCGGTTGGTGGCTGCTCACGAGCAGGCCACAAGGTTGTGGGAGCAAAGCTCCTGGTGTTAGGCTAAGGGCAAAGGGGGATCTGGTTTAGCACACAAAGTGCACCCGCAGCGGAGCAGGGGCGGCTGGGTGCAGGGTGCTGTTTTGGCATCGGGTGCCATGTTGTTTTCAATGGGAGTTGCCGGTTTTGGGTTTTGGCTGCAGGCTCGGTCCAGGAAGACTTCCGGGAGGAACCAACAGCTGGGCAGGTAAGTTGGAGGTCTCGGGGGACGTAGGTGCACCTCGGGTTCTTTTCTCCAGGGCGCAGGGCAGCTGGATGCAGGGGTATCTTTTGGATTTCACCTTACCGGGCCACTCGCGGTTGGGGGGGGGTCTCCGTACAGAGGCTGCAGGAGACATCGGGGAGTCCAGGATGGGTCAACCCACGGTGGACTCGGGCTCTGGAGCACTGGGGGACCTCGCTGGGACTGGTGGGCCACTGGATTCGGGCCGTAGGCGTCGGGTGCAGTGGTGGTTCCAGGCGTCGGGTTTCTTTGTCCTCAGCAGGCTCAGAGTCTGTCTTGGGAGTTTCTTTTGAACAGAGCTGCTGTTCACAGGAGATCCTGTCTTTGTTGAAGGCAGTCAGTCCTCCCAGGGTTCTGGAGGTCGCTGGCTGCAGGACAAAGCGAATTTTGGCCCAGGATCTCTGGAAACTGCAGATGGGCCGGTAGGGTTGGGGCCAAGTCAGTTCTTCTCTGCAGTCTCCTCTGCTGGGCTTCTTCTTTTGCCCTTCTTCTTCGTAGGTTGAGGGAATCGTCTTCTTGGTTCAGGGCTGCCCCTAAATACTGTATTTAGGGGCGTTTTAGAGGTCTCGAGGTCAGTAGCCAATGGGCTACTGATCTTAGGGTGACTATACCCTCGGTGTGCTCACCCCACGTAGGGGAGTGGGCACAATCCCTAATCCTGATACCAAACTTCCCAGTTTTCAGTAAAGCCATTATGGTGCTGTGGAGTTCGTAATGACAAACTCCCAGCACCATATACTCTTAATGGCATTACTGCACTTACAATGTCTAAGAATTGGTCTAAGCACTGTTGGGGTACAGGGCTCATGCACCTGTACACTCACCACTGGTATAGTGCACCCAGCAAGAGGGGTGGCTGGCCTATGCCAGGGCAGTGTGTGGTAGGCATGGCACGATGTGTGCCATGTCGACTCTTCACTTTGTTCTGCACCAAAACACGCAGCCTGCAATGGCAGTGTATGTGTGTAAAGGTACAGAGCCTCTAAGGGTGGCACAATAAGTGCCTTAGCCCTTAGAGGCCTTCCCTGGCCACATTGCCCTTGGTACCCACGGTACCTTTTACAAGGGACTGACGTGTGACCAGAGAGGTGCCAATTAGGGGTACAAGGTACAGTTTTGGGAAAGAACACAGTCCCTGGGGACCTGATTGGCAGGGACCCAGGGCACATAGAGTCAAAGTGCATCAGTAGTCTGGCAAGAAGTGTGGGGGGTGGGGTTTACTGCAACAGAAACCCAGCTTCCTACAATGAGTTACATTTGTAAGTTTGGATACATAGTGACAGCATGAAAACGAAATATACAATAGACATCAGGGTATACAGGTGATACAGTTTTGAGGAATATATGGTATATGTGTATATGGTGCCTTATAGAGTTGGCACGTCATCGAGTGCAACGTGTTCCATGTGGAGTAAAAAAGAAATACATAATAACGCTATGTGTATTTGAGGTAGCTAAGACGATTGGACTCCAAGACGATTGGACTATCCGGGGATGCTGAGGGGGAGGAGCAAGATGGCGGATTGACGCCGTCTTAGGAGAGTCGGATCACGGAGGTGCTCAGGAGGCTCGAGATACATTGATGCAGATATCGTTGCCGAGAGCATGAAGCAGAAATAGCTGGATAAGAAACATTATAGCCTCAGTGCCTTTGTCTCCTTGGAGGCAGTGATGCAGAAACGCAGAAACGCCGAACTCAGCAAGAAAACTGGCAAAACCGGCAAAATCTGAAGAAAAAAAACGGCATACGGCAAAACAGGAAAACCCGAAATGGACGTGGCTCCCTGAGCTGGAATCTTGACGGATATGTATTTGCTGGTGCTTTGACGGTTTGTGCAACTGGTGGAGGCTTACGCTATGCTGATGAGATAATATCATAATATTATCAAGATACCTGGCATTAGTTTACCTTCCTATTTTGCAACCTTAGGGTTTCTGTTTCCTCGGGGGCAATAAAACGCTGACAAGAAACTGATAAGAAACCGATAAAAATCTAAAAGAAAATGGCAAACGGTAAATGGGCTAGTGGAAATCCTGAAGTGGATTTGGACTACTGGATTTCTGGGTAGGAATTTGCTGATTGAATTTCTGCTGGATATATGCTAGCTGATGTTTGCTGTTGCTGTTGCTGTTGCTCTGGCGATTTCTCTAGCTGGTGGTGGCTCTGGAATACAGTCGAGCTTAGGGAGCTGAATGCAGGTGAATACAGCTGAATGCAGGCGGCAGTAAGGCTTGGCTTTCGGCGCTTTCCGTACACCAGGGTAGCCGGGCGTTTGGCCACCCAACAACGCCAACGGTGCACACAAGAGAGCTGGCGAACTAGCTGTCACGGACGCTTGGTCAAATTGTATCTACTTCAACGGGATATGGCCCCACCGAAAACGATGGTCAGGAGTACCCGTGCTACTAACCGAGCGCTGGTGAGTACAACAGTGACTCGGGGTAGTAATTTGGATGACGAAGACGTGGAGATACAGAGGCCGGACTCTCCCAGCTCGGCTTTTGGACTGGGGAAGGTGGGAAAGCCTGTGTTGCAATTCTTGCAATCAAGGAAGTCAGTGGAATTGTTTTCTTCTGATATTGTGGCGGAAGCTGATACTTTTAACAGCGGCAAGATGTTAGCAGATATAGTGAGTCAAGCAATTGGGGTGCAACACAGTAGCAAGACCTCTATCTCTACAGGTCATATTGTTGGAAACAACTTGCAGGCATCACCTCAAACATTTCTTCAGCCTCAACCTCAACTTCAGTCTAAGGAAGACTTAGATAATGGGAGGGCCCTGGATTTGGATAGGGGGTCGATTGAAGGGGGGACTGAGCATGGAAGCCTATTTACCAAACTTGCCGATTCAGCTATTGTCCAGGACTCCTCGAGAATACCTGATGAGTCCAAGGTTGATGCTGGGCTGTAGTAATGCTGGATCTAAAAGTAGCGGTTTATTAACCATTTTGTTAGTCTCGGCAAGGCTGATTATTGCTCGAGAATGGATATCGCCAAAGCCTCCAAATGTGATGGATTGGTGGCTTCTAGTCCGACAGACATATGATATGGAACAGGCATTGGCCAAGTCAAGAGGCATACGATCAGTCGTTAAATGTAATCAAATATGGGGGTCTTGGCTTTAGATACTCTCCTGAAAATTTTAGGATACTTAATAGGGTGTAAATAAGTGGGTGAGGTCCTAGAATGCATTTTGGTATTTATTTTTTATGTGCCCCTTGCTTACTTACTTTATTTGTGATATTATGCTTTGATATTGGCGGTATGCGGCATTGATATTGGTTTGATTTGATTGTACTATGTATTACCTAATCATTGACAAATAAAAAAAAATTAAAAATTAAAATAAAAAAAAAGGGATATATATATATATATATATATATATATAGCTTACTTCGTCAGAAAGAGTTCTTTTCCAAACATAGACGAATGCAGACCCGTTTCTGGTGCAAGTTTTTTATTTCATTGTGTAAACGCCCTGCACCACCGCCATGACGCGTTTCGAGCAACACAGTGCCCTTGTTCACATGACGCGCATGAGGAGTGCTTCCTAACATTTAAAATAACAGTGCTGGCACGTGATTAATTTAAAAAAAGAACCGCCAAAATAGACATAAAAGAAACTAGTAAGGCTTGGAATACTGCAAAGTCCCAAATGCATATATATATATCCACAAAAGTAAAAGATAATTCTTTTTCTTATTTGCTTAAATATACACATTACAAAACACAAAATGGTAAAATATTTCAAAACAAAATATTTTAAAATATTTAAAACCAATTATGGGCAAAGCACCTTCCTCCAATATTAAAAGAAAGATGTTAAAATGCAATAGAAAAATATTTCATTAAACAATTGTTAAAAACAAGGATAGTTCGTAATATTAAGACATAATACCCCTTCTCAACATTTGTTTTTATTGCTTATATACCCATAAATCGACCATGTTTAACTTAACTATTGGGTCTCTTAATGTGATAGTGCACTGGGGGTACAATTGCAGTTTAAAATGAAGCCCAATCATGCCCAAGTGGGCCTAGTCAAAAGATGTTTCTATGGCTGGAATTTACCTAAAGTGCTAGTGCAAATAGTGCAAAAATATTTAAAATCAACCCTTTGAAATCACAGCCGTGATTCCACTAAAGTGCAAATGTGCCAAAAATTAACTTATACATATAAAAGCTAAAAACCATTTCATTTAGAGGCAGCAGTTCAATAAGTTTTAGATTATAATTAAAACCCTATTCAGCACGAAACATCAAATGTATTTAATCACAGGCATGTATGAAAATCTTCACTTGAATTCAACCCACGGGGAATCTTACTATCTAGTTCTAGGATATATCTAGTCTCAAGTCTCCTAAGTAAGGCCTCCCGGTTGCCGCCTCGTTTCTGGGGAGGAATTGTATCTATAACAAAATATCTCAGGTTATCTAGTTTACTTGTATGATGTTCTTTAAAATGTCGGGCAACCGGGTAAGAAACATCATTATTCAGAATAGCTCTCATATGTTGGAGCACTCGTTTATGCACCTGCAATTTTGTGCTTCCCACATATTGCAGGTTGCATGAGCACTCCAACACATAGACAGCATACTCTGTTTTACAATTAAGACTTTTGGTGATAGATACTGGATTAGGTTTAAATGGTGTTATATAACTGCTTCTGCTAACACCATATTTGCATGCTTTGCAACTAGTGCATCGTGTAAAGCCTTTCCTAGAATTCAGCCATGTTTTTGGTATCACCACCTCTGGACTACTTTTTACTAGGGAATTGCTGATTGATGGAGCTTTCCTGAACGTGATGCAAGGAGATCTCGTAACTTGGCTACTCAAAACTGTGTCACTTTGCACCAAAGCCCAGTTTTTATTGATAATTTTACGTATGGCTTTGTGTTGTAGACTATAAGTCAGAATTAGTCTCGTGGGGGAATCAGTTTGAATATCATTATGATTCTTAGATCTAGTAAGTGCTTGCCATTGGTCTATAAATTTAGTTTTGTTCATAGCCTTATCGAGTGCCTTTACAGAATAGCCCCTGTCCAGGAACCTATCTCTACTTTGTATTTGGGCCAGCTTACATTCCCTTTCCGAACTGCAGATCCTACGGATGCGTAGCATCTCCCCATATGGGATGCTATTGATTAGGTGGACAGGGTGGTGACTCGAGGCATGCAATATTGAGTTCCCCGCGGTTAACTTCCTGTGTAATCTAGTTTCCATTTTGTTGTTCACAATGAAAATTTCTACATCAAGGAAACAGATATTATCTTTACTCATTTGGGCCGTGAAATTCAAATTTAGATTGTTACAATTGATTTCCTCCACAAATTTCTTAGCGGTATTCTCTGAGCCTTTCCAAACCAAAAATATGTCATCAATGAATCTATACCAGCATAATACATGATTAGATATAATTTCGTTATACATGGCCATGAGGACCCGCTCCTCCCAAAGCCCCATATGCAAACAGGCATAACTAGGAGAAAAACAGGCCCCCACGTGCGGATGCAGTTGAAACGCGTTGTGTAAATAAACGCTTTGCAAGTTTATTTGGAGTCCTGGGTCCTGATTATCCTGAGAGCGCACGTACTTTGAACTAAATTGGGATTATTTTGCCGGTACGCTCTGCCGGCGTGTGCGCCACTTCTCATGGGTCCCGCTGATCCGGAAGGAGCTGCGTGGCGAGATATATATATATATATATATATACATATACATATGGGACTGGTATGCGAATCTGCAGATTTTAATAAAAAAATTGTTTCTAGCTCAAACGGATAAAACGTTACTATAACACAGTGACACATGTTGCAGCGTAATGGAAGCCCCTTTGCAAAGGATGACTTTTCACCCACCCAGAGGTGACTGATGTAGCGGGTCTTCAGCCCCAATTGGTGGACCATTGTTTCATTTGTTCTCTTTTAACAGATGGCTGTACCAGATTGTATTAATATGTTTTCTGTGACACCAACATGTATGCTGTCCTGTTATATTGAATACTATGCAGCTGCTAAATAAAAAAAACAAGTTTAAAAAAAAAAAGAATGACAATTCACCTACCTGTTGCTTATTGCTCTACTTGAGTATTAAATCCGTAGTAAGGGGTGAAATCTCTGTGCAGACAGTGTTAACATGTGAAAAATTGTCAAAAATAAAGAAGTTGGTGGGGCAGAAAGTCATCTGCATGGTAATGGACATGCGCCTCTGCCCTGACTGCCCCAACTGTAGTGATGTCTGGATCCCTAATACTTTTTGTTGTCATAGGCAAACATGGATCATGCGTGTGCTCCATGACATAGGCCTGTTTCTCAGATTGCAGCCTTGTTGGACCTGAAGGGGCGCCCAAAGCGCTACCCTCATAATGGTGGAAGGCTACTGACTTTACCAGGAGTTAAGCAGCAATACTGCAGTGGTAGCAGCATACTGTGTAGTGACTAGTGGGAGTGAACAGATCCTCTTTAACCTGTGTCGCTGGAGTGAGGCCTACAGGCTCACTTATTCAAAGTTCTGCTGCTGTGTGCTTAACTCACCCCTTGGCCTACATCAGTTTGATATGGAGTGCTGCGCAGCGCATAAGTGGTGTATCTGTGCCGAGTGTATGTGTGCCTGGGAATGGTACAATACTGTGATAATGTAGTACTGGGCAGTGTGTACATGTTGAATGTATGTGCTGGGTGTATGTGTGCCTGTGGGTGGTACAGTATGTGAGGGATGCAGTACTCTAAATTGCATGCATGTTAAATGCATGACCTGGGTATATGTGTGCCTGTCAGTGATACAGTACGGGAAACAGCGTTTAGATTGCATGCGATAGATCGCATGCCATTACAACGCAGTCGTTACAACGACCGCGTTGTAACATCGCAAATCATTACATCGCTAGTTGTTACAACAACTTGCGATAGGGGGCACAAGGTGTTGGATTTACAATCCAACACCTTCCCTGCTGATGCACAAACTGGAGTTGGAATAATAAATAATACTATTCCTAAGTCCAGCGCGCCCCCTACAGCAAGTCGTTGTAACAACTTGCGATGTTATGGTTCGCGATGTAACAACGCGGTCGTTGTAACGCCCGCGTTGTAACGGCATGCGATCTATTGCATGCGTAGTAAAGAGACATATTCGTACAGTACATGATGGATGTAATGCTGTGCAGTGCATCCATGTTAAATGAATGTGCTGGGTGTATTTGTGCCTGTGAGTGGTAAAATACATGAAGAATCTAATGCTGTGCAGTGAGAGTATGCGTTGTGCATGTACTGGGTGTATGTGTGCCTGTGAAAAGTACAATATATGGCAGACTGTGGGTTCCATTTTGGGAGACCCAGGCTGCATGGTGAAACATGAGGAGAGGAGGTAGGGGAATCCCCCCACACAGATTTGTGTATTCATGCATTCCTGTAAGCTGAGTGGGACACACTGGAGAAGAGAGAGACAGGCTTCCCTGTTACAGTTGAAAGGGTGCTCTTTGATTTAGAGAGAGGTCACAAGGAGGGGCCTGGGCACATCTCAGGAAGGAGATGGGGCTGATAAGAGAATTATAAAGAGTAGGGCTGGGAGCCCTGAGCTAACTTTTTGATACACATATCACTGTGGCTGACATCCAGGTGTGAACTCTAGTCACTCTCATGGCCTGTGTTGTGGGGGCTATCTGATCTGGAGTCATTCCCGCTGTGTCTGTGATAGACTGCTTTCTGGAGGAAGAAAAGGCAGAGGCTGGGGCACTTCAAAAGGATGCAGACTCCAAACATAAACTTCAAAGACTCAGAATCTAAATCCCTTTGGTGTCTGGAACTGGACTATAAGAAAGAGAGGCTGAGACCCCCAAAATTGTTAACTGTCAAGAAGCCAGTCAGGCTGTGTGAGAAGGAGAAGCTCTGCAAGACTTCTGCCAGTGATAAGGACTGGGGGCCAAGACCTGCTAGTCTCCCAGATGGGGGAGGGGAGACTGGGACATCATCCAGGTAATACCTGTCTTGGCGGGGGTATGCCCAGACGTGGGTCCCTTGCTCACTTTGCCACTGGATTCAAGCAAGCCTGGCTGATGACGGCTGGAATGCCAGAAACCGGTCCTAGGATGCTTGTTTCCGGTCCAGGGAAGACATGGCTTGGCAGTTCGGGCTGGACTGTTCCCATGAGGCACAGGGTCAGACTGATTTGCATATGGCCATGTCTGAACTGGGGTGGTGGAGTGAGCTAAAGAATGATGATGGATTAAACCCAGATCAGTTGACTGGGGGTGAGTGTTTGATTGGCTCAAACGTTCCGTCCATCATCCCCTTTTGTATCGCTTTGTTCGCCCTAAGTTGGCGGGGGTATGCCCAGACGTGGGTCCCTTGCTCACTTTGCCACTGGATTCAAGCAAGCCTGGCTGATGACGGCTGGAATGCCAGAAACCGGTCCTAGGATGCTTGTTTCCGGTCCAGGGAAGACATGGCTTGGCAGTTCGGGCTGGACTGTTCCCATGAGGCACAGGGTCAGACTGATTTGCATATGGCCATGTCTGAACTGGGGTGGTGGAGTGAGCTAAAGAATGATGATGGATTAAACCCAGATCAGTTGACTGGGGGTGAGTGTTTGATTGGCTCAAACGTTCCGTCCATCATCCCCTTTTGTATCGCTTTGTTCGCCCTAAGTTGGCGGGGGTATGCCCAGACGTGGGTCCCTTGCTCGCTTTGCCACTGGATTCAAGCAAGCCTGGCTGATGACGGCTGGAATGCCAGAAACCGGTCCTAGGATGCTTGTTTCCGGTCCAGGGAAGACATGGCTTGGCAGTTCGGGCTGGACTGTTCCCATGAGGCACAGGGTCAGACTGATTTGCATATGGCCATGTCTGAACTGGGGTGGTGGAGTGAGCTAAAGAATGATGATGGATTAAACCCAGATCAGTTGACTGGGGGTGAGTGTTTGATTGGCTCAAACGTTCCGTCCATCATCCCCTTTTGTATCGCTTTGTTTGCCCTAAGTTGGCGGGGGTATGCCCAGACGTGGGTCCCTTGCTCACTTTGCCACTGGATTCAAGCAAGCCTGGCTGATGACGGCTGGAATGCCAGAAACCGGTCCTAGGATGCTTGTTTCCGGTCCAGGGAAGACATGGCTTGGCAGTTCGGGCTGGACTGTTCCCATGAGGCACAGGGTCAGACTGATTTGCATATGGCCATGTCTGAACTGGGGTGGTGGAGTGAGCTAAAGAATGATGATGGATTAAACCCAGATCAGTTGACTGGGGGTGAGTGTTTGATTGGCTCAAACGTTCCGTCCATCATCCCCTTTTGTATGTCTTGGAGCACCAGCGCCTGCCTGCCAAGACCAGTGTACCCTGTGAGGAAGAGGAGAGCGTTGGAGGGAGCGAGGTCCCCTATCGAGTGGACGTCCCGAGCGAGGCATTAGGAAACAGCTGCTTCACTGCTGGGATCATAGCCTGTGTGCAGGATAAAGTTGGTGACCTCAGTATGCCAGAGGAGGGCATTATTATGGGTATTATTGTGCTGATCAGGCCAAAGCCTGTGTGTAGTGAGGCGTCAGCAATCCCGTATGCCAGATGGGGCTGCCGCAAAGTGAACTTTATGCTTGGAGAGGCCGCCATGCAGGCATCTGCTAGTCCGCTCTGGTTGGTTCCCTTGTACAGTAGAGATATGGTGACCCCGTATCCCGGGGGGAGGGGGGGTATCACCTGAACTAGCAAGAAGTGTGGCCTGACCTCGAGCCGGAGTAGTGAGGCTACCATGGGAACCCCTACGCACCTACACCGGAATGAGGGATCCACATCAGGAGCTTCACACCTTCTCATCCCCCCGCTCGCTATGGTACAGATCAAAGACTTACCCTGCCAGCATGACAATCAGACTACTATTGGGGCTTACCTTTGTAGTGTAGTTCCTATTTCCCTAATAGGCTCTGCGCATTGGAATAATATAACCTATAGGTTTGACATAGGGCTAAGGTCGGTATGTCCCTATCGAGTATATTAAACTTAATTACTTGTGCCAGCTAGCTCAGAGGCCACTAGAAACTCCTTGAGAACAAGAAAGGAGTCGTTTCTGGCAACCGAAAAACATGACAACTTTTGTTTCCCTTTAGAAGCGGAACACGTCTCAGAATCGTGGAAACAACAGATAACAGTTTCACTCAGTCAATCGTGCATGCTTAGTTTCTACAGAGTTACACAGAAAGGAAAGACGGGCGTTTCAATAAAAAGGGTTTTATTGAACAGTCTTGTTTCTCGTGTAAGAGATATGTGCTGTTATGATCACAAGACAGTATGCAAGATAAATAATGTACAGTGTGAGCAGTAGAAATAAATAATACTGCGCTAGCATTATCTTTTAGCATATATTCACGTACATAAATAACATGAGCTAAAAATGCTAGTACTCATACGATGCGTCCCTAAACTAGTTCTACCCCAATGTACCTAACCTAGTCTAGGTGTAGGGAAAAGTAGAAGTAGGCGGAGTATTCTCTCGTCTGGTATACTAAGAGTATGTTAAGTCTAGTATGCCAAGTATGATATGCCAAGAGTCCCTCTAGGTTCTAGTCAGCTCCTTACCTTGAGAATGAGAGAGGTGGGAATCTCTAGCCGGATCTCGAACTCTAACACCCCGCGAAGGGAGTCAGAACACTGGAAGCTGGATTCTTCTGCATGCAGGAATGACAGCGTCTTCTCAGTGCGTCAGGCCGGGATACGGGCTCCTCTGAAGTCAAGGTCTCCTCTAACTTGCTTGGGCAAGGGAAGGTATATTTATACCTGGTAGGTGTCTTGGAATGTTAGCATTGACGTGAAGTCGGACAGAGGAAGACGTCAGGAATGAACCCTTAAGGTATAACGGTTCATACATAATAGATGAGTTCTTGGAGAAATCAATAGTCCTGTGCTAGGGGAACTCTCGAAGCTTAAGGGTCTGGTTTCTAAGAACTCGTTGTGACGTTAGGGTGGACGGATGTCGGTGACCATGCCTGTATTTGGAGTGCACGGTTAATGCCTAAATAAGGACAGGGATTCTATGCCTATATAAGGGCAATGCAAATTGTGCCTGTATAAGGACATGATTCAGGAAAACCTATATACGGACCCCTAAAGCAGAATACAACACCCACTCCATCTTCGATTGAACGATAATACTAAATGCTAAACATTTAAATGCTAAACATAAAATTGAGTACCACATATTGCTAAAAACATTTCTAAAAGCATTTTAAAAGAAGTTCAAAACTGTTGAAATGCAATAGGTACTGTACATTTAAAGCATCAGTTTCATTCTAAGCATATAACGGAAGTAAAATGCAACGTGAATGAAACAGAAATATATACATATGACGAAATGGTCGATAAGTTCTAAAAATCAAAGCCATTGCATATCATGGAATTAAATGAAATGTTAGACAAATAAGGTGACAATGTGCCCCTGGAAGTATTCAAAGAAGTCCGTTTTATAAGACTAGTTCTACTGTAAGCAGATTGTTCATTTGCCATGTTGTTTCTATCGAAAACAAAAATGTTTTAAAAGAAAAAGTTCAATTTCTGGGAATAGTTCCAAGTTTTGAAAATATGAAGGGCAAATTTCAATGGTGCCCTGGTACACTGTGAGCCGAATCAAAGTCAGTGTATGGGTCTGGCGTAAACATTAGATCATCGATGTCCGTAGCCAAAATATCATCCACCGAAGTCGGTGACATTTGGAACACCTCGTTCAGAAGGTTAATTGCACAGAGATGAGAAACATCGCCTTCAGCAGAAGATGCAATGTTCGCGTCCGTTGTTACCTGTGTGCCCGTTGATCCATCTCGTACCTCAGCAGCAGCCGGAAGCGTCTGTGAGATCTCAATGAATGCCGTCATCAGGATTGGTAGCCTCTGGGGACAACACACAGCATGGGCCGTTATCGGGTCCAGCAGAGTATCGATATCCGTTGGCATGACTGATGGGAGTGTTAGACATGTGTCTAGCACGCATTCTTCACCGCAAAACAGGCAGCGTAGAACAGGTAAGATGCAATCTTGCCAGATTGGTCTGAATGACAAGAGCCATGTTGTATTAAGTTCCCGTAGACGAGGCATGCCCAAAAGCTGTACTATTCGCTCATGGCATTTCCGTTCAAGGAGGACTCTCTCCACATCGCTCGGAGTGATGTTGGCGAAGAGGCTTGCCATAGCGTAGTAGGAGGAATAGAAACAGAATTCCTGCAACTAGTGCTAGAATTAACGGCACACCACCAAACACCGAATGTGCGAAGTTTGGGATGATTCCGAGGACAGCCTGGAAAGGTGCTAATAGTCCGGAACAGATGGTCTTAAATACATGTACAATTCCGCTTGTATCTGACATGTTAAAGATACGTCCTATCATTTCTACGAAATGTATAGGGCAGTTTGTACGTATTAAATTCTGTATCTCAGCCGAAGTCCTTGCAACTTGTAGATCATAGGTTTCTTTGGCCGAGGTCAAAGGCACTGATTGTTGTATAAGCATGGCTTTCATTCTGCTTAAAGTATCAAATCATATAAAAGAGACATTCAACGAAGGCCATAAAGGCGACTCCCTGACTGTGTCTATTGGGGCAAACAATACTTGCATACAGCAAGTGACCCTGGAGTTGACCGTTACTAGATATGGGATGCCTGGCAACATGCCACAGCAACTCTGATCATTCAACATGAGGTAACTCCCGTTAGAAAGTTGGCCAAACGTTGGATTAATCACAGCAGCTGGTGTACCCTGCTGGTGGCAGGGCAAATTTGCCACAGAACCATTACAAGCCCCGTGTAAAGATATGTCCTGACAAATCAGTGAACCGCTTAGTGCATTTTCACAGTGTGTACCGCTTAGAAACACTTCACGATCCCCACTCCAACATCTATATGCGTATGGTAAATTCCAGGATGTCTTAATGTATTCTTTACCCAACCTTTCATATTTGCCTGCTTGCATCTGTTTAAAGCAGTACTGAAACTGGAAAGTAGTCACAGGTAGACTAATTTTGCCATGAATAAGCCATTCTGTAGCTGGTTTTTCTGCCACTGTGAATGGTAATTTTTCAAGTTTTTCAATGCTCAGTACTGTATACTTTGCTCCCCTTTGTGCCAGTTCGATCTGTTTATCAGTTAGATTGTATTCTGCAAACAGAGCCGACGTGTTGATAAAACACCAAGGTACATAGCCCGCACGCAAAGATTGCAGCGTCCAGCTAAATAACATAATAGAACGTAATTGAGATTGGCCTTGCTGTAACATGGCTAAATCTTGTTCCAGTATGTCGATAGCAGAGGATACAATACTGTCCAATTAATAAATTCTGGAGGACAAAGTTGTTAACCCATTGTCGACCACAGAGAGAGTTTTCTCTAAGTTAATACGATCAAGTTCACGTATTCGTTCTGCGGCCTCCATCTGTGACACCTTCCATGCTTCATTATAAGCAGCAAAGATGCCGGCATATATGAAACGTTTTTGACGCGGTTTTCTTGGTCCAAGCAAGAATTCCCTAAGGTCTGCGTCTTCTTTAAGTAAAGATAAGTGTTGTTTCACATCCTTAAGTGTAGATTTTTGCAGCCAATCGAGGCATAATTTTCCTACACTGTATGTTGTTACTACCCCCGGATACTGTCTTTGGACGTATCGTGGGTCTGGCCTATGAATAGTAAACCCCTGTGTTTTATTCAGGAATCTCTCTTGACAGTTGTTTGTGTCTGTGGGCCAGATCAACCATTTTCTCCAATCAGGATTTGTTCTGTTGAGTTGTAGTATGGTGTCAACTGTAACCGCTGCCTGTGTATTATTATCACTTGCAGGTATTGGTACAGAAAGGTGTTTTCATGTCTTTAATCTTGGCTAACCCAAGGCAAGACGTTTGTTGGACCGTGTCATTCAAAAACATTATTTGCTGAGGGACGATACAGGCTCTAAATAAAGCTTCTATCCCTTGCACCTGCCAATCTTTAGTACCCCAGACAGATTTTGTGTCTATTGTCTCTTTCCACAAGTCGAAACCATGTCTAGACAGTTGGGCAATAAATTTTGCAGAGTAAATCTGTTTTGTATTAGTTAACATAATTTTCAGTCCTGTTTTGTTCACAATTTTATAGTAAAATGTTTCTGGATCAGATGTATTGTATCCTGAAAAATATGGAAACTTTTTAGCAAATGTTTTTGAACTACCTTTTGGTGGTGTAGGACAATGCTCCCATTGGTTAAACATAAACACATTTCTAGGTGTTGCAGATTTATGCAAAAAATGATGACCATAGTGGTTATAGCAATACAGCTGTTCATAGTCTGATGAACCCTCTAAATATTCATTATTAGAAAATGCAGCAGATTTTTCTAGGTCAAACATCATGTTATTTACAGTTTCAAAGTCCCAATCATCAGAATAGGTACTGGATGAAACAAAATCACTTAGTGAGATCTTAAATAAATGTGGAATGTTCAAATGTTCTGTCGGGCCAAAAATATCGAAATCCGTTTTGTCCCACACTATACCATCCTGTATAGGAACGGCTGTGATGTTCACTGCAGACAAGTCTCTTGTTTCACGATGGGATGATTTGTGAGGTTTTAAAAGTAAGTTCACTTCTTTTCTTTCAGTGTCCAAATGGATGTATCTGCCATTTATAAGCACGCTCATAGTCATAACCAAAGCTAGCCAAAGCAGGAAGAAAATATTCCAAAAATAATCCATAGGTCAATCTATGGTGAAACCAGATAAGTCTTTTTCAGAAAATGAAGAAAGTCTTGTACTTGCTGTTTGTAAGTTAATGATGCTGGCGACGTCTCAGGCTCACTCGGATCCTCTGAAAACATATCAAAGTTAATGAAATAGCCAGAAGCAGTTCTGTCAATTGTTGGAATTGCATCAGGATTTGTAGAAATCGCTGGAACCAGTTGATCACTTGTTACATTGGTGTAGACAGGTGTATTTGGACGAACTGTTACTTGAATTTCAAGAGGGATGAGTTCCATAGCATTGTTGCTCAGTCCATCATGTGTTACTGCAGAATTCTCGATGGTTATCAGTCTTTCAGTCTGAACCTCTTGGATAGTAGCGAGAGGAGTGTGTCTGCTACTAGGTCGGAGTCCACGAGGCCTACTATTTAGTATTGGCCACATATTGTGGTTTGATGAGGTCGATGGACACAAATCTTTTCTCCTTTTTTCCAGCAAGGGGCGGCAGAAGCACTGTTCTTGTTCCGTGGACGGCTAGGACAGGTACTGGTTGTCTGTAAGAAGGTCCAAATTCCTTCTTGTCCGCAATCTTCTCTCTGACTAGATCCCCAACTTTTGGAATCCAGACAGGCCTTGCTGGGACCGCCGGTTTTCCCCCAGTGGTGGTTGGCTGCAGGAATACGTTGCTTTGTTTCGATCTTAGTTCATTTAGTTCCTGTAAAACAGCCAAACGATCTTTGATATCAAAGGGTTTATTTTCCACCACTGTGCCGCTACATTCCAGATCGGGCACCCACATTCTTGTCCCAAATAGGACCTCATATGGAGTGACCCCCTAGAGAACTTCTTGGCAAGTTGTTTAATATGCGTTGGACCCCATATAGATGTTTGACCCACCCATCACCCGAACCTAATACCCTAGCTGTTATAGACTGCTTTATGTCCCGGTTTTTCCTTTCCACAACAGAATTTCGCTCAGGATGAAATGGAGAGGAGTACCGCAATGCAACGCCCAGACTGGCCAATGCGTCTTTGTAAGCCCGAGAGCTAAACGCAGGGCCCTGGTCAGAATGTAGCGTGCCTATTGCGTATGTGCCGATAAAGACTCGCAAATCTTTTATAACAGTTCGAGTGTCAGCCGAGCGCTGAGGCCATATCCATAGGAACCTAGAGCAAGAATCCACTGCGACCATGATATATTTATAGTTACCGTCCCTTTGCAAGGGACCGCAGTGGTCCAGGTAAACACAAGCTAATGGTTTGTCTGAAATTAACAGGGGTGTCTGCGCAGGACGTTTCACTGTGGAGACCTTCATCTGTTGGCAAATTTCACATTCCAGAACATAGTTCTTGGTCTGCTTCCTAATGCCAGGCCACCAATATCTTTGTTTTAGTAAAGATACTGTTGCAGATATACCTGCATGGGCAGAGGCTATCCCTTCATGTGCTGCTAGGATTAGTCCTAATCTGCGTTCCTTGTTTGGAATTACCCTATCCCCCACTCCAGGGATTCGAGCAAAAGGAACGTTGTTCGCATCAATTACATAAGAGTACTTGAGTGGAAACCTTTTAGGTAATGCTGCACCACTGCCTTTGCTGGTAGCATTGACAGCCAACATTATCTCACTGTCTATTCTCGTTTTTGAACGAGTGATCGCAGCTACGGAAGTCGTTTGAACAGCCCCCTTTGCGGCTTCGTCAGCCAATGAATTCCCTGCAACGTGAACGCCATCACATTGATGACTCAGTGTATGGATCACGTGAGCCTTTGGTAGTTCGTTTTTTAACTAAACTACTTGTTCCCAAAGCGTTTTATGCTTTATTGTGCCACCTTTTGCATCTTTGAACCCGTTTTCAAGCCAAGTTTGTATATATTCATTATACGACTGCACACAGTAGAAAGAATCGCACACTATGAGTGTGGGGAATTCTCGATCTGTACTTTCAAGTGCCAGTTTGAATGCTTGTAGTTCAGCTCGCTGAGCTGTGCAATCTCCTAGAGATTGGGTTTTTGTGACCATAGGTCTGAATTTGCCATTGCGCATGCGACCTTTAACGATTGCGCACGCTGCACTGTAAGCTTGCTTACTCCCTGTTGCGGGTTGTGCGGATCCGTCAGTGTAAATTATGAATTCGTACTGATCGAGAGGCAGAATCTCAGTGGGCAGAGGACATTCATGTTCATATTGCAGGAACGCTTGTGTTTTTAGATCAGGATCAAAAACATATTCAACATCTGTTGCAGCAAGAGAATTAACCCATTGTATCCATCTCGGATGTAATGCTTTAGCATTCGGAATGCTCGCTTTAGTTACCGCCTCTAACGCCGGAACTGGGGTTACGACAATAATGCGTTTCCCTTGGGCTAGAGCTCTTTCTTTTGCTACTGCAGTTTGAACTGCTGTCAGTATTTTTTCAGTTGAAATGAAGCGCATTTCTGCTTGTGTACACAAATGTGATTTGTATGCAATTGGTACTTTTTCACCCTCATTAAATGTTAAGTAGGTGAATCCGCATTGACCCGAAATTATTCGGATCACTAAATTGCGTTTACTTACGCGTGTTTGTAAGTGATTTGTTGCTAACATGTTAGCTTGGAGTGAACGCAAGATTTCTGTGTGTTCCTGTGTCCAATTTTTGATTGAAAAATCAGGTTTGATTAATGCGTAGAGAGGTTTAACCCTTTCTGCATAATTTAGAATGTATGTTCTTCCAAAATTTAGGAAAACCCAGTATGGATTGTAAATTTTTCAGCGTTTTTGGAGGTTGGAGCAGCGCACACCTTTCTAAAAAGTTGGCTGCCAGGCTCTTGCCTTCACTTGAAAGCTCATATCCTAGAAAAAGGACATTGAGATGGGCAATTCTGGACTTTTTGAAGTTGAAGTTGTAGCCCTCAGAGGCGAAGCCCAGTATAATGGTGCTCACCCTGTTCAAGTGCCTATCCAGGTCATCGTCTGTCAGATAGATGTCATCGACATATGACAATGCCTCATTATCATAAATTTGTAGTAACTCCGTTACTCTCGCTGAGAATAACCCCGGGCTGTTCTGGAACCCTTGTGGGAGTCGACAAAATTGACGCTGGGTCCCCATTATTGAGAAAGCTGTTAAGTACCTGCTTCCAGGTGCTATGTTTTGAGAAAAGAAACCATTTGAGATATCCAATGTGGTTTTATATTTTTTACGCACAATATTATTCATTAATGCTGTACTATGTGCATTTTGCACTGCAAATGTTTTTGAACAAGTGTTTAAGTGTCTGTAATCCAAAACTAGACGATAGGTCTGGTTTGGAGACAGGAAACAAAGGATTGTTCATTGAAGAGGTGCATGTTTCAATCACCCTTTGGTATTCAAGTTGATCTAAGATCTCCCTGACCTGTTTTGTAGCTTCTTGCTTTATTGGATACTGCCTCTGTGCAGTAGGTTCATTTTTTAAATGTATTTTATGGTGAGGTGAGTCCTCATCCCATCCTACATGATTTTTATATAATGCTGGGGCCTGGGCAACTGCCCATTTCCTGGCATAAGTATATTTTAGATGAATTGGAATATGGTTGGCGAAGGCAGGCATAATAATGTCTTCGCCATGTGGGCACTCCCTGACAAATTGTGGTGGCCAGTCTTTTTCTGCTAGAAGCATGTCATAGCCCCTTGAAAGTTTTTCCCAAAAGAGTGCTTTCACCTGTCTAGGTATGTCTTCCTCCATCCGGAGTGTTATTTCATATAACTTTTGTGGAGTACTAACCCTGGTGTCTACAGTCTCAACTGTAATGTACTCATTCAAGTCCACTATCTCCAGAAGTTCCTTCAGGTTCTGGCGAGCTATTGTGACTTCTGCTGCACTGTCCAGCATTGTCTGAGCCCATTCTCCGTTCTTGAGTTGTGTTCTCAGTATCCTCGGCATGTCTGACCTTCAGACCTGCTACTTTCTTCTTTGAGAATTGAGGTTTGGATTTATTTTTTGGAACGTGTTTGTCGTCTTTCGATTTTACGCGTTCTTCTCTATGCTCTGACCGTCCTCTTCTTTCAGATGTCTGTGACGAGATCTGAAAGGTACGAGAGGAACGTGTATCAGTATCTTGATACCTGTCAGGCTTTTTCAAATTATCCCAATTCTTGAGGTTATACCTCCTTTCAGAGGGCTCCTTTTGAGGAGACCTACCTCGGGATTGAGAACGTTTCTCGTTTGAATTTTGTTTATTAGTTTCCCACTTCTTTTTAGAAGATATAGGAATTTGTTTAATAGAGTCCTTCTCAGGACTTTCAGATAGTTTTGGCTTCAATGGTCTTCCACCCAAACTATCTCTGCCTAATTCTGCATAAGATTGTTCTATTATTCTGGGTAGTTCTGTTTGATGTTCTGTAACATCGAATTCCCTTAATCGTTGGTGGATCGCCACTGCTGCTGCCTCCCTTTAATATTAGATAATATTATTGTTGAGACCTGGTTGAAATTTTTCAGTAATTTCATACCTAAATTCAGAGCAGGCTCTGCCCCGTATTCGTTTTGAATTTGTTTCAGGACATCAGGTATTACTGCAATTGACGGAATACCATGTGTTTTAGTATAGATGGCAGCAAAGACTGAGCCCCAAGTGGTGCAGTCTTCCAGTTGTGGTGTGATCCCCATTGGTAAACAGATTGTTAGGATTCTGTGTTTCTCATAAGGGCTAGTATTAGGAAATACTGCTTCTATTTGAGTAATTTTTTGAGCTATCCAGAATGGAATTTGCTCACGTTTTGTGGGCATTTTACCCATGACTGCGTATAGAGTCTGTGGTGTAATTTTTAGTGTATTCCCCTGTTGAGGAGTTTGATTTGGAATGGTTAATGGTGGTTGGACTGTAAAAGTCCGCATGACATATTGGACTAATTGTCTGTAAATTTTTATTAACTCTGTAAGTTGAGTAAGTAGTTCCTCGTCTGACATTATTTCGATGTCAGGATGAGGTGTGTAGCCGGCTAGAATCGGCCATGTTGCTCCTGGTCTACCTAGTGGACCGAGCCTGGTAATGTTTTTGTGATGTTTTAGGGCGCCTTTAAACCAGAGCTGATGCTCCTGGTATGTTAGTGGAATTTCAATATCCTCGAAAGGAATATATTCCTCTGGTGGATCATCTTCTTTGTAGAAGTGAAACAGTCTTGTTACTGAATTTGATTCAGGAAATATTACCCATGAATAGAATACCTCTGTCGTCTGAAAGGATTTGTGTGCTTCTATCACGAAAACTGCTCTACCGCCTCTTGGTGGTAGGCCGTGTTTTATAAGTTTTAGAGTGATGGCTCTTCTTAAGTTTGGATGGATGTCTATAACACCCTCCTCGGTTTCATTTAAACCGGTTAAGTTAAAAGCTGTTACGACTGGTTGAGCCGCAGCTACACCGTTCTCGGTGTCATGGTCCCCGCGTGTGGGCATTTGTTTTTAAAAAAATGTAGAACAATTTGGACCTTATTACGGCAACTGCCTCAGATGGCTGATTCACCTAGCGGGAGTCAGGCGACTCCAGGTACCCTTCGCGTCCTTAGTTGGAATGTGCGTGGGGCCCTAGACAAAATTAAACGTGGGGCCATACTCCAGTGGGCTAAGCGGGCGGGGGCTGACATTCTCATGCTGCAGGAGACGCACCTTATGGGCACGAAGGCCCTCTGCCTTCAGTGCTATGGGTACCAGCAGGTTTTCCATTCTGGCTTTGCGAGGGGCTCACGGGGGTGGCAATATTGGTCCATCGCAGGGTCCCTTATACACACACCAAACAGTGGTCTGATACACAGGGGCGCTATTTATTTCTCCAGGGCAAGATCGGGGAGGACCCCTGGTGCTGGGTAGTGTATACGCTCCCCCCGTTGCAATGGGCACTGGTGGAGAAACTTATGACTCTCTGGTCGGACATACCAGACGTTCTGTCCATCGTTGGTGGGGACTGGAATGATGTAATGGACCTGACCAGGGATCGTTGGAGGGCTGGGGGCTATCTAGAGGGTGGTCGTACCACACGACTTCTCTCCTTGGTGACAGGGCTCAACTGGGTTGACACATGGCGACTTCTTCACAGAACAGACCGGGAATACACCTATTTGTCCGCGGTACACAACGCCTATTCTAGACTGGACTATCTCTTTGTCCCCCGTGAGGCAGCCAGTAGGGTGGTGTCGGTAGAGATCCTCCCGCGGGGTCTGTCTGATCATTCACCAGTGGCCCTTACGATCCGGGTGGGGCAGATGCGACAGCCATTCAGATGGCGCCTCTCGGTTTGGCACCTACAAAACGAAGATTACAAGACACACATGAGCGCCGCTATCACTCATTACTTGACGGACAACGAGGGATCAGTCACGAGTGCCGGGACCCTATGGGAAGCATTGAAACCTACTCTGAGGGGGGCAGACATATCTTGGTGTATGGCAGCGCGTAGGGCGTGTAGAGCGGAGCTACTACAGATAGAAGTGGATATAGAGGCCCTTGAACATAAAAGTCGGGAGGCGGGAGGTGGTCCAGCTAGGAGACAATTATTGTTGCCCCAACAGAATTATTCTGCCCTCCTGATGGATGAGGCCCGTCAGGCCTGGTTGGCGACCCCCAGTAGGGTGTACCAGTGGGGGGACAAATCCAGCAAGATGCTGCATCGGCTATGCCAGGGGGTATTCCATCCACAGGCAGTGCCGAGAGTCTTGGGTCCAACGGGCGAGCCACTCACAGATCCTGTGGCCCTAGCCGAAAGCTTTGCCCGGTATTACGCGGAGCTGTACGCCCCGAAGGAATGCATATCTGCCACCACCATCGAAAAATTTATAACTGATATCCCGCCCAGGGCCCTCCCGGATGAGGTGCGGGATCAGCTGGAGCTGCCCTTGACGGACGAGGAGCTGGGCACAGCCCTGGGGGAACTTAATTCCGGAAAGGCGCCGGGACCCACCGGGTTTCCTTGCGAATTTTTCAAACATTATTCCTTGCAGCTGGGCCCTTATTATCGGTCAGCGGTGGAGGAGGCGCGTGAGCGGGGATCACTCCCCCCAGATTGGCGGCATGCGGAGGTAGTGGTATTCCACAAGCCAGGCAGGCCCCCGGAGCACCATGCATCGTATCGTCCCATCTCCCTTCTTAATGTGGAGGCCAAGATATTGGCTAAGGCTCTTCCCAATCGCCTACTGCCTCACATCACTACCCTGGTGCATCCGGACCAGGCCGGTTTCATGCCTCAGAGGGCAACCAGACATAATATCCGACGGGCACACGTAGCGGTGGCGACGGTTCGACAACTAGGGGAACCCGCAGCACTCTTACTGGCGGATATGGACAGGGCATTTCACTCCTTGAGCTGGGTTTATCTCGTTGCATTGTTACGGCACCTCAACTTTGGCCCGTGTCTCCTCTCATATCTCTCATTGTTATATACAGACCTGACGGCGTCGGTGCGGGTGGCTGGAGTGACCTCGTCCATTTTTCCTATTAAGCGAGGCACGCGGCAGGGATGCCCCCTGTCCCCATATTTATTTGCCCTGGCCATGGAGCCGCTGGCGGCATGGGTGCGAATAGATGCACAGGTACGAGGATTTGAATGGGCTCCGGGACTGTCGGACAGGATCGCATTGTATGCGGACGATGTCCTTTTCTTCCTTACTGACGTGGATAGGACGGGTCCGCGGTTGCTGCGAATTATGCAGATTTTCGGGGAGACGACTGGGCTCTACATGAACCCCCGCAAGTCTACGCTGTGGCCGTTGGGAGAATATACGAAAATGGGGGCATGGGCCTCTTCGGTTCAAACGGCAGTGGGGGGGCTGAAATACCTTGGGGTGTTCCTATCGGATGTGCCCGCGGTCGCCTGGGAACGTAACCTGGTCCCGGTATGGGAGCGCGTACGGGCGGATCTTACGTTCTGGTCCCGCATGCCGTTATCCATTGTTGGCAGGTCAGCCATATTTAAGATGGTGGCACTGCCCCGCCTCCTGTATCAGCTCCAGAACTACCCCTATCAGATCTCGCCCCGATGGTTTAAGCAAGTAAATGCTGCACTGGGTCAGTTCCTGTGGGAAGGGGGCAAGATACGAGTGGCCATTCGGACGTGCTTTTTATCCACATATTGTGGGGGGCTTGCGACTTCGGACCTACTCTCATATTATCAAGCGTCGCACCTGCTGGTCCTCAATGAGTGGTGGTACGGGGATAGGGCAGATCCCGCGTACGCACTGGAGCGACACCTCATGGGGTTGATGCAGCGCGTACAATAAAAACTATTCTCCTCCTAAGTTACTTATAGGTCATCCAGGGGCAAACTATATTTTCTCATATCCACATGACGATGGGGCCCATAAACATCGCCTAACACACACACACACACCTGGATTTCCTTTACACCTTTATGAAATTTTGTACTCTTAGGAGAAGCATGAGAACTAAATGGAGAACACCATTTATGTACCGCTGGAAGAGCCGGGATATCTTATTACTTTAGTTTTGTCGCTTTCTTTTAGTTATTTCTTAAGATATTCCTGCTCATTGTTTTGTCGATGAATCATTCAGTTAAAAAATTAGTTCATAGTGATTAAGACCAGCTGAATCACAATAACCAATTACTGATGTCACAATTATTTAGGAAAATAACCACTGAGTCATTTTGGTTTAAAGAATCTTAAATTTTATATAATTTTAAAAGCATGAAAAAGAATTTAAGCTTTATTCAATCAAATCATTCATTATTAATTCAAAATTTTATTAAACATAATCAATTTATTGCGGAAAGGAAATTTTTGTCATGAAGCCAAAACCCTAATTACCTGCCTAGCTTCCTAATTTAGCCTAATGATTTCTAACCTAAGTTAGGAATTAGAAATAGCCTGATTCTCATACTCAACTGGAAAATTAAGACAGCAAACAGCAACTTCAGCTCGTCAGCATCAGCTACCTGCAACCCGTCTCATCTAACAGTCTTTCAGCATCTCCCGCTCAGTAAGGGATCGATCAGGACCACCCAGCACTGGAAGCCACCAACACGACTCTTCAACTCCTCTCCTGACTGTGACTGCAACCGCGACTGACCCCCTCCCACTAAGAGTAGGCCCTCTTATACCCTAATTCTAACTTTGCTAACTAACTGTTGCAACATTAATATCACGCTTTTCTTTCATTGGTCCATGCATGTCAGCTTATTCATTCTTTTAATCAAGTTCTTTTGGATTCAAGGGTCCTTGGATCATTTCCTTTCCCATACGCTTAAACATTTTCATCCGTTTCGATCAGTTCATTTGTAGCTTCTTTCGATACATTCGAGAACTCCGCAGTCATTGTCCTTTCTCTTGAACTTGTTTCCCACGGGACTCTTACTGATCATCACGGCACGCTATCAGTTCAATTAGGTCACATCAGCCTTGACCATTACTTGCATCCTAGCCTCTCTGTTAAACCACGAGCTCGCTTTCTCCCATTTCATCACGTGTCATGTGTTCCCTTGCGCCTGCGCACATCTTCCCATTGGCGGCCATTTTATCTCGCCACTCGGTTATACTTTAGAAGCACTAATTTGAGGCAAACAAAACATAATTAAAATAGAGAAAAATAGCCCTTTCGTTTCCCTCCCGTCGTCCACGTACCCCAATTAGTTGTTACCTAGCAGAAAGCAACATTTAAGCTGTTCCTTACTTACCATCACTATTTGTTTTTGCAACGACACGTTTTATTTCTATGAAGCACAAACATGCATTTATTTTAATTTAGTACGCATTTATTTTTACGTTATAATTAGGCACACGGACATCCATTAATAGATTATTTAGCACATACATTGGCATATTACCATTCCCACACATACAGTGTTGATTAATACATTTAAACGAACATTTTATTTAATTAATTATAAAATTTGTTAGGGGTTACATTTTTATTTTTCCTGCTCCATCAACTCCCCCTTTGGTGATTTTTAAATCACCACATAAAACCCAAGTCATACTTCTTTTCAGGCAGCATGTCTTTCATCCTTTGCTTTCGGTTATTTATACATCCGTTTCTTCTTCATCTTGCCTTTTAGTCTCCTTATACATGCTTTCTTTCATCTTTTCCAATTCAATTTCACCCATTTCTCTCTCTCTTTCTCTCATTATTCTGTTATTTCTTTTTATCTTATTTTGTCTTACTTTTCTCTTTATACATGTTATTACTATTTTCAATATCATGACTAACAGTATTACTATAGTTGCTACTATTATAACTTTCCCTATCACTAGTCTACTCATTCTAGTTAACCAATTTGCTACTGAAGAAAACCCTTTACCAAGTTTTCCCAAAACACTTTCAACCTCCAGTGGAACTAGTTCTTTGTGCAAACTTGTAATATTTGTAATATACTGCTGTATATTTTCACTGTTATCAGGAATGTAAGTACAACAATGTTGGACTTTCAACATTCCACAGACTCCACCCTCTTTTGCCAAAAGAATATCACGGGCAAGCCGATTTTGCATCACCATAGCTCTCATGGCAACCATTTCGGTATTTACCATTAAGAACCCTCCCGCAGTATCTGTAGACAAACGATCTACTACTGTGGATAACTTCCGAATTTTAAATGCATTCAAAGATATTCCCACTGCTGGTATCAATGCTCCAAAAATATCACCTACAATTTCTGAAAAACTTTCCCTCTTTCTACGTGTAAAGCTATTAATCATCTTGTATGTTCCTTTTTCTTCTCTGTCCATGTGAAAATTTTTTGGAAAGACCAGGCCTACATAGCAAGTTCCATACCAATGGTCCGGTAACCTGTAATAAGCTCTATTCCCACAAATATAATAGATACCTGGAAATATTGGATCTTTTCCACCTTTGAATCCCCAACCTCCCAGAATTTGATAATTGTCATGGCAGATACTGGAACCTACAAAGTAATTGTCATAGACTGTCTTATTTCTCCTAATACACAACTTTCCTGTTTGCGGCCAATCTAATGTCATTGCTGCATTTATCTTTTTCCCTTCATGATTTCCTTCCTCAAACGTCCATAAGCGTTTTCCTTCCTCTTTTATTGCTTCTTTTTGAAATTTCATTCTTCTTTCTTCAACCATTTCTAAAAATACTTTTTCTTCTTTCTTTAACTCACAGGTAAGGTTGTTTCTAACTATTTCTTCTAACGTTAACTTTCTATTTTCTAAAAGAATTCTCCTAAAACTTTTGCTTGTTTTACTTTGTTTAGTTCTGGTACTACTGGAATGTTTGCAAAAATCTTATCTATATCAGTATAATAAGATTCTAATCTACCTGTTTTATAAAATAAACTCGCTATTACACTACATGTTATTCCATAAGTCAGAGGTAGGTGATGATAAGTCACACCTTCTGATACTGATGCAGGCAACTGCATACAAACATAACAATCTCTTACATCCATTGTCTCTACGTACTCATACAACAATTTTGTAAAAACATTCTTTGAAAAATCTGTTACTGACTTATCCTTATGCAACTCTGCACTACTTCTTAAAATAACTGGTTCTTTAATATTAGTTTCTTTTTCTGATTTAGTATCATTTTTTGCTTCTATCACAGCTACACTAATAGAAATTGTGATTGCTAAAACTATCCATATGGTCATTAATAACCCTGTACAAAAGCAGCACATTTTGCACCATCTCTTTATAAATTCACATTTATCTCTTCTATCCCTATTATTTTCCATTTTTCTTTTCTATTTGTTAAGTTTCAGAAAATTGTGTCACTACACCTCAGAAATGACTTAGATGCCACTCTGCTTTCAAAAAGTCTTTGCTTGGTACTTTCTTTAATTCTCTCCAGAATTCTTTCGTTGTCACATCCGGTGATTTGTCACATCCAGTAAATTGTCATGTCCGGCAGAAGCACTATAAGTCTTCACTTCAGGTTTGTTGCATCTCACCTTTTCCCATCCGACTTCTCAGTCTCTGGTTCCCGTGAGTGTTTTCTTCTTCTTCTTTGTAATCTGTTAGTGCAATATACAGCCACTCAGGTGACTTATACTTTGCATTCACTTTCTTTGTCCTTTTGGACTTTTGTAATCTTTTTCCACTTGGTTTTTCTTGTCCCTTTTGACTTGTTACCTCATTTACTTGTTCAGCACCTTCGTCTTCCGCTCTTATTATTCTATATCTCAATTTTCTTACATAGCTGTTGGGCCAATTATCTCCTTTTCTTGGCCTTTTGACTTCACCTTCTCTTTCTGATTTCCAATTTCTTTTTCTTGATTCAGTTTTTGCCTTTTCCTCTTCTCCACTTTCTTCCGTTTCCGTTTCAACTATTTCACTATTGTCTCTTATTTTGAAACTTATGATCTCGTCATCTCCTACTGGTGGAGGACCTGTCTTCTCCTTCTTGTTTTCCCTTATTACTGTCCCTCCTCGGTGTTCTTCCGATTTGGTGTTTTCTTCCCTTTCTGCTTCTAAATTTCCCTGTTCTTCTGTTTCTCTATCTGTCCCTATTGCTCCTCGGGGTTCTTCTCGATTTTCTAACTTTTTGTGTACTTCTTTCCCTACTTCATCTATTAATATTGTTTCTGAAGGATTTCCACCATAACTTGTACTTGGTTGTTCATCTAACTCAATTTCTTGCTCAGTTTCTTCTCTAATTGGTTTATAACCCCAAGTTCTCTTTCGGAATTCTTCCCAGTTTGCAGCTGAATCATCAGATCCTGAAGTTGTGTCAGATATTTCCAGATGTCGACTTACAGGTCGATCTTCAAGTTCTGGAATTTCTGAATTTCTTTCTTCTTCTTCTTCTTGTTCTTCTTCTTCTCTAGAGGTGTTTGCCGTTGGGGTTTCCAGATGTCGACTTTCAGGTCGATCTTCAAGTTCTGGCACCCTTTCACTTATCCTTGTTGTCCCAGCTGTTAAGTTTTTATCCCACACTTCCAGACGCCGACTCACATGTCGATCTGTAGGTTCTGGAACTCTGATTGTGTGACTGGCATGAACCCAGTTTTTCACTCCTGCACACTTGACGGCAGTCGTTGTCACTAGGATTACCTGTCGTGGCTCGTCCCAACGAGGAACTAGACAGTTTCTTCTCCTGTGGACTTTTATGCGGACCCAGTCTCCTGGATTCAAGTCGTGGGCTGGTTTTCTTTCAAGAGTGGTCGCATCCGGTCCAACCTGATGGAATACAGAACGCACCACATCAGCCAGTCCCTTGCAATAATCCAGTACTAGATCATCAGTTATAGTTAATAACTTGTTGACGGGTACGTGTGCTTGTCTCATTGCTCGTCCCATAATCATCTCGTGGGGACTGAGTCCAGTTTTCTTTTCAGGGATGCTTCTGATTGTCATCAGAACAAGAGGCAGTGCATCTGGCCATTTGAGTCCTGTAGCTTGACACATTTTTCCTAACCTGTTTTTAATTGTTCCATTTATCTGCTCTACTACCCCAGAAGCCTCTGGTCTGTAAGCACAATGTAGTTTTTGTTTAATACTCAATGCTTCACAGATCAATTGGATCAACTCATTTTGAAAATGTGTTCCTCTATCTGTCTCAACCGTGACTGGAAAACCATACCTTGGAATGAATTCTCGCAGCATAAGTTTTGCCACTGTTGTTCCATCATTCCTTCTTGTGGGGTATGCCTCCACCCAACGAGAGAACAAACAGACGACCACCAGAACATATCTTAGTCTGTTACTAGGGGGCATCTCAATAAAGTCCAACTGCATTCTAGTGAATGGACCTCCTTCTCGTCCTATTGTTCCTAGACTCACTACTGTTTTTCTTCCTGGGTTAAATTGTTGACAAATAAGACATCTTTGACAAAGACTTTCAGCAATGGCTCTGAATTTTGGGTTATACCAGGTTTGTCTAAAAAGTCTGATCATTGCATCTCTCCCAATATGAGCTTGTCCATGGTACATCCGTGCCATGTCTGCAATCATGCTATCAGGCATAACTGGTCTTTCATCTCTGTATACCCACACACCATTATTTTCCTGTCTTCTACATCCTGCTTTTATCCAGTAATCTTTTTTCCTCATCTCTTGCTGTTTCTTGTAACTGCCTTACTTCATCCCATGTTTCGACAGTATTAGTGAAAAGCAAAGGACAAGAGACATGCTCCCTTTCTCTATTTTTGTTCAGGGACGCCATGTTTTCCGCACAATATCTAGCGATCTCATCAGCATAATTATTGCCGACCGCTATGTAATCTTCGTTTTTCTTATGCGCCTTGCACTTCACTACAGCTATTTGTTTAGGCAACTGTATCGCCTCAAGCAGTTTTTTAACATAATCTCCATTTCTGATAGGTGTTCCTGCAGATGTCAAAAATCCTCTTTGTGACCAAATCTGTCCGAAATCGTGTACGATGCCGAAACCATATTGGCTATCGGTCACAATCGTGATTCGTACATTTTTCCGCAATTTACATGCTTGAATTAAAGCAATTAGTTCCGCAACTTGGGCAGACCTAACTCCTTTCAGACAAGACGCTTCCATCACAGTTGCCACTGTGCATACTGCGTAAGCTGCGCTTAACACTCCTTCTTTTGTACGCAAGCATGAACCATCCACAAACATGACATAATCAGATTCCTTTAACGGTTCATCTTTTATGTCAGCTCTTGGTTTTGTGCAATATTCCAGCACGTTCAGACAATCATGATCTACTTCGTCTTGTTCAATTATGCTTTCTTCATCTGGTAATGATGTAGAAGGATTTACATTCATGCATCTATCTATGGTCACATTTTCAGCGCTCAAGATGACTTTTTCGTACTTAGTCAGCCGACTATGTGTCATGTACTGTGTTTTTGTTCTTGTCAAAAGAATTTCTACTGAATGGGGAACATATACTCTCAATGGATACCCCATCACTATACCTTCACTTTGTTCCAGACTTACACAAGTAGCAGCAACTGCTTTCAGACATCCAGGCAATGCTTTTGCTATAGGATCTAAAACAGCTGAAAAATAAGCGATTGGTCTTTTCATGGTCCCGTGTTTTTGTACCAGTACTGAAAATGCACATCCATCTCTTTCACTACAGTACAACTCAAAATCCTTCTCATAATCAGGCATGCCTAAAGCAGGGGCCTCACACAGTTTCTTTTTCAATTCTTTGAAAGATTTCATTTCTTCTTTGTTTAACTCAAAAGGGTCTTTTACATCTTTCTTTGTCAATTTTTGTAAGGGTTTTGCAATCAAAGAGAAACCACTTATCCACTGTCGACAATATCCAACCATTCCCAAAAACATTCTTACCTCTCTCTGAGTCATTGGTGCTCTCATTCCTTGAATCATTCTTACTCTCTCTGTCGCTATTTTCCGCACTCCTTTCTCAATTTTATGCCCTAAATACTGGACTTCTTTCTGACAAAACTGTAATTTTGAAGGGGACACTTTATGTCCTCTTTTCTCCAAATGGTTCAGTAAAGCAATTGTGTCACTTACACATGCTTCTTTGGTTTTCGATGCCACCAATAGGTCATCGATATACTGCACCATCACTGATTTTTCTGGCATTTTTAAATCTTCCAGAGATTTCTTTAGAATCTGATTAAAAATTGAGGGGCTTTCTGTATACCCCTGAGGAATTCGGCACCATGCCAAAATACGCTCTCCGAACCGGAATGCAAATAATGGCTGGCTATCTGGATGCAAAGGAATAGAGAAAAATGCGTGACATAAATCTATCACAGTGTACCACTCAGCTTCATGTGGAATTTGATATAGAATTACTGCAGGGTTTGGCACTATTGGACAACATGGTACAACTATTTTGTTGATCTTTCTCAAATCCTGTACTATTCTATATGTTCCATTTGGCTTTTTCAGTCCCATTATAGGTGAATTACATGGACTGCTCATGATTTCTTTCAGAATTCCCTGTTCAATCATCTTATTTATCACAGGAGTTATTCCTTCAATTATTTCTGGAGTTAATTTGTACTGTGGCGTGTTTGGATAAGTTATCCCTTCTTTCACTGTCACTCTTACAGGATCAACTTCTCTCATTAATCCAATGTCTTCTCCTGTAAAATCCCACACACTTTCTTTTACTGCACTTTTTAGTTCTTCTGGAAGTTTTTCTGCATCAAATGCAGGAAACAAACCATTTGTTTCAGGTTCTTGATTCATCAAAGTTACTTTATACAAAACATCTTCATCTGAAGTCTGAAATCCTATTCCATCTGGCGTACAATAAATTGTGCAATTCATCTTACATAAAAGGTCACGACCTAAAAGATTTACAGGACTACAATCGCACACTACAAATTTATGCATTTTGCTAAAAGAACCAATTTTTACTTCCACCAATTCAGTAAGTGGGGTTTTAATCTGCTGATTGGCTACTCCTACCACTTGGATGTATTCACCTGAGAGAGGAAGGTTTGGAATTTCCACTGATCTAACAGTAGAACGGGTAGCTCCAGTATCGACAAGGAATGTTACATTTGCACCATTCACTTCTCCATCCACAAAGGGACCAGACTGATCTACCTCTAGAGTTGCGCCAAGCACGCACTCTTTCCCCTCTCCTGCGCACCGTCAGAATCTTTCATCCGGGTCATCCTCACTCTGTCGCAACCAATACTGAGAAATGTTAGCTGCTCGCGGCAACTGTGTTACCTGCTCTCCTCCGTAGAATCCTGTTTCTGTACTGTATCTTTGCTGGTTAACAGTGTTGGGAAGTGGTGGTTGTGGCACCTGACTTTGTTGAACAACTACCTCATTCTGCACCTGTGGAGTTAATGATTGATGTTCCGGATTAGGTTTAGGTGGGAACTTACACTCGTTTCTCCAATGCCCTAATTTTCCGCAATTATGACATGGCCATTTCTTCTTCGCCTCTTCTAGACTCACTTGACCCTTTCCTTTACCTATGTTTGGTCGCATTTTATTCTGTCCTGATTCGTTTCCATTATTATTGTCCAATTGAGCTTCTTGTTTTTCTGCCACCTTCACTTGTGCCCACATTGCCTTTTCTTTCAACTTACGTTGTTTACTCTCTATTTCATCACTACAATACTTAGCATACCTCAGCACCTCATCTACACTTCCATTCTGCCAGTTTATCATGTGTTGCTTAATCATATCACTTATTTCTTGTTTCAGGCCAAACACAAATCGGTATACAAAATGACTCATGTCCTTTTCACTCAACTCCTCATAACCACTATACTGCTTGAAAACCAATAACAGTCGCTCATAATATGTATGTACAGACTCCTTACTTTCCTGTGTAGTTCTATCAATTTTAACCCAATCTGTCTCTTTAGGCGGAATCTTATTCTTCAAAAAGGTAATCACCTTATCGTACTTCTTCATCACATCAGGACCTGGAGCTCCTGTCTTAGGATCTCTTGGATATTCTGTAGTTGGCCAGTCAACTGTAATCTTACATTCTGACCACAAATCTGTTGGTACCACTATGTCAAACAATCCATCTAAATCTATCCACAACACTTTTGAGACTTTCACAAACCTCTCTACTTGTCGGTACCACTCAACTGGCTTCTCTCTTAACTTTGGAAAATCATTGGTAAATGACAGTATGTCCTGCCTAGTCCAGGGAACATGCACGTAACTACCACCTGGAGTTTCTCTCATGGGGTATTCTTTGACAACAGATTCTTTTTCAGTTACCATAAAAGCCAATGAACCTTTGTCTATACTTTTCTCATTCTTCTTTGTCCATCTAACCTTCCATCTGTCCACATCACCCCATTTTCTCAACAACACAATTAACTCCTTTATCTGTGTCAGCCTTCCTGCCGTATTCAAATTTTCAATATCTTTTTCACAAAAGTCTACTCTGTATGGTTTCTGCAACGTTTTCACCTTTGCAAAATCTATTCCAATCTCACTAGCCACTTCTTCTAGTTTGTCATGTAAATTCTTTGCCCTCCATGTTATACTTTTGCACAGAAACATTATTTCATCATCCTGATAATTTTTTATCTTTTCAGTACCAATCGTTCCTAAAATTAATTCTTCCATATCTATTTTTAATCTGATCACATCTAATGGTTTTTCTTCTGTTTCTTTTATTTTAAAAGCTTTCATCCACTCATTCAACTCATCAGGAGTCGGACCTATGGGTGTATTATTTAGTTCTATCCAGTTACCACTCTTTTCGGGCGTTTCTGTTGCAGACTCTGTTACCATATGCATTTTCTTACCATTGCATTTATTCACCGTTAAATTTGAAGGTGGACTTGGTCTGTAAGTACTAGCCAAATTACTTGTACTTGCACTTTGTTCCATCCTTTCCTTTTCTCTCTGAAATTGTGAACTCAAGGGAATCACCAAAGATCTTTCATCAATTTTCTGATTCTCAAAAACTGGTATTACTGGACCTATTGTTACAGGCACAGTAACTGCTTCCATATTTTTCGTTAATTCTCTAATTTTCTCAGTTAGTTCTTTTGTTGTCCTTGCCAATTCGCTTGCATTGTCGCTTTCTATTCCTTCATTTTGAGAAATTCTCATTTGTTCTTGTGACCTATTTACTTCATTTCTCTTTTCCGGACTTTTATTTCGCATAGTCTCTATTAGCGGCGCATTTGGTGTCACCACTGTAGAACTCTGCTGATACGGAGGTGGATTTCTATTTAAAATATCTTCCAGCAACTCGTCATCCGTTTCGCTCTCATGCATATACTTTTCTCTCTCCATATGTTTCTTTTTCTCAGTCCGTTTTTTCTTAGTCCCTTCCTCAACTGTAAAGCTGGAAACAAACCTCCTGTCATGTTAGCACATCTCCATCGTTTTATTCTGTCCTCATGATTTACTCCCCACAATCTTCCAGGCATAAATTCATGATCTCTCATTCCTCTGAATCTCTCTCGTTCATACATCTCATCTTCCCATTCCGTCAAAGCCTCAAACTGTGTTGGTCTAGGTCTAGGTTCCAACTTACACATTTTTTCTCGCAAGTTTCGCAAAACCGCTACACTAAATGATCCATTCTCAGGGAAAGCCAAAACACCATCATTCTTTGTATATTTAGCCCAATTTTCCAACCATATGCACGTATGATATCCATATTTCAGCATCATATGTGAAGCTGCTGATTTCGGCGGAGGAATTACTTGTCCCTCTCTAGTCACAACCTTTTTGTCTTTCTTAAAGAAATTCTTCAATTTCGTCGTCCATGACGTTCTCTCCCTTTCATACTCGTAATACGGCATGTTTTCTTATTTGTTTTCTCTTTACTCTAACGCTGTTTCTGTGTACGGAACTTCGACCAATTACAGCGCGACTCACACTAACGTACCAATCAGAACAATTCCCACCGTCCGTGAACCAACCAATCCTAGCGCGGCACTTTTCTACGTTACTCCTGCTCTGTGTTCACGTGACTAGCGCACTATCCAATCCTAGCGCGGCACTTTTCCACGTCACTTCTACTCTTTACCCCTCCTTTACAAAATTTATCGGCAATTTTTCTTTTTGCTGTTTTCTTCGTTAGTTACAACAATAAAAACAATTCCATAGTCTGATTCGCTAAACAAAAGTGACAGCTTTGTCCATTTACACAAGAATCCTGTTTTTCCAGTAGGCAGCGCTTACCTCTACCCTACCACAGAATTATTTACTCTCGCCGATAAAGTAGCACTTCCCTCTACCTTACCCTTCTTTTAAACAAACAATTTACTCGTTTCTCTGGGGATAAGACACATGTGGAGACTAGGCTCTGAGAATTAAGGCCAAAGTTTCACAAGTAAACGTGATTTGCTATTTCAATTTCACACTTTTCGCACAGAAATCCCTAACATAACACAACCTGCGTTATTTACCAAAATGAATTCAGACCATGTACCAAATTCCATGTGACTTCTCTTGCCACACGTGTTCCACTTCCTACATCCCAGAAGCGTGAAAACTCACATATAACATAACACGACTCAACATATAATGTTAGTCATAAAAATAATCAATAATCAATAAACAATAATCACTAAACTAATCTATAGAAAACCATAACTCTGCTACCAAGAAATCTGATGCAGCGCGTACAATAAAAACTATTCTCCTCCTAAGTTACTTATAGGTCATCCAGGGGCAAACTATATTTTCTCATATCCACATGATGATGGGGCCCATAAACATCGCCTAACACACACACACACACCTGGATTTCCTTTACACCTTTATGAAATTTTGTACTCTTAGGAGAAGCATGAGAACTAAATGGAGAACACCATTTATGTACCGCTGGAAGAGCCGGGATATCTTATTACTTTGGTTTTGTCGCTTTCTTTTAGTTATTTCTTAAGATATTCCTGCTCATTGTTTTGTCGATGAATCATTCAGTTAAAAATTAGTTCATAGTGATTAAGACCAGCTGAATCACAATAACCAATTACTGATGTCACAATTATTTAGGAAAATAACCACTGAGTCATTTTGGTTTAAAGAATCTTAAATTTTATATAATTTTAAAAGCATGAAAAAGAATTTAAGCTTTATTCAATCAAATCATTCATTATTAATTCAAAATTTTATTAAACATAATCAATTTATTGCGGAAAGGAAATTTTTGTCATGAAGCCAAAACCCTAATTACCTGCCTAGCTTCCTAATTTAGCCTAATGATTTCTAACCTAAGTTAGGAATTAGAAATAGCCTGATTCTCATACTCAACTGGAAAATTAAGACAGCAAACAGCAACTTCAGCTCGTCAGCATCAGCTACCTGCAACCCGTCTCATCTAACAGTCTTTCAGCATCTCCCGCTCAGTAAGGGATCGATCAGGACCACCCAGCACTGGAAGCCACCAACACGACTCTTCAACTCCTCTCCTGACTGTGACTGCAACCGCGACTGACCCCCTCCCACTAAGAGTAGGCCCTCTTATACCCTAATTCTAACTTTGCTAACTAACTGTTGCAACATTAATATCACGCTTTTCTTTCATTGGTCCATGCATGTCAGCTTATTCATTATTTTAATCAAGTTCTTTTGGATTCAAGGGTCCTTGGATCATTTCCTTTCCCATACGCTTAAACATTTTCATCCGTTTCGATCAGTTCATTTGTAGCTTCTTTCGATACATTCGAGAACTCCGCAGTCATTGTCCTTTCTCTTGAACTTGTTTCCCACGGGACTCTTGCTGATCATCACGGCACGCTATCAGTTCAATTAGGTCACATCAGCCTTGACCATTACTTGCATCCTAGCCTCTCTGTTAAACCACGAGCTCGCTTTCTCCCATTTCATCACGTGTCATGTGTTCCCTTGCGCCTGCGCACATCTTCCCATTGGCGGCCATTTTATCTCGCCACTCGGTTATACTTTAGAAGCACTAATTTGAGGCAAACAAAACATAATTAAAATAGAGAAAAATAGCCCTTTCGTTTCCCTCCCGTCGTCTACGTACCCCAATTAGTTGTTACCTAGCAGAAAGCAACATTTAAGCTGTTCCTTACTTACCATCACTATTTGTTTTTGCAACGACACGTTTTATTTCTATGAAGCACAAACATGCATTTATTTTAATTTAGTACGCATTTATTTTTACGTTATAATTAGGCACACGGACATCCATTAATAGATTATTTAGCACATACATTGGCATATTACCATTCCCACACATACAGTGTTGATTAATACATTTAAACGAACATTTTATTTAATTAATTATAAAATTTGTTAGGGGTTAAATTTTTTATTTTTCCTGCTCCATCAGGGTATAACTCTGTACATGTGATTCTCTACTCTGCACCGCAGCGGGGCTCCCTGCCGTCCGCCACGAAGGTGGTGTTCCAGATCTGGCGACAGGCACTGCGGAGAATGGGGTGGTGGAACACATTGACCCGGGAAACTCCCCTCTGGAATAATGGGCGTCTGCCGCAGCTGGCAGCCCTGCAGGGCTTTCGGGGATGGGATGACATCGGTATCTCGGTCCTAGGAGATGTTATGAGGGGATTGACACTTAAATCCTTCCAGGACCTCCAGAGGGAATTCCACATGCCGAAAACCCAGTTTTATCGTTACCTCCAGTTTAGACACGCCCTGTCTCCCAGCCTGAAGGGTATAGAGTCCCTGCCGGAATTCAGCCCGATAGAGGCAAAAGTCTTTATGGGGTATCTCCAGAAACGCAAAATATCCCAGATCTACCAGTCCCTGGTCACCCATAGCTCTTCCACACTTCAGAAGCTCTGGGGCAATTGGGAATGAGATGTAGGCCCAATGGAGGACGACGATTGGACTGAGGCCCTGGCTGCTCCGCGGGGGGCGGCTATAGCGGTACGGCTTCGACTGGTCCAGTTTAAGTACCTACACAGGGTCTACTATACGCGTGTGCGCCTGTGGAGGACAGGGCTGATAGCGTCTCCTGCGTGCCTTCGGGAAGCGTGTCGGTGTAATCGGGAGGAAGGTACGCTAATCCACACAGTATGGCACTGCCTGTCCCTAGACCGGTTTTGGAGGGGGGTATTCGCCTGTCTCACTGAGGTGTTGGGATGGGAGCTACCGCGTACGCCGCGCCTGGCCCTGCTGCATATTATGGAGGGGATAGGGGGAAATAAATACAAGAGACACCTGATGCAATTAGGTTTTACCCTAGCTAAGAGAGACATCGCCAGGGCCTGGAAGGCGCCGAGTCCCCCTTCGGTCGTTGCATGGAAGAATGGCCTGGACTTTTGCATGGGGCTGGAGAAGCCTATCTTCGTAGCCAGGGGCTGCCCCCGCAAACACTACAAGATCTGGAAAAGATGGGCGGACTATCGGGGTATATGGCTTGAACCAGTGCCGGAGAAAGAAGCTCCCTCACTGGAGTAATTGGTTTCCATACTATCAGAGCGTGGGGGCGCTCTCTGTGGGGGGGCCCGATTCCCGGGACACATACATTGCCCGACTGCTGGCAAGGACTAGAATATGAGGACTTAGTGTGATCTGGGAGGGGAGGGAGGGACGGGGGTGGGAGGGAGTTGGGGCAACATGTTACTTTTCATGTTATTATATTGCTTTTCTTTGTATTTCCTTCCCTTTTTCTAGCAAATGTCAAATCCAGGGAAACATCTTCCCTTCTGTTTATTGATTGTGCAGTTGCATCTGGTGTGCAGAGCACTGCGCTATATGTGCAATTTGACAAATAAAAACAGTTTACAAAAAAAAAATGTAGAACAAGTTTCAAGGAAACAAAAAGATAAGGTGCACAATATTTTGGAACACTGTATCCTTCAACGTTGAACAAACCAAAATAGCTAATATATAGGGTTTTTGTCCTATTTAGCTTTGGCGGATATTTAACCCTACCCACTCCAGACGTCTTATGGAGTATGTGAGTAGGGGTCTCTGAGAAAAGCACGACTGAGTTATTCAGTATCTAGCGTTAAATTACTGCCTTACCAAACGTTTGGGCGCCATGTAGTGTAGTTCCTATTTCCCTAATAGGCTCTGCGCATTGGAATAATATAACCTATAGGTTTGACATAAGACTAAGGTCGGTATGTCCCTATCGAGTATATTAAACTTAATTACTTGTGCCAGCTAGCTCAGAGGCCACTAGAAACTCCTTGAGAACAAGAAGGGAGTAGTTTCTGGCAACCGAAAAACATGACAACTTTTGTTTCCCTTTAGAAGCGGAACACGTCTCAGAATCGTGGAAACAATAGATAACAGTTTCACTCAGTCAATCGTGCATGCTTAGTTTCTACAGAGTTACACAGAAAGGAAAGACGGGCGTTTCAATAAAAAGGTTTTATTGAACAGTCTTGTTTCTCGTGTAAGAGATATGTGCTGTTATGATCACAAGACAGTATGCAAGATAAATAATGTACAGTGTGAGCAGTAGAAATAAATAATACTGCGCTAGCATTATCGTTTAGCATATATTCACGTACATAAATAACATGAGGTAAAAATGCGAGTACTCATACGATGCGTCCCTAAACTAGTTCTACCCCAATGTACCTAACCTAGTCTAGGTGTAGGGAAAGGTAGAAGTAGGCGGAGTATTCTCTCGTCTGGTATACTAAGAGTATGTTAAGTCTAGTATGCCAAGTATGATATGCCAAGAGTCCCTCTAGGTTCTAGTCAGCTCCATACCTTGAGAATGAGAGAGGTGGGAATCTCTAGCCGGATCTGGAACTCTAACACCCCGCGAAGGGAGTCAGAACACTGGAAGCTGGATTCTTCTGCGTGCAGGAATGACAGCGTCTTCTCAGTGCGTCAGGCCGGGATACGGGCTCCTCTGAAGTTGAGGTCTCCTCTAACTTGCTTGGGCAAGGGAAGGTATATTTATACCTGGTAGGTGTCTTGGAATGTTAGCATTGACGTGAAGTCGGACAGAGGAAGACGTCAGGAATGAACCCTTAAGGTATAACGGTTCATACATAATAGATGAGTTCTTGGAGATATCAATAGTCCTGTGCTAGGGGAACTCCCGAAGCTTAAAGGTCTGGTTTCTAAGAACTCGTTGTGACGTTAGGGTGGACGGATGTCGGTGACCATGCCTGTATTTGGAGTGCACGGTTAATGCCTAAATAAGGACAGGGATTCTATGCCTATATAAGGGCAATGCGAATTGTGCCTATATAAGGACATGATTCAGGAAAACCTATATACGGACCCCTAAAGCAGAATACAACACCTTGGGTGTTGCCTAAAGTGAATGGGGAATAACCAAGATCGCTAGAGTGAGAAGAGAATGGGACACAGAGAACTGCCTATGAAACACTAGAACCCTGAACTCAGGGGGATTGTCTAGTTGTTTGTGAATGTGGTAGTTCCCTTTGTGTTAACAGTAAAGTACTTCTTTATCATAAAAGAAAGAATTTGGCTGGGCAATGATTTATTGCTCCTACTGTGTTTATTCTGAGTTGTGAGCCTATGTTCACCCCCATGTATCCGTCTCCACCTGAGGGAGCCTTGGACTGCTTGGACCACTCAATTCCTGAGAGTTAAGTGCTGAAGGCGTACGTGACCCAGTTGCCCAGGATCCATAATAGGTCGAGCCCCAGGACATCAGGAGTAAAATATCTCAACCACCATGGTTGGGCCCAGTAACATCTGCTTACCCCCTAACCATCTGAAAGGTGTTCTGACATGTGCCTTCTCTTGTCAGCTGCGTCTAGATCCAGGTGTGGCAGCCATATTTCCTCTACTTCCCTTAAGTGCTCACTACAAAATATTCTTTCTCTATGTATAATGTGGAAATAAACGTAGCAACTTCAATCTTATTCTCTGGTTCACTTCTGTTTTGCCATGTTGATTATTTTAGTCCTGGATGGGTTATTATGGTTCATATATGAGCCACAGAGAAGGGTAGCCCCAAATAGTGCATTTTCAAGGCATCCTGACAGACACCCCCCCTCCACCCCGCACCTGTTGTTAAGCCATATCCAGGCCAGCCCCACAGAATCTTCTTGAATGTGTCCAGATACTATATTGACACTGGGAGACCTTCACTGTGCTAACGCACATCCAGTTCCCTTCACCAAGCTGAGCTGCAGCTTGCAAGGGTATGCGGGCTCACACTTTCCTTCCAGCACAGGCCAGCAGGGAATGGCGTGCTTCTCCACGGATCACTGATCACATTTGTGTAAGTTTCGTGTCCTCCTGGAAGTAGGGTGGCCAATCATTCTGCTTTTTGCAGGTTTGTCCTTCTGTCGTGGCTTCTGTCCTGCTCCCGCACAGAGGCACTGCAGGATGACCATTGGATCCTTGCCACTTTTAAATCTTTCAAAGGACAAGCAAACCTCACTCTCAGCCATTTATGAGCTGTAAAAGAGGTACCTATTGGTGGCTGAGAAGGAGGAGCTGCAGCAGAAGAGGGGTTCCTCACAATGTGATTTCAGCTTATTGTAATTTCATGTTCAGCTATCGAGATGCAAAGAGTCTTGAATCTGTAAATGAAAACTATGCTGAGGACCTGCCAAGAGTATGTCCTTGGAGGTTATTGTTTCCATTGGATCTGCTCCAAAGTGCTGAAGATTAAGGTCCAAAAGTGATCCTGATTGGTCCAGACTGACAAATGTAACAATTAGACTGACACAGACCATGCCAGACGCCACTTCTCGCTGCATGTGACAGGGCACTACAAATGTATGAACGAACCTTACAGCTCGAAGATTTACAAACTCTGCATTCTGACCATACCTCAAAGAAACAACACAGAACTGCCTATGGACCTTAAACAAGCCCTAGGCCTGCGTGCCACAAATACGTGCTGGTGGTTGCTCTTTGGACAACAAAATAAGAATAAAAGAATACAGCAAGCAACTCTGCTGCATCAACTTATGAATTATACAACTATGTTATACAATTACACGTTTTTCTTGCTTTATGTAGCCCAGACACTACAATGTAAAATAGTAGCTACAAACATCCCTAGCCCAAATTTGCCCATTCCAAAAGAGATTGGAACCTTCCAGATCCTTGTGTGGAGGTTCTGGGCAGCCGACGTCCATCAGGGGTTTTACAACCTGTACAGGATGTTCACTGCAGCCTCAGTAGATGTAATTTGTTTTCGGTTTGAGTGGGGGGGGGGGGTGGGGGGGTCTGTTTGCGAAGTGCATAGCTCTTAGCCCAATCACCCCTCTCCTTGCCCCCTCCATGTCTGGCCAGGTTTTGATAGGCTTAAAACCCTCATCCCACCCTAGACCGAACCATACCCCTCTCTCACACAGCAAAAAAACTTTGGAGCAGATTTACAAGCCCCCTGCGCCACCAGTACGTCACTTTTTGTGACGTACTGGTGGCGCACTTTACTGCTCCATATTTACAAGGACAGGAAAAGCCAGCCTGCGTGGCTTTTCCTGTCCTTGTAAATATGGCCCTTTTACATGCAACACTTTGCGTGAAAGGGGCGTTCCATGGGTGTTACTGTGGGTGTTCCCTCGCAACACCCATGGAACAAGACACATTTCCAGATTTACGAGGAATCGTAAATCTGGAAATGCGTCTGAATGCTAGGCGTAGCGAGGCGCAACGAGGAGAAATGTTTTCATTTCTCCTCGTTTTTTCCTCTTTCAATGCGTGCTGCATTCTACAGCACACATTGAAAGAGGAAAATGCCTGTAGTGATTGTTTTTGTGCAGGAAGGTGCCCCTTCCTGCACAAAAACAATCTCCCCATGACGCAGGCATCCTTGCAGCATGGTGCAAGGGTGCCGGCGCATGGCAGCAGTTTGTGCGCCAGCACAGGGGAGAGCACAGGAATGCGACATATTATTGTAAATATGTTGCATTCCTGTGCTTTGGAAGTGCTGCAGCGTGGCGCAGCCTAAGGGCTTGCGTTGCCGCGCTGCGGCACTTCCTTGTAAATCTGCCCCTTTGTGTTGGAAGGTCTGCCAACTAGCCTGCATCACAACTGATGTGGTTGTGAGTCTGAAGACAAAACAAAGGGAGCGCCCTTCCCAAGGAAACGTCATCGTTGTGGGTCCTGCCCAGCGTTAGAAAGCAATGTTTATTTCTACCATATGTAGATGAAGTGGTAAATCTGAGATAGGATGTCAAGTATCTTAGTTCCACGGTTAAAACGTAGTCACTGGACCAGGTCCTGTGGCAGTAGGTGTTTACTGGACAGTATGTGTGGTGGATACTAAAATTTACCAAAGGTGTTTCAAAGTTTCATACTACTCAATTCCACTTAGATTCCAGAGTTGCTCATTTTCTAAATCTGTCTCTCAAAAATACAATAGGGTGGAGTCAAGGAGGTTGTAAAGGGACTAAAACTCAAATACAATATGAATACTAATCACACTTGATAAACTCGATCTCTAGCTGAGTTATATCTTTTAAAATAGCCAGAATTTGAGGGAGGTTTAGATTGAATCCCCAAAAATGCTCTACACAGCTCAAGGGTCTACTTCCCTCCAGAACAAACATCTTCTGATGTCTCGAAACGTGAATGTGTCTCTACATTTGCAAAGTGTCCTGGGAAGTGATAATGAAAAGTGTGACACGCTCTTCGGAAGCAATTGCAAGTCAAAGGGAGCCTCACTCTAGATTCAGCAACAAGCAAAAGAACACATGCATGTTACCTCACAGGTTTCCAAGAGATAATGTGAAATTTAAATGTGTTTTGACTGTAGCTGTGTGGCTTTGTGATTATTATGCCTTGCAAGCTATTTGCAGATCTTTATAATTGGTATTTATCATACTGAGCTATTTTACTAGTCTACAAAGTCTGATATCCGGGTAAATAAGGATCTCTTAAAAAGCATTAAACAACTGTGCTATGTTACATAAAATAGATATATGTTACAGACGTATTTAAAGGTAATTCTCAGCAATCCACATATGAATCTTGTGATTATTTTAACGATTCAATTCAAATCAGAATTTACACACAGATTTCTTAAGCAATGGCATTACTCACCTAATATTCCCAGTATTAAACTATTCCTTAACTTCTTAACTCACCATAAAATGCTGCTTATTTGAGTCCAAGTCAGTAAGACATGATGGCTTCACCATCACATATTTAGGTCTCGCCTAGACAGCGCATGTGCTGTCTCTTTGAGACATTTTGTTTACACATTGTGGGCTTACAGCTCGCCTATTGCTTCTTATTTGTTGCGCTGAGTGTCAGTTGCGAATGCTTGCTTGTATGTGATTGTTGTCTGGTAGATGGCCCTTCTTTTCTTGTGCTGTTCCCTCCCATGAAACAAAAGTAAACAACAGGAGGAAACCTGATAGTCCAGTTGAGACCGGGTAAATACGTTATATAAGGCAACAATGTCTCAACCGGTAGTCACTTAAAAAGACAAATATCACATATAACAGGTCAATGTCAAGCACATAGAAAATGGAGACCACAAAGATTTAAGGAAGACCAGGGAAGTGGTTGGTATATTTTGAGGTAACAGTAGTTGTATCAGCACTACATTACATTATTTATATGGTAACGCGAGGTACACTGTGCACAAAGGTGCTTGTGGAAATGTGAACGGCGCAAGTGACAAGTGCAAAAGGTGAGATAACAGCGAACAACGGCGCAAAAGGGCAAGGATAATAGATGGTTACAAAAACAGTAGGTAGGACATTTTTACAGGATTTGCACTGTTTTTTGGAACCACGATGACGCCTAGAGAAGCATTGAACAGTCGACGGTGTTTCGACCCGGATGATTTCAGGTCATCATCAGGACTGGGTTACTTAAAGTTGGATGGTGCTGTACAGGGAATTAAAGGGAGGGTGTTAGCAAAGGGAGCAGGTACAGGGAGAGGATAAGGAAAGAAGCGCGTTTTAGAGGGCAAGAAAAGGCAACCTGTAGAACGGGAACCCGAATGACTTAGCACAAAGGTAATTCAAGAATGCAAGGTATCCAGATGGGTTCTGCGGGAGAGGAAAAAGGACCCAATCAATGCAGGGATAGGTGTAAAACCATATACGAGTGCAATGGAAGGCAAAGGGCTCATAGAGGGAAGCTTACCAGGTCTTCATGGTGTGTAGGATGAGATAATCAAGGAGCCCGGTATCGAGTAAATCCTTGGGCTTGAGGAAGCAGTATAGCGTCAGAATGGGCGAGGGAGAAATTCAGTATGTTCGGATATCGTCGTAATCCATATGCTAGGAGTTTCAATCATGCCCAGTAAACGGAAACGGAGTGAGACCGATCCGTAGCTGTTGGTAATAAAAGAGCAAGATGAGTGGTGGAAAAAAAGGGGTGGGAGAGCTACAGCGGGCGCGTGTAGGAAGGGCGTTGTGATGCGTCAATTACCTCAATTGAAGTGAGTTTCAGGCTTCTTGGGGGCGGAATGAATCCAGGTGCGCTGTGAACACGGTCGCCTAAGGGAAAGGAGGGTCTGCGGGCGCGTTAAATAATCGTGCTGGGTAGTCATGTGAGAGTGGAGGGGAAAAGACTAGGACGGCACCCTAAGGGAGGGGGAGGTGCCTCGGGGGTAATGAACGGGGATGCCCGAAGCAAGGAAAGGGCTCCTAACTGGGTGCAAGGAACGAAAAACAAAAACTTTATTGAGTGCAATAAACTGTCAAGAGAGACATGGGTATGTATACCAGAGGCAGTGCCAATTAAGGCGATGGAATTTAACAATACTAAACAAATTGTACATCAAGCAAGCGGATTAAGTAAGCATCCCGAATGCATCCGTAATGCCATTCCGGATGCTTACTTTCCCTTAGGCGACCGTGTTCACGGCACACCTGGATTCATTCCGCCCCCAAGAAGCCTGGAACTCACTTCAATTGAGGTAATTGACGCATCACGATGCCTTTCCTACACGCGCCCGCTGTAGCTCTCCCCCCCCTTTTTTTCTACCACTCATCTCGCTCTTTTATTACCAACAGCTACGGATCAGTGTCACTCCGTTTCCGTTTACTGGGCATGATTGAAACTCCCAGCCCATGGATTACAAAGATATCCGAACATACTGAATTTCTCCCTCGTCCATTCTGACGCTATACTGCTTCCTCGAGCCCAAGGATTTACTCGATACCGGGCTCCTTGATTATCGCATCCTACACACCATGCTGACTCGGTAAGCTTCCCTCTATGAGCCCTTTGCCTTCCATTGCTCTCGTATATGGTTTTTCCCCTATCCCTCCATTGATTGGGTCCTTTTTCCTCTCCCGCAGAACCCATCTGGATACCTTCCATTCGTGAATTACGTTCGTGCTAAGTCATTCGGGATACCCGTTCTACAGGTAGCCTTTTCTTGCCCTCTAAAACGCGCTTCTTTCCTTGTACTCTCCCTGTACCTGCTCCCTTTGCTAACACCCTCCCTTTAATCCCCTGTACAGCACCATCCAACTTTAAATAACCCAGTACTGATGATGACCTGAAATCATTAGGGTCGAAACGCCATCAGCTGTTCAGCACTTCTCTAGGCATCATCGTGGTTCCAAAACACAGTGCAAATCCTGTAAAAATGTCCTACCTACTGTTTTTGTAACCATCTATTATCCTTGCCCTTTTGCGCTGTTGTTCGCTGTTATCTCACCTTTTGCACTTGTCACTTGCGCCGTTCACATTTCCACAAGAACCTTTGTGCACAGTGTACCATATTAATAATGTAATGTAGTGCTGATACAACTACAGTTACCGCAAAATATACCGACCACTTCCCTGGTCTTCCTTAAATCTTTGTGGTCTCCCTTTTCTATGTGCTTGACATTGACCTGTTATATGTGATATTTGTCTTTTTAAGTGACTACCGTTCCCTCCCATGAAGCATGGCCCAATTACTTGTGGCCTTCCACTTTTTTGTTTATGTTTTTTTTTTTGTGGGCACAATTTTCTCTTTGCTTTGTGCAAGTGTTTGTGAAAGCATTGTAGTTACCTTTGTTCATTTATAGAGGCAGCGTGTCGCCTTTTTAAAACTTTGAAACATTGTGCTTACTAATTGAGTTTTTTTTTTTTTATACCGGCAGCGTGTCACCTTTTTAAAGCTTTAAAGCATCTCCATTCTAATTGAGCTACCTTTGTTTAAACAGGCAGCGTGAGTCACCTTTTTAAAGCTCATAAATATTGTGGATTCAAATTATGGATTAAATGTAACTATTGCTTAGTGCACCGCTATTACACCTTGCATTCTAAATGTTTTTAACTGTTTCCTACTGCACCGTGATTAGGTTTAGAAACACGTTGTGTGTTTGTGAACGCATGGTAGCTATCTTTGTTTAAATAGGTAGTGTGTGTTGCCTTTTTAAAGCTGTAAAACATCGTGCAATCTAATTGTTGATTTTTTTTAACTGGTGCTTAGTGGACCTCGATTATGTTGTTTTTAAAGTTTTGTCCTCTTGGTATATGCTAAGGGTGAGTTTGGATTTAAGATTTGTTTGTTTTTGTGCTTTTAATATATGCAAAGGGTGAGTTGGTATTTAATATTTGTACATTACCATGCAATTGATTTTCCATTTTCTTGCAGTTTGTTTATTATTTCCACATTTCCCAATTGCGACATTGTGTTTATTTTTAACTGATCCATTTTTCCGGACTGTTTTTTCAAAGCGTTTCCTTTGAGATAAGAAAATGTGCTTCCAGCGTTTTCTTCACCTGCAACATTACAGGGAAATTTAATTAATATTTTTAACAGGACTTTTATGGGTCCCCAGCTTCAAAGCCTACTGATCTGCAGATAACCCTGTATTGCTGTGTGTTTTCTTATGAGCAGAGCTGTGGCCTTTGAATCTGGGGAACCCCATACAAGTCCCAGTGGCGCCACAACTGTCATGGGTCTGGGCTTCAGAACCATTATTGCCCTGTCCATAGTCCCAATACCGGCAACATCCCCCCACCTTCCCATAGGCGAACGTGCATAAATAAACCACAAGACACTTTGTTTATGGGAAAAACTTGTCGCAGGTTTATTCCATACAAGAGTATGCAATAAGGTGGGTTATCTTACGGGCGATCCATGGGCAGGCAGCCGTCCAACCTATGCTGCCCCTGCCCGCCTGATGAGCCAGCACTGTGGGATGTATGCCCGATCAGCGCTACACCTTTGTTGATCCACCACTGGATCACGTGGCCCTTGTTACCATCCTACTCACGCCCCTTTCAGGGCGGAGCGTAGCAGGGCAAACCCCCGGTTGGTCAGGCCCCCAACCGCCCGAAGGACTAACGGGGCACCGTCGCGGTTCTCTAAGACCCTGCCGTGAGGATCCTGGTCTTTGGCTCTGGCACCCCTATTGTGCCGCGCAGAGGTACCCTTACTGTACCCGAATGCCGCAGAGGTACCCTTACTGTACCAGACTGCTTCCAGATCGCCCTGTAACTCCGCCTGCAACGCAAAAGAAAACATTAAAACATTCATTACACCTTGCCCACCAGCCCAGCCGCAGGCTAAGAGGAAGGGAGGGAGACGGCGTGGCTGGCGGAAAAGAGGCCGCTGGGAGGGTCAGAGGGGTATACATACCCTCCCTCCACCCCTGGGCGTACCGGAAGTGACGCCCACAGCCCCTGAACAGCGGGCTCCAGGCGGAAGCCTTCTGCTGCTAGAGCGAGGGGTAGGCTTGTGCCGCAATGGCACTAAAGGGCCGCCCTTTTAGGGGGCCCCCTTTGGGGGCGGCGGGCAGCCACATAGTCCCAATACCGGCAACATCCCCCCACCTTCCCATAGGCGAACGTGCATAAATAAACCACAAGACACTTTGCTTATGGGAAAAACTTGTCGCAGGTTTATTCCATACAAGAGTATGCAATAAGGTGGGTTATCTTACGGGCGATCCATGGGCAGGCAGCCGTCCAACCTATGCTGCCCCTGCCCGCCTGATGAGCCAGCACTGTGGGATGTATGCCCGATCAGCGCTACACCTTTGTTGATCCACCACTGGATCACGTGGCCCTTGTTACCATCCTACTCACGCCCCTTTCAGGGCGGAGCGTAGCAGGGCAAACCCCCGGTTGGTCAGGCCCCCAACCGCCCGAAGGACTAACGGGGCGCCGTCGGGGTTCTCCAGGACCCTGCCGTGAGGATCCTGGTCTTTGGCTCTGGCACCCCTATTGTGCCGCGCAGAGGTACCCTTACTGTACCCGTCTGCCGCAGAGGTACCCTTACTGTACCAGACTGCTTCCAGATCGCCCTGTAACTCCGCCACAGCCCTGGAGGCGTCCACCGTCGCAGCCAGGGCCCCCCACCACTGCACCTCCTATACCTGCAACCTGCCCTTTCCAAACATTCCCTTACATCCAGGAGAAACAAGTCCATCCCCACCGGGGACAAGTGGACCCCGTCCTCCTCAAAGTAACCTTTAACGTTTGCCTGGATGAGTTCATGCCTGATAAAGCCCAACCCCCTCTGCTCCAGGAACTTGCGCATAGCACTGTTGACCCGCTTGCGCGAATGTTCTGCTGCCTCCCTTGACCTGGCACCGCGCCAATGCAAGCGGGGGGTTATTTCAGACCAAAACAGTTCGCAGTGACCCAAACGCCTGCTTAGTTCGCCCAAGTCCGATTTAATGGCCCTGAGTAATCCCCTCCTCCCCACGGTCATGAGATCATTGCCCCCCAAGTGGATCACCAAGACATTGGGCGGGGCTCCCCCCCGGGCCAGGCGTTGCTCGAGCCGGTTAATGATGCTGTTCCATCTCATACCTGGGAAACCCATCCAAACAAAATGAGTGTCGTGAAACCCCCGCATCCAGTTCCTGCTCTTGGCCCACTTTTCCAACCTGGCCACGTACGAATGGCCGATCACCCATACGCGAACACCTAAAGAAACGAACGCCATTCTTTACCAACTGTTTATTACTCAGATAATCATATTTGAACACGACACTGCAAAACACGGCACTCCAAAATTATTTACATACTGTGCAGTCAAGGGCGAATATACCGTTCAAAACAGCGCGACTGCCAACGCCCCACCTTTTTAATGCCTGCCGGTTCCATGCCCGCTTTGAATGCAGCCGTGGCCGCCCCAATCCTGAATGAGTGGCTTGAATACTTTTTGTCAGGGCTGGCCAGGCCGGCGCGCGCCAAGCATGCACACATAACCCGCTCCACTTGAAACTTGGTCAGGGGGGTCAGGTCTGCATGTACCAGGAAATAACCTTGTGTTGCGGGGCGCACTGCTAAGTAGTCCCCTACTCTAGAGACCGGGCAGTACCTGGGATCCCCTAGCGGGTTAAGAACCACCTCAACCCCACGCCCTGCCTGGACAGTCTTAGACCTTCTTATGCGGAGCACCAGCTGGGCGGCCAGCTTCACGTCTTGCATGCCAAGTGCATCCCCAGACCCATCAGCCTTGGATCTGGCCACCAATTCGCTCATCCTGAATGCCCCAAAGAATGCTAAACAAAAGGCGGCTGCTAGTAGGCTGGCCTCGTAAAGAGAGTGCGCAACCTGCTGCAGGACATCAAGCATACCCTGGAGCCTGGGGAAATCGATGGCCCCCCTGTTGTCCGGCACCCTCACTTCCTCCCTGGCCCAGCCCTTAAGAGCCGCCCGTAACCGAAACGACCTGGCCGGATCAGTCCCACCCTTCAGTTCCTCATCGTGGCACACTGCCGCCAGGTGGCTGGACACCCAAGAGTGACTCCTCCCTTGGTCCTTAGCCCATACCACAAAGGCCTCCACCTTCTGTTCCAAAGGAAGGGAGCTGGTGCCCAGAATATCAGAGACGCCCCAGAATGTTGCACAGTGGGCCTTGTACTTCTTCCTGGTTCCTGGAGCCAAGGACCGTTCCCCAATCTCCCTCAGCCGTTGCTCCACTGCAAGATGAGCCACAGATGCGCTGGAAAGGGGGTCATCTCCGCTCTCGCTCGCGGCCAGGCCTCCCGGAATCGGAGCCACTGAAAACGAGAGAGAGCGTCAGCAGCAACATTCTTGACCCCCTCAATGTGCCTGGCCCTGAACTCAATGTTGTGGCGCAGGCCGGCCCTGACGAGCTCTCTTAGCAGGCAAAGCACTAGTGGGCACCTAGCTGACTGACCATTTATCGCTTGTACAACCGCCATGTTGTCCGACCAAAAGACCACCCTCCTGTTTGCTAGCGCAGAGGGCCATAAATGCAGGGCGATGACGATGGGGAAGAGCTCTAGTACTGTGATCTTGGCGGTGATCCTGCGCCGGTGCAAGCGTTGGGCCATTCCTGCGCGCACCACTCCTCCCCCATGATGGCTCCAAAACCCTCCCTCCCGGAGGCGTCAGTGAAAAGGCACAGCTCAGCGCTGCCGGCCCATGGCGCCCTCCAGATCACAGTTCCATTGAATTGCACCATGAATTCAGCCCAAGTCACCAGGTCTACCTTAATGCCTTTTCCCAACCTGACCAAATGATGTTTCCTGCGGACGCCTGACGTGGCCCTGGCCAGTCTCCTTGAGAACACCCTCCCAGCCGGGATGACTCTAGCTGCAAAATTGAGCTTGCCCATGAGACTCTGGATCTCGCCCAAGGGTGCCTTGTCTCTGCCCAGTAAGCTTTGGATGTCGTTGCGCAACTCCTGCACCTTCCCGGCAGGGAGCCTGGACTCACCGTTGACGGTGTCCAGCTCAATGCCAAGGAACGTGAGAACCTGCGCCGGACCCTCAGTCTTACCCGGCGCCAGGGGGACCCCCAGGCGAGCCGCCAAGTCCTGGAAGCACCGCAATCCCTCACTGCACTCCCGAGACCCTAAGCTCCCGATGAACAAAAAATCATCCAGGTAGTGGGTCACTCCCTCCTGGCCGTGTTCCCAGTGAAGTGCCCACTGCAAGAAGGAGCTAAAGGCCTCGAAATACGCGCAAGACACCGCACAGCCCATGGGCATGCAACAATCAAAGTACAGTTGACCCTGCCACTTGAACCCCAGCAGGTGCTGGCTGGACGGGTGGACTGGCAGTAGGCGAAAAGCAGATTCTATATCCGCCTTGGCCAACCAGGCCCCCTTGCCCGCCCTCCGCACCATGTCAATGGCCATGTCCAGTGAGCAGTAAGAAACTGAACATGTGCCCTCCTCTAGCCAGTGATTCACTGAATCGCCCTCGGGGTATGACAAATGGTGAATCAGCCTAAAAGCCCCAGGTTCTCTCTTGGGGACTACACCCAGCGGAGATACTATAAAGTTCTCCAGTGGGGGTGAGTTGAAGGGGCCAGCTACCCTGCCTAGTGCCACCTCCTTCTGAATTTTTTCTCCTACGACTCTCGGCAGTTCTTTGGCGGACCTCAAATTATCAGCATTCCGGCTACATAGCGGCCCCTGGAACGGAATCGTGAAACCTTCGACGAACCCCTGCGCTAAAAGCAGCCTGTCTTTGGTGTTGTGGTACTGCCGCAGGAGCGGGAGGAGATTCTGCAATATGACGGGAGAGGGCCCTTTTTTGGGAAAGTTTGGTTGGGCGGAGACCAGAGCTGGTTGGCAACAGGGGGGTGGCAGCGCCGGGGGGGTGTTCCTGACTGGGTCATTAACTGTTCTGTTTTCCAGCGGGGGGGTGGGACTGTCCCGCTTTGAGTTGCACGACACGGCCGGATGGGCGGCCCCACACTTGCTGCAGTTGTGGGCGAATTTGTATCCTTTGCCCCAGGTGCAAGATCCAGCATTGTATAACCGGCAGGTGCCGGAGGAGAACCTCTTATTCCCTTGTTGCTGACCCCCCCCCCTGCTGGGATCGAAAAGGCTGTCTGAAGGGGCGCTTCCCAGATTGTTTGGCGGCCCCTAGATCATCCCCACCTTTCTGCACTTTCGCCCCCTTTTCCCTGAACTCTGTAGTGGGTCTACCCATATGTTGGATCCAGAGTTGGATCTCCTTTTGGTCCCACCCTAATTCTGGACATAATGACATCCTCTTACGGAACTCCTGATCATAGTAAAACCATCCCAACCCACCCGACAATTTTGCCTCCTGTTGGATGGTGTGGGAATACTGCATCAGAGCAGGACCCTGCTCCGGGTGTCTTTCCATTATTACTGCTGAGAGAATCGTGAAGGCCTCCACCCAATTCTCTATTGTCTTGTCTGGCCAGCGTTGGTACCGCACTTTCTTGTCCTCCTCCTTTCCCCCCATCTTCCTGGTGTCTAAACCTGCCTTGCTGTGCATAAGTAAGGTCAAGATATCCACACATTCCCTTCTCCAAATGCCTTCCTTGGCGGCCTGAGGCACCTCCCACGCCAGCGAACAACGCCCTGACGCTAGGGGAGCTACTGTTACCATTGGAGTCGTCGGGAGGGCCAAACTTGCGGTGGACAGACTTGTGGGAAGATGGGGGGGGGGAGCTGGTCTGCACAAGCGTGGAAGCGTGCGCGGGGACGGGAGAGGGAGCAGGAGGAGCCGCTGGGGCGGGAGCGTTGCTGGTAGAAGGCGCTGCCGTCGTCTGCTGTCCCCCCACGCTGGAGGGAACCATATCTTGCCCTGCACTACCACTAGGTGCCGTCACACTCACTCCTGCCTCTGGGGCGCTACCATAATGACTGCCCCGCTTGCAGGCAATGCCCCACCGGCCTGGCCCGCCCAAACCTGAGTAATTGAAGGTGGCACCCTGGGCACCAGCGCTGCGTCCACCACTAAAGGGGGCGCCTCCAATCTGTCCAAACGCGTCTGAAATGTATTCATCAAAGCCAACATGTTGTCCATCGCCTTACCGATTTTTTCAATGTTCGCGTCGCCCGTTGTGGCAGGGGGCGGAGGGTTAGCAGGAGCAGCCACCGGCGCCGGAGGTTGTTGCGCAGCCACTACCCTGGCCTTGGCCGGGGGGGGGGCTCCGCAGGGAAGTCTTTGTTGGTGGGCCTTCGTGACTGCTTTGGTCTGGGAGGTGCCAGCTCGGGTGGTCCCGCCTGGCTTCCTGATGGTTGGTCTAGCGACACCCCGGAATCCGCCTGCCCACAGGCGTCAATCATCCCTTGAGCCCCTTCCACTCCCTTGGCTTTTGCCATTGCCATAAAGGTCACCCACACTAAATCCTGGGACGTGCTTGGTTGCGACTCTTCTATACAGCTGACTTTCGAGAATAAGAGGGCGGGGGTCCCCTGGCTGTTCATGCTGTACTTTGTCTGGCCGACTGCCCAGCCGTGCCCTAAAACAAAAGACAAAGGTGAGTCCCAGCACTGAGCCAGCAGGCGAAACCTCCCTGCCGCAGAGCAGCCGTTCCCATGGGCCCCCCGACCCTGGCGCGTTTCCCGCCCAATGCCTCCCCGGTACTTACTTCAACACAGCTCCTGCCCTAGCGACCTGATCGAACGGACTAGCTTGTTGCCTTCACCTTTGTCCTGAGATCACGTCCCAATGGTCCCTGGATGGCTGCGAGTACGTGGATGTCCGGATGAGCTGCGATGGGGAAATAAATTCGTTTAGATGAGGCCATTGAAAGGCCATGCGACCACCGGGTTGTCCCGTGCTGCGAAACTCCCCCAAACTACTAACTTGGCCCCGCCAGACCCTGTGTCTGTCGGTGTGTCCCCCTTGCCTTCCTGCCACGCAGTCGGCTGTAAATCGGCATGGTGACTATGGGATCGGGAAAACTGGCGGCGGGGGGTGGTTTGCGGATGTATCCCATTACCTGTACAGCGCCCTTGCCCGGGCCACGACCCAGCGAAGCTGCCCCTCGACGTCCGGGCCCACTCTACCTACAGAAACAAGATAATACATGAGTGTGTCTTCATATGACAATGGCACACCCCTTCAGTCCGATGCCCTGTTGCGTTGTGTTTCGCCATGCTGCAGCTCTGGAAAAGAAAGTACCTATCATTACACCTCTTTGCAGCAACACCCTTCTGCTCTTGGTGTTTTTCCTTCCCCATCGCCTGGGCACCGGACTAGGGCGATCACTTGACCCCCTTCTAATATTTACTCTAGTGACAGCTGCAGCATCATGCAGTTCCGGCGAGTACTCCAGCTCGCCTCCCACATGCCCCAAGCCAGGGACCCAAGGTCCACCCTTCACGCCCCTCCTGGACCTGCTGCTTGAGCAGGGCTGCTAGCACTGAAATTGTGAGGTGCCCCCCGTACCTGCGAGGTGCCTCCGCACCAAGACTCGCTCCGACGGTAGCTGTGCGAAACGTCCGGTCCGGACCTGCTCAGACACAAAACAAGCGTAATTAACTGGTCCCCATCCCTGATGAGCGACACATCCCGTTAACGATGGTAGGGCTGCCCCACCCCCGTATACACATGGCCTGAAGGAGGCTCCTGTAATAAAGCACCCATCATTAATCCACACAAATCAAAAGGGTGGACTGCACGTGTATTGCTCAATTTCCTTAATGCCAGTATTGTGTTGTAGGGAACAACCGTCCTCGGGGAATGCTGGTGTATGATGGCTGGCTGCCCACGTCGAGCGGGGCTGTGGGGTGAGGGGGGGCTTCCACACATTTTTCACCCATCTCTGCTATTTCCGCCCTCTGTGGCGCAGACTCATTAATTGTGGGTCAGCATCTGTCCCTGCTCGACCCATGCTCCCCCGTGTCTGCCCCTGCCCGGAGCTGGGCTGCACCCTTCCTAAAGGCAACCACTCCCACCGGGCGAGATCCGACTCCGCGTCAGGCCCCCGGAGCCCACCACGGACTGACCAAACCGCCTCCATGCTGCGACCTCACGTCCTTCTTGTCCTGTGGGGCACGCGCCACGGTGAGCACTCACCAATACCAATGCCAGAGGGCTGCGATCCCCTTGCCCGTAGTCTACCCGTACGTGGAGCCCATTACGCACTGCGCACACGTGCGTGACCCGGGGCCTGCTCGTCGCTCCGGTGCCCCGTGCCCAGGACGGTAAACCGCCTGCGTGGGGCGGGGGGGGGGTGCGGGCCCAAACCGCAACCCCACTGGTGCGGACCTGGGCGCAAGCCTCGACATGCGCGGTGACATGGCGCGCGAGCGGCGATCGCCTCGCCCACCTCCATGTCCTCGATATGAAGGGCGGAGCACGGCCCCGCTGTCCCTCGCCATCACAACCAACGCGCCATAACAACCCCAGCGCGAAGTCAGCTTTCCACTTGCTTGCTGACGGCCAGGCGCACCTGTTTGGGGAATCGGAGCCTGCCTATTCTGTGCCCGCCCGCATGTGGAGGGCTCTCACGCGTTTGCCGCGCGGTGCTGCAATGGTCCAGTGGCCCCAATGCGCCTTGCTGAGCCAGCCGCACCGCTCCCCCCGGCGGCCAGCCACAACGGTCCACGGCTGGACCAGACCCACCCGACAAGGGCCCAATCCGGCAACCTCGCCCGCCACATCGTGCAGCGATACCCGCACCCCTGACTTGCAAAGACAGGCACTGCCCACAGTCAGACGGGGATGCTCGCGGCAGCCTGTGGGGGGGGGGCCAGAGCGGGAGAACGCCCGCGGGCACACCGGGGTAGAAAGGGGGGGGCGAGCACTGCCACAGCACCACCGCTGCACGGTACAGCAGCCCGCAAACCCCTCCAACAACTGCCGCTGCAGCCCTCAGCCCTCGAGGAGCTATCCTCCCCCCCCTGTGACTAGGGGGGCTGGGGGGGAGGATGTAAACTCACCGCAAGAGACCGGGAGCCAAGAGGTCCCAAACGGCGCGACGACAACACGGAGGGACCGACGGACGAACTCCCAGACGGCGTGGCTGGCGGAAAAGAGGCCGCTGGGAGGGTCAGAGGGGTATACATACCCTCCCTCCCCCCAGGGCGTACCGGAAGTGACGCCCACACCCCCTGAACAGCGGGCTCCAGGCGGAAGCCCTCTGCTGCTAGAGCGAGGGGTAGGCTTGTGCCGCAATGGCACTAAAGGGCCGCCCTTTTAGGGGGCCCCCTTTGGGGGCGGCGGGCAGCCACAATCTCTTCCCGATAGAGCAGACGGTTGAATGATATGCGATTGAGGGTGGGCGCTTGACCTTCGTTCACATTGTTTCTCACCTGTCGGCCGTGTGCAGGGAGGAAGCGTGCCAAATCGCTGCACAGCTAGCAGTCCAGCTTTCTAACTCCCGGTTCAACGCAAGCACACAGCAGCTCAGGTTGGACTTCCTGGTCCTATGGTATTTAGACCCGGGTCAGAGAACCCGACGCTGCTTCGTATCGCATTCCGGACACCAGGAAGCTGTTATTCGCTATCCAGGACCAATTATGCAGCTCCCTTGATCAAACATCGAGTACAGAGCAACCGCTCTGTTATCGGAGGAAAACCCCTTGGCTGCATTGTTCAAGCCACTTGTTACTTCCTCTCAGCCACTGCCTTCCAACGCACTTTGAGCGCGTAGCAGCAAGGAACTGTCCTCCTGACTCCTCTATGTGCGGACTCGCTCTTGGAGCACGTCAGTAATTATTTTGTTTTTCAACGCGCTTGGAGCGCTTAACTGGGGATTTCATTTTGATGCGCCTGGAGCACTTCCTTCATCATTTATTTTCAACGCACTTGGAGCGCTTACCTGGACTTCATTTCCACATGCCTGAAGCGCTTCATTCATCATTTTGTTTTCATCCCTCTTGGAGTGCTTAATTGGGCTTTCATTTCCACGTGCCTGGAGTGCTTCATTGATCATTTTGCTGTCGATGCTCTTGGAGCTCTTATTTGGGCATCACATTTTTCACGCGTTTGGAGCATGTTTATATACACTTGTGACCCGTGCTTGGAGCGCTTTCCCTGTATGGTGTTGTTCCATACATGTTACTTTTCATGGATTTCCATAAGCACCACAGAGTGCGCGAAATAAGAAACGAAGCACTCAGTGATGTTAACTGAATCTTACCTGTGGTTTCCTGGCTTGTATGACAACCCATCAAGTCAAGGTTAATACTCTTGTATCACTCTCTTTACTGTTTCATGGTGTTTGTGTGTATGCTTGGGCATGGCATAGCTTTATACCATAAACATATGTTTTATTTGTTATGGAACCCTTCATGCTGTGTGGTTCAGAATAATTTTTTTCTATTTGTTGCCTCACAACTATATCCAATCACTCATCCTACACTTGCCCTTCTTTTTCAGGTAGATATCAGAGCCTAGGGGTGGGTAGGATCACACGGGAATACCATATGCTTCCCTAGTTACTGATTCTGTTCTTTTATCTTTAGGATTCAGCCACCTACGCCATGAAGGAATATATCTGCTGAAACTTCCAGGGCCTCCTCCCCCGTGCTCCAGCGTTCTTCCTTGTCCAGTTGAGACGCATTACAAGTAAGAGGAAAGGGACAGTGGAGTTGGTTCATATTGTCTCTGCGAGGTCACACCGCGGGCTCAAGGTAAGGGTTGCAGGGATCTGACAGAAGATGAAGTGCAAGGTGCTTACCTTGCCCGGACGATATGAGCAACCCACACATCACCCTGCAGGATATCGCCGCCATGTTGGTGTGCATCTAGGCAGAAAAACAAAGTCTAAGACAGGACATAATGGCATTACAAACCCAGTTAACAACTAGGCTTACCTGGTGCTTGGGGCTCAGATCCAGCTGTTAGACCCAAACATAAAGATGTATTATAGGCGCCATTGTTCAATTCTAATAGCATAACTTCCTTGTTTGGTGGAGCTGGTTCCCAGGGGGTCCAAGGTTCCCCAACTCAGATACAGGTCATCACACCCCATCCTATTCCTGTGGCCGCTCCTGAAAGGTTCTACGGTGATAGTAATAAGCTTGGTATTTTATTTAACCAATGCCACTAGTTCTTTATGGCATGAGTGGTGGCTTCTAAGGCATCTAAGCGTGCCTTTATTCTCTCATGCTTGGGACGGGAATATGACGATCCCATCCGGTACAATTTCATAGCCTTTAAGGACAAAATGAGACAGATGTTTGCCTGTCATACCTTTGTACAAGCGTCTGACAATCAGTTCCTCGATCTAAAACAGGGAAATACAGACCTACTCCATTAGGTAGCTACCTTCAATTGAATAATGATTGAGGCTAAATGGCCAGAGTCCAAAGGATCTCTGTATTTTATCGCGGTTTGCGCAATGATCTAAAGGACCTAATAGCACAGATGGTAGACCCACCAGAAGATATTAGGGCTTTCATAGTCTTAGTGGACGAACTGAATTACAGATTGTGGAACGGAAATCCGAGAAAGACAGGGGTGGGGAACACAAGCTTCTTATGGTTCGAGACAAACCCATAAGCAAAACCTAAAGAAGTCCAGAAACTGTTAAACCAATGCAGATAGGAGGGGTTCGAGGCTCCTTATCTAAAGACGAGAAGGACAAAAGACGTAAACAGAACCTATGTTTGTATTGTGGTAGGAACAGACACTTTGTAAAAGAGTGTCCAGTCAATCCTACCAGACCCAGACAGATTAGACCATTCGCTTTTCATGTAGTCATTGTGGAATCGACGGGAAACGACCAAGCTCCATAGGTGTTGAAGTTGGCCTACTAGGCTTATCATCCAAACAGACTTCAAACATACTAGCCTGTATATTTCACCACCATGTCACTATGGCTGTCACCCTAGTTGCTGTGACTGGCCAGACTTGGCAAGTAAATGCACTCATCAACTCAGGAGCAACAGGGAACTTCATAGACACTCAGTACCTGTTAGCACTTGGTAAAGCTACAGTAGAAAAAGAGAAGCCAGAAGCCATGAAGGCAGTTGACGGAAAGGATATGACCTCAGGGCTCATTCGTTACCAGACCGAACCAGTAGATATGTCCTGTAATAAAGGCCATCATGAATGCATCACATTCAATGTGATCAATGCCCGACAGTTCAGACTCATCCTGGATCTTTCATGGCTGGCTACCCACAACCCTCGTATTGACTGCGTGACCAGGGTGATCACTCTGGATTGCGTATACTGTGTATCATCTTGTTTCCACACACAAAACAAAACCCAGAGCTGGTCTATTCAGACCCATGCATTTCCTCTAGCAAAAACAGGTACCACTTCCCAAGACATAATACCCAAAGACTATGCAGACATAATAGCGGTTTTTGATAAAAAAGGAGCCAATACCCTGCCACCCCATCGCAGTTTCGACTATCTGATAGATTTGGTTCCTGGTGCCAAACTACTTTGAAGCCAGATCTACTCCCTCGCTGAGAAGGAGAACAACCATCTCTGTTCCTATTTGGATGAGTTTCTTTAGAATGGTTTTATTCGTCATTCCAAATCCCTTCTTTTTGGTAGTGAAAAAGGAGGGTGATCTATGCATTTGTATAGACTACTGTGCAGTGAATGACATAATGGTAAAGAACCTTTACCCATTGCCCTTGATCACCAGTCTACTGGATAAGCTTAAACACACAACCATATACTCTAAACTGGACTTAAGGGGACATACCATCTGGTTAGAGTCCGAGAGGGTGACGATGGAAGACAGCATTTCGAACCTAATACGGACTCTACGAGTACTAAGTCATGCCTTTCGGACTCTAACACCCCCACTGCCTTCCTGTTTTTCATAGACGAAGTGTTAAGGGAATACAATGATATCTGCTGTATAGTCTACATTGACGATATCTTGATCTTTTCCAAGAATATGCCAGAACACATCCAACAAGTCTGTGACATTTTGCAGCAGTTGCAAAAACATAGCCTATTTGTAAAACTAGAAAGAAGTGTGTTTCCTACCACCATGGTGGGATTTCTGGGCTACATCCTCTGTCCCAAAGGGATTAGAATGGACACTAAAAAGTCAATTCCATACTTCAATAGCCATCCCCAACCTCTGTAAAGCAAGTCCAGAGCTTTCTGGGGTTTGCCAATTTTTGCAGGCACTTCATCGGCAACTTCTCTAAATCTCATCACCTGTTTGTTACACAAGGGCATCAAGTTTAGCTGGAGGGCTGAGGCTGAACATGCATTCCTAACCCTGAAGAATAAATTCACAGCTGCCCCGATAGTGCTGCCCCGATAGTGGCACACTCCTACCCAGAACAACCATACATGGTAGAAGCTGACACCTCCCAGAACTCCCTAGATGGCGTGCTGTCGCAATGAAACATCCACACAGGACAATTACACCCCGTAGCCTTTTATTCACGAAAGCTACTCCAGGCACAATGCAACTTTACCATAGCTGACCGTGAACTGCTAGCCATTAAAGCCTCCTTTGAGGAATGACTGCATTATTTAATGCATGCTAGGCACCCAGTAATGATCTATACAGCTCACAGAAATTTACAGTTTCCAGGTTCTACAAGAGCCTTGACAGCAAGACAAGATGGACCCTTTTTTTTAATGATTATGATTTCGTAATCACATATTGCCCTGGAAAAGAGAATGCTAAAGCTGACACCCTTTCCAGAATCTGTGAGGTAGATGACACACAACTCCCCAAACAAACAAGCAAACAAGCTCCCCTCCCATCATACCCACACATTGTTTCCAAGGCCTAGTACTCACCTCCACCTTTCTATCCGCATTATGTGGGGAAGCAAGCGGAAAAACACCTGCGGAATGGACTAGGGACCAGCATGACATTACGTACCACGATGGGCTTCTGTATGAAAACAATAAATGTTACTTACCCTCTATAGATCATCAACATCAGGCATTGTATATGTGCTATGATCATCTCCTGATTAACCACGCTGGATACCATAAGACTATAGAACACCTGCAAAGACACTTCTGGTGGCCTATTATGGCCAAAGACACACAAGGTTCATAGCCAGGTGCACTGTCTGTGCACAGGGTAAAACACCACATGTGCCCACAGTGGGGTTGCTACACCCCATAGTGGTACCTCCTGTCCTTGGCATATGGTGTCCATGGATTTCGTGGTTGAGTTACCCAGAACCAAGACAGGGTACACCACCGTCCTCACTGTAGTAGACCATCTGTCTAAAATGGCACATTTCGTGCCACTCAAAAAACTCCCCTTAGCTATACACCTTGCTTCTATATTTATGGAACACGTAGTAAGGTTACATGGCATGGCTTCTGTTTTAATAACTGACTGGGGTTCCCAGTTTATATCTCATTTCTGGGATAAGTTCTGCACATCATTGGACATGGAGGTGCGTCTCTCTTCTGTATACCACCCACAGACGGATGGCCAGGCCGAAAGAACAAACCAAACCATGGAACAATATTTGTGATGCTTACTGCTTACCATGGAAAAGGAATGGTCATAAATGTTATGAGCTGTAGGGTTTACATATAACAACACCGAACATGCATCCAAAGATATGTCACCTTTTTTCTGCCTTCAGGGTCAACATCCACAAGTATTACCATGGGAATACCATAATAATAGCCTGTGTCTACAGTTCAAGAGTTTCACACCTCTTTACATGCCTTGTGGCAGCAAGCATGCTTTGAACTCGCTAAGGCTAAAGACGCTTACAAGCAAGCAGCCGTTACCCATCATCAGCCAGAACCAGCTTATGCAGTGGGGGATAGGGTATGGCTATTCATAAGAAACCTTAATTTACATGGATCGAAAAAACTGTTACCACGGTATTTGGGTCCATACACCAAAGCCAAGGTTATTAATGAGGTGTCCATGAAACTAGACTTACCCAAGGTCATGAAGATACATCCAATGTTCCATGTATCCCTCCTAAAAAGTGTACATCAAGAGAGCCAAGTTAGCGCCGCATTTCTCCCAGAAATAATTGATGACAAAGCGGAATACGAAGTCCAGGCTATCTTGGTTTCATGCAGAACCAGTGGCAAACTGTACTACCTTGTGTACTGGAAGGGGTACGATCCGAAGGAACGCTCCTGGGAACCTCTTTCCAATGCCAGTCATGCTCCTCCTTTGGTCCATGCATTTCATGCCCATAACCCATTGGATACCCGTCCTGCTACTCCTGTGCTGGGAGTTCTGTCTCGGGGGGTACTGTCATGGGTCTGGGCTTCAGAACCATTATTGCCCTGTCCAATCTCTTCACGATAGAGCTGACAGTTGAATGATGTGTGATTGAGGGTGGGGGCTTGACCTTCATCCACATTGTTTCTCACCTGTCGACCGTGTGCAGGGAGGAAGCATGCCAGCTCACTGCACAGCTAGCAGTCCAGCCTTTCTTACTTCCGGTTCAATGAAAGCACACAGCAGGTCAGGTTGGACTTCCGTGTCTATGGTATTTAGACTCGCGTCAGAGAACCCGACGCTGCTTCGTCTCGCTTTCCGGACACCAAGAAGCGTTGTTCGCTATCTAGGAGCAATTAAGGAGCTCCCTTGATCAAATGTCGTGTACAGAGCAAGCGGTCTGTTATTGGATGAAAACTCCTCTGCAGCATTGTTCGAGCCGTATGTTACTTCCTATCATCCACTGCCTTCCAACGTGCTCAGAGTATGTAGCAGCAAGGAACTGTTCTCCTAACTCCTCTATGTGAGTACCCGTGCTTAGAGCACATCAGTATTTATTTCGATTTTCAACGCGCTTGGATCACTTAACTGGGCATTTCATTTCCTCACGCCTGGAGCGTTTCATTCATCATTTGCTTTCAACATGCTTGGAGCACTTAACTGGGCTTTCATGTCCACATGCCTGGAGTGCTTCATTGATCATTTTGTTGTCAACATGCTTGGAGCGCTTATTTGGGCATCACATTTTCCACATGATTAGAGCGCGTATATATACACATGTGATCCGTGCTTGGAACTCTTTCCCTGTATGGTGTTTTTCCATATATGTTACTTTTAATGGATTTCCAAAAGCACCACAGAGTTTGCGATATAAGAAGGAAGCACTCAGTGATGGTGAGTCTTACCTGTGGTTTCCTGGATTGTATGACAACCTATAACGTCAAGGTTAATATTCTTATCTTACTCTCTCACTGTTTGATGGTGTGTGTGTGTATGCTTGGGCACAGCATAGTTTCATACCATAAAACATGTTTGATTTGTTATAGAATCCTTCATGCTGAGTGGTTCAGAATCCTTTTTTGGTCGAGCCTAGCGCAGCGCGCATGCGCTGCAAGGCTTCTTGTAAGTACTTTAAACTACTCTGTGTGGGTCTGACTCCCCCCACGCATGTGGTTGGCTTTTGCGTGTGTCTTTCAAAAATGAACAGTACAGTAAGAAGTGGTCCCAGTGGGATATCTTTAGAAAAAACAAACCATTAAACAACGACAAATATTAAATCCCTTAAACTCCAAATTCATGTTCAATATTATTTAATCATATTAAACATACTAGGATGTTCACAAACCAGCATAACGTCTGGAGATCATGTACAGTAGAAGTGGCCCACATGGAAGGAAAGGGGGGAAAAAGTGTATCAGGTGAAGGTTGGAAGTGAAAGGAAGGTAGTGACAATATATACATCACATAGCTATTTACAATAAAACGAGGCTTCTCAAGCCAGACAATTCAATATCAACAAATTAATAGCCATTGTTTGCGTTATATAGGCCCAGTGAAAGAAGCACTGTTGGCCGCACTGGCATCAGCATGTAGTAAAGTCGACGTTTCGACCCCAAACAAAACGTAGGTCGCTTGGGTCCTTACACAGGGGTCTTCCTCAGGACTGTGTATGGGGCACCTGGGAATGGACAAAAGAAATACTCAGATTCTCTAGTGATTTCCATATGGAATAGTGAGTAGGAGGTAAAAAGGAAACTAAATTACCATAGGCCGCCCTTTACTGGGCAGTCCAAACTGGTATGGGTGGGCCCGTAGGCTCCTACTGCAGAAAGCGAGTAGATGGCACCTGAAAAAACAGGATGGACGCCATCAAACAATTTTGACATGAAATATAACATTGATTTAGCTTGGCGGCTCTGGCTAACATGATCCATGAAACTTACTGGATTATTGACAAATTTTCTCCATAGGTAGGTAAATTGTTTAGGTAGAAAGGGCCAAATTTCTTTTCAGGTTCCAAGATACTGCAAAATAATCAAGAAAAACAAGGGGGACCAATAGTAAAACCACCACATCACAAAAGCGCATGTGTGTTTAAATGACTGCAGGAACAAAAATAAAATTATTTTACCTTATCCGCAGTTCACTCAAAACTTAAAGTGAGCCCCCAGGTGCTGATATTCTAAAAACTGGGGAGGAGAAGGCCGGATTTAGTGCAGATAGTCAGGTGCCCATAAACTAATGGCATGGCTTTAAATCGTAAATACCTTGGCGTCTATGTGCAACCGCTCTCGCCGAGATAACCGGAGCACTGAGCCGTCTATTCATTAAATAGAGGCTAGGCGAGGCGTGCACGCGCAGGTCACGTAGTGACAGACGCTTGATGCTGCCACTTCAAAGAACCGGGAAAAACGAGTCAGCCCGGTGACTCAATGGTAGAAAGACTCTTAGGAACAAGATTATGTTCCGAAGATTGTATTATTTTAAACGAAGTCTCGAAAGGATTACATCTGTATTGGTGACATGTCATAGGATTGTAAAATATAATTCAGAGTAGCTGAGACGGGCCATTGTTGCAGAAAATATAATGAACCTCGTCAAAGCAGAGTATACTAATAGTATACATGTTACATACACTCGTGTTAGTATTGTATTTGTCTGCACGTGCCGATGTAAATGGTCCCTTCTACTCATAAATATACATATTGCACTCCCAGTTGCAAATCGCACCATTGGTGCAATGACAAAGTAAACCACAATTTTTACCATTTCAAACGATGAACACCCTGTGTATTTACAATATTGAATCTACTGTTGGGTACAGAACTGTTTTTTAACCGTCTTACATTGTCAGCTATTCATTATAATTGCACAAAGAGATCATGGATTGCAATTCTTCTAATCAGATGCGTAAGAGAGCATTATTATGGGTGGTATGCCCACTTTGTATAGTTTAACACCATTATACATTAAAATAGACCAAACCCTGCGAATGTATTCAAGATATCATAGGGGTAACATACATCTCATACACTCAGGAAAATACATCTGGCATTGAAACAACGTAAGCTCAGTGTCCACATAAAGGAGAACAACGATTTAGATCTTGTTGGGCCTATTTCAGGACAATACATCTGGCAATAAAACAACGTAAGCTCAGTGTCCACATAAAGGCGAACATCCATTTAGATCTAGTTGGGCCTGTTTCAGAGGGTGGTTAGTTGGCCATGATCCTCAAGGGTAGGACAAACAGGATCATTGTTATTCAGAAATTAGGCAGGATAACTGTGCATGGCTCACATCCAACTCATTAAGACCGTTCTGGATTGAATCCAATAGCTGCATCCATTTGCACTCTCGGACATTTAAGATAGCCTCAATGTTGCCTCCTCTGACCCCAAGTGTTGCCTTTTCCAACACCAGCCATTTCAAGTCCCTAGGCATGTGTTGTACATTTTGAAAGTGTTCTACAAGGGGAGCACCTTGGACCCCGCAGCGGATCCTGCTGCAATGCTGGAGTATGCGGGTTTTGACTTTCTGCTGTGTTTGACCCACATATATCATCCCGCAGGGGCAGATAATTGCGTAGATTACATCAGATGAATTACAGTTCGTGAAGGATTTCCGATCAATAGTATGTTGTTTATGGGTGAACTGTTTCGTCTGGATAGTCATCTTGCAGGCCTTACAATGGCCACATTTGTAGTGTCCAAGGGTTGGTGGCAAACCCCACATCGACTGGATAGTTCGTTCAATCGGCGGATCCAAGAGTGATCGTACCACATGGTCTTTAACACTTTTGGCCTTCTTAACCCGTTAAGTGCGCCCGTCGGCCAACGGCCGTCGCGAGCACTACCTCGCTAGTGCTGCGCACGTCCGTTGCCCGACGCGGCCCCGCCCACTCAATAGAACTCCCGCACCGCGGCGGAATTTGCGCCGCGGTTAAGGAGTTAAAAGAGTGCATTGGTGGATCTTGTTGCTCCAAGTCATCCGCAATTAAACCCCAATGTTGGTTAATGATCTTCCTGATCACATGGCTCCGAGTTGAGAATGTAGTGACACATATCATCCTCTGTGAGATATCCAGTCCTCTCACTTTAGGTGTTAGCAGTGTTTCTCTAGGACTGAACCACGCTATCTTATCAATAATCCAGTAAGTTTCATGGATCATGTTAGCCAGAGCGGCCAAGCTAAATCAATGTTATATTTCATGTCAAAATTGTTTGATGGCGTCCATCCTGTTTTTTCAGGTGCCATCTACTCGTTTACTGCAGTTGGAGCCTACGGGCCCACCCATACCAGTTTGGACTACCCAGTAAAGGGCGGCCTACGGTAATTTAGTTTCCTTTTTACCCCCTACTCATGATTTCAAAAGACTTTATTCGGTGAACAAACGTTTACCATAAAAGTACATTGCATAAAAAAAATTCCAAGCAACTTAAAACCATTAAAAACTGATCCCATCTACATAATCATGGTTTTAGGAAGTTTAGAAACATCTTTTAAAAATTCAATCATTGAAGCAATAACTAAAACATCATCTAGAATTTGCAACATTACGAAAGCAGATAGGCAATGTCTTTGACCATTTTTTCTTAAAATTGGTAAAATCCACTTCCGTCTAGCATTAATATAAAATTTGCAAAAAAACACGATGTGCAAAGTAGATTGTGCGGCAATATCGTCACATGGACATTTGCATAAGTATTTAGACCAATCATTCTGTTCGGGGAAACTAACCAAACGAAAGAAAATATTCAATCTGAAACGCGTCAATAAAAATCTCTCATAATCGTTCATTACCAATAAAATATATGGTTGTATTTTGGACAACGGTGTTATCAAGTAGTGTGCCATTACAGAGACCTTTCTAGCTTCTAGCAAGGCTCTTTGTTCACCAAGATAACGTAAACAAGTGGCTTTAAATTCCTTTCTTGAAACATTATGCATAGATTCTGGGTAATTAAATATTTTTATATACCCCAGATTAGTTAGAAATTTTTTAATATATTCCAACCAACTGATACGTCCTTTCCTGTCCAAGCTCAATACATCTTTCAAAACAGATCGGTTAAACTCGGTCTCATCCGCGGTCCACACTTTATACCACAGCATCAATGGTTGGATTTTTATAATATCTTCAAGGTATAACATACCCAGTTCAAGATGGCAAATCGCATTTGAGGTACTTTGCGGGATCCCTAAAAGAAATTTAAGAAATCTATTTTCAGCCACCTGTAAGATACTAACGTTAACATGCCCCCAAAGGCCCTCCCCATATGTTGCAATTGCCACACATTTAGCCTTATATATTTCGATTAAAACCGCCGGTGATCGTTTCCCCATTTTCCTACTAAATTTAAGAAGAGCCATAATCGAATTGATAAAAAGCAACTTCCGTGTTTTAACCGCTTGGAGCCAATTTCCCCTAGAGTCAAATAATATTCCCAAATACGAAAAAAATTTAATATTCTCTATAGGCTTTGAATCTATAAAAAGGGTCCTGGTGTTCTTTATACTTTTAGGGCCACAAAACATTGTAAAAGTTTTAGAACAATTTACAATCAAACCTAGGCCGGACATAAAATTAACAAACGAGTTGACTACCCTTTGAAGGCCTAGTGGGGTACGTGAGATTAATACTGCATCATCCGCGTACAAGAGGGCAGGGACCGGACGAGTTTTGATCATCGGCAGGTCCCTGCACTCCTGCACAAGCTTTTGTTCCAAACCATTTATATAAAGTGTGAAGAGGAACGGTGCAAGTATACATCCCTGCCTAACACCCTTTCCAACTTGAAAGTGCTTAGTACATTCACCGTTCCTCCCAAATCGAACCCTCGCTTGTGCCCGTGAATAAAGCTGTTTTAAAAACGCAATAATTACAATATCCACACCCATTCCATTTAGAAGTCGCCAAAGCTTTTCATGGATCACACAGTCAAAAGCCGTGGTCAAATCAACAAAAGTTAAAAACAAATTTTCATTTTTTGCCCTATTATATTTTTCTAAAATAATAGATAAATTAAGACCTTGTTCAATCGTACCCCGACCTTTACGAAATCCATATTGTAAATCACTAATAATGGCATGGTCTTCTGCCCAATCTTGCAATCTTTCAAGTAATATCCTTCCTACTATTTTAATTGTCGAATCTAGCAGGGAAATTGGGCGGTAACAGGCTGGGTTGTCCCTATCTCCTTTTTTAAAAATTGGGACGATAATAGAATCATACCAGGTAAGGATAAAACCATTAACACCACATGCGTTAAAAACCTGGGTCAGAAGAGGTCCCCATAACTCTAAATTTGACTTGAAAAGATCAACCGGGACGCCATCCAGACCCGGTGCTTTACCCCCGCACTCATTTTTATAGCCTTGATGACCTCGCTTAAAGAAAATTGTAAAGAAGGAAGAAACTCATGATGCAGGGACTCTGATTTCACTATATTAATATTTTGGACCTGTACCTGTTGTTCAGTACTCGAATACAACTTAGAAAAATGATCTATCCACTCAGTCTCAGTAATTGAAATCTCCAAAGCAAAATGATCTTTTTCATCAAAGAGTGGAGCATTGACTACCTTCCAAAAAGCCGTGGTGTCACGATCCATAGAGGCCCTTCTAAGACTTTCCCAGGCCTCATCTCTTAGAATCTTTTTCCTTTCTTTAATGGTTTTATTATATACCATTCTTGCCTCTCTAATTTTCCCCCTGTTTTTATTTTCCTCCGTTAAACACAGCTTTAAGCTTTTATATGCTTTAGTACATTTATGGTCAAACCAGCCTTGTTTCGCCTGTTTGCCTCTCTTAGTAGTTCTGTACATGGAATCCTTTATCTCTTTAGATACTTTGACAATATTATCTATAATATCCTGTTTAGAACTATTCTCATCTAGGCAAATCGCAAAACTGTCCCTGCATTTAGTAATAATTGAACTTATAAAGATTTCCGGTACCAATTTCATCCACTTAATTGCGTAACCATTTTGTCTATTTCTAACTACATTTTCCACCCTATGTGTTAAATCAGTCTTTGAATTAAAACCTTTTTTATGGGCTTCTATGTCTATACTAATTGGAAAATGGTCACTTAAAATAACGTTATGTCTAATAAAATCGCCCACTCTCTTTGCATGGGTATTAGAAATCAAAATAAAATCAATAGTTGAAGATAATCCACGGCCGTTAAATGTTGGACTGAATGCGACAGTTGGTGTACATAACATGTTAGCAAAACCTAAGTCATTTTGAAACAATAAATCGTTTAAACGCTCTCCCAAAAATGTATGTGCGAAATGAGCAAAACCCTGACCCTTTTCAAATTGAAATCCACAAACACCTTTGTCCGAGTATTGACATAACGGGGAATTAAAATCCCCTCCCATGATAACTAACGTATCTTTAGATGAGCGGATTTGCATATTATACAATTCATTTGTTAAACCATTTAAAGTATCATCAGTTCTCTCAAGCGGTACATTATTATAAAAATTCACCATAATAACATAAATCGATCGATCTAAAAACAGCCTAACAATTTGATAATAGGGATTAATAACATTTCTATCAAGAATCTTAAAGTCAAGATAATTTGAAACATATAAAGAAAGACCCCATTTTGCTCTACCATGTGGCGATGCCACTGCTGGGGAATGAAAAGTTCTAAAGCCATTAATATGGACTGGTTCCAATGTCCATGTTTCCTGCAAGAATAATACATCAAAATTTGTCACAAACTTAACCCATACACTGTTACCCACTTTATTTTTTAATCCTGCCACATTCCAAGAAAGGAACCTGCGCTTATGGATTTTTACTTTAGATCGTCTATTATTCAACAACTGTTCTCCACATACCATCACAACTGGGTTATATTCAAGAACAGTATCTTGTTCAACTAAGTCACTAATTTCCATCTGCAATATATCTAAATTAGAACTGACCTTTTGTGGGCAATCCTTTGTTGTTATAGTACCATCTAAACAAATTTGTGGATCCTCAATTAATACCATCCCCAGCCCCTCCCCCCAACCCGTTATCCATTAAACTTGTTGGAGCTGGATATTGCAGTCAATCTATTTCTTCCATATTTGCCAATAAATTAAAGCGATTGTGCAACGGGAGATTAAATGAAGGCCTATTGGCCCCAGTTGCAGATTCCCTTCCTGTCAATATCATATTACTAGTGGGACGGTAAAAGAAACCAAGGGGAACTAAACTCACACCTTGATCAGATATATTTTCTCTACTGGCTCTACTCAGTAGAGTTTGAACAAGTTGTGGCGTTTGTAAAGATAAAACCACACAGTCCCCTGAGAATAACTTCGTACCCTTACCAATCCAATTTACTCGCCTAATCATTTTAAATTCTTCAAAAACCCTCTCTAGCAAGCCTGTCCTCGCACTTATCCAATTAATAGTTCTATTCCTTAAGGTTTCCCACGATTCACTCATACCTACTTCTAATTTCGGTACGTTAACTAAAACGACCACATAGGGAGTGACCGCCGGTAGCAGTTCCAAATTAGGTAAGGTGTTCTCTACCCCAAGATGGGTTGCAAGTCTCAGACTTGTCTGCTCACGAATTGGAGACAGGAACTTATTCGTATGCAGGATAGGACGAACATTCCTAGAATGTTTATCTATGTCGTTATAACCATGCAAACTACGAGCTGTAGTGTTCTTTGTCTCTGAGACAATCTTCTCTTTTTGAACATCTACCCAATTAATAGACCCGTTGTAATCCAAAGAAGCGGTGGGGTTTTGTTTTGCCTCTATACCTACCCCTTTCTCACTCAATTTCTCTAAGGGATGAATTCTTTCTAAACACTGTGTTAACATTGTCTCAATTTGCGCTGTTTTACCTAATAAGCCTTCCATTCTCTCTCTTACAAATGAATCTAGCGTATCCACTTTTAATCTTAACTTTTCAATAACTTCGAAAACGCTCGCTTGAAAGTCGTTTCCTACTTTAACTAAGCCGAGCTTATGTTTCGCCTTTTTTGTATACTTTCTAATTGGCTTTTTTCGTGTTACACTCAGTTCCTCATTTATACATACTACTGAGTTCAATGTATGATCTGGTGAAATAACTGGATTTCTAGGCCGCTTTGCAGGAGGTTGGGTTTCAGAATCATATTCGCTCACCAATGTGTCATCCATTACCGTTACTACTCATCCGTTAGATTTAGAGGTCTTTTTCCCCCCCCTAACTACCTCTTCAAGTTTTCTAGTCTCGTTTGCCTTCCTCGTTAATGCTAAATGCTCCGCATCCTTTATATTAGCATGCCCAGGTTTTAATGCCTCCTCTACCGTAATAATTTGTTTTTCGATGGCGCCCACAGCACCAGTAAGATAATTAAGTAGAGTCTGTCGTGAGCCTTCCCCTATTTTTCCCTGCCCTTTTAATTCTGTGGTTAAAGTTTTCCTTTTCCCCATTTTTCAAATTCGCAAAACTATACTCAAATGATGCTTAAGTGTGCTGCTGTGTGCTATAGGTCCAGCCTAAATAGACCTGTGATACTCAAATGCAAAGAAGGTATGGAGAATCTCCGTACCAATCACTCAGCGCACTATTTAAAAAGTCCCTAGGGCTTCTACTGTGTTGTACAGAAAGTTCAAAGAATTCAAAGTGCAATAGATTCAAATCACACAATTTTGCATGTAATCAATTACATCATGGTTTGATTAATTTTACTAAATTGTATTTCATTATGCAATATCTTTGTTTCAAAAAACAACGCAAAATAATCACAATATGAATAGTTGCTGCAATTCATTTGCAGAGTATTAGAACTGTTGACAAATAAACAAAACCCAATGCATTTCGGGTATAACCCTTCGTCATGGGCATAGTAATACACAAACTGAAATTTTATAATCCTATGATTCCACGTTCTGTCTTGTGACCACCAGCTCTTGCTGTTATGGAAAAGCGGCGAAGAGAAACGCTGTGAAAACTGTGACGCTGCCGCCGAAACTAATTAGGTCACGACCAACTCGGTGACATGCGTGAAGTCAGCTGTAAAAGTGAGAGGCTTTATTACGGTTCCAAGTTTGACTGGAGTGAATGGACGAATCGTGAATGTTAACGCTCTGCCATAAACCACTTCTCCCTGTTGCTAACGCTAATTTAGTTTCCTTTTTACCCCCTACTCACTATTCCATATGGAAATCACTAGAGAATCTGAGTATTTCTTTTGTCCATTCCCAGGTGCCCCATACACAGTCCTGAGGAAAGCCCCTGTGTAAGGACCCAAGCGACCTACGTTTTGTTTGGGGTCGAAACATCGACTTTACTACATGCTGATGCCAGTGCAGCCAACAGTGCTCCTTTCACTGGGCCTATATAATGCAAACAATGGCTATTAATTTGTTGATATTCAATTGTCTGGCTTGAGAAGCCCTCATTTTATTGTAAATAGCTATGTGATGTATATATTGTCACTACCTTCCTTTCACTTCCAACCTTCACCTGATACACTTTTTCCCCCCTTTCCTTCCATGTGGGGCACTTCTACTGTACATGATCTCCAGACGTTATGCTGGTTTGTGAACATCCTAGTATGTTTAATATGATCAAATAATATTGAACAAGAATTTGGAGTTTAAGGGATTTAATATTTGTCGTTGTTTAATAGTTTGTTTTTTCTAAAGATATCCCACTGGGACCACTTCTTACTGTACTGTCTATTACCCAGGTCCCAGCGGCTTGTTTGGGTTATACCCTTTATTTGTAACTTTCAAAAATGAAAGCATGCAAATGGCTAAAGGCGGGCGCATGTCCCACCTCTTTTTTTAATGTTCACTCCCACGGCGTTTTGCTCTCGGGAGCGAGCAGCGGCGCGCAGGGCGGCAGCTGCATTCCTCGTGGGTCAGGTTACCGTGCTTTCTCTTTCGCTTGCAATCTGACTGAATGTCCAGTGCTGTATGCCTTTCACAGACAGCGTCTTCCCTTCGACTCGTTGTCTCCTTTTTACAAACACCATCTAGGCACAATACTCTCTACCCCAACCCTCCCGGAATTTTACGGCACAACTTTAGACTGACTGACTACGCCCTTAACCTACATCCTTTCACAGATGCTACACTAACATGTGACTGGCTGCGCAGTGCTGCCAACGTGCCTCTTATTGCCACAACAATATGCTGCGATTGACTTTCCACAACATAACAAGCTTTTAATTGGCTGGGCAAGCGACAGACTCTTCCCTACCCCTTCACAGGCACAAACAGGACACCAGTGACGTGGCGCCAGTGCTAAATGACTTTTTTGTGCCAATAACAGCCCTTCGAACGTTTGGCGTTGATGTCAAAAGCTAAAGATTTATTTTCACAATAATACATGGGCTTAAATTTGTGCACGCAATGACAACAATTTCCTTCATTTTTATAATCATTATGTTTCATTTTCGTACTATTAGTCCTCCGTATATAGACGTCGTACATCTTAACATTAAAATGTAATGGAAGAGGTAAAATTGATGTTTTATGCACGGGCAGATTAAGTGATTTGCCCAGAATCACCGGATGTTGAGCCGGCCTCGGGACTGACAAATGATTCACTATCGTTGTCTCCTTTTTACAAACACCATCTAGGCACGATACTCTCTACCCCAACCCTCCCTCTACGACATACCTTAAAAACATTGCCAATAGCTCTCCCTAAACACTTATAATGTCCCAAAGGCGAGACCTATTGGCTATGCCAATGCTTGTTTTCTATTTGTTGCCTCACAACTATACCCAATGACTTTTCCTACACTTGCCCTTCTTTTTAAGGTAGATATCAGACCCTAGGGGTGGGTAAGATTACACAGGAATATCATACGCTTCCCTAGTTACTGACTCTGTTCTTTTATCTTTAGGATTCAGCCACTTACACCTTGAAGGAATATATTTCCTCAAACTTCCTGGACCTCCTCCCCCGTGCCCCTGGCTTCTTCCTTGTCCAGTTGAGACACATTACAAGTAAGATGAAAGGGACAGTGGAGTTGGTTCATATTGTCTCTGTGAGGTCAAGCCGCAGGTTCAAGGTAAGGGTCACGATGATCTGACAACAACTTCTTGTGATTGTGGTGCAAATTAGTTAATGTGGACATGTAAAAAACAGAATAATCCAGCCCCACCTCCCCCTTAACATTGCAAATGAAAGCAGGATGGGAAGCACATTTTCTTATCTCAAACGAAACAGACCTTGCATGTAAGGGAGTAGTATAAGCGGATACCATTCATCCCCATTCATGCCCTTAAAAGTGACAGGTCCCCCTCCGGTCCCCCGCCCCTCGCAGTGTCCCCAAAAGTGACGTGTGTCCTTAAAAGTGACAGGTCCCCCCTCCCCTCGCTGTGTCCTTAAAAGTGACGCGTGTCCTTAAAAGTGACAGGCCTCAAGCCCTCGCTGTGTCCTTAAAAGTGACGCTTGTCCTTAAAAGTGACAGGCCTCAAGCCCTCGCTGTGTCCTTAAAAGTGACGCTTGTCCTTAAAAGTGACAGGCCTCAAGCCCCTGGAAATACAAGGGTGTGGCACCGTGTATGTGTCAGAGTGTGAGTATCATGAGATGCCCATCTTGTCCAAGGGGCGGTGCTAGGGGCGTGTTGTTTCGGGAGCCACCAGCGAGCCAGAGCCCTATGACGCCTCTAAGGCATTGTTGATGTATAGATGGTACGCCCCCTTTTAGGAGCTGTTTAGGATACATATAAGGCATCCTTAAGAGCGTTGTACAGCAAGCAGCCGCCTGAAGACAAGAAGGTTCCCATAGCAAAATGAAGAGATACAGCCCTATTGTGAAGAGCCCTATGTGGGTTTGCTCCCAACCACCTATCAGTAGATATTACCGTAGCTTACCAACGCTGGTAATGGACGAGAATGCTCAGCAAGAAACACCTAAGGATAGGGGCTGCGACCTTACTGGTTTTAGTAATGGCCTGTGTCGGGGGTGCAAAACCTCAATCTCAAGGATTGCGTATGCAGGTTGTCTCCGGTTAAGGACACCCACAGCAAGAGTGAGGGCTCTGGTAGTGGCAGCTTGTTTGCAGGCCTCAGTTTCGTGGATCTGGAGGAAGCTGAAGAGGCTGTAGCACCAGCTAACACACCCGTCTATGAAACCAAGGCCCTTCAGGAGGATGTGGATGCTGAGGATGTTGTGCTGCAACCGTCGGGTACAGTCGCCGAAGATGTTGGGGCAACGCGGGACATTAGCGACTCTCAAGATTTCAGAGCCGCAGCAGAGGCCGGTGAAAATGCAGAGGTTAGTAAAAAAATAAATGTTATGCTCGGTAGTTACAAAAAATGAGGTATTTTATTTCTTCAGCTATTGGCATATCAATCTTTCTTTTTGTCCCTAGAGCGTAACACCAGCAGGATGCACCTACTTCATAATGCACTATGGTAAAGAGCCTGTAGCACCTCCTAACACCCCTGTCTACGAAGACATGGACCTTCAGGAGGATGCGGCTGCTGCGGAGGGCGTGTTGCAACAGCCCGGTACAAGCGTCGAAGATGACGGGGCATCGCAGGACATTAGCGACTCTCAGGATTTCAGAGCTGCCGCAGAGGGTTGTGAAAATATGGAGGTTAGTATGAAAATGTTATGCCACATGTATCTATATAACGATGTATTTTATTTCTTCAACTAATGGTCTGTCAATCTTTTTTTTTTACCCCAGATAGAAGCCCCAAAAAGAGCGGCTGGAGCCTGGCGACCTGCAAAAGCGAGCAATGTAATCTTTAATTGTCTGTGGTGTTCAAAACAGGCTGAAAGCTCAACGTGCCAAAACAGCGAGGGCTGCGACAAATGCGTATGTGGTTCTAAGAGCGCCGCGTGTGAAAAAGATGAAGATGCAGGATTGTCCTTCTTTGAACGGCGTGGAGTTAAGGGTTTCGCAGCGACGGTAGTACTAAACTGTGTCAAACGTGACTATTACAGTCTTTGTCACGGCCATCAAATAAGCGATCCACAGCAGGCGGCTCACGAATGTTTGTGCGAATCATACAGAGCCAGAACAATACGCTATATTTGTGGTTTGTTAGACCCGTACAAGATGTATAAGCTGCTAAGGGTGGTGTACGGCCTGCACCCTGAAAAGAAAACTGTACACCCCGATATGTTGAGGATCTTGACATCTGCACTCAATGAGATCCAATACGCCTATGACCCGAGCGTAAAACTACCTGAAATGCAGGAGATGTGCCCGACTCTTGATAGAAAGCTGCTACAAAGACTCGTAGAAAGGCGTATGTGTAACGTGTATAAAAAAATAGTCTCAGGGGGCTTTGGCCCCCGAAGACTATTTACCTAAGTTCTTATGTAATGTTACAGGATAGTGTGTATTTAGAACAAACAAGCGGAATGTTACAACGCAAGGTGGTTATGTGTTAATACGTACTTATGATGTTTGCTATGAAAATGTAAAGTATCTTTTGCTTAGGTTTTGGTAGTATTGTTTATCTGGTTTTTAATAAAACGTCCTTACACAAAACAAGCGTCTTTCATTTCATTAATTGTACCGGATGCTATCATGTCGGGGGCTATGTTAAGAAAACTTTATTATGATACAAGAGGGGTTGGCAGCTTTGGAAGTGTCGAAGCCCTATACAGAAGGGCTGCAGATGAAAACGAGCCCGTGAGCAGAGACCTGGTCAAGACATGGCTATCAGGAGAGGAGGCGTATTCGCTCCACAAACCGGCCAGAAGACGTTTTAAGAGACGTCCTACAATCGTTAATGCTCAAATAGATTATCAGTGGCAAGCTGACATAATCAGCCTTCAAGATATAGCAGAACATAACAACGGCGCTTGTTATATATTAACCGTTATAGACGTGCTGTCCAAGTACGCCTACGCAGAACCGTTAAGCGATAAAAGAGGGGTCAGCGTCACGACCGCTTTTAAAGCCATCTTCGCGAAGGGCAGGGTTCCTCAAAAACTACAAACAGACGCCGGTAAAGAATTCTTAAACAAGACATTTCAGAAATTATTAAACAAACACGGCGTTCAACATTTTGTAACACATACGGAGGTGAAAGCAGCGGTTGTAGAACGGTTTAACAGAACTTTAAAGTCTAAGATGTGGCGGTATTTTACGGCCAACAACACCTACAGATACGTGGATGTTCTACAGGCTTTTTAGATGTGTATAATGCCAGTTATCACCGGACCATCAAAACAGCACCCGTAGAGGTGACTCCTAGTAATTCTTTAGATGTTTGGCGAACGGTGTACGGGCATAATTTTGCTACAAAGGTGAAGAAACCTATTTTTAAAAAAGGCACACATGTGAGGATTTCAAAATTGAAAGGGGTCTTTACGAAGGGCTACCGCCAGACTTTTAGCGACGAGATATTTATAGTGGATAATGTGGAGCTTAAAGAAGGGTTGTATATTTACAGCTTAAAGGACTACAATGGGGAAGCTGTATCGGGGTGTTTTACAAGGAAGAGTTACAAATGGTACCTGATGATCCGAACCGTGTGTATAGGGTTGAAAAGGTTCTGAAAAGGAAAGGTAGGGGGCTAGCAGCCAGGCATATGTCAAATGGAGGGGTTGGCCGGAGAAATTTAACAGTTGGGTGTTGGCCAGCTCCCTGAAGGGTGTGTGAGCTAAGGACCGTCTAAAATCCTCTAATAAGATGGAGACAACACCCTTTTATATTACCTTACCATCCAACGCTTCTAAGGGCATGTTCCCCGACAACCAGATTTCTAATTATACCGTGAAACTGGCTAAGCCTGTGGACCTGAAAGGGGATTGGGAGGTGGCCCTAACAGAAATCCAATACCCTAGAACATGGAATACATTCACACAGGCCGAGGCAAAGTTTTACATAAAGCGTGAGCAGGATCCAGTGAGCATGCACGAGAGCATTCCACACGGTTACTACCCAACCGTTTTAAGTGTTGTCGATGCTGTCAACAAAGCCATAGACAGCCTCGAAGCATATCCGAATACTCATCTGTCGTTAGATAACGTCAGAAGGAAGGTATTTCTTAAAGCACCAAGCCGTACCACGACGTTTAACTGTTCCGGTAAATTAAGAAGGGTTTTAGGCACCGTGCTGCATGCGAAAAGTCCGATGGAGCAGGATCACACATGCCCCGATATTAACGGGGGGTTCTATACGCTCTATGTGTATAGCGACATTGTAGAGGCACAGAGGATCGGTGATAGTTATTCGCCGTTGTTAAGATGGGTCCATGTACAGGGTGAAAATAATACGATGGTTAATATTCAATTTAACAAACCAGACTACGTTGCCGTTTCTAAAAACCATTTTGACACTATTTCAATTATGATCTACGATGATCAGTCTGAGCCGGTGGCCTTTAAATACGGGAAAGTTATTGTTAAGCTTCATTTAAGACCGAGACACGACCGCGGTTATTAAGCAGCCATCATGGTGGTCGTGAAAACATACGGGGACCCGTCTATGTACAGGGACTATTACAGAAACCAAGCCGGATATGGAGGTCCGCCGTACTTTCAAGGGTCGCCGGTTATGTATGGGGCTGGTTTAGGGGGCTTCTTCAGGAGCCTGTTTAGAAGAGCTATGCCGTTCTTGAGAAGAGGCTATGAAATTGTAAAACTGCATGTTAAGACGGCTGCTACGAACATTGCCCATGATGTTGTCGGGTCTGTTACTTCGGCGGTTGCAGAGCGCATGAACAAACAGCCGCAAGAAGGAGCGGGTCTGTTGTACAAGCCGCGCGCGAGTGTTAAAAGGAAGCGCCGGTCTTCGAGACGCAGGGGTCCACCGGTCCCCTATGAAAAAGGAGGAGTTCTTCAAAACGCCCTCAGAAAAGAAGAACTCCAAGACGGAAGAGAGCTGCGAAGAAGAAGAAAAACGGCTCTAAAGTCAATATTTTTTAAAACATCGTAAACTAAACCATGGCCTTCGTACACTGTGCATCTGGCGAGTGCGCCAAATCCGAGTTAGACTTGTTTACTCTAAAACCAACGCAGACAAGCATCGAAAACAGCTTCTTCATGGAGGTATCGCCTTTAGCCGCCTTGACACCGCTGGCCCCTATAGAGTTTTTTGTGTCAGGGTCCACGGATATGTATTTGGATCTCAACAACACGCTGCTGCATCTTATGTGTAAAATCGTAAAAGCAGATGGGTCCGACATAGCAGCAGACGCTCAAGTGGCAACGATCGCTTACCCCCTAGCGACCATGTTTAATCAGGTGGACATCACCCTGGGCGATCGACTCATCACACAGAACGATAACATGTACGCCTACAGAGCCTACCTCGAGAGTATTCTAAATTACAGTAGCGACGCCCTTGACACGCAGCTTTCAGCGGGCCTCTTCTACAAGGATACCTACGGCCAGTTTGAAACCACGGTTCTGGACGGTGCCAATCATGGTTTTGTAAAAAGAGCAAGGTTTGCCGCAGGCAGTCGCAACTTTGACCTCCTGGGTCGCATACATTCAGATCTCTTCTTCCAAGATAAACTGCTTATCAATGGTATTGACCTTAAGATCAAGCTCACACGCAACAAGGACTCATTCTGTCTCATCAGCGGGGATGCCTGTAACCTTTCTCTAAGGCCGCTTCTACCTCGATGCTGCACCAGGTCCCTGTGAGCATCCTTTGTTCATCGGTGTGTCTACAATCGTCAGCCTCTTTAAGCACCGCACATGTGCGACAGAGGGGGAACAACAGTTTACCATCGACGCGGTATGGTAACACCGGAAAGTAAAGCTGTCGTGGAGGATAGATTTCACATTTGACTAGCCCAAAGTATTCGGATATGTGTTTAAAATCTCTATATATGATGGTGGGGTGTCCTAAGGGGTATACCTTCATTTTGTTCACAAATGGGTACAGACTGGTGAAATCATAGTAGTGTATTTTCTCACCCTCACCCACGGCCCTGTACAGTTGTATGGCATTTGTACGACCCCCGAATAAGGCATCGCGGGGTTCCAGGGGTTCTGGTAAATCACGACTCTGAAGGAAAGAGCAGAGCGCTGTGTCGGTTGTTAACATCTCTAACCACTCATGCTCCCAAAGAACCCTCATAGCAAAGCCACATTTTTCAACATACTGAGCCTTCAACAGCGTACGTCTGTGTAAGTTTTCTTAACATAGCCCCCGACATGATAGCATCCGGTACAATTAATGAAATGAAAGACGCTTGTTTTGTGTAAGGACGTTTTATTAAAAACCAGATAAACAATACTACCAAAACCTAAGCAAAAGATACTTTACATTTTCATAGCAAACGTCATAAGTACGTATTAACACATAACCACCTTGCGTTGTAACATTCCGCTTGTTTGTTCTAAATACACACTATCCTGTAACATTACATAAGAACTTAGGTAAATAGTCTTCGGGGGCCAAAGCCCCCTGAGACTATTTTTTTATACACGTTACACATACGCCTTTCTACGAGTCTTTGTAGCAGCTTTCTATCAAGAGTCGGGCACATCTCCTGCATTTCAGGTAGTTTTACGCTTGGGTCATAGGCGTATTGGATCTCATTGAGTGCAGATGTCAAGATCCTCAACATATCGGGGTGTACAGTTTTCTTTTCAGGGTGCAGGCCGTACACCACCCTTAGCAGCTTATACATCTTGTACGGGTCTAACAAACCACAAATATAGCGTATTGTTCTGGCTCTGTATGATTCGCACAAACATTCGTGAGCCGCCTGCTGTGGATCGCTTATTTGATGGCCGTGACAAAGACTGTAATAGTCACGTTTGACACAGTTTAGTACTACCGTCGCTGCGAAACCCTTAACTCCACGCCGTTCAAAGAAGGACAATCCTGCATCTTCATCTTTTTCACACGCGGCGCTCTTAGAACCACATACGCATTTGTCGCAGCCCTCGCTGTTTTGGCACGTTGAGCTTTCAGCCTGTTTTGAACACCACAGACAATTAAAGATTACATTGCTCGCTTTTGCAGGTCGCCAGGCTCCAGCCGCTCTTTTTGGGGCTTCTATCTAGGGTAAAAAAAAAAAAGATTGACAGACCATTAGTTGAAGAAATAAAATACATCGTTATATAGATACATGTGTGTTGGACTTGGCCCTTTTGGCAGGTTCACCCCTAAACTTTTTGCTCGTCTCCTAGCCTTTTCCCTGTGTAGTGTTGGTGGTTTTAGGCCTCTGCGCACTTTAGCCCTGTGTCCCAGTGTAAAGTGCGGGCGCACGCTGAGTGCATGTGGTGAGATTGTCCTGCCCTCCCATAGGAATGCATGGGGAATATGTGTGTCCATGGTAATTCCTGGTGTGAGAGGAGTGCAGGGGCGAGTTTAGTATGTGCGAACTCGTGAGAATAAATGCTGCGCAATGGTGTGCGCAGATTTATTATGACTGGTGTGGAAATGCCACTTTTAGAGGTTGGCATTTATGTGTGCTCTGTGTCTGCCTGCCTGATGTGAATTGCATGTCTGGCTTTGTGAGTGACAGGGGCTGGGAGATGTGTGTGGCTCCAGGAGGGGCAGGGTGAGTCAGCGCAGGGCTGAATAGGGAGATCTGCATCTAGATGGGAGGGAGGAGTTGCACCTGGGACCTGAATAGGGCTGTGCCTTCCCTCCACAATGCTGGCTCCACCCCCTGTGGTGCGTCTGATGTCCCTAGCCTGTCCTGTGAAAGGAGAGAGGAGCTGAGCAAAACAAAGTGCTCCAAAGCTCCCCCAAAACCAGTTGCACCTGGTTTTTCCCCAGCCCTGTGCTATGTGACAAAGGAAAAGGGTGTATAAAAGAGGGGGCTGTGACCCCATGAAGAGGTTCTGCTCTGTTGTGCTGACTTGCAGGGGACACTCTGCCAGGAGGAACCGCCGCGGGACCCAGCTGCTGTTTCCTGGGGGTCCCTGCGTGCTGGCCTGCCTGGCTGTGCTGCTGAGGTGTACCCAGCACCAAGAACCCTTTATTTTTGGCCTAATTGAGACACTGCTGGAGCTGTGGCTCCTAGCGCCTCGTGAGCGCTTTTATTTTGCTCCCAGGGGAGAGGAGCCTGTTTGCCCTGCAGCGCTGAGCGGTGATTGAGTCTGAGGGAATCCCGACGTAGGGATTCCCCCGCATTGCGGCGTGCTTAGGCGGGAGCCTACCCCGCAGTTGTGTGTTTATCAGCGGGAGCCTACCCCGCTTTTGGTTTTATTTACAGGCGGGTGCCCACCCCGCACCGAGAAGCCGCCGAGAACAGGTGCCGCCGGGCCGCGGCCAGCGCGACCCGGAAGTCAGGCAAAACTGCCTGGTTGTGGGCAGGGCTAAGTGGCCGGCCAATTGCAGCGCGGCCAAAGAGGAAGCTGAGCTGAGGAAGGAGGACGGGAGCCTACCCCGCCTCCGCGAGACGCCGCCAAGCCGTCCCCGCGTCCAGCCTAAGGCGGGAGAAAGTCCCGGTCCCAGGAAGGGGGACCGGGTGAATAGAAGCCAGGCGGGAGCCTACCCCGCGCTGGCAAACGCCCAAAAATCGCCGGAAACGGAGAGAGAGGCAGCGCGACGCTGCTGGCCGGCCGACGGTGATCAGGGCTCCCGTGCCGGGCGGAGAGTCCGGACTGCCAAGAGGAAGAAACCGGAAGCCGACGGGAGCCTACCCCGCGCTCCGGTGCCACGGAGGAGAGAGAGAGACCGCCTGACCAGGTGAGGAGGGGCCGGGGGCGGAAGAGAGACGAGGCCCGTTGTCGGTGCCTGCCCCGCCGGAAAGAAGACAGGAGGAGTCTGCACAAAGCCCCGGTGAGTGGGGCTGAAGTCTCTTGAGCACGGTTAAGGTGCTGATCGAGTGCACCAGGAGGAGTCCCAGAGGGGAGCTCCCCAGCGGCACGGTGGTGCCAGTGCCATTTTCCTGTGGGGCCCTGAGGTGCCCATGCTGATTTCCTTTTTGGGGGCATTGTTGTAGAAGTCCCGGAGTGGGGCTGAGAGGCACGTTAGTGCCAGTGCCGGTTTCCTTGCCACAGCTGCCCCGCCTGACAGTGGGCAGCTGCAACGTGGGGCATATTGTTTGCAGGGCCCCAGTGGGGGTCCAGAGGGCCCCGAAGTGCCAGGGCCTACAGTTCTTCACAGCTGCCCGCAGTTAGCGGCAGCTGCCACGTTTAGGCTTGCGCAATTGCGCACCTTGCTTTTGCTGCCTGTGCAGCCAGCCCGGACATTCTGGACATTGGGCATTTGAGCCCCTGTGAAGAGGCCAGTTGGCCTGGGGCCAGTGTCAGTGCGTTGTGCCCCCGATTGGGGAACCCTGTGTTTAGGCTTACGAGGCCTATTGCCTCATGTGATTTATGCCTAATGTGATGTAGGTGTCCCATCTTGTAGGTTACAGGATCTCGTGCTAAGTTCCTACCTGTACCAGTAATTACTGGTTGTGCGCTACATGTATTATTTGCATTTACTTACCTGATCTGATGGTTCTGACCATGGCCCGATTGGCCTGGTCCTGTATATAATTCCCCTGTGAATATTGCCTAGTGCCAGTTGGCGCACTGTATATTATGTGATTATGTTTCTAAGGTATTTATGATAATACAAAGGCTATTTTTTATATAACCTTGTGTGGAGTTCCTTTTGTGGTGTGCCTAGTGTGTTGCTGCTGTGTGAGGGTGCCGCGCAAACGCTTTACACATTGCCTCCGGGATAAGCCTGACTGCTCGTGCCAAGCTACCAAGGGGGTGAGCAGGGGTTATCGTCGGCGTGTAACTCCCTCGCCCTGACTAGAGTGGTGGTCTCTGCCTGGCTTTGGCGCAAGCCTGAGCCAACCAGAGATCCCATTTCTAACATTGGTTGTCAGCGGTGGGGATTTGGACTTGCGTTTGCGCAGTACCACAGCGACAACTGGTTGCACTACAAACTCTACATTTAGATAATCACGTGTGTGGGGATTATTGTTCTGAGTTTTGTTTTAATTCTTCTCCTAAAAGTGTCATTTGTAAATTGTATACTCTTGCTTCAGCTCAGAAACCTAGGTCTCCTGTGTTGCACGTGTCCCTGAGCGTCCTGCCAAAATGGAGTCTGCTTTTGATTTTTGTGGTCTCTTTAGATACAGTATGGGGGAGTTGGTGGACTTCTGTAAGGAGAGAGACATAGCAGTGAGTGGGTCGGACACCCAGTCAAAACTGAGGGACAACCTGATCCAATGGCAAAAGGATGAATGGGACTGTGAGCGCAATGAGGAGAAGAGGGCCCTGGCCGCACGCCAAGAGGGTGGTGGGTCTGAGGGGGCCCTGAGGAGTCTGAAGAGGAGGAAGAAAGTGACAGGACAGGGACGCCAGTAGATAGTGAGGACCCCATAGATAGGGAGTCCCTTGCTGGGTCCAGTGTCGGGGGCAGTGCCCCATCCCTTTTCCTGTCCCCAGAGGAGTGGGTGGATAGGAGGGAAGAAAGGGAGAATCAGCTGGCTTTGGAGAAGCTCAGGTTAGAGCATACCAGGGAGATAGCGCAGCTGAGTATGGAGGAGAAAAAGCTAGAGACCGAGAGGGTCTTAGCGCAGGAGAGGATGGCGGAGGCTGAGAGGGCCTTCGCCAGGGAGAAATTAGCTCGGGAGGGTAGATTATCCCCTGAGTGCAGTTGTAGTTTTCTGGATTCCCCAGTGAGGGTGGAGTCCAGTGGTGGCAGCAATATACAGTCCAGTGCAGGAAGTCCCAGTTCCCAAAATATGGTACCTTGTTCCAGAGAAGAGGAGTACAGGTTGAAGTTCAGGGGCAGTAGGAAACTGTCTCACCAGTCTTGGGTGGATTTTTCGGATGAATGTAATGATGCACTGGCTGATTGGGTAACGGTTAACACGGAACAGGATTTTGAAGGACTGTTCGATCTGGTTATCAGAGAGCACCTGCTCAGTTGTTGTTTGCCGGGGTTGCGCCAACACCTGTTGGAGGGTGGGTTTTCTGATCTATGGGAGTTTGCATGTGAGGCAGACCTCTGGGTGGAGGCCCAAGGTTCTGAAGAGGCATTGGGGAGTGATCCCAAAAGTAGTGGCTCAGGTATCTTCCCGTCCTGTATGGGGGAAGAGGTTCAGTGTAGCCCAGCTAGGTCCCAGTGTAGTGGGAGGGGTGTAGGGGCTCACGTCCTGTCTCAGTGGAGTAGGAGTGAGTGTGGGACTGAGTGTCCCCAGGTGCCCGAAACCCCGTCTCAGAGCCTGGATGGTTTCTTCAGGGAACACCAGGTTGGGAGCCTAGGCTGTCCTGTTAGTCCATTTGAGGAGGATCTCCTAGTGTCTGGAGAACCTGGAGCGTCTGTAAATAGAGCTCCAGTGGTTCTAGTGTCTGGCAGTGCCGCTCCAGTTGGGAGGGTACAGAAGTCCGGATTGAGGGGTGAGAGGGGGATGTGTTCCCCAGTGGAAGAACCAGTGGGTCAGGGGCCAGCCAGAAGGGCTGAGTCTCCTAGAAGTGACCATGGTGACACCACTTCTGTCGTGGGGGATCTCTGCGCACTGTCAGATGGACAGGGGTCGGGAGGTCTGCGCCACGCAGACTGTCACGCAACACATGAGTCATGTGTTACCCTCGGGGGGCTGCTGAGTGCGCCCCCGGAAGTCCTGGTGTGCCAGGCAAATGCTCAGCCGTGGGGTTCAGCCCCAAGGTTGGGAGGCCAGGTTCAGGATCCGCCTGATCTGGAGGAAGGGACATCTGTAACCAGTGTCCTGACCGGTTCATCTTCCAGGGGTACCGCTCCAGTTGGGAGGGTGCAGAACTCTGGAAGGGGGTGCAGAGGGAGGGAGTCCTCGCCTCTGACCCCGGTGCAACCTGAAGGGTTAGACCCTAGGTTGGGAGACCAGTTGTGGGAGAGACGTCCTGAACTGGTGGGAGAGTTGTGTTCTGAGGGTGCTTCTCCAAGGAGGAGAGGGCGGAACACTAGAAGGAGAGGTAGGGGAGGAGAGCCTCACCCGTGACTTCTGGTCCGCCTGAGGGTGCAGACCCTAGGCTGGAGGATCAGTGGCAGTCTAGACCTGCCCTGATGAGGGGAAGAGTGGAGAATGGCTACTATGTGCCAGGGGTTACTACCCCCACTCTGTGAATGGGCAAGGACCAGTGGCATCTGGATGGCCTAGGGCCTGGTCCTGGCCGCGGACAGCTAGGGAGTACCAGTGGGGTAGCCCAGTTGCTCCGGACAGCTTTTTTAGAAGGAACCACATGGGTTCACCGTGGCGTAGAACAGGAGGGTGTCCCTGCAGTTGCGGGCCCGCGTCCGTGTTCTATCGCCCCAAGCAGGGAAGCCCATCACGGTGGTGATTGGTCTGCCCTGCGTTTTGGCTGGAAGGGGTTGTGTTGGACTTGGCCCTTTTGGCAGGTTCACCCCTAAACTTTTTGCTCGTCTCCTAGCCTTTTCCCTGTGTAGTGTTGGTGGTTTTAGGCCTCTGCGCACTTTAGCCCTGTGTCCCAGTGTAAAGTGCGGGCGCACGCTGAGTGCATGTGGTGAGATTGTCCTGCCCTCCCATAGGAATGCATGGGGAATATGTGTGTCCATGGTAATTCCTGGTGTGAGAGGAGTGCAGGGGCGAGTTTAGTATGTGCGAACTCGTGAGAATAAATGCTGCGCAATGGTGTGCGCAGATTTATTATGACTGGTGTGGAAATGCCACTTTTAGAGGTTGGCATTTATGTGTGCTCTGTGTCTGCCTGCCTGATGTGAATTGCATGTCTGGCTTTGTGAGTGACAGGGGCTGGGAGATGTGTGTGGCTCCAGGAGGGGCAGGGTGAGTCAGCGCAGGGCTGAATAGGGAGATCTGCATCTAGATGGGAGGGAGGAGTTGCACCTGGGACCTGAATAGGGCTGTGCCTTCCCTCCACAATGCTGGCTCCACCCCCTGTGGTGCGTCTGATGTCCCTAGCCTGTCCTGTGAAAGGAGAGAGGAGCTGAGCAAAACAAAGTGCTCCAAAGCTCCCCCAAAACCAGTTGCACCTGGTTTTTCCCCAGCCCTGTGCTATGTGACAAAGGAAAAGGGTGTATAAAAGAGGGGCTGTGACCCCATGAAGAGGTTCTGCTCTGTTGTGCTGACTTGCAGGGGACACTCTGCCAGGAGGAACCGCCGCGGGACCCAGCTGCTGTTTCCTGGGGGTCCCTGCGTGCTGGCCTGCCTGGCTGTGCTGCTGAGGTGTACCCAGCACCAAGAACCCTTTATTTTTGGCCTAATTGAGACACTGCTGGAGCTGTGGCTCCTAGCGCCTCGTGAGCGCTTTTATTTTGCTCCCAGGGAGAGGAGCCTGTTTGCCCTGCAGCGCTGAGCGGTGATTGAGTCTGAGGGAATCCCGACGTAGGGATTCCCCCGCATTGCGGCGTGCTTAGGCGGGAGCCTACCCCGCAGTTGTGTGTTTATCAGCGGGAGCCTACCCCGCTTTTGGTTTTATTTACAGGCGGGTGCCCACCCCGCACCGAGAAGCCGCCGAGAACAGGTGCCGCCGGGCCGCGGCCAGCGCGACCCGGAAGTCAGGCAAAACTGCCTGGTTGTGGGCAGGGCTAAGTGGCCGGCCAATTGCAGCGCGGCCAAAGAGGAAGCTGAGCTGAGGAAGGAGGACGGGAGCCTACCCCGCCTCCGCGAGACGCCGCCAAGCCGTCCCCGCGTCCAGCCTAAGGCGGGAGAAAGTCCCGGTCCCAGGAAGGGGGACCGGGTGAATAGAAGCCAGGCGGGAGCCTACCCCGCGCTGGCAAACGCCCAAAAATCGCCGGAAACGGAGAGAGAGGCAGCGCGACGCTGCTGGCCGGCCGACGGTGACCAGGGCTCCCGTGCCGGGCGGAGAGTCCGGACTGCCAAGAGGAAGAAACCGGAAGCCGACGGGAGCCTACCCCGCGCTCCGGTGCCACGGAGGAGAGAGAGAGACCGCCTGACCAGGTGAGGAGGGGCCGGGGGCGGAAGAGAGACGAGGCCCGTTGTCGGTGCCTGCCCCGCCGGAAAGAAGACAGGAGGAGTCTGCACAAAGCCCCGGTGAGTGGGGCTGAAGTCTCTTGAGCACGGTTAAGGTGCCGATCGAGTGCACCAGGAGGAGTCCCAGAGGGGAGCTCCCCAGCGGCACGGTGGTGCCAGTGCCATTTTCCTGTGGGGCCCTGAGGTGCCCATGCTGATTTCCTTTTTGGGGGCATTGTTGTAGAAGTCCCGGAGTGGGGCTGAGAGGCACGTTAGTGCCAGTGCCGGTTTCCTTGCCACAGCTGCCCCGCCTGACAGTGGGCAGCTGCAACGTGGGGCATATTGTTTGCAGGGCCCCAGTGGGGGTCCAGAGGGCCCCGAAGTGCCAGGGCCTACAGTTCTTCACAGCTGCCCGCAGTTAGCGGCAGCTGCCACGTTTAGGCTTGCGCAATTGCGCACCTTGCTTTTGCTGCCTGTGCAGCCAGCCCGGACATTCTGGACATTGGGCATTTGAGCCCCTGTGAAGAGGCCAGTTGGCCTGGGGCCAGTGTCAGTGCGTTGTGCCCCCGATTGGGGAACCCTGTGTTTAGGCTTACGAGGCCTATTGCCTCATGTGATTTATGCCTAATGTGATGTAGGTGTCCCATCTTGTAGGTTACAGGATCTCGTGCTAAGTTCCTACCTGTACCAGTAATTACTGGTTGTGCGCTACATGTATTATTTGCATTTACTTACCTGATCTGATGGTTCTGACCATGGCCCGATTGGCCTGGTCCTGTATATAATTCCCCTGTGAATATTGCCTAGTGCCAGTTGGCGCACTGTATATTATGTGATTATGTTTCTAAGGTATTTATGATAATACAAAGGCTATTTTTTATATAACCTTGTGTGGAGTTCCTTTTGTGGTGTGCCTAGTGTGTTGCTGCTGTGTGAGGGTGCCGCGCAAACGCTTTACACATTGCCTCCGGGATAAGCCTGACTGCTCGTGCCAAGCTACCAAGGGGGTGAGCAGGGGTTATCGTCGGCGTGTAACTCCCTCGCCCTGACTAGAGTGGTGGTCTCTGCCTGGCTTTGGCGCAAGCCTGAGCCAACCAGAGATCCCATTTCTAACAATGTGGCATAACATTTTCATACTAACCTCCATATTTTCACAACCCTCTGCGGCAGCTCTGAAATCCTGAGAGTCGCTAATGTCCTGCGATGCCCCGTCATCTTCGACGCTTGTACCGGGCTGTTGCAACACGCCCTCCGCAGCAGCCGCATCCTCCTGAAGGTCCATGTCTTCGTAGACAGGGGTGTTAGGAGGTGCTACAGGCTCTTTACCATAGTGCATTATGAAGTAGGTGCATCCTGCTGGTGTTACGCTCTAGGGACAAAAACGAAAGATTGATATGCCAATAGCTGAAGAAATAAAATACCTCATTTTTTGTAACTACCGAGCATAACATTTATTTTTTTACTAACCTCTGCATTTTCACCGGCCTCTGCTGCGGCTCTGAAATCTTGAGAGTCGCTAATGTCCCGCGTTGCCCCAACATCTTCGGCGACTGTACCCGACGGTTGCAGCACAACATCCTCAGCATCCACATCCTCCTGAAGGGCCTTGGTTTCATAGACGGGTGTGTTAGCTGGTGCTACAGCCTCTTCAGCTTCCTCCAGATCCACGAAACTGAGGCCTGCAAACAAGCTGCCACTACCAGAGCCCTCACTCTTGCTGTGGGTGTCCTTAACCGGAGACAACCTGCATACGCAATCCTTGAGATTGAGGTTTTGCACCCCCCGACACAGGCCATTACTAAAACCAGTAAGGTCGCAGCCCCTATCCTTAGGTGTTTCTTGCTGAGCATTCTCGTCCATTACCAGCGTTGGTAAGCTACGGTAATATCTACTGATAGGTGGTTGGGAGCAAACCCACATAGGGCTCTTCACAAGAGGGCTGTATCTCTTCATTTTGCTATGGGAACCTTCTTGTCTTCAGGCGGCTGCTTGCTGTACAACTCTCTTAAGGATGCCTTATATGTATCCTAAACAGCTCCTAAAAGGGCGTACCATCTATACATCAACAATGCCTTAGAGGCGTCATAGGGCTCTGGCTCGCTGGTGGCTCCCGAAACAACACGCCCCTAGCACCGCCCCTTGGACAAGATGGGCATCTCATGATACTCACACTCTGACACATACACGATGCCACACCCTTGTATTTCCAGGGGCTTGAGGCCTGTCACTTTTAAGGACAAGCGTCACTTTTAAGGACACAGCGAGGGCTTGAGGCCTGTCACTTTTAAGGACAAGCGTCACTTTTAAGGACACAGCGAGGGCTTGAGGCCTGTCACTTTTAAGGACATGCGTCACTTTTAAGGACACAGCGAGGGGAGGGGGACCTGTCACTTTTAAGGACACACGTCACTTTTGGGGACACAGCGAGGGGCGGGGGACCGGAGGGGGACCTGTCACTTTTAAGGGCATGAATAGGGATGAATGGTATCCGCTTATACTATAAGCGGATACTATAAGCGGATACCATTCATCCCCATTCATGCCCTTAAAAGTGACAGGTCCCCTCCGGTCCCCGCCCCTCGCTGTGTCCCCAAAGTGACGTGTGTCCTTAAAAGTGACAAGTCCCCCTCCCTCGCTGTGTCCTTAAAAGTGACGCGTGTCCTAAAAGTGACAGGCCTCAAGCCTCGCTGTGTCCTTAAAAGTGACGCTTGTCCTAAAAGTGACAGGCCTCAAGCCTCGCTGTGTCCTTAAAAGTGACGCTTGTCCTAAAAGTGACAGGCCTCAAGCCCCTGGAATACAAGGGTGTGGCACCGTGTATGTGTCAGAGTGTGAGTATCATGAGATGCCCATCTTGTCCAAGGGGCGGTGCTAGGGGCGTGTTGTTTCGGGAGCCACCAGCGAGCCAGAGCCCTATGACGCCTCTAAGGCATTGTTGATGTATAGATGGTACGCCCTTTAGGAGCTGTTTAGGATACATATAAGGCATCCTTAAGAGCGTTGTACAGCAAGCAGCCGCCTGAAGACAAGAAGGTTCCCATAGCAAAATGAAGAGATACAGCCCTCTTGTGAAGAGCCCTAGTGGGTTTGCTCCCAACCACCTATCAGTAGATATTACCGTAGCTACCAACGCTGGTAATGGACCGAGAATGCTCAGCAAGAAACACCTAAGGATAGGGCTGCGACCTTACTGGTTTTAGTAATGGCCTGTGTCGGGAGTGCAAAACCTCAATCTCAAGGATTGCGTATGCAGGTTGTCTCCGGTTAAGGACACCCACAGCAAGAGTGAGGGCTCTGGTAGTGGCAGCTTGTTTGCAGGCCTCAGTTTCGTGGATCTGGAGGAAGCTGAAGAGGCTGTAGCACCAGCTAACACACCCGTCTATGAAACCAAGGCCCTTCAAGAGGATGTGGATGCTGAGGATGTTGTGCTGCAACCGTCAGGTCAGTCGCCGAAGATGTTGGGGCAACGCGGGACATTAGCGACTCTCAAGATTTCAGAGCCGCAGCAGAGCCGGTGAAATGCAGAGGTTAGTAAAAAAATAAATGTTATGCTCGGTAGTTACAAAAATGAGGTATTTTATTTCTTCAGCTATTGGCATATCAATCTTCTTTTTGTCCCTAGAGCGTAACACCAGCAGGATGCACCTACTTCATAATGCACTATGGTAAAGAGCCTGTAGCACCTCCTAACACCCCTGTCTACGAAGACATGGACCTTCAGGAGGATGCGGCTGCTGCGGAAGGCGTGTTGCAACAGCCCGGTACAAGCGTCGAAGATGACGAGGCATCGCAGGACATTAGCGACTCTCAGGATTTCAGAGCTGCCGCAGAGGGTTGTGAAAATATGGAGGTTAGTATGAAAATGTTATGCCACATGTATCTATATAACGATGTATTTTATTTCTTCAACTAATGGTCTGTCAATCTTTTTTTTTACCCTAGATAGAAGCCCCAAAAGAGCGGCTGGAGCCTGGCGACCTGCAAAAGCGAGCAATGTAATCTTTAATTGTCTGTGGTGTTCAAAACAGGCTGAAAGCTCAACGTGCCAAAACAGCGAGGGCTGCGACAAATGCGTATGTGGTTCTAAGAGCGCCGCGTGTGAAAAAGATGAAGATGCAGGATTGTCCTTCTTTGAACGGCGTGGAGTTAAGGGTTTCGCAGCGACGGTAGTACTAAACTGTGTCAAACGTGACTATTACAGTCTTTGTCACGGCCATCAAATAAGCGATCCACAGCAGGCGGCTCACGAATGTTTGTGCGAATCATACAGAGCCAGAACAATACGCTATATTTGTGGTTTGTTAGACCCGTACAAGATGTATAAGCTGCTAAGGGTGGTGTACGGCCTGCACCCTGAAAAGAAAACTGTACACCCCGATATGTTGAGGATCTTGACATCTGCACTCAATGAGATCCAATACGCCTATGACCCAAGCGTAAAACTACCTGAAATGCAGGAGATGTGCCCGACTCTTGATAGAAAGCTGCTACAAAGACTCGTAGAAAGGCGTATGTGTAACGTGTATAAAAAAATAGTCTCAGGGGGCTTTGGCCCCCGAAGACTATTTACCTAAGTTCTTATGTAATGTTACAGGATAGTGTGTATTTAGAACAAACAAGCGGAATGTTACAACGCAAGGTGGTTATGTGTTAATACGTACTTATGACGTTTGCTATGAAAATGTAAAGTATCTTTTGCTTAGGTTTTGGTAGTATTGTTTATCTGGTTTTTAATAAAACGTCCTTACACAAAACAAGCGTCTTTCATTTCATTAATTGTACCGGATGCTATCATGTCGGGGGCTATGTTAAGAAAACTTACACAGACGTACGCTGTTGAAGGCTCAGTATGTTGAAAAATGTGGCTTTGCTATGAGGGTTCTTTGGGAGCATGAGTGGTTAGAGATGTTAACAACCGACACAGCGCTCTGCTCTTTCCTTCAGAGTCGTGATTTACCAGAACCCCTGGAACCCCGCGATGCCTTATTCGGGGGTCGTACAAATGCCATACAACTGTACAGGGCCGTGGGTGAGGGTGAGAAAATACACTACTATGATTTCACCAGTCTGTACCCATTTGTGAACAAAATGAAGGTATACCCCTTAGGACACCCCACCATCATATATAGAGATTTTAAACACATATCCGAATACTTTGGGCTAGTCAAATGTGAAATCTAACCTCCACGACAGCTTTACTTTCCGGTGTTACCATACCGCGTCGATGGTAAACTGTTGTTCCCCCTCTGTCGCACATGTGCGGTGCTTAAAGAGGCTGACGATTGTAGACACACCGATGAACAAAGGATGCTCACAGGGACCTGGTGCAGCATCGAGGTAGAAGCGGCCTTAGAGAAAGGTTACAGGCATCCCCGCTGATGAGACAGAATGAGTCCTTGTTGCGTGTGAGCTTGATCTTAAGGTCAATACCATTGATAAGCAGTTTATCTTGGAAGAAGAGATCTGAATGTATGCGACCCAGGAGGTCAAAGTTGCGACTGCCTGCGGCAAACCTTGCTCTTTTTACAAAACCATGATTGGCACCGTCCAGAACCGTGGTTTCAAACTGGACGTAGGTATCCTTGTAGAAGAGGCCCGCTGAAAGCTGCGTGTCAAGGGCGTCGCTACTGTAATTTAGAATACTCTCGAGGTAGGCTCTGTAGGCGTACATGTTATCGTTCTGTGTGATGAGTCGATCGCCCAGGGTGATGTCCACCTGATTAAACATGGTCGCTAGGGGTAAGCGATCGTTGCCACTTGAGCGTCTGCTGCTATGTCGGACCCATCTGCTTTTACGATTTTACACATAAGATGCAGCAGCGTGTTGTTGAGATCCAAATACATATCCGTGGACCCTGACACAAAAAACTCTATAGGGGCCAGCGGTGTCAAGGCGGCTAAAGGCGATACCTCCATGAAGAAGCTGTTTTCGATGCTTGTCTGCGTTGGTTTTAGAGTAAACAAGTCTAACTCGGATTTGGCGCACTCGCCAGATGCACAGTGTACGAAGGCCATGGTTTAGTTTACGATGTTTTAAAAATATTGACTTTAGAGCCGTTTTTCTTCTTCTTCGCAGCTCTCTTCCGTCTTGGAGTTCTTCTTTTCTGAGGGCGTTTTGAAGAACTCCTCCTTTTTTTATAGGGGACCGGTGGACCCCTGCGTCTCGAAGACCGGCGCTTCCTTTTAACACTCGCGCGCGGCTTGTACAACAGACCCGCTCCTTCTTGCGGCTGTTTGTTCATGCGCTCTGCAACCGCCGAAGTAACAGACCCGACAACATCATGGGCAATGTTCGTAGCAGCCGTCTTAACATGCGGTTTTACAATTTCATAGCCTCTTCTCAAGAACGGCATAGCTCTTCTAAACAGGCTCCTGAAGAAGCCCCCTAAACCAGCCCCATACATAACCGGCGACCCTTGAAAGTACGGCGGACCTCCATATCCGGCTTGGTTTCTGTAATAGTCCCTGTACATAGACGGGTCCCCGTATGTTTTCACGACCACCATGATGGCTGCTTAATAACCGCGGTCGTGTCTCGGTCTTAAATGAAGCTTAACAATAACTTTCCCGTATTTAAAGGCCACCGGCTCAGACTGATCATCGTAGATCATAATTGAAATAGTGTCAAAATGGTTTTTAGAAACGGCAACGTAGTCTGGTTTGTTAAATTGAATATTAACCATCGTATTATTTTCACCCTGTACATGGACCCATCTTAACAACGGCGAATAACTATCACCGATCCTCTGTGCCTCTACAATGTCGCTATACACATAGAGCGTATAGAACCCCCGTTAATATCGGGGCATGTGTGATCCTGCTCCATCGGACTTTTCGCATGCAGCACGGTGCCTAAAACCCTTCTTAATTTACCGGAACAGTTAAACGTCGTGGTACGGCTTGGTGCTTTAAGAAATACCTTCCTTCTGACGTTATCTAACGACAGATGAGTATTCGGATATGCTTCGAGGCTGTCTATGGCTTTGTTGACAGCATCGACAACACTTAAAACGGTTGGGTAGTAACCGTGTGGAATGCTCTCGTGCATGCTCACTGGATCCTGCTCACGCTTTATGTAAAACTTTGCCTCGGCCTGTGTGAATGTATTCCATGTTCTAGGGTATTGGATTTCTGTTAGGGCCACCTCCCAATCCCCTTTCAGGTCCACAGGCTTAGCCAGTTTCACGGTATAATTAGAAATCTGGTTGTCGGGGAACATGCCCTTAGAAGCGTTGGATGGTAAGGTAATATAAAAGGGTGTTGTCTCCATCTTATTAGAGGATTTTAGACGGTCCTTAGCTCACACACCCTTCAGGGAGCTGGCCAACACCCAACTGTTAAATTTCTCCGGCCAACCCCTCCATTTGACATATGCCTGGCTGCTAGCCCCCTACCTTTCCTTTTCAGAACCTTTTCAACCCTATACACACGGTTCGGATCATCAGGTACCATTTGTAACTCTTCCTTGTAAAACACCCCCGATACAGCTTCCCCATCGTAGTCCTTTAAGCTGTAAATATACAACCCTTCTTTAAGCTCCACATTATCCACTATAAATATCTCGTCGCTAAAAGTCTGGCGGTAGCCCTTCGTAAAGACCCCTTTCAATTTTGAAATCCTCACATGTGTGCCTTTTTTAAAAATAGGTTTCTTCACCTTTGTAGCAAAATTATGCCCGTACACCGTTCGCCAAACATCTAAAGAATTACTAGGAGTCACCTCTACGGGTGCTGTTTTGATGGTCCGGTGATAACTGGCATTATACACATCTAAAAAGCCTGTAGAACATCCACGTATCTGTAGGTGTTGTTGGCCGTAAAATACCGCCACATCTTAGACTTTAAAGTTCTGTTAAACCGTTCTACAACCGCTGCTTTCACCTCCGTATGTGTTACAAAATGTTGAACGCCGTGTTTGTTTAATAATTTCTGAAATGTCTTGTTTAAGAATTCTTTACCGGCGTCTGTTTGTAGTTTTTGAGGAACCCTGCCCTTCGCGAAGATGGCTTTAAAGCGGTCGTGACGCTGACCCCTCTTTTATCGCTTAACGGTTCTGCGTAGGCGTACTTGGACAGCACGTCTATAACGGTTAATATATAACAAGCGCCGTTGTTATGTTCTGCTATATCTTGAAGGCTGATTATGTCAGCTTGCCACTGATAATCTATTTGAGCATTAACGATTGTAGGACGTCTCTTAAAACGTCTTCTGGCCGGTTTGTGGAGCGAATACGCCTCCTCTCCTGATAGCCATGTCTTGACCAGGTCTCTGCTCACGGGCTCGTTTTCATCTGCAGCCCTTCTGTATAGGGCTTCGACACTTCCAAAGCTGCCAACCCCTCTTGTATCATAATAAAGTTTTCTTAACATAGCCCCCGACATGATAGCATCCGGTACAATTAATGAAATGAAAGACGCTTGTTTTGTGTAAGGACGTTTTATTAAAAACCAGATAAACAATACTACCAAAACCTAAGCAAAAGATACTTTACATTTTCATAGCAAACGTCATAATTACGTATTAACACATAACCACCTTGCGTTGTAACATTCCGCTTGTTTGTTCTAAATACACACTATCCTGTAACATTACATAAGAACTTAGGTAAATAGTCTTCGGGGGCCAAAGCCCCCTGAGACTATTTTTTTTATACACGTTACACATACGCCTTTCTACGAGTCTTTGTAGCAGCTTTCTATCAAGAGTCGGGCACATCTCCTGCATTTTAGGTAGTTTTACGCTCGGGTCATAGGCGTATTGGATCTCATTGAGTGCAGATGTCAAGATCCTCAACATATCGGGGTGTACAGTTTTCTTTTCAGGGTGCAGGCCGTACACCACCCTTAGCAGCTTATACATCTTGTACGGGTCTAACAAACCACAAATATACCGTATTGTTCTGGCTCTGTATGATTCGCACAAACATTCGTGAGCCGCCTGCTGTGGATCGCTTATTTGATGGCCGTGACAAAGACTGTAATAGTCACGTTTGACACAGTTTAGTACTACCGTCGCTGCGAAACCCTTAACTCCACGCCGTTCAAAGAAGGACAATCCTGCATCTTCATCTTTTTCACACGCGGCGCTCTTAGAACCACATACGCATTTGTCGCAGCCCTCGCTGTTTTGGCACGTTGAGCTTTCAGCCTGTTTTAAACACCACAGACAATTAAAGATTACATTGCTCGCTTTTGCAGGTCGCCAGGCTCCAGCCGCTCTTTTTGGGGCTTCTATCTAGGGTAAAAAAAAAAAAGATTGACAGACCATTAGTTGAAGAAATAAAATACATCGTTATATAGATACATGTGGCATAACATTTTCATACTAACCTCCATATTTTCACAACCCTCTGCGGCAGCTCTGAAATCCTGAGAGTCGCTAATGTCCTGCGATGCCCCGTCATCTTCGACGCTTGTACCGGGCTGTTGCAACACGCCCTCCGCAGCAGCCGCATCCTCCTGAAGGTCCATGTCTTCGTAGACAGGGGTGTTAGGAGGTGCTACAGGCTCTTTACCATAGTGCATTATGAAGTAGGTGCATCCTGCTGGTGTTACGCTCTAGGGACAAAAAGAAAGATTGATATGCCAATAGCTGAAGAAATAAAATACCTCATTTTTTGTAACTACCGAGCATAACATTTATTTTTTTACTAACCTCTGCATTTTCACCGGCCTCTGCTGCGGCTCTGAAATCTTGAGAGTCGCTAATGTCCCGCGTTGCCCCAACATCTTCGGCGACTGTACCCGACGGTTGCAGCACAACATCCTCAGCATCCACATCCTCCTGAAGGGCCTTGGTTTCATAGACGGGTGTGTTAGCTGGTGCTACAGCCTCTTCAGCTTCCTCCAGATCCACGAAACTGAGGCCTGCAAACAAGCTGCCACTACCAGAGCCCTCACTCTTGCTGTGGGTGTCCTTAACCGGAGACAACCTGCATACGCAATCCTTGAGATTGAGGTTTTGCACCCCCGACACAGGCCATTACTAAAACCAGTAAGGTCGCAGCCCCTATCCTTAGGTGTTTCTTGCTGAGCATTCTCGTCCATTACCAGCGTTGGTAAGCTACGGTAATATCTACTGATAGGTGGTTGGGCGCAAACCCACATAGGGCTCTTCACAAGAGGGCTGTATCTCTTCATTTTACTATGGGAACCTTCTTGTCTTCAGGCGGCTGCTTGCTGTACAACGCTCTTAAGGATGCCTTATATGTATCCTAAACAGCTCCTAAAAGGGCGTACCATCTATACATCAACAATGCCTTAGAGGCGTCATAGGGCTCTGGCTCGCCGGTGGCTCCCGAAACAACACGCCCTAGCACCCCCCTTGGACAAGATGGGCATCTCATGATACTCACACTCTGACACATACACGGTGCCACACCCTTGTATTTCCAGGGGCTTGAGGCCTGTCACTTTTAAGGACAAGCGTCACTTTTAAGGACACAGCGAGGGCTTGAGGCCTGTCACTTTTAAGGACAAGCGTCACTTTTAAGGACACAGCGAGGGCTTGAGGCCTGTCACTTTTAAGGACACGCGTCACTTTTAAGGACACAGCGAGGGGAGGGGGGACCTGTCACTTTTAAGGACACACGTCACTTTTGGGGACACAGCGAGGGGCGGGGGACCGGAGGGGGACCTGTCACTTTTAAGGGCATGAATGGGGATGAATGGTATCCGCTTATACTACTTAAGGGCCTGTTTATTTACCTTGTGGGGATCTAGTTAGGCCCATGAGGCATAGGAATGTTCATGGGCATTCCATGTTCTGTGTTGGAATGTGTGACCTGGTAGTGGTGGCAGTTGATGCCTGGTGCTGCTAAATTTACGACATAAATTAACGTCTCTGCTTGAACCTTCATAACGGTGTCTGCGTTGTATTGCCTCATGCTATTTTCTACAATTTGGCAACGATTTTGTAAGAAGAACTTATGTAGAGCCGGACCGATCGTGAGAACGACCGCTTAATGAGCCAACGTACACAGTGGTCGTGAGTAGATAGTGCCTGAATTAGATGGCTTGAGGATAAATTTGAAACGAAACGGGTAGTGTGTGTTTACTTAACTGTGCAGCATTGCGTCTCTGTGCTGTTTTGTTGGTTTACAACTGCAAATGGTGTGGAGCAAGTGAGCGGAGGGTTCGTGGCTGAATTTATCACAATTGCAAAAATGCCGGATTGCAAGTTTGACAGTTATACTATACATTTTTTATTTTAACATATGGAAGATTACGTGTGAAGGGACTTACGGTTGGAGTACGCACGCATTGTCCACCGTTTAAAACATCAAGCAGCGGAGTATGAGGCATTTGTTTGCTCCAGGATGTCCAGAGTGAGAGAGAAGATGAGGAGCATTCAGAAGAATGTGCATGCAAGCTGAAGTAGCGATTCATCATGTCTTTCAGTGACGCACACTCTTTTCTGGTATTGAGGAGTAGAAGCGGCGCGTTACAGGTGCCATGTTGGGAGTGTGTGTCAGTGATGGGCACGCTTTTTGAATTTGATCAAAATATTTACCAAAAAGGAAAAGAAGAAAAAACAAGTGTCTGTCTCAATTCAAAAATTCAAGTTCACAGCAGGCTGATGTGCATTTTTCAGTAAAGGGAAATTGGTGTGTACCATTCAGTTATACGCACAATTTAAACATAATTTGCATTTTTGTGAGCTGGGAAAAGGAAAAGAACATCAGTTAAGAATAAAGGATAAATGCGTAGCATATCAAAGAATACATGTATTTTTTGCTGTGATATGCACACTTTTATCACCGCGTGTGCACTCTTTTGCCTACAGCAAGTCTGTACTATTGTGTAAAAACATGTGTACTTTTCACTGATGCGCACACTTCCATTACCCCAGGTGTACTCGTTTGTTTACAGTGATGCACACGTTTTAACATGCTTATACTATTGTGAAATGCATTATTCATAATACTGTTTTTTGGGGTTTATGGTGTATTTCTATGCGGAAATTGTTTCAGTATGTTTGCAGGTACAAATACAGAGTTACTAGAGATTTTTTTTTCTTCTAATTGTTACATCTGCCCATTATTTAAAAACATTATGGCAGCCATGCAGGGTGTCAATGCACCACTGCTGTTTTTTGATTTAAATCTTTTTTATTAGTGAGAAAACAGAAAGATTCTTCTCGTGAACACAGCATGTCGCCAACAACCCTTTGATGGGCCGGCCGTGTAGAGCAAATAGTCAGTCCAAAAGCAAAAGGAATATGCTAAGCCAGGCATCATGACAAAAGGGTTACACAGCAAGTCGCCAACAACCCTTTGATGGGCCGGCCGCGTAGAGCAAATAGTCAGTCCAAAAGCAAAAGGAATATGCTAAGCCAGGCATCATGACAAAAGGGTTACACAGCAAGTCGCCTACAACCCATTTCGGGCCGGCCGCGTAGTAAGGCAATCACAGCTTTAAATCTCAATTATGAGAAAAACATACAACAGGAAACAATAAGAGAGAAAAAGAGGAAAAGATTAAAAAACAAAGACAAAGAGAAGAAATAGACGAGGGGGAGAGGTAGGGGGGCTGGGAAGACGATCCTATCAGGTCCAAAGGCATGACCTATAACACTAAGAAGGGAGAGAGGGAAGTGGGTGCAGGGGTGTGCAGTGTCAGGCTCGCCCTTTGAAATGAGTGGGCGACGCTTCAGGGGGGATCATTTGGAGTGTGCAGGAGGCCTCTCAAATTCTGGGGGATATACAGCATCATCAAAGAGGCGTAGAGCTCGAAGCTTCGGAGGTTGGAGGCGGGCGTGTTCCATTTTACAGAGATGAGTGACAAGCGGTTGCCATAATTTATTGAAATGAGAATCGCGGGATTAGAAGCGTGCGGTCAGCAATTCCATGGTCATAGTGTGCCATAGTCGCGTGAACCAAACACTGATTGGGGGGTCTCCGCTTTCTTCCAATATAGGGCAATAAGTTGTTTAGCAGTGCCTAACATGTGGAGGGAGATATGCCAATCATTGCGTGTGAGTGCGCGCAGGTTGTCAGGTTTAAGGCCTAGGATTACTGTAGCTGGAGTCTCAGGCAGGGGGAAGCCAAGCACCGTTTTTATATGACTGAGGATCTCCTTCCAGTATGAGGTCAAGAGTGGGCAGGACCACCAGATATGAAGAAAGTCACCCGGAGAGCTCGAGCATCTCCAGCAAAGAGGAGAAGTTGTGGGAAACATCTTATGCAATCTAAGGGGGTGTAGTACCATTGAGTCATAACCTTATAAGCGGTTTCCCGCTGGGAAATGCAGCGATAGACTTTCGGGATGTCGCGCCACAGGCGATCCCACTGGGCGGGGCGATTTCAGAGGGGCTGTCCGATTGCCATTGACGCTGATAGAGGTTGAGAGTGGTGAGCGGGGAATGCTGTAGAACATGGTAAGTGCGGGATATTAGCCCTTTAGAGTCATCGAAGGAGCGCACTAAACGCTCAAAAGGGGTAAGTGTTCGGGTGGCCGCCTGCGCCAAGGAGGATGTGTGTATCCAATGTCGGAGTTCTATATATTGTAGTCTAGCCCCCTCCGAGAGTTGGAAGTCTTCTTTGCACTGGTCGAAGGATTTAAATATGTCACCCAGGAAAAGATCTCTAACCGTCCGACATCCACCGTCAAGCCAGTCAGAAAACGGTTGGGGGTTTACAGCAGGCCGGAAGTGTAGATTCCCAGCGATGGGGGTGTGAGGGGATGGGAAGGTGGTGAGGCCCTTGGGGACAGCTACTATGTGCCAGATATCAAGTACTGTCCTAGTAGGAAGAGCTATGTAGGCACTACGCGAGCGTGAGGCCCAAGGCAGCTAGGGGAGATCCCAAATGGATCTCCCAGTCACCGCCCTGTCCATATGGAACCATACCTTCTCGCTCTCCCATGCCATCCACTCCGATATGAAGCGAAGATGAGAGGCCCAGTAATACTCCAGCAAGTTGGGACACGCTAATCCGCCTCTATCTCGAGGTAACATGAGGATTTTGTTGGAAAAGCGCGGCCTACGCCCACCCCAGATGAACTTGGTGATTTCGTGTTGAAGGCTTCAGATCTGGTGTTGCGGGATGGGGGTAGGAAGGGATTGAAAAAGATATAAGACTTTGGGGAGTACTGACATTTTAATTGCGTGCAGGCGACCCAGCCAGGAGAGAGTAAGGGGTTTCCAAGTTCGCAGATCATCTAGAACCACCTTCTTACAGTCCTGCCAATTAATTTGGGACCACGTGGTGAGAGTAGAGGTTAACTGAAGCCCGAGGTAGCGGATAGCATGGGAAGCCCATTGATAGGGGACAAGAGACTGGAGTGCAGGGATCTCTTCCTTAGGAATCGTAAGGTTTAGGGCCCAGGACTTCTCATGATTAATTTTAAGACCAGATGCCAATTCAAGGGACCGTAGTAGGGTCAGGAGGGCCGGGAGGGAGGTGTGCGGGCGAGATAATGTGAGGAGAAGATCGTCTGGAAAAAGGGCCACTTTGTGGTGTTGGCCTCCAAGGGGGATGCCATGAATATCAGGAGCTTGACAAATCAAAATGGCAAGGGGTTCCACAACGAGAGCGAACAGCAGGGGGGAGAGAGGGCATCCCTGCCGTGTGCCTCTATATATCGAGATGGGATTAGTGAGTTGACCGTTGACCCGAACCTGAGCTGTTGGTGAAAGGTAAGGGGCCATGATCCGAGCTATCATTAAAGGGCCCAGCCCGATTTTGTGTAAAATTGCCCAGAGAAAGGTCCAGTCCACCCGATCGAACGCTTTCTCAGCGTCGAGCGACAGCAGACATGCGGGTATGTTCCAGTGGTGGGCCTTCCCTACCAGGTGTGCGATACGACGTACGTTGTCCGCACCCTGACGATGTCGAATGAAACCAACTTGGTCAGGTTCAATGAGGCCAGGTAAATGTGGGTCAAGCCGTTTGGCTAGTATTTTAGTGTAAATTTTAAGATCCGTATTTAGAAGAGCTATGGGACGGAAGGACGAGCAAAGTGTAGGGTCCTTGCCTGGTTTAGGGATTAGGGCAATTTCCGCCAGCCCCATGGAGGGGGACGGCCCGGCATTAGCAGTGAAGGAATTAAAAAGGCGGATAAGGTGGGACTGAAGCTGTGGTAGAAACATGCGGTAAAAGGAGAGGGGGAGGCCATCCGGTCCCGGGGACTTTCCGAGGGAGAGGTCCTTCAAGGCACCCGCGAGTTCCTCTCGGGTAATTGGGTCTTCCAGTTGTTGAGCATGATGCTGACTGATCGGGGTCCAAGGACAGGCATCCAGTAGAGTCTGTATCTGGTCAGGGGAGGACACTACTTTGGCATATAGGGACGAGTAATATGTTTGGCAAGCCTTGCATTTGGATGCTTCTGTAGTAGCACGCGTGCCATCGCCACTTTGGACATTAGCTATGTGGGCCTTGGCTGCCCATGCACGCCTAGCCAGGATCGTGCCCACCTTATCCCCCCCTTCGTAATAACGCTGCTTCAACGCTAGAAGGGCCCGCTCAGCTTTGTTAGTTCTATGAGCCAGCAGTTGACCGCGGAGAACGGCCAGGCGTCGTTTGTGGGCAGTTAAGGGGCGTTCCTGGTCAAGTTTTTCAAGGTCAAAATATCAAAGAAGGGGGACTGGGAGCGGTTTGTAGAGAAAAGGCTCAGGTCCAGTACCAATGCTCCCAAGGTTAAATGTCAACAAACGTGTGGTAACTGTTCCTAAAGAGAAAGTAACAGTAATCAACCAATTATGGTTGAGTATATGTGTCTCAACAAAATCCAGGTTGGATTAGTAAAGGTTGGGGGAATTCCTCCTTATGGAATTAGTGCCCTCACACACCCTTGCGGGTGTCATGCTTCATCATCGGGCTCTGCTCCTCATGGGGGTGGCGCTGCAGTCCCTCACTGACCCCGCGAGAGGGCTCTTTATCAGAGATCTTTTTAGGAGGTGCCGCAGTTGTGCATGCGGGTGTGTGGGCTTGGTGAAAATGAGTGTGTGTATGTGTTCTAAAATTATCTCACCAGATCCCCAAAGTAGGTTTATTCCGGGGTCCGGAAGACAAATTAAAATTTGAGGACTGGAGTAAATCCTACGCAACAGATAAGTAGGGGGGACAAGTATGCTCCCACTGCTCTCAGTCCGTGAAAGTGAGGTGCACGTGATAAGTGGTCAACATGTTTCGCGCAAATGGTAGGTCCCTAATGGATCCGCTATGCGCTTCATCAGGACCGTGGAAAAAAGGTGATAATAAATGATGTTAAGACCGTGGTAGTCAGGAAAGAACACCCTGTACTACCACCATACCTATATTAAGGTCAGCAAGCGTCTCTGCGCTAAAAAAATACGTCTTGTTCGTATTTAATGTAATCCTAACCTGTTGGAGACACAGAAAAGAGAACAGAAAGCGACAGAGAAAGGTTAAAAAACAGCAAAAGACAATATCATCAACCAAATAGGGATTGTCAAATCATAGTGAATAGTTTATCTCACTAGATTTTGTTGCAAATGCAACCGTGACTCATACTAGTGCAGGAAAAAGCATATATATAAGAAAACAGATTTAAAAAGAGGCACTGCTATGTGAAAATACACAACATGAAGGAGTTTTGGAAATCCGTAACCCCAACAACCATGTATTAGTCTATACGATAACCATATTGATTATAGCATGGGGAAGCCCTGTGAAGCCGTTCTGCGCTGTTGAGCGCTACTCGATTTTTGCCTGCAACCACTGTGATCCAGAGGGGGAGCGGGACCGGACCACAAGTCCCAGGCTCCCGTGAGGTGGACCACGCCGCTGACGCCCGCTCTACGCGCCCGGAGGCGCTTTAAAACACCTGCTGGCCTCACGCGGCGCGGGACGCGCGCAGGCGAAGCCCGGGCCAAGGGCGGGCCCGTCTGTACCCGTCCAAGACCGGACAAGGCTGGGCTGGGCCGCCTCCCTTAATCCTCTGATTCGACGCAATGTATTGCCGGTAAGCCGATTTCTATTCTTCCCTCTTGTACTGTGTTACTTCTAACTAAAATGGGGAAGAGAAAACTGGCTAAAACATCAAAAGGGAAGCCCATGGCCAATACAGCACCAATTACAAACTACTTGAAAAGCGCTATGGGAATTATTAACAGCGAGATTGTTCAGGTGGAGGAGCAGCTAGCTGCTACTAAAACTGCTTTAAATGCTGCCCATAAGGGGTCTATCTCCGTAATTGAAGCCAGCGAGGATAGTAACGATTTGGAATCAGATGTACATGTTTTGGGCAAAAACAAAGAGGGGCTAAATAATAGTTTGGAAGATATAATCTCGAACGCACAGAGCCCAACGTACCATGTTGGGCCAGGTCCCTGCGTGCTGACAACTACAGCTGAAATATCCATAGTATCGGATTCGCCTGATTTGATATCGCCTCCAGCAAAAAGGCCAAAGCAGCATACTGCTCCAGTAGTAAACGATCCAAAGAACGCTTCTCAGAAAACAAAAAGAAAGGGGGGAAGACATTGAAACAGGACGCATCGCTCCCCGTGAAAAGATCTGAAGCCATGGCATGGCATATACCCGATATTGAAACACTCTTCAAAAAACTGCATGGGAAAATAGACTCTATTGAAAGGCTTGTAACATCTGAGGTTAAAAAAATACAGAAAGACATTATTAAACTAATGGACCTGGTTACAGTCATGCAGACATCAAATGTGATTAATACATGCCAGAAATCGGTTCCTAATAAATTAAATATGGTTGATGATAAAAAGAAACCGCCACAAAACGTCCAGGGTCTCGAAAGTAATGCAGTTAGGTCTAATAGTCACCAACTGCACGTACCATTGCCTGAATCACAATTAAAAGAACCACCAAGTCCGTATAGATTAAAAACAACCATTAGGCAGGCAAATGCTAACCCGCAGAGTAATACTAACCAATATCAAGACTTAGATGGTCATCATCGGCCAAATACTCTTCAGGGGGGTTCCCTTAGCTTACCACCTCAAGCGACCCCTTACGTTATTGTCCTAAAGAATGTCCCAAAACTCCAAAATGATTCTATTGAATCATGGGACTCATTGAAGAATCAGGTTGTACACTGGTTCACTTGTAACACCAATTGTAGTACTAGACTCTTATTTCAAGAGATAATCATGTTGAAAAGAGTTGGCTGGGTGGGTAAAGGGGAAAAGCTATGTAATGGGGACTGTGTGGTGGTAAACTTTCGACACGCAATTTGGTTGGCTGTCTAATGGAAGAGCTATCAGCAAAATATACCTGGCCATATGACAACCGCAATGGTAGCATTATTGCGGTACCCCTTGGATATTTTTATAGAACACGTCACGAGTTGTCCCACTTATCAAGTAGAGTGAATTGTCCCCGGGAAACCCTTGGGATATCGTTCATGTCAAACAGATTTGCCCCTTTAGGCAGCTGTAGCGAGGTGGATTGACTGGCTCCAAAAAGTATGAAACTTTACAAAAGTAATTGCCCCCTGAAGATATTAAACCTTCCCACAGAAGATGTGTATCATATTAATGAAGCAAATCAAAGCTCCCATGTAGAATTCGTAGAAACCAACCCAATGGAAGTTGTGGAATTAGATGCTTACAGCGACCATATATCCCAGAAGAATAGGACGGGGGCAGTTTCAATATCGTGCTCCCCGGTAGGGACACTGCAAATCATGACTTGGAATATTGCAGGGGTTAAAAACAAATTGCAAAATCCGATATGGTTCAAAAGTATACAGTATTGTTCGGTGATTCTCCTACAGGAGACATGGTCGATAGAGGTATTTCATATTAACGGTTTTAAAACTATTTTCCCCAAAGCAATTTCATCTAAGGCTGAAAGAGCAAGTGGGGGCTTGGCGGTTTTAATTTCTTTGTCTGTACCATTGTCCCTAAAGAAAGTCTATGTAACTTCACAGCATTTTCAATTCTTAGCTTTCACAGTCAAAGGAAAACAGAACATAGTATTTATTAACTTTTACAATAATGTTTTTGATAACTCAAGATATGAGATTATCGTAAAATTAGAGGTTGAGCTGGATAAATTCTTGAGAGACCTGGGGGCGATAATATATTAATCTGGGCTGGGGATTTTAACTGTGTTCTGTGTGATAATACTATAGGCGATCAATGTGGATATGAAGATGTGCTCGGTGATCACCTTTCGCATTTCCCGCATAACTTGTATGGTGAAACTATCAATCATGTGATGTATAAATATGATTTAGAAATAATGGACCTAGGCCCACACGAGGGAGTAAACCTTATCCATACATATGTGGGGACCAGGTCATCATCACGTATTGATCACCTTTTACTATCTAGGAATTGTAGGCTTGAGGTAGAAAAATGCTATATACAATCGAGTCTCCTGAGTGATCACCTCCCAATTGTGTTAATATTAAATTCTCAATTATATTATAGACAGAAGATAACTTTTGCTGCAACTAATATTAACACACATGGTGAAAATGGGATATCAATAAAATGGACAGGTGTTGATCCCATTGTTTTCATGGAAAAGGTTATTCAAAAAAGTAGTGTATACATGGAAACATGTCTGGGCAATACATCTAGTAATATTGAAATTGTTTCAGCCTTTCAAAATATCACAGATGAAATTTCAAAAGAACTTAAAGTTAAGAGTAGGAAATTTAATGATGATAGTCCACGTTGGTTTAATCAACATTGTTCTAGACTAATTAGGACCTTGAAGGAAGAACTAAAAAATAAACCCCGGAATATAGATAAAATTAGGTGCCTTCGCAAAAGCTATAAGCAAGCCTTAATGCTGAGGAAAAACGAAATTAGGGAGGACGCATGGGAGAGCCTTATTCAAGCAGCTGAGACAAAAAACTCTATCCTCTTCTGGAAAACCATAGACCAACCTCTGTTTAAAGACGTTTCATCCGCAAGGGTTGACACATTAGTTATGCCAGAAGAATGGTTATCCCATTTTGAGAATATTTTTAACCCTGCCCAACAGCCCTTGGAAACAGATGAGAATCGACATATTATCATAATGAATACCCCTAAGATTGAAACCATCAATTTAGAAGAGATAAATCAAGCTTTAAAAAAAGTGCGAGTGGAAAGGCTGCAGGGCCGGATGGGGTTCCAATTGATGCTTTTAAGGACAACGTAGATCTATGGTCCCCTATTTTAGTCAATCTGTTTAATGCTATCATTAATGGGGTGTTACCAGCTACCTGGGCTGAAAGTGTGATTGTGCCCATCTTCAAAAAGGAGATAGAGGTAGTGCTAAATGCTACCGACCAATATCCCTTCTCGACTCTACCTCTAAACTTATGGGTAGAGTCCTGTTAGCCAGGCTGGAATGCTGGGTGGAGGAAAATAATATTCTAACAGATGCCCAATACGGCTTCAGAAGGGGTATTGGAACGGTTGAGCAATGCGTTAACCTAGAGTTGATAATTGGCAAATACACACTTGCCAAAGAAGGATCACTTAATCTTTGTTTTGCAGATCTGTCCAGTGCCTTTGATCTGGTAAACCACTCTAAGCTATGGAACACTCTAGTAGAGATGGGTGCCCCCCAGGAAATTATAAATTTTTTATCACAGATATATGCTCACCTCATATCGAAAATACGCTATGGTCTGAAAGGGGAATGCACAACGCACTTTAAGGTAACCAGAGGAATCAGACAAGGCTGTGTCCTTGCCCCCCTTTTATTCTCACTTTATATCAATGGAATAGATCTTTTATTACAAAACTTGAAATCTGATGCCCCTGTTGTCGGCAAACGTGTTACCCCGGTTTTATTATATGCCGATGATGCGGTCCTAATATCTAGGACCGCAAACGGTCTCCAGTTGTTGATAGATCATTTTACAGAATTTATGACTAAAAAGACTTAAAAATTAACTTAAGCAAAACGCTTGTAATGACATGTGGAAAAAAGAAAACAAAAAATAGAACCCACAATGTCGGGGCGCATCTATTGACAGGACATCCACTTTTTCCTATTTAGGATTAGTGTTTGATGGCAAAGGACCATGGACCACACATGTTAACACTAGTAAATTGAAGTTTGTGAGATCCAGTGAAGCTATTTTCAGATTTTCACAAAAATTAGGAAATAAGCCGATACGAGAGATTTTAAAGCTATATGGGAGTAAGTGCATCACAGGGGCTTGCTATGGTGGAGGATTATGGGGCATGGCCGATACCTCACCGTTACAAACCCTTGAGAACAAATTCTTAAGAAGACTATTGTCGGTCCCAAACGCAACTTCAACTTATATAGCCCATAAGGAGCTAGATGTACCCTATGTGAGCGATCTGATTGATGTGGCGGCTCTTACCCTGTGGTACAGAATTTGGACGATCGATGAGGCTCACTTCACTAAAGACATATTTCTGGATTGCCTGAAATTAGATCATTATAGGAATATTCCATGGATAAATTATATCATTAGACTCCTAACCGAGTGTAATATGGCCCCAAATTTTAAAAACCCTGAGACCATCCAGATTAGAAGTAAAGTTGAGCTAAAGAAGTGCTTTATGGGAATTAGAGAAAAAACCAGGGTAGCCGATTTTAGTATAAAATCGCATGCAAGATCTTACAGTGAAGGACCGTTTTCCCTGGGCATACAACCATATCTTGTTTTTACAAGAAATGTACAACAAAGATTTTATCTGACAAGATTGCGGTTGAATACGCTCCACTTTCAAGTTGCCTTCCCAGAGATGGGTAAGTGGAGCCTAAAATTACCCAGGTGTCCGTGTGATGGCAAAACCCCCAAAGCACCATGCACTTTATACTCTTTTGTAATTTTTACAGGGACATCAGAAAATCAATCTTACGACCACTCTTTATTACGAACCATTTGTATTCTTATAAATCTGCTTTTTATCATGTCTGTAATTTGGCCGATGTAGCAATATGTAATGCTGTGATTCTTTTTATTCAGTTGGCTATTAAGAGGAGAAAGGATCTTACACATCTGGATATGTTGAATTATGAAAGCGAATAGTTCCCCTCCTTTTAATTTTTAAATTTTCTATTCCATATTATATTTTTAAAATGTATTTTATATGTGAATGATTGATTGATTAATATGTCGATCTCTAATGTACAAGAAGTTTAAGAAATGTTTAACGATGAATTGTATTTTAGAATGCTTTTATGGTTATTTGTATTAACCGAATAAAGCTTGATTGATTGATTGATTGATTATAGCATGGTTGCCATAATGGTCGTTTAAGCGATGTGTGTACATTACATAGACATGTGGTTGAGGTGGCCAGGATACACAAGTGACAGTAAAGGTCATTATTAACCAACAGTTTTATCAGGTTCTAATCTTGCGTGTCAATAGCCCCAAAATGCTAGCAAAGAATGATCTCTTCGGTCAGAATGTGCGGTAAAGTGTGCCCAATAATCGCAAAAAGTGCCAAGTATACAGCAACCAGTGCAACGGCGCGATGTGGTCTGGTGAAACAAACAAACACAAATAAGCCTACCCTCCTAACAGTAAGGGATGGCTGCGCCGGCGAGTGCTGCGGAAGAACGGGGCGACCAAAACTGGAAAAGAGTGAAGAAATCACTCGGTAAGCATGGAGTTGGTTAATGCCAGAAAGCGTGACTAGGTACGAGCAGTTGGAGCCTACTTACTGTGTCCCCCGTTGAAGTCAGCCACTGAACCTGCCCTCTCCGATCAGGATCGCCGGTAAACTGAAGGAAGACGCCAGGCGCTAGATAAAGCCGGCTGGTTTCAGGAAGCGATCGTGACGGGGAGGGCGTGGCTTATGGCGCATGCTCAGTACGGTGGTAAAAAGCTAAGGAAAGGCGCGGCCATGATAGAATGGAGTTCCGGACCCTCATTAACCCCTTCGATGCTCATGACGGAATGGTTCCGTCATGAGCATCGGTGCCCCTGTGCTCATGACGGAACCATTCCGTCATGAGGCCAGGTGCACGAAATCCCTCTGCTGCAGACAGCAGAGGGATTTCTCTTTCACCCCTGTGACCTTGGCAGCTGGGAATTGCTTCCCCAGCTCCCGAGGCCCCTCCCTGGTTTCTGTGCCATGAGGATCAGCGCGCACGTCGCGCTGTCCTCATTGCACAGAAAACGAAACTGAAATGAGCCTTTAGGCTCATTTCAGTTTCACTTCTATATGCTCAGGGGCTATCTCAGCCCCCGAGCACGTAGAAAGACGGGAGAGGTATCATTGGAAAGGGAGAATCTCCCCTTTCCAATGGTACCCCTCCCCAGTGGATTCCTGCTTGGGGATCGCCCCAGGAGGGCGATCCCCAAGCAGGGATCCACCCACTAGACACCAGGGAGGGGGGAGCGGCCCCTTGGGCAAGGGCTTTTGCTCCCCCAATTTGTTTTTGGTGCGATTTAGACTTTTGCTCCCCTGGGGGCAGATGGAGGCAGTAGCCCCCAATCTGCCCACCCGGGGGCAAAAGCCCACTAGACCCCAGGGATATTTTTCTTTGCCCAATTAATTTATTAGGGTGGGGGCTGCCCATAAAGGGCATGTCCATGCCCCCACCCCGCAACATTTACAGCCTTTCTGCCCCCTCCGGGGGCAGTTGGAGGCAGTAGCCCCCAATCTGCCCCCCCGGGGGGGCAAAAAGCCCACTATAAGCCAGGGATTTTTTTTTTAAATTATAATTTGTGGTGGGGGCTGCCCAATATGGGCATGACCATGCCCCCACCCCCGCAAAAATGACAGCCTTTCTGCCCCCCCTGGGGGGAAGCTGGGGGCATTAGCCCCAAATCTGCCTCCCTGGGGGCAAAAGCCCAGTAGACACCAGGGATTTTATGGGCAAATTTTAATTAGGTTGGGGCATTGGCATGCCCATTTGGGCACCCCACCTAATTAAATTTGCCCAAAACTCCCTGGCGCCTAGTGGACTTTCTGCCCTCCTGGGGGCAGATGGGGTGCATTAGCCCCCAATCTGCCCAGCCAGGGGGGGCAAAAAGCCCCCTAGTCGCCAGGGATTTTTTTTGGGCAAATTTGAATTAGGGTGGGGGCTGCCCAAAGTGGGCATGCCCATGCCCCCACCCCCTCCCCCGCAAAAATAACAGCCTTCCTGCCCCCCCTGGGGGGCATATGGGGCAGTAGCCCCCAATCTGCCCCCGGGGGGCAAAAAGCCCACTAGGCGCCAGGGATTTTTGGGGCAAATTTTAATTAGGGTGGGGGCATTGGCATGCCCGTTTTGGGCAGCCCCCACCCTAATTCAAATTTGCCCAAAAACTCCCTGGCGTCTAGTGGGCTTTTGCCCCTGGGGGCAGATTGGTGCATTAGCCCCCAATCTGCCCAGCCAGGGGGGGCAAAAAGCCCCCTAGTCGCCAGGGATTTTTTGGGGGCAAATTTGTATTAGGGTGGGGGCTGCCCAAAGTGGGCATGCCCATGCCCCCACCCCCTCCCTGCAAAAATGACAGCCTTCCTGCCCCCCCTGGGGGGCATATGGGGCAGTAGCCCCCAATCTGCCCCCCGGGGGCAAAAGCCCACTAGACGCCAGGGATTTTCTTGGGCAAATTTTAATTAGGGTGGGGCATTGGCATGCCCGTTTGGGCAGCCCCACCCTAATTAAAATTTGCCCAAAAACTCCCTGGCATCTAGTGGGCTTTTGCCCCCTGGGGTCGGATGGGGGCATTAGCCCCCAATCTGCCACGCCGGGGGGGGGCAAAAAGCCCACTATACGCCAGGGAGTTTTTGTGGGCAAATTCGAATTAGGGTGGGGGCTCCCAAAACGGGCATGCCCATGCCCCCACCCCCTCCCCCACAAAAATAATAGCCTTCCTACCCCCTCTGGGGGGCAGATGGGGCAGTAGCCCCCAATCTGCCCCTGCGGGGGGCCAAAAGCCCACTAGACGCCAGGGATTTTTTGGGGCAAATTTTAATTAGGGTGGGGGCATTGGCATGCCCGTTTTGGGCAGCCCCACCCTAATTAAAATTTGCCCAAAACTCCTGGCGTCTAGTGGGCTTTGCCCCCTGGGGGCAGATGGGGGCATTAGTCCCCAATCTGCCTTGCCGGGGGGGGGCAAAGCCCACTAGATGCCAGGGAGTTTTGGGAGCAAATTTGAATTAGGGTGGGGGCTCCCAAAAGGGCATGCCCATGCCCACACCCCCTCCCCGCAAAAATAACAGCCTTCCTGCCCCCTGGGGGCAGATGGAGCAGTAGCCCCAATCTGCCCCCTGGGGGCAAAAGCCCACTAGACGCCAGGGATTTTTTGGGCAAATTTTAATTAGGGTGGTGGCATTGGCATGCCCGTTTTGGTCAGCCCCACTCTAATTAAGATTTGCCCAAAACTCCTGGCACCTAGTGGGCTTTTTGCCTCTGGGGGCAGATGGGGCATTAGCTCCCATCTGCCCCGCCGGGTGGGGCAAAAGCCCACTAGACGCCAGTGAGTTTTGGGGCAAATTTGAATTAGGGTGGGGGCTGCCCAAAATAGGCATGTCCATGCCCCCCTCCCCACAAAAATTACAGCCTTCCTGCCCCCTTGAGGGCTTCTGCCCCATCTGCCCCCCGGGGCAAAAGCCCACTAGACGCCAGGGATTTTGGGGCAAATTTTAATTAGGTGGGGGCTGCCCAAAATGGGCATGCCAATGCCCCCAACCTAATTAAAATTTGCCCATAAAATTCCTGGTGTCTACTGGGCTTTTTGCCCCCCCGGGGGGGCAGATTTGGGGCTAATGCCCCCAGCTTCCCCCCAGGGGGGGCAGAAAGGCTGTCATTTTTGCAGGGGTGGGGGCATGGTCATGCCCATATTGGGCAGCCCCCACCACAAATTATAATTTTAATTAGGGTGGGGGCATTGGCATGCCCGTTTTGGGCAGCCCCCACCCTAATTAAAATTTGCCCAAAAAACTCCCTGGCGTCTAGTGGACTCCTGGGGGGCAGATGGGGGCATTAGCCCCCAAACTGCACCGCTGGGGGGGCAAAAAGCCCACTAGACGCCAGGGATTTTTTGGGGGGCAAATTTGAATAAGGGTGGGGACTGCCCAAAACGGGCATGCCCATGCCCCCATCCCCTCCCCTCAAAAATTGCAGCCTTCCTGCCCCCCCTGGGGGGAAGATGGGGGAAGTAGCCCCCAATCTGCCCCCCCAGGGGGGCAAAAAGCCCACTAGACGACCAACGATTACACTGGCTTTTTTATGTGTGGGGGTGGGGGCTGCTCAGAATGGGCATACCAATGCCCCTACCCCCCCAAAAAATAGCCACAGAGTTTCTGCCCCCCTTGGGGGCATATCGGGGCAACCCCACCCCCGATATCCCCCCAGGGCGGCAGAAAGCCGACTAGGAACAGATTTGTTTTTAGCAATATGCCTACCTGTGGATTTTGGTCCCTAGCGCAGCCGGCACATAGGGAAACCTAGCAAACCTGTACATTTTTGAAAATTAGACACCCAGGGGAATCCAGGATGGGGTGACTTGACTGGCTCTCACCAGGTTCTGTTACCCAGAATCCCTTGCAAATCTCAAAATGTGTATAAAAAAACACATTTTCCTCACATTTCTGTGGTGGAAAGTTCTGGAATCTGTGTGGATCCACAAAATTCCACTCACCCCGCATTCCCCAAAGTCTTCCGAGAAAAACGGTACCTCACTTGTGTGGGTGGGTCAAGTACCCGCGACAGGCAAGGGCCCAAAACCTAGTGAGGCGACATCAAAATTACCTATCACAAACCAACCTGGTTTTGCACGGGGGTTACCTGGGTTTTGGTCCCGGGGTCGGCAGCCACCTAGGGAAACCTACAAAACCCACACATTTCTGAAAACTAGACACCCGGGGGATTCCAGGGAGGTATGGCTTGTGTGGATCCCCCAACGTTTTCTTACCCAGAATCCCCTGCAAACCTCAAATTTAGCTGAAAAAAATCACTTTTTTCACACATTTGTGTGTGGGAAAGTTGTGGCATCACCGGGCTGACACAAATTTCCTACCAGCCAGCATTCCCCCTGGTCTCCCGATAAAAATGGTGCTTCACTCGGGTGGGAGGCCCAAGTACCCGCGACAGGCAAGGGCCCAAAACGTATTGAGGCGACATCAAAATTGCCTATCACAAAACCACCTGGTTTTGCAAGGGGGTCCCATGACTTTTGGCCCGGGGCTCGGCGGCCACCTAGAGAAACCTACCAAACCCACACATTTCTGAAAACTAGACACCCGGGGATTCCAGGGAGGTATGACTTGCATGGCTCCCCCAACGTTTTCTTACCCAGAATCCCCTGCAAACCTCAAATTTTGCCGAAAAATGCACTTTTTTCTCACATTTCTGTGGTGGAAAGTTCTGGAATCTGCGTGGATCCACAAATTTCCTCCCACCCAGCGTTCCCCCAGATCTCCCGATACAAATGGTACCTCACTTGCGTGGGTGGGTCAAGGACCCGCGACAGGCAAGGGCCCAAAAGCTATTGAGGCGACATCAAAATTACCTATCACAAACCAACCTGGTTTTGCATGGGGGTCCCATGAGTTTTGGCCTGGGGCTCGGAAGCCATCTAGGAAACCTACCTAACCCACACATTTCTGAAACTAGACACCCGGGGAGTCCAGCGAGGTATGGCTTGCGTGGGTCCCCCATCATTATCCTACCCAGAATCCCTGCAAACCTCAAATTTCGCTGAAAAATTCACTGTTTTCTCACATTTCTGTGGTGGAAAGTTCTGGAATCTGCGTGGATCCACAAATTTCCTCCCACCCAGCGTTCCCAGGTCTCCGATAAAATGGTACCTCACTTGTGTAGGTAGGCACAGTGGCTGCAACAGGAAATGGCCCAAATCGTACTCTGGAGACTTCAAAATTACCTATAGCAAAACTACCTGGTTTTGGGGGAGCACCTGAGATTTTGGCCCGGGCTCGACGGCCATCTTGGGAAAGTACCAAACCCAAACATTTCTGAAAACTAGACACCCGGGGAGTCCAATGAGGTATGGCTTGCATGGATCCCCAACGTTTTCCTACCCAGAATGCCATGCAAACCTCAAATTTAGCTGAAAAAATCACATTTCCCACATATTTTTGTGTGGAATCACCGTGCCGGCACAAATGTCCTACCACCCAGCGTTCCCCTTGTTCTCCCGAGTAAAATGATACCTCACTTGTGTGGGTGGCCCAAAGGCCTGTGGCTAGGAAGAGCCCAAAACATAGGGATTTATAGTATAGCACCGAGAATTCTAAGCGCTACATTTTTTTAAAAATACGTTTTTAGCCAATTCTGCTTTGGACACCCACACAAGTGAGGTATCATTTTACTCGGGAGAACAAGGGGAACGCTGGGTGGTAGGACATTTGTGCCGGCACGGTGATTCCACGCAAAAATATGTGGAAAATGTGGTTTTTTCAGCTAAATTTAAGGTTTGCATTGCATTCTGGGTAGGAAAACGTTGGGGGATCCAGGCAAGCCATACCTCATTGGACTCCCCAGGTGTCTAGTTTTCAGAAATGTTTGGGTTTGGTACTTTCCCAAGATGGCCACCGAGCCCGAGGCCAAAATCTCAGGTGCCCCCCAAAACCAGGTAGTTTTGCTATAGGTAATTTTGAAGTCTCCACAGTGCGATTTGGGCCATTTCCTGTTGCAGCCACTGTGCCTACCCACACAAGTGAGGTACCATTTTTATCGGGAGACCTGGGGAACGCTGAGTGGGAGGAAATTTGTGGATCCACGCAGATTTCAGAACTTTCCATCACAGAAATGTGAGGAAAAAAGTGAATTTTTTGGCGAAATTCGAGGTTTGCAGGGGATTCTGCATAGGAGAATGATGGAGGACCCACACAAGCCATACCTCGCTGGACTCCCCCGGGTGTCTAGTTTCCAGAAATGTGTGGGTTTGGTAGGTTTCCCTAGATGGCTGCCGAGCCCCGGGCCAAAAACTCATGGGACTCCCATGCAAAACCAGGTTGGTTTGTGATAGGTAATTTTGATGTCGCCTCAATAGCTTTTGGGCCCCTGCCTGTCGCGGATCCTTGACCCACCCACGCAAGTGAGGTACCATTTTTATCGGGAGACCTGGTTGAATGCTGGGTGGGAGGAAATTTGTGGATCCACGCAGATTGTAGAACTGTCCACCACAGAAATGTGGGGAAAATGTGGTTTTTTTGACAATTGTTTAGGTTTGCAAGGGATTCTGGGTAACAGAACCTGGTGGGAGGCAGTCAAGTCAGCCCATCCTGGATTCCCTGGGTGTCTAGTTTTCAAAAATGTATAGGTTTGCTAGGTTTCCTAGGTGCCGGCAGAGCTATGGTTCAAAAACTACAGCTAGGCACTATGCCAAAAAGGGTAATTTTTCACTGCGAAATTGAGGTGTGTCCACGTTGCGTTTTGCGCCATTTCCTGTCGCGGGCACTAGGCCGACCCACACAAGTGAGGTACCATTTTTCTCGGAAGACTTTGGGGATCGCGGGGTGGGTGGAAGTTTGTGGATCCACGCAGATTCCAGAACTTTCCACCACAGAAATGTGGGGAAAATGTGGTTTTTTGGACAATTTTTTAGGTTTGCAAGGGATTCTGGGTAACAGAACCTGGTGGGAGGCAGTCAAGTCACCCCATCCTGGATTCCCCTGAGTGTCTAGTTTTCAAAAATGTATAGGTTTGCTAGGTTTCCTTAGGTGCCGGCAGAGCTATGGTTAAAAAACTAGAGCTAGGCACTTTGTCAAAAAAGGGTCATTTTTCACTGTGAAATTGGGGTGTGTCCACGTTGCGTTTTGCGCCGTTTTCTGTCGCGGGCACTAAGCCTACCCACACAAGTGAGGTACCATTTTTCTCGGAAGACTTTGGGGAACGTGGGGTGGGTGGAAATTTGTGGATCCACGCAGATTCCAGAACTTTCCACCACAGAAATGTGAGGAAAATGTGTATTTTTTGACAACTTGTTAGGTTTGCAAGGGATTCTGGGTAACAGAACCTGGTGGGAGCCAGTCAAGTCACCCCATCCTGGATTCCCTGGGTGTCTAGTTTTCAAAAATGTATAGGTTTGCTAGGTTTCCATAGGTGCTGGCAGAGCTAGGGTTCAAAAACTACAGCTAGGCACTTTGTCAAAAAAGGGTCATTCTTCACTGTGAAATTGGGGTGTGTCCACGTTGCGTTTTGCGCCGTTTTCTGTCGCGGGCACTAAGCCTACCCACACAAGTGAGGTACCATTTTTCTCGGAAGACTTTGGGGAACGTGGGGTGGGTGGAAATTTGTGGATCCACGCAGATTCCAGAACTTTCCACCACAGAAATGTGAGGAAAATGTGTTTTTTTTATCAATCTTTTAGGTTTGCACGGGATTCTGGGTAACAGAACCTGGTGGGAGGCAGTCAAGTCACCCCATCCTGGATTCCCTGAGTGTCTAGTTTTCAAAAATGTATAGGTTTGCTAGGTTTCCCTAGGTGCCGGCAGAGCTATGGTTCAAAAACTACAACTAGGCACTTTGCCAAAAAAGGGTCATTTTTCACTGCGAAATTGAGGTGTGTCCACGTTGCGTTTTGCGCCGTTTCCTGTCGCGGGCACTAGGCCGACCCACACAAGTGAGGTATCATTTTTCTCGGAAGACTTTGGGGAACGCGGGGTGGGTGGAAATTTGTGGATCCACGCAGATTCCAGAACTTTCCACCACAGAAATGTGAGGAAAATGTGTTTTTTTGACAATTTGTTAGGTTTGCAAGGGATTCTGGTAACAGAACCTGGTGGGAGCCAGTCAAGTCACCCCATCCTGGATTCCCCTGGGTGTCTAGTTTTCAAAAATGTATAGGTTTGCTAGGTTTCCCTAGGTGCTGGCAGAGCTAGGTTTCAAAAACTACAGCTAGGCACTTTGTCAAAAAGGGTCATTTTTCACTGTGAAATTGGGGTGTGTCCACGTTGTGTTTTGCGCCGTTTCCTGTCGCGGGCACTAGGCCTACCCACACAAGTGAGGTACCATTTTTCTCAGAAGACTTTGGGGAACGTGGGGTGGGTGGAAATTTGTGGATCCACGCAGATTTCAGAACTTTCCACCACAGAAATGTGAGGAAAATGTGTTTTTTTATCAATCTTTTAGGTTTGCAAGGGATTCTGGGTAACAGAACCTGGTGGGAGCCAGTCAAGTCACCCCATCCTGGATTCCCCTGGGTGTCTAGTTTTCAAAAATGTATAGGTTTGCTAGGTTTCCCTAGGTGCCGGCAGAGCTAGGGTTCAAAAACTACAGCTAGGCCCTTTGCAAAAAAAGGGTAATTTTTCATTGTGAAAATGTGGTGTGTTCACGTTGGGTTTTGAGCCATTTCCTGTCGTGGGCACTATGCCTACCCACACAAGTGAGGTACCATTTTTATCGGGAGACTTAGGGTAATTCAGATTTGTAAAGCAACTGTTATTACCTATTGACTTTCGATGCATTCTGCCTTCCAAATGAAAGACATTGTGTAAAAAAGAAGTAATTTTAAAAAATGACCGATAATTCTCATGCTAGTATGAGTATTCCCAATTTCGGAAATGTGCAAATATCTACTGTTTCTAAACTCTATATTTTGTTCCCATTTCAGAAATACATAGGTGTCTTTCATACCCATTTTTCCATGTATACATTTTCCCACAATAATTGCTATATACCCGGTACATAATAAAAAACCATTGCAAGACGCTGCTCAGTTGTTGGCTCTGGGTTCGTCGGGTTCTTGGTGAACCTACAAGTCCTATATATCCCCACAACCAGTAAGGTCCAGCGGATGTAACGGTATATTGCTTTCAAAGAGCTGTCATAATTAGAAGAAGTTACAGGTGAAAACGTTGACACAAAAGGCTGTTTTTTTCAATTAATTTTCAATTTTTCCTATATTTAACTGTTAGTTTCTATAAAGAAACCTTGATGGATCTACACAAATGACCCCTTGCTGAATTCAGAATTTTGTCTACTTTTCTAAAATGTATAGCTGTCTAGGATCCATTATTGCTTTCATACCCATTTCTACCATTAACTGGAAGGAGGTTGAAAACAGAAAAAATAGCAAAAATAGGCTATGTCCCAGAAAAATGCCAAAACTGTGTAAAAATGTTGGTTTTCTGACAAAAGTCTGTCATTCCCTAAAAGCTGGGAAAATGGTGATTTCAGCCCCACAAACCCTTTTTGATACCATTTGCAGGGAAAAACCCAGACGCTTTCATTTGCAGCCCTTTTTTCGCATTTTCCCCAAAACCCCCAAAATTTAGCTGTATTTTGGCTAATTTCTGGGACCCCTCCAGGGAATCCACAAACCCTGGGTACCTTTACAATCCCCATGATGTTGGAAAAAAAGGACGCAAATTTGGCGTGGATACCTTATGTGGTCAAAAGTTACAGGGGCCTAAGCGCGCACTACCCCAAATAGCCAAAAAAAGGCTTAGCACAGGGGGGGGAAAGGCCTAGCAGCGAAGGGGTTAAACTATTGTCCATAAAGATGCAGTGGCAGTACCCTTCAAAATATGGTGACCAAGGTACAATAATCATATGAGAAGTGTAGTTGTAAAGGACGCTCAATTATGAATCGTCAGTTTAAAAAATATAATCACAGCCTGATAAAAGGACAGGTAGGAGATAAAGAAGTGTGTAAAACATATTATCAACAAGCTGTGACTCATACACACAGCCAACTCAGGAGAGCCAATGGTGTATGAGACTGCGCAATATGCATGTCTAAAAATACCGATGATAATGGGGTTTGTATACAACAACACTGATTGCACCTTGGATTATGATATTAACCACAGGTGAAGAAGTGGGGTTATAGAGCAGGTGATGTGAACCTAGATTTTAGTTCATCATGGTGGTAAAATCTAGCCCAATTCTACCCATGGTATATCCTCATTTAATCCAACCCTGTTACTTTTCAGACGGAACACCCATCGTTGTTCTTGTCTGAATAGTGTTTGTGTGGACCAAAGGGGGTTGGATTCAATTATAGTCCAACGTAGACTGGTAAGTGATTCTGCTCTAAGCAGTGGTTCTGAAGTCTTGTGTTGGTTTTTCTACATCGAATTGCACTCTTATGTTCCCCAATGCGGATCTTAACAGGGCGGGTCGTCATGCCCACATACCTCAGAGAACATGGGCAAGTTATGAGGTATATACAATTCTTTGTATTACAGTTTGTATGGCGTTTTGGAGCCATGGTCTGTCAAGGCCAAGATCAAGTTGTTTGGAGGCTGAAGTTTGCGGACATATTACACATGTCCCACAGGGGAAATGCCCCTCCACTAGGGGAAGAGACCATAATGTGGTTTGTTTGTGTATTGTAGGTTTTGGACGAGTATGGACCAAGATGTCTCTGAAATTCTGTGTGCGTTTAAATGCAAAGAGTGGTGGCGGACCAGGATTAAAACTGCCCATGTCAAGGATCTTCCAATGTTTTTTAATGATTTTTTGAATTTTGTTTGAACTGGGTGTGAATGTCGTGACACATGTTAGTGATTCTGATTCAGATTTCTCTCTGACTTCCAGAAGGGCCTCACTGTGGTTATTCCTCGCTCTCTTCCGGGCATTTCGTATGATCTTCTTTGGATAGTGTCGTGCTGATAAGTTCTCAGTAAGTATATCAGCTTGAGTTTCAAACTCAGTGATGGTATTGCAGTTCCTACGAAGTCGCATGAATTGGCCAACAGGTAAATTATTTCGCAGTGCCTTAGGATGGTGACTTTCATACAGGAGCAGACTATTCCTGTCTGTGGGTTTCCTGTAGTTAGTGGTCTTGAGTGCGCCACCTTGTAAGGATATCAAGAGATCAAGAAATGGAACCTCTTCACAGGACTTAGTACCGGTGAACTTCAGGAAGGGGTCAAGAGTATTGATCCATTCAAAGAAAAGGGCACATTGTTCCTCATTCCCTTGCCAAAACATGATGATATCGTCAATATATCGACGCCACATTAGGATGTTATTCCTTTGAGGGTTATTTGCTGACTGAATGAATTTGTCTTCAAAATTGGCCATGTATAGGCATGCCAGACTTGGCGCAAAGGTGCTTCCCATGCTGGTGCCTTGAATTTGATGGTACAGTTGTCTCTGAAAACAGAAGAAGTTCTCTTTAAGAGCAAGGGAAGCACAGTCACAGATGAATACTATGAGAGTTTCATATGGCCATGGGTCAACCTTCCGTAGAGCACTCTCAAAGACTTCGAGTGTCGAGTACTGCGGAATGTTCGTGTAGAGTGCTTCTACATCTAGGGTCACAAGGTAGTTGATGGATGCTGGTTCAGCAAAATTTTCAATCAGGTTTAAGACCTCCATGGTGTCTCTGAGGTATGTAGGTATTCTTTCCACTAAAGGACGTAGATAAAAGTCGCAATATTTGCTGAGTGGTTCCAGCAGGGAATCAATGCCGGACACGATTGGTCGGCCTGGTAGTGGTGTGGTTCCCTTATGGGTCTTGGGGAGCGTGTAGAAGTAAGGAACACGTGGGTCATCGTTGGTAAGGAAAGCTGCTTCCTGAGCCGAGATCCATCCTTCCGTTTCAGCCTCAGATACAAGGTTCCTGATCCTGGTAGACAGAAGTGCCGTGGGATCCTCGTCTATCGGCCGGTAATATTTAGTGTCCGACAATTGGCGGAGACATTCAGCATCGTATGTGTCTATGTCCATAAGGACAATGGCCCCACCTTTATCTGCAGGTTTCAGGATGATGGTAGAGTCCTCCGTGATGGTTTGAAATAAATGCCTCTCTTCCTTAGACAAGTTGTCAAAAGAGTGCGTGTAGGTGATTTTCTGGACATCTTTCAGGATGGCTTGTTCAAAGGTTAATACCTCATTGGGTGTCATGGCAGCGGTGGGAGTAAATTTAGATTTCTTCCTCAGGCCCGTCCCAATAATGGGAGTTTCCAGTTTGCCTTGAAAAAAAGCCTTCAGTCTTATTTTACGAAAAAGCTGATGTAGCTCTTGATGGAATCTGAAAGTATCCTCCCTCGGGGTCGGGACGAAATCAAGGCCCTTCTCCAGAAGTTGTGATTCCTCCTCAGTGACTGTCCGAGAGGAAAGGTTGACTACTAAGATTTTGTTGTCTTGCTCCTCAGCACCATCTGTTCTGGGTCTTGCCAGTGGACCTTACTGTTAGGAGGGTAGGCTTTTTTGTGTTTGTTTATTTCACCAGACCACATCGCGCCGTCGCACTGGTTGCTCTATACTTTGGCACTTTTTGCGATAATTGGGCACACTTTACCGCACATTCTGACCGAGGAGATCATTCTTTGCTAGCATTTTGGGGCTATTGACACGCAAGATTAGTACCTGATAAAACTGTTGGTTAATAATGACCTTTACTGTCACTTGTGTATCCTGGCCACCTCAACCACATGTCTATGTAATGTACACACATCGCTTAAACGACCATTATGGCAACCATGCTATAATCAATATGGTTATCGTATAGACTAGTACATGGTTGTTGGGGTTACGGATTTCCAAAACTCCTTCATGTTGTGTATTTTCACATAGCAGTGCCTCTTTTTAAATCTGTTTTCTTATATATATGCTTTTTCCTGCACTAGTATGAGTCACGGTTGCATTTGCAACAAAATCTAGTGAGATAAACTATTCACTATGATTTGACAATCCCTATTTGGTTGATGATATTGTCTTTTGCTGTTTTTTTAACCTTTCTCTGTCGCTTTCTGTTCTCTTTTCTGTGTCTCCAACAGGTTGGGATTACATTAAATACGAACAAGACGTATTTTTTAGCGCAGAGACGCTTGCTGACCTTATTATAGGTATGGTGGTAGTACAGGGTGTTCTTTCCTGACTACCACGGTCTTAACATCATTTATTATCACCTTTTTTCCACGGTCCTGACGAAGCGCATAGCAGATCCATTAGGGACCTACCATTTGCGCGAAACATGTTGACCACTTATCACGTGCACCTCACTTTCACGGACTGAGAGCAGTGGGAGCATACTTGTCCCCCCTACTTATCTGTTGCGTAGGATTTACTCCAGTCCTCAAATTTTAATTTGTCTTCCGGACCCCGGAATAAACCTACTTTGGGGATCTGGTGAGATAATTTTAGAACACATACACACACTCATTTTTACCAAGCCCACACACCCGCATGCACAACTGCGGCACCTCCAAAAAGATCTCCGATAAAGAGCCCTCGCGCGGGGCCCGTGAGGGACTGCAGCGCCACCCCCACGAGGAGCAGAGACCGATGATGAAGCATGACACCCGCAAGGGTGTGTGAGGGCACTAATTCCATAAGGAGGAATTCCCCCAACCTTTACTAATCCAACCTGGATTTTGTTGAGACACATATACTCAACCATAATTGGTTGATTACTATTACTTTCTCTTTAGGAACAGTTACCACACGTTTGTTGACAAGTTTTTCAAGGGCCTTTATATCTCTAGAGAGATTGTTTTCAAGGAGGCGCGCTTCCCGCGCCCGTGCAATCGCAATAGACGTGATATGGCCGCGAATTGTGGCCTTGAATGCGTCCCACACAACAGGAAAGGGGGTTTCAGGAATATCATTGATTTCAAAATAGGACCCAATGGCTGCTCGTAGTTCCGCTACATCTACAGGGTCCCGGAGGATATGTGGAGGAAGGCGCCAGCGGGGCGGACGGGGGGTGCGTGCAGACTGATTTCGCAGAAGAAGTTCAACGTGGGCGTGATCAGAGACAGAGATGTCGGACATGGAGGCAGATACCGTCTCGCCAATCAGGGCATGTGAGATAAAGATATGATCTATACGTGAGTATGAACGGTGAACATGAGAGTAGTATGAATAGTCGCGTGCATCGGGAGAATGGTAACGCCAAGAATCTAGTAGGTTGAGGTCCGTCAATTGTCTCTTCAAGGCGGAGGACATGGCCCCTGCCCCATTAAAAGATCCGTCACTACGATCCATGTCTGCATCCCACACCATATTGAAATCGCCCCCTATGATGAGAGAAGGATCTGCCTGCGGTACGTGTTCCCTCAAGAGAGCTCGAAGATAGGGATCCTGTGCCTGATTAGGTGCATAGATATTGCATAAAGTAAGGGACCAGTGCCCGATCTTGAACCCCACTTTAAGAAAGCGGCCATCTTGGCTGCGGAATACTTTAGACTCCCCCTGCCGGATGCCAGATCCACAGAGTATTGCCACTCCAGCTGTTTTGGAAGAAGCTGAAGCCCAGAATTGGAGAGTGTTGGAAAGTGGGTTATTGGTAGGGGCAAATGTAGGTCTGCCACTGGCAATAAGGCCACTAACACATGATAGGACTCAGCATAGGTCTTAGAAAAGTATTCCTATGCTCAACCCTTGGTAACGTGGCTGCGAGCAGACAGGCTTAACTTCAAAGACAGGTATGTAAAGCATTTAAAAACACCATTTCAGTAAATAATTAAGACACAACACAAAATAAAAATCCAACACCAATTTATAATAATAGGTAATATTTTTATCTTTTAAGTGACACCAAAACGAAAAAATCCACTGTAGGGAACCAGAGATATGAATTTTTAAAGATTAGTCACTTTCTAGTGCTTAGAAACCAACAGTGCCCCTTTTAGTCATTTCGTTTTCTCTGACAGGGACACACCTTTAGAAATTGTTCTGAAGAATTTTCTCACCACTTTGTTGTGCCGCCTTCTTCAGCAAGCGGGGTCCAGTTAGAACTCCTTCCTGAAGTTCTGCTTGCGGGTCCCAAAGTATCCAACACACAATCCAAGGTTCTGGAATCTCCAAGAAAGTCCTTGAAAGTGTGAAACTTCAATTCCGCAATCCACTTGAACAAAACCCTTACAAATCCACTGGTACTCCAGGCTGGGAATTCTTTGTGGGGGTGAGCTCTGTTAACCTGTAGCTTGCAGGGAGTCCACTCTTTAGTCCTTTTGCAGCAAGGTAATCCACAGGGCTGTAGTTTCAGTTGGTGCAGTCTTCAGAGGTCAGGCCTTAGAAATCTTTGCACAGCAAAACTTCTCAGCAGGGCACTTCTTGCTTCAGTAAGTTTCAAGCAGCAGATCTGGAGGGCTCTGCCCTCTCAGATACTTATTCAAAAGTCTCTGGGTCAAGCAACAGGTCACCTCTGACCAATGAGAGCAGGGTAACTCCTCATAGTTATGACCACATCCTGTAGAGTGTGGCATTATTTTGTCCCAGAGTGCATCAAATCTTCCAAATCCATAATGGCTGATTTTCCAGCAAGGAGGTAAGAGCTGGCTAAACCCACCCCCTGGGATGGCTTATTTCCATAGACTCTCCCCTACCATCTGCACATACCTTCCTTAAGCCTAGCCCTGCCTCTGGGTCAAGAGTGTAAAAGTGTAACTGACACCCAGGCCTCCCCTCTACCTTTGAAGAGCATGGTGAAATTTCACTTTACCCAGGCATATAAAAACTCATTTTATAAGGGTGTACCTTATACATATCTGACCCCCCACCCCTGGGATACCTAGGGGAGACCCTGGGGGTCCCTAATATGCCAAAACATTGTAGGTTACCTATTTTAAGTGCCCCTACCACCAAAGTCGAGTTTGGGCACAATTTACTTTTTAAAAGCAGTCCTGGCAGCCAGGGCTGTTTTTAAACTGACCCCAGGCTTCAGCAGTGCACACATGCAAGTGCAGAAAAGCTGCTGGCCTCTAAACTGCCATGCCCCAGGATACTGGGGACTTCTAGGTAGTTTCAATCCCCTGCCCTATTATATACTAGGGGCTTATGGGGTAGGTCATGCCAATTACAGGGGTACCCCACCATACCATAGTGTACCCTAGTATATGTTGGGTGTCTTAACTGTATTCTTATGTGTTCCTTTCAGCTTGGCACTGGCCCTGGGCCTGGTTAGACAGAGCCCAGGGTCAGTCAGAGTCAGTTACCACCAGTTCCAGTCAGCAAAAAGTTGGGGGGTGCCCAGGGCACAGGATGACTTTGCAACATCCCCCAACATCCCCCCCCAAACGAAAGGTGATGGGTTACTAACCTACACCCTGGTAGTCCTCATCGGCTAAGTAGAAAACCCTGGAAAGTCCATCTGCATTGGCATGGGCAACCCCAGGTCTGTGTTCCACTGTAAAGTCCATTCCCTGTAGGGAAATGGACCACCTTAACAGCTTGGGATTCTCCCCTCTCATCTGCATGAGCCACCTGAGAGGCCTGTGGTCAGTTTGAACACGAAAGTGAGTCCCAAACAAATATGGTCTCAACTTTTTCAGGGACCACACCACAGCAAAAGCCTCTCTCTCAATGGCACTCCACCTCTGCTCTCTGGGAAGAAGCCTCCTGCTAATAAAGGCAACTGGCTGATCAAGGCCCCCTTCATTTAGCTGTGACAACACTGCCCCAATCCCTTGCTCTGAAGCATCTGTCTGAACTACAAATTCTTTTGTGTAGTCAGGGGCCAGTAACACTGGTGCTGAACACATAGCAGCTTTCAAAGTGTCAAAAGCCTTCTGACACTCTGGGGTCCAAATCACCTTCTTGGGCCTCTTTTTAGAAGTCAGTTCTGTTAGGGGCCCCACAATGGTCCCATAATTTTGAACAAACCTTCTATAGTACCCTGTCAGTCCAAGGAATGCCCTGACCTGAGTCTGGGTAACAGGTGCTGTCCAATCCAAAATAGTTTGGATTTTAGCTTGGAGAGGCTGTACATGGCCCCCACCTACCAGGTGGCCCAGGTACACCACAGAACTCTGCCCTATTTGGCACTTGCTTGCCTTAATAGTCAGGTCTGCCTGCTGCGTGGCCTGAAGCACTTCCCTTAGGTGGCTTAAGTGATCCCCCCAGGTAGAACTGTATACAGCTATATCATCCAGGTAAGCTGCACTGAACTGTTCCAACCCAGACAAGACCCTGTTCACCAACCTTTGGAAGGTGGCAGGTGCATTCTTTAATCCAAAGGGCATTACCTTGAACTGATAATGTCCCTCTGGTGTGGAGAATGCTGACCTCTCCTTTGCTCCATCAGTGAGGGCAATCTGCCAGTAACCTGAAGTCAAATCAAAAGTACTCAGGTACTTAGCAGCCCCTAACCTATCAATGAGCTCATCAGCTCTAGGTATAGGGTGAGCGTCAGTCTTTGTGACTGCATTCAATCCTATGTAGTCCACACAGAACCTTAACTCCTTGGGTCCCCCCTGAGGATTAGGTTTAGGTACCAGCACCACTGGACTGGCCCATGGACTCTCAGACGGTTCAATTACCCCCAGTTCCAGCATCTTAGCAACCTCAGCTTTAATGCTGGCTCTGACATGGTCAGACAACCTGTACAGTTTATTTTTGACAGGTAGGCTATCACCAGTGTCAATGTGGTGCACGCACCACTCAGTGATGCCTGGGGTCAAAGAGAACAGGCCAGCAAACTGCTCCAGCACTTGCTTACAGTCTCTGTGCTGCTGGTCTGTCAATTTGGGAGAGAGCACAACTCCCTCCACTGACCCATCTTGCACATTAGTGGAGAGGAGGTCGGGCACAGGCTCAGTTTCCTCCTCCACACCCTTATCAGTGACCAGTAACATGGTCATGTCTGCCCTGTCATGGTGGGGTTTCAATCTATTCACATGCAGGACCCTATGAGGGTTCCTGGGGGTGCCAAGGTCAACCAAATGGGTAACCTCACCCTTCTTTTCTAAGATTGGATAGGGCCCACTCCACTTCTCATGGAGGGCCCTGGGAGCCACAGGTTCCAACACCCACACCAACTGTCCTGGAGTATACTCAGGCATAGTAGCCTTTTGATCATACCAGTGCTTCATGAGCTCCTGGCTGGCCTCCAGTTTCCTGTTTGCCTTGTACATGTACTCTGCCATTCTAGATCTCAGGCCTAGCACATAATCAAGCACATTGTCCTTAGCTTCTTTAAGAGGCTTCTCTAAAGACTCTCTTAGCAGGCTCAATGGCCCCCTCACAGGGTGTCCAAACACCAACTCAAAGGGACTGAAACCAACCCCTTTCTGTGGCACCTCCCTGTAGGCAAACAGTAAGCATGGGAGGAGAACATCCTATCTCCTCCTGAGTTTCTCTGACAACCCATTTATCATGCCCTTCAGGGTCTTGTTGAATCTCTCAACAAGACCATTTGCTTGTGGGTGATAGGGGTTGGTGAACTTGTAGTTGACACCACACTCATCCCACATAGCAGTCAGATAGCTGGACAGGAAGCTCGTGCCCCTATCTGACACCACCTCTTTTGGAAAACCCACTCTGGTGAACACACCAAGTAGTGCTCTAGCCACTGCAGGAGCATCAATGGTTCTAAGAGGTATGGCCTCAGGATATCTAGTGGCATGGTCAACTACCACTAAGATATACCTATTCCCTGAGGCAGTAGGTGGGTCCAGGGGACCAACAATGTCCATCCCCACCCTTTCAAAAGGAACCCCAACCACTGGCAGTGGTATTAGGGGAGCCTTTGTTTTGCCCCCTGCCTTGCCATTGGCCTGACAGGTGACACAGGAGCTGCAAAACTCCTTTACCTTTTCAGACATATGGGGCCAGTAGAAATGGTTCACCAATCGGTTCCATGTCTTTGTCTGTCCCAAATGTCCTGCTAAGGGGATATCATGGCCCAAAGTCAGGATGAACTCTCTGTACTTGTGGGGCACCACCAACCTCCTGGTGGCCCCCTCCTTGAGGTTTCTGGCCTCAGTATAAAGCAGTCCATCTTCCCAGTAGAGTCTGTGAAACCCACTGTCATCCCCTTCCTCTTGCTTGGAAGCAATCCGCCTCAAGCTCTCAAGGGTGAGACAGTCACGCTGTCCCTGACTGAACTCCTCTCTGGAGGGTCCACCTGCTCCTGTCAGTTCTGTCAAATCTGACAGCTCTGGCAGGGATGGAGTCCCTCCCTCAGAGGCCAGATCCTCCCCATCAGGGTTAGATTCTTCCTGCACCTCTGGAGTTCCCTGGGCTGGCTTACCAGGCCCAGTGCCCTTGTCCTTGGATGCTTGGCCCTTTGTTCCAGGGTCCAAGTGTCCAGCCCCTCCCTTCTGGCTAGTCTGTGACCTAGTCACAGCACATACCCACTCAGGGAGCTCCAATATTTTCATATGGAGTCCTCTCTCCACCTCTGACCACACAGAGGCTTCAAGATCGTTGCCCAGTAAACACTGGACTGGGAGCACCTTTGACACAGCTACCTTCATAGGGCCTGTCACACCTCCCCATTCCAAATCCACCACAGCCATAGGATGGAGTTTGGTAGTGCTGTCTGCATATGTCACCTGGTGAAACTCACCAGGCAACAACCTCTCTGGAGGCACCAGTTCATCCAGGACCATTGTTACACTAGCCCCAGTGTCTCTGATAGCCTCAACCTCAGTCCCATTCACTTTAGGCCTCTGCCTGTACTTGTCCATGTTTGGAGGTAAGGCAGCAAGGGTTGCAATATTCACCCTACCCAGGGACACTAAGGTTGCTTCCACCACCTGACTACCCCTCTCTGGGGCACCACTCTCCACCCCTACACTGACACTGGCAATCCCTGTGGATGGCCCCTTAGGGGGGAGCTTCTTGGTACAGACAGCATCTCCCTGCTTATGCCCTGGCTGGTTACAGTCAAAGCACTTACCCACCTTTGAGGGATCAAAGAACCTACCAGGCTTTCCCTGAAACCCCCTCCCGTTGAATTTGGGTTGGCTCGGGGCCCCCCTCCTTGTGCAGGTTTTTGTGGGTCTTTGGAGGACTCCTTCTGGTTTTGACCTTCCTTTCCCTGGGCTTTCCCCTGGGGAGGGACCTGTCCTCCTTTCTTCTGGTCACCCCCTGGTGCTGAATGGAAACCCGGGTTCTCACCCACTCATCAGCTGATTCCCCCAACTCTCTGGGGTCTGTCAGCTTAGAGTCCACTAGATACTGGCGTAACTTCTCTTCTGCACAATGAGTCAAAATATGTTCCTTCAAAAACAAATTATACAATCCCTCATATGTGTCCACTTTGTTACCAACAATCCAGCCTTCCAGTGCCTTTACTGAAACGTCCACAAAGTCTACCCACGACTTTGAACTCAATTTCTGGGTGCCTCTAAACTTCACCCTGTACTGCTCTGGAGTCAGACCAAATCTCTTGACTAAGCATGCCTTCATCTGCTGGTATGATTCTGCATCCTCTCCCTTCAGGGTCAGGAGCCTATCCCTCCCAGCTACTGGAATCAACTCCCACAGGAGTGCACCCCAATACCTAGAGTGGACCCTACTCATTTTAAGGGCCCTCTCAAAAGCTGCTAGCCACCTGTCAATGTCAACCCCCTCAGTGTACTTGGGTACTATGCCCTTGGGAAGTTTAGGTTCAGATCTACCACCCCTGGACATCTCAGCATCTTCTTCACTTTCGCTGCCACCATTCCTTTTCTCCTCCTTCTCCCATCTCTTCTCAGCCAAGTCCAGTTTCCTTTGCTCTAAAGCTATCAAAGCTAATTGAGCCTGAAGCTGTCTCTCTGCAAGGGACGGTAGTGGTTCCTGAGTAAGGGACCCGTCCCCACTCCCACCACCACCTTGATTCACCTGGCTTACACTAGTCACAATGGAAAAGGTCTCATCCTCACCCCTCTCTCGGGTGAGGTTGGGGGGAACATCTTCCCACCCCCCTGGGTTCTCCTCAGCTGCCCTGGCCCAGGCCTTTAGGGACTCAATCAACCCTGCCTTCCTAAGCTTCTTGGAAGCAGGCAGCCCCCTAAGCCTACACTGTACCCTAAGATCAGCCATCTTGAACTGGGACAGTTTAGCCAGGTCCAGCTCCATGGTTCCCTAGTTTTGGGTCACAACAACTAGGCACAATAGACTTAGAACAATTTGGAAAAATCAAAACAATGGATTAAAAACAGTTTAGTCCAAATTCCAAAAATCAAACTCAAAAGTTTTGTTCTAAGGCAATTTAGAGGATTTTTATCATCTTAAATCATTCACTGAAAGGTGTACTTTTTAAACACAAGTCCACATCCACACCGCTGAGCACCAAATGTTGGAAAGTGGGTTATTGGTAGGGGCAAAGGTAGGTCTGCCACTGGCAATAAGGCCACTAACACATGATAGGACTCAGCATAGGTCTTAGAAAAGTATTCCTATGCTCAACCCTTGGTAACGTGGCTGCGAGCAGACAGGCTTAACTTCAAAGACAGGTATGTAAAGCATTTAAAAACACCATTTCAGTAAATAATTAAGACACAACACAAAATAAAAACTCAACACCAATTTATAAAAATAGGTAATATTTTTATCTTTTAAATGACACCAAAACGAAAAAAATCCACTGTAGGGAACCAGAGATATGAATTTTTAAAGATTAGTCACTTTCTAGTGCTTAGAAACCAACAGTGCCCCTTTTAGTCATTTCGTTTTCTCTGACAGGGACACACCTTTAGAAATTGTTCTGAAGAATTTTCTCACCACTGTGTTGTGCCGCCTTCTTCAGCAAGCGGGGTCCAGTTAGAACTCCTTCCTGAAGTTCTGCTTGCGGGTCCCAAAGTATCCAACACACAATCCAAGGTTCTGGAATCTCCAAGAAAGTCCTTGAAAGTGTGAAACTTCAATTCCGCAATCCACTTGAACAAAACCCTTACAAATCCACTGGTACTCCAGGCTGGGAATTCTTTGTGGGGGTGAGCTCTGTTAACCTGTAGCTTGCAGGGAGTCCACTCTTTAGTCCTTTTGCAGCAAGGTAATCCACAGGGCTGTAGTTTCAGTTGGTGCAGTCTTCAGAGGTCAGGCCTTAGAAATCTTTGCACAGCAAAACTTCTCAGCAGGGCACTTCTTGCTTCAGTAAGTTTCAAGCAGCAGATCTGGAGGGCTCTTCCCCTCTCAGATACTTATTCAAAAGTCTCTGGGTCAAGCAACAGGTCACCTCTGACCAATGAGAGCAGGGTAACTCTTCATAGTTATGACCACATCCTGTAGAGTGTGGCATTATTTTGTCCCAGAGTGCATCAAATCTTCCAAATCCATAATGGCTGATTTTCCAGTAAGGAGGTAAGAGCTGGCTAAACCCACCCCCTGGGATGGCTTATTTCCATAGACTCTCCCCCTACCATCTGCACATACCTTCCTTAAGCCTAGCCCTGACTCTGGGTCAAGAGTGTCAGAGTGAAACTGACACCCAGGCCTCCCCTCTACCTTTGAAGAGCATGGTTTATGACTCCACCCCCTGGCCTGGCCTTCCTATGGACCAGCACACTGCCCTCCCAGCAGTGTTGGTAACCCCAGGGGCTCTTTATCACCTCTCCAGGCAGCCTGGCTAATCCACTTAACTCTGACCAATCAGGGCAGACCACTGGAAGGCTGAATTTGGACTTAGAAACAAGAAAGTCTTATAACTTCTTGTATGTACACTTTAGGAGAAATTCAACAATATAATATTGTTGGATTTACTACTACCATTCTGGGAAGTCTTTGAATGGTCAGGCTAGTCCTCTCCGATCAATAGTTATTAATCCATAACTTCCTACCATGTTAACCTATGCACCATGGGATTTGCAATGGGGAAAATGACTTGGGCCAGTTTTCTAGCACCAGGGCTTATAAAAACATATTTTATAAGTATTTCCCTAATTTCTACAGGACCCCCACCCTCAGTACAACTAGGGGAGACTTTAGGGGTTCTGAATCTGCAGAAATATTGCAGATCCTCCTTCCACAGTGCTTCTAGCATCAAAGTCGAATTTGAGCAGCACTTTACCACAATGTGGGGAGTGAAATGTGAAATTTCACTTTACCCAGGCATATAAAAACTCATTTTATAAGGGTGTACCTTATACATATCTGACCCCCCACCCCTGGGATACCTAGGGGAGACCCTGGGGGTCCCTAATATGCCAAAACATTGTAGGTTACCTATTTTTAAGTGCCCCTACCACCAAAGTCGAGTTTGGGCACAATTTACTTTTTAAAAGCAGTCCTGGCAGCCAGGGCTGTTTTTAAACTGACCCCAGGCTTCAGCAGTGCACACATGCAAGTGCAGAAAAGCTGCTGGCCTCTAAACTGCCATGCCCCAGGATACTGGGGACTTCTAGGTAGTTTCAATCCCCTGCCCTATTATATACTAGGGGCTTATGGGGTAGGTCATGCCAAATATAGGGGTACCCCACCATACCATAGTGTACCCTAGTGTATGTTGGGTGTCTTAACTGTATTCTTATGTGTTCCTTTCAGCTTGGCACTGGCCCTGGGCCTGGTTAGACAGAGCCCAGGGTCAGTCAGAGTCAGTTACCACCAGTTCCAGTCAGCAAAAAGTTGGGGGGTGCCCAAGGCACAGGATGACTTTGCAACAGAGAGGATATCGGGGATGGGCCATTCGGGGGACATCAGCATTCATCAGGTGGGTCTCCTGGAGGAGGATTATATCAGGGTGCTGCTGCAGGAGATAGCGCCATATCTGGTGTCGCTTATTAGGGGAGTTGAGCCCCTTGACATTTAGGGAGAGGATTTTCAGGCAAGGGATAGTAGCCATGACCAATTAAAGATGTGATCGAGCAATTGCGCCAGAAAGGGGGGGCAGGGCGGTACATTGGCGGGAAAAGGACAGGGGCCACCGCCTTCATGAGGATAGAAGAGTAACCACAAAGAGCACCCCCACCCTCCACGGAGACGGAAAGAAGGAGAAGAAAAGAAAAATAGATAAAAAATGAAAAATAGGAGACACAAAAGTGGAAAATGTAACAACGGCCAAAGGGGCCACAGTGTCCTGTTCCAGTCCAGGGACAATCGAGGCCCAACGGCACATGTCATCCCGGAGAAGTCACTGCCAAAGGAGCAGGAAGGGGGGTGGGTCTCCAGCCTTAGATTGCACCATCTGGGTGGGAGTTCCGGTGCCAGCAACATGGCCTATGTGGAGCTGGGGGGATCCCAGCCTGGGGGATGAGATACCAACGCATCAATTGCAGGTGTCCAGTGTGGGCGGCGAGATAAACTGTCATATGTGAAGATGCATATCCATATTCTCAGGGCGTAGGGGGCTGAGAGCTAGCTGAGGAATGTCCCTCCTCCATGGAGCGAATATGCTGTATAATATCATGCTTAGCTTGTGAGGAAGACTGCTCTCCAGGGTGGGATAGACGCCTATATCGACGCACCTTGGACCACGATGGTTTTGCAGGTACTCGATTCAGGGGGGGTAGGCGTGTGGGGCTGGGCGGTGGCGTGAGGGAGAGGTGAAGCAGTTGCGCGGCCTCCTGGAAGGATCGCACCATCCGGCGTTTGGATTCCCACTGAAAGATGAGCGCAAAAGGGTGGCCCCATTGATATTGGATGTTCAGGCTTCTCAGTTTGTCCGTCACAGGTTTGAAATCCCGACGTCGCTGAAGCGTAGTGGGTGCAAGGTCCTGGAATATCTGTATGGTGGTGTCCTTATATGTAAGCTCCGGCTTAGAACGCGCTGCCTTAAAGATGGCTTCTTTTTCAGTGAAAAAGTGGACCCAGGTTAAAATGTCGGGGACAGAGCCCGATCGATTGGAAGGGCTCGACACACGATGGGCTCGATCCAGGGCCGGTGGGGAGGCATTGTCATCTCCTCGGATGTCATGTAGTAACTCAGCGACAAAGGTCATGATGTCCGTTCCTTCAGCACCCACAGGGACCCCCCTGAGGCGTAGGTTATTACGGCGACTCCGATTTTCCAAATCCTCCTGTTTCAGCTGAAGGTCGATGTGCTGCTCTTCCAGGGTGGCCAAGCGCTGCCAGAGTTGTTCCTGATCCTCCGTTCGTGCGTCCACGGTCTTTTCAAGGCCGTCCACTCTCTCCCCAATCTCGGTGACCTCCTTTCTGAGTTCCCTGACACAGGAGTGGACCTCTGAGCGTAAGGAGCCGATTTCAGATTTGAGCTCCTGCATAAAGGAGGCCATGAAGGATTGGGTAATAGGTTCAGAGTCCCCCCCAGTCGATAATGCCGTCTCTCCGGAGGCGGCAGTGCCCGGCTTATTCCAGAGCGCGGCAACGGGGTTGTCCTTTGGGGGTGCAGCCTTGTCTTTTAGTGATTTAGTGCGAGTCATCGCCCCTCAAGGCCCAGCACTCTCCGGCGCAAGACAGAGCCGTAGAGCTAAGCGTAAAGCCGTATTAGTTCTGTCAATGGTACCAACTGCGCACGGTTAGATTCCAATGAGGGCAGGGAGCAGAAGCGCACCAAGGCCGCAATGGTATAAGATCCGCAGTGGGTATGATAGAGGAGTGAGCAAGCGTCGTTACAAGGTGCTATGGAGCAGCGGGCTCTACGTCACCAAAATGCGCACTTCCAGGGAGGTAGAGGCGTGATGGATCAATCCTCTGAGGGCCACGTGTCCGATGTATAGCAAGCAAGCCGAAAGGTGCCCAAATGTTGGAGCCGGCTCAAAGTCACAAAGCCCAAGGTGGCAGGATGCACAGCGTCAGCGGACAACTTAGGAGGCGGGGGGGAGTGAGTCTCAACGTAATCTATGCAGTCCCCAAAGGTTCAGAGAGAAGCAGGGGCGTACCAGAGCCAACTGGAGCAGCGATGAGAAGATGTCCTTTTCTCAGAAGTGACCGACTAGGAGGAGTATCGAGCAAGTAGAAGCGAGGTAAGTGGCGAGCACCAGCTGATCCTGGCGGAGAGGCCCAAAATGTCGGATGCAGAAGCCGGGAGCAGGAAGGGCCCTCCCCTATACACAAATGTCAGCAACAGCGAACCCGCTCAACCCGGGTCTCACTCTCCTAGGCAGATGGTGCGGCAGCCGGGCAGTCCGGCTGAATGGCAGCGCTCCAGATCGGTCGAGCGTGGCCCAGGGGATTCAAGAAGGGCAGATGGTCCACCAATAGCAGGGGGCACATCAGTGGGAAGCTTCCTGCATCCAGATGTAGCAGATCCCCGGAATCGCAGATAGCAGTCCACAGGGAGGATCCCTAGCACGCTTCAGAGGTAGGCCGCAAATGGTCCCCGGTGCTCAGGTAGAGTAGTCAGCCGGGAAGAAGCAGTTGTAAGGGAAGCGGTCTATGGCGGCAGGCCCGCTGTGTGCAGCTGGAGGGAGCAACAGGTCGTGGAAATCACTGCTGCGGCGCAGCTCCCCCCCCAGTTGCCGTCGCTACAGGGGCTCAGTTGAAGGGCGGGATGAAGCTAGCGGGGGGAACAGTAGGCCCTCGCCCGGCAGCACACTCACCAGACCGGGATACTGCCGAACGCAGATCGTGTCGCAGCAGATACGTGGCCGGTCCCTCCGCAGATGAAACTCTCCCGAACACCTCCCAGGGCCGCCGCCGGCTGCACGGGATCACCAGGCGATCGCTATGAGCGAAGTCGGAGAGGCCCCTCGTCCCTTCGCCGGCATCTCAGGTGCGATGTCCGCTCACACAGAATTCGGGGGCCCCCCCCGAGGTAACTTGGCAGGCAAGGGTGCCGGGGGGGAGATGCAGAGCAATGTTCAGCAGCCAGGGGGTTCAAGGCCCGGAACTGACAAGATGGCGGCTGCCGTAATCTGGACCGGAGGTCGAAGGCAGAATAACTACCCCACCGCGGCGGATGAACTGGAGCTGTACACCACTCGCCAGAAGGTGCTCCGTCCACTCCGCCACTTATGCGCCCCGAATAGCAGCGCCGACAAGGCCCCAGCTCCGCTATAAATGCTTTAAAAGGTAGCAGCGGGCCGAAGCTCCCGTAGCATGCGTAACACTCCATTCGTAGCGAGACCACGCCCCCACTGCTGTTTTTTCAGATGCCCGGTGATCCACCCATCAGATGGAAAACCTGGTACAGGGCGTTTACTAAATATTTAGGAGCTATTGGGGGAAACAGGTATTGCCCAGAGAGGAAATGGTTTTTGTTGGAGCATAATTTGGGATTTGAGAGGCAAGCTATTTATGAACGTTTGCCTCCTGATGAGTGTGATGGTTCAGTGGATGAAAATGAATTAGATGAATACCAGGAAGCTGTGCGTAAGCTAGAAAAGCAATTTGATGTCCAACCATGGTTGATAGTAAACAGGCACAAGTTTTTCACCCGGGAGCAACACCAGGAGGAGTCAATAGACATGTATGTGGCAGCTTTACGCATTCTGACAGCAGACTGTGAGTTTGGAGGATTCAAATCTCAATTACTTAGAGATCAGATTATAGTTAGGTGTTGGGACAAGAAGGTTCAAGAAAAACTACTCACCCTAAAGAATCCATTATTAATGGAGACCATTGACATTGTCAAAAGTATTGAGATTTCCCATAAGGCATCCAAGGAACTTGTTAGAAACGAAAATCTTGGAGTAAGCATTGTAGCAGACAAAAGCACTAGAGAAAATGATGCATGGAAACAGGGGCCTTTTAAGAAAAAACAAGAAGGGTACAAGACAGAGAGAAAAACAAACCCATTTTTTAAGCAAAATAATATATGTTTTCAGTGTGGATTCCCCAATCATACACCTACAGGTCGGCAGTGTCCGGCAAAAAGTGCAACTTGTCACATTTGCGGCAAAATAGGACACTTTGCCAAGGTATGTCAACGTAAAAAGAACAGGTCAGGCATATTAGCACAGAATGAGAGTGATGAGGAGTGGCATGATTTGTATGACAATACGAAAGAAATGGTGTTGATGGTTCATGAAGGGGGTGAGTCAGAGTGTGTGGATCCATATGCTGAGGTTGTTGTTGATGTGAAAAATTAAGTTTATTGGTGAATTCAGATTCAAAGATGACAATCATTACAGAAGACCTGTTCTTTAACAAATGGGGGTCAAAGGAGCTAATGCCATCGGACAGGGACGTAACACAGGCCTCCGCAGCCCCCGCGGTGCGGGAGGGCCTCCAACCTCCAGGGGGCCCCCTCAGCACCCCACTTCGGCCGGAGAGCTCTAGTATGAGTCCGGAGGGGGGGCCTCCACGTATCCTGCAGGGGGGCCCCCTCAAGTTTCGTTACGCCACTGCCACCGGATAAGAGTCCAGTCTCATTTGAAGGAAAACAAATTGACCTTGTGGGTTATTTTGAGTATTCCTTACAGTTTAAAGGCAGAGATATTTTTGGCAAGGTGTATGTGGCGATAAAGGAGTTGAACATACTGGGTTGGTACCACCAAGGTTTGTTTGGGATCACACTGACACCTGGAAGGAAAATACAAGTGTCACTAGTGAATGATGAAGGACACACACGGTACACAAGTATGAGTTAAGAAGAATGTGTGTGGGTGGAGAAAGATTAAATGATTTAAACACAAGATCGAAGTAAAGGATGGAGTAGTACCCGTAAAACATAAAATGAGGAATGTCCCTTTTAGTGTTAGGGAGGAATTGGCAGAAATGTTGAGGTAAATGACCATGGAAGGTGTGATTGAACCTTTAGGGTCCTCATTATGGCTGTCACCCTTAGCGATCACTAAGAAGAATGGGGACCTATGTACTTGTGTTATTTTGAGATGTTTAAACAAAGTTATATGGTTAAACTCACATCCATTGCCATGCATTGATGATATTGTTACAATTTTTTCTGGGTCAAATGTGTTCAGCAAGATTGACTTGGCTTCAGCCTATCACCAGGTCGAGTTAGATCAAGCAAGCAGACATTTAACAGCCTTAGTTTCACCCATTGGGACTGTTCAGTTTAGGAGGATGCCTTTTGGGTTGGCTTTGGCTGCATCCATATTTCAATGCATCATGGAGTCAGTCTTGCAGGGGGCGTGAAAGGTGTTGTCACGTTCCAAGATGATATTTTGATTGCAGCAAAAGACATCATAGAGCATGATAGAGTGTTACAGACTGTACTAGAAAGACTTGACAGGGAAAGCTTAGTGGCAAATGCCAATAAATGTGATTTTGCTAGGCGTAGCATGGAATATCTGGGGCACATTATTTCTGAGGAAGGTGTTGAACCACATCCAGGGTCGGTTGATGCAATCAGACAGGCAACTGTTCCTGAGACCAAAGAACAGATTTCTTCGTTGTAGGAAGCTGGCTCTATATACTATACCAAAGTGAGGTATAGTGTGCACAGAGTCCAGTGGAACCCCAAAGGTAGGCAGAGGTAAAGTAGATAGCACCTCACTCTCTATTTGTGGTAGTGTGGTCGAGCAGTAAGGCTTTATCAGAGGACAGTGTTAAGCATTTGTTGTACACACTCAGTCAGCAAATTAATTCACACACTCAAAGACTGAATTTCAGACCCATTGTTTTTGTATAAAAATATTCTTTTAGTTATTTTATTCCCTAGAACCAAGCAAGCCTGGCACAGGTAAGTGATAGATACTTTGCAGTAAATATACAGTTGTAACACAGTTTGGATTTGAATTGTATATGAACTTTGTTTTGATTTACAGTACTGTTACTGAGAAATGCAATGCTTTGGAAATACAGTACATATACTTTGAATGGGCTTTTTAGTAAAATGACCAGTATATTACTTTCAGATTACTTTTCTTACACAGTGTAGTATACCTGGATACTACACCGGGACATTTCCTGTAAAAAGGTAAGTAAAAACGTTTTTGTTATTTGGTACAGTTGTAAAAGGATTTCTTAGGTTTTCCAACTCCACACTTAGAAACTTTTCATAGAAAAACAGTCAATGTTATCCTATGGAGGAAAATAGTGTTATCGGTTCAAAGGTAAGTACTTTGTTGTGGGAGTTGGTATTCTGGGGTTAAACTCAGGGGTCCCCCAGGGTCAAGGATGCACTCTTGTTACACCCTCAGCGGCACTGGGGCGGCCGGGTGCAGTGTGCTGAGGCCCAATGTTATCCATAGGGGGATAGGGGGCCTCCGGTTGGTGGCTGCTGATCAGCAGGCCACTGGTTTGTGGGAGCAAAGCTCCTGGACTTAAGCTCAGGGCAAATAGGGGTTTAGGCCAGCACAAAAGATGCACCCTCAGCGACGCTGGGGCGGCTGGGTACAGAGTGCTGTTTTGGCATCGGAAGCCCTGTAGCTTTCAATGGGGAGTCTCTAGTTTGCAAACACACTGCAGGCTCGGGACTAAGGTCCTCTGGGTGCGACCACCACTTGGAGAGGTAAGTTGGGATCTTGGGGGTTGGTTAGGCACCGTCGGTTGGGCCACCCAAGGCCGTGGGGCGTCGGGTGCAGGGGTGCCTTTTAGGGTCGGATCTTCTTACCAGCTCCTGGTCGCGGTTGGGGGGACCTTCCAGTTTGAGGCTGCAGGCATCAGCTGGAAGCTTGAGGCAGGTCAGGGATCTCGGGTCAGGGTCGCCGGGGAGATCTCCTCTTGGTGTTGGGCCACTCGAACTCGGGCTGTGGGCGTCGGGTGCAGAGTGGTGCAGACCCGCGGATCCTTGCGGAGCTGGAGTCTGTTGTTGAACAAATCTGGTGTTCACGGGAGACAGAGTCTTTGGGATTGAAGCAGGCAGGTCCTCCGGGTTTCTCGAGGTTGCTGGCTGCAGGGCACACCGGGATTTCGCTGGAGCAGGTTCGAGGTGGGGACAGGCCGGTAGGGCTGGGGCCAAGTCAGTGGGCGTCCTCCTCTTGTTAGCTTCGGCACGGCTGTTCGGTCCTTCTTCTTCTTTTCTTCTTGTAGTTACTTGTCTGAGGAAGCAAGGTTCAGGGGTGCCCCTAAATACTAGATTTAGGGGCGTTACATGTAGCTAAAAAGGTTGGGACCAATGGGTCCCTTCCCTGGGGTGGGTACACCCCCTATTATGCCACCCTCCAGTGGGAGGGGGGCATAAGCCTTTCCCTGGTTGGCTGAGTCCCCCCCGCTGCAAGATGGCGGGGACTGAGAGTTGTGCTTCACCTCGCCTCCCTCACCTGAGGGGTGGAGTTGGCAGAGGTGGGCACACCTCTCTTCCTCACTTGTTTTTCCTGCCGGTTCTCCCGCCCAAAGTGGGGGTCAGAATCAGTGGGGACCAGTTGCTGAAAGCAGCAAGTGGCCTGGGGAAGCTCACAAAGGCGGCAAGCCTTTGAAGCTTCCCCTTCGTGGACCCTGCCCATCCTTGGGGAGGAGGCTTGGCACCTCGTCCCAGGATGTGCATTGTTTCAGGCCACCGAGAGCAGCAGGCTCTCGACCCAGGGGTCCAGAAACATGTCTGGTGGTGGCAGCTGAAAGCAGCCACTCAGCCTGGACACTAGTGGTAGGTCGTTTTTCAGGGGACATCTCTAAGATGCCCTCTGTGTGCATTTTTCATTAAATCCCACACTGGCATCAGTGTGGTTTTAATGTGCTGAGAAGTTTGATACCAAACTTCTCAGTTTTCAGTGTAGCCATTATGGTGCTGTGGAGTTCGTAATGACAAGCTCCCAGCACCATATACTCTTAATGGCAGCACTGCACTTACAATGTCTAAGAATGGACTTAGACACTGTAGGGGTACAGGGCTCTTGCACCTGTACCCTCACCACTGCTATAGTGCACCCAGCTAGAGGGGTGACTGATCTATGCCAGGGCAGTGGGTTGTAGGCATGGCACACAGGGATGTGTGCCATGTCGACTCTTCACTTTGTTCTGCACCAAAACATGCAGCCTGCAAAGGCAGTGTGTGTGTGTAATGGTACAGGGCCTCTAAGGGTGGCACAATAAGTGCTGCAGCCCTTAGAGGTCTTCCCTGGTCACAGTGCCCTGGGTACCTGTGGTACCATTTACCAGGGGCTGACCTGTGGCCAGAGACGCCAATTGGGTTTTGTTTTCAATGCAGTTTTAGGGAAAGAACATAGGCCCTGGGTACCTGATTGGCAGGAGCCCAGGGCACACTCAGTCAAAGCACATCAGCAGTTCAGCAAAAAGTGGGGGCTACCATGCAGAAAAGAGGGCACTTTCTCACACAACCCCCCCCCCCCAAACGAAAGAGGATGAGACTAACCTTTCCCTAAAGAGTCTTTATTTTCCAAGTGGAAGAACCTGGAAAGTCCATCTGCATCGGCATGGGCAGTCCCAGGTCTGTGTTCCACTACAAAGTCCATTCCCTGTAGGGAGATGGACCACCTCAACAGTTTAGGATTTTCACCTTTCATCTGCATTAGCCATTTGAGAGGTCTGTGATCAGTTTGAACTAGGAAGTGAGTACCAAACAAGTATGGTCTCAGCTTCTTCAGGGACCAAACGACAGCAAAGGCCTGTCTCTCAATGGCACTCCAACGCTGCTCCCTGGGAAGAAGCCTTCTGCTTATAAAAGCAACAGGTTGGTCTTGGCCTTCATCATTAGTCTGGGATAGGACCGCTCCTATCCCTAGCTCAGAGGCATCAGTCTGCACAATGAACTGCTTGGCATAGTCTGGAGCTTTGAGAATTGGTGCTGAGCACATTGCCTCTTTCAGGGAGTTAAAAGCCTTTTGACAGCAGCTAACTGTCCAGTTTACCTGTTTGGGCATTTTCTTGGAGCTAAGTTCTGTGAGGGGAGCCACAATGGACCCATATCCCTTCACAAACCTCCTGTAGTACCCAAGTCAAGCCAAGAAATGCCCTGACTTGGGTCTGGGTTGTTGGAGCTGCCCAGTCCAGGATGGCCTGGATCTTGGGCTGTAAGGGTTATACTTGGCCTCCACCAACAAGGTGGCCCAAGTATACCACAGTTCCCTGCCCTATCTGGCATTTGGATGCCTTGATAGTTAGGACTGAAGTTTGCAGGGCATTTAAAACCTTCCCATGGTGGATCAGGTGATCCTGCCAGGTGGAACTAAAGACAGCAATATCATCTAGATAAGCTGCACTAAAGGATTCCAATCCAGCAAGGACTTGATTCACCAACCTCTGGAAGGTGGCAGGGGCATTCTTTAAACCAAAGGGCATAACAGTAAACTGATAATGTCCATCAGGTGTGGAGAATGCTGTCTTTTCTTTTGCTCCTGGGGCCATGCCAATTTGCCAGTACCCTGCAGTTAAGTCAAAGGTACTTAGAAACTTGGCTGCACCCAATTTGTCTATCAATTCATCTGATCTAGGGATAGGGTGAGCATCTGTTTTGGTGACAGAGTTGAGCCCTCTATAGTTCACACAGAACCTCATTTCTCTCTTCCCACCCTGTGGATGAGGTTTGGGGACTAGAACCACTGGGCTGGCCCAGGGGCTCTCAGAGGGTTCAATAACCCCTAACTCTAGCATCTTGCTGACTTCAGCTCTGATGCTTTCCTTGACTTGATCAGAATGGCGATAGATTTTGTTTTTGACAGGTGAACTGTCACCAGTGTCCACTTGATGGGTACACCAGTTTGTCTGACCAGGGGTCAAGGAAAAGAGCTTAGCATACAGCTGCAAGACTTGCTTGCAATCAGTCTGCTGTTGGGCAGAGAGGGTGTCTGAAAAGACAACTCCATCCACTGACCCATCTTTTGGGCTGTATGAGAGGAGGTCAGAGAGAGGTTCACTCTCTGTCTCCTGATCCTCATCAGTCACCATCAGCATGGTGATGTCAGCCCTATCATGGAAAAGCTTAAGGCGGTTCACATGGATCACCCTTTTGGATGTCCTGCTTGTGCCCAGGTCAACCAAGTAGGTAACCTCACTTTTCTTTTCTAAGATTGGGTAAGGGCCACTCCATCTGTCCTGGAGTGCCCTTGGTGCCACTGGCTCCAAAACCCACACCTTTTGCCCTGGTTGAAATTCTACCAGTGCAGCTTATTGGTCATACCAGTGCTTCTGAAGCTCCTGGCTGGCCTCAAGATTCTTGGATGCTTTTTCCATGTAGTCAGCCATTCTGGACCATAGGCCAAGCACATAGTCCACAATATCTTGTTTGGGTTCTTGGAGAAGCTTCTCCCAACCCTCTTTTACAAGACAGAGTGGTCCCCTCACAGGATGGCCAAACAGAAGTTCAAAGGGGGAAAACCCTACTCCCTTCTGAGGCACCTCTCTGTATGCAAAAAGCAAGCATGGTAAGAGGACATCCCATCTCCTTTTGAGTTTTTCAGGGAGCCCCATAATCATGCCTTTCAATGTCTTGTTGAATCTCTCAACAAGGCCATTGGTTTGTGAGTGATAGGGTGTAGTAAACTTGTACTGCACTCCACACTCTTTCCACATGTGTTTGAGGTAAACAGACATGAAGTTGGAATTTCTGTCTGAAACCACCTCCTTAGGAAACCCTACCCTGGTGAAGACACCAATGAGGGCCTTGGCTACTGCAGGAGCTGTAATAGTCCTAAGGGGAATTGCCTCAGGATATCTAGTGGCATGACCCACTACCACCAGTATAAATTTGTTTCCTGAGGCTGTGGGAGGTTCAAGTGGACCCACTATGTCCACACCTACCCTTTCAAAGGGAACCCCAACCACTGGTAGTGGTATCAAGGGGGCCTTTGGGTGTCCACCTGTTTTGCCACTGGCTTGACAGGTTACACAGGAGCTGACAAACTCCTTTACTTTCTGGGACATCTGGGACCAGTAAAAGTGGCTAACTAGCCTTTCCCAGGTTTTGGTTTGGCCCAGATGCGCAGCTAGAGGGATGTCATGAGCTAAAGTTAGGGTGAACTCCCTGTACTTCTGAGGCACTACCACTCTCCTAGTGGCTCCAGGGTTGGGGTCTCTGGCCTCAGTGTACAGTAGCCCCTCTTCCCAATAGACTCTGTGGGTACCACTGACATCTCCCTTTTCCTGTGCAGCAGCTTGCTGCCTCAGGCTTACAAGAGTTGGACAGTCCTGCTGTCCAAGGCACAGCTCTTCCCTAGAGGGTCCCCCTGGGCCTAAGAGTTCAACCTGGTAAGGGTCAAGCTCCATGGGCTCAGTTCCCTCTGGGGTGTCCAAGTCCTCTCCCTGAGGAGAGGGGTCCTGATCCTTTTGCTGTACAGAAGCTGGTTTCCCAGTCTTCGTACCTTTTCTCTTGGAAGTTTGGGCCATACTTTCAGGCTCCAACACTTCTTTTTCACCCTGTTTTCTGCTCTGTGCTCTTGTTTTTACACACACCATCTCAGGGATATCCAGCATTGCTGCATGGGTTTTCAATTCAACCTCAGCCCATGCTGAGGTTTCCATGTCATTGCCAAGCAGACATGCAGCTGGAATCTTTGGAGAGACCACTACCTGTTTCAGGCCAGTAAACCCCGCCCCGGTCTAATGTCGCCATTGCATGGTTAGTGGTAACAGTGTCAGCATTGGTGACTGGGTAAGTTCTCCCAATCAAGTATTTCTCAGGGGAAACCAGTGTATCTCTCACCATAGTGACACTGGCACCTGTATCCCTCAGAGCTTCTATCCTAGTTCCATTAATCCAAGGGTATTGCAAATACTTCTTTAAGTTGGGTGGCCACACAGCTACAGTGGCAAACTCAACTTCCCCTTCTGAAACTAGAACTGTTTCAGTGTGCAACCCGATTTGCTCTCGGCACACTGTTGATCCCATCTGGAGACTGGCTACACCAGGAGTAGCTGTACTAGGACTAGGGGGCTTCTTGTTAGGACAAGTAGCATCTCCAGTTAAGTGTCCCAACTTTCTACAGTTGTTACACCAGGCCTTTGCAGGATCAAAGTTCTTTCCCCTGTACTTGTTAGTAGATTGGGAAGAGTTTTGGGACCCACCCCCCTGTGCAGGTTTTTGGGGCCCTTTTGAAGACTCAGGCTTTTTATCTTGGGGATTCTCACCACCTTTCCCCTGGGGAGGTTTTGTAACCCCTTTCTTTTGGTCACCCCCAGTGGTTGTTTTTGTCACCCTGGTCTGCCTTTTTTTCCAATTCTTGGGGAGAGATTAGACCTAGGTCTACCAAATGCTCATGTAACTTTTCATTAGTGCAATTACTTAAAATATGTTCTTTCATAAACAGATTGTAAAGTCCATTGAAATCATGCACATTGTGTCCAGTTAACCAACCATCTAGTGTTTTAACTGATTAGTCTACGAAGTCAATCCAGGATTGGTTTTGGGTTTTGTGAGCCCCCCTTAATCTAATTCTATATTCCTCAGTTGTGAGTCCAAATCCCTCAATCAGAGTTCTCTTCATGAGGTCATAAAACCCAGCATCTGCCCCAGATAGGGTCAGGAGTCTGTCTCTGCAGTTACCAGAGAACAGTTCCCAAAGGAGTGCCCCCCAGTGTAACTTCTTCACTTTTCTCATTTCACAGGCCCTCTCTAAGGCTATGAACCATTTTGTGATATTGTCACTCTCTTCATATTTAGGGACAATCCCTTTGGGGATTTTAGGATCATAAGATTGCTCTTATCCTTATTAAGTAAATTGCTGCCACCATTGATGGGTGCTAGGCCCATCTCTGCTCTCTCTCTCTCTAGAGCCAGCAACCTGGTCTCTAGATCCAGTCTTTGGTCAATCTTGCTGAAAGGTTGTCCTCCTCATTGAGGCTATCCTCAATGTCCTCAGTAGTACCTGATCCACCTGTGTGGCTTCTAGGTACTAAGAGGTTGATTTTTGGATTCAGGGCCACTGGGACCCTTCTCTCCCTATGAAATGGGGGGGGGGGGGGTGTTGGTCTACCTGCACATCCCCTCCCTCTTCTTCCTCATCTGATTGGTCTTCACCATTTTCAGATGGGTGGTCCTTAGCATACCCAGCCAACGGCTCCTGGAGCTTTTGTTTGGTGGGATGGGACCCCATGGTTATATTTTTAATTTTACATAGGGACCTTACTTCCTTGAAAGACAAGTGAAGGTAATGGGTGAGGTCAAGCTCCTCAACCTGGTCCTCTATGTCACTGTGGTTATTTTCACTAACAGCTTGGTTGTTGTTAAGAGACATAGTTAAAAAAAAGTTATAACCCCTCTTATCCCTAGCTAAAGTGACATTTTTTTTCTAAAATACTAAAGGGACTTAGCCAATTTGAAAAATCAGAATTCTAAAGACAATTTAAGAGTTCTGTTGTGTGATCAGGTGGTAACCAAGTTAGTCCAACAAATGCAAAGTTGTATATCCCACCGCTGATCCACCAATGTAGGAAGCTGGCTCTGTATATACTATACCAAAGTGAGGTATAGTGTGCACAGAGTCCAGTGGAACCCCAAAGGTAGGCAGAGGTAAAGTAGATAGCACCTCACTCTCTATTTGTGGTAGTGTGGTCGAGCAGTAAGGCTTTAACAGAGAACAGTGTTAGGCATTTGTTGTACACACTCAGTCAGCAAATGAATTCACACACTCAAAGACTGAACAGACCAATTGTTTTTGTATAAAAATATTCTTTTAGTTATTTTATTCCCTAGAACCAAGCAAGCATGGCACAGGTAAGTGATAGATACGTTGCAGTAAATATACAGTTGTAACACAGTTTGGATTGGAAATGTATATGCACTTTGTTTTGATTTACAGTACTGTTACTGAGAAATGCAATGCTTTGGAAATACAGTACATATGCTTTGAATTGGCTTTTTAGTAAAATAACCAGTACATTTCTTTCAGATTACTTTTCTTACACAGTGTAGTATACCTGGATACTACACCGGGACATTTCCTGTAAACAGGTAAGTAAAAGCGTTTTTGTTATTTAGTAGAGTTGTAAAAGGATTTCTTAGGTTTTCCAACTCCACACTTTTCATAGAAAAACAGTCAATGTTATCCCGTGGAGGAAAATAGTGTTATCGGTTCAACGATAAGTACTTTGTTGTGGGAGTTGGTATTCTGGGGTTAGACTCAGGGGTCCCCCAGGGTCAAGGATGCACTCTTGTTACACCCTCAGCGGCACTAGGGCGGCCGGGTGCAGAGTGCTGAGGCCCAATGTTATCCAATGGGGGATAGGGGGCCTCCGGTTGGTGGCTGCTGACAAGCAGGCTACTGGGTTGTGGGAGCAAAGCTCCTAGACTTCAGCTCAGGGCAAATGGGGGTTTAGGCCAGCACAAAAGTTGCACCCTCAGCGGTGCTGGGGCGGCTGGGTGCAGAGTGCTGTTTTGGCATCGGAAGCCCTGTAGCTTTCAATGGGGTGTCTCCGGTTTGCAAACACACTGCAGGCTCGGGGACGAAGGTCTTCTGGGTGCGACCACCACTTGGAGAGGTAAGTTGGGATCTTGGGGGTTGGTTAGGCACTGTCGGTTGGGCCACCCAAGGCCGTGGGGCGTCAGGTGCAGGGATGCCTTTTAGGGTTGGATCTTCTTACCAGCTCCTGGTCGCGGTTGGGGGGACCTTCCGGTTTGAGGCTGCCGGCGGCGGCTGGATGCTTGAGGCAGGTCAGGGGTCACCGGATCTCGGGTCAGGGTTGCCGGGGAGACCTCCTCTTGGTGTTGGGCCACTCGAACTCGGGCCGTGGGCGTCGGGTGCAGAGTGGTGCAGACCCGTGGATCCTTGCGGATCTGGAGTCTGTTGTTGAACAAATCCGGTGTTCACGGCAGACAGAGTCTTTGAGATTGAAGGCAGGCAGGTCCTCCGGGTTTCTCGAGGTTGCTGGCTGCAGGACACACCGGGATTTCGCTGGAGCAGGTTCGAGGTGGGGACAGGCCGGTAGGGCTGGGGCCAAGTCAGTGGGCGTCCTCCTCTTGTTAGCTTCCGCACGGCTGTTCGGTCCTTCTTTTCTTCTTGTAGTTTCTTGTCTGAGGCAAGAAACTAGCAAGGTTCAGGGGTGCCCCTAAATACTAGATTTAGGGGCGTTACAGGTAGGTAAAATGGTTGGGACCAATGGGTCCCTTCCCTGGGGTGGGTACACCCCTTATTATGCCACCCTCCAGTGGTAGGGGGGCATAAGCCTTTTTCTGGTTGGCTGGGTCCCCCCAGCTGCAAGATGGTGGGGACGGAGAGTTGTGCTTCACCTTGCCTCCCCCACCTGAGGGGTGGAGTTGGCGGAGGTGGGCACACCTCTCTTCCTCACTTGTTTTTCACACCGGTTCTCCTGTCCAAAGTGGGGGTCAGAACCAGTGGGGACCAGTTGCTGAAAGCAGCAAGTGGCCTGGGGAAGCTCACAAAGGCGGCAAGCCTTTGAAGCTTCCCCTTCGTGGACCCTGCCCATCCTGGGGGAGGAGGCTTGGCACCTCGTCCCTGGATGTGCATTGTTTCAGGCCCCCGAGAGCAGCAGGCTCTCGACCCAGTGGTCCAGAAACATGTCTGGTGGTGGCAGCTGAAAGCAGCCACTCAGCCTGGACACTAGTGGTAGGTCGTTTTTCAGGGGGCATCTCTAAGATGCCCTCTGTGTGCATTTTTCATTAAAATCCCACACTGGCATCAGTGTGGGTTTAATGTGCTTAGAAGTTTGATACCAAACTTCTCAGTTTTTAGGCTGAACCTAGAGTCAGCGCATGCGCTGCTCTGCGAGGCATGAAGTAATCCTTCTCGGGTGTTGGAACACACCCAGCCCTTTTTAATTGGTTGCTTGGGCTGACGTCGCACATTCAATTTCTCTCTTTGGTTAATACTGTACACTAGTCCCGCCTCCTGGCTGTTTTGACAACGCCCTGGCGGCTGGCCCTGCTACTTGGATCCTAACAGTAGTGGCCATTTGTTTTTGTTTCTGTGCACTACTTTTTCTTTAAGTCATCTCCTGGTAGCTCGCCAGTCTTTTTTTTTTTAAAGCACGGGTAGAGCGGCTCAAACCCTGATCACGCACCAGGTGCGGGCTTCGCTATAACTTAATTGAATTAAGCAATCATACTCCTTGAAGTCGATTGCAATTTTATGGCTGCTTGAGCAGTATCTGAGCTTGCTCACCCGCCCGCCCACACAGGGTGAGCGGGGCAGCAGCAGGAGCCGGGGATTGTGAGCCGCAGGAGCCGGGGATTGTGAGGAGGGAAGGGGCGAGCCTTTGTACTTCTAGTGCTAACACGTACCTGCCAGAGCCTGGAAAAGCGCGCGAGCAAGGGCTTGCAGTATAATGGATGGTGTCTGTCCCGATGTATAAATAATGTCAACATTTTCTATTAGGTCAATGGGTGTTTGCAAAGCGCAGCGTTTGCCATTTGGCTTCTTGGCGCTGTATGCAGTCGTTATTTAATATGTAATTTAACATTTTATCCTGGTTGGAGCCAAAGATTCACTTTGGCTCATGTCCGGCAGGAGTACTTTGTTTAGTTTGCATTTATTTTAACCATGTGATGTTATGCCGAAATAACTCATTGAAGGGCCGAGTGCTTTATAGTCTGATTTGATTGTAACAGCCATAGATTAAACATAACGTGCTGTACAAAAATATGAGTGTGTTGTGCGCGTGAGTGTATTTCGGACAGCACACCGCAGTTATTTTATGGTCTGGTACATATTAACACGTTTGTATGATTTTTACGACACCTTTTACAATTTGACGTCCAGGAAGATAAAAGGCTCGGAGCAACGTCAGGCATTTTTTTTCATCAAGTCCCGACAACCAAAGTGTGCAGGTTCCAAAGTCATCAACCCAGCTGCATTCTGGTAGTTTTTCCATTATACATCATGAGCTCAGTCTCTTCTTACACCGGCATCGAAGGATCCAACTTTTTAGCAGAACGCAAATCGGTGGCACAGGGCACTCAAGTTGTTCCATGTCTGTTAGATGTTCCCAAAGGGTGATTGTTGCTTTTACACCTCAAGTTGTTGTAGGCGTGCATTTATGATGAGTAAAGGACCTCTGCAAGGCTTTCAATGCAAGGTGATTTGGGCATGGTGCACCTACGTCACAATGGAGCAATAATATCACATCGCCAGTTTTACGTCACTTGCCGAGGATCACACAATCTGAGTAAGTGGGGATGACGGGATGAGAACGCTGGCCACCTGTTCACACAACTAGATCATATTTTGTCCATGTACATTGTCTAGAGAGGGTAATTGTGTTCACAAAATATTTAATCCTGGATGGTCCCATAATGTGGAGAGTCCACACGCATTACCAAGGCCCTTTGCAATCTGGTCACAGCGATGTTCTCAGCGGTCCAGTCCTGCATGGAAACTCTAGAGATTGATTCATTGGTGCTCTGGAACCAGGGCAAAGCTGTCCAACCCCTCGCCCACACAGTAATTTAGTGGGAAATTGTTGAGAATGCTGAAGTAGTTGTGGAGTAAACCGCATCCCTTTCCCCCTACTTGCGTAATATATATGTGTTTGTCACACTCAGTAAAGCTTCAAATGTTCACCGACTCATGCAGGAAAGCGCACGAGACACTTTTCAGTTCAAATAGAGATATAGTTATGCTGGACAGTCCATCCTTTTTAATCTACCCACATCCATCACAAAAAGGCGGAGCTCATTATTACATTGCTTCAACAATATTCCTGCAAAATGTGCTTGTATTATCAGTTCGAAATACTTCTTTCGTCCCATTTGATTTGGTTTCATACTAAGGTTCTTACAGTTCAAGTACTAGCAATGGCTTGATTTGGTTGCACCATGTCTGCCTCATTAGTAGTGTCATGTTACCCTCAGTTGCAGATTTTAAACAACCCAAGTTTGTCAGCATTGCTGAGATTCGGCAATATGTGCAGTGCGTGGACATGCTTCTAGGATGCTGCGTATTGTGTAGAGCTTTTCGCCCTCACTAAGTCACCTCAAAAGACTGGGAAGAGTGGAGGAAAGGTAAACAGGTGATGGCAAAGCCAATAAGTCTTAGCATACAAGATCTATTCGCTTTGTCAAAAAAAATTAACCATGTTGCATAACAGCTTGGTCACACTGCAACATGGCTGAAAGTAAGAAAAATAAAAGCGCTAAGACATGGCAAGTGTTTGCTTCATACTGCTTTTTTACATTTTATTTTACTTTCAGCTGTGTTGCACAGCTACCGCGCAACACGATTAAAAAAAACATTGACAAAGCCAATAGATATTTTATAGGCGAGACCTATTGGCATTGCCAATGCTTGTTAGTGTAGCCATTATGGTGCTGTGGAGTTTGTAATGACAAGCTCCCAGCACCATATACTCTTAATGGCAGCACTGCACTTACAATGTCTAAGAATCGACTTAGACACTGTAGGGGTACAGGGCTCATGCACCTGTACCCTCACCACTGGTATAAAGCACCCGGCTAGAGGGGTGACTGATCTATGCCAGGGCAGTGGGTTGTAGGCATGGCACACAGGGATGTGTGCCATGTCGACTCTTCACTTTGTTCTGCACCAAAACACGCAGCCTGCAAAGGCAGTGTGTGAATGTAATGGTACAGGGCCTCTAAGGGTGGCACAATCAGTGCTGCGGCCCTTAGAGGTCTTCCCTGGTCACAGTGCCCTGGGTACCTGTGGTACCATTTACCAGGGGCTGACCTGTGGCCAGAGATGCCAATTGGGTTTTGTTTTCAATGCAGTTTTAGGGAAAGAACATAGGCCCTGGCTACCTGATTGGCAGGAGCCCAGGGCACACTCAGTCAAAGCACATCAGCAGTTCAGCAAAAAGTGGGGGCTACCATGCAGAAAGAGGGCACTTTCTCACATTCATTCCTAGAGGTGTGTGAGTTTTACTCAAAATTCATTAGGGATTTTTCAGAAAAAACAGAGAATTTAAGATTGTTACTCAAGAAGAATAGGGTTTTTTAATTGAATGAGTCTTGCAAAGCAGAGTTTGAGTCATTAAAACAAGAAATCCGTTCAGCAAGGGTTTTTGCACCTTTTCATCCAAATTGTAAATGTTTGATCACTGTGGATGCCAGTAAAAGTGGGTTAGGTGCAACTCTGTCACAGGTGCAGTTAAAAGGCGAAAGGACTATTGGTTTTGCTGCAAGAGTGTTGTGAGATAATGAAAAGATGTTTTCTGTCATGAGGAGGAGTTACTGGCATGTTGTTGAGCAGTTGAACATTTCAAGAGTTTTGAGGGGGGACGAAAATTCACCTTGATGACAAATCACAAACCATTAGTGAACATTCTCAGTGGCAGTGTTATCAAGGATCAAACTCCAAGAATAGCCAGGTTAAATTCTAAATTGCTTCAATACCATTTTGACATACAACATATACCAGGTGGAAGAAATGTGAGGGCAGACTATCTGTCTAGAGCACTACAGGTGTGTGATGTGTCACCTTTATTACAGAATGATGAGAACGATTAAGGAATGTCTCACTGCTGCTATTGATGTATGTTGTGAAGGTGGATTTAAGGAAATGGAATGGTTTGAGTGCTTGAAGGAGGGTGAGGATCTCGGGTTGGTGCAGAAATATGTGACAGAGGGTTGGCCTAAGTAGAGGTCTTTACATCCCAGTTTACAGCCATATTTTAAAGTGGCAGATGAACTGACGTTGGAGAAAGGGAACATGGTCATGAGAGGGGACAAATTTGTACCACCTAGGCGTTTACGCAGCAGAATCATTTGTGCTGGCCATTATGGTAATTTGGGACAAACAGTGACTAAAAGAAAGATAAGATAATTTTACTGGTGGCCCAGTATGGCTACCGAGGTTGCACAGGCAGTCAGTGAGTGTGTAACATGTGTTACTAGTGACAAGGCTTTAAACACATGTACTCCACAATTGTATTCGGTTGAGCTTCCAGAAGGCCCAGGGTCAAAGCTGGCAATAGATTTAATTGGGCCATTTGGAGTTCTTGCTCAAAATTTAAAGTATGCTGTAGTGGTTGTCGACTATTACAGCAAATGGTGGGAGGTTGAATGTGTGCCAGATCCCAACACCAAAGCAGTGACATTAGTTTTACACAAAATCTTTATTAGAGAAGGTTTCCAAAGGAATTTGTGTCTGACAATGAAGTGCAATTTACATCCAGTGAAAAAGGAGAGTTTTTGATGGCATGTTGTGTGTCTCACAAACATGTGACATTATATCACCCTCAGGCTAATGGTTTGGTAGAGAAAATTAACTGAACGTTAGTGGAGTGTGTGCAGTGGGCTGTTAGAAGCAGGATCAATGTATGCAAGGCTGTGGACAGGGCCGGACTGGCCATAGCGGGCACCGGGCGTTTCCCTGGTAGGCCGCTAGGGTGGGGGCCGGTTTTGGGCCCCTGGGGGGGCGTTTTTGTTACCGGGGGTCGGCAATATCGGCCCCCTGTAACAAAATCGGCCGAAACCGGCCCTCGCAAACTGCTCGGCTGCACTCCCCCTCACCCCAGGGGGGGTGGCTGAGCAGTTTGCCAGGGCCGGTTGCGGTTCCCAGTCCGGCCCTGGATAGCATTTTGATTTCTCACTGTACCACTCCCAATGGGGTAACGAACAGGACACCTTTTGAAATCATGAGGGGACGCTTACCTTCTCTTAATATGGTTCCATCATGGTTGAAAGGGTAGAGGGTTAGGTCGGAGCATGAATGTCTCACAGATTTTGAAATTTGTTCAAAGGTGGAAATATCACAAATGAAAATGAAAGAGTATTTTGACAAAAAAAAAAAATTGCCAGTGAGACAAAAACAAGGGGCAGAAGAATACAAGTCGGGGACTGGATTTGTAACAAGGAGCCGATTCATGTATACAAAGGGGAATCTAAGTTTAGAGATCCCGCTAAGGTCAAGGTAGTCACAGGAAATGCTGTCAGAGTGAATGGGCATGAATGGTGGAATATAAGCAGAGTGGTGAAAGTTGCGCGTGAGTATTCTTGTCCAGACAGTACTATCAACCATTTCCAGAGGGAGCGAGAAAGTGCAATGTCATCTAAACATAGGACAGCTAAGGAAGGCGAAGAGTGTGAGAAGTTGGCCTGGCATATGCTGTCCACTAGTTATAGTGGGCACCTTGCACCAGTCCAAATCGACTCTTATGGTAGGTAGGTTAAAGACAACCTTATTGAAAGCTATCCTAGTGGTAGCTATGGAGAGCAGCCTTCAGGCTAAGTCTTGAAGGAATGTAAAGCAGCTTGTTTTACCAGTCTATAATCTCTTGAGTGACCAAATGAAAGAGCACCACACCAGGTATATATTCAAAATATATGTATTTATTACTAAACACACCCCTCTAGTCTCTTTATGAGGCTAGAGTTCGAAGTACATAGGTTATAAGATCTTAAATCACAGTAATAGCACAAATACACGTTTGGGCCCTAGGGGCGTACCAAACCATATACCAATAAAGTGGTATGCGAACCACGACTGAACTAGACACTAGGCCTAGAGCCTCTAGAAGTGCTTGGACCACAAGGAACCACCCAAGGTAGTGACACAGGGGACCCACGGGAGACGCGTGCAGTGTAAATACACAACCGCGATACGCCGTTAACTTCTATGGAGAAAGTCGGGATCGGGAAAATAGAGGAAAGGGACACTTAGAAGAGGACTAGGACAAAACCCTTTGAGATCTAGGACTTTGAAGAGTCTCTACCCACGGGAGCACCGGAGTACTCGTGTTACCTCACCCAGGGAAGCCGGGTGCATAGGTGCCTTTCGGGGTCGGGTTTCGTCGTCGGTTCTTATGGCGATCTGCTGCAAAGTGCTGCTGGCGACCAGGAGAAAAGTGTCCGGGTGGATCCAAGAGTGGATCGGAGTTCTGAAGAACCTGAAAGCAGAGGGGACAGAGTCTGGGTCACTAGCCAGTGACCAGGGAGGCGATGGACAGATGCCCACCGATGTCGAGTGCTTCAGATTCGATGACGGTCGTCTTGACTCTTCAGCCACGAGGTCCAGGAGGCGTTGTCGGCGACCAGGAGCAGGATTCGGGCTGTTGCTCGATGTCTGTCGAGTGCAGAGGTGTCGGCGACCAGATTGGACCCAACAAGCCTTGGCAACGGCAAGTCTCGAGTAAGATGTAGATCGTCGATGATGCAGACCAGCAAGGTCTGGGGAACTCACCCAGCAAGGGTAAGTGAGGGCAGGCCTGGAGCAACCAGACTGCCAAGTAAAGAAAAGATTGGCCTTCGGTAAGGGCTACTAGCCAACGGGCTAGCGACCGCGAAGGAGCCTCGTGACGCCGCACGTGGAGCTGGCTTACAGGACACTCGTGGAGTGGGGGCCAGTGATCTTCGGTGCAGGTGGTGCTGGAGGCTAGGGCTACTCGGAGCCCAAAGCACGACTTCTTGGGAGACCCAGAAGATGGTGCACTTGCAAGTGTGCTCGGTGTCCAGGGGTCACGGTCTCAAGTCACCCACGATAGCCACGGGCCTCAGCTTTGCTGGGGACTCAGGGTAGCCTCGGGGAAGTCTGAGAATCCACCTCTGGTGATGCGATGACTTCGGCGTCCGACGGGAGCTTCAGTAATGCGAACCGGACAGATGCTTCTTTGGTGCCTGCCAAGCAGGGGAGTCACTCCTTGACCCCAAGGGAGATTCTTCAGTCCTCTAATCGTGAGTAGAGCGTCGAAGGTCCAGGATTCTGTTTCAGAGTTTCGTCCAGGTATAATCTAAAGTCCTAAGGACTGGGTTCCTACCTTTATTCCAAAAATAGGGGATGGACTACTCTGTGGCCCCACCTATGGGTGGGTCAGGGCAGAGGGGTGGCTACACCCCTTTCCCTTTGTCCAGTTCGCGCCAAAGCAGGGGCTGCAAGCCCCTGATCCGGTTTGAACTGGGGTATGCACAGGGACACCAAATGTGCCCCCAGTGCAGGACTTCAAAGCACCCGAAAGTGCTCCCGCCCAGCCCCAATACACATTGTCCTGTCTGGGGAGGTGGTCACACCTCCCTGGGACAGGAAACCTATTGTCCAGGCCTCCCCTGCCGGAGTTTCGTCCAGCAGCAGGAGGCCAGACTCGTGTCTGTGGCAGCAGCATCCATTTTGTGATGCCAGGGCTCTGGAAAGAAGTTACCGGACTCGTCAGAGTTAACATGCCTTTCCCTCTAGAAGGGTGGAATGCTACCCCCGCCGCCAGGATTGGCGGGGGGTAGTATTCCAAGATGTTTGACACCAAACACGACATGTTTTGGTGCAGCCATTCCATAGTTAGCATTTTACCGCGAGGATATAATGCGTTTAAGAGTATATGGTCAGGCTGCACTACAAACAGCATCAGAGATGGTCTCCGAACGCTGCAGAGGGGCCCTGCTCGTGCAGGGGCACCCTCTCACATAAGAACCATGCACTCTGCCTTTAGGATTGATAAGGCCTGCCTTAGGAGTGACTTATAGGTTTATATGTGTGTATGCTTTTAGTGATATAGGTAACCTATACCACAGCAAGGGGTGCATGCACCACCTTACCCAGGCTGCAGTAGCAGACCTGTGGTGTCAGTTTGGATGGCCTACCAGGGGTGGCATAATACATGCTGCAGCCCCTGGCAGGCCTCTGAGGTACCTATGCCCTTGGTACATAGTATACCATATACTAGGGACTTACAAGGGCACTCCAGATCCCAATCAGTGATGTGCCTAAGGCACATGGAGACCCTTTTAAAGAGGAAACAGCTAGGCTGGGGTTCTGAATAGCAGGGCCCCAGCCAGACTAATGTCGAAAACCAGTGAAGTATCAGCAAAAAGTGGGGGTACCCCTGTGAAGCAGATCCTACTCTCCTACACAACCCCCCCCAAACGTAGGGACATTAAACTAACCTTGCCCAGTTAAGTCTTCATGTTCTAAGTGGAAATACCTAGAGAGTCCATCTGCATTCGCATGGTTACTCCCAGGCCTATGTTCCACTGTAAAGTCCATCCCCTGTAGGGAAATGGACCACCTAAGCAGTTTGGGGTTTTCACCCTTCATTTGTTTTAGCCATAAGAGGGGCTTATGGTCTGTCTGAACCAGGAAGTGTGTACCAAACAAGTATGGCCTCAACTTCTTCAGAGCCCAGACCACAGCAAAGGCCTCCCTCTCTATGGCTGACCAACGTTTCTCTCTAGGGGTCAGCCTTCTGCTAATAAAAGCTACTGGCTGATCCTGACCTTCTTCATTCAATTGTGACAGTACAGCCCCTACCCCCAATTCAGATGCATCTGTTTGAACAATGAACTTCTTGGAGTAATCAGGACTCTGCAGAATTGGAGCAGTGCACATGGCCTGCTTGAGGTCATCAAATGCCTTTTGACAGCTAACTGTCCACTGAACCTTTTTGGGCATTTTTTTAGAAGTTAAGTCATTCAAGGGTGTCACTATTGATCCATACCCCTTGACAAATCTCCTATAGTACCCAGTCAGGCCTAAGAAGGCTCTCACCTGAGTCTGGGTAGTTGGAGCAGTCCAGTCCATGATGGTCTGGATCTTGCTCTGCAAAGGTTGAACCTGGCCTCCACCCACAAGGTGGCCCAGGTACACAACCTGACTCTGCCCTATCTGGCACTTAGTGGCCTTGATAGTCAGGCCTGCCTTTTGCAGGGCCTGTAAAACATTCCTGAGGTGGACCAGGTGATCCTCCCAGGTGGAGCTAAAGACAGCAATATCATCTAGATAAGCTGCACTATAGGCCTCCAGTCCTGTGAGAACTGTGTTCACCAGCCTCTGGAAAGTGGCAGGTGCATTTTTCAGACCAAAGGGCATCACCACAAATTGATAATGCCCACTAGGGGTTGAAAATGCTGTTTTGGGCTTTGCAGCATCAGCTAGTCTGATCTGCCAGTAGCCAGCTGTTAGGTCAAATGTGCTGAGATATTTGGCAGAGGCCAAAGTATCTATGAGCTCATCTGCCCTGGGTATTGGATGGGCATCAGTCCTAGTGACTGCATTGAGGCCCCTGTAGTCTACACAAAACCTCATCTCTCTTTTCCCACCACTGGTGTGAGGTTTAGGTACTAGGACTACTGGACTAGCCCAAGGGCTATCTGAGGGCTCAATCACTCCCAATTCCAACATCTTCTGGACTTCAGTCCTGATACAGTCCCTGACATGGTCAGGTTGCCTATAAATCTTGTTTTTAATAGGCAGACTGTCCCCAGTGTCCACTTCATGAGTGCACCAGGTGGTCTGACTGGGTGTCAGAGAAAACATATGTCTAAACTGATTGAGGACTTGCCTGCAATCAGTTTGTTGCTGGGTAGTGAGGCTGCCTGCCAAGGCTACACCATCAACTGACCCATCGTCAGGGTTCTGTGAGAGCAGGTCAGGGAGTGGGTCACTCTCTTCCTCCTGCCCTTCATCAGTAGCCATGAGCAAGCCCATGTCTGCCCTGTCCACATATGGCTTAAGTCTGTTGACATGGAGAACCCTGTGGGGACTCCTGGGTGTTCCCAGGTCTACTAAGTAAGTGACCTCACCCTTCTGCTCAACAATAGTGTGGGGTCCACTCCATTTGTCTTGGAGAGCTGCTGGGGCCACTGGCTCCAACACCCACACCTTCTGTCCTGGCTGGTAAACAGTTAGGACAGCCTTTTGGTCATGCCAGGCCTTTTGAAGTTCCTGGCTAGCCTCAAGGTTTTTGGTTGCCTTTTTCATGTACTCAGCCATCCTGGAGCGGAGACCAAGTACATAGTCCACTATATCTTGCTTTGGGGGCTTGAGAGGTAACTCCCATCCTTCCTTCACCAAGCACAGTGGACCCCTCACAGGGTGGCCAAACAGAAGTTCAAAAGGGCTGTAACCAACCCCCTTCTGAGGCACCTCCCTATATGCGAATAAAAGGCAGGGCAAGAGTATGTCCCATCTACGCCTAAGCTTTTCTGGGAGCCCTTTAATCATGCCCTTCAAGGTTTTGTTGAATCTCTCAACTAAACCATTGCATTGTGGGTGATAGGGTGTGGTGAACTTATAAGTAACTCCACACTCCTTCCACATTGCCTTTAAGTACCCAGACATGAAGTTTGCACCCCTGTCTGATACCACCTCCTTAGGAAAGCCCACTCTTGAGAAAATTCCCAGGAGGGCCCTTGCCACCACAGGTGCTGTAGTGGTCCTAAGGGGTATAGCCTCTGGATACCTGGTGGCATGATCCACTACCACCAGTATAAATCTGTGCCCAGATGCTGTTTGGGGATCCATGGGACCAACAATGTCAATCCCTACCCTCTCAAAGGGCACCCCCACCACAGGTAGTGGTATCAGGGGGCCTTTGTAGTGCCACCTGCTTTGCCACTGGCTTGGCAGGTTACACAGGAGCGACAAAACTCCTTACTGTCTTCAGACATGTGGGGCCAGTGAAAGTGAGGGACAATTCTGTCCCAAGTCTTGTTCTGGCCCAGGTGTCCTGCTAAGGGAATATCATGGGCTAGGGTCAATAGGAAGCCCCTGAACTTCAAAGGTATTACCAACCTCCTGGTAGCACCAGGCTTGGGGTCTCTACTCTCTGAGTACAGGAGTCCATCATCCCAATACACTGTATGGGGACCACTAGCTTTCCCAGCAGCCTCAGCAGCAGCTTGCTGTCTGAGGGGTTCAAGGGAGGGGCAGCTCTGCTGCTCCTGGCTCAGATCTGCCCTAGAAGGTCCCCCTGTCCCCAAGAACTCAACCTGGTCAGGCTCAAGTTCCTCTGGGACAGTTCCTTCTTCAGGGCTGAGATCATCCCCCTCAAGGGACTGATCTTCCTCCTGAGCCAAGGGGGAAGGCACTGCCTTAACCCTACTACTCCTCCTCTTGGAAGGCACTTGGTCCATTCTTCCAGAATCCAAGGCCTGTTCAGTTTTAGACAGTTTAGCTTGTGACCTGGTCACAGCAAACACATCTGCAGGGATCCCCAGCATTTCTGCATGGGTCCTGAGCTCCACTTCTGCCCAAGCAGAAGTCTCTAAGTCATTGCCAAGCAAGCATTCGACTGGTAGGTTTGCACTTACCACAACCTTCTTAAGGCCAGTTACCCCTCCCCAGGAGAAGTTAACAACTGCCAGAGTATGGTCTGTTCTGACATTGCTAGCATTGGTCACTTGGTACATTTCACCAAGTATAACTTGCCCAGGTAGCACAAGGTCTTGTGTCACCATTGTGACACTTGCCCCTGTGTCCCTAAATGCCAAAGCCTCTCGTCCATTGATTAAAGGCTGTTGTCTGTACTTGCCCAGATTACTGGGACTCACAGTGGAGGTCACATCCATGCCTCCATCACAGACTAACACAGCCTGAGTCAGTTCCCTGACTAAGTCAGAGCCCAACTCAGTTCCCAGGGTGAACCCTACTAAACCCTTTGCTGGAGCACTTCCACCAACTGTACTAGGGGGAACAGGTGCCTTAGGGGCATTGGTGGATGCTGGACTGGAGTCTTTGGACTTGGTGCAATCACTGGTCCAGTGGGTCTTTTGCTTACAGACCTTGCACCATGGTTTTCTTTGGCCTTTACCCTTGGTAGACTGGGAATCCCCACCAGAAGAAGATTTTTGGGGGCCTGATGAAGACTTTTGATCTTTACCCTTCTCCCCACCCTTGTCAGAGTTCTTAGCATCTTGCTTCTTGGTTTCCCCACCTTGGTTCTGTACCTTCTGCTTCACCCTGGTTCTGACCCATTTGTCTGCCTTCTTTCCCAATTCTTGGGGAGAGGTCAGATCAGAGTCAACCAGGTACTGATGCAACAGCTGGTTTTGACAGTTATTAAGAATCTGCTCCCTCATTATCAGATTATACAATCCTGAGAAGTCACACACCTTACTGCCCATCAACCAGCCTTCCAGAGCCTTGGCAGAACAATCCACATAGTCTACCCAGTCTTGAGTCTGTGCTTTTTGGGTGTCTCTGAACTTCAACCTGTACTGTTCAGTGGTTAGGCCAAACCCATCAATAAGAGCACTCTTCAAGACCTTGTAATTGTCAGCATCCTCCTCTCTAACAGTGAGGAGCTTGTCTCTACCTTTGTCAGCAAAGGAGAGCCACAAGATTGCTGCCCACTGCTCCTGAGGGACCTTCTGTACTTTACAGGCCCTCTCTAAAGCAGTTATCCATTTGTGGATATCATCCCCACTCTGGTAGGGAGGGACAATCTTGCTCAGGTTCCTATGGTCATAGGACCTTTCCCTATCTCTAGGGACATGGCTGCCACCATGGGACTCTAGTCCCAACTTTCTTCTCTCCCTAAGGAGATCTAGGGATTCTCTATCTAAAGCCAATTGCTTCTTCCTGATCTCCAGTTGAGTTTCCTCATACTGGACCAGTCTCTTTCTTCTCTCATGAGAGGATTCCCTCCTGTGAGAAGAAACAGAGCTCCCTATTGAGGTGCCAGAGTGGTTAGACTCCTGAGAAGGAGACCTAGACTTTCTGAGCACACTCATAATCCTTCCTGGGGGGACAAAGGTGTGGTTCTCCAGATCCTCATCTTCATCTTCCCCAGAAGGGATTGGGTTTTCCAGGTCAGGGTCATTGTCACCCTCCTGGTCAGTTTCAGAGGGGGGCTGGGGGTAGTAGTACCCCTGGCCTCTTCCTCATCTGCTGGCCCACCCTCTGCTCCTACCCCTTCAGTCCCTGAGGACTTACTAAGATCATAAGCCACCAACATCTCCTGGAGGTGTTGGGTGGTGGGACTTTGGCCTGTCCTTAATTTCCTCACGTTACACAAAGCTCTCAGTTCCAAGAATGGGAGTGTGTCATACTTGGAGGGGGAAGCTCAATGGCTTCCTGCAGGGCATCTCTAGATCCTGCTTTTAAAGACATTACTAGTGTGGTGTGGTGTATGCACTACCTACTCTAGTGTGGCCTACTAAACTCTCTTGAGTTGTAGAAAGGGTTGTGCTATCCCTTAACACACAACTCTAAGTTCAGTAGAACTTACTGATATTCTAAGCTTAAATTATATGTACCTTAGGTACCTTTAGTGGTTTTCAGTTGATCAATTCAATTGAGATTATCTGGTAAAACAATAGCAAGCTGGAATCCCACACGCTGCACACCAATGTGAGAAGTTGGCCTGGCATATGCTGTCCACTAATTATAGTGGGCACCTTGCACCAGTCCAAATCGACTCTTATGGTAGGTAGGTTAAAGACAACCTTATTGAAAGCTATCCTAGTGGTAGCTATGGAGAGCAGCCTTCAGGCTAAGTCTTGAAGGAATGTAAAGCAGCTTGTTTTACCAGTCTATAATCTCTTGAGTGACCAAATGAAAGAGCACCACACCAGGTATATATTCAAAATATATGTATTTATTACTAAACACACCCCTCTAGTCTCTTTATGAGGCTAGAGTTCGAAGTACATAGGTTATAAGATCTTAAATCACAGTAATAGCACAAATACACGTTTGGGCCCTAGGGGCGTACCAAACCATATACCAATAAAGTGGTATGCGAACCACGACTGAACTAGACACTAGGCCTAGAGCCTCTAGAAGTGCTTGGACCACAAGGAACCACCCAAGGTAGTGACACAGGGGACCCACGGGAGACGCGTGCAGTGTAAATACACAACCGCGATACGCCGTTAACTTCTATGGAGAAAGTCGGGATCGGGAAAATAGAGGAAAGGGACACTTAGAAGAGGACTAGGACAAAACCCTTTGAGATCTAGGACTTTGAAGAGTCTCTACCCACGGGAGCACCGGAGTACTCGTGTTACCTCACCCAGGGAAGCCGGGTGCATAGGTGCCTTTCGGGGTCGGGTTTCGTCGTCGGTTCTTATGGCGATCTGCTGCAAAGTGCTGCTGGCGACCAGGAGAAAAGTGTCCGGGTGGATCCAAGAGTGGATCGGAGTTCTGAAGAACCTGAAAGCAGAGGGGACAGAGTCTGGGTCACTAGCCAGTGACCAGGGAGGCGATGGACAGATGCCCACCGATGTCGAGTGCTTCAGATTCGATGACGGTCGTCTTGACTCTTCAGCCACGAGGTCCAGGAGGCGTTGTCGGCGACCAGGAGCAGGATTCGGGCTGTTGCTCGATGTCTGTCGAGTGCAGAGGTGTCGGCGACCAGATTGGACCCAACAAGCCTTGGCAACGGCAAGTCTCGAGTAAGATGTAGATCGTCGATGATGCAGACCAGCAAGGTCTGGGGAACTCACCCAGCAAGGGTAAGTGAGGGCAGGCCTGGAGCAACCAGACTGCCAAGTAAAGAAAAGATTGGCCTTCGGTAAGGGCTACTAGCCAACGGGCTAGCGACCGCGAAGGAGCCTCGTGACGCCGCACGTGGAGCTGGCTTACAGGACACTCGTGGAGTGGGGGCCAGTGATCTTCGGTGCAGGTGGTGCTGGAGGCTAGGGCTACTCGGAGCCCAAAGCACGACTTCTTGGGAGACCCAGAAGATGGTGCACTTGCAAGTGTGCTCGGTGTCCAGGGGTCACGGTCTCAAGTCACCCACGATAGCCACGGGCCTCAGCTTTGCTGGGGACTCAGGGTAGCCTCGGGGAAGTCTGAGAATCCACCTCTGGTGATGCGATGACTTCGGCGTCCGACGGGAGCTTCAGTAATGCGAACCGGACAGATGCTTCTTTGGTGCCTGCCAAGCAGGGGAGTCACTCCTTGACCCCAAGGGAGATTCTTCAGTCCTCTAATCGTGAGTAGAGCGTCGAAGGTCCAGGATTCTGTTTCAGAGTTTCGTCCAGGTATAATCTAAAGTCCTAAGGACTGGGTTCCTACCTTTATTCCAAAAATAGGGGATGGACTACTCTGTGGCCCCACCTATGGGTGGGTCAGGGCAGAGGGGTGGCTACACCCCTTTCCCTTTGTCCAGTTCGCGCCAAAGCAGGGGCTGCAAGCCCCTGATCCGGTTTGAACTGGGGTATGCACAGGGACACCAAATGTGCCCCCAGTGCAGGACTTCAAAGCACCCGAAAGTGCTCCCGCCCAGCCCCAATACACATTGTCCTGTCTGGGGAGGTGGTCACACCTCCCTGGGACAGGAAACCTATTGTCCAGGCCTCCCCTGCCGGAGTTTCGTCCAGCAGCAGGAGGCCAGACTCGTGTCTGTGGCAGCAGCATCCATTTTGTGATGCCAGGGCTCTGGAAAGAAGTTACCGGACTCGTCAGAGTTAACATGCCTTTCCCTCTAGAAGGGTGGAATGCTACCCCCGCCGCCAGGATTGGCGGGGGGTAGTATTCCAAGATGTTTGACACCAAACACGACATGTTTTGGTGCAGCCATTCCATAGTTAGCATTTTACCGCGAGGATATAATGCGTTTAAGAGTATATGGTCAGGCTGCACTACAAACAGCATCAGAGATGGTCTCCGAACGCTGCAGAGGGGCCCTGCTCGTGCAGGGGCACCCTCTCACATAAGAACCATGCACTCTGCCTTTAGGATTGATAAGGCCTGCCTTAGGAGTGACTTATAGGTTTATATGTGTGTATGCTTTTAGTGATATAGGTAACCTATACCACAGCAAGGGGTGCATGCACCACCTTACCCAGGCTGCAGTAGCAGACCTGTGGTGTCAGTTTGGATGGCCTACCAGGGGTGGCATAATACATGCTGCAGCCCCTGGCAGGCCTCTGAGGTACCTATGCCCTTGGTACATAGTATACCATATACTAGGGACTTACAAGGGCACTCCAGATCCCAATCAGTGATGTGCCTAAGGCACATGGAGACCCTTTTAAAGAGGAAACAGCTAGGCTGGGGTTCTGAATAGCAGGGCCCCAGCCAGACTAATGTCGAAAACCAGTGAAGTATCAGCAAAAAGTGGGGGTACCCCTGTGAAGCAGATCCTACTCTCCTACACAACCCCCCCCAAACGTAGGGACATTAAACTAACCTTGCCCAGTTAAGTCTTCATGTTCTAAGTGGAAATACCTAGAGAGTCCATCTGCATTCGCATGGTTACTCCCAGGCCTATGTTCCACTGTAAAGTCCATCCCCTGTAGGGAAATGGACCACCTAAGCAGTTTGGGGTTTTCACCCTTCATTTGTTTTAGCCATAAGAGGGGCTTATGGTCTGTCTGAACCAGGAAGTGTGTACCAAACAAGTATGGCCTCAACTTCTTCAGAGCCCAGACCACAGCAAAGGCCTCCCTCTCTATGGCTGACCAACGTTTCTCTCTAGGGGTCAGCCTTCTGCTAATAAAAGCTACTGGCTGATCCTGACCTTCTTCATTCAATTGTGACAGTACAGCCCCTACCCCCAATTCAGATGCATCTGTTTGAACAATGAACTTCTTGGAGTAATCAGGACTCTGCAGAATTGGAGCAGTGCACATGGCCTGCTTGAGGTCATCAAATGCCTTTTGACAGCTAACTGTCCACTGAACCTTTTTGGGCATTTTTTTAGAAGTTAAGTCATTCAAGGGTGTCACTATTGATCCATACCCCTTGACAAATCTCCTATAGTACCCAGTCAGGCCTAAGAAGGCTCTCACCTGAGTCTGGGTAGTTGGAGCAGTCCAGTCCATGATGGTCTGGATCTTGCTCTGCAAAGGTTGAACCTGGCCTCCACCCACAAGGTGGCCCAGGTACACAACCTGACTCTGCCCTATCTGGCACTTAGTGGCCTTGATAGTCAGGCCTGCCTTTTGCAGGGCCTGTAAAACATTCCTGAGGTGGACCAGGTGATCCTCCCAGGTGGAGCTAAAGACAGCAATATCATCTAGATAAGCTGCACTATAGGCCTCCAGTCCTGTGAGAACTGTGTTCACCAACCTCTGGAAAGTGGCAGGTGCATTTTTCAGACCAAAGGGCATCACCACAAATTGATAATGCCCACTAGGGGTTGAAAATGCTGTTTTGGGCTTTGCAGCATCAGCTAGTCTGATCTGCCAGTAGCCAGCTGTTAGGTCAAATGTGCTGAGATATTTGGCAGAGGCCAAAGTATCTATGAGCTCATCTGCCCTGGGTATTGGATGGGCATCAGTCCTAGTGACTGCATTGAGGCCCCTGTAGTCTACACAAAACCTCATCTCTCTTTTCCCACCACTGGTGTGAGGTTTAGGTACTAGGACTACTGGACTAGCCCAAGGGCTATCTGAGGGCTCAATCACTCCCAATTCCAACATCTTCTGGACTTCAGTCCTGATACAGTCCCTGACATGGTCAGGTTGCCTATAAATCTTGTTTTTAATAGGCAGACTGTCCCCAGTGTCCACTTCATGAGTGCACCAGGTGGTCTGACTGGGTGTCAGAGAAAACATATGTCTAAACTGATTGAGGACTTGCCTGCAATCAGTTTGTTGCTGGGTAGTGAGGCTGCCTGCCAAGGCTACACCATCAACTGACCCATCGTCAGGGTTCTGTGAGAGCAGGTCAGGGAGTGGGTCACTCTCTTCCTCCTGCCCTTCATCAGTAGCCATGAGCAAGCCCATGTCTGCCCTGTCCACATATGGCTTAAGTCTGTTGACATGGAGAACCCTGTGGGGACTCCTGGGTGTTCCCAGGTCTACTAAGTAAGTGACCTCACCCTTCTGCTCAACAATAGTGTGGGGTCCACTCCATTTGTCTTGGAGAGCTGCTGGGGCCACTGGCTCCAACACCCACACCTTCTGTCCTGGCTGGTAAACAGTTAGGACAGCCTTTTGGTCATGCCAGGCCTTTTGAAGTTCCTGGCTAGCCTCAAGGTTTTTGGTTGCCTTTTTCATGTACTCAGCCATCCTGGAGCGGAGACCAAGTACATAGTCCACTATATCTTGCTTTGGGGGCTTGAGAGGTAACTCCCATCCTTCCTTCACCAAGCACAGTGGACCCCTCACAGGGTGGCCAAACAGAAGTTCAAAAGGGCTGTAACCAACCCCCTTCTGAGGCACCTCCCTATATGCGAATAAAAGGCAGGGCAAGAGTATGTCCCATCTACGCCTAAGCTTTTCTGGGAGCCCTTTAATCATGCCCTTCAAGGTTTTGTTGAATCTCTCAACTAAACCATTGCATTGTGGGTGATAGGGTGTGGTGAACTTATAAGTAACTCCACACTCCTTCCACATTGCCTTTAAGTACCCAGACATGAAGTTTGCACCCCTGTCTGATACCACCTCCTTAGGAAAGCCCACTCTTGAGAAAATTCCCAGGAGGGCCCTTGCCACCACAGGTGCTGTAGTGGTCCTAAGGGGTATAGCCTCTGGATACCTGGTGGCATGATCCACTACCACCAGTATAAATCTGTGCCCAGATGCTGTTTGGGGATCCATGGGACCAACAATGTCAATCCCTACCCTCTCAAAGGGCACCCCCACCACAGGTAGTGGTATCAGGGGGGCCTTTGTAGTGCCACCTGCTTTGCCACTGGCTTGGCAGGTTACACAGGAGCGACAAAACTCCTTACTGTCTTCAGACATGTGGGGCCAGTGAAAGTGAGGGACAATTCTGTCCCAAGTCTTGTTCTGGCCCAGGTGTCCTGCTAAGGGAATATCATGGGCTAGGGTCAATAGGAAGCCCCTGAACTTCAAAGGTATTACCAACCTCCTGGTAGCACCAGGCTTGGGGTCTCTACTCTCTGAGTACAGGAGTCCATCATCCCAATACACTGTATGGGGACCACTAGCTTTCCCAGCAGCCTCAGCAGCAGCTTGCTGTCTGAGGGGTTCAAGGGAGGGGCAGCTCTGCTGCTCCTGGCTCAGATCTGCCCTAGAAGGTCCCCCTGTCCCCAAGAACTCAACCTGGTCAGGCTCAAGTTCCTCTGGGACAGTTCCTTCTTCAGGGCTGAGATCATCCCCCTCAAGGGACTGATCTTCCTCCTGAGCCAAGGGGGAAGGCACTGCCTTAACCCTACTACTCCTCCTCTTGGAAGGCACTTGGTCCATTCTTCCAGAATCCAAGGCCTGTTCAGTTTTAGACAGTTTAGCTTGTGACCTGGTCACAGCAAACACATCTGCAGGGATCCCCAGCATTTCTGCATGGGTCCTGAGCTCCACTTCTGCCCAAGCAGAAGTCTCTAAGTCATTGCCAAGCAAGCATTCGACTGGTAGGTTTGCACTTACCACAACCTTCTTAAGGCCAGTTACCCCTCCCCAGGAGAAGTTAACAACTGCCAGAGTATGGTCTGTTCTGACATTGCTAGCATTGGTCACTTGGTACATTTCACCAAGTATAACTTGCCCAGGTAGCACAAGGTCTTGTGTCACCATTGTGACACTTGCCCCTGTGTCCCTAAATGCCAAAGCCTCTCGTCCATTGATTAAAGGCTGTTGTCTGTACTTGCCCAGATTACTGGGACTCACAGTGGAGGTCACATCCATGCCTCCATCACAGACTAACACAGCCTGAGTCAGTTCCCTGACTAAGTCAGAGCCCAACTCAGTTCCCAGGGTGAACCCTACTAAACCCTTTGCTGGAGCACTTCCACCAACTGTACTAGGGGGAACAGGTGCCTTAGGGGCATTGGTGGATGCTGGACTGGAGTCTTTGGACTTGGTGCAATCACTGGTCCAGTGGGTCTTTTGCTTACAGACCTTGCACCATGGTTTTCTTTGGCCTTTACCCTTGGTAGACTGGGAATCCCCACCAGAAGAAGATTTTTGGGGGCCTGATGAAGACTTTTGATCTTTACCCTTCTCCCCACCCTTGTCAGAGTTCTTAGCATCTTGCTTCTTGGTTTCCCCACCTTGGTTCTGTACCTTCTGCTTCACCCTGGTTCTGACCCATTTGTCTGCCTTCTTTCCCAATTCTTGGGGAGAGGTCAGATCAGAGTCAACCAGGTACTGATGCAACAGCTGGTTTTGACAGTTATTAAGAATCTGCTCCCTCATTATCAGATTATACAATCCTGAGAAGTCACACACCTTACTGCCCATCAACCAGCCTTCCAGAGCCTTGGCAGAACAATCCACATAGTCTACCCAGTCTTGAGTCTGTGCTTTTTGGGTGTCTCTGAACTTCAACCTGTACTGTTCAGTGGTTAGGCCAAACCCATCAATAAGAGCACTCTTCAAGACCTTGTAATTGTCAGCATCCTCCTCTCTAACAGTGAGGAGCTTGTCTCTACCTTTGTCAGCAAAGGAGAGCCACAAGATTGCTGCCCACTGCTCCTGAGGGACCTTCTGTACTTTACAGGCCCTCTCTAAAGCAGTTATCCATTTGTGGATATCATCCCCACTCTGGTAGGGAGGGACAATCTTGCTCAGGTTCCTATGGTCATAGGACCTTTCCCTATCTCTAGGGACATGGCTGCCACCATGGGACTCTAGTCCCAACTTTCTTCTCTCCCTAAGGAGATCTAGGGATTCTCTATCTAAAGCCAATTGCTTCTTCCTGATCTCCAGTTGAGTTTCCTCATACTGGACCAGTCTCTTTCTTCTCTCATGAGAGGATTCCCTCCTGTGAGAAGAAACAGAGCTCCCTATTGAGGTGCCAGAGTGGTTAGACTCCTGAGAAGGAGACCTAGACTTTCTGAGCACACTCATAATCCTTCCTGGGGGGACAAAGGTGTGGTTCTCCAGATCCTCATCTTCATCTTCCCCAGAAGGGATTGGGTTTTCCAGGTCAGGGTCATTGTCACCCTCCTGGTCAGTTTCAGAGGGGGGCTGGGGGTAGTAGTACCCCTGGCCTCTTCCTCATCTGCTGGCCCACCCTCTGCTCCTACCCCTTCAGTCCCTGAGGACTTACTAAGATCATAAGCCACCAACATCTCCTGGAGGTGTTGGGTGGTGGGACTTTGGCCTGTCCTTAATTTCCTCACGTTACACAAAGCTCTCAGTTCCAAGAATGGGAGTGTGTCATACTTGGAGGGGGAAGCTCAATGGCTTCCTGCAGGGCATCTCTAGATCCTGCTTTTAAAGACATTACTAGTGTGGTGTGGTGTATGCACTACCTACTCTAGTGTGGCCTACTAAACTCTCTTGAGTTGTAGAAAGGGTTGTGCTATCCCTTAACACACAACTCTAAGTTCAGTAGAACTTACTGATATTCTAAGCTTAAATTATATGTACCTTAGGTACCTTTAGTGGTTTTCAGTTGATCAATTCAATTGAGATTATCTGGTAAAACAATAGCAAGCTGGAATCCCACACGCTGCACACCAATGTGAGAAGTTGGCCTGGCATATGCTGTCCACTAATTATAGTGGGCACCTTGCACCAGTCCAAATCGACTCTTATGGTAGGTAGGTTAAAGACAACCTTATTGAAAGCTATCCTAGTGGTAGCTATGGAGAGCAGCCTTCAGGCTAAGTCTTGAAGGAATGTAAAGCAGCTTGTTTTACCAGTCTATAATCTCTTGAGTGACCAAATGAAAGAGCACCACACCAGGTATATATTCAAAATATATGTATTTATTACTAAACACACCCCTCTAGTCTCTTTATGAGGCTAGAGTTCGAAGTACATAGGTTATAAGATCTTAAATCACAGTAATAGCACAAATACACGTTTGGGCCCTAGGGGCGTACCAAACCATATACCAATAAAGTGGTATGCGAACCACGACTGAACTAGACACTAGGCCTAGAGCCTCTAGAAGTGCTTGGACCACAAGGAACCACCCAAGGTAGTGACACAGGGGACCCACGGGAGACGCGTGCAGTGTAAATACACAACCGCGATACGCCGTTAACTTCTATGGAGAAAGTCGGGATCGGGAAAATAGAGGAAAGGGACACTTAGAAGAGGACTAGGACAAAACCCTTTGAGATCTAGGACTTTGAAGAGTCTCTACCCACGGGAGCACCGGAGTACTCGTGTTACCTCACCCAGGGAAGCCGGGTGCATAGGTGCCTTTCGGGGTCGGGTTTCGTCGTCGGTTCTTATGGCGATCTGCTGCAAAGTGCTGCTGGCGACCAGGAGAAAAGTGTCCGGGTGGATCCAAGAGTGGATCGGAGTTCTGAAGAACCTGAAAGCAGAGGGGACAGAGTCTGGGTCACTAGCCAGTGACCAGGGAGGCGATGGACAGATGCCCACCGATGTCGAGTGCTTCAGATTCGATGACGGTCGTCTTGACTCTTCAGCCACGAGGTCCAGGAGGCGTTGTCGGCGACCAGGAGCAGGATTCGGGCTGTTGCTCGATGTCTGTCGAGTGCAGAGGTGTCGGCGACCAGATTGGACCCAACAAGCCTTGGCAACGGCAAGTCTCGAGTAAGATGTAGATCGTCGATGATGCAGACCAGCAAGGTCTGGGGAACTCACCCAGCAAGGGTAAGTGAGGGCAGGCCTGGAGCAACCAGACTGCCAAGTAAAGAAAAGATTGGCCTTCGGTAAGGGCTACTAGCCAACGGGCTAGCGACCGCGAAGGAGCCTCGTGACGCCGCACGTGGAGCTGGCTTACAGGACACTCGTGGAGTGGGGGCCAGTGATCTTCGGTGCAGGTGGTGCTGGAGGCTAGGGCTACTCGGAGCCCAAAGCACGACTTCTTGGGAGACCCAGAAGATGGTGCACTTGCAAGTGTGCTCGGTGTCCAGGGGTCACGGTCTCAAGTCACCCACGATAGCCACGGGCCTCAGCTTTGCTGGGGACTCAGGGTAGCCTCGGGAAGTCTGAGAATCCACCTCTGGTGATGCGATGACTTCGGCGTCCGACGGGAGCTTCAGTAATGCGAACCGGACAGATGCTTCTTTGGTGCCTGCCAAGCAGGGGAGTCACTCCTTGACCCCAAGGGAGATTCTTCAGTCCTCTAATCGTGAGTAGAGCGTCGAAGGTCCAGGATTCTGTTTCAGAGTTTCGTCCAGGTATAATCTAAAGTCCTAAGGACTGGGTTCCTACCTTTATTCCAAAAATAGGGGATGGACTACTCTGTGGCCCCACCTATGGGTGGGTCAGGGCAGAGGGGTGGCTACACCCCTTTCCCTTTGTCCAGTTCGCGCCAAAGCAGGGGCTGCAAGCCCCTGATCCGGTTTGAACTGGGGTATGCACAGGGACACCAAATGTGCCCCCAGTGCAGGACTTCAAAGCACCCGAAAGTGCTCCCGCCCAGCCCCAATACACATTGTCCTGTCTGGGGAGGTGGTCACACCTCCCTGGGACAGGAAACCTATTGTCCAGGCCTCCCCTGCCGGAGTTTCGTCCAGCAGCAGGAGGCCAGACTCGTGTCTGTGGCAGCAGCATCCATTTTGTGATGCCAGGGCTCTGGAAAGAAGTTACCGGACTCGTCAGAGTTAACATGCCTTTCCCTCTAGAAGGGTGGAATGCTACCCCCGCCGCCAGGATTGGCGGGGGGTAGTATTCCAAGATGTTTGACACCAAACACGACATGTTTTGGTGCAGCCATTCCATAGTTAGCATTTTACCGCGAGGATATAATGCGTTTAAGAGTATATGGTCAGGCTGCACTACAAACAGCATCAGAGATGGTCTCCGAACGCTGCAGAGGGGCCCTGCTCGTGCAGGGGCACCCTCTCACATAAGAACCATGCACTCTGCCTTTAGGATTGATAAGGCCTGCCTTAGGAGTGACTTATAGGTTTATATGTGTGTATGCTTTTAGTGATATAGGTAACCTATACCACAGCAAGGGGTGCATGCACCACCTTACCCAGGCTGCAGTAGCAGACCTGTGGTGTCAGTTTGGATGGCCTACCAGGGGTGGCATAATACATGCTGCAGCCCCTGGCAGGCCTCTGAGGTACCTATGCCCTTGGTACATAGTATACCATATACTAGGGACTTACAAGGGCACTCCAGATCCCAATCAGTGATGTGCCTAAGGCACATGGAGACCCTTTTAAAGAGGAAACAGCTAGGCTGGGGTTCTGAATAGCAGGGCCCCAGCCAGACTAATGTCGAAAACCAGTGAAGTATCAGCAAAAAGTGGGGGTACCCCTGTGAAGCAGATCCTACTCTCCTACAAAGAGCATCAACATACCGTTAGGGAAAAGAGGGTGATAAGGAAACCTATGTTGGTACTGCACCTAGTCAGAATATGGGTTTTCGAACTGTTGGTATCATATATTAATGGAAACAAATGTATGTTAGTTTTGGAGAACCATTAGAAGGGTTGTGTTATATATGTTTATGTCTACCAGTTCTCATGAGACAGGGTTATAGCCTAGATGTAGATCTATTTGTAATTGCAATTATTATTTATGATGTATTATAGTTTGTAGTTAGTAAATGTTTATGGGTTACTCTCAAAGTACTATGTATTAGTGGGATCATGTTGTGGTGATCTAGTTAGGCCCATGAGGCACAGGAATGTTCATGGGCATTCCAGGTTCTGTGTTGGAATGTATGACCTGGTAGTGGGCCAGTTGATGCCTGGTGCTAAGTTTACGACATGAATAAACGCCTCTGCGTGAACCTTCACAACGGTGTCTGCGTTGTGTTACCTCATGCTATTAACGGCTACTACAAACCTTTATTCCACCTCGGACAATGCTGCCTTTCATTTCTTAAGTTAGACACCTTAAAACAATATTTGTGCCTGCATCTCAACCACAACCTAAGGTTTATTCCCCACGAACAATGCTGTTTTTCAACTTTTTTTGTTGGCTTTAAACAATAGTTGTGACTGCAAAAACACAGGATGCATGCAAAGTACACAGTAAAATGTTACCCTTCACTTATTTTTGCTTATGGGTGTGCAAAAAGCGACCAAAAGGGCAACATTTAAATTCAGATTTAAATGTACCTTTATTCCCCTTGAACAACGCTGCCTTTCAATTCATATGTTAGACAGCTTTAAACTATAGTTATGACTGAAAAAACACAGGATGTGTGCATGGTGCATGGGGAAATGTTTCCCTTCACTTATTTTTACTTATGGGTGTCCAAAAAGCGACCAAAAGGGCAACATTTAAATTCAGGTTTAAATTGACCTTTATTCCACCTCAGACAATGCTACCTTTAACTTGTTATGTTAGACAGCTTTTAACATTATTTGAGACTGCACGTTAACCACAAACTAAGTTGTATTCCCCTTGAACAATGCTGCCTTTCAATTCTTTTGTTAGATAACCTTAAACAATAGTTGTGACTGCAAAAACATAGGATGAGTGCAAGGTACACGGAAAAATGCTACCCTTCACATATTTTTCCTTATGGGTGTCCAAAAAGCATCCAAGAGGGCAACATTTCCATTCAGCTTTAATTTTACTTTTATTCCACCTTGGACAATGCTGCCTTTCATTTGTTAAGTTAGATAGCTTTAAACAATATTTGTGACTGCATCTCACCCACAACCTAAGTTTTATTTTCAACTTTACTGTGCCATAAAACGAGCTTCAAGCAAACTCTATTGCTGTGCTTTTAAAAGCAAATAGCATTCATTTTTAGCTCAGGCACACGTTATCACATTCGAGAAACTGCTTGCCTGTTATACACACACTGTCGCATTGTGTTTCCTTTGAGATAACAAAATGTGCTTCCCACCTCTCTTAATGTGCAATATTTCGGGGGGAAATTTCCTTCCTCTTTTTTACATGTGCACGTTAATAAATTTGCACCATTTCCAGCAATTTAAATTATTCCATAAATTAAAATTAAACAGTCCTTTCCACTAAACATGATGCATATTTACTATCACACTACCAATTATCCACCTCACTTATTACCTAGCACTACCCATCCCATTCTCTATATTAAGAACCGCCTAACCCCCATGAAAAAATGCAGTGTTCACTATATCATAATACTTTTTAAGACAGCCGTTGTTCGTGTTGCTACTTCGCTTCCATTTCACATTTTAATTCAAAGCTCATACCATCCCTCATGCATTAGTAAATAACAAAAGAATAATGGCTGTTTCACAGCAATTTAGAATAAGACTTTAAACATACTGTAAAACCACAGTGCTGTACAACCCAGCTAAAATAAATTAAACTAATAGCTCACCCAGAGGCCAGACCTATTGGTTTTGCCAATGATTGTTATTATATATTGCCATTTATTTCAGAAAAATGACGCAGAGGCAGGCTACCAGTCATTGAACAGATCTTCCTGGCCGCGCCCCTTTTCTGTCGCCACTTTATTTCCTCAAATTGTGGTTTTCAAGAGAAACCCGTTTACTTTTCCAATTCTACTATCATTAACGTTTGAGCGCATGCCTCTGCCATTATTTTTTTTTTTTTTTTATAGTTGTATTTTTGTTATGCCGCTAATGCATTTCTTTTAATCTTGAAGCGAATTAAAATCGAGAAAGCTAGTGACAGACAGCCACCACCAAGTGCCAACTCACCAATTGAAGCTCGATATTTTCGTCTGCAGCCAATTAGCCCAAAGCTGGGCGGGTCCTAGACTGAAGGACCGAGGAACTGGTAGGCAGTCGACCGTTGCTGCTGCGTCGGTTACGTTCACAGTGTCGAGTCTGGCGATCTGCAAGGGGCGAGGTAAGATGGCGGCTGTGGGACGAGACCCAAGGGCGGAGAAGGCCACGAGGGAATTAGAGGAATAGCGCCCATAGGGGGAGAGGGCTAGGGCTGAAAAAACAACGCGAGTAAGGTTGCACAGTCAACGGCGTTATTAAGGGTCTTTAGTTGTAAACTGTGATGGAACCTGACCACGAGGTGACTAAGGCGGCGTTATAAACCGACCGAGAGCCGGAGTATAAAAGTGCTACGAATTCGGGCGTGTTAGAAACCATGGTGTAGGGCCAACAAGTAAATAGGTGAGAGAACAAAGCGAGAACAGAGAGGCCACAATATACATTGAGCGGGGATCGTCGGTAAGGTTAAAATGCTTATTCTCAAAACACGATATTGATATATTTTGTATACCAATAGAAAACTTCACAGTACGCAGTAATACAAATGAAATTGCTTCCGAGACTTGCCTAATATTCTCAACATTCAGGAGCTTATTTACAAAAGTGGCGCACCGGCGACGCAAGAGGCTTGTAAATGAGCCCCTCAGGTCATAGAGGGCTCAAATGAGTTAAAAAGAACGGACAAAGTAGAACGTGGGCTCTCTCGTTCGGAGGTTTATCGGTTCGCTCACAAGCAGGTTTTAGGCTAAAGAATTGCCTTTGCAGGTTGTCCCAAAAACAATAATGGAGCTTCGGGCAAGGTGTACAGAATTTCAAGCTTCATATTTAATTTTAACATTATCAAATTGCTCCAACGTTTTCTTTCTGTTTATATGCTCGTTCAGTCACTAGGTAAGAATGTAAACGGGTATTTGCCCAAAGATGAACATTGACTTGATGGCTAAAGAAGAAAAAGCATTTGCAATGCAATAGGTCTCGCATTATTAAAGTTTGAGCTATTGGTGTTGCATTATTTAGCAATGCCAATAGCTCAAACTTTAATAATGCGAGACCTATTGCATTGCAAATGCTTGTTGTATTTGAGCAGCCCACAACGAAGAGGAAAACAGTGGTTTCTCAGCCAAAAGTCTAATCACAAAGGATGCAGTTATATTTATTGGAGACTTCTTCCCCAAACTGATTCCAAAAGTACTGAAATCAAGGTTCTGTACCAATGGTGTGAACCAAGGAGGACAAGCCTGTGGCCACTCCCCCCTCCTACGCACCTTTGGCCGTTCCATCGTGAAACAGGAGTGTGGCGAAGAGATACCCCAAGGAGTCAATCAGTGTGATAGTTACGATGGTGGCAGACAAGATTGGGAAACCCTATATAGAATAAATAATTGAGTCATCCTCACGATATTATACTATGTCTACGTTCAGTACCTTGACTTCTCCCAACTTTCAAGGAGCGTTCACAATGAGAAACGTGATTTTTCCGAGAATGAACTGTTTGTTAGCCAAGCCTCGCGGTAACCGTGCTCGCCTGCTCTGCAACCAATCATTTCGCGTGGTGCGGTGCCAACAAAAACAGGAAACAACAAGGGCTCGGCAGCGCAAGATTATATCATCAAGGTGAATGTGGCCACCCACCCTCCGGATCGTCCCTAGGCCTCCGCTAACAAGGCTCGCCGTGCCCGGCCCAGCTTGAATGAGCGGCCTGTCTGGCCGCCCGGGTCATGATTTGTAAAGGAGGCCGCAGCAGCAGGAAATAAAATCGGAAACCCCGGCCCACCTACCATGCGCTGTATCTCTGACTCGTTTATTCGACGGCGTTCGAGTGTAAATAAACTTGTTTACCGCCATCCTTCCCAATGTCCGCATTAATGAAGCCTTGTTTGTTTTACCACAATACCAGAGTGCTGAGGGGTGCAGAAGAGAACGGGCCGGAGGACGGGGGAATGTGCGATAGTTTCCCGGCACCGCTGTCTCAGTTTCGACCCACAAGAGCAGAACTGTTGCTCTGTAAACAAGCACGGAATCGAAACCTGTGGTGCGCGCGCACCACAGAGGAGCCGAACGCGGGAATCGAAACCAGTGGTGCCCGCGCACCACAGAGGAGCGGGGGGCGAGGGAGCCTGTCGTCTGTGCCGCGCGCTGATGCGCGTCGTAGACACGGACGGGAATGGGCGGGACATGCGCCCGCCTTTGCCCAATTGCGTGCCGTTTTTTTTAAAAGCACGCTACAGCCAATGCCAGCCTGCGAAAGCAAAACCACACGCAGGAGCGCGTGGTTAGCTTTCTGAAGCCCATACAAGAGGTTTCGTTCTGCGCACTGCAACGCTAGGCGCGAGACCTAAAAATATTATTCGAGTATAATGATGTGGTAATGCATCTAACCTAGGTAAAGGCCCTTAAACCTAGTTAAAAGCAATATTAGAGACATGGGGGATGCATGCGCCACAAAGGATTGCAGTACTGTTGCTTGATCCAATGCACGTTAATTAATTACACAAGCAATACCCCATTCATATAGTGCACATATTACTATTTCTTATTTATCCGTGGTTTAATGCCCAAATTATTCATGGTCCGGCAACACATGTTTCTTCTCCCTGTCTAGTGGCTCGCAGGTCTAGGGCTTTCTCAAAGCTTTATTCGTATTGATTTATTTATTTTAGGCTGTAGTGCTCTATTAAAATGCTTACATATTTCCTTTGTTGGTAAAAATGGGCATGGTGTCAACAGGTACTGTTGAATGTCTTAACTAATTACACCGCCCAAATTCTTTTTCAAAACGTATACTAAGTATATACAGATGCTCCGTGCCACTGGAATTGTGATTGGGCGGCCTCAGCGTTTTTGGTATATTTGCCACAAGTCAAGCCAGACCAAAGAATCCATGTATGTTAATGACTGCCTTCTATCTGTGCAACTGACAGAGGGGAAAAAAAGAAATCCTTCAGTTATCTAAGAGACTTTAATAGCATTTCAATGGTGTGTGTGCTCTGCTTTAAAGTTCTGGCTAAATAAACAAAATGATCTTCGTTGTATGGAGGGCAAGCACTTTTTTTTTTTTTTTTTGTTGGAACACAGAACTTTTGATTTGATTTAAGCATTTATAAAGCGCACGAATGCCCAGGGGCGTCTAGGTGCTAATTCCAGAGAATCCAGTAAGGTTGCCGATGAAACTGTGGATGAAAATGTTAGTTGGCAAAGAGCCAGGTTTTAGCGATTTCCTGAAGGATAACAGCTTTGGGCTGTTTTTTATTCCAGCCGGGAGCGAGTTCCATGTTTTGACAGTCCCTAACAAGAAGCTTCTTCCATCCCAACAAGCTTTCTTAAATCTGGGGGTTTGTAGGAGTTTGCTATGTGCAGATCTTAGGTTTCTGGAAGGCACGTACCAGATTAAATGATTCTTCAGGTAATGAGGACCAGCACCGTGCAATGCCTTAAATGCTAAGCATTGGGATTTAAATTTGATCCTCTTGTCCACTGGGAGCAAGTGCAAGGTTCTCAAACAGTGGGAGACTGGCTGGGACCTCGGGATATCCAGCAGCAGCCTGGCTGCTGCATTTTGGAGACGCTGTAGCTTTTGTAGATACTGCGTTTGGATACCCATGTACAAAGCATTACCACAGTCCAATCTGGACAGGGCTAATGCGGTCACAAGTGTTTTTAGGGTGTCAGGCGGAATGAAAGGGCAAACTTTCCTGATTATCTTTAAAATGAAAAAGATAGTTGAAGTGAGGATACTAATCTTGGTTTTGAAGGTCAGATTGTCATCAAATATGAACCCTAACTTTTTCACCTTCTGCACTGGAACTGGAAGGTCTCCAAACTGGAAGGCCACCATCTGGGTGACCAAAAGGAGGTATCTGCCCAATCAAAACATGTACTCTTGGCACCCAACATGTGGGCGGAGTCAAAGCCCTAATGGTAGTTCTCACATAATTGTCGACAAAACATTATGCCTTTTTCTTGCTGCATAATTTACTCTATCCTGCCACATAATTCCAGTGGCCATGCGTCCATGATATCACACCTGACCATTGAAACAAGATCCAAGTTCTTGGGCATATCTTTTTTGTTGAGGGATGCCTAAACGTGTATTGATAGATCATACTAAGGTCATAACTGGAACCCGCTTGTGACAAAGCCTACTGTTTTAGTCCCTGCACAATTTGGGCATCCTTTACTTCCTGTGATTAAAGTGTAAATTATAGGTTTGGGGTTAATTTCTTATCTGTCATACCAAATCTTAAGTCATGCTAAGTACTAGATTCACAGTGTTCAGGTTGGTGCTACCAGTGCGTCATCTGGACTCTTGTAGCAAGTTGTCTAGACTGTTGAAGTGTAGTTAACAAAGGAGCACAAATGTGGCTGAAAATTGGATTATGCTGAAATAGGGATCCAGATTCTACTTCAATCTGTGACTTGTGCCATCATTATAATGTATGCCAGGAGATATTTTATTGAAAAACCATAGTGTTAGGCCAGCAATGGTTCAGCAAACAAACAAAAAAATGCCCCAAATTTGCAAGTTAAGGTGTGCATTGCACTAGGGGAGAGCGTAAATCGCATAATTTGTGTAGTGTAATCATGCGGAATTGCCAAAGGATAAAGCAAAATTGCTCTTGATTTGGGTCAGAGGAGTATTCTGCGTTTAGAGATACTTCTGAAATTGCAATAGAACACGAATAGTGACCTGCCAAGCTTGCTAAATGTTCTCTTAGGGTAGGATTTCCCCCAACTTGTTACCATCATTTAGAACTATTTTCTTAGGACAAAATGGAAGCAAGGATGCATTTTGCACTGAGAAACTGCGCTAAATTCAGTAGAACACAGAAAGCAAACGGGTACCTGCTAAATGTGCTCACTGTAGAATTGTTTTTCTCCCAAATTACTCTTAATTGCAGGAGTGATCTCATAATGAATGGTAATTCTGTGTTAGAGTAACATGTAATTTCCAGAATCACATCACTCGAGCACTCCGTGTTTTTGCTCTTTGTAGACATCATTTCAGATAAGTAGTGTGGGGGGCTGGAATACGTTAGTTATGGTTTCCAAGGCACGCAATACATGCCATAACGTGCCACATGCTATGCTTATAGCTCCAATTTGCCAACAGCACAAAAACAAAAAAATAGCCATTAAAAAGCAACATGGTGAGCTGTGCCAGTCATTTGTGTTGTGTGCATTTGGAACCATAATTTGTGAATTTGAATAGTTTTTTGTTTGAGCCATCACGTAACTGTTTTTACATATTTTTCAGTGAATATCTTTTTAGGTCTCGCCTGAGCCAGCGCGCATGCGCTGCTGTGCGAGGCTTTTAGGTAGGGCTTTAAACTCAAAACACGCACTCGTACGTGTGCGTTTTTTTTTTATCTCCCGCTATTGGCCTTTGCATCGGTCTTTCTAAGAAAGACGGTACGCAATTGGCCCAAGGCAGGTGCATGTCCCGCCTTCTCTGTCCCCTGGCCTAGGGTGCTCGGGAGCGAGCAGCAGTGCGGCCGGGTGCCAGCTGCATACCTCGCATTCCTTGTTTAATTAGCAGCGCATCTGTTGTGGCTCATGTTGCAACAAATGCTTTCATTTTCGCGGCCGTGTGCACACATTATTTTATACATTAATCTCCCGTCTGCTGGCTATCTGCAATTTGTACGTGCATGTATCGATGTTAAGAACGTATCTCTACCACCGCGCTACTCATTTATATATTGATAAATATAAATGTCTCACTTGGCGGGTGGGTGCGGGCGCTGCCTTGTGCCTTCTGCCCGGGTCCTGTCCTGGCGCATGTCCGTTCCCTCGGCCAGGCAGAGGTCAGTCCGTGCTAGCGCAGCTCATCTCCCAGAGCTACCGGCCACAATAAAGCAGTGCATCATGGGAAAAGCGGCCTGTGCCGGTTCGGACCTATCCCCGCCCCGAGCGCGTTTATATTATTTGCTCTCTGTATTAGAGCAGTTCTGCATTGTGCAGCTTGAGTTTTTTTAAGCTTCTTGATGGATGTTGAAAGATGGTTCGGCCGTGGCTCGTCCTTCATGTGAGACCTCGAGCTGAGCTAGAGCCGCACATTTGACTCAAACCTTCTTTGGCTCACCTATCTGGCAACAGAACACAGGAGGCACTCGCAGACTTCTATATTTTACATTCTTCTTTCGTGTTTTTTGATCACTTCTTGCCAGCGCAAAAAGGTGGCATTGTGTTATGTTAGCCGCCTGCTTAGCTTAGCCTATTTTAATCGAAGTTATTTCAGGCCCCGAGATCGTCTTCTACAGCATGCCGTCTTGTGGTCTCTTTGAACTGACTGACCCACATGCGGTGGTGGTCAGAGAGTCAGTCACTGTGGTGCTTTGTGGGTCTTTGTGGTGCTTTTCTTCCTGTCTGAACTAGTTAGGAGTTCACCTATGTTTTTTATTTTCACTCTACTGACTGATCAGCCAGCGCAGGACTTGTCACTTGGAGTAGCCGCAGAATCCGATGTCAAGTAGTTAGTGCCCCCTCATCATTTGGGTTTGTGGTTGAGAAAATTAGGCAAAGGTCTTCTCCCTATAATGTTACCTTTCCCCTTCATAAAAACTGTAATGCACAAACATACACAAATATTTGTAAATTTTATTTGATATATCCACAGCTGTTGCTCTTGGCATGACAACGAGGTCAAAGACTGGAGACGCCGTGCTTCAGAACTGACAGTGCCTCCCGCTTCATATCTCAGAATTCTAGAAGCGCCCGACGGCGCTTTCTGCTGCTCCGCCTCTGGCCCATTCAAGCTTCATTTAGGAATACACCAAACAGCCAAACAAAAGGCCACCTCTCAAATGAAATAGGGATATTTTTGTGTAATTTCCTTCTCTATCCATTTTAAAATCGTTTATAGACATTGCTTTTCAGTTATAAGAAAATAGGTGATGGATAACTTGAGCGCCGATCTTTTTCCCCCAAAACCTGGGCCCTGATGTACTATTAGTACTTGCGGTCGAAAAGCCCGTAGTGCGCAAAATTGCAGGCTTCGTGCTAGCGCTTTTCTTTGTACAAATTAGGGGACCATAAAGCGCTTCTCTTGTTGGATCGGGAGTGGCGTTGCCACTCGCGGGCTTGTTTTTTTTCTAGCTTTGCACCATCTGGCATCTGGGGTGTCACCTCCTCTTGTAAACGAAACTACAGTTAACACGAAGAGAGAAAAGGAGCAGCCTAAAATAGTTGCGATGCTTGTTTAATCCCTTGTTATATTTTCCTCTTGTGACATCTCTTCCACACATTACCCACCTATTCAAATTCGCGCCCCAACTTCCCACACCCCACCTGCTGACCCCGCTCATTCAACCCTCTGTAGCCCTTCTAACTCTTCACACATAGCCATGTGTTAATGGGCCCAGCCCGGCAAAACCTCCCTCTCTGAATGGCGCCCAATTGCCGCCCTGCCATTTCCCAGCATTTGCGCATACCTCACCTGCATTGACAACGCCCACCCTACACACTTTAAAGTCACCCGACCGCGCCTACCCTGCGGAACCCCCCCCCCATCCCCTCGCATGCTGTTCCACTCCTGCCGCCCGAAGGATCGGGGGGGGGGCGCTTTTGTTGTGTTTCCGGCTTCCAGCTGCTATATGGCCTAGTCTCGGCCCCTGTGCACAGGCTGCTGCTTGGGAGAGTGAAGCTGCATCAACTAAGCTTGTGCAGTCCCGGCGCGTGGCAGGTTCACAATCCAGGGCATCTGAGTTCATGCTCGCCAGGTACTGCTTGGAACAGAGACCATGGCAGCGGCGATCGCAGCCCCTTCTCCGCAGGGCAGTGGCAGGAAAGTGCTCACCCTCACCAGTGGCGCAGATCAATACGGTGTTTGTTACCCAGGTACACGCTTCTTCTCCAGATCACTTTTAAAAGAGTGCTTATGGTACCCAAAGGCGAGACCTATTGGCTATGCCAATGCTTGTTTTTTTTTAATGATGTACTTAATTTCCAAGCCTTGTTGCGGACTGCCTTCGTGTGCTGCAGGGGGGGGGGGGGCAACCTATGCTTCTGCCATGCGCAGGGGTTTCGGATGTGGGGTTTCGGCAATACGCTGCGGCCAGGCCATTCACCCAACCCCCACGGAGCACGGCCTTCGGTTGTGCCGAGCATGTTGAGGGTGCCAGCCCCCGCTATAAGTAAGGGTTGGCCTTTAAATGTGCTTTTCCCCCTCGGATTTGCGTTTGCTAAATATTGTGGTTTCTGTCAGGAGCGGAGGTTGCAGCCTGGTCAGACGGAAGCAGCATGGTCCTAGGTATGTAGCGTGGTACTGGTCAGTTAGGTTTCAGGGAAATAATCACCTCATGCATTGCAATACTGGAGAAAGAGAATGTCTTGTGGCTGTGCTTTGGCGCACACTGACAAGTAAGGGGTTGGTGGAGAGAGAAAGCAGTGCACGGAGACAAAGGGAGTGGCTAGGGAGTGCGAGTAATTGCATAGCACGAATTGCTTTTCATAACGTATGCTAAAGTTAGCAGATGCTCGCATCACGCCTGACTGTTGAATGAAGTTCTGTTAACAATTTTGAAAGTGGTATGGGGTACTATTGTATGACATGCTTGCTCTTGTGTATGCTGTTAAAACTGGATGAGAAGAGAAAATAGGTCATTAGAGGGATGGAAGTGATCAACACGGGAGAGGAAGAAAGGGCAGACTGGAGGGAGCCTTTGGGTGCCCAGAACAAAGAGCACATGTCTGTGTGCACAGTTTGTTGAGCACAAGGTTGTCAAGCATTTTGGATACATGGCGAGCACAGGGGAGAGAATGGGTCATTATTGTGGCTCCTTGGTAGTGGCAGACAGTTTTAAGGGGATAACAAATAGTTTCTTGCCTGTCGGTGTAGTTTTGCAGCTTGAAGACTTTATGGATTCACTATGCTGTGCATTATTCCGCCATCTAGTGGTTGGGTCTGGAATCGTAGTATGTCTTTTTTTTTTTTTTTTTTTTTTTTTCGTGGCCCAGGTGGGCGTCGACATACCGCCATTTGGTGTCCTTCGTGACGTCGGCGCGCTTCCCCCGGAAGCTCCCACCTTTGGTCGCCATCTTCGGATTCTTTTTTCTTGTTTTGTGTTACTTTCTCTTTTAACCTTTAAGTCTTATTTCTGTTTTAATCCTTTTCCTCCTGTCTCATCCTTCTGGCGGAGGAGGGTGTGATCGCTAGTGAATCCAGAAAGTCTTCAAGCTGCAAAACTACACCGACAGGTAAACTATTCGTTTTGCAGCGTGAATCTTTCTGGATTCACTATGCTGTGCATAGACTTAGTAACAGTTTGTCCTTATTGTGGTGGTTGGGTGGAAGATGAGCATTTATTTATTTATTTATTTATTTGTTTTATATAGCGCACGAATCACCCCATAAGGGTATCTCAGCGCATGGACTGCCTAAGAATGTCAAGGAGAAATGATCAAAACAGCGATGTTTTTAACAGTTTCCTGAAAACCAGGTAATCTGTGCATTGTCGCAGCGATAGGGGGAGTTCGTTCCAATAGAGAGGGGCAATATGGTAAAAGGCCTTACCTCCTTGGCGGGATTTTTTGAAACGGGGGACTTGTATCAGGGCTTTAGCTCCTGAGCGGAGGGGTCTGGAAGGTACATAATTGACAAATTTGTCATTTAGGTAGCTGGGGCCTAATTTGTTGACGGCTTTGTAGGCCATACAACATATTTTAAATTTAATTCTTTTCGTATGGGTAGCCAATGTAATTTCTGGAGTAAGGGGAGGGAGGCAGTTCTAGGGGGAGCATTGGTTACCAATCGAGCCGCCGTATTCTGGACAACCTGTAATCTACTTAAAGCACTTTCGTTGGCTGAAATGAACAGTGCATTACAATAATCCAGGCGACTTAGAATTAGTGCCTGGATCAAGGTTTTCCGGGAAGATAACGGCAAAAAAGGGAAGACTCTTCTGAGCATGCTAAGGTTGTGGAAGCAAGCTCCGATGGTAGAAGAGACGTGGTCTCCCAGTGTAAGTTTATGGTCCAATCGGACTCCTAGATTTTTTACCACCTGTTTAGGACAGGGTGAGTGGCCCAGTTCCTCTGGCCACCAGCTAGGGGACCATTTCACCGTAGCCTCACCAAACAACATTATTTCTGATTTAGCCGCATTCAGTTGTAGATAATTAATTTTCATCCATTCCGCTATGGTCTTCATTCCTTCACCAAAGGTGGTTTGAATATTGGGGTTGGATTTATCAAGTGAGAGGAGTAATTGAGTATCATCCGCATAGGATATGGGGATGAATCCCAGTTTCCTCAACAACCTCGCTAAGGGAGTCACATAGATGTTAAACAAGGTTGGGCTCAAACAAGAACCCTGTGGTACTCCCTTGGTCACCTTGGTGGTTTTAGAATGGTACGGGCCTAAATTGACAGTTTGTGTTCTGTTTGATAGAAAATTAGACAACCATTTTAAGGCATTTCCTGTGATGCCTATATCACCCAATCTACTGAGTAATATTTGGTGGGAGATGGTGTCGAATGCTGCGGAGAGGTCAAGCAGCACCAAAAGTACCGCTTGACCCTCATCCAGCAGCATTCTAATATTGTCTGTAACTGCCACGAGAGTGGATTCCGTGCTGTATCTAGGGCGGAATCCCGATTGTGAGGAGTCCAGAATATTATTGGCTTCAATAAAATCAGAGAGATGTGTGTTGATGTGCTTCTCCAAGATTTTTGTGTGTAGGGGAAGGAGAGAGATGGGTCGGTAATTTGTAACGTCTTCTGATGATGTTTTGGAATTCTTTTTAATCGGGATTATTTGCGCGGCTTTCCAATCTAGAGGGAGGACTCCTTCCCTCAGGGAGCTATTAAGAATATCACAAATAGGGTTGGCTAATTGTTTGTGTAGAATGGCTATAGTTTTTGCAGGTATGTCCAGTGGAGAGCCTGATTTTGCGCATTTTAAAAGTACTTCTGTGCCTTCAACTGTGAGTAATGGGAAATGTTCTAACGAACAAATTGGTGCCGGGATATGTAGGTGTTCCATTTCCAGATTAGTTTGAGAATTTATTGTGGAAGTAATTTTGTCATAGATCGTGTCAATTTTCTGAATGAAGTGGCTAGCTATGTTATCGCACAGCGTTTGCGATGGAACTGACTCTGTGTCACAGGCTGTGGGACTTGTGAATGTTTTTAAGATTTGATAGAGGCATTTCTGTGAGCTCCCTGCTTGTTCAAGAGTGGTTGCAATGTGGGTTTTCCTAGCATTTTTCAGGTTACGGTGGTATTGACTTAATGCTTTTGACTTAATGAGCATTGGTTACTGAAAATGTGTTGTAAGACCTTCTGTCCCACTTGCGCTTCCTTGTTCATTTGAATATCCACACAGTAGTGCTTAGTGAATGTATGCACTGAAGACCATGTTGCAGCTTGGCAAATGTCTTGAATAGGTGTGTTCGCTAGAAACGCAATTGTTGCTCCTTTTCTTCCTTGCTGAGTGAGCTTGAGCTGCTCCTTGTAACTGTTGTCCTGCCTGAGTGTGGCAGAGTTGAATTGCTTGTGCAATCCACCGCGCAATTGTATTTTTGGTGACTGGTCGTCCCAGAAAACTGCTGGCAAAGGAGACAGAGCTGTTTTGTCTTCCTGCACTCCTTTGTCCTCTCTATATAGTGCATTACAGCCCTTCTGGCGTCCAGTGTGTGTAGCGCCCTTTCTGTTTTTGTTGTAGGTTTTTGGAAAAAACTTGGTATTTGGATTGTTTGGTTAATGTGGAACTGAGACACCACCTTTGGCATGAAGTGTGGGTCCGTTCTCATCACAATCCTGTCATTGTGTATTTGCAAGTAGGGCTCTTGGAGTGTTAGCGCTTGCAGCTCGCTTACTCTTCGTAGCGACGTGATAGCCACTAAGAAGGTGGTCTTTAGTGTGAGCATGTGCAGTGTAGCTTGTGAACAGGTTCAAAGGGGTGCCTTCATCAATTGAGTTAGCACTACGTTGAGGTTCCATGCTGGTGCTGGCATCCTCTTTGGGGGTGCGATTCTTTTCGCTACTTCCAGAAATCTTTTCACAACTTGGGAGGTGAAGAAGCTTTTCCCTGTTTCTCCTCTTGTGTAGGCCACTATCGCAGCTAAGTGCACCCGTAGGGACGTGTAGCTTAGTTTGCTTTGTAGCAGGTGCGTTAACTATTTCAGTACTGTTGATTCCCTAGTGATTTTCTGTTGTAGTTTCTCCTTGATGCACCATTGGGAGAACCTTTTCCATTTTGCAATGTAGCACTTCCTTGTGGTAGGCCTCCTTGCTTCCCTGAGTACTGCCATAGTACTTGCTGGTAGTTGGAGGTGTGCAAATTCTAGGTCTTCAGGAGCCATGCTGCTAGGCTGAGGCTGTCTGGCTCTGGGTGTAGCACCTTTCCGTTCTGCATCGTCAACAGGTCCCTTCTTCTTGGTAACCTGTGTGCTGTTTCTTGTGCCATCTCCACTATCTGTGAGAACCAGGACTGACTGGCCCATTGAGGTGCTATGAGTATTAGTGTCATGTTGCTGATCCTGCATTTGTTGAGTACCCTGTGTATCAGTGGAATCGGGGGGGGGAGGGAGCGTATGCAAATGTCTTTGACCAACTTATCCTTAGCGCATTCCCTTGTGACCGATGGTCTGGATGCGAAGTGTTGGCAATTTGCATTCTGGTGTGTTGCAAATAGGTCTATTTGCGGTGTTCCCCACTTTTGGAATATCTTTTCTATTTCCTGTTGGTTGATCTGCCATTCGTGGGATGCTGACGTCTGCCTGCTGAGTCGGTCTGCCTCCAAATTGTCCTTCCTCTGGAGATGTATTGCTAGTAGGTCTATCCTTAGTGGAATGGCCCATCTCCATATTTCCTGTGCTAGCCCTGACAGTGCTACTGATTGTGTTCCACCCTGCTTGTTGATGTAGAACATGGTAGTTGTGTTGTCTGTTTGGATCAGCACCCTGTTTCCGTACAGCTGCTTCTGAAATGCTTCTAAGGCTAGGAACACAGTCTTTAGTTCTAGGTAGTTGATGTGTCTGACCGCATCTTGCTGCGACCATAGACCCCTCACCTTGAGTTTGTGCATGTGTGCGCCCCTGCTGGGAGGCGTCTGTTGTGATGGTCACTGTTGGAGTTGGTTGTGTGAATGGTTTCCCCTGTGATATGTTTACCTTGTTCCACCACGCCATTTCCTGATGCACTGCGTGTGTGACAACCACTAGATCCTCCCAACTCCCTGTGACCATTGCAGCTGTATCCATTCTTGGAATGGTCTCGTGTGTAGTCGAATATTTGGGACCAGGTGGATGCATGACGCCATCATTCCCATCAGCTTGCTCACCGTCCTCACTGTCAGAACTTGCCCCTTGCGGTAAAGACGTGTTTCCTTCAGTATCACCAATGTTCTCTTCCTGCTGGGGAACACTTTGGCCTGTATGGTGTTGATCTCGGCCCCTAAGAAGATTTTGATCTTCTCCGGCTCGGTTGACGATTTCTTCCAATGAATTGAGAAACCCAGTTGGCTCAGTGTTTGTACGACCTGCTGGATATGTTCTTTGCAGTGGCTGTATGAACTTGCCTTTTTACGAGCCAGTCGTCGAGGTGGGGATATACGTGTATTCCTTGCCTTCGTAGGTGCGCTGCTACTGCTGCCAGGCATTTTGGAAACACCCTTGGTGCGGATTTGAGTCCGAATGCCAGTACCTTGAACTGGTAGTGTTTGGTTGATCACAAACCTTAGTAGACGTTTGTGCTTGTGGTTGATGGGGACGTGTAAGTTCGCATCCTTTAAATCTATAGTTGCCATGTAATCTCCTTGTTGCATCTGTGGTATTACCTCCTGTAGGGAAGTCATTTTGAATCTTTGAGTTCTTATGAGTTTGTTCAAGAACCTGAGATCTAGGATAGGTCTTAGTGTTTCGTCCACCTTTGGCACGAGGAAATGAGTGGAGTAAACCCCCTTGTTCCTTTGGTTGAGCGGTACCACCTCTGTCGCCCCTTTGCTGAGCAGCTCCTGCGCTTCTAGTTGCAAGAGCGAAAGTTCCTTTGCTGAGTGTGCCCTGTTTCTTGGTTTTCTGTTTGGAGGCTGTTTTTCTAGCTCTATGCAGTATCTGTATTGTATGATGTTTAGTATCCATTTGTCTGTCGTGACCTTCCTCCACTCCTTGAGGTAGTCTTTTTTTATCCTGCCTCCTACTGGTGTTGTGTGTTCGAGGGACTGTTTTTTGTGGAACGTCAGGTTTCTGCTTTCCTGTCTTGGTGCCCACCCTGAGGTGTTGCTAGGGTGGGTGTTTGCTTCACTGTGAAGTCACTTGGAGGAGGGCTGTTGGCCTCCTCTTCGAGTCTGTCCTCGTCCGTTTGCGCGCCCTCGAAAGGACTAACCCCGTGGCTGGTACAGCCAGTTCTGCTGCTGCTGGCCTTGGTTGTTCCCTTGATAGCCCTGTTGGAACGTTTGGTGAGATGTGGTAGGCACGTTGCCTCCCCTACCCCCTGGCCTTCTTGCGGGTGTACCCCTTCTCATCCCTCTGAACTGCAGCGCTCCCATGGACCTCGCTGTCTCGTTGTCCTTTTTGAGCTGTGTTAACTTGTCAACTGGTGTGCCAAACAGTTGCTCCCCGTTAAAAGATGTGTTCAGGATGTTGTTTTGTACCTCTGGCTTGAATCCCGAAATTCTGAGCCATGCGTGTCTTCTCTCGGTCACCCCAATCATCATTTGTCTGCTGGACGTCTCCGCAGCATCCAAGGCCGATTTCAAACATGTATTCGCCATGCTTTTGCCCTCTTCTACCAGGTGAGCCGCTCTTTGTTGGTACTGGTCTGGTAGATTCTTTGAGTTGCCCCATTTCCTCCCAGTGCTGGTATGCGTGCCTGTTGATCAGGGCGTTGGAGTTTGCGATGCACCATTGGATTGCCGCACTCCGCTCCACCTTCCTCCCCGTGAGGTCCATCCTTCTACTCTCCTTGTCTGGAGGTGGTCCAGCATTTGTGGGTACATTGGCCCTTTTCCTAGCTGTTGCTGTAATTATGGAATCTGCTGACACTGACCCCTGGATGTACGCAGGGTCCTTTGAGGAATGCTTATACTTTTTCTCCGTTCTTGGAGTCACTGCTTTGCATACTGCTGGTTCTTTAAAGGCATCCCTTCCTTGGTCCAGCACACTCGGGAGCATGGGCAGGAACTGGCTCCTAGTTTGTTGAGGCAGTAAAGTTTCCAGGAGGAAACATGCCTTGTGCTTCTCCTCTTCTAATTTTACTCCATATGTTTGTGCAGCCTTTTGGACGACCATATTGTACATCCCTATGTCGTCTGTTGGTGAAGGCCTCGAAGGGTATGTCTACCCCTTCTTCCGGCAATTCGGAGTAGAGGTCCTGCCACTCCAAGTCTTGTGCCTCCGAGGACGCCCTCGTTGTCCTCGCCCTCGTAATAATACAGGGCTTCTTCGTCCTGTTCCTCGACCGGTTCAGGCGTTTTCGGAGGTTTGGCGTCCTCGTAGTCTCCTTCGAGCGCGGGTTTCGGCGGGATGGTATATTGGCTTATCTTCTCGTCGAAGTCCCTTTTCCGCTGTAGGATGCTCGACATTTCGGCCTCGAGCCTCCTCTTCTTCCTCTCCATTTCGGCGGCCTGTTCGGCGTCTAGGGTTGGAGCGCTTCGCTTCGAGGTCGTCTAAGTAGTTGTTGGCCCTACTTTTCTTGGCGCTGAGGTGTCCTTTTCGAGGGCATCCTTCGGCCTAGATTTTTCGCGGGCTTTCGCCGTCTGGGAGTCCTTTTCGAAGGATTCGCTGGGCTGTTTGTCCGTGGGTGCCGTTGCTTCCGCCGAGTGCTTCGGCGGCAATGCTCCCTTCGAGGACTTTGCTTCACTCCTACGAGTGTCGCTCGGGCTATAGCTTCACCCTTTCGAGTGTCGCTCGAGTGTCTGGGGGTCGACGACTCCCTTACCTCCTTCGACGTCTTCTTTTGGACCTCGACGACCGTGCAGTCTTCCGGTCCCTCGGCGATGTTGTCCTCTCCACTGGAGAGGCCCAAGTCTCGGAGCGAAGGAGGTGGCCCCTGCCCTTGCATGGTGTGGTTCGCCCTTCTCTGCCTCTCTTACTCAGAGTGTCTTGGGAGTGAACGCCGCGCATGCGTTGCAGTCCTCGCTGTTGTGGTCGAGCGGCAGGCAGAGGTTGCAGACTGGATGCTGGTCCTTCTGGGTGTATTTGTGGTGGCAATTGATGCAAAACTTGAAAGGTGTTTTGTCCATCCCAGCGCTCAGGGAGCCCCCTGCGAGCGCATTCTCCGTTGAACGTCGAGATCTCGGTCGAAAAACCTTCTCCCTCATCGTCCCGGTTACCTGACCTGTAGTCTGGTGTGCTTAAAACTGATTTTCGTCGATTTTCTTCGCTTCTTGTTGATTCCTCTTCCAAAGCTCTGGAACTCTTCGGTAACGATCCAGACCCAACGGCGGAAAAAAGAATCTGAAGATGGCGACCAAAGGTGGGAGCCACCTGGGCCACAAAAAAAAAGAAGAAAAAAGAGAAGAAATACTACGATTCCGGACCCAACCACTAGATGGCGGAATAATGCACAGCATAGTGAATCCAGAAAGATTCACGCTGCAAAACTGAGTAGTGTGTAATTGAACTGGGTGGTTATTCAGTAGTGAATTCTGGAGGTGAGAGCCAAGTGTTGAACTGTTTGGCTGCTGAAGGATTTATTTAGAAGATGCACGCGTTGGATTTGTGAATTGGGTGTTGAGATCCGCTGTGCCAGGCACTGGGTGATAACATTGAAAGGGAGTCATCAGTGGGTAAAAAGCAGAGTAGTCCAGGAATGAGTATATTGGAGAATCTCATTGTGTCGCGAGCCGCTGGAAGTAGAATGAGAACTAGTCCGGGTTATGGGACTGATTGAGGTGTGCTTGAGTGAGGCGGCTCTATTCATTGGTGCGAGGTTATTTTTTTTATGAGTTAAATGGAGTTGGGGTGTTTGCAGTCACTTTATCAGAGCATGTATTATTGGCATTAGCTCTGTGGTGGGAGGGGTTAGGATATTGTATTGGAGATAAAATGAGTTCAGTGGGATTAATAATGAAACTGGTCGCAGAGGAGATAGGCGAAGAAGGTATACTAAACGTCAAAATTATCAGTGATAATTCTGATCTTCTTTACGTTTTAGGCATTTGGAAGAAAGAAGCTGGGGAGGGAGGCTGGTTGGTAGTCTTGCTTGTCTTTAAAGGCTAGTTCGTGTTCGGCTGCTGAATAAGTGAGGTTCATCAGAGAGCATGTTTGGGCAGACTATGTAGATGGGCAGAGGAGGGGTTATAAAATATACGTGTTTGTGGCATTTTGTGGTGGATAATATGTTGCCGCGAATGCATTTTTAGATTTCGCCTGCGTAATCTATTGTTTTTAATATAAACTTAAAAGGGACTTACATCCCGCTTCCTCTCTTTCCTGGCTTCAGCTATTAATTACATGGGCGAAACGATGCATTACCAATGCTTGTTCACTGGGTAGTAAGATGCATTGGGGGGGAGGCGGGGCATGACAGTTATGGATTTGGTTCTGTTATTTTGTGTGCTTTGCTCCACATAATTAGCACTAAAACTGCGCAGTGGAGGTACTGGCAACCTGGTGTTTTATACATTTGCCCTGTTTTGTCTCTGTTAATAGGATGAACAGGATCCGGATCCACGTGCTGCCCCCCAACCGGGCACGCCCTTCCACATCAGCAAGACTTCAGGAGCCCCTGGCCTGCGCCTTTACCCACCGCTCCTGCTCCCACCCCCGTCTGGAAGGCTTCGACTTCTGCCTCAAGCATATCCTTGAAGACCGCAACGCACCCTTTAAGCAGTGCAGTTACATCTCGTCGAAGAATGTGCGCCGATGCCCATACGCTGCGCCCAAGCCTGAGAAAAAGGATGGGTGTGTTTATACATTGTGTAAGAAAGCTGGCGGGGAGCCTCGGCATAGGGGGTACCAACAGGCTGCTCATCTTACCAGTGTGTTTCTGATGCCCCGCCGTCTGTTTGATAATTTCATGGCGGAGAATTATTTGTATTCTTTAAGAAAATTAATAGAAAGCAGTGGACAGAGGGTTGCACCAGGCTGCTTACTAGTCATGTTTGCTTTTTGAGAACTCGGAATCTTCACACGCATTGAGCTGAACTGTGACATTCCTTTAACTTAATCATTTTTTCTCCAAACCAGAAAATCTGCTGTTTTGTTTGTAATAAATTATTCAAATTGGGGAAGTGGGTTGTGGACAAGGAATCTAAATCTGATGTCTGCAGTGCTTGTGAATGGACATGTCATGCTGGGTTTAAGTTAGCCCTGGTATCCATCGGAGAAAGTTGGGTGGCCTGAGTTTGCAACAGGCTGAGTCTGGCAGAGTGGGTACCATAGTAGCCAGTAAGTTCAGTCTCGGCTTTGAAATGGAGTGGTGCATGCTTAAGACTCCTGGAATGAGCGGATTAGAGGTTCTTGATTAGAGTGTCAAGAGACACAGGAAATAAAATGAGAAGTGGGCCAAGGTTTCTAACTGGTTCAGTCAGGGCAGAGTAGTTGGCACTGGTTTTCATGCACTCTGTTCTTTTCTTGTTCCTGCAGTGTGTCCTTCTGTGCCGAACATGCACGCAGGAATACCTTGGCCCTTCGTGCCCAGTTGAAGAAATCAAACCCAAGACCAAGTAATGAGTCCCTGCTGTGTCAGCTGAGCACCTATGCCCGTACCGAGCTGGGTACCCAGACGCAGGAGGCAAGCCGCAGCGAGGCCAGTAGGATCTTGGGTAAGAGGCAATCACTATAGCTTCTCTACTGGTGATGTTGTCTGTCCACAAGTGCCTCCGTACGCCCCCTTAGACATTTGTATGACATCCCAGATTGCTTAGTGGATGATCTATTTAATGTGGTCTTTGACCACTCCATTCTTAACTTGCCCCCCCGCACTTTGGCACTTCCTTACATCACATGGAATCTTGAGCCTACGGGTCCCGTCATCCTGTATTCAGTGGGTGTCTTGTATACTTTAGGCATAAAGTGTATAGTTGCCTTTACCACAGCAGTTCAACTCAAACTGCTTTTATTCCATGGCCAATAGTTGGATTATCTGCACGTTTGCCCTTCATGGAGCTTAGAGTTGGCACTGTGACCGCTGGGTATATTTTAATTCTGTCGTCTTTCAGACGAAGACAGCTGGAGTGATGGAGAGCAAGACCTGGTGTCTGTGGATCAAACGTGGCGAGGGGATCCTGACAGTGAAGCGGACAGCATTGACAGTGACCAGGAAGACCCCCTCAAGTAAGCCATGTGTCTCTGAACCTTGTTTTGAAATGTGATTGTTTCAGAGGCCCGAGTGGAAGCACAGTAGCCAATATCTCTTTCAGGATATTTTGTTGTGGGGTCTGATCTTCGAGGGGTTTGTCCGTTATGTTTCTTAACCTGAATCGAAAAATATTTTCGAAATTACCAAACCCTGCAATCAGAGCCTACTACTGCCTTTTATTGCCCAGTATTGAATTTTAAAGATGAAAGGCTGACTTGGCCTTATTGGGTTTTGAATTCTTGACCTGCAGGTCCCATCACGTCTGAAGTGAGAGTTCATATTGCTGAGTCATCTTTACAGCTTTTATTTCTATTCCTTCTTCCTCCTTGCCCTTGAGGTGATTCCACTCCTTGTGTAAATATGCTGCTGCCTGAGATAGTTGTAGGAATGCCTGAGTGGATAATCTCCATATTATGCTGTCAACAAAACTCCCTAGAAGTGGATTTTGCGGGTGTAATTACATCTATACTAGATAGTACTATTGTTTTCTTTGGTCCAGCCCCTTGACTTTTAAAGTAACAACCTTTTAGGTGGAAGGCCCCAAATGTAAGCTCTTGCAAAGAGTGTATTTTACAGGATGTTTCTCTATTCAGCAAGTTCTGAGCTTATTTGTTCCCCAAATTATTTTTGTGTCTTCATACCTCCCTGAGCTTTTTTTTAGCTTTCATTTCCTCAGTGGATACCGCCCTTATCACCAGTAGTACCAGAAGGGCACCTTCTTTTTATCTGCTGGGTCAAATTAAGTTAGGCGCTGTTACTGGATCCCCTCTCTGGAGACCAGTGTAATTGGCTTTTGAATGTTTATGATTAAGTGTAATTGCATTGGTTGCAGGTCTTACTTTCAGAAACAGTTTTGTTGGAGATAATTATTTCAGTGCTTTGCTACAGGGGACATATTTATATCTTTTACATTTTCAAACAATTACTACTTCGGATGCTTTTAATTCGCTGACCCTTAAACACCATCCACTACTGACCCCTCACAGCCCCTAAACATCTTCAATCCCTGCCCCTAAAGCCCCTTACCACTTCTAAACTACTAATCCCTGAAACCGAAAAGCCCTTTCTACTCCAAAAATCCAGCATCCCTGAACCATTAATTCAATCGCTACCCCTAACTCACCCATTCCTGAACCCTAAAAAAACACCCTCATTGCCCTTAAACACTATCCATCCATGACCCATAAGAATTCCTCCTCACCTGTTGCTACTCATCCCGGAATCTTTAACACAACCTTAAACTCCACCCCATCCTGAACCCTAAAATCTCTTCACCACCCCAGCTGCTACCCATAATTGAACCCTAGAAGCCCTCACAGCCCTAAACTCCGCCCATCCATGAACCCTAAAACCTCTCAACACCATTACACTGCACCCATCCCTGAAACCTAAAAACCTTATACACCTAAACACCACTCATCCGTAAATCCTAAAAAAAAAAAAAACCCTCACCACCCTAAACATTACCCATCCCTGAACCCAAAAAATCCACCGTAGTCCTAAACTCCACTTTAGTTTAATGTCATTTTGGATTTTTCCTTAGAATTATCTTTCCTCTAACATGTTTCCTTTCATTTTCTTTTTTTTCTTTTTTTTTTTTTTTGTCTCTTTCCTTAAAATTGGTTTTCTAACGTTTGGTTTCCTCCAATGTGGTTTCCCAATTTTTGTTTTCTGTTCACACACATCAAGCTCTGCTGTTCTGTTATTTTTATGGCTTGCTTTGTATTGAACATTTGTTGGATGCACTGTTTTGTTCTAGGCATGCTGGGGTGTATACAGCTGAGGAGGTAGCACTTATCATGCGGGAGAAGCTCATTCGCTTGCAGTCTCTCTATATTGATCAGTTCAAACGTCTGCAGCACCTTCTGAAGGAGAAGAAACGGCGCTTCTTGCACAGCCAGAATGAAGACTTGGAAACAATGGGTAGGTACCTTGTGCTACATGCGGAGAACTCTAGCAGCCAGGCGTGATGAGTGGGTTCTTTGGTGATGTCTGCACATTGCACTAACAGCCATTCTGAAGGGATGGGTAGGGTACCTGGCTCTGCATAAGACCATAGTAGTCTATCTGGAACAATAGAGTTTTGTTCTGCAGAGAGCACCACTAGTCTGTCCAGAGTAGTGGGTGGGCGAAGAATTCCGATCCACCGGCGGAGTTCGTGGAGTTATGCCCACTCCGCGCGGAGTTCCGAAAAACTACGCAAAGTTACACGGAGCAGAGGTTTTTTTTCCTCGTGGAGTTAAACTCCGCGAACTCCACCCAGACTTGGTACACAGATGCACCTTTTGTACTCCAACCTCCTCTAATCGGGTAACTTTTTTTGCTGACAAAAGGTCTGAAGTAACCAAAAGGTAATGAGCAGCTTTTTATTAAACTTCTCAATAAGTGAATTAAATTCAGTGCGTGTCCTTGAAGATTGGCTGCTAACCCATCTCAACAGCACGGTCTTCCCATTGCTTGCTCAGTAGATCCCAACTTCTTATTGATGTGTGAGACTTAAAGTGGTCCGCCTGCCATGTTTACTTCTTTTGTCCAGTGAATTGTACTTAACAGGTTGGCACGTATAATAGTGATGGGTAATATCTAGAGGCGAAAGTATAGCGCAAACGGGCCTCATGGTTTTAGGGCTGAGCTTGTCAACACTCTGCCTCCTCATTAGTAAAATCTGGCCACTGTTTATTATTTCCACAATAATTATGTAATGGCAAATTGATATAATTGCAGGCAAAGCCCGTAGAAATCTGCCCTTTGACCTATTGGCTTTGCCAATGCTTTTTTGCTGATGCTACGCAGTATCAGCACATAAATAAAATGGCATGATGTGAATGCCCGAATGTATGCGTTGTGCTGCTAGCAGCCACATCGTTCCTTATGTGTGCACTTGCATGATTGTGTGCTCGCACATGCATACGGAATGACATGACCGTCATCTTATTTAATGTTTTTTATTTATGGTTCCTAGATATTGGTCACCCTTTAGAATGGTAAATTAAAAGAACATTTAATTTTTGCTTGCTCAAAGGTGCTTTTTTCAAAACTGAGCGACACAGCAGCAAATTGCCCCCCCAAATACTGCATTGGGATTGGAGGAGCAAAAGCAAAGAAGTGGTGGCTAGGGGAAACATCAACGTACGGGTGGCAACGGGAATTGGGTGGGGGGGGGAGAAATCAATTTTTAAAATTCTGGTGGGAAAAACTGGACGAGCTAGGAAGGTGAAGAGTATGAGGGAGCAACAGAGAGCACGTGGAAGGGTGTTGAGTGGGATTGTAATGCATTTGGGAGATGGCGAGCAGTTCCCTGTGAGTGCTGAGGACAACAAGTAGCTTCCTGCTCGTGAGCAGTGGAAGGATCCAATCATTCGATCAAAAGGATGCTAAAGAACCTATTTTCCAGAGGCAGGTCTAACGCAGAGTGTGTAAAGCCATTGAATAAGAAGCATCCAAGTGATTGACAAGAAAGCCAACTAAGGTTACCGCCGCGCGTTCTATACCAAACCACGCCACCTATCCCTGGAGGGACCTACTGCCCTAACAGTGGCCTCTGGCACTCAACCTTACGCAGACTGGGATGGGAGGAAAGGATCACGGAAGCTACCCCTTTATGGGATTCAGGACTCCTGGGAATGATGGCAAATAGACAGGGATTTGACAGGTGGGATTTGATAGGAATGTCCACAGTGGGACGGTGGGAGACATATGACCGACTAAAGGGGTGATCCCATTTGCTGAGCTGCAAATCGCATGCGAATTAGCTCCCACAGAGACCTTTCGCTACTTACAAATCCGGCACGCCATCATGGCAGTACCCCCCCACCCGATGAAGCCCTGCCAGAATCGTCCTCCCTGGAAGAGAGATTGTTAGAGGAACGTTTATCCACCAAGGCAGCTTCACTTACATACTGTAAACTTATAAATAACTCCCCAGACACTGTTGCCCAGCTCAGGGACCGTTGGAACACAGATTTGGAAGACCGGCAAGAGGAGGACCGGGCAGATGCTCTCTCCTCCCCGAAAGTGGTCGCTATACGACTGCGTTTTCATTTAGTACAATTAAAAATACTACAGAGTCCATGTCGCCTGCACTACACAGGTCAAAATGGACAGACAAACCGACACGGGGTGCCTAAGGAAATGTGGCCAACCGGGAACCTTCTTTCACATTTTGTGGGAGTGCCCAAACATCCATAAATACTGGAACAAGATGTTAACATGCATCAGCGAGGTTACTGGCACCACTATAGGACCATCAGCCAAACTGTGCCTCCTCAATATCTGGGAAGCCGCAGACCAAACATGGGTAACGTTGGGCATAATGGTGGCTAAGCGCAATATTGCACAAAAATGGGGGGCGATGGGGACTCCTTCCCTACACAACTGGAAAAAAAAAACCTGGACTGGTGCATGGTGGCGGAAGGGTATATGAGAGCAGAGGGTGCCTCAGAAAGTGGGATAGGGTCTGGGGCTGATGGAACACACATAAAGGAAACCCTTGTACGGCCCCGATAACAGCAACTGCTGATTCGACTTTGTAGGTCCTACGTTCCGATAAAACAAGTATGGATGGCTGTATTGCCCTATTCAAGTAGAAGTGTTAATGATGTTTACAATGGACTCTTGCACCACAGACCTTTACATCTCAACTGTGAAAGATAGAACTTACTTAGAAATGGGATATCAGTTACTGCCAAATGTATACAAACCTTTGCTTATATTGCCACAAACCATGTCGTGTGATGTTTACCCTTCTGTTAATAAAAAGAAGAGAAAAAAGAAAGCCAACTAATGGTAAGCGTTGGTCGGCTCTGGGCCTACTGTAAGGTTTTAACGTTGTCCTCGAAGTTTTTTTTTACCACTCCCAGATAAAAGCTATCTGTAGAAGAGATCTAAAAACGAAGATTGGCATTTTTTTTAAAAAAAGGTTTATTTTTTTATATGTGCCATTGTCATCTCCACCTTATGAAGCAGCACAAACTGTATGTTTCTTCCGAATATGGCTTTCCACTGGAGGACATAATGTTGTATATTTCTCTCTCTGCCTTCCCATGCATCTTTTAAACTGCATACTTTGTTGCTCTCTGTTGTGCCCTTCCTTCTGTCTTGGGAACAGCCCACTGTGTTTTTCTCTCTAATGTTCCTTTTGTTGCTTTCCACAAGATGAAGCTGAACATTTATCTTTCTTTCCTCTTGAGCAACATACCACTTGTTTCTCCGTGCCTTTCTCACTTTCTGAACCAGCTAACTGTTTGTGCCCTTTCCTCGCTCTCCATTGTAAAAGACAGAGACTTTACATTGTTTTCCTTCTTGCTGAAACAGCATTCCCTGTTTCTGCAGTGTGCCCTATCCTGCTATCTGTGGGAAAAGTATAAACATTGTATTTCTCTGTTTTTTCTTGTGTCTATAGAACAGGATAGTGCTTTTCTACCTAATACACCCTTTCTCCTAACTGTTTCTCCAGTGCATCGAAAGCCCATTTCCTCCTACTTGTGCCAGTCTTTCTCTCATCTGCCCTTTCCTTTCCATAGGCAGTAGCCTCCTCACGGGACCCGAGGGACTTTCCCTCAAGGAGCGCGAGAATCTGAAACGCTTGAAAGCTCTCCGGCGTTACCGCCAGCGCTACGGCGTGGAGGCTCTCCTGCACCGGCAGCTGAAGGAGCGTAGGATACTGGCGACTGAAGGGTCTGCTCAACAGGTACCATTGTGTCTCCATGCTGTACGTGACTCTTCCTTGTCAGGACCTTGTCTGAGTAGGTACCCTGTGTGCTGGTCTTGTGACTAGTGAAACTAGACCGGTGTCCTGGTCAGGCTGGAGAGTTTTCACGTAAGATTGTGGCGTCCACTTTGCACAAACCCGCAAGCTGCTGGCCACCATGCCAGACGAAGGTATCCAATATGAAGTCATGTCATTTTTGTTTTCTTTCTGTTAGTGACTTGTAATTTCTTTTTAAATTTTTACTGAAATGTTCATATTCCTTGCGGAGTTCTCCGAGTCAAATGCCTGCCAATCTTCCAATGCTACCTGCTCCAAGCTCCTCTCGACAATTGGCTACCTTACTCCTCATTGGCGAGACTCTAAATATGTTAATTCGATTTCCCCCAGCCTCCTCCTCCTAAAACATTATCCAGAAGGAACTCCTTTTGGAATAGATATGCTTGGCTCCAGTGCAAAGGTTTTGGACCACTAGATAGTTGCTTCCCCAGCATGCCTAACATTCTCAATCTCCCTTTCCTGTAAGGTGCACACCACTCGCTCCAGTCAGAGGTGCTTGGCCTTCGTCAATGATGTCCGATGTACTCAGCCGTCTCTTCCAATGACCAGACACTGCTTGGCCCGTATCCTTTGTATTAGATGTGTGTTGAGCACTCAAGTGCCGATTATTCTTTTTGTTTCCTTGTGCGGGAGGGGTTGTGCCTGATCTTTGTTATGGGTGTTACTTATTGATGTAAGTATGGTTTTGTGATGTATGGGTGATCTGATGTTTAAGATGTGCGGACTGTTTCCAGCGTGCTTGTAGTCTAGTTTTGTTTTCTTGGTTGCTGGTGAAGACGTGGTGCTTGAGGCTTTGTTCCGTGGACATAGATGCTGATGACTTAAGTTGAGTGCCTCTGTATCCAGGTATGGTTGCTGGCAGCAGGAAGAGACCGTCTCAATATTCCAGGAGTGCTAGTCTGCCTTTTCTGCTTGGCCCTTAATCGAGGCTAGTGGTTTGCTGTAGCCACTGGCTTCAAAGAGGTGCCCAGAGTAACAGCTCTTTCTGTTGCATGTTGGTTTCTCCTGGACGTCAAAGGAGTGGCCAATTCAGTTGGAAGAGACATAAAAACGTTCACGATCATGTGATCTACCCAGTTCCCTGCCACTCCTCAGCCCCCAGATCCTCCTGCCCCTTTCAAATGTATTTACCACTTGTTCAGGATATATATTTACTAGCTGACCGCAATAATTGTTTCAACTTTTGACTGATGAGTGGCAGTCATCCGCTTTTTAGAGTGAGCCCGGTGTGTTATTTGCAAACCAAAACACTGTTCCTGGTATTTATACTGCTCTGTTCCTGGTATTTATACTGCTCGATACAAGGTCGATGTTATCTTGGTGTCATGCTTGTGGTGGTGTATTGCAAATGTGGTGCCTCTAGTATCTTTAGGTACCACGGGTCTTGTATTGTTGACTTGGGGCCAGCATTGTTCATTATGTGTGTCTTGACCTCATTGGTCTGGGACTGGGTTGCCTGGGTGCTTTTGTTCACTTCTGTACGGAAGCCTTGCCTGCCTTGCAGTGTTGCATATGGTCTGGTGTTGACAAGAGAATAACGGTCCTGTCTGGATACGTTATTTTAATTGGGTTTTTGTTTGTAGAATGTGCTGTTATTGGGCACATTCCTGCCACCTATTTGGCTTGGAACGATACCAACTGTTTTTCTTTAAAGAAGTGCTTTTGGCTTGAGGTGACTCTTGCTACCTCCCCTAAGGCCTACAATGCACTTGGACAAAGGCTACACAACGTTTTTTTGTTAATAGTGAGTTTCCGTGGTGATACCAGCAGAGTCTAGTCTGCAAACTCTTCTACTTGGGGACCGCAACAAAAGTGTCTGTTCAGCTTACCACGCCTTCCTTTTGCGAAAATACTATTTGTGCTGATAAGATGGAGGCGCATTATGCCACTATGCAATGCCAGGTTCTAGACCGGTGCGGTCGCTGAAGATGTCAAAGGATGAGTCCGGTTACTGTTTGGGGGCGAGGTGGGTGGTGTAGCAACCCAATGGCCAGGAGGAGCAAAGTCCTATAAATCAGCGGACTCCAGACACTAATATTCTCATGTGTCTCTAGCGAAGTCTGCACCTAGGACTAAGATTATACCTCTGGTTTCAAGCTTCCCCACCATGGACGGGTTGCAAAACACCCAGCTCCGTAAGGGCACTGTCCACTCTGGGCCTCAGAAGGAGCCTCAACTCCTTTCCAAGGAGTGTCATAGAAAACACTGCTGTCTGGACTGCAGAAGTCCACTCACGAGAAGGCTCTACCTCTAATTTCGCAGTAGAGCATGGAGCTTGTTACCGTACAATGCTGAGAGCACAGACACCCCCCCCCCCCCCAGACACCACTATTTAACGTTCAACAGTGCACCTCGCACAGTCCCTGAAAGCACAAAAGCAACTACCACTGCTGCACAACTATCTCCACCACCATCTTAAACTATACATTCAGTTTATGGTTCAGAGGAGGAAATTTCTGCCACCCTCTTAATACGGCCCAGGCCAGATGACCATCAAAAAGACCCGTGGCAGTAGTATAGAGTAGATATCCAGGGTGGTGAATCTTTGGAGCTATAAGAAGTGAAGGTTTGTTAACCAGATGACACTCTTCGTAACCCACAGTGATACAATGGACTGCACTACATCACAGCATCCTAATGCAGATTGAAAAGGAGGACGGTGATCTACCCTCTGTCTCCGTGCCATTGACCTGTTCGCCCCTGAAGCAAATGGAAAATGCTGAAACTTTGCTACCAACTGCCCACACCATCGGTTCCTGGGGAATCCCCTATGATTAGAGTTGGGAGGGACATTTCACTACAGTTTTCTTCGCTTCCAATAAGGCCATATGTTGATAACCCTCATCCTTATTTCACTAACAGGAACAGTCAGGCTTTGGTACTTTTTTCTAGGGTTGTCTGTCAGTAGTCATGAAGAGCTGCCTCTATGGTCTGACTTCGCAAATCAAACAACTGGGTCAGCTGATGTATCCCAATCTCCAGGCACTCGTTCTAGCGATTAGGCATTTGAGGTGTTAAAATTCAGGAACTTGCAGCTTCCTCTGAAACATGGCAATTTATTAGGAAGCTAGAAAACTTACTAAGCAAGCTTATTATGCAGCTAAATAGAAACCTTTTGCCAATTACTGTCAATCACAATATTGAGCTTTCGGCATTCACAGCCCAACACCTTGTCGGTTATCTGCTGCATTTGCAAATTGGAGGCCTAACGTACACTTATGAGACCGTATATCTAGCTGCAGTTGCTGTTTATCTAAAAAAGAAAAGTTATGTCTGTCTGTTTTCAAAATCCCTGTCATAGAAGCTCTCATGGAAAGCATAATTCTTCCTAGAGTTCCCACAGCTTCTACTTGAGACCTTGGCTTTGTACTCATCAGGTTAGTGGGGACGCCATTTTAGCTGCTCCTTGCCCAAGGTGTTCCTGCACTTTCATGTCAATGGAGGTGTATGCTTGCAGTTTGGAAGGTACTGTTTGCAGAGAAAATGAGGATTATTTATTCGTCAGGTGGTTGTAGCAGATTTGTCAGTTTTGATCTTGTGGTCTTTCTCTCATTACCTCATGGGCCCTGTTCACAACCTCCATTTCACTCAACTCTTTTCTAAGGATCTAATTTAGTCTCATGTCATCTGGTCTCCTTGTGCTCTCTACCCAGTTACATTTTCACTTATGATCTTTTCACCCCCTTCCAAATCCTTGACTATAAGCCACCGCATCATTGGTCTCCCCAAACCACCCTCCTTCACCCATTTATCTTGTGATCGCCATGTTCCATCTGTCTACCTGGCCTGTTACTTTGTGCCTCCACACCATTGTTCCCTTGTGGTCTCTGCCCCACTCTTCCATTTTGGTATAGCATGGCTTGGGCTTGTGTTTGTGTTGGTATTCGCTTAATTTAGTGTGCATGCACTTCTGTGAAGACATATGGGTGATCTTGTGGAAGTTGTGTGCTCTTGTATTAACTTAACAGCAAATTGTGATGAACATGAGTTTAAAATGGTTCACACGAGTCTTCAACTTGAGTGCCGTCCCTGTTGAAAGTGTGCACGCAGCATAAGTATGTTAGGTTTGAACCTACATTACTTTCAAGCTGGGGTTTTCATATAGGAACCAGGGCCTCCGTACATCCTAATGACCGTCTTGCAGTACCAGTGTGTGAATGCTTTGGGTGGTGGAGACAGATTTCCTGTAAAATGTTGGAATGCTCATTTCCCCTTGTTCATTTGCCTTTATTGACTTACCAGATATCTGTCAAGATACTAATCAAGTTCTTTTCAAGCTCTGCCATGGGTCAGAGGAAGTTCCGTGCAACAGATCTGTTCACGTTGGCCTTTCCGAAGCTCCTGGCTGTGCGCTGCATGCTCAGCTCCCACGTCCAATGTACAAACCAGAACAGGTGCTCTCTGCTCCTGAGCAGTTGGATGTGGTGCCCATGGATCTATACCTGAGCACAGCCGAGCTTCAGCCAAGCGAGAGCCTGCCATTGGAGTTCAGCGATGTGAGTTTTCATCACCCATGGTTGGGACAGCAGGAGAGCAGGGTTGTAGGGCAAGTTCTGGGGTAGTTCTTAATATGTGATGTGTGTAATGCTGAGCATCTAAAAGCCAGATCTGAAAAGCCAGTTTTGCAGCAATTATGTTTTTAGAGACTGATATTCTGTGTAAGTGATTAGGTCAGGAAAGATCACTTTTCTTACAAGTTTCAATTGACGATAAGTACATAATTTGCCTAATGAGCCCTCCTGTCATCGCTTGTAAGTGCAACATTTGGGGGTTGACTGCTATATTCTTAGTAGCCATAAAATCACTTGGAGAGTGAACCTTAGGCTTCAACTACAGATGACACCTTGAGTCAATTTCACTGAGGAAAATGGTAGGACAGAAACCTCAGTGTTTTATTGCCAAAGTTGTATTCACTTTCTTGTTAAATGAACAAGAAAACGCATGTTGTCAGAAGCAGTCTCCCGGTCTCGGACTTTCACACTCGTTAGGCCTTCCATGCAGTTCAGTTTCCTACTAAAAACGCCCAACCAGGGAACTCTCATGAAGTCCGCTATTCACTAGGAGAAGTTGACGTCTATTCCTTTAAGCGATAGGAAGAAGGAAGGCTGCTGGATCGCTGTTTTCCATGGAGGAGTGGCATTCAGACACGAGATGCCCTCGTGCTCTTACCAGAAATGCATCTCTACATTTAACTTTGTTAAATGTATTCATAAGCTTTACCGACTAAGCCTCCCTCTGAAATTTCTTGTGGAAACTTGTTTAATAAGATTTTAGTCCCATGTTCAGTGAAATGGCCTATCCCTATGCCTTATACCAGGTTTTTACTTTTAAAGTGGCTCAACATATGGTCCTTTTAAGGCAGTACTTGTATCTTTGATTCCCGAGGTCTTGAAATCACATGTGGAGATGTTCTTCATTCTGGAACAGCAAAGTCTTGTACTCCACGCTTATTAGAGGCTGAACTCCCGAGTAGGGTTCACTTTAACTGCGGCCTGATCCAAAGCCTGAAGAAGGAAAAAAAAGAAAAAAAAATATATATATATATATATATATATATATTCTATCCATCCAACCGTATCTTTGTGGGGACCTAATGAATATCAAAAGGACTGCTGTTGGCCTGAAGATTTGCGTTAGGACAGCTACTACAATGAAGGCAACAAGATCTTCCCCACTAGTCTGCAGATGTTTTCTGCTGAATTATGTAACGCAGCTTGTTTTTGCATCTTATGTATATTGACCTGCTTTGTCCTTTCCCTGTTTTCTCCTGTTAGAGGGTTACAGGCTTGGACCTGAGAACTTTTTTTTTTTTTAATTCATGAATCTGCCTTTCTCCAGCAATTTGGTATCGGGCTACCACAGGTTTGGTGTTGTGCACCATGTGACAACAGTATCAGGCATTCTGCAGGAAGTCCAATTAGGGGGAAAAACATATTACTGATTATATGAGAATCTGTTACATCCCAAGTGGTGTGCCCCTTTTCTGGGATCAGCAGCATTGTGATCACAAAAGACTTGGCCAAGGGGTGGCCATTAACCCAGGGGGTCAGCAGAAAAAATTCATGCCATCTCAATGCATTATCTCTAACCCTCCACTCTTCGCCCCCCACATCATTACCCCCCTACTCCCAAGTTTTGTCAACTGTTCCAGTGTGAGGATTGGGTACTATTGTTCCATCATACAGAGGAGTCCCAAATAAGTGCAGAAGATAACTGGGTCTTCAATATTGTATAAAATAGCTGACCCTTGAAGTTGGGGCAAAACATGGAGGTGAAGCCTGTTCCATTAAGTCAAAAAGACACGAGACCCAAAGGCTTGACACTGGAGTGTAAGAACCATCTTGAACTTAAGAGAGAAATGGGACTTACTAGGTATTTCCTACACTCCCATCAAGAGTACTGTGGGTACAAAATACACGTGCAAGGTACATATTTTATCATGACGTGATTGAACCTTTGGTAACTGAAGGTTTTCCTGTTCAGTCTAAAAATGTTCTGCAATCTTGTTCCAGAATGTATTGCAGTATTCTGTTTTCAGCGGGTAGTACCACTTGTGTAAGAACTGGAATTTCAGAAAGTCTCAATGAATTGCAGTACTTGAGGTCCCCAATAGATAAACCATGCAGTTGATTTAAAGTTATGGAAAAATGTAGAACTGCAGTCCAGGCAAACACCTTAAAGAAGTGGACGTTTGTTAGCCATTGCTCCTCCCTTCAGAGGGGAGAGCCATTCCCATTTTTGTATATTTTTTACACTGCTAAATGTCACTTTGTGCACTCGCCCATAGCCTCTCATTATTGTCAAGGGAGTGTAGATGTATTAATGTGTAATGCACACACATCTGAGGGCCACAGTAACAGTTTCATTTTAAACAAAATCTAATTGGATTTACCAATACATGAAACTGAGGAAATGGGCCAGATAGCCAACATTTAAAAGTTGAAATTTTAGTGCTGCAGTTTTAATGGAGCCTGCTGCTCTGTTACTCACTAGACAAGCAACTTCAAGGTGATACTACAATGCCACTTGAAAAGACCCTAATGCCTGCACCCAACATTTTCCTGATGGGTTCTGGCACCCCCTTCAACAGAACATAGTTTACTGTCTGTATTTGCTCCAACCTGCAACGCTACAGTGACATACGAGTGGCACGTTGCGTGTTTCTCGACTGTCAGATAACATAATGCGCAGCAGTAGCAATTGGAGGTCAGTTTATTAGGATATTGTTTTATTCTTGCAATACCACTAAGACTATTGAGAAATTGAGAGCAGCATATAAATTCAGCAGTTTCACAAGAAAGCGAATTAGGCTTGACAGTAAATTACTTTTACTTCCTTGACCTAGATGTGACTTCTTTCCTCTACGATTTGATTTAAGACGGAAGAAGATAGTCTCTTACCTCCAAGTGTGGTCTTGTTCATGATTGCATGGTGTTAAGGTGCTGTTACCCTAGGTATGATAGAATGGGTTTCCTTTCCTGCTGAAGGCAAGCGGCAAATCTCCTCCCTTGGGTCAGATAGTTGACTTGGAGGTGATAAGTGTCTTTTTGAGTCACAAGAAATTTCCAGTGAGGTTGCTGACTGATGAAGTCTTGTAGCTTGAATGCTCGGCCCTTAATCGAGGATAGTGGTTTGCTGTAGCCACTGTTTTCAAACAGGTGCCAATAGTAACTTCTCTTCCTGTGGTCTGTTGACTGCTTCAGAACCTTCAAAGGGGGCTGCCAATTCAGTTGGAAGATACAGTTTTGTTTGTTATAATATGGCCCGGCTACCACCAGTTTCGTAATGCTGACTCGTTGGAGATTACATTAGAGCTCTTCTGATACGTTTATTCCAAACCCTGATCAAAATAACTGTGCTTGAAGTTGCATTTTCTAGAAGCCTAGTCAATGCTATAGTGCTGAACGACGTGGAAAAAGTTAAATTTCGTTATGGAGCAGAATCCTGGAATAAGAAAATAAACATCTGATACTGTTAAACTCCAGTATGATTGTGCAGTTTGCTAATCACTTTTTTGTTTTTAAATGTTTGCAGGACCTGGATGTGGTAGGCGATGGAATGCAGTGTCCCCCTTCTCCTCTGCTTTCGGACCCCTCTGTATCTCTGGAAAGTAAACTACTGACTTCTAATACTTCCAAGGAAGACTCCCAGCCTTCCACTAATCCAAAACAAACACCACAGCAAGATCGAAGACCAGCCTCGACTCACCAGAGCACTACTGGACAGGTGCGTAAAATGTGTGGTGTTGGATGCCAGATTCTTTTCCTATTTAGTGGGAGATAAAAGGCGGGGGGTCTTTTCCTGTAATATCCTCTTGTTTTGATGAATGGAAAGTAGTCCCCTTGCTCTATCTTGCAAGGGCTTTTCCGCTTTGCTATGGAATTTGGTCCTGAGAGAGGTCTCTCTCCTTGAAGGTCCACTTTCTCTGCTATGATCCCTTTGATGCAAGATGAGTTTGAGAATCTTGGTGTGGTGTGAGATAAAGTGCAGTGACTTAACATTGTAAAAGCTCCCCAACAAAACCCTTACCAGGTAGAGACAGGATTGAGTTGTTTCTTCTGGAAAAGGATGGCAAGCTGTTCGTGAGCAAGTGAAGTCAAGGGATATAGGATATTTAGGTCCATTTCCAGCCTGCCTGCTGCCTTCACTGAGGTTGCAGCTATTGGAATTTGTTGTCTGTTTTGGCTTTCTGCTCCAGCCTTGCTTATTGGCACTGAATCGAGGCCTTTGGTTTGTGGTAGCCACTGGTTTCAAACAGGTGCCAAGATAAATGTTTCTTCCTGTGGTCTGTTGGCTGCTCCAGGACCTCCAGAGGGGGCTCTGCCAATTCAGTTGGAAGATACAGTTTGAGCCTAGTCCCTTATACAGAGAGAGGTTGGTTTTGCGGCATGTGGTGCATCTATTCTGCCATCTAGTGGTTGGGTCTGGAATTGTCTTATGTCTGTCTTGGTCACCGTCTGATTATTTTTTTCTGCTGCTGGGCCTGGAAGCACACCGAAGGAACTCGGAAGAATCTACGAAAATTTGCAGAAAAAGTCAACGGAAGACACCAAGGATCACTGAAGGCCAGGAGAAAACCACTTGGCCAGAGAATCTAGAGAAGAGAAGCAACTAAGGGATTTAGCGAACACCCCTTTCAAGTCCCTCCCTAACTGCCATAAGTTTGCACAGAGTGAGCCACACAAGGTCTGCAACCTGTGCCTCTCGACAGATCATAACGCCAAAACCTGCGAAGCCTGTGCCAACTTTGTACTAAAGACCCTCAAGACAAGGTTGAAGCAACGACTGGCATGCCATGGCTGGCACCTACAAACCACAGGAATTCCAAGGATCTGGCCCTCACCAGTGACTAGGAAAACGTTGAGGAAGAACCACCAGCACAAGGGGGTGACTCAGACGCTGAAGGGAACATCATTGGTGCCAAAAGGGCAGAAGCTGCGAAGAAAGTGGCGAGGGATGCAGAAAAGACCAAGCGGCAGAAAGCCACCTTGACGTCAAAACACCTGACGACCGAAGGTTGGCACAGACAGAGCTGCGCGGTCCAGCCCAAGGGATGGGGTGGGGGGTGGGCGCAAGCCTTTTCACGTGTAGCCTCGAAGCTAGCAGGCACAAAGGAAGGTTTGAAGGACAGAGCAAGGAGGCGAAGGACACAAAGCCCAACGACTTGAAGATGACCTCGACAACCGATGTCAAGCATTCGGTTGAGGAAAAGCAACACTGGCTCGATACCAAAATGTTGGCGCTCCTGCAGTGCAAAGGAGTTTGACTCCTTAAGGCGTTCTGCATACCCACAAAGCCTACGGAAGTGGAGGCCAATGTACGGAATATTGAGGCGCCCTCATCGAAGCCACGCAAAGAGGCCCAGGAAGGCCTCTTCAACTATGAGGAAAGCGAGCCAATCGTGGTGAAGAGACGGGGCCATTTCGACAAATGGCAGGATCTCGAGCCCTCACCCCTGGATGACGTCCATTTACAAAGGACTAATCAAGACTGCGGCAGACATGTATGTAGTCCAGCTCGAGGGGGATGAATCATGCTTCCTCCTGGAAGCCCTGATGTTATCACGGAAAGCAAATCTCTACCTCCCCATGCTTTCCAGTATACTAGATCAGGGTAAGGAAAGCTACAAGAAACCTGCCAAAACCAGGGCGGTCACCCCTCGAATGGAAAAGAAATCTAAACACCAATTAGTGTCCCCCAATAAATCAGGTGCAACATACCAGCAGACGAGGTCATAGTGGCAACGGCCAGGAAGAGGAATAACACCCCCATATCTACGGGCCAGCGTCAGGATGGACCTTGTGGGTAGACAGACAAAGGGAAATAGTGACACAATAGATGATTGTGAACTCCAATGTCCTCTTTAACCGATACGGTCTCCACAAATGGAAGAAAATTGAAGGACTCATGCAGAACCTTACGGAGAAGTTGAAGAAGAGAGCGATGGCAATCATCCAAGAAGGCATGATCATCACCAGCTCCTGTCCCAAATCTGCTCTGGACATGGGGGATACCACCGGCAGGCAGATTTGCACGGGCACCTTCCTCAGGAGGTCTGTAAGAGTCCGGCAGAGGTGCAGGCATCTGTCATACACAAGCCCTTCACAGGACCATCTCTTTGGGACTGCTGAGGACGAAACACTCCAGCAAATAAAGGACTGTCTATATGCTAAGGCCGGGAGGGGGGGGGGGGGGTCTTACAGTTCATAGGGTCCTTCAGGAGAGGTGGGAGGGGGCTCCAACAGAAGACTAGCAGGCAGTGCTGGGTTCTCAACAGCCCAGCAACACCACCACCACCAGCAGAGTCCCAACCAGCAATCTGCACACCAACCTGCTCTACTGCAGTAGCTACACCTTGCAAGGCAGTCCTTTCGCAGGAAGCCCAGGGGGAGAGGGCAACCCATAAGGAGAGTGAAATAAGCAAGTGACTCCGCCGACCAACAGCCCCGCTACATAACACCATGGGGTGAAAGAATAGGAGGATTCCTCCAGGAATGGACATCAATCACCTCCGGCAATTGGATCTTTAAAATAAGACCTGATTACTGCATAGAGCTCACCAGGCTACATCCTCATGTTCCTCGAAAGACAAGAACCATAAGGGAATAGGAACTTACACAGTTGCGAGAAGAGGCCAAGGAATTAGTCAGAAAACAAGCCCTAGAGCAGAGGTCTTCAAACTTTTTGATGCAGAGACCCCCTTGTCATACTTTTTAGGCGTAAGGACCCCCTTCTGACAAATTTCTAGAACCTGGTACTCCTCATCGACAACTATCGACAAACATAAACGCCCCCAATTCCAACAGCAAATCATTTTTACAGTTGGGAAATAATAAACCGTGATTAGCAAACCAAGGGTCAGTGAGTGTGGGGGCGTGGTCAAAGGTGTAGCTAAAAACAAAGGGCCTCATTTACGAGGGATTGGTGTAGGGCAGCGGTGCAAGTATACTTGCTGCGCTGCTCCACACCAATGTGAAAGAGCAAGAATGCACCGTATTTATGAAATATGGTGCATTCCTGTCCTTTTCCCTTGCGTTGGTGCACAAATTGCTGCCTAGCACCAACATAGGCAGGATTGTTTTTGTACAGGAAGGGGCACCTTCCGTCACAAAAACAATCCCGAGAGGCGTTTTCCTCTTTCTATGCGAGCTGCAGAATGCAGCACACATGGAAAGAGGAAAAAACGTGAAATGAAAACATTCCTCCTCGTTACGCCTCCACTGGGAAGGCATCCGTTTTTAGAGCTGCCCCAGTTTTACGTGATTTTGTAAATATGGGGCAGCATCAAAATCCATGGGTGTTGGGTGGGAACCCCACGCAAAGCCCATGGAATACCTCCTTGATTCAGAGTAAGGCAACGCAGTGACTTGCGCTGCTTTGTCTTACTCCATACATATAAGGGCATGCACAGCCATGCAGGGTGACTTTGCACGCCTCATAGGTTTGGCTGAGACGCTTGCGCCACCGGAGCGTCAAAAAAAGTGATGCTCTGGCGATACAAGCCTCTCATAAATAAGCCCCAAAATTTTCTTTTACTTTTTTTTTTAGGTCTTTCACCATCAGGTATCTACATAAAATAATGGGCAGCCTAAATGAAAGGAAAAAAAAGTTGTTACTCAGTGGAAAATGCACTGTAGTACATTATAAAACCTCTATTAGTTAATGCACTGCAGAGGTCTGTGTTACCAGAGAGACTGAATTAAATCTTGATTGGTGCAGTGGAGAATAGTGATGTGTATTTTTAGTGCTACGAGGTCACAGCCTGTGACAGAAAGCACTGTGAATATGTAAGTCAGTATTTTATACTTGCATATTACACACAGTGTAAGATAGAATGCTGCAAAATGTGCAAATAGTTTAACGATAAAATGGTGCTTCCAAAATGTAGATTTTAGTAATACCAGAACGAATGTAATGCAATTATTTTACGTAACTATCCATTCAACACCTCTTTAAGGGTACGAAGTGCTGTGTAAATGCAGTTAAAATTAAAAGCAAGACCTTCCCAGCCCAGTTGATAACTCTTTGCACTTCCACTCAAAAAAACCAAGTCTTTGTCATCAAAAAGCTTGGAGTGATTTGATCAGCTAAAATCCAGAACCACTCCCAAGCATCCTTTACACTTGCAGATTAACTGATAGGCACATTTGCCTTTTATTCAGGCAAGCAGCTGATAACGATCTAAATCAGCTGTCCCAGGATGGCTGCCTTTTGAAAAAAGGAAAGCAAACGTTTTGGATTGCAGGTACAGGGGAAGCTGTGGAATACGCAACCCCCCTTCCCAGGACTCCACGCCACCACTGGGGGTCGCGCTCCATAGATGGGAGACCTCTGCCCTAGAGAGAGCTCCCCCAAGGGAAATGGGCAGTGGCATCTACGCAGTGTACTTTCTAGTACCAACACATGTCTTGGCATTGAGACCAATTCTAGACCTCAGGCACCTAAACAAATTCATACGAAAGCAACACTTCAAAAGGACAAAGCTACAAGAAGTGATCCCATTCCTAAGGAATGGAGATTAAGTGTCCACCCTAGACCTAAAGGATGCCTACCTACACATCAATGATGGTACAAGAAGTACCTCAGATTCGTAATGGACAAAGCTCAATACCATTTCAAAGTGCTTCCTTTCTGGATAAAATCTAGAACAAGGGTGTTGAAAAAAATACATTGGGGAGGTGGCAGCGCACCTGAGAAGACTATATACACGTCTGCCCATATCTTGACGACTGGCTGGTAAAGGCAAACTTGAAACCAAAAATGCCACTGAAACGTGCACAGTCACCAATACTCTTCAAAGTCTTGGGGTTATCGTAAACCTCAAAATCATCACCACTCCCAGTGAAGCTGAATATGTTCCTGGGGGCAACTCTGGACTCAGACAGCGTGAGTATACTTGGTCCCCAGGAGGGCCTCTACTGGACGGGGCAGTCTGACCGTGAGGACTGTCATGAAATTGATGGGCATGATGTCATTATGCTCTCGCCTTATACAACATGCACCCATACAGGAATGCCTCTGCAACAGATGGTCACGAGCCATGGGGAGCTGGGAAGATCTAGTGGTTGTCCCCTCAAAGGTTCAGAAGGAGATAGAATGGTGGGACCCAACAACCGTGAGAGTAGGGAGACATTTCAAGCTACCAGCTCTCACAAGTACCATAATAACGTATGCATTCCACAAGTGCTGGGAGGGCGCATGGACATCCTGAAGGTCAGATCTCTGGAACCCTACAGAAGCAGTGAAACACAAACTATCTGGAACTAAAGACGGTCTTCCTAGTGCTGAAACAAAACTGAGTTGAAGTTTCAAACCTTAAAGACAACGTTCCTAATAGCGATCACGGCTCTCCGCACAGTCCTCAAACTAAAAGCGCTCATGATCCAGGAACAATCCCATGAAATGCACACAAACAAGGTAGCCCTACAAACAAACCCACAGTTCTACCAAAGGTGGTATTGCGATTTCACGTCAACCAAAGCATCCAGCTTACGGCCTTTTTTCAGGTCCTGAAGTCACAGGCCAAAAGGGCGCTGCGCACTCTGTACGTGCGAAGAGCACTCATGTACTACCTACAAGAAACAGAAGAAATTTGCACAGGGAACCAACTATTCGTATGCTTCTGCAGGGCAAGCAAGGGTACACAGATATCTAAAGTAATCGCACGGTGGATAATGGAAACTTACCAAACATGCTACACAAAGTCAAGAAAAGCCTTACCCACACGCCCCAGAGCTCAGTCAACCAGGAAAAAAGGGGCAACCCTAGCTTTTCAAGCAAACATACCCATTGGCGATATCTGTGCGGCCGCATGCTGGTCTTCCGCCATGCCGTCGCAAAACACTAGTGTGGACATGCACATAAGCACAGGTGGGACAGAGTACTAAAACATGTTTGCCAACTCCTCTACATCTCAACCCATCTTTCCCAAGGAAACAAACAAGACTACATATTCGGATGCACAGAATGTGAATCCAGAAAAGAATTCATGCTGCAAAATAGTTACCTACCAGAAGTAGTTTTGCAGCCTGAAGAATTTTCTAGATTTGAATCCCATCTCTGAGATGGTGATGGGAGGAGCTGGCAATATGAGCTACACTTCAAGATGGAAGTTCCTAACAGAACACAAAACAAAAAATCTGAAGATGGCGACCACACATAGGTACTTGCGGGCCCTGTGTGACATCACAAAGGGATGGGCTTACCAAAAAATGGCAGTCGGTGACTCGTACAAACAAGCATTGGCATAGCCAATAGGTCTCGCTTTTGGGACCTTATAAGTATTTAGTTATGCAGCACAATATCATTGGTGCAACAACATAAACTAAATACTTATAAGGTCCCAAAGCGAGACCTATATTATTGCTGCTTTAATATAGTGTTTTATGCAGGATGTCTGCCTCTGTGCGCTACAGGTAAACGAAATAGGGAAGGAAGTTGCCGAGGAGCACAATTCGGCATAACATTTAACCGACTGAGCTGGTTCTCTGTGCAACTTTTTTTGTTTTAAACACGTATGACACTCAAAATACTTCGCCGAACCCTGCTGGAAAAAAAAACTGAAGGGCAGTTTCAGGGTCACTGCAGAAGACACCACCTCCACCCTCTTACTGCCCTCACATGTCCCAGAATTTTCCATACCCTTTATTTCTCACAGGTTTGATATCTGTAGGGGCCGCGCCTATGGCCGCTGTTGAACTTCAGTCACAGCCAATGAAAATGCAGATTCCATGGACTTGTACTATATGGTAAAGGGTGCAGCTGGAAACAAACGGGGTGGAGAGGCATTTAATGGCGTCATACCACGAACCTATGGCGGAGCTGGCAAAACCCGTACAGCGCCGAAAAGCCGCAATCGTGGCACCATGCATTATGAAGTAAAGACGTTGCCAGGGACGTTCCAAATGACTGTACTCCATGAAGAGAACCTTAATTACCTAAAAGGGTAAAAACGCTTTTCATTAAGCACTGGACCAATAATTTATCTGAATATTGTCGATATCAGTTGCCACTCACGTCACCCGTCAATGCCTTCTAGCGCCTACTACAGGGCGTAACGTTTCTAAAGCACTTCCAGTTTTAGTAGACACGGTAACCGATGCCGAGAGGCGTTGATTTTTACATTAAAGTCAATTCCTATATGCTACCAAGACCACACAAGTAGAAAACAGCAGGTTTCAAACCCCCTCTACCGAGTCAACGTCATCACACGTTTGCCGCCGGTTGGCCTTATCTGCCATAGTTACCAATGGAAAGGAGGCGCTACTAAGCGGCCGCTGGGTACTTCCAACAGCATTTTTAAATACGTTTATGGATTAGGCTTCTTGGCGCTAGAGGGTTCACAAACCTCGTCCGCAGAGGGTTCACAAACCTCGTCCGCAGAGGGGTTCACATCACTGCAGGACCCAGTGAGCGCCTCTACTTCATTAACGCCATGCCTTTTTGTAGATGTTAAGCGCTATACCAATGAAGCTAGTTAGAACACCGGCGAGGCGCTAGCGGGGATTTGAATGTTAGCTGTAAATTCACCTGCGTTTTAACTGGTCAGCCCAAAACTGTAGTGCACATCTTCACCATAATGTACATTTCATTGTTGCCAGTAGTGCATCAAATATTTCCCACAATTAAATAAACGCCGTTATATTAAAATACCGCTGACATCTATTCATGGGTTGCAGCACGTACAAGCGTGCCATGCTCGAACCACAATGTGGAAGACCATACCACACAAACTGGGGACACATTAAACCCGCAGACAAGTTACTTTCGCGAGATTTCAAAGCGCCTCGACCTTGCATCCCGCAGCTTGTCTGCCAACGAGCTTGGAAGCTGCAAGGGCCAAGTGCGCACGCGCCAATCTCAGTTGATCCCAAAAGCCATCAGGAACAAGCCCGCGAGTGGTGCGCGCGCACCACAGAGGAGCGGGGCGAGCGAGCGCGGCAGCCTGCTCAGCTGACGAGACGCTCAGCTGACCAGACGCTCGTGCGTCGTGGCTGGCCTTTGGATGAGTACGCGCGGCAGACATGTGTTTCCACTTATCGCGCCCGCGTCTGGGCACGATAATTGGAAACACATGTCAAAAAGGCCAGCCACGACGCACGAGCGTTTGGACTGCTTTTGAAACCGCTTACATTAAGTCTTCGCCTCTAAGCAGCGCTTGCGCGCTACTCGAGGCTCGACCTAAAAAGAGATAACGAGACACAATTCCGGATCGAACCGCTAGGTGGCGGAATAGATGCACAGCATGTGAAACCGGAAAATTGTTCAGGCTGTAACACTACTGCTGCTGGTAAATACCCATTTTGTTCACAAGAGGTACAGCATTTTTGAAGGATTTGCAATTTTGGGTTCTGTAATACGTCCTATGTGGTTAGGCACAGTTGCCAATAATAAGTCTGATTTATTTCATGATCAAAAACTCTTTTAATGTGGCATGCCTGAATTGTACCACTGAGCTGAAAGCATGACCTCTTTCTTTTCGTTTTTTTTTTTTATTCCTTAGGGTCATGCACGCACTGTTTCTGGACTTCAAAATGAAGCTGAGGAGGACTCTGCTCCTCTCCCGGTATCACATGGAGCACCCACAACCAATGGAAATGGCAAATCTGCTGCACCATGCTGAGGAAATGTGATTTCCCTCATGTCAAACCAATTGAAGGGATGGTGTGAACGGTAGACAACACTGAATTGTCCTGTTGGCATTTGATGTCTAGATCACTAGGACAGCCCATAATGAAACTGTTCGGTCCCCTGCTTTTTAAGCTTCAGTGGATTTTTGTTTTATTTGCATTTCCGCCAGTTTTGTACAATGGTGATATACATACATTCCTAGAATCTTGACTACTGAGGTATTTACAAGCGTGGAACTGTTCCCCAGCACAAAAGGTCTCAGTTTTTTGTTGTTGAGATGTGACTGAGCATACAAGTTACTAAAGATTCTCCGCCACAGAAATGGCCGTAAGATCTGAGTCGCATTTAAACAATGGTCTCTGGATTAGACTTTAAGTTTCCAGTCTGCCCAGATCTTCATGTCTGTTAATTGCGCACTGGAGGTACGGCTCCTAGTTATCTGCTACAAGAAACTCTTTCGCATTGTCTCCACGTGTAGCCTACACATGTTAAGACCGTGAAATGTTCTATCAATAAATACTCAGTGTGCTGCCAATAGTTCTTAATTTATGATCCTAAACATCAGATGTTTTGGGAATGATCGACTTGGGCTATGAGTCTGTCAGCATGAGCTCAGTGAAATGTGAAAATTTGAAGAGAGCTTAGAAACATCTAACCCTCCTTGTTCCTCTCCACTTCCTTTGTATGGTTGTGGATGCTGTGAATATGATTCCTCTGGTAATGCTAGGAAAATGGTCTGTAGCATCTAAACATGAGTTCTATGCAACTGCAACCAAATGTGTTTTTAACACTTTAATTCCCAAATATGAGCCTGAAAGTGCGAGATACAAAAACTGTTCTACATGAATGGGTCCTCCCCTAATTCGGAGCATTATATTGCCCAACTGCCAGGCTGGACTTCAGAAACGCCCACATTTTCATTTTTTTTTCCTATTGCTATATAAATTTTCATAGCGAGAAAGCAACTAAAAACTTTTTAAAATCTCATATCTCTGTGTGGAAGTTAGACTGATCCATTAAGATATGCTTCTAGAGTCACTGGAGCCTATTTCGACTCAGAAGTCAACATGCAAAACCATTTTACCTCCGTTATTTATTATGACCTGTTGGAGCAAGACTTTGAAACACCAGTGTGTCAAACGGAAAGTTCCAGTTTTTTATAGCAACTTTGTACCTGAACCTATATTATTCTTATGACAATTTGTTTTCCGATCAACGTATAAAATAGAGTAGCTATGTTCTTATATTTCTACCTTGGTAGCCATGTGAAATTTGTTGAAGAGGTCACTTAAAAAGGCATTTAAAAACGAGGCATTGGCAAATTTAATAGGTCTGGCTTGTATTTTGAATCCTTAAAGATTAAAGGCTGCTGCATTGAAAGAACAAAAATGCTTGTTATCTGAGTAGAATGCATCCGTTCAATAAAGAATGTAATGTGTGATGATCCAGAGTACTTTTGAGGTGTTATAGTCCCTCATGTATTTCAAAGCAAACCCAGTCTAGGAGGTGGAATGGTAAACCAGGCAGCAAATAGCATGAAGTGAGATGATCCTCCTATTGAATTACCATACCTCCCCATAGCCCTCAAATTACCCTTACCACCGTCTGCTACTACCCATCCCTAAAATTACCTTTGTCACCCTTTGCCACTAACCACCCCTAGATATGTGGGGTTTCCATTATTCAAATTGCAGGATCAAGCTTTACTGGTAGGGTGGATTGGGGGAGGATGTTAGACACTACCCACCCCATAACCCTAAAATTACCATACCTCCCCATAGCCCTTAAATTACCCTTACCACCCTTTGCTACTACCCACACCTAAAATTACCTGTTCGAGGCATATGAGCTGCAGATCGTACACTGTGCATGAGATCGCCATCTGGTGTTGGGCTCGGATGCTTGCACTTTGTTGTTGTCTTGGAAGAGTCTTTTGTAGTCACGAGATAGGTGACTCCTCCTTTGGACGATAGTGCGCATGGGCATCGACTCCATGGTTAGATTGTTTTTTCCGCCATCGGGTTCGGATGTACCTTGCTGCGCTCCGGATCCACATCGATCGGTTCCCCTCTCGACGCGCAGAAGAACCTCCTACCGTTCGACGGTATTGTTTTCGATCGCGATCCCCTCATCGCGTCTCCACTCCAACACTGTTTCGAGTCCGGTCGCCGACGTTGGTCCGTTGGGCGTGTCGGCGCCATCATCCAGCATATGGAAAGGACTCCATTTAAAAATGCAGGTGTGGGGCTAAATTCCCACACACAGATCTCCACGAGATCTGTAATCTTTGCCTCTCTCCAGAACACGAGAGCCAACACTGCCAAGCCTGTGACTCCTTTCGGTCCAAAAGACCATCCGTGATCGCCGGGCCCGACGACACGAAATGTCCAGGTCAGCCGCTCCCGCACCGGACGACATCTTTGACACAGGCTCCGACAACCCGGACACCGGAGATTTACAAATCGACACCTCCGGAGCCGAAGACTCAGGGTCCGACGACCAACTCATCACACCACACCAACGTACTGTGAGTACTGACGTCGATGCCCCTGCCCCCAAGAAACAAAGGCTTCGGTCACACCTTCGCCTTCGGGCCTAGGTCTGCACCATCACAAAGCTTCAGGAGCCCCGCCTTCCGGCTCGACTCCCAAGCACCTAAAGCCTTCTGGCAGCTCGGGACCGAGCCAGCCACGTCCCGGAGCCGAAAAACACTCATCGGCACCGAAACACAAGACTAAGGTCTCGGCACCAACAGACCCTTCGGCGCCAAAGTCCAAGGTCCCAGACACCTCGACACCGAAGCATACCAAACCTTCGGAGTCGACAAAAAAACCCTCGGTGTCGAAAACTTCACCAAAGGACACCAAACAACCTCGCAAGCCCAAACAACACTCGGGCCGAAATCTTCGATGCCGACCAAACACGCCAGCTCAGAAGAACTCTTGGTTCCCATCGACCCAAAGCAGAAAACTCTGCACATTGACCCTATTACCGGACAGGTACAATCAGTAATACCTCACAAGAGGAAGATACAGGAACCAACCACACCTGAGCCACCTCATAAGAAGAAAGACTCTTCCACATCACCTATAAGGTCTTTCTCTCCACCTCCACAACACCTCAGCCCTCTACACTCCCCGCCTCACTCTCCTCCACCTTGTTTTTCACCACAAGGGGATACAGACAGGGAGGATCATGATGATGACATGCAGTCACCTCACAACACCTACACTGATGACGACCTTCACAGTATCCCACCACAAGACCCCTGGGACAGTTATGACCTCCCAGATATACCTGTCCCTGAACCATACCCATCAAAAGCCTCACCTCCAGATGATGCTATAGGGTTTTCACAGGTGATAAACAGGGCAGCACAATACCATGGTGTCAAGTTACACTCAGACCCCCTGGAAGAAGACTTTTTACTAGAAACTTTTAGCCAGCCTCAAAAGTCTACCCATACTCTACCTATGCTTAAAGGCATTATTAAACATGCCCCTGAGGTCTTCAAAGACCCAGTTAGGGCTAGGGTTCTTAACCCAAGGATCGAGAAAAATATAAACCTGCCCCTTCTGACCCAGCTTATATTAAAGGCCAACTCCCTCTAGACTCATTAGTAGTTGCTAATGCACGGAAAAGGGCAAACTCCCAGACTACTGGTGAGACACCACCACCAGACAAGGAGTCCAAATTACTCGACGCATCGGGAAAAAGAGTTGCGTCTCAAGCAGCAAACATGTGGCGCATCGCCAATTCCCAAGCCTTACTGGCGAGATATGACAGAGCCCATTACGACGAGCTTGAAAAGCTCATTGAGCACCTTCCAGATCAGTATAAGACCAAGGCCAATGATCTAATACAAGAAGGCAAGATTGTCACAAACACCTCAATAAAGTGCGCCCTTGACGCAGCAGATACAGCAGCACGCACAATAAACTCAAGCGTTTTGCTGCGCAGACACGCATGGCTACGAATATCTGGCTTCAAGCAGGAGGTACAATCTACCATCCTCAATCAACCCTTAGACCAGGAACACCTGTTTGGGCCTAATGTGGACACTTCTCTAGAAAAAATGAAGAAGGACACAGACACAGCCAAAGCTATGGGAGCTCTACAAGCCACACCTAGCAGAGGTTCCTTTAAGTCGCTCCTTATATAGGCGGCTCCAAAACTACAGCCACAGACACCACCTCTGCTAACTACAAAAACACCACTCAAACCTCCTCTAATAGAGGTTACTCCAGAGAGTAATTACAGAGGTAATAACAACAGGGGTAGAGGACGCGGGTTTAACACACGCACCTCCCCTACCACCAAACAGTGACTTCCCTCCGTTTCCCCCGATCATTCCACTCCCGTCGGGAAGACTGTCAAAGTTCCTACCTGCGTGGAATTCCATCACCACCGACAGGTGGGTAATACAAATTATCCAGTATGGTTACTGCCTCGAACTCACTTCTACTCCCCCAACATACCACCCAGACAGCGTCCCATGTCCACGGAACATCTAACGCTCCTCAATCAAGAGGTTCTCTCTATGCTCCAAAAGCACGCAATAGAACCAGTCCCTCTACAACATCAGGGCACAGGGGTTTACTCACTATACTTTCTAATCCCCAAAAGGACGGTTCCCTCAGGCCCATACTGGACCTCAGACCCCTCAACTATTACATTCACTCAGATCATTTTCACATGATCACTCTTCAACAAATACTTCCACTACTCCAACAAGGCGACTTCCTTGCCACACTAGATCTCAAGGACGCCTATTTCCATATTCCCATTCACCCTGCGCACAGGAAATACCTAAGGTTCATAGTGGACGGACAACATTATCAGTTCAAAGTCCTCCCATTCGAGGTGGCAACAGCACCAAGGGTTTTCACCAAGTGCCTAGCAGTAGTAGCTGCGCACTTACGAAGACAACACATTCACGTGTTTCCGTATCTAGACGACTGGCTAATAAAAGCCAAGTCACACAACCAATGTGTACAGCACACACTCCAAACAGTTCGGCTACTACACAATTTGGGGTTCACAATAAACCATACCAAATCGCATCTCCATCCCTCCTACATACATCAGTACCTAGGAGCCACAATCGATACCTCCAGGGCCCTTGCATACCCCAATCCTTCCAGGATAACAAGTATGCAAGCCCTCATCAACAAATTCCTACCTCAACACTACCTTCCAGCTCGAGTGTTTATGCAACTCGTAGGAATGATGGCCTCGTGCATCTTTATTGTCCCTCACGCACGACTTCAAATGCGGCCCCTGCAAGAATGCTTAGCACGTCAGTGGAACCAAGCTCAGGGCCAGCTTACAGATCTGGTGTTGGTAGACAGCCGCACTCATCGCTCTCTGCAATGGTGGAACATACAAAACATTTCCAAAGGGCGGCCGTTCCTAGAGCCAGTTCCACAAATAGTGCTCACAACAGACGCATCTCTCACCGGGTGGGGAGCTCACCTCCTTACCCACACAACGCAGGGCAGCTGGACCAAGTCACAAAAACTGCTCCACATCAACCACCTAGAATTATTAGCAATATTTCTAGCGCTAAAGTCATTCAACCGCATCTTACTCACAAGACTGTCTTAGTCAAAACAGACAACATGACAGCAATGTACTATGTACAAAAACAGGGGGGACACACTCTCTACAGCTGTCTCGCCTGGCGCAAGCCATATGGAGATGGGCCATTCCTCAAAACATTTACCTCCTTGCAGAACACCTTCCAGGAGTTCACAATCACATTGCGGATCTGTTAAGTCGACAGACACAACAGATTCACGAATGGGAACTGCATCCGCAAGTTCTACAACCTTTTTTCCAAATGTGGGGCCATCCACAAATAGACCTGTTCGCCACACAAGAAAACACAAAATGCCCAACCTTCGCCGCCAGGTTCCACACCCGTCGTCCAAGGGCAATGCAATATGGATGAACTGGTCAGGCAGATTTGCATACGCTTTTCCGCCTCTCCACTCATTCCCCTAGTAGTACGCAAACTCAGACAACAGTCTCTAACAATGATCCTAGTTGCTCCCACATGGGCAAGACAACCATGGTTCACAACACTTCTCGAACTCTCAGTAGTTCCACACCACAAACTGCACCTCTCTCCACACCTCTTAACTCAGAACCATGGAGAGATCAGACACCCCGATCCAGGTCAACTGAATCTGGCAATATGGCTCCTGAAGTCCTAGAGTTCGGTTACCTTAACCTTCCACCTGAGTGTATGCAGGTCATTAAAGAAGCCAGACGTCCCACTACCAGGGCTTGTTATGCAGCAAAATGGAAAAGGTTTGCTATTTATTGCAATAACAACAATATCAACCCACTAGATGCCTCCATACAAAACATTATCTGTTACTTGCTGCATCTGCAAACATGTAACCTAGCATACTCATCCATAAGATTACATCTTGCCGCTCTAGCCGCATACTTACAAAACAGACAGCATTTGTCACTGTTTCGAGTACCTGCAATTAAAGCCTTTATGGAAGGCCTTAAAAGAATCATTCCCCTAGATTGCCACCCTCTCCAGCATGGAATCTAAATATTGTCCTCACCAGGCTCATGGGTCCCCCATTTGAACCTCTGCACAAATGTGAGTTACAATTTCTTACATGGAAAGTAGCCTTCCTAATTGCAATAACCTCTCTCAGAAGAGTGAGTGAGATTCAGGCTTTAACCATACAAGAACCTTTTTACAAATCCATCGTAATAAAGTAGTTCTCAGACCAAACCCCAAATTCCTACCTAAAGTAATTTCTGCTTTTCACCTTAACCAATCAATAGAGTTACCCGTCTTTTTCCAAGACCCAGACTCTGTAGCAGAAAGAGCTCTACACACACTAGATGTCAGAAGAGCCCTACTTTACTACATTGACAGGACCAAACCTTTCAGAAAGACAAAACAATTATTTGTAGCTTTCTCCCCACCACATAAAGGTAATCCCATCTCAAAGGCTGGCATTGCTAGATGGATAGTCAAATGCATTCAAATTTGCTACCAAAAGGCTAAACGCACCTTAATAATTCCCCTAGGGCACATTCCACACGTAAACTAGGGGCTTCTATGGCATTTTTGAGGAACATCCCCTAAATGACATATGTAAGGCAACAACATGGTCTACGCCACATACCTTTACCAAACACTACTGTGTTGATGTACACGCAAAGCAGCAAGCTGCTGTGGGCCAAGCTGTTCTTAAAACACTTTTTCAGACTACTGCAACTGATACAGGTGACCACCGCTAGAGAGACACTGCTATACAGTCTATGCACAGTGTACGATCTGCAGCTCATATGCCTCGAACGGTAAATGCTACTTACCAGTATGCATCTGTTCTTGGCATGTAGAGCTACAGAGTCGTCTACGCCCACCCACCTCCCGGAACCTGTATCTGTTCCAGTATAATCTTAATTAGATATATTCACATGGACATCTTTTTCTTCTTACTGACTCCATCTTTTCCCATCATGGCGAAAAACAATCTAACCATGGAGTCGATGCCCATGCGCACTATCGTCCAAAGGAGGAGTCACCTATCTCGTGACTACAAAAGACTCTTCCAAGACAACAACAAAGTGCAAGCATCCGAGCCCAACACCAGATGGCGATCTCATGCACAGTGTACGACTCTGCAGCTCTACATGCCAAGAACAGATGCATACTGGTAAGTAGCATTTACCTTATCACCCATTGCCACTAACCACCCCTAGATATGTTGGGTTTCTATTTTCAAACTGCAGGGTCAAGCTTTACTGGTGGATGGATTGGGGGAGGCTAAGACACTACCCACTCCTAAACCCTACAATTACCCTTACCGCCCTTAACCACAACCCACCCCAAAACCCTAATAATGACCCATACATCCTTTCCTACTACCCACCCCATAACCCTAAATTAACCTCATCACCCATTGCCACTACCCACCCCTAAACCCTAAAATTAACCATAACCACCCCATAGCCCTAAAATTACCCTTACCACCCTTTTCACTCCCCACACCATAACTCTGAAATTACTCTTTCCACCATTTACCACTACCTACCCCGTAACCTTGGAGGGGTAGGTAGTGGGTAAATGGTGGAAAGAGTAATTTCAGAGTTATGGTGGTCAGAGGTCTTGGAGCAAGACCCCTGACCTCCTGGTCCAAGACCTACTCTCCCCCTCCGCAGCTCCGCTGTTAAGTGCAGCTGCTCCGTGCACTGTGCTCTACCTGGTCAGGTAGGTGTTCGAGGCCCTCCTCCACCCGCAGGCTCCTGCCTGCGCCTCATCCCTGGTGGTCCAGTGGGAGAGTCTTGCTCTTCTGCTGGCCGCTGCTGTCTGTCTCTGTTGTTTGTGCTGCTTTTTCTGTCTTTCTGTGCCCGTTTTTCTGTCTTCCTTCTAGCCTCTTCACTTTATTTTCTATTGTCTGTCTTGTCACTGTGCCTGTGTGTAAATTTGCAGTTTTCTCTATCTTCTGTGCCCGTTTGCTCTCCGTGCCCTTCCTGCCGCTGCTGCCCCTGCAGCCCCCCCCCCCCTCTGCCGGTTCTTGCGCTTCCCTACCCCTCCCCTACTTAATGGCGGCTGCTGCGAGGGAGCGCGAGCAAGACCTCTGACCTCCTGGTCAGGGACCTGCTCTCCCCTCAACAGCTCCGCTGTTGAGTGCAGCTGCTCCGTGCACTGTGATCTGCCTGGTCAGGTAGGTGTTCGAGGCCCTCCTCCACCCGCAGGCTCCTGCCTGCGCCTCATCCCTGGTGGTCCAGTGGGAGAGCCTTGCTCTTCTGCTTGCCGCTGCTGTCTGTCCCTGTTGTTTGTGCTGCCTTTTCTGTCTTTCTGTGCCCTTTTTTCTGTCTTCCTTCTAGCCTCTTCACTGTATTTTCTATTGTGCCTGTCTTGTCATTGTGCCTGTGTCAATTAGCCATTTTCTCTGTCTTCTGTGCCTGTTTGCTCTCCGTGCCCTTCCCTGCCGCTGCCCCGCTGGTCCCCCTTGCCTGTTCCCATGCTTCCCTCACCCATCCCCTACTTAGTGGCGGGCACGCCAAAGGCAAGCCCGTCCGCGGCCAGCGCCAGGAACCCTGCATCTGCAACCTCCCACCGCTACAACTCTGCCGCCCTCCTCGCACTCAACCCCGGAAGGAACAATTGCCAGTGGTCGAAGCCGAACACCACCCACGTCCAGTTCTCCTGCCGCCAATCCTTCACCTCTGACCGCACCCCCACGGCTCCCGCACCGAAGCCCTGAAGTGCATCCTCCTCAGCGTGGGGTCTCTGCACACACGCCAGAGAGATCTGGACCTCCTCAACACCCTCACTAGATGTCGCATTCTTTACAGAAACCTGGACCAACGCCGCCACCGCCATCCCTGACGGATACAAGATCCAGAGGGAGGACCGCCCAGGAGGAGGACTCTCCATTGTACGTACACAAGAGCTCCCTCCGACTCCATCTCCACCACGAAGGACTCCTTCCCCACCACCGAACACCTTCACTTCCAGATCCAGACCAGCCCCAGAACCACTCTCCGTGGCACCCTCGCCTACAGACCCCCCCCCTCCCTCCCCCCCGGACCCTGCGCTTCGTTCGCCACTACCGTCGCTGACATCGCACCCCACGCCATCGCCTCCATGGACTACATACTCATCGGAGACCTGAACTTACACCTCGACAACCCCAGCGACCCCAACTCCGCCACCCTCCTGGACAGCCTCGCCAACTTCGGACTGAAACAGCTAGTCACCACGCCCACCCACAAGGCAGGACACACCCTCGACCCCATCTTTGCAGGAGGAAACAACATCCACTTCAGCCACACCACGCAACCCCCATGGACCACTGCGTACACTTCCACGTCGACAAACCCACACTGCCCAAACCCGCACCAAGGAACTGGAGCAGTCACTGAGGAACAACTCCACCCTCAACTGCGGCGCCCCCACCACGTCGACCGACGCCAACCTCGCAGCCAAAGAACTCCACAGATGGATCTCCAGCTGCTCAGACAAGCTTGCACCACTACGCAACCCCAACAGACAACGCCCCAGGAAAGCCACCTGGTTCACCGCCGACCTCCAAGAATCCAGATGCACCTGCAGACGTCTTGAAGAACTGGAGAAACAGCAAAACGCCAGAAGACCGCACCACCTACAAAAACGCCATGACGGAATACCACCAACTCATCAGATCCACCAAAAGGACCTTCATCCAAAACAAGATCCTCGCCAACGCTGGCAACTCCAAGCAACTCTTCAGCGTCATCCAGGGATTCACCAAGCCCCCCAGCGAAACCACGGACATCCCCCCCTTCCCAGGACCTCTGCGACAAGCTCGGATCCTACTTCCATCTGAAAATCAAGGCACTCTACGACAACTTCAACGACCAGACACCCCACTCCGAAACCACTTCCTGCTCCAGCAACGCCTTCCAGCCCACCATCTCCTGGACCCCAGTCACCACCGAAGACACCACCTCGACCATGAAAGGCATCCACTCAGGGTCCCCACGGACCCCTGCCCCCCACACATCTTCCACAGAGCCGCCATCGCTCCCGGACTACGACACACCATCAACACCACCTTCAAGACCGGCATCTTTCATGACGACTGGAAACGCGCAGAAGTCAGACCCCTGCTCAAGAAGCCCTCAGCAGACCCCACAGACCTCAAGAACTAACGACCCATCTCCCTCCTCCCCTTCGATGCCAACGTCACCGAGAAGACCGTCAAAGCACAACTAACCAAATTCATCGAAGAAAACTCCATCCTCGACCCCTCCCAATCCGGATTCTGCAGCAACCACAGCACCGAAACAGCTCTACTCGCCGCCACAGACTACATCCGCACCCTCCTCGACCAAGGAGACACCGCGGCCCTGATCCTACTCTACCTCTCTGCGGCGTTCGACACAGTCTCCCACCGCACACTCACCGCCAGACTCCACGACGCTGGCATACAAGGAACCGCCCCCGACTGGATCCGCTCGTTCCTCACCGGCAGAACCCAAAGAATCAGACTACCACCTTTCCTCTCCGAACCCACGGAAATCAACTGCGGGGTGCCCCAAGGATCATCGCTCAGCCCCACGCTCTTCAACATCTACATGGCCCCCCCTCGCCACCATCGTCAGACAGCATAATATCCTACGCGGACGACACCCAGCTCATCCTCTCCCTCACCAAGGACCCTATCACCACCAGACTCAACTTCCAGGAAGGAATGAAGGATGTTGCATCCTGGATGAGCAGAAACTACCTGAAGCTCAACTCGGAGAAGACAGAAGTCCTTGTACCCTCATCCTCGGCATGGAAGAACACCTGGTGGCCTACGTCCCTCGGCAGTCCCCCCACACCCACGAACCACGCCCGAAACCTCGGCATCGTACTAGACTCCTCCCTCTCCATGACACGACAGGTCAACGCCGTCGCCTCCAGCTGTTTCAACACCCTCCGAAAGACCTTCAAGTGGATCCCCCCGAATCAAAGAAGGCCGTCACCCACGCACTCATAACCAGCAGACTGGACTACGGAAACGCTCTCTACGCCGGGATCAACAAGTCTCTACTCCGCAAGCTCCAGACTATACAGAACACCGCAGCCAGACTCGTCCTCGGCATTCCTCGACACGAACGCACCACCCAACACCTACGGAACCTCCACTGGCTCCCTGTTGAGAAGAGTCACTTTCAAAATACCCACGCCTACAAATGCCTACACAACACTGGACCCCAATACCTCAACAAGAGAATCTCCTTCCATGTACCTAAGGGAAACCTCCGATCCGCCGACCTCGCCGAAACCCCGCGCATCCGCAGAGCCAGAACAGCTGGAAGAACCTTCTCCTACATCGCAGCCAAGACCTGGAACGAGCTCCCACTCAACATCAGACACGCCCCTTCCCTGAACATCTTCAGGAAGACGCTCAAGACCTGGCTTTTCGACTGATGGGGAGTGGCTTTCCCCCCTGGATATACTTACCATGCTGCGTAAAGGCTGTTTCCCGTTTATTATTTCTTTAGGATGGCATGTTTCGGACACAGATTTGCTGCCATGACTATATTATGTAGTCAGTCACAAGACTGAAAATTCAGACTGTTTTTGCAGGATTTATTGGACCAGTAAATGCATGCACTATCCCTCCTTTAAAACAAATATATAATTCAAACTTTTCATTTTTGGGGGCATCGGAGATGTTTATTCAACAATTGTTGTTGCGTATGACAGTGTTGTAGCAAGTGCTTTGTTGGTTGTATATATTCATTTTTTTGTTTTTGTTAACTATATACACAAATTGTATAATGCAATGTATATTCACACACACACACGTATGTGTTTATACACACATTCACAAGATGTATTTATTTCGGACCTATTGAGAGGAAGACCAATTAGAAAAACATTGGGAAACTTATAAATGATCTGCCAATTAAAAAATAACTCATGATGTGACTTTGGCTAGTAGAACTTGGGTAGATTTATCACAGAGCAAATAAAGATGGTATGTTATGCAGATTTGTAGAGCGCACTATCACCTGGCAGGGTATCCTGGTGCTGAGCAGGTGTGAGTTAGGCACAGCTAGAGTGAGGAGGAGGCTCTTAGGTGTAGCAGCAGGTCGTTCCATGCTTTAGGAGCAATGTACAAGAAGGCTCAACCTCCGTATTTGGTTTTCCGTATGTGTGGGATTTATGCAAGTAGGAGTCCGGATGAGCAGAGGTGTCTGGAACATTTGTGAAAACAGATGCGATTGTTGCGGTATAGATGCAATTGAGGTATGTTGGGCCAGTGTTATGTAGTGCCTTGAAAGTCTGGGTGAGAAGTTTGAATTGTACTTGTTTGTGATTGGGGAGCCAGTGGAGTTTTGCAGCGTGAATCTTTTCTGGATTCACGTGCTGTGCATTATTCCGCCATCTAGTGGTTTGGTCCGGAATTGTATTTCTTTCCCTTTTTTTTTTTTTTTTTTTTTGTTGGTGGGCGTCGACGTACCACCATTTGGTGTCCTTCTGTGACTTCGGGCTTCCTCTGGAAGCTCCCACCTTTGGTCGCCATCTTCAGATTCTTTTTTTTTTTTTTCGCCGTTGGGTCTGGATCAATACTGAAGGAGATCCCAATATTGGAGAGAAGAATTGACAAAAATAAGGAAAGAACTCAAGAAAAACACCAGTAGAACGTTTCGAGTTTCAATCCAAAACGACCGTAGAACGACGAAAGGTGAAAATCCAAATCTTCGACGATCGGAGAATGCGCATGCAGGGGGCTCCCTGTGCGCAGTAATGGACAAGACACCGTTCAAGTTTTGCAAGAACTGTCACCACAAGTACGCTCAGAAGGATCAGCATCCGGTCTGCAACCTTTGCCTACCGCTGGATCATCGAAGCGAGGACTGTAACGCGTGCTCCGTCTTCACCCCGAAGACGTTGAGGGTGAGAGGCAGCGACGAGCCAACTACAACATGCAAGGCCAAGGACCACCGCCATCGCGGTGAGACCTGGGCCTCTCCAGTGAGGAGGAAGATAACGTCGCCGAAGGGCCAGAAGGCGACGAGGACAGATGTTTCGGTCGTGGAGGTCGAGAAGAAGACTTCGAAGGAGGTAAGAGTTGTCGACCTCAAAAAAAAACTAGAAGTCTCGAAAATCAGACTCTAGACTTTCAAAGGGAGCCTCGGTGTCGAAGCACTCAGCGACCGCAGCTGCATCCAAGCAAAAACACACAGTAGGATCCTTGGATAAGGACTCCGTAACGGCAAAGACATGTCGAAAGACAGTCTGGAAAAGGACGCCTCGGCGTCAAAAAAAGAAAGGTCCAAGCAAGCGTCGATGACCGGATCGGCGTCAACGAGTGCGAAGCGAAAAGCCGAAAGTCTCGAAGCCGAAACACACGCGGCCGAGATGGAGAAGAAAAGGAAGAGGCTCAAAGCCAAAATAGCTAATATTTTACAATGTAAAAGACTTCGACAAAAGCTTGAAACAATTCAAGATATCGCCGAAAACAACAAATACTGAAGGCAAAAAGGTCGTCGAGTAACAAATACCGCAGACAACATCTGAGCCGATTCTTAGAAAAAGAGGAATAATCCTTCTTCGGAGAAGACGTCGAATAAGACTAACAAACATATGCTGGATTGGCGATCTCGGAGAATCAAGAACTCAAATGGCAAGATCTCGACGCTGAATCACCTGAGGAGGCTGTGGAGACATATCCTTTGAGGCCATCACCCCCAGATGACATTGGCATGTATAACCAGGTGATTAAAAAATCAGCAGAAACTTATGGAGTTCAGCTGGAGGAAGAAAAACCGCAATCATGTTTTTTTATTAGTCTTTAATGCCAACACAATCAAGAAATCAATTCCTTCCAATGCTGCCAAGTGTACTGGACCAGGGAAAAGGCATTCCAGGAGCCCGCAACATGGGAGGCTATCACTCCAAGAGCAGAAAAGAAATATAAAACACTCCTCTAAGGACCCTATATACATCAGAGGGTCTGTACCAGCTGACTCTATTATTACTTCCACAGCTAGGAAAAGAGCAAATGTACCAACCACAGTGGGACCACCTCCAGACAAAGAAAGCAAGAGGATGGACCTTGTAGGGAGGAAGGTAGACGGAAGTGCAGCACATCAATGGCGCATAGCTAATTCCAATGCATTGCTAAACAGGCATGCTTATCAACATTGGGAGGAGGTAACAGAATTGTTAAAGAATCTACCGGAACAATTCCAAAGAAGAGCTAGCCACTTGGTAGAAGAGGGTAAAAACATTGCGAATACATGTTTAAATTTAGCCCTAGATGCTGCAGAAACATCAAGCAGACAAATAATAATTGGTATCACAGAAAGAAGGCACACATGGCTGAGAATATCAGGCTTCAAGCCAGAAGTGCAAAGTAACATCATTAACTCACCATTCAATGGGGAACAACTGTTTGGAAGTGTGGTTGATGACAAACTCAATCAATTAAAGGACGAGACAGCTAGATCCATGGGTGCTCTACAATTCGGAGGCATGCGTAGAGGCACACCAAGGAGACGAGCAGGGAGAGGTACACACCAACCTGCTACCTCACATCAAAGTTACCAGCAAACGTACCAAGGGGGCAAGCCAGGGACAGCAGCAGAGCTGGCAGTACCAACAAGGAAGGCAATCCTTTCAAGGGCGTCCCCGTGGCAGAGGACCGCCACAAAGAGGTGGAGAACAAACCTCTACTAAGTGACTGCGCTCAAACAAGGTACACTCACGAAGAACGGCAGTGAGGGTACACACAGAAAGACAACATATACAAAACCCTGTCACTTTACAGTTCCTCCAACATACCACTCCAGTAGGAGGCAGACTAAGATTGTTCCTGCAAAAATGGAAGGAAATAACCACAGACAAATGGATTTTAAACATAATACAGTACGGTTACTGCATAGAGCTAACAAAATAACCTCCAAACAGGAGACCAAAGCAAAACATTCATTCAAAAGCAGAATTATCTCACCTAGTCAAAGTTGCAGGAACTTCAGGAAACATGCAATAGAGCATGTACCACTAAAAGAAAAGAACAAGGGAGTATATTCAACATACTTCCGAATTCCAAAAGTAGACGGAACACTACGACCTATATTAGACTTAAGGTTTCTAAACAAATTTATAAAGACACAAAGATTCAAAATGACTACACTGCAAGAGGTGCTACCTCAATTGCAAGAAGATTACATGGCCACAATAGACTTGAAAGATGCATACTTACACATCCCGATGAACAAAAGACACAAGGCTGTTAAGATTTGTGGTGAACAAAAGACACTACCAATTCAAAGTACTGGCTTCCGATCTAAAATCGGCACCAAGAGTGTTTACAAAGTGCCTAGCAGCAGCAGAAGCACATCTCAGAAGGGAGGGGATTCATGTTTACCCCTACTTGGTAAGAGCAAACTCTTACAGTCTATGCAAACAGCATATACAACAGGTGATAGAGACAGTAGTTCAACAAGGGTTCTCCATACATTGGGAGAAATCATCACCAGAGCCAGAACTCATAAAGGTGTTCTTAGGCGCAGATATAAATACAGTGTTAGGGAAAGCATTCCCAAGCGAGAAAAGGAGATCAGCCTTATTGAAGGCGACTCATCTATACCAGAAGGGGCATCATCTGACAGTGGGGAAATTACTAGGAATGATGACCTCATGCATTCATTTAATTCCCAACATTCGTCTACACATGAGACCATTTCAGGAATGGCTCCAGACAATGGTCACAGGCAACGGGGAGTTGGGAGGATCTAGTGGTTGTCATGCAGACAGTTCATCAGGAGATGGCATGGTGGAACAAAACAAACAGCACAGGGGAGACTTTTCACACCACCAACTCCAACAGTGACCATAACAACAGAAGCGTCCCTAATAGGATGGGGAGCACACATGAACAACCTCAAAGTGAGGGGATTGTGGACACAGCAGGATACAGTGAAACACATCAATATCTTGGAGCTAAAAACCGTATTCTTAGCCTTAAAAGCCTTTCAGAACTAGCACTACGGGAAAAGGGTGTTGATACAGACAACACAACCACAATGTTTTGTTTTTTTTGATAATCAACTTTATTGATATTTAGAAGAAACCACAAAGTGACATTGGCAGCAAAAACAAGCACATTATCTCGATGAAAGACTACAGTTAGGATGATGGCAGAGACCCGTTTATCAGGCCTCAAAATAAACGACCGTGCAAGATTAACATAGTACATGTAAGCACACTCATCAATCAAGACATCAGATTGAACCATTTGCCCCAAATCCTTTCAAATAGCTCGGGGCAGCCCCGGGCCTCGAAGAGGGGTTCTTCCTGGGTCCCGCACCAGTCCACCTCCGCACAGTAGGAGGCTTGGCCTGAGACCAAAGTGCTGCAATGTCATGTTTCGCCACTGCCACTGCAGTCCCAAGAAAGCGCTTGTCGGCTCGAGAACCATCCAGACCATCAAACACCCCCAGAATTAGACTTATTGGGTCGTGAGGAACCACCCACCCCAGGGTCTGTGAGTTCCAGCTCCACCCCCGCCCAGAATGGCGGGGCATTGCCAGACCATGTGGTAAGTCAGCTGGAGCGTGGGTGCATCGTGTGCAAGTTGGAGAAGGCCTCAGTCGGGCTCTATACAGACGCGCAGGGGTTAAATAAGCCATATGTAAGTAGTAGAGTTGAATTAGGCGCAGTTTGGAGGAGGTCGTCAAGGTCTTGGGAGCCATGAGAGCGTCTCGCCAGTCTGCGTCCTCCAATGGGCCCAACCAAGTCTCCCATCGGGTGGGCAGTGATTCTAGCATCGCAGGGCCATTATTAACTAGGGAACGGTAGATCCGCGACACCCCTGCCTTACCTAGATTCCCCATCATCACCTGAGCCTCGAGGGGACTGAATTCGGGGAGGGAGGTGGGAGATGTAATATGTGCATGCCGAAGCTGCAGGTATTTATAAAACTGTGAGGCGTGTAGGGAGTAGCGCTGCTGCAGATCTGCAAAGGCCCTGATGTGGTCCCCCACCCATACATCCCCGAGAAGCGAGATTCCGATACGGTCCCATTGACTCAAGTCTGAGGGTTGAAGTCTCACGCAGCCAAGTTCCGTGCCACAGGGGTGTTTGTCGGGTAAGCTTCCCATCCCATTTTGTGTGGCGCAGGGCGGTGCGCCAAGCCAGTAGGACTGTCCTAGTGACGGGGGGAAGGACTTGTGGTATGGGGGCCCCATATAGGTAGGCTTGGAGCTGTGGAAAGTCCATAAACCGGAGCTCCACCCGATACGCCGGGTGAAACACTGCAAAATTTCAAGTAAGCATTTAAATTTAACTGCATTTACCAGGATGCAAAGGGGCGAACTGTGCTGGGAGGTGAAGCAGTGTGCTCCCATCCCCTTTCTGTTTAAAAAGGCTCCCTTGAGCCACTGAGCTGACGAGCTCTTGGAGATGCACCTGTGCGCCAGGGAGAGGTACAGAGACCTGAGAGGATTGTGGCAGCTTTCTCAGCAAACCCCAGATGAATTTCGTTTTATCTCTACTGATGAAGGATACAATCCAGAAACACGTGTCTAGAGATTAACAGCACTAACCTTCACCAACTTTGGTGAAACACTCTGCAAAATTTCAAGTAAGCATTTAAATTGAACTGCATTTACCAGGATGCAAAGGGGCGAACTGTGCTGGGAGGTGAAGCATTGTGCTCCCATCCCCCTTCTGTTTAAAGAAGCAGTGACAAGGGTGGAGGATGAACGTGTTCATACTGTAAAAACTCCTGTGTCTGTAAGGAAGGATCAAAGATAAACGTGACATCAGCCGATGTCAAAGAAGTTGCCCATTGTATCCAACGTGGATGTAATGCTTTCGAGTTAGGTACACTTGCCTTAGTCACGGCTTCCAAAGCAGGGAAGGGCGTGACCAAAAGAATGCGTTTGCCTTGTGCCAGTGAGTGTTCTTTTAGAATCGCCATCTGTACTGCTAAGATTTTTTCAACCGTTGAAAAGCGCATTTCAGCCGCAGTGTATAAATGTGATTTGTATGCAATTGGGACTGTGTCTCCCTCATTGAATGTCAAGTAAGTGAAACCCACTGCCCCAGACACTATACGTATTACCAGGTTTGTGTTGTTGTCACGCGTCAACAAGTAGTTAGTTGCAAGCAAATCTGTTTGCAAAGAATTTAGTATAGAAGTGTGTTCCGGAAGCCAGCTGGCAGAAGAAAAGGTTGGTTGTATCAACGCATAAAGCGGTTTGATACGCTGGGCATAATCGGGAATGTATGTCCTCCCGAAATTAAAAAAACCCAGCAAAGATTGAAGTTTCTACAGTGTAGAAGGGGGTTGCAAATGTGCACATTTCTCCAAGAAGTGAGGGACCAAGCCCTTTCCTTAATTATTGAGCTCATAGCCAAAAAGAGCACCGCCAAATGGGCGATATCTGACTTTGCAAAATTAAATTTGTATTCATAGCAAAGGACAAAATAATATTGTCGACTCGGACTAGATGTGGCATAAGTTCATCGTCCGTCAGATAAATGTCATCTACGTACGAGAACGCATCGGGGTCTATGTCGTGCAACAAAGACACAATTCGTGCCGCAAATGCCCCGGGGCTATTCTTATACCCCATAGGCAACCGTGTACATTTTTTCTGATTCCCGACGGCAGTGAATGCTGTCAAATCACGGCTCTCAGGAGCAAGATTGTGACTATAGAAACCATTATAAATATCAAGTGTAGTTTTGTATTTCTTACAAACAAGATTGTTCACCAGTGCAGAGCTGTGAGTGTTCTGCACCGCAAAAGTGCGACAATGACTGTTTAACTCTCGGTAATCCAATACAATCGGATAAGAACCATCAGGTTTCGATACTGTAAAGAGAGGATTATTCATCGGTGATGTACATGATTCAATCACTCCTTGATACTCCAACTGTTAGAATATCACAAACGGAAGCTTTTGCTTCACGTCTGATTGGATATTGCGGTTGTGGCTGAGGCATAGAGCGTAAAGGTATTTCATGAGCCGGTGAATCAACATCCCAACCCACCTGATTACGATACACTGCCGGGGCCAGGGCACAAGCCCACCCTGCAGCCAAAGTCTGGGCATGCTCTTCAGGGACGTAACCCGGAAGTATCACGTCTTCTCCCCTAGGAGCTGCCAACACAAAGGGTGGAGGCCAATCTGCCTCCGCCAACAGAATGTCATATGATGACGTTAAATTCTCCCAGAACACCGCTTTGATTGGACGAGGTATATCACCTTCAATTTGGAAAATTATTTCATAGAGCCTATCCGGGGGGGCAACCCGGGTGTCTGCAGTCTCTACTGTAACGAAGGTATCAGTTGCTGTCGCCTCCAGACAGGGACGCAGAGCCTCCCGCACTATGGTAACCTCCGCTGCGCTGTCGAGCAGAGTCACTGCCCATGTCCAATCCAGGAGTCGCGTTCTCACCGTCTGAGGCATACCTCGCTGTTAGAGCGGCAACTTTCTTCTTCTGAAACGGGGGTCGAAAACGAGGTAGATCCTCTTGTTTTCCTTTGCCTTCAAACTGTCGAGGGTGATCTCGTCCCTGTGGCGCAGGTTGACTCTTGCCTTGATCTTGGCGTTCCCCCTCCTCCGACTTGAGAGCCAGAAGTGTCCTGTGAAGAACGAGGAGAACGTTGATCAGGAACCTGAAATCTATCAGGAGACTTTATTTAGCGCGGTCGCGCAAGTCATAAGTACGCTCAGAAGACTCGGGGGTCGGTGAACCAGCACGCAAACCTTGCTTCTGTTGTTGCTGCCCTTGTTTTTTAGTTTTCCAGTTCTTTTTTAGGAAAGAACGGATGTCCATCTTTATCCGTCTGGACTTTTTGTTGAGTTTGAGATTGAGTTTGCGTTTGAGTAAAAGGTTTAACTCCCAAACTATTGCGGCCTATGGTCTTATAAGCCTTTGCAATAATTTTTGGTAATTTGCGTGGTTTGTCTACATCAGGGACAGCCTCCAAGCGGTTTGCCACTTGAAAGCTTACCGCCTCGCCCTTGACATTTGCAAGGATCATATCAGTAACCACGTCGAACACCACCACCAATCTCATCCCCACTCCACAGCCGCTTCGGCTCCATGTTCATCCTGAACACGCTTAATCACGGAAGGGAGTACGGTCATGGAAGGAGTGCAGAAACACTTCGAATATACCGCTGCAAACACCTTGCCCCAGGTGTTACAATCAGCCAACTCGGGAATCAAGTCTTCAGGCAAACTAATAGTCAATATCCTGTGTTTTTCCACAGGAGAAGTATTTGGAAAGACAGCTTCTAGTTGTCCAAATTTTTCAGCAAGCCAATAAGGTAATTCATCCTTATTCTGTGGACGCTTGCTCATTACTGAATTAACCATAAGGGGACTGATGGTCACACCACCAGGTCCCGCAGGTTGCGCAGCAACGCCAGGTGGTCCCACCTGAAAGTTGCACGACATGAACTGTATAACAGCTCTATGCACGCGTATCAAAGACTTATGTAACACGCGCAGTTCTGCAAGCGTTGCTGTTGTCAAACGACGCGGGTGAGGGGTATACCCAGCCAAAACGGGCCACGTGGCCCCATCTATCGATAAAGGACCAATACGGACCGTCGTTATTGGGTGAGGAAGGGCGCCATTAAACCAAATTTGGTGTTGCCAAACTGTAAGCGGAATCTCAAGAGCCCGCTAGGGCTGATAAGCATTAGGAAGGGCCGTAGGCGTGTATTCGTGAAACAAGTTATCTGTTCCATTCACCGCCGGAAAGATGACCCAAGAATAAAACACTTCGAAGCAGTAAGCTGCATCGGCTTCTACTACAAAGATTAGCGCAACACCAACATTAGGGACTCCATTCTGAGTCAAATAAGCCGTGAGTGCTGCCCTATTAGCGGCCGGAATCGCGACCGCCATAACGGACAACAAAGAGTAACAACCTAGAGCGCGGCAGCGCAATAACGGGTTAAGAATGAAGAGAAAAAACCTTTTAAAACTTCAAGCTTGAAAGAACCTATAAAAACATCAATATAGGAGGTTACACCGTCACAGCTGTCTCCGGAAACAGAAGTGAGGGGTTTGTGGACAAGCACTACTCAAGCGTCTCACAGATAAGAACCAGACCAAACGTTGGCGGCGCCATGTTGCAGGGATTCTGCACATACACAGAACTATGCGCAGGAAAACAGGACCTCAGTGAATAGGGGTGTACCATCCTACCACATCAGTACCCAAAATCCCAAACCGACTAGCTATAGTGTCTCATTCGTTCTCCTCCAAATATCACGGAGCTACAAATGATTAGACAACCCAGAACACGACACTCCCAACTCTCTCAGGAATTGCGGGAACAAGACGTACTCTTTCGTTCACTCACTCGTACTTGTCCACAATGAGAATAAGCAGAGTCACTGAAATAGTTCAAAATGTTTATTTTAACTATCGTGCTCTACAATACAGTATACGTGCCACTACTAGCAGCAAAATGCATAAACTCAGCACAGTTAGCATTGTTACAATTCCATAGAATACAAAGGGAGAAGTCATTTTATAAAGACTGTGGAAATAAGGGCCTATAGTCCTAACCACCCTCCCCTTGACTAGAAGAAGTTTATTTTTATAAAAAGAACGATCTCCGGGCTTTGACAGCAGACCCCCTACCTTAAAGCCTGAATGTAAGGTTTACATCATAGGAACAGCAGAGTTCTTCTCCATGGAACGGCTTTCTCCAAGTGTGTTAAAACAACATGCAACAACGTAATATCAAAGCATGAGTCTTCAGTACTGCAGCTGTGTAGCAGGTTATGTCTAGGTGCTAGGGACTGACCAGAACAGAATAACAAGGGGCATTGTTTCTCTTCCAGGGGATCCTCATCAATAGTCATAAGCACTGAATATTCCCGCCCATGTGCGGGGACCCTGGAAATAATAAAAATTATATATGAAAAACATATATATATATATATATATATATATATATATAAACATATATCATTTTTTCTAGTATCAATGCAGCTCTCGTATAGGAGGCTAAACAATGTAATAAAAAACAAAATTGCTTTTGCAAATCTACATAATACATGTATAAAAACACATGAGGGCAAGATGCACTTGAACTCTGTTTTTAATGAGAAAATCTCATGAGTAAACTGCAAAAGAAAACACAGGCATTGTTAGCCTACAGGCTGCATTGTAAACCAACATAGAAAATGAAAGCTATCTTTCATAAAAACTGGCACCGTGCCTTTAAGGCAGCCATGACCCCTAGCTTCCCATCATGCCTCAGGGGTGACAGGTCAGTTGTTCTTTCCGGCTCCTTCTGTCAGGACCCTGGAATCTCAGCTCTCTCTTTTTTGACTTTTCTGTCAGAAATACCTAGTTTTTTTGTGGTTTTTTTCTACCTCACTTGACGTCTTTTGACACTAGTGTGAGGATTAAACCATTTTTTTGTGGCAGAAAGATATATTTTCTGTCAAATAATGCCTTCTTTGTTCGATCCTTGCCCTGCCTGTGGCAAAAGAAGGCCAAGTCAGACACACATGATGTGTGCATCCTCTGTCTACCGGACTCTCACTCTCCTGCCTCCTGTCAACACTGCAGGAAGTTATCCAATAGAACCATCAAGGACAGAGAGAGAATCCGTCTTTATGGCCTCTCAGAAAGAGGTAGGTCTCCTGTTAAAACGAAGAAGAGGGCGCGTTCGACGTCGAGCAAGGTCCCGATATGTTCCCCTTCGGCGTCGGGCTCAACGTCGAAGGTACCGGCGGCGGAGTCGTCGTCGAGGACCTTGGTGCGGGAGCGCCATTCTTCAAAAACTAAGTCGATGGAACAGCGTCCGGCGTCGACAAGATCCTCCGCCGTCGACCCGACGATCGACGTCAAGACACAGATCATCGACACCGAAACGTAAGTCATCTTCGACGTTGAGGCCGATGTCGCCATTGCCGTCTCAGCGCAGATCAGCGTCGAAGCAGAGGTCGTCGGATGTCCAGTCGTCGAGGCCGAGGCCTCCGTCGACGCCAGCAACAATGTCGACGTTGAGACAGCAGTCTCCGTCGCGTTCGCAGCCGACGTTGAGGCGCAGTCCTCCGTCGAGGGAAAGACGCTCAACGTCGAGGATGGATACCCCGTCGAAGCGACGACGATCGACGTCGAGACACAGCTCTCCGTCGAGCGGCGCTCGGCGTCGAGCGTAGCCCTCCGCCCGAGCGAAGAAGATCGACGTCGAGACGCAGATCTCCGTCGGCGAGGCGCTCGGCGTCTCAGCAGCGTACTCCGTCGAAGCAAAGAAGTTCGGCGTCGAGGCAGTCGGCGTCGAGGCGCATATCTTCGCCGGGATCAAGGAGATCGACGTCGAGACGGAGGTCTCCGTCGGTGTCAGTCCCTGTAAGTCTCTCTCCGTCCCCTTCGACGTCGAGAGCAGGCTCCCGCCATTCCATCGCCAGGTCTGGTTCGCCAGAGGTGATTATTTCATCTTCAAGTAGCCAGAACTCTCCCTCTGGTCATCAACGTCCAGTGGAAAAGGCTCAGCAGGAAGGACGGAAGTCTCCACGTCGTTCTCCTGTGACAGCGGAGAAGTCTCCGTCCATTCACCTCTCGCCCAGATGGAGTCGTCCATTACACCACTGGGCGGATCATACACCGGCAGGGGTTAGACGGGATCCCAGTCCTGCTCGCAGGTCCCCTCTGGCTCGCCTGGCACAAGATGCGGATCTTTCTCCATCAAGATGAAGAGCTCGTACTCGCTCTCCTGCACCAACATCCAGAAGGAGATCAAGATCACGCAGCAGGAGGAGAAGACGCAGGTCTCCAACACCTTCCACCTCCTCAATGTACTCCTCAAAAAGAGACTACTCGCCCACCATTACTGACAGTCCACCGTCGAGGATCTCTCCGGTGGACGATGTAAGCACATTTCAGGAGGTGCTTTCCAGAGGGGCGGCCAAACTGAACATTCCTATGCCTGTTCAGCAAAGTACTTCTTCGGTTATTTTCGAAACCTTGAACCAGAAGGCTTCATCTCGCCCGTTACTCCCACTGGTACCGGGGCTTCTGAAACCGGTTATGGACATTTTTCTTACGCCGGCCACTCTCAAAACAGCACCGGCGAGAATTCTGAAGAAGTATTGTCCTCCGGAGGAAGATCCATCTTTCTTAAAGTCAGATCCTAAACTGGACTGTGGACGAGGAGGCCACCGAATGGGTTTTTCTGGCAGCAGCCACTATTACACAGTCCCACCGGACAAGGAGAGCAAGACACAAGACTCATGGGGGAGAAAAGTGTGGCACTTCTGCATCCATGCTTAAAGTCTCCAGTTCGTCAGCTCTATTAGGGCGTTACGATAGAGCTTTATGGGATTCGCTACAGCGTTTTACAGACAAACTGCCCAAGGAAGACCGTAAGGACTTCGAAGAAATTGTACAGGAGGGCAGCCTGGTAGCGAACCAGGTAATCAGCGCTGCGGCTGATGGAGCTACGCTTTCAGCACACTCCTACGCCCACGGAATTTGTGCCAGAAGATCTTCATGGCTTCGCCTAACAGCATTGAAGCCAGAGGCACAATCACGTATCCTCAACCTGCCATTTTCCGGGTCATCGTTTGGCTCGCATACCGATGAGGAGATGGCACGAATGAAGACTGAGCTAGATACCCTGAAGGCGGTGGGGCTGGGAAAAAAAAAAAAGTTTCGTCGCCGCTACCGCAATACTGATCGCCGTTCCTTCCAACAGAGGGTTCAAACCCCTCACTGGCAAAAGAACCAAAGCCAACAGGGTCAGCAGAAATCGCAGTTTCAAAACCGGCGATCCAACAGGGGAAGAGGAGGGAACCGTCAGTCCTCTACTTCAACCAAAGCTCCCGCCAAGCAATGAGTGCCCGCTTCCTCTAGTACCGTTCACCGCTCCAGTAGGAGGAAGTGTTGCGAATCATCTGCAAGAGTGGCGAGACATCACCAAGGATCAGTGGGTGTTGGCTACGCTGCAGATTGGATACTCTCTACGTTTCCGACGTCGTCCTCCCTCGATCCCTCCAGTACCATCATCGTGCAGCCAGAACAACATGCTGCGGAGGGAAGTGGAAATACTTCTCCAAAATTCAGCCATAGAGAAGGTTCCACGGTCACAAAGAGGTCGAGGAGTTTATTCCAGATACTTCCTGGTAAAGAAAAGAGGTCGAAAGTCGGAATACAGGCCCATTCTGGATCTGCGAACACTCAACAAGTCCATCAAACGAGAAACATTTCGCATGTTGGCTCTCCACCAAATATATCCTCACCTCCGCAAAGGGGATTGGATGTGTTCGATGGATCTACAAGATGCTTATTTTCATATACCGATAAATCAGCATCACCGGCAATATCTACGATTCATAGTCGGAACATCCCACTATCAGTTCAAAGTGCTGCCCTTCGGACTGAAGTCAGCTCCTCGGGTGTTCACGAAATGCATGGCAGTAGTGGCGGCTGCTCTGCGACGCAGATGCATCTTTGTCTACCCTTATCTGGACGATTGGTTGCTAAAAGGTCCCTCTCCACAAAGTGTGATGAACCACTTCCAGCAGTGCCTAGGTTTTGTCAAAAACTGGGCCTACATGTGAACTTCGAAAAATCGACGCAGCAACCCACTCAAGGAATCCACTACCTGGGGCGCTGATAGACTCCGAGCGAGGAAAAGTGTTTCCTTCGGAGGAGAGACAATTATCCATCATTCAGAAAGGCAGGCAGATTTTACACAACAGACTGTCTTCAGTGCGTCAGATCGCCTCCCTGCTAGGATCGATGGCATCCTGCATTTTTCTGGTGCCAAATGCCAGATTGAAAATGCGTCCTCTGCAACAAGATCTAGAAGACAAATGGGATCAACGGTCTTCTCATTGGGAAGACAAAATTTGTCTATCACGCACAGCCAGAGCATCCATCCCGTGGTGGATGAAGAAAGACAATCTGAGGGTAGGAGTACCGTTCCATCAAGCTCCTCCTTCTCAAACTCTGATCACAGACGCCTCCCTGCAAGGATGGGGAGCCCACATGGGGTCTCTCCAGACGCAAGGCCTATGGTCATCAAAAGAGCAGTTGTACCACATAAACATGCTGGAACTAAGGGCTGTTCATCTGGCTCTCAAGGCTTTCCTCCCTTCGATTCAGGCAAGTTCCATCCTAGTACAGACGGACAATACCACCACCACCACCATGTACTACCTGAACAAACAGGGAGGAACTCGCTCGAGGACCCTCTCTTTGGAGGCACAGACCCTTTGGCACTGGCTTCTGGCGAGGAATCTATCCATCACAGCGGTTCACCTGCCGGGAGAGCAGAATTCTCAGGCAGATGCCCTCAGCCGTCACTTCGAGGAACAGCAGGACTGGGTCCTCAACGACGAGGTGGTCGACGACATCTTCCGAGCTTGGGGCCGTCCGAGCATAGACCTGTTCGCGGACGAAGAAAACACAAAATGCCGAGACTTCGCCTCCAGGTACTTCCGACCAGGATCGAAGGGAATGCCCTTTTGATCAGCTGGTCAGGGGCATTTGTGTACGCTTTTCCACCCCTGCTTCTCATCCCGAAGGTGGTGACCAAGCTATCACACTCAGACACCACAATGATACTAATTGCGCCGGACTGGCCGAGGCAGTGGTGGTATCCGGACCTTCTTCATCTGTCAGTCTGCCCACACAAGAGACTGCCGTGCAGATCGGACCTGCTATCCAAGATGAACGGGAGGATTTATCACCCCAACCTTCCGTCACTGAACTTAACAGCATGGCTCCTGAGGTCCTCCAGTATGGGCATTTAGGTCTGCCACAGGACTGCATGACCATATTGAAGGAGGCAAGGAGACCTTCTACAAGACATTCTTATGCCTGCAAATGGAAACGTTTTACATTTGGTGTATGCAAAATAATTGTAGTCCTACCAAGGGGCAGGAGGAGGTAGTTTTGCCTTATCTACTTCACCTAGCCAGAGCAGGTCTGAAATTCTCATCCATTAAGGTACACCTAGCTGCCATTACGGCGTACAGGCGTTCTCCTTCTCAGCCCTCGTTTTTCAACTACAGGTGGTGAAGGATTTCCTGCAGGGTCTCAAGAAGGTCTATCCTCCGGTCCGACCGCCTTCACCTCCTTGGGAGTTGAACTTGGTTCTGTCAAAATTGATGGGTCCACCCTTTGAGCCTATCCACAAAGCAACCTTACAACACCTTACGTGGAAGGTAGCTTTCTTGGTAGCTATCACCTCAGCTCGTAGGGTGAGTGAGATACAGGCCCTATGTTCTAAAGAGCCCTACTTGGTTTTTCATCTCAATAGGGTAGTCCTCAGGACTCATCCTTCCTTCCGAAGGTGGTCTCTGATTTTCATGTAAATCAATCTATTTCTCTTCTGACCTTTTTTCCCCAATCCCTCCACTCCAGCTGAGAGGGCTCTACATTCATTAGACCTTAAAAGGGTTTTGAAGTTTTATCTGGACAGGTCGAAGCCATTAAGGAAGTCTGATCAACTATTTGTTAATTATGGATCGATCAGATCAGGTTTCCCAGCATCAAAGCGGTCCATCTCCAGATGGATAGTCTCATGCATCAAATTGGCTTACCAGTTAGCACAGAAGCCTCTTTGGTCCGCTCCCAAAGCTCATTCCACTAGAGGAAAAGCAGCGACGACTGCTTTCCTCCATAATGTACCGCTCTCTGAGATCTGCAAAGCAGCTACTTGGAGATCAGTCCATACATTTACAAGACATTACTGTCTTGACTCAGATACTAGAGCGGACACTCAAGTAGGTCAAGCCTCCTTGAGGAATCTGTTCAACAGCTGATTTTTTCGGTTGTTGTTAACAAGGTCACTGCTGTTCTCATTTGCCTGCAGGTGGATGTTGGGCTTGCTATTCTATTCAGTGCTTATGACTATTGATGAGGATCCCCTGGAAGAGAAGGATAAGTTACTTACCTGTAATCCTAGTTCTCTTCCAGGGGTATCCTCATCAAAGTCATAAGCAACCCACCCACCTCCCCAGGCAAATGAGATTTTTTTCATTGTTAAATATTATCTTGGTGCCCTGATCTTCAGGGTTACGCAAAGAACAACTGACCTAACTGTCACCCCTGAGGCATGATGGGAAGCTAGGGGTCATGGCTGCCTTAAAGGCACGGTGCCAGTTTTTATGAAAGATTGCTTTCATTTTCTATGTTGGTTTACAATGCAGCCTGTAGGCTAACAATGCCTGTGTTTTCTTTTGCAGTTTACTCATGAGATTTTCTCATTAAAAACAGAGTTCAAGTGCATCTTGCCCTCATGTGTTTTTATACATGTATTATGTATATTTGCAAAAGCAATTTTGTGTTTATTACATTGTTTAGCCTCCTATACGAGAGCTGCATTGATACTAGAAAAAATGATATATGTTTTTATATATATAGAGCTGTATATATATATGTTTTTCATATATAATTTTTTATTATTTCCAGGGTCTCCGCACATGGGCGGGAATATTCAGTGCTTATGACTTTGATGAGGATACCCCTGGAAGAGAACTAGGATTACAGGTAAGTAACTTATCCTTATCGACCTTGCATATCGTGTTCAGACTAAACTCCAGGAAAGGCAGAGAACGCGAAAGGCAACCCATTCTCATGTGAAGGGCACAAACAAAGTCTTGCAAAAACAAAATCATGTAGTAGCGTGCGCAAAAGCAGCATCATGGCAGCGAAGCTCATGCTAACTTAGCAATGTCAGGAAGGAGCTGGCAGAGGACCCTCTCCAACATGACAGCGCTGGCGTGAAACTAGACATTGAGGCGATTGTGCTGCCACTCGACATGTGAAAGAGCCTCCATACGATTAAAGCCAAAATTGACACTATGACCATAAGACACCATCACATGAAATAATGGGTGGAAAAGCATTCTGAAAAATTTGATTAGGCCAAACACTGTATTTCTGACCTGGAAGAAAACACCAGGGTGAGGGGGAAAAGACCTTGAAGATGTAAAAGGTGTTAGATGTGTTAACAACAAAAAATGGAGACCTTGATGCCGCAACCTTGCTCAACAAAATATGTATACTAGAGTACCGACTCCTCTAAGGTAGAGAAAATGGAGCCTGACGGATACTTGCGGCCTCAGAGCAAGCAGGGACTACTGTGACCCAGCCATGGAGGATGGAGTAATTTGCCTCCGATGTCCCAGGCCCATTCTACTATGGCTCTGCAAACTGGGCCAAGTACAACTACCTTTAGCCCCTACTTCTCAGCGATGATGAAGCTTACATCAATCATCATTTGCCGGGCTGACAAGTTCACAACCCTGAGGGCTCTGAGGTCATGAGCCTGGCAAAATCATTGCCTCTGGGGCGAAGCTCCAGCACCAAACAACAGAGTTGCAAAGATAGCCCATGTGAGCTTCTTGCGGAAACCCTACAGCACCAGGGACTTTAAGTCTATCAGGGACTGGAGCAAAGCCAACCCACCCTTTCACAACTCATCACAGGGAGGGTTGTGGTCAGCAAGCTATACCGACCTGACCTCACCCTGTGAGGAATTGAAAAAGGGTGAGTTCGAGGCTGCAGGCGGCAAGCTCAGCCATAGAACCGGCACAGTTTGTTATAAGATTTGGTGACCAATTATGCAGGTTTCAGTGTTCTGCTTAATGCACTGCACGTGAAGTGAGTCGCTGTCTTTGAGAGAAGATGCACTGAACAGCTCAGTGAGGCTTCAGTCCTGTGCTCCCTTTCTGCAGTTGAACGCCCAAAGCAGGATAGAAATAAAAACAACACTACAAATATTTGTTTTACAAAAGAGATGCGAATCCGCAGACCAGAAGGACTCTGTGCTAGCCCCAAGGTCAATATGGCGGTTTAAAAGCTGCAAACACAGGGAGCAATAGCAAACCTGAGATGTTTGAAAGGGCAAACCAAGTGGGTGGCACAATAAGTGCTGCAGGCCCACTAGTAGCATTTAATTTATAGGGCCTGGGTACCACTTTACTAGGGACTTGTAAGTAAATTAAATGTGTCAATTGGGTATAAGCCACTTTTACCACGTTTAAAGGAGAGAGCACAAGCACTTTAGCACAGGTTAGCAGCGATAAAGTGCACTGAGTCCTAAAAGTGAACAAAAACTGGTTCAGAAAACAGGAGGGCTGAAGACAAAATGTTTGGGGTGGCCCTACAGAGGGGACCAGGTCCAACAGGGGCCCTAACAAGAATTATCACTGTGCAAAACATCTAGAGTCTGTCAGTGAAACTAAACAACACAAAATACCCTTGCCTATTAGGGTAATCTGTGTAACTCCATGTAACAAAATACCTTTCTACAGGTTTTAACACAGTGTAATAATACCCCCCCCCCCCCCATGCCCTGTGGCTTTTACATATGGTTTTGACAATCAGCCGGGCGTACTGCCTTTGTTGTAACTTTTGGCACTAGTGTTGTAGTGCAAACAGACCATACACCATTGGAGTGGTTGATGGCTATGAAGGGAGAGAATTCCAAGTTGTTAAGATGATGTATTTCCCTGCAAGCGTTAGATTTTATGGTGGAGGATAGAGTCGGATTAAGTCAAAGGAGTACAGATGGCCTTTTCTGTTGGTTTTGCCGATCTGATGGCCCACCTCTCCAGGTTAGGAGTTGGTTCAGAGTAGTCTGATCTGGGAAGGGTGTCTATTAATATTGAAAAGCCCCATGCATGATAACGGACAGTCACCCCTGCCCTGACTGCCCCATGGATATCTCAATCCTGGTACTGATTTTTGGTCATAGGTGATTATGAATCATGTGTGCGCACCATGACCTAGGCCGGTTTCATGTTAATGTGATCTTGATCGCATTAACATGTTAGACCGGGAAGGGCATTACTTCATTGTGGTAGAAGGCTACTGTCCTTACCTCGAGTTAAGTGACAAGTGCAATGGTGGCAGCATTCCCGTTTTGTTACCAGCTGTCTGGTTTGCTAAAGCCATCTTGGGGAGATTCAAAAAGCTTCCCAGGGAAAGCATTCTGCCCTTCACCATTGGCTTTATGGTTTGTAACTCTCATTTTCTGCCTTTCTGTTAACTGGATTTATTTGTTTTAGGCTGTCCAGGGTGAGTTTGTCCCTCCCAAGGAGTAAAGCCTTTTCACACCAGCTCCCCTTGTATTCTTCCACGAGTGATCCTTTCTGTAAACAGGCCTGTAAACCTTGTTCTTATCTTGTCACATTTGCTGTGCATTCAAAGATGGAGGTCAAATGTCAGGCTCGGTCTTCTGATGGAGATTGGTGTTTACTTTTCTTTCTCTGACTTCAAACAGAGGATTTATGCGACAATCTTGCTGGACACTGGGGGTAGGAAAGGCTTATTTTTCTAGCACACAATAATTAAATGAAGTGTGCAAGTATTTCAGAATATATCAGAATTAGGAACATACAAATGAAGCACATTTTTTGTTAATTCTAAAGTATGTTGGGAACAAATACTTTAATATGGTCAAAACAAATCAATACACTAGGTGATGCCATTTCCACACATTGTTTGTGCGCTGTATAGTTTTATTAGTGAACTGTATGTCTGTGCAAAGGTAACGGTCATTTCAATTGAAAATGTGTTGTCTGTAATGGCAGTGTGCTACCACACCATGCATACTCCACTCTATGCCACTCCAGTCCACTCCAGTCCACTCTGCACCACTCCACTGCACTCTGTACTACTAGACTCTACGCTGTTGTACTCTACAGCACTTCACTCTACGGCTCTGTACTCTATTCTGCAACACTCTACGCCACTGCACTCTAGACCACTCCAGTCTACTCTGCACAATTCCACTGTACCGTACTCTGCAACACTGAACTCTATACCAACACAGTCTCCGCCAATGTACTTTACTCTGCAACACTCAACTATATGCCCCTGCACTCTACTCTGCACCACTTTACTCTAAGCCATTATACGCTACGTCACTGAACTCTATCCTGCACCACTCCACCCCACTTTACTCGGAAAGTGTCTACTCCCCTCTGCTCTACGTCACTCTACTCTACTGTAAACCACTGCACTCTATGCTGCTTTACTTTGCTCCAATGCACTGTACCCTGCGCCACTGTACTCTACGCCACCGCTCTCTACACCAATGCACTATACACCACTGCATTCTACAACACTCTACTCTGCAACACTGCACTCTATGCCAATACAATCTACCCCACTCTACTCTGTATTACTGCACTGCAGGCCACTGCACTTTGCTCCACTCTACATCACTGCACTCTTCAGCACTCCACTGTGCACCACTGCATGCCACTGCACCACTCTACGCCACTGGACTCTGTGCCACTCTACACCACTTTACTATTTACCATGGCACTGTACGCCACTGTATTCTACACCACTGCACTCTATGCCACTCTAGTCTGCGCCACTCTACAATGCACCACTCTAATCTTCGCCACTGCTTTCTACCACACAGTGTACACTGCTGAATCTTATGCTGCTGCACTCTATGCCACTGCACCGTACATCACTATACTCTGCAACTCTCTACACCAGTCCACTCTACGCCACTCCCTGCCATTGCACTTTACTCTAGTCAACACCATTATACTCTATGCCACTGCACACAACTGCACTGTACAGTGATGTACGATATGTGAAAGACAAACGGGTAGAAGACTTACCAGAATGCCGTCTAGAAAATTCAAGGCAAACGAGAGGCCGGCAGTGCTAATGTTCACTGTCTGCTGTGGCAAATTGTAAGACACTTGTGCTGAGTGCATAGGCTTTTTTTTAATTTATTTAAGATGATCATGACACCCATAGAATGGGGGAAGATACTGCCTTACGATATTGATGAGAGAAAATGAGTGAAAAAGGCCAAGAGTTGCTCCTTTAAGAGATCAATTAAAATTAGAGTAAAATTAGGAAATTCATGTTTTTAAGAAGACAGACTAGGGGCCTTATTACGAGTTTGGCGGTTCGACAGCCATAGGACGGCGTCCGTGACCACAAAGAGATTGCTGCGCCGTTGGCCATCCGACTGCCATATTACGAGTTTGCTGTGTCATAAGGTTTCTGCACATACACAGAGCTATGCACAGGAAAATGGGACCCAGGAATACAGTGGTTTGCCACCATATACCGTAGCACCCAAAAACCCCAACCCAACTAGCTTAGCATCCCATTAGCACCCAAGTACTAATGTTTGGACAACCCAGAACACGGTATCTTTATCTCAGGACTCGCAGAAGCAAGAACACTCTTTCGTCACTCACTCGTACTTGTCCACAAGATGCGTAGGAAGAGACACTGGATAGGTTAAAATGTTTATTCCAACTTACGTGCTCTAATGTACAATACACGTGTCAGTACTAATAGCATAATGCATATGACTAATATAAGCAACATGGTTACAATTCCATAGAATACAAACGGGGAAAGCATCTCAGAGCTCAGTGGATAAACGTATAAATAACATTACCACCCTCCCTTGCAGTAAGATAGTTTATTATAATAATAGAAGACCTCTGGGCTTTGACTAGCGAACCCCCATACCTCAGTCTCTAGATGCAGAATTACATCAGCAGGACATCATAGCTCTTCTCACTGAAAGGGATTTCTCCAAGTGTGTTAAGCGCTAGTAAACCACAGTATTAAAAGCATACCAAATTCTTCATGGCAATTGCACCTAATGTTATGTCTGGGTGCGCGAGACTGGCCATATCAGGAAGAACCAAAATACATTGTTATGCGACCTTGTACATGTTTGTGCAGACTGAGCCCAAAAAGGTGAACAACAGAAAATGCAGACAGTGCAAAAGAACTTGGCACGAGCAAAGGGCGAGGAAAGCCCGGCTCAGTGTAACGTGCGCAAAGAAAAGCAGCATGGCAGCCAGGCCTAGGCCAACATAACAAGGAAGGTAACAATCCACAAGACACCCTCCCCTGGTCAGTCCAGCGGCCAGGACAGAGGCCCATCAGAGGAAAAAACACAGCCGTTGGAGCACAGGGAGCGCCCAAATGGCGAAGGGCAGGTCAATCCATGAAAGTGTAAGTGCAGAGAAAAGCCATACCCAAGAGTTCATCATTGGAATTGTCAAAAAACAGATGCCATCCAATCCATGAGATCAAAAGAGCAGGAATGCTCCTCAACAAAGGGAGCATCCAGAAGCAATGCGGGACAGCTTGCGTGATAATTGAAACAGCTTCGTTGTAGGAGATCCTGGGCAGCCGCCCAGATATCCCATTGCGCCAAAATCCCCAGTGCAGCCGCACGCGCCATACAGCCAGCAACGGAACAGTCCTGCTCATGGGCCTCTAAGGGACCCATCAACTGAACAAAATCCGGAACAGACAATGACGAATTGGAGAGGCAATAATCCAGAGTCCAGGTGAAAGGACAGCGGACACAAGTCATCACAGGTTGCACGCAAGTGAAATACGCAAAGCGAAATGAAAGAGTATATGACACACTCAGTGTCGCCAATGGCAAGACACCAAAACCGGCCAAAAGTCGCTCACGGAGCAGCTGGAGGCGTTCTGGATCGAGGAGGTCCCATCGGGGAGCAGCCATTGCGCAGAAAGCAAATTAAGAGCAAGACACCAGCCGCTAAAGCGAGGATCAATGGGAAACCGCCAAAGACACTGGAAAAAATAGAATGTATGAAAGCCGGGATGGCACCAAAAATAGTTTGGAAGGAGGACACCAAGCCCGACCCAACGACCTTAAAAAAGTGTACTAGGCCTTCAGTGTTAGATGCGTTAAAAATACGATGTATTAACTCCCCAAAATGTTGGGGGAGATTAGTATTTAAAAGGGCCTGTATTTCACTGTGGGTACTCGCCACCTGGAGAATGAATGTCTCCCGGGCGGACGTGAGCATAACTTCCTCGTTTAATAATAGTGCCTTTATTCTGCTAAGTCTATTGAAATCTGCTTCCATGGTAGGGATGGAAGGCCAAATAGAGATATCAACCTTGCCATGAGGGGGAGGAAAAAGCACATTTTTGCAGCAGACAACCCTGTGCGAAACTGTTACAATGTAAGGAATGCCAGCTTGCAGGCCACAACAGTTTTCGTTATTTAAAAGTAAATAACTACCATTGGAAAGGAGAGTGAAAGTAGGTGAAATAACAGGAGCAGGAATACCTTTCAGCACACAAGCAAGATTAGGAGCGGAAACGCTACATGAGCCATGCAATTTAATGTGTTTACAAATAAGCGAATGACCCATAGTCGAGTCGCAGTACTCCCCCGTGAGAAAGACTTCCTTGCCGTCCCGAAGGCATTTATACATGAAAGGCAAGGACCAGAGTTCATGCAGGAAAGCACTGCCCAAGGGCCGGTAACGGCCCACAGGATAATGTTTCATGCAGGAGTCAAATTCAAACAAGGAAAAAGGTAAAGCGATAACCCCATGGACTAGCCATACAGCAGAATCGAGTTCTGCAACAGAGAACGGCAAAGGATCCATCTTTTCGATATGTAATAGAGTGTAAGTTGCATCTTTCATGGACATAAATTGCTGTTTGTCAGTTAAGTTAAAAGGTAGAAACAAGGCAGAGGTGTTCAAAAAATGCCAAGGAACTTTACCTAACTTGAGCGTTTGTAAAGTCCATGCAAACTGCATAACCGAACGCAATTGATTCTGCCCATGATATAACACAGAAACATCATCTTGTACAATATCAACAACAGAGGACACAATATTCTCCAAAGTATAAATGCGAGAAGACAGGGTATTAATACTATTGTCAACAACAGCGAGCACCTTTTCCAAATTTGCTTGATCTATTTCCCGAAGACGGGAAGCAGCTTCCATTTGTGATAGCTTCCAGAGTTCATTATATGTCTCATAAATGAATCTTTTAGGTCGGGGACCACGAGGTCCCAAAACAAAGTCGGACAGATCAATATTGCCTGAAAGGAGGGACAAATGTTGTTTAACAGAATCAAGGGACGAATGTTGCAGCCATTGTTTGCATAATTTACCAACAGAATATGTAGTGACAGTACGGGAATCAGTAAATCTCGGATCAGGCCTATCCTGTGTGTAACTAGCTCCTGAGTCGTGAAAACGCATTTGACATGCATTAGATGATATAGGCCATACCAACCAGGGTGACTGATCTAGCTCAGAAACATTATACAAATTATTTTGTAACGGAGCCTGCAGGGACACGAGGGACATATTGAATCGTGAGCTTTCATTGGGAAAACTCGACAGGGATGGTATTGATGGAGTATTTAATTGTTTAGTGGTTGCTATGCCCCAACATGTAGTCTGATAGATGGAGACGTTGAGGAACATAATTTGTGTAGGGATGAGGCAAGCACGGTGTAATGCCTCGGTTCCCTGTACCTGCCATGGCTTGGAGCCCCAAATAGATTTTAAATCCACTGTATTATCCCAGTACTCATAACCACCCACAGCTAGGGCACTTAGAAAGGAACCTGAATAAAGCAATTTGGTGTGTGTTAACATAATTTTCTGAGTTGATGTGTTATTTAGTCTAAAATAATAGGATGCAGGGTTCGACCGATTAAAATCAGTGAAATAATTAAACTTATTTCGAAGAGTTTGAGAGCTACCTGGCAAGGGGTTTGGACAATGTTCCCATTGGGTATAGTTAACAGAACTACGCAGGGCACTGGGCTTATGGAGAAAATGATTACCCCAATGTTGGTAACAATACAAATCGGCATAATTAGCAGAATTCATATATAGATCTTCAGCATTAAAAGATGCATAATATTTTAAATCGGCAAACAATGCTTCAACGGCATGCACATCCCAATCATCAGAATGAATATTATTTTGTACTACATCACCCATTGAAACACGAAGGACATTAGGTACATTAATAATTTCCGTCGGACCATGGATTTGATAATTCACTGCATCCCATACGATGCCATCAGCAACTGGGAAAGCTGAAATGTTCACAAATGTGTGGTCACGCTTCATGATGTGAGACGAGGAATGAGGAGCCAAAGTTCCAGAAACATAGTCTACAGCAGAGCGTTCAGGTAAATAGTGACCATTAATTAGTAGAAAAAACACTGTGACAAAGCCAATGGACATGAACAAAAATATCAAGAAAAGTACCAACCAGATGTATGTCCAGGGTGGAATCAAAAAATTGTCTCTAAACCAGGATACAAAAATACTGAACTTGGATGGAACTTTTGAAGATGCGGAATCCGAATCAAAGGAATAACGAGTCTGGCTTAGTGGCGATATTGGTTGATGTGCCACCGATTCAGATGCAGGATAAGTATACTCGTCCTCGTCGATGTTGGTGGCGGGTTGGGGATCAATCGTAGTTTCAGGCAAAGTAGAGGATTCAGGCAAATCAACCATCTCAATTACAGCATCAGCGATCGTTCGTGCAGATGGACTATGAACATATGTCCGATAAATGGCAGGACAAGAGACCGCTGGTGTGACACTATTCAGGATCGGCCAGGCGCTGTAGCTTGACATTTTCCACTGAGATGTATCTGTTCTCCTTGCGACCAGGAAGCGGTGGTAAAATGACTGTACGTGTTCCCTTCAAGCCCAGAACTGGAACCGGTGCACGAAAAGAGGGGCCGAATTCTTTTTTGTTTTCAACCTTTTCTCGAACCAGTTCTCCAACCTTTGGAAGCCAGCCGGCTACCGGAATCTGCAACGCAGGATCTGTGGCTGAAGGCAAATGTGTAGTTGCAAGTTTGTCTCGGGCTTCTTGTAAGTCCTGTAACATAGCAGAATGGTTATCTACATCAAACTTGGCGGATTGCGCCGCGATGTCTGGACCCTCAAGGTCAGGCACAAACATTCTTATGCCAAAGAGCATTTCGTATGGGGTCCGCCCACCCAGAGGTCTTCTAGGGAGATTATTAAGTGCACGCTGAACGGTATACAAATGGGCCAGCCAGTTCCTGCCAGTACCTATAACCCTAGCTGTTAAGGATTGCTTTAAGTCACGGTTCATTCGTTCAACGATAGAGTTGCCCTCAGGCCTATACGGAGACGAAAATTTCACCCGCACCCCAAGCGAAGCCATTGCATCCTTGTAAGCCCTAGAGGCAAACGCTGGACCTTGGTCCGAATGGAAGGTGCCGCATGCGAAAATTCCCACAAAGACACGCAAATCCCTGATTACATTTCGGGCGTCAGCACTCCGTTGTGGCCAGACCCAGAGAAACCGTGTGCACGAGTCCACTGCCACTAAGATGTATTTATAGGCAGTGTCTGATGAGAATGGACCGCAGTGATCCAAGTAAACACACCCAAAGGGTCTGTTAGCAATGCAGAGCGGGGTTTGTGGTGGACGTGTTACCGTTGAAGGCTTAATCTGTTGACAAACGTCGCAAGAAAGCACAAAAGCACGGGTGTCTTTATATAACCCACGCCACCAATAACGCTGCTGCAAGATGGAAACCGTAGCTGACACACCTGCATGAGCAGAAGCCATGCCTTCGTGTGCAGCTGATATCAAGGCACTCCTGCGGTCCGCGTTGGGGATCAGCCGATCTCCAACGTCAGGTATCGTTACATAAGGAACCTGATCGGGACTTAATGTGTAAGAATACTTGGAAGGGAAACCTGTAGGGTAATTATTACCTTCCTTGGTTGCAGCAATAGCTGCTAATATAACAGGGTCTATTTTAGACATGGACCTGGTAACCGCTGCTACTGAACACGTGACTACTGCTGAACGGGCAGCTTCATCTGCCAGATCGTTACCAATAGCGTGTGCGCCCACCCGCTGATGGCCTAAGGTGTGAACCACCTGTGTGAGGGGCAGACGTTGTTGCAATTCTGCCACTCGAACCCAAAGCATTTTATGCTTAATTGTGCTCCCTTTTGCGTCCTTGTAGTCGTTTTTCGACCAGAAAAACAGATTGTCATTATAAGACTGTACACAGTAAAAAGAATCACATACAATAAGAGTGGTCTCATCCTGAGAAGCGAACTCAAGTGCAAGTAGCAATGCATGCAGCTCGGCCAATTGTGCGGTACTATCTCCAAGTGTGCGAGTGTGCACTACAGAGGATTTGAACTTTCCATCTACAAAGGAACCCGCAACAATAGCACATGCAGCTGAATAAGCGTGCTTGGACCCAGTGGCCGGCTGCGCCGAACCATCGGTGTAGATCACACATTTGTAATCCTCAAGCGGTAATAAAAACAAAGGAGGAGGATGAACGAATTCATACTGCAAAAACTCCTGAGTCTGCAGAGAAGAATCAAAAACAAAAGTGACGTCCGAAGACGTCAAGGATGTAGCCCATTGTATCCAACGGGGATGCATTGCTTTTGAGTTCGGTACACTTGCCTTTGTTACTGCCTCTAGGGCAGGACAGGGTGTTACCACTAGAATCCGCTTTCCCTGTGCCAGTGCGCGTTCTTTTAGAATCGCCATTTGCACTGCAGTTAGAACTTTTTCGACAGAGGTAAAGCGCAATTCAGCGGAAGTGTACAGATGTGACTTGTATGCGATGGGTACTGTATCACCTTCATTAAAGGTTAAGTATGTGAATCCCACCGCCCCCGGAATTATTCTAATCACCAGGTTAGTGTGGTTATCACGAGTCAAAAGATATTTAGACTCCAAAAGGTCTGTCTGCAAAGACTGCAGAATTGAGGTATGCTCAGGCAGCCAGCAAGACCTTGAATAAGTAGGTTGTATCAAAGCATACAAAGGCTTGATACGCTGGGCATATTCGGGAATGTAAGTACGCCCGAAATTCAAGAAACCCAGCAAAGACTGAACTTTCTTCAGAGTATTTGGGGGCACAAATGTGCACATTTTTCCAAGAAATGGGGGCTAAGCCCTTACCTTCGTTGTTGAGCTCATAGCCCAAGAACAGAACTGTAAATTCAGCAATGTGTGATTTAGCAAAGTTAAATTTGTAACCCTGCTCCGCAAATTCAAGAATAATGCGGTCCACACGGGACAAATGCTGAAATAATTAGTCGTCCGTCAGATAGATGTCATCTACGTACGAACATGCGTCTTGATCAATGTCATTTAACAAAGAAACAACACGGGCGGCGAATATACCCGGACTATTCTTGTAGCCCATGGGTAAACGCCGGAACTGGAATAATTTACCACCGGAAGTGAATGCGGTCCATTGACCACTCTCCGGGGCTAGGTTGTGCGTGTAGAAACCGTTTGAAAGGTCAAGTGTCGTTTTGTATTTTCTACGAACAAGACTGTCTACAAGCGCAGAACTGTGTGTATTTTGCACCGCAAAGTTCCGACAATGAGTATTTAAATGCCGGTAATCCAAAACTAAGCGGTACGATCCATCGGGTTTAGAAACCACGAAAAGGGGATTGTTCATAGGTGATACGCATGGTTCAATTACTCCCTGATATTCCAACTGTGTCAGAATTTCGGAGACGGGGCCTTTTGCCTGCCGTTTGATGGGATATTGGGGTTGTGGCTGCGGTAGTGACCGCAAAGGTATTGCATGAGGAGGTGATTCTTCATCCCATCCCACATGGTTGCGGTATAACGCTGGTGCCAGGTACACAGCCCACTCAGCTGCAAGTGCTTCGGCTTTGTCTTTTGGGACGTGCCGTGAGAAGCTTGGAAGGATTACCTCCTCTCCTTTATGTGCAGCTAAAACGAATGGGGGTGGCCAATCCACCTCTGCTAACAAAATGTCATATGAAGAGGTTAGATTTTCCCAAAAAATCCCTTTTATTTCACGCGGTATGTCACCTTCAATTTGTATGACTATATTATATAGTCTATCAGGGGGTGCCACTCTCGTGTCAGCTGTCTCTACAGTAACAAATGTTTCAGTTGCTGTCGCCTCCATATGAGGACGTAGCGCCTCCCGCACTATGGTAACTTCCGCGGCGCTGTCTAGGAGGGTCACTGCCCACGTCCAATTCTGGAGTCTCGTTCTCACGGTCTGAGGCATATTTCGCTGTGACAGCGGCAACCTTTTCTTCTGAAATTGCGGTCGAGGAAGATGAAAGTCTTCTGCTTTCCCTCTGACTTGTTGTCGAGGTTGGTCTCGCTCCTGGGGAGCCTCTCGGCCCCTTCCTCTATCTTGCCGTCCTCCTCCACCAGCCTGTGACGACGTCTGGGCCTGTGAAGAACGAGGAGAACGCGTATCAGAGCTCTGAAACCTTTCTGGTGATTTAATCCTTGACCTATCACGTAAATCATAAGTACGTTCAGAAGAAACCGAAACTGGGGAAGCGCCTCTCGACCCCGGCTTCTTTTGTTGCTTACCCTGTTTTTTCTGTCTCCAACTCTTTTTAGTGAAGACCGGTTTATCATCTTTCTCAGATGCACTTTTTGTTTGTGTAACTTGTGTTTGCAATTGAGTTTGCATTTTTACAAAAGGCTTGTTGCCCAGGCTATTTCTTCCAATTGTTTTATAAGCCCGGGCAATAATTTTCGGTAATTCGCGGGGCCTGTCCAACTCTGGGACCAAAGCCAAAGCATTCGCTACTTGAAAGTTCATAGCATCGCCCTTGACATTTCCAAGGATCAGCTCAGCTACTACATCAAACACTCCCACTAGTCTCATCCCTAATTCCACAGCCGCTTCAGGGCCATGTTCATCCTGTACTTTTTTAATTACAGAGGGTAGAACCGTCATGGAAGGAGTTCCAAAACATTTTGAATAAACTGCTGCGAATACCTTACCCCAGTTTTCACATGATGTCAAATCGGGGATTATGTCTTTTGGCAAACTTATCGTGAGGATGCGGTGTTTATCTACTGGGGATGTATGGGGAAACACTGCTTCTATCTGATCGAACTTTTCTGCAAGCCAGTAAGGATAGTCGTCCTTATTTTGTGGACGTTTGCCCATCACAGAATTTACCATGACAGGACTTATGGTCACTCCAGCGGCTATAGCTGGTTGGCCTGCGACTACAGGAGCAGCTCCATGTAGACTACCTGTAACGTATGTCACTAGGGCTCGATGCACTCGTACCAATTCGGTATGCATAGTGCGCAGTTCCGCAAGCGGTAATGCCAGATAATTTGGATGCGGGGTATACCCGGCCAATACAGGCCAAGTGGCCCCCTGAATTGACAAGGGGCCTAAACGAACTGCGGTAGTTGGTTGTGGTAGGGCGCCATTAAACCAAACACGGTGCTGCCAAGCCGTGAGAGGTACTTCAAGAGTGGTATAGGGTCGATAGGCAGCAGGAATAGCGGTGGGCTTATATTCATGAAACAGATTATCATCTGCCTCCACCGCTTCAAAAGTGATCCAAGTGTAAAACACCTCAAAGTGGTAAGCCGGATCGGCTTGAACCACAAAGACCAAATCGATCCCTGTATCAGGCACTCCATACACCCGTAAGTGGTCTCGGAGTGCCCCTCGACTATGTGCAGCGATCGCCACACCAGCCATGACTAAACAGATATATTCGACAACCTAACAGGGAGCACAAAAATGGGTCTGTTAACTAACCTTTTTTAATAACATCAAGCTTGAAAGAACCTATAAAACATTCAATATAGGAGGTATCACCGTCACATACGCCTCCGGAAGCGTACGCGAGGGGTTTGTGGACAAGCACAAGTACTACTCAAGCGTCTCGCAGATAAGCCGCCCCACGGTGGTCGCGCCATGTCATAAGGTTTCTGCACATACACAGAGCTATGCACAGGAAAATGGGACCCAGGAATACAGTGGTTTGCCACCATATACCGTAGCACCCAAAAACCCCAACCCAACTAGCTTAGCATCCCATTAGCACCCAAGTACTAATGTTTGGACAACCCAGAACACGGTATCTTTATCTCAGGACTCGCAGAAGCAAGAACACTCTTTCGTCACTCACTCGTACTTGTCCACAAGATGCGTAGGAAGAGACACTGGATAGGTTAAAATGTTTATTCCAACTTACGTGCTCTAATGTACAATACACGTGTCAGTACTAATAGCATAATGCATATGACTAATATAAGCAACATGGTTACAATTCCATAGAATACAAACGGGGAAAGCATCTCAGAGCTCAGTGGATAAACGTATAAATAACATTACCACCCTCCCCTTGCAGTAAGATAGTTTATTATAATAATAGAAGACCTCTGGGCTTTGACTAGCGAACCCCCATACCTCAGTCTCTAGATGCAGAATTACATCAGCAGGACATCATAGCTCTTCTCACTGAAAGGGATTTCTCCAAGTGTGTTAAGCGCTAGTAAACCACAGTATTAAAAGCATACCAAATTCTTCATGGCAATTGCACCTAATGTTATGTCTGGGTGCGCGAGACTGGCCATATCAGGAAGAACCAAAATACATTGTTATGCGACCTTGTACATGTTTGTGCAGACTGAGCCCAAAAAGGTGAACAACAGAAAATGCAGACAGTGCAAAAGAACTTGGCACGAGCAAAGGGCGAGGAAAGCCCGGCTCAGTGTAACGTGCGCAAAGAAAAGCAGCATGGCAGCCAGGCCTAGGCCAACATAACAAGGCAGGTAACAATCCACAAGACAGCTGAGGGGCTGGCGGTGTTGCTGCTGCAGCAGCGTTGCTGCAGCAGCGTACAATATATTCCAATATGTATCGATGCCTGTGTGTACATTCCGAATGCATATTTGGGGGATGCACACATATGCATGATACATGTTGAAAAATACCACCTATTCATTCCCCGATCCGACCCATATGAGGGCAGTCCTGGTAATGGGTACATGGTACCAATGCAGTTACCTGTATGTTGTCGCAGACTGGTACGTATTCCTTGGGGTGAAGATGCTCCTGTGTAGGGGGGACCTAGAGAAAGGGATCCATGTCGAAAACTGCTGCGAAGAACAGGTAAGGGGTGAGTATGCACCCCAAATCCTTCGTCTCTGCTGACCTTCAAACGGCGGTCGGCTCATGGGAAAGCCAACTCATAATATGGATGGTGGTTTAGCTCCTCTGTACCGCTGAATGGGGTCTGCCTTCCCCTGACCGCGATCCCAGCGGTCTGCTGTCGGTGCCGGCAGTCCCTGCACAGAACAACACTCCCAACTTGTAATACGGCAGACGGGTCGGTCCATGGACCACCAAACTCGTAATAAGGCCCTATGTACACTGTGAGTGAAGAAAGACATAATGAAGGAAAAGCTTTATTAATAAGTATTTATATCAAAATAAAGCCAAATGGGGAGTGTACAATACCACTTGAAGTTTTGTTAAATATAGTAGGTAGGATAAATCAGTTAATATCTTAAAGCCTTAGCTGGGATGTAGGTGCTGCAAAAGTTCCATCAGTGGATTCAGTCCACGATCAGTGCAAACAGCTGTCGCTAATTGAACGTTTTAACAAAAACAAGGGAACCCAATTAGGTAGGCAAGGACCTTGGGTATCAATTTGTATAACGGACAACGGTCCTTGTCGGAGGTCAATAAGGAAAATAAGTATAGAACGGAATCAAATCTATATGATTACGATCCAGCCAGATAGTGGGATTTAATCCAATTTATTCTTAGTTATCAAAACACAAGACAATACGCAGTGGGATACAATCCTGTATCCAGAGACATAAAGGGTGAGGTAGTTTGTGAAGAATTGGTGACATATGAACAAAAGGACAAAACATTCAGGCAAAACAAAAAACAAAAAGCTTGTTAAAAAATGTGAAAGATGAAACAAGTGTAATAATTAACACAGCCATGACACAGGTTTACAAAGATAATTTGTGTGCACGGTGTTTAAAGAGGTCGACGACGTTTCGATCCCGTTTACATGAATAATGGGATCATCATCAGGACAGACGATAAATGCCTGAGCAACATAAGGGTCTAGATAGGTCGTAGAGTGCTGGGGTCCAGGAGTGATTCGAAACCAGCACGGAAGAAGAATTGGATCAAAATGGTGCTATGGCCATTGACGGGGAACCTTCGTACGAGCGGATTACGGCATGGCCGATGGCAGGGAATCTAGTAGCAATCAGAATCGATGCTGCAAGGCTGACAAGGTCGGGGAACGTCAGTGCGTTGTTCCCGGGGTGTCAAGCGGCTGGGTGCCAATCAATTTGGCGGAGAGCATGCCTGAGAATTGACGAGTGGTGCCGGATACTGGGGGTCCTGGAACGGTCGAATACCGTTTGCATGGAGCTCAATGGTGCTAACAAGCTTGAGCTCCATGCAAACGGTATTCGACCGTTCCAGGACCCCCAGTATCCGGCACCACTCGTCAATTCTCAGGCTTGCTCTCCGCTAAATTGATTGGCACCCAGCTGCTTGACACCCCGGGAACAACGCACCGACGTTCCCCGACCTTGTCAGCCTTGCAGCATCGATTCTGATTGCTACTAGATTCCCTGCCCTCGGCCATGCCGTAATCCGCTCGTACGAAGGTTCCCCGTCAATGGCCATAGCACCATTTTGATCCAATTCTTCTTCCGTGCTGGTTTCGAATCACTCCTGGACCCCAGCACTCTACGACCTATCTAGACCCTTATGTTGCTCAGGCATTTATTGTCTGTCCTGATGATCCCATTATTCATGTAAACGGGATCGAAACGTCGTCGACCTCTTTAAACTCCGTGCACACAAATTATCTTTGTAAACCTGTGTCACGGCTGTGTTAATTATTACGCTTGTTTCATCTTTCACATTTTTTAACAAGCTTTTTGTTTTGCCTGAATATTTTGTCCTTTTGTTCATATGTCACCAATTCTTCACAAACTACCTCACTTTTATGTCTCTGGATACAGGATTGTATCCCACTGCGTATTGTCTTGTGTTTTGATAACTAAGAATAAATTGGATTAAATCCCACTATATGGCTGGATAGTAATCATATAGAATTGATTCCGTTGTATACTTATTTTCCTTATTGACCTCCGACAAGGACCGTTGTCCGTTACTACAAGTCAGCTAATTGAACGGCAATCCAAGTCTTATTGTTTAAAGAAAGTAAGTTACATCAGTCCATCTTTCAAAAATCTTAAACAGATTTTAGTGCTGCAGAAGTTCCGCCAGTGCGACACAGTCCATGCTCAGTGCAGTTAGCTCTTGATAATGGCATTGCTCCCTGGAGTTAAGGCCTTTTCAACTGATCGGCTCCTCTGAATCCATACACGTTCCCGTCACTGAAGAATCTCCTAAAGGTCGCTTCCTCTTTGCAGCTTAGTTATCACATCAATGACTTGCTGTATTAACTCATCTTTGTTATGTCTTTTATCGATATAAAGTGACACCAATGGAGCATTCTCTACCATACATAGGATTCTACTCCTATGTTTGCCAATCCTTGCTTTTACTTTCTGGGAAGTCTGCCCCACACAGAACTGATTGCAGGAGGACCATAAGTAATAGAGCACCCAACTGGAATTACTGCTGGAAAAGAACTTTAAATCTTGACTAAAGTTTTTGTGTCTACATTTTTTTGTGTTATTGGTAAAGTGGCAGAATACACAATTGCTTTTTCTGCAATGGCCCAGTGTGTCTGGCAAGGCCAGTTTTAGGTCTCGCCTGAGACAGCGCATGCACTGTCACTTGCAACAATCTATTGTTAAGAAAAAAAATCATACTTACTATTTGTTGCCACTCTCATCCCACCTTCCAAGAGCCCCCTTGGGAAAAGTAGTGATTTGTAACAATCAATGATGTCTCGTAGACAGCTCTTGTGGTTAGTAGTTTATTCTCCAAGTTACATCTTAGTAAGTTCCAATGTAAGCTCCAATGTATGCCCCAGCAGGAGCAGCCTCCTTGCTGCTCAGCCCATCATCTCCAACTCCCACTTCCTTCAAGTACAAACATTCATAACATTCTAATGACATCACATTGGCTGAGCATCAAGGCAGAGAACAAGGATAGGGAAGGTGCATTACTTAACAAGCAGATTACTACACATCTTCCCCCTTATAATGATTAAACAAAATCAAACAGTATACACATATATAAACATAGGAAAAGAGGATAAACATTTCAGAAATAAACGTAATAGAACAGTACTAATATGGGAAGAAACTTCTCAGGTAATAATAATAATGAAAAATGTAACAATAGTAATATAAGTAATAAATTGCCTTACCTATGTAATAATGTAATAATAATAATAGTAATAGTAATGCAGTAATAATAATGTAAGTAATAAACAGTGAGCTAGAAATCGTAAACGTAAACAAATAGCAGGACCAGGGAATATCACATGCCCTCTACTGCACGCACTATAATATACCGTATACTTACCCCTACTACATACTTTCGAACTCACACTCCCGCAATAATACTCTGTTCACATTGTGCATTCCCATGCAGTACCAGTAACAAATAATAAAGGAAGACACTTCCCTGTGACATTAAATATCAAATCAGACTTTAACATCACCCTATAAACCATTGTAAAGGGGAAATCCACCTCCCTATAAACCATTGCAAAGGGAAATCCACCTCCCTATAAACCACACACACACAGTAACCTCCCAAATCATTGTAAAGGGGAATCCACCTCCCTATAAACCACACACACACAGTAACCTCCAAAATCATTGTAAAGGGGGAATCCACCTCCCTATAAACCACACACACGCAGTAACCTCCCAAATCATTGTAAAGGGGAAATCCACCTCCCTATAAACCACACACACACACACACAGTAACCTCCCAAATCATTGTAAAGGGGAGGTTCAGTAACCTCTGTCCATTGCCGGTTCTGGGACCTTTGTCCCCTCTGGTACTGGTTCTGAGACCATTGTCCATTGCCGGTTCTGGGACCTTTGTCCCCTCTGGTACTGGTTCTGATTCTGGAACCTTTGTTCCCTCCTGGTTCTCGTCATGGGACCTTTGTCCCCTCCTGATGCCGGTTCTGGGACCTTTGTCCCCTCTGGTACAGATTCTGTGACTTTAGTTTCGTTAAAATTCTGGTTCAAGTTCCCTGGTACAGAGTCACGCCAACGTGCATGTAGCATAAACAAGATATAACGTGTTGGTATGTTGAACTGGGCAAAATTACTCTGCAGGACTAGATGACCATAATCAAGAATGGTTATGCACTTATATCCAATTTGAGATACACATAGACTTCACAGAAAGGTGAGCACATCACCGTGCAATGTGCACTTGTGACAACTACAAGACTCCAGGAATGTACAGTTCGTGCATGGAGTCTCAGATCATAAGAAATAAATAGAATAAATACCTCAGTTTCCATGTCTGAACTGCCATGGTATGTACTGCAAATGAGTTGAATGATGAAAACAGATTGCGGAAAGGCAGCTAGTAACAACGATACAGGCGCCTGAGGATGAAACGCTCGATGAGGGTCTAACCTGGATCGCATTGCACTAACAAACTTTTCTTCGTTGAAAATGCACAAGCCCAAGATGGCCACCGGACGTTGCGTGATGACGCAATGACATGAGGACAATCACTGCACCGCTAACTTGTGCTTAGCTGATTCTATACATGACGTAAGGACAAGTTGCACTCGTACGCTCACCATAGAACTTATCCACGAGGCGTTGAAGAGATGCATGCGGATTGAAATTTTAAATGTCACATGTGTAACGGACACATCTGGGAAATTTATGAGGCGTCTTTAAATCATGCCTTTAACGGATATCCCCGCCGAAACCCCCAACAAGTCCACTCAGTTTAACACGTTCCTAATAGTGCACAACACTGTCACATTATTCACGCTTCACACCGGGGCCCGATCTTTGACCCCGATTACGATATTTCAAGTTGTGAAGCCTCAAAGTGCCAACCCCATGGCGTGATCAGTACTTTATAACAGGGGTACGATCTTTGTCCTCGCTTGGCACTTCCAAAGTGCAAATACACCATCTAGTGGACAAATATTTATATGCAGGGAGAAACACATGCAGACCACCAATTAATTCACGATTGTGGCGAGAGACTAGTGAAGTATATGCTTCTTCTTTTCTTCTGCGGCCATTCACGCTAATAGTAAGTGTGAATCTTGAACCGGGGCCCGATACACGCTCTCACTCAGCATTTCCATAATATAAATAGGCCAGCAAATAACTCACGGTTGGGGCGAGAGATGTCTCAGGAACTTGTTTCTTGGTCATACTTTCAAAACAGGACTGCAGTTACTCTTTACAGTCTCACACATAGGTGGATCTGGCACCTTGAATTTTTTTTTTTTTTTTTAGGGCGACCGTTATCGGGGTCACTGGTGGGGCGGGTGCCAGACAGCTTAAATAGTTCAATGTCTTTAGTAATATTAGTACCTTAAGTCCCAGTAGCCTTCTTTTCTCCACGCGTAAGTTCTTTTCCTTTTAAATCGTCGCCAATGTAACAATCAAGGAAGTCTCGTAGACAGCTCTTGTGGTTGGTAGTTTATTCTTCAAGTTACAGCTTAATAAGTTCTAAAGTAAACTCCAATATATGCCCCACCAGGAGCAGCCTCCTTGCTGCTCAGCCCATCATCTCCAACTCCCACTTCCTTCAAGTACAAACATTCATAACATTCTAATGACATCACATTGGCTGAGCATCAAGGCAGAGAACAAGGACAGGGAAGGTGCATTACTTAACAAGCAGATTACTACATGATTTTTCTCTCTTCACCACTCCACTGTGCACCACTGCATACCACTCTACGCCACTGGATTCTGTGCCACTCTACACCACTCTACTCTATACCATTGCACTCTACCTCACTGTATTCTACACCACTGCACTCTATGCACATATAATTTAGTATTGTTGGCTGTCATGCCGGATCAAATTTGTAGGGAATGGGTAATATAATTCGAATGTTTTCCATACAGAGGCCCCCAAATATGTCTTGCCAGGGACCCCCAAAATCCTTAAAACACTGCGCCACTCTACTGTACGCCACTCTACTCTGTCATTCTACTCCACACCACACTCCCCCACTCCACTTTACACCACTCTACCCTATGCCACTCCACTCTAAGTCACTCTACGCAATTCTGCTCTACAACACTCTCCTGTAAGCCATCACCTTTTAGCCATACTCAACAGCAGCCATGCTGCTGTACAACATGGCTAAGAGACATTGGCAAAGCCAATAGGTCTCACATAGGTGAGACCTATTGGCTTTGCCAATGCTTGTTTCCTTAACTAGTAGCACTCGTTAAGAGTGCATGTATGTGTATGCAGGCCGTCTGCCCTCCTACCACCACCCCTGTCATTGCTTGCACCCAGGCCCACCTCTCCTATCATTGCTTCTGCTGTCCTTGCTCACCTCCCCCCATCGTTGTCATGCAGGACCTTCCTGGGTTGCCCCGCCCAAATGATGTGAAATTCAAGTTAAAGGGGGGCGCCATGGAAGATCTGTAGGGTTCGAGTCTCAGCGTCCCCTCAACATCCTGTGATTCCGGGCAAATCACTTCATCTCCCCGTGCAACCATGTGTAATTCAACTGGTTTGCAGAGCATGTCCTGCCAATGACAAAGAAAGAACAAGCATTGGCATAGCCAATAGGTCTCGCCTTTGAGACCGTATAAGTGTTTAGCCATGCAACAGTTGATGTTGTTGCACCAAGGATATTGTGCTGCATAACTAAATACTTATAAGGTCCCAAAGGCGAGACCTATTGGCTATGCCAATGCTTGTTCAACATTGCCATATTGTTTTCATTACACAAAAGACAGCGCCCCGAGAGCCATTTTGGAAACCTAAAGCGCGAGCGCAGCAAATCAGACAGCACACATTCACTTACAGCAGCAGCAACAACAACAACAGCAGCCACAACGAAAACATATTTTCTCCTTGCTTTCTTTCGGGGCTCTTTAAACTCGGCCAGTTGTTTAGTAAGCGGTTGACCCTTCTAGACATTTTTGTCCCGTGAACAGAAGTAAGCGTGGAAGTCTGGGGTTGTCCGAGGATCCTACAGCTGTGTAGCTGTACAGCCAGCAGCGCCAGGAAGCCCAGACTGACGCTTTCCAATAAATAATTTAGAGACAACCAGACATCCTGTTGGACAGAACCCCCTGGCACTTGTCTGCAATGAGAGAGCACACAAAGAGAATGGGTGCAGCCGGGCCCTCCTCACACAAACCATATGATCTCATTAAAAATGCAGCAACGACTTCATCCTTTTAAGTGAAACAAATCTTCCCTCTCCGCCCTTTCGACACAATAGAAAGCACTCACTGAAGGAAATAACGTGCAACGCCAAACACTGCTTCCTCCGGTAGCGTCCACTGATTTGGCTGTAAAGTGGCATTGTTAAAACATTTCCTTAAAAAGAGATTTCTAATGTGGGCCAAGAGAGGAGGGAGATAATGAGGGTGAAAAGTGCAAAGGGAGAGGGGATGAGTTACTTGTGTGAGAAGGTGCTGGCATCATGTGATGCAAAAGAGGAGGATCCGAGGACAAGAGCGGTACACCTGCCGGAGCATCCTTTGGGTCAAGAGGATTTGGATGTGCCGTCACAGTATGCAAAAATTAACGCCAAGGTAAACTTGAGTTCTGCAAAGGGGTAGTGACCCCCATTTGCACGTATTACTGGCAGGGGCAGTGTTTCTGTTTTCATATACTGCCAACTATGTGTATGCACCCAGAGGATCATAGATGTTTGTTAATGGATTGAAGTGCAAGACAAATACCGCCGAGGTTAACATTTACCGCCAACGGTATTCTTTCCGCCATTTGTCTAATAACTCGGAGGCATAATTGCAGAGAATTGTGATTTTAACACGTACAGTCTGAGGGGGCGTGTGCACCGTCATGTATGAAGTAATGGATGCAGTTAGTGGTATTTGAAGGGAGTTCCGGTTATTTAAGCAGTTATCTGCATGGTGTTGTACCTGAATTGGGAGTTGCGTGCAGGGATTTTTAAAAGTAATTATGTCTGCAAAGAGTTTTTCCAGCAGGGGGTGTGGCAGCAGTGTGTCAGACAGGTCAGAGAGACCTTGTGCCCTTTTGAGATATTTCCACGTGGAGTTGTGCCTGCAGGGAGTAGTGTTCTAAGAGATATACGCCCAAAAGGGCTGGCATCTTGCTGAGAAGTGTGCTTGCAAGCAGCTGTTTCCGCAACGAAATGTGTCTGCATTAAATTTGGGGTTCGGGGATGTATTCGTGCAGAGAATTGTGTCTGAAGGGAGCTGTGTCTGCAAGGGAGTGTGTCTGCAAGGGAGTGTGTCTGCAGGATGACTTTCTCCATTTACTTGTGCCCGCATGAATTTGTGTCTGCAGGGAGGTGTGTCTGAAGGGAGTTGAGTGTGCAGGAAGGTTTGCCAACCGATAGGCTTGATTGATTACGCGTGGAGTTGTGTTCACCTGGAAATCTGTTTGCAAGGACTTGAGCCAGCATAGAGTTGTATGCGCAGTGAACTGTGTCTTCATGGGGATGCAGCCGCATAGAGCTGTGTCCACAAACAATTGTGTCTGCAGGACACTGAATGAGCAGGTATGACTCTGCAAGGGTAGTTTTGTGGCAGGGTGCAGTTGTTTCTTAGTGAGCTCGTGTCCGCAGGGGGTTTTGTCAGCAGAGTTGAGTGTGCAGGGAGTTAGGTGTGCAGAGAGACCTGTCTACCTGCAGCAGTGTTTGCACAGTCTTGTCTGCACAGAGTTTCGTGTCTGTGTGAGATGTCGCGCCCACACGGACCTGTCACCTTAGGGAGATTGCATGAAGGCGCAAGATCACCCTACCTTGTTGTCGCTCAGGTTCTGCAGCACTTCCTTCCCTCCTGAGGTCCTGATCTCGATGCCAGCGACGCCATTGCCCGTGGGCGACTGAGGGGCTGGTGGTCCCGGGTCCCCTTGCCTCTTCTCCTGGGGCACCTCTGGCTTGGTGGGGCTGCGGGGGCTACTGGCACCCTTCTGCCCCACTCGCAAGGCGCCAAAGTCCAGGGTCTTGGACTCGAATGCCCCCTCCACGCTGCTGAACATGCCACCATATTTCACCCTGGGCAGTGGTGCCCGGCCGGGCCAGGTAGAAGGGCAGCTCCTCCTCCGGGTCCTCCTCCCGGGTCTGCTGGTTCCCCGAAGCCATGCTTGGAGGGTGCGGAGTCTCAGGGGACTAGAGGACATGCGAGAAGGGGAGAAGAGAGCCGGGAGGCGGAGGGATGGGGCTGAAAGTGGGGAGAACTGGGAGGGAGGGGCTGGTCTGTGATGCAGAGAGCAGGGTGGCGAAGCTGGACGCCGGAGCCGAGAGAGGCAGCCAAGGGAAGGGTGCTGCTGCTGAGAGGGAGGGGCCGACGGGGCTCGCACTCTGAGAGGATGACAGAGCAGAGGGAGAGAGGTGGGAATGAGGCTGTGAACGAGCAGTCACTATGCCTTAGTTTTTTGAATGAACGCCGTGGGTTGACACCACACACTGGGCGGCTAGCTCTCTTAATAGTACAGACAGTGCCTGTGTGCGAGGGGCGAAAGACATTTTAGGCAGCAGGCAGGACAAAAGCAATTCCAGAAAACAGTGCCCGCGCCATCTGTTTACGAAAGAAAAACAATGCCTGTAGACGCTGAGGGCATGTACAGCGTTTACCTTGCGGGAGCGAGCAGCGGCAGGCGCGATAATTGCTAACAGATGGCGCCGCTGCTCGCTCCTGCAAGGTAAATGCCATACATGCACGAGTACTAATAGGAAACAGTGCAAAACATGCACGAGTTTCAACAAAAGCCTGGAGCGATTCCAAGAGGTCACTCCAAAGCAGCGCTTACGCGCTGCGTAGGCGAGACCTAAAAACAAGTGAAACAAGATAACCAGGGCGACCAGCGCTGACCGCCATCTGTTTCCAATTAACGCGACCGCGAGACGCGGGCGCGATAATTGGAAACAGATGGCACTGCTGCTCGCTCCCGAGCACCCTAGGCCAGGGGACAGAGAAGGCGGGACATGCACCCGCCTTTGGCCAATCGCGTGCTGTCTTTCTTGGAAAGACGCATGCAAAGGCCAATAGCGGGACATAAAAAAGAAAAGCACGAGCATGTATTCCTAGTTTAAAGCCCTTACTAAAGCCTCGCTGATCAGCGCATGCGCGGTGGCTCAGGCGAGACCTAAAAACAAAACCAGGCTGCACTCACAAACCATAGACGGCCTTAGAGTACCAAACATAATCTAACCAATTTGGTGCATTACAATAATTTTGTTTTACAGGAAGCACAACCTCCTACCACGAATTTCGCTGTTCTGACTAAAAATGGCCTGTTGAGTCCTGTGAACGAGATGAAAGGGCACCGAGCTCGCCGACTGTAAACATCTTACAATTTATGGCCCATGCAATCAAGCTGTAAAACTGAAATTGTGCAACTGCTGCTTGCTGGAATGTAGAAGGTAATGGCAATTTACTGGACACATCTCGGTAATTCCTTGCTGATTCAGATCAAAAGCCACATGGACCGACCCCCAGCACTGATTGTCCTCTTCGCAATGGCATTAACAGTGCATTGTATACGTTAGCCATAATGTGTTTATTATTACATATTAAAAATAGACTTTGGCAAAAATCTGTTATACATGAAAACCATGTCCTGGTTTCCAAAGATAACCTGAACTGTTAGCACCATAGCAAAAGGGAATCATGTAAAACACACACAGATACCTGTATGTATAGTCTGGTATGTGTGAGCTTGCACGCGTCCACATACAAACACACATTTAACCTCTCCTAACACCCACAGATCTGCACAAACCCGGATATTCATTACGGAAATTTGATAGCTCCTCGTATCGCAAACTAGTCTGGCCCACTTGACAAATCTGAATGGAAATTTCTTTAGTTCCCTTTTTTTCCAGTTGCAGTTTAGAGCATGCACAACAAGTTTGCATCTGTGTTTGCTCTGATTGACCAAAGGAAGACATTTGCACCTTCCCACCGTGCAAAAAGACACTTTTTTGCTCTAGTTGGTCTGCGCAAATTTGGTGTGCATTGCAAATTTATGCAACCGGTACAATTACATTTCCAATACTAGCATGAACAACGCAGCTGTTCTAATTTTCTCAAATCATACCATACAGTGACAGACTACACCAAACCATACGACAGGCCGCACCATACCATCCTATACCATACAATCCTATACCATACCATGACTGGCCAAATCATCCCATACTACACAATGACATACCATATCAAACTATACAATGACAGGCAATACTATACCATAATACACACTGGCAAGCCATACCACACAATTCCATACTATACAACATAACTAAAAAGAAAATTGACAAAGGCAATAGGCCTGACATAGGTGAGACCTATTGGCTTTGCCAATGCTTGTTTGGTATATGGCTGTTAGGACTAGTCATGCATTTCCCAGTGTACACAACATGGCCCTTGATTTTGAAACCCTTTAGGAATGCAAACAAAGGATAACAAATGTTTGATTGCCCTCTCAATACTTTCCAACACGTCTTAATGATCTTAACCCCTTTATTTAAAGTGACAAGAAGTGGACACACAAACAAGATTTTCGGTCTGTTTCTTGGGTTCTAGGGTCATCAGTTACTCTTTAGCATAGCACCATACTCTTTTCATGGCCTACCTCAGTAGTTAAGGGGATAACTCCTTGCCTGCAACAACTCAAATAGAAACCTTACTTCTGCTAAATAGTCCTCTCTGAATTTACAGCTCCAATGGATTCTAAGGAAACTGGCCAAACTGGAGACAATCTCTTAACGCCCTGTGGTGGTTACTTTCATATTGTAAAAAAGTATTCTTTTCCATGGATTTTCTGAAACGGGTGGTGCAAAGTCATTCATTGGTGTACTTAATGGTCAGCTCAAGATAAATGATCATACAATGACAACTTATATATGTGAATTTTAAATTTGGCTGTGTAGCATTAAGCCAGCTTACAAATTGAGACAGAGGTGCACTTGAATTAGTCCGTATCATGAAAATATCATTGACATTTATTTTCCATGAACAAAAGTGCTCCTTAATGGGATTTTTATTGGAGAAAACATACCTGGTCTCAAAATCGTCTATGAAGAGATTATCACAATTTGGGGCAAAAATTGTTCCCAGTGAAGTTCCTTTATATTGTAGGTAATAATGGCTGCCAAGTAAAAATTAGTTTCTGGCGATGGCAAACTCCAGAAGGGACATTATGAAAGAGGTGTGTACCTCTGTGGTTGTGGGCCTAGTGTCTAAAGTTCTCTGAATGACTCTCAAACCTTGAGCTGCAGGGGTATTAGTGTATAAGGACTCAACATCCACTGTAACCAACAGCACTGAGGTTTTATCAAGTGGTAGATCCTCAAACATGTTAATCCAGTGGGAAGTGTCTCTAATGTATGTTTTTGTAAGAGGTACAAAGGTTTTAATACATCAATCAATGTATAGTTTCAAGGGACCAAGGACAGAACCACACCCAGAGAGAATGGGTTTGCTTGAGGGGCTGTCAACATTTGCATGCATGTTGGGCAGAGCTACAAAATAGTGATTCTCTGATTTTTATTTAGGAAGAGAAATTCAATTTCACTTAAAAGCCTAAATCTCTAGCTGTAGTTAATAGATCTTTTTATCTCTAGCAAGGAACCTTTGGTCAATTTTTGATAATGCTAATGGTTGTGCTGCGGTCGGTGCAGCTCACACTTGTAAGAAGTGGTATCCTGAATGAAAATGTTACCCATCAGCCAGTTTGAAAGTAACTTCTCTGTTTTTCTTCAGACCAATTAAGGATTATCTTTTCTGTAGGTGATATGGGACAAATGCTCGTTCTTCAGTAAGGACACCATAGTCTTTCACGACCGCGTTTCCAAAAGCAGGTACCAAAAAGGGAACCATTGTATTCAATGGGCTATAGTGGAGGATGGTCTTAATCCAATCACATCCAGTAGTTTCACTGCTTTGGTACATGCTGAAAATAGAAATCGTTTGATGGATACATCCTGCCATCACCCCTTAAATATTTGCACAATGGGGCCAACCATAGGAAGACATATTTGCCACAGCAGTCCACAAACGATGGCAAGTATTTTGTTATCTTCAGCTCCCTCCAGAAGGTTCCTCTGGGGATGAAATATGGATTCCTCGGACTTATGCTCTTCATTATGCATTTATGCTGGTTCTGATAATGCCCCAGGTCCTTCCGAAGGTTAGGAGGAATGCAGCACATGTAGTCCTCATTGCGCTATAGTAGGCAAGCAGGGTTTGGTACTGCAAGCTGTTGGCAGCCGAAGGGTCGATTCCTGCATCAAAACCCTTAGTCAATCAGTCTTCATGCATGGAGACTTAAAGGTATAATATAGAGCCTTTCCATTTGCTTACTGATGTTATGGACTTGATATAGAAGATTGCATGTCTCGCCACAAAATCCATTTGTGATGACCTTCGGGTTTGCTCTGTTCATTGGTGTATTTCAGAACAGTTAAATCCTAAACATGCTAAACTTGTTGAGGTGCTGAGGTTTGCTATTTTACAAGTGAGGCAAAGGCTTGCTGTAGGCAATGTAAGACTACTTAGCAGTGGCGTTATTTCTGTGTTTGCCTGACCAGACTTTGTTGTAGTGATCATCTTTGGTGGTTCGTTCAATGAAGTGTTATGCCGGGGAGATGCAGAGCTCCTAAGACCATTTTACGCTATTTAAGGTTCAGACTAGGTTACAAAATTCTCAGCCTATTGTGGAGAGCTCTTTAGTTTAACTTGTAGCAGCCGAGATGTGATGAGCGTAGTGAGATCCCAGCTTATTAATAGATAACTTGTAGATTCTGCATTGTTGTTGGAGGTAATTTTATCATTGTGTTTAATGCAACTCCGTATATTATATACAATTGTCATCCCAATGCAGGACTATACATTACTTTTGTACATCATGCCGGTATGCATATCGCTGTCAAATTATTCAAGTCATTGTCATTTTGTATGCAAATGCATATACATAATTGCTCCTTGTTGCTATTCATAATCAGGAAAACACATGCATATATTATTTGTAATTGTCAACCTGCCAAGAACACCTTGAACACATTCATTTCGGATGACTGTAAAAGAGTTAGACATTTTAACACGTTATAGTTAATGTAATTTCATCTCCAGGTACTTCTTATTGCAAAGGCAATATATATATATATATAAAAAAAATCAAGAACACATATGCGCATGATATATATATATATATATATTCACTGGAAAAACCATAGGTTTTAGGGACAGTTATAGTTAGTTGGACATTTCACTCGTACAAAACCATAGAAATTCCCCCGTTATAGTTAGTTCAGCTAACTATAACTCGCGCCTCACAATGCACTGCTGATGAAGTCACATATTACATAACTCATGACATGGTCAGTGACATCACTGATGACATCATCCAGTGACTGTGTGTTTCTGTAAAGTTTAAATATGTTTAATATATATAGGGAAAGGCGTATTGAAGAATGAGTGGGTGTATAAGTGTCTGAATGGATGATTTAGTACGTGCGTGACTGACTCTACAAGTGAGTGATTAAACGTATCTTACTGAATGCATGGGTTAGTGACTAAACTGTGTGAATGTCTATCCGTCTGTTTGTTGGTGTGTAAGTGGATGCATGGATTTGCGAATAGCTACATGAGTGTCTATATGGGTTATTGATTGATTCTCTGAGTATCTGTATGGCTGCCTGAGTGTTTGTGTGGGTGGGGTGTGTGTGACTCTGTACATAGATGTGTGAGTGGGTGATTCACTGGGTGCATGATTTCAAGAGTGCATCTGTGATGGACTGCTTGGGTGGGTGAGTGTGTGTGTGTGTGTGTATGGGTGTGTTAGTGAGCGAATGTATATCTCAGTGGTACATGTGCGAGTAACTACATATGTAAAAGGCAGTATATATGTGTGTTAGAGTATTTAAATGGCTATAAGTGAGTGTGTGATTGTGAGAGTGGCTGTATGGATGCGTGTGTGCTTGTATCAGTTATTGTATAAGAGCGTAAGAATGTGCTAGTATTTGTATGAGTAATTGAGCTGGTGTGTGTATAACTGTATAACTGTATAGGTGAGTAAATGGGTGTGTGAATAATTTTTTGCATGACTGACTAGGTGTGTGAGTACCTCTATGGATGAGTGGCGGTGTGTGTGTTTATATAGGTGTATGAGTGCATATGATAGTCCTGTACTGAGTGACTGTAAGTATGAGTGACTGTACGGGTGAGTGAGTAGATGTGTGTGTGTAGACCTAAGAATCAGTGAGTGGGTATGTAGTTATTGGTATTGGAGTGTGTATGGTTTTGAGAATGGCAGTCTGTAATTTAGAGTGGGTGTATCAAAAGTTATATTAGGGTGTGAGAAGATGCATGAAATTATCACATGGATGATGTCATCAGTGATGTCACTGACCATGTCATGAGTGATGTAATATGTGACGTCATCAACAGTGCATTGCGAGGCGCGAGTTATAGTTAGCTGAACTAACTATAATGGGGGAATTTCTATGGTTTTGTACGAGTGAAATGTCCAACTAACTATAACTCCCTAAAACCTATGGTTTTTTTCAGTGAATTTCAAAGGTTTTTTAAATGCTAATTTCTAACTATAACGTGCCTGAAACCTATGGTTTTTAAGTGAATTTCAAAGGTTTTTAAATGCTAGTTTCTAACTATGCCTACAGAGGTAGGACATGTGAAGAAAGAAGAAAAAACGCACAGAAAGAAGCAAAAGAAATGCAGAAAGAAGCAACAGAAGTCCACAAAGACGAAGAAAAGTGCAGGAAGAAGCAAAAGATGTGCAGAAAGAGCCAACAGAGGAGCAGAAAGAGGCCTTGTTGCAAAATCATCCTGTGCCCACAACTTTTTCAGACGGGTACTGGTGGTAACTGACTGACTAACCAACCAGATCCAGTGCTATGCTAAAAGACACTTAGAATACAGTGAAAACACCTACATACACTAGGGAACACTATGCGTTGGGGTACCCCTGTGATTAGCATGACCTCCTCTGTTAAGTCCCTAGTACATAATAGGGCAGGGGGATTAAAACTACCTCTTAAAACGCACTACAGGGCACGTTTGCACAGTGGTGAAGGGAGGGGGGGGGCCTGAGGTGACGTGTGCAAACGCGCCCCGTGGCGCGTTTTAAGTTGCGGGATTAAGTCCCCTTGAATCTTGAGGGTCCCTGGTGCCCAACTAGCCCCCCAGGTACCTACAGTTAGGACCACAGAGCTGAGTTGCAGAGAGGCGTTCTGAGGCCACGCACCTTTTTTCACCTCTGCAACGCAACTCTGTTGTGCTTACTGAAGGTACCTGGTGGGCTAGTTGGCCCCCAGGGTCCCTCAGGATTCAAGGGGAATTAATTCCCCAACTTAAAAACGCACCACAGGGCGTGTTTGCGCACATGTCACCTGAGGCCCCGCCCCCTCCCTTCACCACTGTGCAAACGCGCCCCGTGGCGCGTTTTAAGTTGGGGGATTAGGTCACCTTGAATCCTGAGGGTCCCTGGGGCCCAACTAGCCCACCAGGTACTTCCAGTAAGCACCACAGGCCTGCGTTGCAACGCCTGTAACAAATTGTGCAGTTGTGTTTAGGTAGTGAAGGGGATCGTGCTGGGGGTAGTGTTTTAGTGTTTAGGGTAGTGCAGTGGTGTTTGTGTAGTGTAGGGGGTCATGCTGGGGGTAGATTTAGGGTTTAGGGTAGTGCAGTGGTGTTTGGGTAGTGTAGGGGGTCGTGCTGGGGGTAGTGTTTTAGGGTTTAGGGTAGTGCAGTGGAGTTTGGGTGGTGTAGGGGTTCGTGCTGGGGGTAGTTTTTTAGGGTTTAGGGTAGTGCAGTGGTGTTTGTGTAGTGTAGGGGGTAGTGTTTTAGGGTTTAGGGTAGTGCAGTGGTGTTTGTGTAGTGTAGGGGTCGTGCTGGGGGTAGTGGTTTAGGGTTTAGGGTAGTGCAGTGGTCTTTGTGTAGTGTAGGAGGTCGTGTTTTAGGGTTTAGGGTAGTGCAGTGGTCTTTGGGTAGTGTAGGGAGTCGTGCGGGGGTAGTGGTTTAGGGTAGTGCAGTGGTCTTTGGGTAGTGAAGGGGGTCATGCGGGGGGTAGTGTTTTAGGGTAGTGCATTGGTGTTTGGGTAGTGTAGGGGGTCATGCGGGGGGGTAGTGTTTTAGGGTAGTGCATTGGTGTTTGGGTAGTGCTGGGGGGAGTGTTTTAGGGTTTAGGGCAGTGCAGTGGTGTTCAGGTAGTGTAGGGGGTCGTGCTGGGGGAGGGTTTAGGGCAGTGCAGTGGTGTTCGGGCAGTGTAGGGGGTCGTGCTGGGGGTGGTGTTTTAGGGTTTAGGGCAGTGCAGTGGTGTTCGGGCAGTGTAGGCTGTCGTGCTGGGGGTGGTGTTTCAGGGTTTGGGGCAGTGCAGTGGTGTTCGGGCAGTAAAGGGGGTCGTGCTGGGGGTGGTGTTTCAGGGTTTTGGGCAGAGCAATGGTGTTCAGGCAGTGTAGGGGGTTGTGCTGGAGGTGGTGTTTCAGGGTTTAGGGCAGTGCAGTGGTGTTTGGGCAGTGTAGGGGGTCTTGCTGGGGGTGGTGTTTCAGGGTTTAGGGCAGGGGTGCTCAGGCAGTGTAGGGGGTCTTGCGGGGGGTGATGTTTCAGGGTTTAGGGCAGTGCAGTGGTGTTCGGGCAGTGTAGGGGGTCTTGCTGGGGGTAGTGTGTCAGGGTTTAGGGCAGTGCAGTGGTGTTCGGACAGTGTAGGGGGTCGTGCTGGGGGTGGTGTTTCAGGGTTTAGGGCAGTGCAGTGGTGTTCGGGCAGTGTAGGGGGTCGTGCTGGGGGTGGTGTTTCAGGGTTTAGGGCAGTGCAGTGGTGTTCCGGCAGTGTAGGGGGTCGTGCAGGGGGGTGGTGTTTCAGGGTTTAGGGCAGTGCAGTGGTGTTTGGGCAGTGTAAGGGGTCATGCAGGGGGTGGTGTTTCAGGGTTTAAGGCAGTGCAGTGGTGTTCGGCCAGTGTAGGTGGTCTTGCTGGGGGTGGTGTTTCAGGGTTTAGTGCAGTGGTGTTCGGGCAGTGTAGGGGGTCGTGCAGGGTTGTGGTGTTTCAGGGTTTAGGGCAGTGCAGTGGTGTTCGGGCAGTGTAGGGGGTCTTGCTGTGGCTGGTGTTTCAGGGTTTAGGGCAGTGCAGTGGTGTTCGGGCAGTGTAGGGGGTCTTGCTGGGGCTGCTGGTTTAGGGTAGTGCAGTGGTGTTCGGGCAGTGTAGGGGTCGTGCTGGGGCTGGTGTTTCAGGGTTTAGGGCAGTGCAGTGGTTTTCGGGCAGTGTAGGCGGTCGTGCTGGGGCTGGTGTTTCAGGGTTTAGGGCAGTGCAGTGGTGTTCGGGCAGTGTACGGGGTTGTGCTGGGGCTGGTGTTTCAGGGTTTAGGGCAGTGCAGTGGTGTTCGGGCAGTGTAGGGGGTCGTGCTAGGGGTGGTGTTTCAGGGTTTAGGGCAGTGGTGTTCGGGCAGTGTAGGGGGTCGTGCTGGGGCTGGTGTTTCAGGGTTTAGGGCAGTGTAGGGGGTCGTGCTGGGGCTGGGGTTTCAGGGTTTAGGGCAGTGCAGTGGTTTTCGGGCAGTGTAGGCGGTCGTGCTGGGGCTGGTGTTTCAGGGTTTAGGGCAGTGCAGTGGTGTTCGGGCAGTGTACGGGGTTGTGCTGGGGCTGGTGTTTCAGGGTTTAGGGCAGTGCAGTGGTGTTCGGGCAGTGTAGGGGGTCGTGCTAGGGATGGTGTTTCAGGGTTTAGGGCAGTGGTGTTCGGGCAGTGTAGGGGGTCGTGCTGGGGCTGGTGTTTCAGGGTTTTGGGCAGTGCAGTGGTGTTCGGGCAGTGTAGGGGGTCTTGCTGGGGGTGGTGTTTCAGGGTTTAGGGCAGTGCAGTGGTGTTCGGGCAGTGTAGGAAGTCGTGCTGGGGGTGGTGTTTCAGGGTTTAGGGCAGTGGTGTTCGGGCAGTGTTGGGGGTCTTGCTGGGGGTAGTGTTTCAGGGTTTAGGGCAGTGCAGTGGTGTTCGGGCAGTGTAGGGGGTCGTGTTTTAGGGTTTAGGGTAGTGCAGTGGTCTTTGGGTAGTGTAGGGAGTCGTGCGGGGGTAGTGGTTTAGGGTAGTGCAGTGGTCTTTGGGTAGTGTAGGGGGTCGTGCGGGGGTATCGTTTTAGGTTTTAGGGTAGTGCAGTGGTGTTTGTGTAGTGTAGGGGGTAGTGTTTTAGGGTAGTGCAGTGGTGTTTGTGTAGTGTAGGGGGTCGTGCTGGGGGTAGTGTTTTAGGGTTTAGGGTAGTGCAGTGGTGTTTGTGTAGGGTAGGAGGTTGTGTTTTAGGGTTTAGGGTAGTGCAGTGGTCTTTGGGTAGTGTAGGGAGTCGTGCGGGGGTAGTGGTTTAGGGTAGTGCAGTGGTCTTTGGGTAGTGTAGGGGGTCGTGCGGGGGTAGTGTTTTAGGGTTTAGGGTAGTGCATTGGTGTTTGGGTAGTGTAGGGGGTCATGCGGGGGGTAGTGTTATATGGTTTAGGGCAGTGCAGTGGTGTTTGGGTAGTGTAGGGGGTCGTGCTGGGGGAGTGTTTTAGGGTTTAGGGCAGTGCAGTGGTGTTCGTTTAGTGTAGGGGGTCGTGCTGGGGGAGTGTTTTAGGGTTTAGGGCAGTGCAGTGGTGTTCAGGTAGTGTAGGGGGTCGTGCTGGGGGAGTATTTTAGGGTTTAGGGCAGTGCAGTGGTGTTCGGGTAGTGTAGGGGTCGTGGTTTAGGGTAGTGCAGTGGTGTTTGGGTAGTGTAGGGGGTCGTGCTGGGGGAGTGTTTTAGGGTTTAGGGCAGTGCAGTGGTGTTCGTTTAGTGTAGGGGTCGTGCTGGGGGGAGTGTTTTAGGGTTTAGGGCAGTGCAGTGGTGTTCAGGTAGTGTAGGGGGTCGTGCTGGGGGGAGTATTTTAGGGTTTAGGGCAGTGCAGTGGTGTTCGGGTAGTGTAGGGGGTCGTGCTGGGGGTAGTGGTTTAGGGTTTAGGGTAGTGCAGTGGTGTTTGGGTAGTGTAGGGGGTCATGCTGGGGGTAGTGTTTTAGGGTAGTGCAGTGGTGTTTGTGTAGTGTAGGGGTCGTGCTGGGGGTAGTGTTTTAGGGTTTAGGATAGTGCAGTGGTGCTTGTGTAGTGTAGGGGGTCGTGCTGGGGGTAGTGTTTTAGGGTTTAGAGTAGTGCAGTAGTGTTTTTGTAGTGTAGGGGGTCATGTTTTAATATTCAACGCTCCAATACCTGACCAGGCTACACTACATAAAACTGCAAAAAAACTAAAAATAAAAAGTGTTTTGCACACTTTTGTCATTGGGCTATATGTGGGCTACATCTGGGTAATATTTGTGCTAAATTTGGGCTCTTTTTTCTCTGGTGGCCATCTTGGAAGACTTCTTTGTTATGAAGTTTCCTAATTTCCTCATTTACTGCAGTCTCCTCAGTAGGAAATGCTTTCAGTTTTTACTTTGATTCCATCAAGAAGGCATTCAGATGTGTCTCACATTTGCCATAAATTCAGAATGTTAGCACTCTAGTTGCTCATTAGATCACTGTAGTAAAGCTGCTGCTCACCAGGGAGTTAACTGGAAGTCTGCTGCTGGTATTGAAAGTGATTGTTTCAGTCTGCATGTCAGAATTTTCTAATGAAATAGAAGAGGATTTTAGATCTCACTTAAAACATGCCCTAATTTTTCTTTCTGCAGCACTAACCATAATTTCTATTTAAAAAAGAACCCCTCCTTTTGTTCCTTTTTAAATTAAATGTTTTAAGTGTTACCAGTTTATTCCAATCAAGATGGCTTCAGGTGTGCCATACTTTTGTCATAAGTAAGGTTGTTAGCGCTCTAGTTGTTCTTTAGAACACTCTGGGAAGCTGCAGTAGAACACAAAGGCATCAACTGGCAGGCTGCTCCTGTTGAAATATAACAGGAAGATATTTGAGATCACACTTGAAACATGTCCTAATTTTTCTTTCTACAGCACTACCCATAATTTTTATGACAAAATTAACCCCATCATTTTGTTCCTTTTTAAATTAAATGTTTTAAGTGTTACCAGTTTATTCCAATCAAGATGGCTTCCGGTGTGCCATACTTTTGTCATAAGTAAGGCTGTTAGCACTCTAGTTGTTCTTTAGAACACTCTGGGAAGCTGCAGTAGAACACAAAGGCATCAACTGACAGGCTGCTCCTGTTGAAATATAACAGGAAGATATTTGAGATCTCACTTGAAACGTCCTAATTTTTCTTTCTATAGCACTAACCATAATTTCTATGACAAAATGAACCCCATCATTTTGTTCCTTTTTAAATTAAATGTTTTAAGTGTTACCAGTTTATTCCAATCAAGATGGCTTCAGGTGTGCCATACTTTTGTCATAAGTAAGGCTGTTAGCACTCTAGTTGTTCTTTAGAACACTCTGGAAAGCTGCAGTAGAACACAAAGGAATCAACTGACAGTCTCTGCCCTTGTTGGATGTACATGTTTTACTGAGAATGTCAGACTTCATTCTCACATGACTGAGAAAGATAATGTGAATTTACAGAAAATATGCTCTCATTTTAGCTTCTGGAGCACCTTCCAAAACTGTATGGGACAAGCATGTGAAAATAGTTTTCTCTCAAACATGATTCATGATATCCCCGCAGAAGGTTTTTCACAGGGTAAAATCACCTTAGAACACACCACAATTCCTGAAATTAGTATGGTACCATCAACAAATGAATTCTAATGTAACTAAAGTCTGTTATCACCCTTTATAGTTCTCCTTTTGGTAACCCTCAAAATCTTTGATTCACTACAATGCATTTCAATGGGGTACTATCATGTATATTGGTCCCAAGATGGCTGCCAGCAATTCCAGGATGAAGTGGACAGCCAATCAGATCTCACAATGACATGTGTGGTTAGGCTCCGCCCAGATATATATGTGATTTTACTTTTGATTTTCTCAGGAACTACTGAACGGATTTATACCATTTAACCAAAAGGCACGACTCTGAACCAAGGGCTACCTTTTTGCCAAATTTGGTGTAATTCCGTTCAGCAGTTCGGGCTGTAGCTGCGACTAAAGGTTCCTATGGAAAATTGCATGGGGAAAACACGTTTTGGGACCCCCCTTTTTTCTCGGCCCCCCGCTTGCCGAATCACCCCGAAACTTTCAAGATCGGAGCGGGCCATAAGTTTTGAAAATTTCGCGAAGATTCGTCAACCGGCGCCAAAGTTATTGGGAATAGAATGTTGAGGATTTCCTATGGAAAATAGGTCCTAACTATAACTATCTACTGGCGACCGCCAGTAGATTATATATATATATATATATATATATATATATATATATATAAAAACCATGAAGATTCTCCGTTTTTCGACGCAGTCGCTTTCGGCAAACAGAGAACACGAACCACCGGAAATGTAGGCAATTAATCTTTTATTTTCCTCAAAAAACCACTGTGGGCCTCTGGGCCGAGAAGGTGAGTAATTACCATAATCGTCCTGCTGTGCCACTAACTGCAACTGCCGCGAGCTCTCACGGTGGCAGAATCTCTGCGGCTGGGCTGCCGCACATAAATCCAAAAACAGGTTACCCTGATTACTCACCTTCTCGGCCCGGAGGCCCACAGTGGTTTTTTATTGGATATTTGAACAGTTGCAAATCACGGAACCCACTTGGGAAATACAGTGCCGGTTATCAGGAACTTCAGGTACCAGCATGCCAGTGAAAATACACACCTGTTGACAATATGCGCATGCGCTTAAGTGCCGTGAACGGCAGAGACTGTGTTTGCAATTTCACTCCTCTGATGAAGAGGCCAGGAGGCCTTGAAACGCGTTAGGAGATTGTATGAACATACTCTGGACTGGGCGAGTGTTGTTTTAATAAATATATGGTTTCACCATCCTGCTGGCGGCTCAATCTCACGTCAGGGTAACCTGTTTTTGGAGATATATATATATATATGATAGTGTTGTATTGATGAGTGACTGCATGTATGAGTGATTGTATGGGTGTTAGAAATGGGATTTTTGGTAGGCTAGGGCGTGGGCCAAAGCCAGGCAAAAACCACCACTCTAGTCAGGATAAGGGAGTTACACGTCTAAAATAACCCCTGCTCACCCCCTTGGTAGCTTGGCACGAGCAGCCAGGCTTATCTTAGAGGCAGTGTGTAAAGCATTTGCACATAACCCACAGTAATACATTGTACGCACTACAAATGGACACCACACCAGTTTAGAAAAATATCCAATTTTTTATATAATTAAAACAAGACCAAAAACGATAAGAATCCACAATACTATACTTAAAAGTTCACAGTTCCAAAAATACGCGGATTAAAAAGTTCCTTGTGTGGATAGCTCCGTCCGGGCTACCACGGCGTCGTGAACAACAAATCCAACAGTTCTGGCTGGTCGCGGGCCAGCTACGGTGTCGGGAAGACCCGCAAACAGTACCTGTGAGAGATGCAGGGCGTGGAGGCCCTTGAAGTCACTCGCGTTGCAGGTCGAGCTCCTCTCTGATGGAATCAGGAGCGCTGGCGCCGGCAGACGTCGGGTGCTGCGGTGCGAAGCGCAGCGGTGCAGCGTGCGGTGCCCCCAGGTCGCGGTGCGAGCAGCGGCTCGGTGACGGCGTCAGATGGCGTCGTCGGTGAGACCAGGGTCGCGGTGCGAGATGAAGGCGGTGCTCGCCACGGTGCTAGCAGGTCACGGTGCAAGCAGCGGCGTCGTCGTTGCTGAAGCGCTGTCATCGGCTGACGAAATGGAGTTGATGGCGCCGGCAGGCCAAGGTTGCGGTGCAGGATGAGGGCGGTGCGTCGTGTGACTTACGAGCGGTGCCCTCGAACCACGGTGCAAGCAGCGGCCTCGATTTTGGCGGGAAGTGGCGGCGTCAGGAAGGCCAAGGCGTCCTCGTGAAGCAAGGCGGTGCAGAGTGCAGTGCCCACAGGTCGCGGTGCGAGCCGCGGCTCGGTGGCGGCGTCAACAGGCGTCGTCTGTGAGACCAGGGTCGCGGTGCGGCGTTGCAGCGGTGCCCTCTGCGGCGCCATAGCTTCGGCGTGAAGCAAGGCGGTGCCCGCAGGTCGCGGTGCAAGCAGCGGCTCGGTGGCGGCGTCAACAGGCGTCGTCGGTGAGACCAGGGTTGCGTTGCGGCGGTGCTCTCTGCGGTGCCAAAGCTTCTGCGTGAAGCAAGGTGGTGCGGAGTGCGGTGCCCACAGGTCGCGGTGCAAGCAGCGGCTCGGTGTCGGCGTCAACAGGCGTCGTCGGGGAGACCAAGGTTGCGGTGCGGCGTTGCCCTCTGCAGTGCCTTCAGGACACGGAGTCGGCAGCGGCGTCGTAAACGTCGTTGAGTTGGCGTTGTTCTTGCTGCAGCACAAAACACACAGTCCCCAGTGCTGCGGGTCGAAGAACTTGAAGTCTTTGCTGTTCCTGAGACTTCGTGAACAGGGGGCAAGCTCTACCTCAAGCCCTTGGAGAGACTCACAAATTAGGTTGCAGAAAGTCCAGTCCAGGCCTTTCACTGCCCAAGACAGAAGCAGCCACTGCAGGTCAGCCCAGCAAAGCAGTCATTCCTTTTCGCAGCTTCTCCGGCTCTTCTTCTTGGCAGTCTTCTTGTCCAGATGAGTTCTAAAGTTCAGGGGTCTGGGACCCAGCATTTATGTCCAAAAATCCTTTGATCTCTTAGGCAGAGAGGGCCTGTGCCCGGTCAGGACCAGTTCTGCCTTCTCTGGTGTGAATTCCTGGCAGGAGGTGGAGACGGCATTTGTCAGAGGCAGAGCAGGCCCTTTGAGGTGCAAGGAAATCTCCTCCCCTTCCCCCATCGTAACCCAGGTCTCTTCAGCCCTTTCCTGACCTACCTAGACCATCTGGCGCCCCTCCGGCTCCCCCAGCCTTCTGTCATCCAAAACCCAGACAGGCAATCCACATTCCAGCAGAGGCACACGGGATGACTGAGCAAGAAAATACCTACTTTCTTAAAGTGGTATTTTCAAACACAGAATGTAAAAATCACCTTCACTAAAAGATGCATCTTTAGATTCTGAGTTCAGGCATACTAAATTCTATTTTCTTACCGAATTCCCTGGGCCAGTTATGTTTATAAGATGTTATAAATAAACCTCCCATTCTATCCTATGGGGAACTGGTAGCCTTGCAATAGTGAAAAACGAAATTGGCTGTAATTCACTATCAGGACATGCCACACACACCAGGGCATGTCCCACCTTTCACATACACTGCACCCTGCCCACAGGGGTACCTTGGGCCTACCTTAGGGGTGACTAACATGTAGAAAAGGGAAGGTTTAGGGACTGGCAAGGTGTGCACTTGCCAAGTCGACATGGCAGCCCCAGGCTGCGCACAGGCTCTGCAATGGCAGGCCAGAGTTCCACTTTACGGGCTGTTTGCGTGGGTGGCATAATCCAGTGCTGCAGCCCACCAACAGCATTTGATTTATAGGCCCTGGCACTCGCAGTGCACTTTACTAGGGACTGACACATAAATCAAATAGGCCAATCATGGAAACACCAATCCATAACACAATTTACACGGAGAGCATATGCACTTTAGCACGGATTAGCAGTGGTCAAGTGCCCAGAGTCCTAAAACCAACACACACAGGGTCAAAAACAGGAGGCCAAAAAGCAAAAAGTCTGGGGGTAAACCCGCTGAAAAAGCCAAGTCTAACACAACCCCCTCCCAGCCTAAAGCCAGGGTAGACTAATCAATCCCTTGATGGACTTCCCTGCTTGGGGCGATAGAACATAGACCTGGCCCACAACAGCGGGGGCACGTTCTGGTTCTACGCCTTTCCAAAACCAGTTGGATCCCTCTATCCATACTCTCAGGGCCCACTAAGCTGACCCATGGGGTACCCTTCTCTTCACCTGTGAACCCCATCTGTGCAGCGCCTAAACTTACTTTGCTCACAGATGTGTCCCGACAGTGCCCACATGGCCAACACAGTGGTGTGGCCCCGTCCACCCCCGGGGTGTGACTCCTGTCCCCCTCCCAGGGGCAACTCTGTCCACCAGGACAGTAAGCCACAGTGGCTACCGACAGTTGTCAGTGGGGAGACCCAGGCCTTATGCCTCTCAGGGCTCTCTAACCTCTGTGGCGTCAGAGAGTGGGGGGCGGTAGCCCCAGGTGCCTGGCACCCTTTGTCCACTCTCCCTCTTGTCAGGCCAGGGATGACATCCTGGCACTGACCCACCAGCCTAGGGTCTGTACCCGGCGGCTGGACAGGAGACTGGGGTAGGCTCTCCCACCTCCGGTCTTCCTCCCAGGGGTTCCGTACCTTCCCACCTGGAGCGGTACCCCCTTCCAGAATTGTCAGGGCACCTGTGGCAGGTGCCTTGCACAATTCGCCCACCAGTTCAGGGGTGCTATCCTGCAACTGGTACACCAGCCTAGGGTCTGTACCCTGAGGCTGGACACAGGACTGGGGTGGCCTCTCCCACACCCGGTCCTCCTCCCTGGGGCACTGTACCCTCCCACCTGGAGCGGCACCCCCAGAAGACAAACCGGTAGTGGCACTGTTAGCAGTTGCCCCTTCCCCCAGGTCAGGGGGACACCCTGAACCTGGTCCTCCAACCCAGGGCCTGTACCCTTAGGCTGGACCTGTGCCTGGCAACCCAGGACTTCCGGGGAGTACACCAACCCCCAAAGGGAAACACACCCCTCATGAGTTGTGCCAGAATCCGCCTGGCGCAGGTCTCCAGCCTCCTGTCCACCTGACAGAGCATGAAGACCCCCAGGCCAGAAGTGGCCTCACCAGGGTCAGTCCTGGGGTGCTCTGACCTCAGAGTGGCAACCCCTGACCTACTGGTCCTTCCAAAATTGTCAGGGCACCTGTGGCAGGTGTCCTGCCCAACTCGCCCACCAGTTCAGGACCTCCCTCCAGCAACTGGTCTCCCAACCTAGGGTCTAAGCCCTCAAGTTGAACCAGGGTCAGAGGCGAGGACTCCCTCCCTCTGCACCCCCTTCCAGAGTTCTGCACCCTCCCACCTGGAGTGGTACCCCTAGAAGACAAACCGGTCAGGACACTGCTTACAGTCGTCCTTCCCTCCAGGTCAGGCAGGACCTGAACCTGGCTTCCCAACCCAGGGACTAAACCATGCAGCTGAGCACCAGCCCGGCGCACCAGGACTTCCTTGGGAGCACGCATGTCCCCCCTGAGGGTAACACATGACTCATGCGTTGTGTGACAGTCTGCCTGGCGCAGATCTCCTGACCTCTGTCCATCTGACAGTGCGCGAAGATCCCCCAGGACAGAAGTGGTGTCACCATGGTCACTGCTAGGAGGCTCAGCCCTTCTGGCTGGCCCCTGACCCACTGGTTCTCCCACTGGGGAACACATCCCCCTCTCACCCCTCACTCTGGACTTCTGCATCCTCCACTTAGGAGCGGCACCGCCAGACACCAGAACCACTGGAGCTCCGTTTACAGATGCTCCAGGTTCTCCTGACTCTAGGAAAATCACCTTCACTAAAAGATGCATCTTTAGATTCTGAATTCAGACATACTAAATTCTATTTTCTTACCGAATTCCCTGGGCCAGTTATGTTTATAAGATGTTATAAACAAACCTCCCATTCTATCCTATGGGGAACTGGTAGCCTTGCAATAGTGAAAAACGAAATTGGCTGTAATTCACTATCAGGACATGCCACACACACACCAGGGCATGTCCCACCTTTCACATACACTGCACCCTGCCCACAGGGGTACCTTGGGCCTACCTTAGGGGTGACTAACATGTAGAAAAGGGAAGGTTTAGGGACTGGCAAGTGTGTGCACTTGCCAAGTCGACATGGCAGCCCCAGGCTGCGCACAGGCTCTGCAATGGCAGGCCAGAGTTCCACTTTACGGGCTGTTTGCGTTGGTGGCACAATCCAGTGCTGCAGCCCACCAACAGCATTTGATTTATAGGCCCTGTCACTCGCAGTGCACTTTACTAGGGACTGACACATAAATCAAATAGGCCAATCATGGAAACACCAATCCATAACACAATTTACACGGAGAGCATATGCACTTTAGCACGGATTAGCAGTGGTAAAGTGCCCAGAGTCCTAAAACCAACACACACAGGGTCAAAAACAGGAGGCCAAAAAGAAAAAAGTCTGGGGGTAAACCCGCTGAAAAAGCCAAGTCTAACAATGGGTGAATGAGTGGATGTGTGTGTAGACCTAGGAATCAGTGAGTGCGTATGTAGTAACTGGTATTGGTGTGTCGATGGTTTCGAAAATGGTAGTCTGTATTTTACAGTGGGTGTATCAAAGGTTATATTAGAGTGTGAGGAGGTGCATCAGATTTTCACGTGGATGATGCCATCAGTGATGTCATTTGAGATGTCATCAGTGATGTCATCAGTGATGTCACTGACCATGTCATGAATGATGTAATATGTGACGTCATGAGCAGTGCATTGCGGGGCGCGAGTTATAGTTAGCTGAACTAACTATAACAGTGGAATTTCTATGGTTTTGTACGAGTGAAATGTCCAGCTAACTATAACGCCCCTGAAACCTATGGTTTTTTCAGTGAATTTCAAAGGTTTTTTAAATGCTAATTTCTAACTATAACGTCTGTAAAACCTATGGTTTTTTCAGTGAATTTCAAAGGTTTTATAAATGCTAATTTCTAACTATAACGTCTGTAAAACCTATGGCTTTTTCAGTGAATTTCAAAGGTTTTATAAATGCTAATTTCTAACTACAATGTCCCTGAAACCTATATTGTTTTTAACTAAATTTAAAAAAGACGTGCATACTTTTTGTAGTGAAAAACTAACTGTAACAGTAGTCTGTTATAAGTTATAATTTAACAATGTTTAAAACTTAATTAGCACTAATTAACATATAAGTGTGGAAAAAGTGTGACGCAGCAGCTATGATACCTGACTTCGAACAACAGCGTTCACAGTTCGATTCCCGGCTCGTTAGCCCACCACCATGTCACTGTGGGCAACACCTTGCTTAATCTTTCCGACGCCCCCGAGCGCCGGCACACCTTTCCAGGGGTAGCTGTACGCTTTACAAATGCTCGCATTTTTTTTAATTTAAAACCATGGTGATGAGAAATATTATCAAGTTTTTTTTTTGTTCTATTCTGAAAGATCTTTTTTTTTTATGTCTTCTATTTAGAATTACGGCAATTAATAAATTTATTTACTCATGAGAATGGAAATGACACGGTTTTCCGGGTAACAGTTTTTAAGCTCTCTAACGTATGTACATATTAAGGACCTTATACGTGTTAGGTTCGAAATCGAAACTTTTCCGCTTCACATTTTGTAACTTTTCCCAACACATGCACAAGTTAAACAGTTAAAACGTGAGCACGTGTCAACTGTAAAACGTGACATCTAAATGGGCGGAGCCGCATCTTCCTTCCATAGACTACTCAATAACCAAAAAGTATATAAACCACACCCGTTGATTGATTAGTTTCGTTTTTGCGAGTTATTTACGCGTCTCCATTCAGTGATGCAGGTGCTCTTTTCTAGAATCGGATTCTTCTTTTGCGGCCACAAAACATAATCCTGAGTTGTAAGTTGTTTGATTATGGCATACTAGATATTTATAATACGTAGCTATTTGTCAATATTTAAACACTTGTATTTAGAAAAAAGTGTTATTGGTTGTTTTTGCCATTTATATGTAACGTCAGCAGCTTGTTTTCAGAAACAGACAGAATACAGCAAACATTGTTCCTGTTCTGGCTCCTTTGAGCTCATATAGTGTGACTTTGTATATTATAATATTGACACTGTACTTGACCTCAGAAGTGTTGGTGACCCGTCGGCGCGAAGACTAAAGATTTATATGTAACGTCAGCAGCTTCTAGTTTGTAGTCTATTTCCCCCTTGAGATCATATAGTGTGAGTATGTATATTATAATAACCACACATTATGATCTCAGAGGAGTTTGTGACCCGTCGGCGCGAAGACTAAAGATTTATATGCAACATCAGCAGCTTCTGGTTTTTAGTCTATTTCCCTTTGACATGATATAGTGCGAGTATGTATATCATAATAATCACACATTATGATCTCAGAGGAGTTTGTGACCCGTGGGCGCGAAGACTAAATATTTATATGTAACGTCAGCAGCTTCTGGTTTTTAGTCTATTTCTCCCTTGAGATCATATAGTGTGAGTATGTATATTGTAATATTTACATTTATACTGACCTCAGTGGAGTTTATGACCCGTCGATGCGAAGACTAAAGATTTATATTTAACGTCAGCACCTTCTCGTTCTTACTCTGTTTCTTCCTTGGGATCATATACTGTGAATATGTATATTATAATAACAGTCATTGTGATCTCAGAGCACTTTATGACCCGTCGGCGCGAAGATGAAAGATTTCGAAGTCCCGGAGAAAAGAAGCTCTGAACATACTCATCGCTGGAAAGCATTTAGTTATTGATCTTGTTTTGTATTGATGACTTCATTTTCGTTTTTGTGTGCCATCAGTGACACTGTGTATATTGTAAGAGTGTGATATTTCCACACAACAGGAATTGGAGATTTGTCGCCGCCAGGAGTAAACCATCTGAAATACAGTTTACTGACCTTTATAACTTACTTGATCACTTGATATTTTTACAGTGACAATATTTTTGGAAATTGCAGTTTAAAAAAAAATAGTTTCCATAGATACTTTCTTAGTTCCTATAGAATATATACGACCAGTAGTGTATATTATTATACTACTATCCTATATATTCTTAAAGGAGTACGTGATTTGTTAACGGAGCAGTGAGCGACCTCTAAGCACTACGACCGAACTTTCCCGAATTCTACAGAATAGAAATTATAAAAAATGATAAAGCGTACATTTCTATGTAATATAAAGTGATTTGTGTTTAACTGTTTTTTACTTGTTATTGTTCTTGTGACCTGAGATGATGTAGTGCGGGAGTGTTTCTTGTAGCACTTCTTTTCTACTTTATCTAAAAGTAACTCATGCCCTCTTATATTATCAAGAATATGGGGCAACACTTTTACAAACTATAGCAGAAAAAAAGGGGGGTGTGCCCATGCTTAAGGGATATTTTATGAATTGCGTTTTATTTGTCACCCCTTTGATATATACAGCTTCAGTTTCCGAAGAAAGTATATTTGTAATTGCTTAATAAAAACTATTTCAAACCTAGACTGAAATTTTTGCTGCGCAACCACAGCTCCCCGTCAGAAAAGTAAACACCACATTATAACTAAACAGTGCTCCTGGGAAGTATCCCACCCGCAAACTTAATAAAAAGAAGACCTCAACACACTTTGTTATTTTCCCGCCGTGATTTGTACACCCCACGCCAATTATATAAATGGCCCTTAAAATATATAAAAAACAATTTTTACCTTCACAATCCCTGTCCACCACCTTGTGACCACTGTACAGAATTAATAGTGTTCCTACCCTCCCCGCTACTACTTTCTTTTCCCGTACTCCATTGAAGTGCGTCACAAAATGGTTCACAACAGTGAACCGTTCCCAGCCAATAATGAGCAAACTTGTACTCGGAACACTTTAGCCAATAAAATGTCCATGGTGTTCCGCAGAGGGGGAGGGAATCGCTGCCAACACTTCTACTATCAATGGTTTACAGCCAATGAACATTAAGCTTGGGAAGGTCCTGCTTGGAACACGTTACCCAATCAGATGTCCCTGATGCTCTGCGGAGGGGGAGGAAATGGCTGGCAACACTTCTACTTTCAATGGTTCGCAGCCAATGAACATTAAGCTTGGGAAGGTCCTGCTTGGAACACGTCAGCCAATCAGATGTCCCTGCTACTCCGCGGACGGGGAGGAAATGGCTGGCAACACTTCTACTTTCAATGGTTCGCAGCCAATGAACATTGAGCTCGTTGTTGGAACACCTCAGCCAATTAAACGTTAATTTTGTTCCAGACACACGAACAGAACACGCCCTCCCACATAATATTAAATTTCGTCTAAGAAAGTGACACTGTCCGTGATAAAAGTGAACACCGCATTATAAGTAAACATTACTGCGCATTATATTAAAGGAAGGCTGCAATACAACGCATTGTTATTTTCCCGATATGATTTACACAGCCTACTGAACATTGCCGCAATACCGCACATTCACACTACTTGTGTGTGCACCCTACACACTGCTTGCCGCAATACGGCGCATTGTTTTTCCGACTGGATTTCCAGAGCCTACACAACCTTGCCGCAATACCGCGCACCGTTGTTCTGCGGACGTGATTTCCACGGCCTACGCAACATTCAAACTCCCTGCCTCTGCACCGTACAGACTGCTTAAACTAAGACCACAGTGTTCCTACTATACCCTCTTATACAATTTTTCTCTTTTGTTTCGCCCTACGCCTTTCAACTCAGTCACAAAATGGCTGCCAACACTTCCTAGTTTGAACAGTTCGCAACCAATGAGCCGCACGCTCGTGCTCGTAACGCCTCAGCCAATCAGGTGTCAGAATTCTCAAATATCGATATCTGTAAATTTTGATATTTCTCTAAAACTACTGAACGGACTTACCCCATTTAAACAAAAGCGTGCTTTCTGGACCAAGACCTTTCTCCCTGCCAAATTTGGCGTAATTCCGTTCAGCAGTTTGACCTGTAGCCTTGTCTAAAGTTTCCTATGGAAATTGCATGGAGAAAACACGTTTTGGGACCCCCCTTTTTTCTCAGCCCCCCCTTCACGAATCACCCCCAAAGTTTCAGGATAGGAGCTCACCTGAAAAGAGGAACATTTTGGAAAATCTCGTAAAACGACGTCAAAGTTATAAGCACATCAAAAAATGCTTTGCCTATGGAAACGTGGTCCTAACAATAACTATCTACTGGCGACCGCCAGGTGTGGGTGGGTGTGTTCGTTCTCTCTCTCTGTCTCTCTCTCTCCCTCTCCCTCTCCCTCTCCCTCTCCCTCTCCCTCTCCCTCTCCCTCTCCCTCTCCCTCTCCCTCTCTCCCTCCCTCCCTCCCTCTCTCCCTCCCTCCCTCCCTTCCTCCCTCCCTTCCTTCCTTCCTTCCTTCCTTCCTTCCGAACTGGACATTACTTTTGTATAACATACCGGTACGCATAGAGCTATCAAAGGATTTTAGTCATAGTAATTCCATATGCGGCTACATATACATAATTGTTTCCTGTGGCCAGTCACATTCAAGAAGATTATATGCATCTGTTGTATGTAATAGTCAACCTGTTAAGGTATGTTTCCTAAATAGCATATTATTACAATCTCAGATTTCAGACTGGACAGTACTATTGTACACTGTGCTGATTTGCATAGTGACATCAGTGACTAAAGGTAACCAAGACATGTGAGTGGGCATTATAACCTCTAATACTGATAAGTTACATAATCCCGCACCAGTGGGCAGAATAGTGTATAATAATCACATACTTAAACTATACTTATTACCATCACAGGTCCGTTCAAATCCTAACTGCAGGTTCCGCAATAATTTCCGGTTACAACTCTTCTTCCGCTGAAAATTTCGCACCAGAATCCAGTCACCAGGCTGAATGTTGTGTCCGGGTCCCTCTGGTATATCGGGCAGAGCCTCCCGGAACTGTTGGTGAATAGAACGCAAATTTTCAGTTAACTGGCACAGGTAGTCGATCAACAATGGGAATTCAATATCGGAGAACCGACGGGGACACGGGACGCCCCAGACATTTGCCAGGCGTCCAAACACGACCTCGTATGGTGACAATCCTGTCCTAGAATGTGCTGTTCTTGTCGACAAAAGAGCTAATGGTAAAGCATCTGCCACTGTAACCGTGTTGTCTCCTGAATCTTTGCTAACTTCAGTTTAAGAGTACCATTGTACTTCTCAACCAAACCTGCCGATTGTGGGCGATTTGCAGCATGGAATTTCTGTTTTGTATGCAAATCGTCACAGATTAGCTGTATGACTTTGGCATTAAAGTGACTTCCGTTATCACTCTAGAACAAACGGGGCAAGCCGAAGCGAGGAAAGAACTCCTTCAGGAGTAACTTTACAGTGGCAATGGCTGTATTGTCTTTAGTGGGGTACGCCTCTACCCATTTACTGAATGCACAAACCACCACCAACACGTACTTCAAATTATTGACCCTGTCCAATTCAATATAGTCTAACTGAAGGACCTCAAAAGGGAAAGTAGGTGGTGCAAAATTACCAGGTGGTGTAGGGGTATCCTTTCCAGGATTGTGCATTATGCACACCATGCAATTCTTCACTTAATGTGTAGCTGTCTTCGAAATGTTGTCATTCTGCCATACGGGGGTCTAACAGCTTGCAAATACCCTTAGCACTGATGTGGGCTGGGCCATGGGCCATTGGGACTACAGGAAGAACATATGCATCTGGCAACATCCATCTATGCTTCCCTGACTTGTCAATCCAACATCCCTCATCGTTCAATTGTGCTGTGCTTTCTTGCCACACTGCTAATTCCTCCACTGTGGCCTCACTCTGGATTTCCTTCACATTCTCAAGCGTATCTTCAAACATGGTGACCTCTGGCACCCACCTAGCGGGATCTGCTACGAACATTCTTTTCATCCTAGTCCGGGCTGTTTCCTTAGCTGTCTGATCTGCAAAAGCGTTCCCTTTACCCACATCGTCAGTAACTTTCCTATGGGCGCTGCACTTCACTATTGCCAATTTCTTAGGGAGTGTCAAAGCGGACAAAAGCCTATAGATAAGATGACCGTGCTGAATCTTTGTCCCATGGGAAGTAAGGAACCCTCTTCTCAGCCCAGAGTCGCCCGAAATTATGGGAGACTCCGAAGGCGTACTGGCTGTCAGTATAAATATTAACAATCAGTCACTCACTCAATTCACAGGCTCGTTTTAGGGCAACAAGCTCTGCAGCTTGGGCCGACTGATAGGGAACTCGTGAGGTCTCAACTACCATATCCAGCGTAGTAATTGCGTATGCGGCAGTTGTAGTGCCATCTGGTAATTTAAAGCAAGAGCCATCAACATATAGTTCTCCTTGGGGGACAAATAAGGGAACATCAGTCAAGTCTACCCGTCCTTTCGTCTCTTCTTCCGTCCAGAAGATACAATCATGTATGTCAATCTCCTCATTCTCAGAAGGGAGGGGTAGTAACGTGGCTGGGTTCAGAGTGGCAGATCGTTTGATCGTGATATGTTTAGCGAATAGCGTTAGCTCATAACCTGTCAGAAGTGCACTGGTGAGGTGCTGTGTCTTATTCAAAAGTGTATCCGGGGTACCATGACTGTGAGATCGGTATCAAGCAAGTCCAGCCGATTGTCTTATCGAGACGGCCACAGCGCGACCGCTCTTAGACAGCTTGGGAGGGCTCTTGCGACTGGATCGAGCACAGCAGAGAAGTAAGCACACGGCCGTTGCTTATCTCCAAATGTTTGTGTTAGAACAGAAAGTGCACAACCAGCCGTCTCATGGACATATAATACAAATGGCTTGCTATAGTTAGGCGTGCCAAGCACTGGAGCCGAACAAAGCACAGTTTTCAATTGCTCAAAAGACTGCTGACATTCGGGCGTCCAAGGCAGGGGTTCATGCACATCTTTAGTAGTCAAAGCGAGCAGGGGTTTGGTTAGTAGGGAATAATTTGGAATCCACTGGCAACAGTAGGAAGTAATGCCAATAAAAGCGCGCACATCTTTTTGAGTTTGAGAAATGGGCATTTTAACAATGGTACTGATGCGCTCAGGGGTCAATCTCCTACCCTCCTTCGACAGTAGGTGACCTCCTGTCGACAATACTGAAATTTGGAAAGGGATACTTTATGGCCATGTTGAGTTAAATGTAACAACAATTTAACTGTACTGTCTTTGCAACCTTGTTCTGTATCCGAGGCGATGAGCAAGTCATCGACATACTGAAGCAATACATTACCTGTAGGGAGCGACAAGGAATCCAGCTGACCTTTCAATGCCTGACTATAGATACTCGGACTCTCTGTATAGCCTTGAGGAGCGCGACAGAATCTAAAGCTTCTACCAGCTAGGGTGAACCCAAACAGATACCTGCTGTCAGGATGAATTGGAATGCTGAAGAACGCGTTTATCAAGACAATGACAGAAAAGAATGTAGCAGAAGAAGGAATCATTGTCAAAAGAGTCGTAATGTCAGGGACCACCGGAAACTGGGGAATCACTATTTTATGAACTTCCCGCAAGTCAATCACAAAGTGATAAACATCTACATGATCATCAGAGGAACCCGAAGGTGTCCGTTTGAGGACGGGAAGAATAGGGCTATTACAAACATTAGCAGTCGTCTCCTCAACCACTCCTTTCACAATCAAGTCCTGTATAATTTGCAATAGAGCTCGCTCACCTGCCTGCGGTATTTTATACTAAGGGATGCGAGGCAAAATAGCATTGTCTTTAACTCGGATCGAAACTGGTGGGATCTGTAACAGTCCCACATCTGTGTCACCTGTCGCCCAAAGAGTGGGTGGCACATCTTTAAACTCCGCAGGAAGAGGTGCATCTTTGGACAGGCACTGCGTAGCACGCACAACATCCGGACCCATTGTCATGTAAACACATGCCGGAGAGCAATAAATCGTGGCATGCAATTTCTTCAACAAGTCCAAACCCATCAAGTTTTCTCCACAATTACACGTCAACAAGAATGGCAAATCCACAGTGAAAGGACCAATAGACAACGCAAGGGGTTTTGAAATGGGGCTCACAACCGGTACACCAGAAAAACCTACCTAAACATTATTATGGCCAGGCAGAGCCACCCCAGGGACCAAGGAACGAGAAATAGAACTGTTTGCCGCACCTGTATCCACCAAAAACTCCATAGCTGAACCATGCACATACGCACTAACTTACGGACCACGCTGATCTACAGGTATCAAAACTGGTCCCTCACTCTGTCCCTGGCTGTCCTAGCTGTAAGACATTCCTGTCACCTCATCTGTCTCATAATCACCATGATAATACTGTCCTCCCCGAGGGTCATCAAAATAATTCTGATCAGAACGACCGTGCGGGCCACAGCATTCTGAGTCCTGTCCTGGCCACCAGCTCCACGACCCCTTCCATGAGAACCTCGTCCTCTTGGGACTGCCACGTTCTGCAAAAGCACAGGACACTCGCTACACCAGTGTCCCCCTCTTTACAATACGCACACTGATTCGGCCCTACAGGTGTAGTATTCCTGCTAGTACGTGGAAGCTGCCGGGCCAAACCACCACGTCCTCTACCATTCCCTCTAGAAGCCTGCTGCAACAACACCTTTGTCTTCAAATCCTTGTGCTTCTTCTCCGTCCTCTCCTTATCCTCATTTTCCCTGTGTTCATAATACTGTGCCATATTCAAAATGACAGAAGGGGAAGAGGTGGACCAGGTGCTCTCGGAAGCCTGCAATCAGGTCGCAATCTCAGAAAGCAAAGTTGAAACAAATCTATTAACAAACAATCGAATGCCACATTCGATCGACAAATCCTGTCCACTATAGTCTAAAAACACACCTTCAAACCGAGTGAAAAAATCAGACACACTCATCTTTCTTTTGACGGCAAGCCGATAACTTGTCCCAGTCAACTTTTCTCAGAGGGATAAGAGAATGCATATACGTGATAATGCGGCCTGGCAAAGCAAGTATCTCTGCTTTAGGCTTCTCACCAGGCTTCCTCTCCTGATCCCATACTTTAATTTGATCCCAGGTACCACCCAATTCCGCAACATGATCCTGTGTGTGTACTTGTCTCCAAATATCAACCGGAACCAGCAAACCAAAAAACATTTCAATATCTGCAAGCGTCATTAATGTTGAAGAGGCAGCTTCAGTCAACTCTTTATAATAAGCAGTAGGATTTTTTCTAGAGTCAGGCAACTGAGTCTTAAGGGACAAAACCTCACTCCTTTTCCGTGGAGTATAAACCCACTGTTCTTGGAAAAGGGCTGCTACCCCTGGTATAGTAACAGCATTATGCTGATCCCTTAGCTCTGGTATTTTGGGATGATAGATAGGGTGAACCTCCCGCATCGGAAACTGAGATACCGGGGTGGGACTCTTCTCAAGCAGTCTACCCTGATAAGCAACCAACCTTGCAACATTACCAAAAACTTGACCAGGCGCCATATCAGTAATATATACATGATCCTTAATATCATATAAAATTTGCGGTGCTGCATCGTTGAAACACTGCTCCTAAAGACCGATCAAAGTAGCCGACATATGCTTAAGGACATGCTGCTGTACAAAAGGCTCATAATCTTTCATCACACTCCACACATCTTCTACACCATAAATGGTGTTTCGGGCCCACTGCGCTGCCCGATTAACCACTACCTTTTTCTCTGCATCTCCCATATCAGATCGCACTAACGTTCGCCCCATGCGTTCCTTAAATTTCATCCAGTCTCTATCCTCAGGGCCGCGTACGGGTGTCCCACTACTCTTTGATGTCGGAGAATGAAAGAACACAGTGGGAGTGATAACAGAGATAGTAGGCATTATCGTCGCTGCTGGCTGTGTCGTGGGGGTGTAAGAGCTGGAGAAACAGCAGCGGCGGATTCTGAATGAGGGCGTCGGGGCTCCGCCCCCATTACTTTAACACCCCGTCCCCAGAGTCGGCAAAGTAGTTGTCTAGTTAAAAAAAAAAAAATACTCTCACCTATTGCTTGGGGCCGGGGCTTGTGCTGTGATGACGTGATGAGTCACGTGACACACAGTAATGCCTCAGCATCACGTTGATGCATTGCATTCCCTCTGGACTTGCCCTGAGCCAATAGTATTTGCCGGGCTGACGAGCTCACAGCCCTGAGGCCTGTGAGGTCATCAGCTCGGCAAAGACCTAGCCTCGAGGACCAGTCTCCATCCCCTAATGACGTGAGAGTAAAGTTAGCCCCGGGCGCTTCAGGCTGAAGCCCGGTAGCACCAGGGGCTTCACGTCAGTCAGGGAGTGGAGAGGATGGTCATCCCACCCTTTCCCAACTCGTCACAGGGGGGTGGTCCATCCCCGTGACAAGTTGGGAAAAGGGTGGGGTAGAGGCTGCAGGCAGTGCGGGAAACTGAAAAATTGAGTCTGCGCAGTTTGTCTTCAGGACTTTTGAAGACTCACTGCACAGACTTGAGGTGTGCTTCCTGCGCTGCAATTTGCAGGCCCGTGTCGTGTCTGGATGCCATCAGCTGAGGACGAAGCAGAGAAGGTGGTGGGCACCCTCAGGTGTGTGTGGTCATTAACAGCCTCCCTCATCGGACTGATCATCACGAAGTCGACAGAGAACAGTGACCAAAAGAGACAGCACAGTCAAGGTAAGGGAAGACAGTTCAGCGAGGCAAAAAGCAGGCAAGAAAAAGTGTGCATATTTTTTTTTGCCTCCGATTATTTTGCACTGTGTATGCGCGCACTTGCTAGAGCATTCTCAATGCTGCCCACGCAAGTAATAGGGACTCCGATTATGGCTATTGTGGGTGCTTTGCCTCTCTTTTTTCCCCACCTAAAATTCTGGTGCACTGCGGTGTGATTAGCAAGCGCATTAACTTTATACCTGGGCCCATAGTTTGAATCAGATGGCAGAACGCTAGATTCCTCTTTATTTTCTAAACCAGGGAGCTTAAAAGTAGTACTGGGCACCTGGTTTCAAGTCACTGTAGAAAATGAGAGACTTGAAGGGCCATTCTGAAAAATATAACACATTAGATTCTTGCTGCACTTTTTAAAATTATTTGAAACACTTTAGGACTACTTAGTGTCTGCAGACTTGATTTTCAGATAGCGGAGTGCTTATTGTCATTACGAGCATTTACATGTCTGTGGGGTCACGGCACACTGGAGTGCGTCATAATTTACTAATTGAACGTTGAAAAAATGGGATACATTTCAATTTAGGCTAATAATATCGCCTATACTTACAGAAATTTTAGCACCAAGGTAGATACGTGGCTGACCTGACAAAGCAAGGTCTAGTATGTTTAGAGAGATGTATTGCTCACATACTTAGTTTTCTTTCTGTGTAGTTAGTAGCCTGACATCTGGCATCCAACATCAGGCCAAATTATGGTGTCTGTTCCATTGGAAACAGAGCATTGGCCATAACTCCACATGCACCACGCTTCTAGAGCTATGTACTTGCGTGTATCCTGCAGTCGTTTCCATAGCTGTGCTTCTGGATGGCTTCTGCACACTCATGGGGTGCTGCCGGAGTTGTGCACTTCAGTGCATCCATCCAAACCGCCCCCCCCCCCCGGGCCACCTAGAGCTCCTGACAGGCCTACATACTCCTGTGTACCTTCGCCATTCTAAGATTTGTACAACTTGGAACCATTTTCAGAGTTGTGCTCCATAGTACCTTGGAGCCATTTCAATACATGTGCTTCTGTGCACTTGCAGGACTACTGCTAGGCTGCAGCGCATTTCTCCGTCCCTTGAGACCATTTCCACTGTTCTCCTTCAGAAGTGCGCTGCTCAAGCTGCATATTCCTTTGTACATTGGAACCATTTTAAGGAATGGATCAATAGTTCAATTGAGTGGACAGAAGATCTGTGTATGTCCCTGTACAGCTGCTGAGCCAGCTCCAGGGCTGTGTGATTTTGTAGACTCCAAAGTTGCATCTAAAGCGATCTGCAGAATTGTTGCTGCACAAAGTACATCTTTTTAAATTTGTTTTTGCCTCTTAAATGTTCTTGAAGCAGTTTCTTCCTTCATTGCTCCTACACCAAATTCATTCTCTTAAATCGCTGTATGTACTCCGAGGAGCAGGAAAGTCTGTAGAAGCAGCGATTCCTACACAATTGCCTCTCATGGCTCAGTTCTTTTTGTTCTCATTACTTTATTTTCCTATGTTATACATTTATAACCAAAGAACAATGTATGGATTGTAAATATGATATTACTTATTTTTTCACTGTAAGGTGGGTCTGGTGGTGTAGTGCTTGTGAAGGGCATCTTCTTTTCAATGTCACTTAAAAAGCCTTTAATTTTGCACAGGTGAAAAGGGGATTTCAAAGGAAACTTCTAAACATTTACGCTTTCCTCAGCTCTAGTCTCCTTCTTCCTCCCGGATCATCCTCCAGACAAGGGTTCACTGTTTGTCGCTCTTAGCAATAATCCTTCCCATTACACTAAGGGCCTGTATGGCAGGAGCAGTCCTGCTACTCTTTCAGAATGAGTCAGATCTGCAAATCGGGCGTGTTGACATCCAAGATTGGATCTGACAGTGAGTCATTCCAGTATTGGCTTGTGAAAACCAGTGGTCTTGTTTGGCTCCAAGAGACACCGCCATAACATTGCATTTGAAAAACTGCCCTCCACCTGGATGTGTGTCCAGTAAATAGAAGATCCTGTGACCTCTCAGGATGGCCTACTGCAGCAGTTAATTTTAGTAACAATATGCTATGCAGAGTCAGTGTGAGGTGCCCTTATCCCATGACCTCCAGGGGAGAATCCCTCACTTGGTTTTCTCCACCTCATGGTGCCTCAGGTTGGTCCTCATAGAAAACGTGTTTGGAAATAGTCTGCAGTCTGTGGTGCCCAAGGTGGAGACGCTTGCTCCATTGAGTCACCAGGTGATCCCTTCACTCCTGGGTTTCCAAAATTGAACCCCCTCCTAGAATCGGTGTTGAGGCAATCTGTGGTGCCGGGTGTTTTGACGGGTGAACACCTTGTTAATGGAACCTTCTAGAAGATTTATTGGGTTGTACACTACCTTCCATTTTATCTGAGAGTTTTCTTTAAGAATAAGTGGCAGGATTGATCCTGTCTCTACCTTCTCTTTTAGAATAGGTGGTTCTGTAGGGTGTACACTTCATTTTGCGATGCTCCAGTGTGAACTGCTCCCTCCATGGTTCTCCAGGGTGGCCTCCTAGAATAGGTTTCTTGAGTGACGTTGCACTCTGTGGCATCCTCTTAGGCCAGGTTTTGGGACAGATACGGAGCTTGGTTAGTTTCTGGGATGAACACCATGCTCTGTGGGACTGTAGGGTCAGTCTCCTAATGTTGTCATTGCACTGTCACAAGTTGGACCCTTTACTCCATGGTGCCACGGGATGGGACTCCTGAAGTCGGTGTTATGGTAGAAATGGCTGTCAGTAGTGTTCCTGAGTGCGTGCCTAGCTGTGTGGTGCCCTAGGGTGGGATGGCACAGTGCTCTATGGAGTCTCTGCAAGTGCTTGCAGAATGAGTGGCTTGACGAACACTATTTCATGAGGGTTCCAAGGTGGCTAATGGGATGTCAACCCCACCTGTAGCATCTTATTGGTGTCCGCTCAGAAACTGCTCTCCTTGTGATATCATGGTGCCTTCTTAGAATGGTCGATAGTGAGGACCATGCAATTCTTGCAGTCGCAGAGCAGGCTTACTAAAATAAGTGGCTTGGTGAACACTGATCTCCACTGTGTTCCAGGGTGACCACAGAGAACATATCTCAATAAACACCATCTTCCTTGGTGCAACATGAGTAGACTTTGACAGGTGAAGGTACTGAACACACCACAGGCTCACTCATTGTTGGCCCCCTTTCTGCAAGGACAGTTTACAATTGCTTTATTAACCTTCTTGCTTTCTCAAATTTGCTTGAAAATGCACCATTTGCCCACTTGTTTTTCAAAATTTTCCCTGGGGGAGAACCCCCCCCGGACCCTCCTTATGGCAGTCCTGCTCGCTCGCTACGCTCGCTCGCCACACTCGCTCGCCACAGAGCACTCATTACAAAATTTTACGCCCTGCCACTTTCAAATGTCAGCAGCCGCCACTGCGAAACAGATGCCGAAGCAATAGGTGTTGCAGGAGTACTATCAATCATAGTTGCCACAGACGGCGAGGACAAAGAAAGGACAGGAGGTGCCGTGGCCAAGGCAGTCCGATCAACTGGAACAGAAGCAGAAACAGCTGAGACAGAAGGGCCGGGTAGCTAGCTGAGCCTGTGAGGGAAGAGCAGGATATATCCTCTGCGTGGCATATGGAGGCGGGGGTCTAGTATCTAGCAATTCTTCCACAAAAGTATCATTTTCTTCTCCGGCTACATAGGATTTATCAATATTCAAGCGAAACCTCCTATCTTCACGTTCAATTCCCATCTCTTGTTTCTCTCTTTCATGTGCTACAGCTTTCTGAGTCAAAGTTTGCATTCTCCCCTTCTGAGCCTCTTTCTCTGCTTTCATTCGCCTCTGTTTAGCCTCCTTTTGCCACGTTCGGAGAGAATCAAACAGACTGTCTACTTCTTTTCGCAAACAACTTCTCCTGTAAAAACCCAATTTTTTGTTCATCAAAAGTGCCCGTCAACGGCTACTGCAACTCGGCATTGTCCCTCGTATATTTGTGCCATAGCGTACTAAACATAATAGGGCCAAGGCCATGCTTCACATACATATCAAAATTCGGAGTGCCTTCTGGAGGCGCTGGCTGACTTTCTTCCAATCAAGCATCTGCAGAGCAACAACAAGAAACCAAAAACCTACTAAACCAAGGCATTTTCAAAAGTGAGCAAAATTCGTTATGTTGCCTGGCGAAGTGTTCACAATCACCTCATATCAAAATCGGTCCTCAGACCTTGCCAAATACAAACCAAAATGGTACCATATCCACAAAGAACCAAAGCAAACTCACCTGGTGCACACAGGTCAAACGAATTTATTCTCCACTGCCGACTCTTCGGACCAAACGGTCAGATCCAAGGGTTTTGCCGTTCAGGACCCCAGTCGGGATGACCGCTGGGCGAGGCACCGTCCGGCGGGACATAAGGGGCAGCTGCGAGTTCAGAAACTCTCTCGTGCAGGGATCCCTGGTCCGTCCGTCCAACCCGACGGCGGCCTCGACATCCCCACCCGGGAAGGGCCACTCGCCCAATGAGGTCCCTGTTCGGGCACCAACTGAAGGAAGTGACCTTATTAGGGCCACCCGGGTCACTCGCGACCACCTCTCAGCCTTCCATACAAATGAAGAGTCGGTCAGACAGTAGAGAATACAAACCAAGTATTTATTCAGGTACACTCGAGCGGAGCCCAATCTGCCCAGTCGCTTAGGGGTGCTGCAGAGAGGACTGACATCAGAAAACATGGCGATACATTAGGTACGATTCAGAACAAAAGAAGGCACGCCCAGACTGGAAATTTCCAGATGGAGGCAGCTACACAAAGGAGGTACAGAAGGATAAGTTTCGATCCTGAGACCGGGTACACACTATCTCTATGCCAAGGTCGTTCTGCCTGCGCCCATTGCTGGACTAGTGGGAGCAGGCCTCTATCTAGTGGGAAAGGTATGCTCTAAGAAGAACAGTGTATTCATTAGTACAGCAAGGCCCAACCTTGAGGAAAGGAAAATTACCAAAGCTGCTTCTCGCAGAGGCAGAGAGAGAGATTAGCTTCGCTCATGGATCAAAATGGCAGTCAAACATAAAATGGTGCAGCGAATGCTAACTTATGCAAACAATATGTAACAACACAGCAAAGACATTTTATTCTAACATCTCCACGTAATTAAGACCCAATAGGCACAATATAGTCACTCCTGACCATAACATACAAGAGACTAGTCAAAGAACACCTAAATGAAACAACGGTGCCTCTACTGTAGAGTCATCTATTATCATTTCTCACAGTAAGTCCCAGTGGGCGAATATGTATCTGTATAATATTCATTGATTCATAATTTATAAAATAAGAAGAATACTGTGAAGAATATTGGATAGAAAAAAATCAGAGTAAATACTTAAAACATAAAAGAAGAATAGGTGACCCCACACTGGATGCCGTCAGTTCTTCAGCCTCAAGAAGTAAGAGGAGTAGAAGAAAAGTCCACCCAATGCATGCTCAATTTATGCTACAGAGACAACAGGTCCAACAGCTTCCGAAGGTAGGATATACCCTGTGTGCACATAAACAAAAAACAAAAAAAAATCAATTAAAATCAATAATCATTGATTCAAGTTAGTACACATCATGAGACAAAAGAATTCAAAACTTAAAAAGATACATATTACAGCATCTAATACTGATCTAGCTTACAAGCTGATACCATAAAAGCAACACAGGTAGGAGGTTATTCACCCCAATGTATGTACATCTCTTCATCTCAGTTCAAACCCACGGGAACCTTAGTGTCCAGTTCCAATATGTATTTATATTCTAGTTGCCGTAAGCGGCGTACTCTGTCCCCGACCCTTGTTGATTTAGGTATTCTGTTAATTGCACAGAAACTAAGCAGGTTTCTGTTACTATTGTGTTTGGCTTCGAAATGCCGTGCAACAGGGTATTGTTTGTCCTTATTCTGTATGGCTCTCATATGTACTAGCACCCGTTTCTTGACTGGAAACATCGTGTCACCAATGTATAGTTTGTTACACAGGCACATCAATGTGTAAACACAAAACTCAGACAAGCATGTCAGGTGTTTATCTATTAACCTGTAGGTGTTGGTCACAGGGGAGAAGATTTGCTTGATATTGGAGCTATGCTTACATGCTTTGCAAGCAGTGCATATAAAGAAACTCACCACTGTGATATTGGTTTCAATCCGGGTATCTATAACCAAATTTTTACACAATTTGTCTCTTGGGGAGGTCCCTTTCCTAACTGTAATGTTAGAATGTTCACCAACCACATCATCATGGGTACTTTCTGTCTAAAGAATGCCCCAGTATTTGTTCAGACTCTTTCTCACTTCTTGGGCTTTGTTGTTGTAAGTTGTTATGAATCTGTTGACGGGGGTCATTTCTAGAGTAGGGATAGGTTTAGGAGCCAAAGACTCGGCTCTGCTAACGCCCTGAGCTTTAACTAGTGCATTTTTATAGACATTTTCTTTATAGCCTCTTTCTCTGAATCTCTTAGTCATCACCCTCCATTCCTCTTCGAAAGTGATTTCTGAACTACAGTTCCTATGAGCCCGTAGGTACTTCCCATATGGGATATTGTTTATGAGATTTCTTGGGTGGCTACTCTGGGCATGTAAGAGAGTATTGCCCGCAATACTTTTCCTCTGTAGTCTGGATGTCAATTTATTGCCATCAACCTATATCTGTGTATCCAAAAATTCTACATGTCTTTTGCTAATGTTTCCCTCAAATTTTAGATTAGATGTATTTCATTCAGGGCAGAGATAAATTTGGATGCCTGATCGAATTCCACTCTCCAGATAATGAACAGATCATCGATATAATGTGACCACAGTACTACAACTGTACTGTAGTCGTCCAGGGCTTCGGTCATCTGTTGCTCCCACCACCCCAAAATGAGGCTTGTGTAGCTGGGAGCAAAACAGGAGCCCATCCCCGTGCCTTGCATCTGTCTAAAGAGTAGGTTGTTAAACATAAAGAAATTATTCTCAAGACAAAATTCAATCTTCGAGATCAACATCTCTGTATGAAACAGAAATGTGATTGAGCGGGGTCTCACGAAGTGTCTGTAAGCCTGCACACCATCAGTATGCCTAATGATGGTGTACAGGCTTCCATATCCAAAGTGAGCCTGTACAGAATAACTTATTTATGTTTAACAACCTACTCTTTAGACAGACACAAGGCATGGTAATGGGCATCTGTAATGTAATTCCTGTGAGAGAACACCACCACTCCCCACATGTGATAGAAATAGAAGTAAGGGAGGTATTGAAGGATAGAAGAGAGGCAAGCACTAGCTCCCAGGAACCCACAACCAAAATCCTAAAAGACATACTACCTAAATTCCCCTAACACATCACAGGCCACCTACCCACTATACCCACTTTAAAATGTTTGAGTGTACAAACTAAAAAAGCCACTAGCTACACTCCTCCTGCCCCGAGAAGATACAGAGACATAGAAATACCTGTACATTTAATAATGACGCATAACGAGGAATCTTTTCTTTGATTCGACAACCTTAACTATGATAAACAAATCCTAATATTCTCTACAGCAGATAACTTACTAAACCTAATCCAATATCAAACCTTGGTGATGGATGGGACCTTCAAAATGTGTCCTATACCATTCACTCAGATATACACCATACATAGTGAATATCAAAACACAAATATCCCTTTGATATATGCCCTACTACCAAGTAAACAAAGCAGCACTTACTACGACCGCTTAAACCACATTATACGTAAAACAAATAACTATCCATAAAAAATAATCATAGACTTTGGACAAGACATGATTCAAACCATTTAAAAAATTCAAACCCCCACAGCCATACAAGGCTGTTACTATCATTTTAATCAAAGCATATGGAGACACCTCCAACAATCTGCACCAAGTTTAGAATATGCTACAAACAGCCCATTTGCCTTTAAAATTAAAAAAAATATGATTAGACTGGTCTATATCCCTTCACAGATATAGCTAACCAATACAATTTACTAATAGAAATCCCTTTATACCAACAAAATGAAGACAAACTAAGCCCCCTAATGTATTATTTCAAAGGCACTTGGGTTGGCAGACTGCATTGCTCCAGACACTGATGCCAACCTCAATTCCAAAAACCATGGTGGAATGTCTATGACAGCACCTTGGCACGGAAGCCAAAACAAACAACGCAGTGGAAGAATGGCACATTGCCTTCCAATCCACACCGGGCAGAACCCAGCTTACACTCTACAAATTTATAGAAGCGTTGCAAAAAGAGCAAAGCTACCAACAACTACGAATGGAGCAATCTGTAATCCCAATTGCACGCAAACTTAGCAAACAAACCAAAAGAATGTATGACAATGTAAAGTCTAAATCTTTTTAAACAAAAGAAGAGATTACTTAGAAATAATAGCCAAATGCATAATATAAAATAAATAATAACCTGCAAGTCCCTAAAAACTGTCACAAAATCTAAACCAACTTGACAAATCATTTTTATAGAAATAATAAACATAGTATTTTATTACATCAGTTTAAAAATTAACTAAAACTTCAGTGTTAAGACTGATATATTTAAATATCATATAAATTATTTACATGAAAAATGTAAACCTCACAAACCAAAAAGCTCAAAGAACAAACTCAGTCCATTATGTAAAATGAATACAACACATAAACCACAAAATTCCAAGTAACATAATATTTACACAAGCAATAAAATATAACATTTCCCACCCAAAACAAATAAAACAAATATGGCTTACTGTTCTGTAGCTGCAATTCTTCCTCTGTATCCATACAGTCAAAAATAATAATCCACCAAAAAAGTGGAAAAGTATTTTCCAAAGAGCCCCCAAAAAAATGCAAAAATAAAACAAATCCAATAGACATCCCTTAAAGCAATCTAAAGTATCTACGAACCATACAAAATCTAAAAAAGTCCAAACACCCTTATGTTTCAGTGTGTAGGGTGTCCAACTAATCACATATTTCTCTTATGTGACTGCGTCTTCGGGCACCTTTTAATTTGTCGGCCAAAATGTGATCCACTTTACTAACTTTCACATAATACTTCTGTTTTACAAATAACATTTTCCATTCGGTCTCCCCGCTTAGGAGATTCTCCAGTTAACTTTTCGCTTTGCACAAGGCACTGCATATTCTAGGGTTGTCTTTACTTTTGTACCGGGAGTCTAGCTCTCTGATTGTGATTTCTAGTTTTGACTTCTTATCATTGATCCTCCTCTTATAAGTGGAGGTGTGGGATAGCAACTCCCGCCTCACCACAGCTCTACCTGCATCCCACATCGTCCTATAAGACAATTAATTTGACTCATTTTCTTAAAAAATAATGGCTAATGGGTTCTGCAATAGCCCCTCTCAATACCTCATTTAGGGCCCAACGTCTTTCTAATAGAATTTTCACCTCCTGGAAAACCAGTGAAACAGTGAGTGGTCAGAGAGCACCCCTACATTGATTTTACTATCCAGGATAAACAGAAAGGGTATCTCTGGACACAAGCAAATAACCTATTCTTGAATGTGAATAAAACATGTAGTCCCTATCTTGTGGATGCTGCATATGACAAACATCAAAGAGCCCCACATCCTTGATACTAATCATCACTGAGTTAGGTGGATGTAGCGTACCAAATCTGCCAATCAACATATCAAATTGGTTATTGAAAGCGGTATTGAAATCTTGTCCTATCTCCCACTGACCAAACAGATTGTAACTTCTTGATCCCCCAGGTGGGTCCTCACACCCACCACACATTCAGCTTCATCCCTAGTTGTTAAGTCATGTATAAATTGCAATCCCCTTCTCAAAGGATTGAGGCTCCCCTGGTTTTGGAGGTAGTATGGGTGTGAAATGGTCTTGGGTACCAGTATGACCAGAGTCTCCCCACATCTTTTCCCACTAAATGGGAGTCTTGTAGCAAGGCCAGATCAATCTCATTATCATGTAGCCACTGTAATACCACTTACTGCCCTGCCTTATAACATAACTAAAACAACACATACATTGAAACAAAACTTGGAAAACCACATTTTGAAAACCATATGAGCACATTTGAGCGCAAAATAGTAGTGGGCAACTCTTGCGTAACTCACAGAGTGGGACCTCAGCCAGAGGCCACCGGGAGGCTGGGCCACCTCTATCCAATAACAAACCAATAACATTCAGGAGGCCACCTGCGGTATGCCAACTAAAATTTAGTCTTTACATATTGGTCTATGAATCTCATAAAGCTCCAGGAGTACTTCATCTGGAGGTCAAAATTTAACTGAAAAGGTTTGCTGATGGTCCATCAGATACCACGGAGGGGCAGTAGTCATTTAATCTTCAGACGATGAGCCAGAGTGGAGCTCTGTTTCAGCCCACTGATGCCTTTATCTCTCTTCCCTACATCCCATGCAGGTTTTCATCCTCACCTACTCCCCTCTTTGTTTGTTGGCCCATTTCCTCTTGAGCATCTTTCAGTACCAGTAGCTTACTGGCCTCATTTGGATCATGTTGGGCCTTCCCTTCCAGGTGAAGGATAGGCGCACTGGGTATCGCTATTTACAGGGGATGTTCTTCTGGCGAAGTGTACAAGTTACAGCCTGAATTATTTTCATTGCAGAAGCATTGCCGCCGAGGCGTATTTAAGAGCCTAATTTTGTGCTTTCTAACATGAATTCTCAGTTAATCCTGCTTTAGCCATAAGTTCGTCTTTCAGTTAGAAAGAAAAAAATATATATATATGATATATGGGGCAGTTTCTGCCAAATTTAAGCCCCGTGGCTCCTTACTGTCCATCTCCAGGATATATAAGGACTCCAGTCTCCTGAGTTCCTTTTCCCTGTCACCATCTCTCTTTTTCTTTGGTACACTGTCTATAACACTATACTTCAGAAGTTTATGATCTCCACCATGCATTTGGTAGAAATGCTGTGCAACCGAATAACTCGGGTCGTTGTTTTTAATGGCCCTCAAATGTTGTAATATTCGTCTATGCCCTGGAAGAATGGTACTTCCAATGTATTGTTTAGAGCATGGGCAACTCAGTGCATATACAGCAACGTCAGTTTCCTTATATATCCTGGAGATGGACAGTAAGGAGCCACGGGGCTTAAATATTGATGAGGAACTGTACATACATCTCTAACCTTCTACCCCTGCCATTTTTAGTGAATCACGAATGCTTTTAATGTATTTTGTATTGTAGATTTTAATTAAGTTTGTGTGATCTTAGAGAGCAAAGCAAGGGCGGTTCCAACATACTATTATTTTTTGTGTCTGTTGTTTTTTTAGGAGGATTCCTTGAAAGAAACGTTACTAATATATGGTTGGGGGATTACGACACAATGGAGAATGCCATCTCTCCTTTCGAGCATTACAAATTGAATTATGACATCTGTTTGAAAAACTTGGTCTGAAAAGTAACCATGTATTGCCCACTAGGGCAGGACTGTAACAATAATAACAATTACAGCTATAGTGATGTCACTGTTATGTATACAGGCATAATGCTTCCTATATTTGTAGATAGAATGTCTCCCCCAATCGTTACCTCCCCCTTATTACAAACACTGATAAATGTTATTTGGTTGGGCTACATGTTTTGGAACAGAATAGGATTTAAAATATTGTACAGAAAGGGATTATTATATCTGAGACCATAAGTTATCAATGATAGTGATACTGCGTATATGGTTGATATTTAGTCTTTAAGTCATGAAATGTAAAATGATGTTCGCTTTTTCATATGAACATGTTCCAAAATGGCCGCCAAAATGATATAGTAAAGTCCTCTGTCTATGTTCATGCACTTTATTGAAACACACGTACTTTCAATGTATATAAAAAGAGGTTGTTGTGATAAGATCGACGTCGTGACAAAGGTGCTAGGAAGCACCGAAACTCGTTGGTGTTCTGTGACTCTGCCAAATAAATGATTTTGCAACTACTCCAGAGAGCCGAGGTTTCCTGTTACTAAGAGGGGTTCCTGATACTTACTTCGCTTATTAATGGAGATTCTCTCCTGTTCCTTTTGATTATAAAGGTGAGAATTGAATTGAATTTAATAAATTGGGTCTTTTGGTTGCAGCACTTTTGTGCTGCCTATTGTGTTGAGTCGGTACTGTGATCATGAGATTGCCTTTTAACACGTTTCCTTGCAACTGTAAATTAATTACCTTTCATTGGTGGTGCTCGATATTTATTGGACGTTTTTGTTAAGATATTTACTCATGTCTAGGTCACAACATGCATCTATCTATATTTTTATATAGAATAGATATTGCCTAATGAAATATTTCCATTTATAGGAACTTTTTGGATGTATGCCTTAATTGGCAGTCGTGTTGAGGCTTGATTTGGTACTACCTTTATGTATACGGTGACGTTGTTGTATTTAGAGGTGAGTTTATTAATTGCTTGTGCCCCAATTTTTAACTGACCAGGATTTACACCTTCCTTTGGAAATGTGGTCTCTTTTTGTCTATTATTGTAATTCTCTATACTTGGTGCTTGGATCTTTCTCTTCCTGTCCTAGGTCTATTTGTGATCGTTCTTATTGAATTTTTTAAATTTCTTTATGTGGTTTTATATCAAATTGTGTCTTTTTTTTTTTTTTGCGATATACTTTCTTTGGTGAACCATGGGCTACAGGCCTAGTATAACATTTCTTTTTCACCCTTTTGTATATTAATGATTGGTTAAATTTAAGAAATAGATGATTGTATGTGATATAGTGTTTATATAAAGGAAAAAATGTCTTTGTTATATTTTCTAATTCTGTCAACATTCTACTTTTGATGGTATTTATTTGTATTTAAATGTTTTATTTATGTTTAAGGTTTTTAAGGTGGGCCGTCTATTTGTCATTATATGAGTTTTTGTATTATTCATTATAATGTGTGTTATGTTTATTTTTGATATATTTATGTCGTGGTGTGTTTTTAAATGTTTGAATTGTATTGTTAAAAAAAAAATTCAATTATATTTACGTTTTGATTTACGTTATGTCACATGTGATTGTTTCAGCCCTGATGAAGTTCCGTCTAGGAACGAAACGCGTTGGCTGAAGGCCATTTTAAAAATTTTGATATACAATAAAGAAGACTGTTTTGGACGTTTTGGACTTCTATTCTGGTGCACCTTCATTTGCATAAAAATTTGTCTTTCTGGAATTCAGAGGAGTCTAATTGCGGCAGGCCCCGGAAGGGAATGCACAGAACACTTATTTTTTCTTGAACTGGGATTGAGGTGCTGAACCTTTGGTCAGCCGCTGTTCGTTTTACGTTTGTGTACTAAGCGGGAGGCATTGTGAAAGCATATATATATATATATATATATATATATATATATATATATATACATACACACACACACACATATACATACACACACACACATACAGTTATTTTAAAATGTAATAAACCATTAAAAAATATAATTAAACTTTTAAACTTTTGTTAAACAAAATTAAAAAATATTAAAATCAATTGAAAGCATAACTTTTAACAAAATATAATACATAGGGCCTTATTATGACTTTAGCGGCGCTGGAGAGGGCCACCACCCCAGTGTCCCGCTCCTGCACCACTAAAGCCATAATTAGACTGCCCACCGGATTCCGACTGGAATCCAGGTTGGGCAGTCCTGCGGCGGCTGATCCACAGAGGTGCCTGTTTTAAGGTTCATAGGAGAGCCGTAATGGGCACCGCAATGAGAATGCTAATGCAGGTTCCTGCAGGGCATGGACTATCAAGTCCATGCCCTGCAGGAACTGGGGGTGTATGCAGATGGGGGCACACCATGTGCCCCCCTGCATGCATCCCCTGGTGCAGAGGCAACAGGAGGCCCTGTAAGGCCCCCTTTGTTTCCTTTCCGCCACACTTTTTATGGTGGGCTCGCCGCCATGAAAACCATGGCGGAGAGGAAACTCGTAATATGCTTTTCAGGCCCGCAGTGGCCCCTCCCAGCATATTGCAGCCTCAAGACCGCTGCAACACCGCCAATATGGTCCAACCGCCCAAGTCGTAATGGGGCAGTCAGACCACTGGTGCGGCGGAGCCCGCATCGCCACCTTGGCGTAGTCAAAATAAGGCCTATATTAAATAAAATTTAAATAGTCACTGAGGTGTGGGATTTTTTTTTTTCATTAAACAATTTCATGTGCTGTAACATTTTATTGTATTGGATCTATGTTATAAGTATTCTAATTATTTACATTTATGTTGTATTTTAAAATATGTTTAATAACCTTTATAATAATAGGAAACTTTAGAAATTTTCCCTATACTTTTCCGCAGGGAGATCGCCACACGGTGGTGGTGATCATCACTTACAAGTGAAAAGTTGCTAGTAGTAACTTAACACTCATAAATTCAGTCTTAGATATCTCCACCCCCTGAACTGAGGTGGCAGAGAGATGCAAGTCTACATTTAGGTGTAAATCTACACTTGAAAATAAATGGTGAATATCACAAATGTGTAGATCCGCACCGAGTTGCAAGAGTAGATGTGCACATGAGTAAATTTACACGTGTAAATTTACCTTTGTGAACAGGCTCCAATAACTCTCAGCTCCTCTTTCCGTTCACTCTTGGGGGTCAGAAGGCTGCACATAAATTATTTATACACTGTCTCTGACTCCCTCCTTCCTTGCTGTTTTAGAGAGTTGGGGGTGGAAAGACTACTTAACACACAGTTACCCTGAACCCCTCTTTCCTTGCTCTTTTAGTGGGTGAGAGGGGTGACCATGAATTATATTGTATTGTAGCATTTGTATAGCGCTTACTAACCCTGAATGGGGCACTAAAGTGCTTACCTGCAGGTATAACAAGCTACAGCATGTAGCACTTGTGGTTGGGAGGGTATTTATTTGTTTTCAACCTATATAGGAACTGTTGTCATGTTTAAAGTGATAACCAAAGAGCTGTGCTCAACATGTTATCAGACACAGTGACTTGTGGTGTGATGGGTGAGGATATGTGAGAGATAGAGGCACAAATTATAATAAGGACAAACCAGCTAAGCCATTAGGACAGTGGGATACGGAGTGTCCATTGTAGGAAAGTGCCCGTTTTTGTATGATCACCCTCAAGTTTTTGGACTGATCCTGCTGGTTTTTCGACTCTGTACTGCACTAGGCCCTGCTGTCCAGGCACCAGTGCATGTGCTCTGACTCCCAAAGTATGTGTACAATTGGCTAATACCCGATTGGCTTGTTTAACTTACCTATAAGTCCTTAGTATGTGGTCCAAGAAGTACCCAGGACTAGTATGTTAAGTGTCAACTATGGACTGCAGCACTTGTTGTGCTACTACTGTTGCAACAGAGGGAAAACATGGCTCTAGGTCTGCCATCGCAGCCTAGTCAGGCAGCTTCCAAACTGCCAACTCGACATGGCAAAATAATCCTTTTTGCCTGGTCTAAACCTTCCTTTTTAATATCTGTAAGTTGACCTTAAGGAAGGCCTTATAAGCCCATAAGGCAGGGTGCTAATATTAAAAAAGAAGGACATATAGAATTTACATCTTACGTTATGTTATGTTAATGGGAACTTTTATAGCGCTCGTTCACCAACAGTTTCTTGGCGCTGACGGAGTTGCTTTCCTGAAGGAGTTACTGGTACGGATGGTCCTTGTCTAACTGTAAGCTTGGGTGAAGAGCCAGGTCTTCAATGTCTTCCTAAAATGAAAGAGATCTGACTCAAGTCTCAATGAGGGCGGAAGGGCGTTCCAGAGTTTGGGTCCTAATATTGAGAAGCGTGAGCCTCCTGTTCTTTTTCGTCTACAAACTGGGACCTCTAGGTAGTTCATGTGCGTAGATCTTAAAGTACGGTGGGGGATGTACTTATGAATTTTTGATGAAATGTACTTAGGGCCGATCCCGTGCAAGGCTTTAAAAAGAATACAACCGGCTTTAAACTTGAAACGTTGCTCCACTGGAAGCCAGTGCAACTCTTTTAGCAGCGGCTTGATGTGACAACGTCTGTCTTGTTGGAATATAATTCTGGCTGCCTGATTTTGTATTAGCTGTAGACGATGTATCTGATTGCGCTGAAGACCTAGGTATATAGAGTTAGCATAATCAATTCTTGACATAATCAAAGAGATGACAATTTGGATACATGCCTCTCTACTGAAAAATCTTCTGATTTTCCTCAGTTTACGCAGTTGGAGGATACAAGCGGAGGTAACTGCTCCAATCTGCGTATTCATGTTTAGGTCTGAGTCAATGTGTATGCCTAGGCTTTTTATCGAGTTTTTTAATGCCGGAGGCGGGCCTAACTCATGTCTAGACACTAAAAACTCGCAATAGTTATTTTTAATGTAGCAAGGCCGGTTGCCCTATTGACTAAAATGTAGTACCACTAGCCCACATGCTAAGTGCTAACTTCCATTTGGGGCCACTTGAACATGGTGTTTTTCAAAGTATCAAATTAATTATTGCGTTAAACCCGACTTATTGCTTAAGTTAGATTTAAAGCAACTTTTAAGGCAAATGTGACTTTAGAAAGTCACCACTTTGTTGCCCGCACCTATGGCACTTCTTCCGGATTGTCCACAGATGTTGTCCGCCGGCACAACAGGCTGCCCCGCTGCTAGGAAGTGTGAAGCACTCCCAGAAAGAGGGAACAAAAACAACTGTTGGTGGGAGGAGGTGTGACCGCCCTCAGCAGGATGACTACTGGGTGGAGGCAACAGATGGCCCAGCTTCCAAGAGGCTATTACCTCACTGAAGTAAATGGCAATTACACCTTAGCCTACCCGCTCCTTTGTGTAGGCAGACAGCCTGCCATCTCCTCCAGAGGGGGGAAATCCCGTTGTAGAACCGGTTTTCCAGGAGGAGTGGCTCATTATGCTGGGTACACCCTAGGGGTCTGCCCAGGGCTCCACACAGGGGAAGAAGACCTGAGCCATCTTGATTCAAGCAGAGAAGGGTACTCTGGGATTGTTTTTGGCCAACCCACAGGAAGTAATGTAAAGTGGGAAGGGTTCCCCCATGGGAACTTTTGCCCCATTGCTAGTTATTCCTCCCCTCCCACAAACATGAAGATGGCATAAACGTGGTACCCATAGCACTCAGTCCTCAAATCACTGCTGGGCTGGAAAGAAGACTGAAGAAAGACTACCCTGCTGTTCCCTGGACCCAGCAAAGAAAGGCTGCCCCAAAGAATGGACTGCACCTGCTGCACCCACAGGACCCGCAAAGAGGACTGTACCTGCCATGCCCACTCATGGAAAAGAGCTCCAGTTGTCCAAGGGTAGAATAAGTGAATCCAATGGATAGTTGGTGAGCCTCCAGTTAAGCTTCGGGACCACCAAAAGCTAAGAAAACCTGCACCTTTCAAGAGCCCAGCTGACCAGGAACACCAGACTTCCACTGGACATCCAAGTGCCTGCTGCCCTCTGTGCATGCTCTTTTGTGGGTGGGAGGGGGCATGCGTTTACAGACAGAGCCCCTGGGGCTGTGCTGAGATGGCGGGGACATGTAAATCTACATTTTTAGGTGTACATTCTGTTGAAGTGGAAGACGTGCCCAGGAGCTGTTTACAACAGTCACCCTGAGTCCCTCTGTACATGCTCTGTTGGGGGTGGGAGGGGCTCCTAGGTTTACACAGGGAGACCCTGAGCTAAGCCCTTCTTTCCTCTTAACTCGTGCACCCCTCCCGCTCTGGCACACAGAGCGGGAGGGGTGCACGAGTTATTTATATACACACTGACTCGGAGCCCCTCTTCCCTTGGTGTGGGAGAAGTGCCCAAGAGTTCTTTAGCGCCTGAACCATCTTTCCTGGATCTGTTGAGAATGGGAGGGCTGCACATGAGGGGAGTGTATATGGCGACTACCGACTTGGGAACTGGGGAATAGGTTCGAGTCTCGGCGTTGGCTCGCCACCCTGTGATTCAGGGCAAACCACTTAATATCCCCGTGTCTAAAAAAAACATGAATGCCGCGACTTTGTGTAATGTCAATGGTGCTCGTGTAAAGGGCTCCAGTACCTTCGATCGAGTTCGCGCTTTAAAAAAAACTGCAAAATAAAAGTTCTGTACACAGTGACCTCCTCTTGCCTGGACAGCGTCTGAGTCCTCCCTCCTTTCTCTGTTGGGGGAGGGGCACAGGCTTTCCACACAATCGCCCATTCCCTGCGGGTGACATCGGAGCCATAATGGGCCCGGGCAGATGGCATAAGATCCGGCGCCCGCTGACCCCAGCCTCAAAAGGTGTCGTTTTGTTCCTGGGAAGGGGCGTTTTACGTTTCCTGGTCTGAAACTGCCTCTTAGAGACTCATACTAAAGATACCAGCCTAAGAGGATTATTTATTATTTATTTTATTTTATTTATGCATTTTTATATAGCGCGGACTTTACCCGAGGGTGTCAGAGCGCTTCACAACAGGATTAGCAACATTACATAAGGAGGAGGATACAAATGAGCATAATACAAAGGCAAGCGTTACATTGCATGAAGAAAAGTGACAATTGTGCAAAAACAAACAAACCAAATACAAAAAGAGGAATAAGTTCCAATAGGAAAAAGTGACAGATGTGCATGAAACAAGGGATACCAAATACAAATGGAGGTATAATGCTGCAATAAGTGGCAGTCACACATGACACACTGGGAAGGCACTTCTATAGGCTTGGGGTACAGAATTTCCTATAGTGGACGAACTTCCTTGAGGTAGTAGAGAGGGCGTGAATTCAGCAGGGGGTACATGGGGTACAAAATATATGATACATGGGGTACAAAATACCACTAAAGGCATAATACTGTAATAAGTGGCAGTAACTCAAAGCACACTGAGAAGGCCCTTCTATAGGCTTGGAATACATAATTCCTATCATGGAAGAGCTTCCTAGAGGTAGTAGAGAGGGCGTGACTTCACAGGGGACTTAACCTGGGGGAACACGCACATAAAAACCAACACAACACACAAAGTAAGGAATGAACAGACAAAAGTACAACTTTAAACTGACGGGCGAACTTCCTAGAGGGGCCTAAGACCGAACGTATTAGTTCTGGAAGTGTCTTTGGAATAGAAGAGACTTGAGGTCAGCTTTGAAGATCCGGGTAGAGGAGGTGGCACGGAGCAGTGGGGGAAGCGAGTTCCAGATTCTTACCGCATTGCCCGAGAAGGATTGAGCCATCGATCTTTCTCTTTTGAAGACGGGGGCTCAAGCAGAAGCTTTTCCGCATTGCGAGAAGGGCGAGAGCCACCGGACAATTTCAATTTATTCGCCAGGTAACAAGGGGAGGACGTGTGTAAGGCTTTGTGTGTGATGCAGGCAGTTTTGTAAATAGATCTTGCCTCGATCGGAAGCCATCGCAGAGAGGACAGGATAGGAGTGATGTGGTCGCTTCGTTTAGACCCTGAAATGAAGCGAGCTGCTGAATGGAGGATGGATTTGAGAGGGGAGAGGTGGGATTTGGGTAGGCCAGTCAGAAGAGAATTGCAGTAATCCAGTCTTGAGAGAACCAGAGATTGTACCAAGGTTTTTAAGTCTTTCTCCGGGAAGAACCGACGGATCCCCCACAGAAGGCGCAGCTGGTACCGTGCATTCTTGGCAATAGAGTTGATGTGGGCGATTAGGTTGAGTCTTTTGTCGAGAATGACACCTAGGGATTTAGCGCTGTCAACAATGATGGGTTTGTGGTTGAGAAGGTTCAGCTGATCCATCCAAGATTGAACAGGAGGAGGTGAGAGAGAGGTAGAGAGGAGGAGGAATTCAGTTTTGGCGGGATTCAGAATGAGTTGGTGAGCTGACATCCAGTTGTGAATAGAGTTGAGGGTAGAATTGAGTAGCGAGAGATCGTGTGCAGAGGACACCTTAAGGTAGATTTGCGTGTCGTCCGCATACAGATGGTAAAGGATCCCAGATTTGCTTAGGAGGTTCCCTAAAGGTTCCAGGTAGAGATTAAACAAGGTGGGAGCCAGGATAGAACCTTGAGGGACGCCCTGACCTACGGCCATGGGAGATGAGAGACTGTTCCCTATCTTGATCATTTGGGATCTGTCCGAGAGGAAAGAGGCAAACCATTTGAGCACAGTGCCGTCCAGACCCATTCTCTGTTGAAGAGTGTTGAGGAGGGTGCTATGATTAACCGTGTCAAAGGCTGCAGAGAGGTCTAGAAGAATCAGAAGACATGAATCCCCGGCGTCGAGTATATGCAGCGCATCGTCAATCACATGCAGCAGGGCTGTTTCAGTGCTGCAATTTTGGATGAAGCCCGACTGGAAGACGTCAAGGAGGTTATTTTCCAAGATATGTGAGGAAAGTTGTTTCGCGACACATTTTTCGGTGATTTTCGACAGAAAAGGGAGGTTGGAGATAGGGCGGAAGTTGTTGAGGTCGTTCGCATCCGCGGAGGGTTTTTTAGAAGAGGGGTGACCTGACCTGATTTGAGGATAACCGGGAGGGAGCCTTGACTGAGGAAGAGATTGACTAGCCTGGTCCAGTATGAGAGAGTATAGGTATAGAAATCGATGGCGATGTCGCTAGGGATGGGGTCGGAGGAATGGTTGGAGGGTTTAGTTTCGCGGATGCATTTGAGGAGGTCATCTTCCGAGATGACGTCAAAGTTCTGCCAGGTGACCAAGGATTTCCGCTCCTCCATGGGGGGTTGGGCGACCTGATCCACCAGAGTTTTGACCTTTTCATCGAAGAATATAGCGAAATCTGCTGCTTTCTTCGAGGAATCCTCAGGCTTAATGGTTGGAGGAGAACAGTTTGGGTTTTTGAAGAGGTCAAAAAGTTTTTTGGGTCTGTTTTTAGCCGAGTCAAGGAGGGATCTGAAATGTGATGCTTTTTCAAGGAAGATGTGATTGTGATATTTAGATCTTGCTGAGCGTAGAAGAGAGAGATTGGAGGAGGAAGGAGATTTTCTCCAATGCTTCTCCAGGAATCTAAGGTTTTTCCTTTCAACGTAGAGCGCTTTATTGAACCAAGGTGCTGAGGGGGTGGGTCTTTTCCTTTTGCTTTGGAGAGGAGCAACAATGTCGATTTCAGCTGCTAGTACTGAGAGGCACTGAGAAGTGAGAACGTTGACATCCACGCTAGGGTCTAGTCTGGGAAGTGCCCGCATAGCGGAATCACTGAAAGTGTCAAGATCAATGTTCTTAGTGTTACGGAACCAGGTGGTAGCTCTTTTAGGTTGGCCGAGAGTTATAACATGCGATAGGTGAAAGCGGAAGGGAATGAGGAGGTGGTCAGACCAGTCTACATGGATGGGGGGAGCAGTGGTCAGCAGGTCTTCTTTGGATATGACAAGGTCCAGAATAGAGCCCTTAGAATGTGTGGTTTCCGAGCAATGTTGGAGGAGATCATTGGCTGAGAGAAAGGAGGCAAGCTTGTTGGCAGCCGAGTCTTCCAAGGAGCCCCAGTGGAGATTAAAGTCACCCAGGAATATCTGTCTGTCACTTTGAGAGAGTTGGTCACTGATGAAGTCAGACAGTTCCTCCACAAAGGAAGAGCAGTAACCAGGCGGGTGGTAGATGGCATGGAGTCTAAAGGGTGAGCCGTGATGTATTTGAAGTTCTAGGGAAAGGCATTCGAATGTACGGAAGAGGGTGGTTGGGACCGCTTTAATTTGAAGGGAGTTTCTGAAAATGATAGCGACACCTCCTCCAATTTTGTCTGCTCTGTCATTTCTGAGGATAGAATAGTCAGTGGGTACCAACAGATCAAACAAAGTATGAGAGGAGTCATTAAACCAGGTCTCAGTGAGGAAGATCATGTCAAGATTTTGGTGAGTGATAGTATCAGAGATTTCTACTTTGTGTTTGACTGCAGATCTGCAGTTGTGGAGCAAACAGTGCAGCTCTGACGCAGATGTTTTGGTGAAGGGGGTGTTAGGGTTGTTCAGGGAGATAGGGATAAGATTCTTGAATGAGGGAGCCTGGGAAGAGGGAGGTTGGTGAGGTCTGACAGAGGAGATGACCTGAATAGGAAACTGCGTAAAATTCTTAGGAGAGGAGGGCGGAGAGGGAGTGACGTTGGTGGTCTTGAGGCTGGCCCGTAAGTTGGTGATGTCTGCAGAGGGCAGACTGTGATTGGTTTTATTGGGGCGTGCGAGCAAGGGACTCCTCGGGAGGGTGTAAGGGACAGGGGATAACTTGGCGCTTAAACGTGAGATGGACGCTACCAGCTGGGAGATGGAATAGATGAGAGAGTCCAGTTTATTTTCCAGAGAGAGGAGAGCTGAGCATGGAGTGTTAGGTGGCTCGATGGATAAAGAAGGGAGTGCAGAGGGTGAGGGAGGACAGGGAGGGGTGGGGGAACGAGTAGAGGGCGGTGGAGCAGAAGGTAAGGGAGGACAGGGGCGGGCTGGAGGAGCAGGATATGAAATGGAGTGCAGAGGGTGAGGGAGGACGGGGCGGGGTGGTGGAATGGGATAAGTGAGGGAGTGCAGAGGGTGAGGGAGGGAGGGGAGAGGTGGGGGAATGGGTGGGGGGTCGGGGAGCAAGGGAAGAGGGTGAGGAGCGATGGTGAACAGAGGGAGTGGAAGGTGAAACAGTGGTGGGAAGAGAATTTTTTTACTGGAGTTGAACAGAGGGGAAGAGAAGAGGGCATACGTCCGAGGAGGAAGTTGTGGAGTAGGAGGGGGGATAGAAGAAGGCCGGAGGTAAGGGAAGAAGAGGGGAGACAGAAACTGACCCGGGCGGGGTGGGCGGGGGGACAGATGGGGTCCGAATGTGCATGGATCCGACAGAAAAGGGGGCTGTAAAGGAGGGGGAGGGCAGGGGGTCCGGGGAGGGCCAGAGGAATGGGGAGAAAGGAGAGGATGGTGCAAGATAGGTACTGAAGGCTATGCAAGGCGAATGTAGGGGGACAGGTAACAGGTGGAGTGGGGGGGAATTGACTAGCGGGATATTGAGGGAGAAGCAAGGGACTGCAAGGTCAGAGGGAGAGACGAGGAAGGAATTGTCAGGGAGGGAGACGAGGTTGGGAGGCAAGGGAAGAGGAAGGTGGGGTTGAGGATAGAGAGGAGGTGAAAGAGGAGAATTTAGGGAACGGGGGACGGGGAAGAGCGGAAAGGGATGAGGCGAAAGGGAGAGGTAAGGGGGAAGGTAAGGACAGTTGATGGGAAGACCAGGTGGTAAGAGAGGTGAATTAAGAGGGGGGCGGAGGGCAGATTTAGTGGGAATAGGGGGCGGTGCCAATGTTGGAGAATCGAGCAGGTGTAGGGTGGGGAGGGGGGTGGAGGCCAGAGGCCGGAAAGATAAGATAGGGGAGGGGCATTTTGGTAAGGGGGAAGGGAGGGAGATGAGGGAGCAGTGGCTGGGGGGAACAAGGGGTAACCCTGAGCCTCTCTGGATAGCGGCCTGCTGGAGTGTCGGGGGGTCTGGGGGGGAGAAAGGGAGAAAGGAGAGGAGTTCAAAGAAGAGTTGGGGGAGATCATAGTTGTGCGGGTTGGACGAAGGGAGTGGAAGAGATGGTCGAAGAGGGAGAGACAGAAGTCTGTCGCTTGAATCATGACGGTGCCATTGTTGTAGAGTGTTATGGTGAGCGAGCCCTTAAAGCTCATCGAGGGGGAAATTTTTAGCCGCTGTCCATGCGGGATGGGTGAGGAGGAGGAGACATTGAAGAAATTGAGGAAGCTGGTGGACCAGGAGGGGATGTCATGGGTGAAAAAAATTAAATCATTTTTTAGCTTCCCTAGGTGCCCATTATGGAATTGATCAACGAAGAGGGAATCAGGGAAGTGTTCAATGGTGTTGTGCTTGAATCGTTTTGCTGCTGCTTTGGACAGATTGGGGGGATAGATGACTTTGAAGCAGTTGACTCCCGACTTAATACGAATGGAAGCCATGGTAGGGAGAAGAGGGCCACTAGGGTAGCGGTAGATCAGAAAAGAATAATATGAGGAGGAGGGCACCTAAGCCGGAAGACGAGTGAGGATAATCCAATGAGATAGCGGTCAGGAGGCTACTAGACATGCAGGGCCAGGGTCTCTGGTCTAACTCCTAATAAGACATCGTAACGGTGGGTAGAAGGCTGGCTTGCTTGTCTCCAGCAGTGGAGAGGGTGTGGGATCATACCGGGGTAAACCCTACCACCCGGGGTTGGGACCTCCCCATGTGGAAACCCGCATGGAAATGGGAGTCGCCTATAGGATCGCAGTGATGGGGAAGGACATTCTTTGGCTCCCCAGGAGGAGGCCCAAATGGACATCAAACCTCAACCAAGAGCACAGTTAGAGGAGAGCAAAGTGGACGCCAATTATGTGCATTACTCATCCCATGGGCCACCGATCGAGCCAGGACAGCCCAATAGGAAACTGGCCATCTCCAAGAAGGGCTCTAATGTCCTATGACCCAAAAGTTCCGGGCGCGCTGCCTAAGCAGCGAAGGACTCAATCTGCACAGGTCAATGTTGCAGCTGGCACTATGTGCTGCGCAGCTGTGAAGGACCGGGCGCGCTGCCTAGGCAGCAAAGGACAAGGGTGCGCAATCTGCGCAGGTCTAAACGTTGCAGCTGGCACTAAGTGCTGCGCAGCTGTGAAGTTCCGGGCGCGCTGCCTAAGCAGCGAAGGTCAAGGGTGCATCATCAGCGCAGGTCTAACCGTTGCAGCTGGCACTGAGTGCTGCGCAACTGTGAAGGTCAGGGCTAAAGGAGGGCATCTCACTTCTAACAGCCAAGGTATGACCCCCAACCCAGGTCAAAACGTTGCAGCTGGCCCTAAGTGCTGCGCAGCTGTGAAGGTCAGGGCTAAGGGAGGGCATCTCACTCCTAACTGCCCAGGTATGTCCCCCAACTCAACATTAGCCTAAACGGTGCAGCTTCCCACTACTTGCTGGGCAGCTGTGAAGTGATAAGGCCTGGCACTCACCGTGCCTTTGGGGCCTCACTAGCCTCTGCAGCCCCAGCACACAGCCACAGCACGTAGCCACAGCAATCTGCGCAGGTCTAAACGTTGCAGCTGGCACTAAGTGCTGCACAGCTGTGAAGGTCCGGGCGCGCTGCCTAAGCAGCGAAAGTCAAGGGTGCATAATCTGCACAGGTCTAGGCTTTGGTTAACGCTGCACTTCAGTTTGTGACCACAAGCTATGAAGTCGCTGGTTGTAAACAATAACCGGGAGTCCAAGCGCTGAGCCCTCCCCGATCGCACCGCAATGAACAAACGTGTACTTTGATTTCTCCAGGCAGCCAAGATTGGTTGTAGATGGGCGCCCCCCCCCCCCGCACATCTGGCGCTGCTCAGGCTTCAGTGCAAACATCTGGAGGGCGTGGGGTGAGATCACATCAGTGAAAGAAGAGAAGACGGAGGCGCAGCCCTAGGACATGGTGGTTGGGGAAAGGAACCGCTCTCTACTCCAGCCCCAGCCAAAAGGGACAAGGGCGTAGGCAGAGAGGCGTGCAGGGTGTCTAGCGCTGCAGCATTTTTGGTGCACTAAATTGTAAACCTATTTCATATACTACAGTAGAAGGCTTCCGTGGTGGGTTAATGCACGTGTTGTGGAGATCTGTGAGAGTTCCAGGTGTTAGACCAAGTTAAATAGCACAGGGGGTGAGTTGCCGCTTCTCAGTAAAGCTTGTACATCGACATCTCGCGCGCTGATCTCTGCAGCCAGCGAGTTATTCCACCCAGATATCGTAGTTGGATTTGAACCTGCGACTGTCAGGTTCCTGGAAAGCTCTACAGTAAGTGCATGAGCCAGACGAACTTTTTTTTCTGGGATCCGATCCTGTGACATGCAAGCTGTACACAGATCTCTGCCCCAAGCGCATTCGTCCCCGTGGCTCTCACTGTGATTTGAGTCTGTAACCTGCGGGTTTCATACAACTATGTGCAGAACGCACATTCGATCACGACACTAACCCGCTGATCTACTTAACAGGGATTGGCACTTGCATTCCGCAGCCAGTTTAATGGACAGATCTCAGCAGCAGGCACATTCGCCCTCTCTGTTCTTTTTACCCATGGCCTGCAGGATACTCGCGTATCTCTACAGTAATTATTGACCCACTGGGCTATCCTACCTCCAAGTATGTCTGCAGCCTAGCTAGTGTGTCAGAGGCCCTAGGACAAGGAAGGAAATGCCCCCTGGTTGCTGTTTGAATATTACAATAAACCAATAATCAGGATTCAGTGGACCCTCAGGTCCCTGGGCCCAGTACCACTGCACCTGCTGCACCAATGTGGCCTAACGGTCAGAGCTACCGACTTTAGAACTAGGGAACCAGGTTCGAGTCTCGGCGGCGTCGGCCCAACATCCTGTGATTCTGGGCAAATTACTTAATCTCCCCGTGCCTACCAAAAAATGAATGTGTCCTTGTGTGAGGTAATTGGTGATCTAAAGCGCTCCAATATTTTCGGGTCGATTTCGCGCTATATAGAACTGCAAAACAAAATTTGAAGCCCTCCCACCCAATGTGCGTTCATTCAGTGGATCACGGTACTTCCGTTTCTTTACGTTCCGAGACACGGCCGGCGCAGGATGTTATGGCGGCGCACAGCCACTGACAGCCCAACAACAGCCTGAGCAGGGAGGTCTCGGGGTGTGGTGCAAAGATGTAAGAAAAGAGGCCAGGGCATTTAGAAGTAGGGAAGTTTTAATCTCGATTTAGCGCCAGGAAGCGGACATCCTGTAGGCATCAGTGAGCCCCGTACAAGAACCCTTCTGGGCACAGCGCCAAGAGGGAGTCGCCTGTATGTGGAGGTAAGAAAGCAGGGCTTTAAGTGGGATGAAAAAACGGGGGGGGATGTAATTAAGGGCGTGGTTTAAAAACACAAGCTACAAATCTGTGCTTAGCATAGTGGGCCACTCCACTAGTAGTTTGCTGCTTCTGTCATTGCATCCAGATATATAATACAGGTAACATTACACCTACAACAAGCCAGGACTATTGGCTTTGTCAATGGTTGTTAGTTGCATAAGATAAATAGAGAACAACTATGGCTTTGTTGTGTATAATATTGAAAATGATTCAGTTCTGAAATGATGAGACTGTGAAAGAAATATAACGAGTCTCTTTGAAGTTACACCAAAGGCAGCAAAGAGTGGTGCTGCTGCAGAGTTAGGATTTTTTTTCCACCCTGAGAGTGAGGGCAAAAATGGTGAGCTCGACAGGGATCCGTCTCAGCACCTGCTTATTAGAACTTCCGGTGCTGAGCACCGGCAGGCCTCGGCCCACTTCAAGCCCTGGTAAGGAGTATGGACTATTTGAAATTAGGTTAGTTTTAATCTGGATCAAGTGGTCAACCTATTGCACTCTTGTAAGGTTTTGTGGTCACAAGAGTTAACCGGGGTCAAACCATGGACATCTTGGATAACTTACTGTAGCAAAGCAATCCTACTCAGTGTATTCCATCTCTGAGGGTGGAGGGGGTGGTCTATTTTAAATAGTCGAGTTCCCAGACTTCTGTTTCTTAGCTGTAGCGCTCAATAGAACCAATATGGGGTTTTTCCAGAATACTTACTAGTTGCAGACAGCAAGGGACCATGTGATCGGCAGTGAAAAATGGTCTGGCACTCTGTCTTTTTCTACTCAACTGAGGTAGGTTTATCCCTGGAACATTGGAGTCCTCAATTGCAGTGCCTTGCTTCTTGCTACTGCACATGACAGTCATGCCAGACCTAACATTTTCCTGTAGGCCTCCAAAAGCACATTTTTCTTAGTCCTTCAGCTATCCAACAACCCCAGTTCCTGCTTTGGCCACTGCATCACGTGCCCTGCTGGTCAGCAAGCACAATAGTGCTTTCCTTTCCCTTCTGGGGCATAGCGGGCTAATTATCCCCTTTTAAACAAAGTCTAGAAGGAATGGAAGCCAATCTTTTCCTACTACAAATGTTATAGCCATGCCCTCCTACTTAGGCAGATGGGGACTTTCCAGACATGCTACCTATTTTTATTTTATTTATTTATTTTATTTATAAAGTTTTATATAGCGCGAACATGACCCACGAGGGTATCAGAGCGCTTTACAATATACAGTTATTAAACATTAGATGGTTGAGGTAGTATACATACATTCGGTATTCGCCATTCAGTACAAAAGAGGTAGATAGTAGTATATGGGTAGCATAGGTGACTAGTAGTCATCATTTGAAAGGTTTTATAAAGCGCTGGCTAGACCCGGAGGTATCAGAGCGCTTTACATGAGAATCAGACCATAGTTGCAGGTTACATCGTTACAAAGGTTACACAGTTATTAGAGCATAGCAACATAATTACATGTTAGGTCGAGACAAACAATAAGGACATATACGCAAGGGAAAAAGCAGACAAGGGGAGAGATTCAAGGGGAGAGTGGGTAGGAGCAGGGAAGTAGACATAGAATGAAGGGGGAAAGAGGAGGGGAGGGTGAAAGACACAGCAAGAAAGAAGAGGGGAGGGTGACGGGGGCACAAACCGGAAAACACGTAATAGCTGCGTCCAAAGTCCAGTAAACTGTGATCCCAGGGAAGTGGCATCATTCCCCCATCTCCGTTGCGAGAGGCTCCCTATTATGCAATGGACTCTCTCAGAGGGGTCTCTGAGACTCCAAGGCCTACCTACTGGATCCTTCCCCAAAAAGGGAGAGGGAGTGCTTTGGCAAGGGGCGGCATACCAAACCTCAACTGAGTGGCTCCCTTAGCGCAGTGGACTCTCTCAGAGGGAACACAGACTCCAGAGTATAAATATTGGATCTTTCCCCAACAAGGGGAGAAGGAGTGCTTAGTCAGAGGGCACAAGGGACAGGGGGCTAGGCGGCGTAGCAGACAGGGGGAGAGATTCAGGGGAGAGGGGATAGGAGCAGAGGAGGTAGACCAAGAATGAAAGAGGGAAAAGCGGTGGGGGAGGGTGAGAGACAGAGCATGAAAGGGGAGGGTGAAGGGGGTACAAACCGGTAGACGAGTAAAAGCCGCGTCCAAGGTCCGGTAAGCTGTACTCCCAGGGGAAGTGGTATCATTCCCACATCTCCGCTGCGTGAGGCTCCCTTTACGCAGTTGACTCTCTCAGAGGGGTCTCTGAGACTCCAAGGCCTACCTACTGGATCCTTCCCCAACAAGGGGAGAGGGAGTGCTTTGGTAAGGGGCGCCATACCATACCTCAACTCTGCGTGGCTCCCTTGACACTGTGGACTCTTCTCAGAGGGGGTCCCTGAGACTCCAGAGTATGAATATTGGATCTTTCCCCAACAAGAGGAGAAGGAGTGCTTAGTAAAAGGGCAACAAGGGACAGGGGGCTAGGAGGCGGGTCGGAACTGGCAGGTCAACAGAGGGGGAACAGACGGCAAAAGAAAAATCACATTAATACAACATGATAACATATTCAATACCAGGGTAAGCGATCTAGAAAAAGACAGGATCCGCGAAAGGCAAGGGTCAGGGGGGACAGAGGGAGGGAGACAGCGAGTTGAAGAGTCCCACAAAGAAGGGAAACAGATAGCAGAAAAGGAAATGTATACATTGTAGAGTCACTTAGGAGAGAGATGCAAACGGGAGAGCTCAGAATCACAAAATAGTGATATTAAGTACAAAGAACTACTGCGTATACTAGTGGTTAGAGTTGTAACTATGCAAATAGTATGTAGTATCACAAGGGGCAGGGGGCTAGGCGGCGTAGCAGGCAAGGGGAGATCATACACAGCCTTCGCAACTTGCCCATAGCGGCTGAAGCGCTGCATGAGATACTCCTCGGTGACTTCTAGAGGAAGACCATCCAGCCACACGCAGTTGGTGATGATACTTTTGCCAAAATCTGTTTTGATGCGGTGCTTCCCAATCAGCTCTCCATCCAAGGCCTTCCCTGCTCGGCAGACCCTGTACATATCGCAGAACTCTACAAAGGCAGAGCGTATGGGCTCCATTTCCTGCGCCCTGCACATCTCCACATCAAGCAAATCACCAAAGCGCTCACAGATGCTGCCCAGCTTCTCAGCAGTAATGGAACGGTCCAGATTGCCAATCAAGAGTGTCCTGCTGGCCCGCGGGTGGAACTCGTCGGTTTTCTTGTCCCAGTCGGTGATGGGGCGGACGCCGCTCTTGGCCTCTCGTCCGATCCACAGCGTGATCTTGACTAGCCGGCCCAGGAGATCGTCCCAGCGGCCCTTGATCAGCGCGTCCACCTGGTCCTGCTGGAGGTAGAAGAAGACCAGGGCGTAGCGCTCCTCGCCCTGTCCGTGCACCTCCACCGTGCTCACGTACCGTACTTGCGGAAACTTCTGGAAGAGGGTCTGCTGCAGCACCTCGTCGGGCACGTCCACGGGGAAGTTCTGCACCTTCAGCCCGTGGGTCTGCATCGGTCTTCCTGCCCTCCAAGAGACAGCATATACCCCTATTGCAGCGTTTGAGCTGTTAAGCCGTAGAGAGGCACTCCATACCCTCCAGAGTGCTGTTCTGCCCCCAGGAGGCAAGTGATCGGGCAATTGATCGGGCAATTGATCGGGCGCGCTCCGCTTTTCTCGGTTTAAGCTACAGTACCAGCCAATTATGTATGGCCAGCGGCAGCATATAGATACCTCCTAACGATCTGTGATCCTGCCTCTTCATGCTCTTGAGGGCCAGATGGGTCTCTAGCAGTTTCTGCTGTGGGATCGAGGCAGGTCTCTTGTCTCATCGACAGAGACACCTGCAGGCTTCTCCAAGGATTAGCTCGTGAGCTACTGGTAGCTCTCCAGCCACATGAAAGTAGCTGTCCTGGGTGCTGCCCAGCCTACTAAATTCGAAGCTTATGCTTGGCTGAATTAATATATGTATACGAAAAGTGTTTATTCAAGATAAAAATGTGTGTATTTTGAGAACTCATAAGCTGATGTTTGGAGAAAAAAGGTTGAATTGCCAAAATATATTTAAAGCTCATATTTGAGCGATAAATCCACTCACGTTATGAAACTTGCGGGCCCCCCCCCTACAAACTACATGGAGTGGCCCCTCTCCGGACTCACTCAGGAGCTCTCTGGCCATGGTACTGTTCTAAGGGGGCCCCTGAAGCATCGGGGCCTCCCAGACCACGGGGGCTGTGGGGGCCTACGTTACGCCACTGGATAAATCATGCCCTGTTGGGGAGACTTATTACTCATATTGTTACCTTGGTGCCAGTGGTATTGCAGCTATGGCTGGTATATATTACCCATGTAGAAGCATTCAACACTGATCTAGTCTTTTTTACATTACTGCTGGCAACCCTGCATAATAAACTGAAGTAATCGCTGGTGGTAATCTTGCATGGGGTGGCCACTAATGTAATATTGTTTGTTGTGGCCACTATGACACCACTAATAATATTAGCAGCTCAGGATGATTTTCAGTGAACAAAAGTAGCTCTTAGTAAAGAATAGGTTGGAGACCCCCTGAGTGACTCCCAGAGGCAGGCAAGTCCGAGCTATATAGTATCTAGCCCTCGCACTAGGAAAGCCACTGTGCATAGAGTTGTGTAGAAGGTGGTCCCCTGAGTTCTTGAGCCAACATTGAGGTCTATCCCCCCCTCGCAAGCAAGCTACAATCCACCTTGCTCCTGTGGGTCTGGGACCCCAGGCACAGTGAAGGGATGGCGTACATATAGTGGGATTGACCCTCATGTCTGTTGGACATGTAGTGACCCTGAGGTCATCGAAAATGGTGGCACTCCAATCATGACTCCTCAGTACCCCCTCCTCTAGTTGCCTCTACTCCACCCCCTCCAGTGGCTTCAATTCCTCGTGTGTTCGGCCATCTCAAACCCTACTATGACTATATCCAGCATAATGTTACCATGGCCTATCTTCAAACAGTAAAGGGTTCCTGAGCAGGTCACCCTAGTCTGTGGTCCCCTGAGATTGTGTCCGGATCCCTAGCATGCGGACTACTTTGATTTGCCTACTGATGCAACTACTGCTTATGATTTTACAGAAAGCCGTGATTGCAGCTATCCAGCTACCACCAGTTGTGACATACAAATCCATTAGCATCAGGCCCTTGCTAGTCCACAACTTCCGACAGTTGCACCATATCCATCAAAAGGTTTATAGTTCTTTGGACTGGATTTACCAAGGGTTACGTGAGCGCTCACGTGGTGCTGCAGAATTTTGCGCTGTACGTAAATTGAGGCAATGCTCTGTATCGCTTTGCACCATGTGAACACCTTCTCAAAACCTTAGTAAATAACCATCTAAGGGGTGATTATGAGTTGCAGGGTAGTAGCGAGGTGATAAATCCAGACAGAAAAAAACATTACTGTGCAGTAAGACTGCACCAGCACAGTGCAATTACTAGCTAAACCCCACGGAATGAGGAATTACCATTTGGGACCAGATTTATTGTTCGTAAAACCACATGGTATTCCCAAATCTACGAGGCTTAACACATTCATTTACCACCTCCTCTAAGCAGGTGGTAAATGTATACTGCAGCTCTATGTGTATTGGTGGTGGAGCGAGGAGGAGTGGAGACTAGGGGAGGGAAGAGGAAGTTATGTTCTGGCAGAGGGGAGAGCCGTGTATGCCAAAAAAGCAGGGAAAGGGGCTCTGCTGCTGCATGCAAAGCCTCATTACTTTTTTCCATGTGGAATTACCACCCAGTAAACTCTGGTCTGGTGTTCCAATGCCCAGGAAAACTCAGGGCCAGATTTAACACTTATTCACGCAGCGCAGTGCATCAGCCGCAAATGCTGTGCTGCGAGAAAAGGAGAGAGGAGGAGAGCGCCATATTTACAGAAATGTGGCACTCTCCTCCCCTTTCCCTAGCGCTGGTGCTGAAATCAGCTGCCGTGCTCCACGGAGACGCCTTTGCGCCATAGTGGGAGGGTGTCTCCGTGAGTGAAGCATAGGTTTTGTATTGGAAGGCTAGCCTTCCAGTACAAAATGCCATGCTTAGACTAACTTTAACCCTTTTCCCTCTTTGTATTTGTGCTGTAAAGTGCAGCACAGGTACAAAGTCGGAAAAGGAAGAAGAAATGAAAGCATTTCTCCTTCCTGGCGCCTACTTCAAAAGGGCACTGTTTTCTGACGGTAAACCCGGTCTACTTTATTTAGTAAATAGGGTTTAGCATCAGAAATCTTGGGTGGTTGGATGGGAATGCCCATGCACCACCCATGGTACGCCCTCTTTGCGCTAAGTAATACAAAGCATCGCTATGCGCTGCTTTGCGTTACTTTCATATTATTTCCAGCACTAAACAAGTTTAGCGCTGGAAAGTAAAATCGGAAAAAAAAGATTTTGCGCCGATTTGCGTCACTTTTGTGACGCAAACACGGAGTAAAAACTTAGTAAATCTCCCCTTCAGAATCAAGGCGGCCAGAATTCCATATGCTAATTTCGCTTAACCTGACTCATAATCAGGACTTAAGTAATGGAAGGGCAAACACAAACATTCTATAATAATAAACTCTGTCTTACTGAATGAAGCACAAATGGTACTGAGGCACAAAAGGAATGCTTGCAAAGGGCTCTTAAATTAGGTCTCCTTCACAGGCCATGAAGTCAGATACAATATCACCTAAAACAATGCTAAACAGATGCCTTCTGCCTTCGGAGAGTGTTCCTTTACAAAGCACACGCAGTCCAGCTAAGCCACAGCTTCCAACCTGGCGGGGGCACAGGAAACTGCCCAGGCCCCTGCTTCAGGCACAAACCATTGTCTCCTCCAACACCACCAAGGGACAGCAACAATAGGCCCATTTCCTGTATTTCCACGCCTTTGTACCACCGAGGCATGTGCCGGCCTCTCATTTGACAACTGCAAGGGCGGTGCCCTGAGCAGCCATCTCTAAGGCCTGTGAACCAGGAAGTGTGGAAAGACTTGTTAATTTTGTAAGGAGGGCTCCCACCGAACTTACTGAGTGGCAATCTCTGGGCCTGCTTCACGTGGGGTACAAGACTACGAACTTGCCACACATAGCTTGCGGGAGTGCTCTGGTCACTATGTTCTCCACTCTAGAAGAGGTGGGGGTCACACATTTTAAAATAGGGGCCATGGTCAAAAGTGGGCTTGGGATGTCAAGCCTTAGGCGGGGGGAAGACCAAAATGACTGAAGCTCAGGCTGGGCACACTGCTCCTTGCCCTCGTCAGCCATAACTAAAGAGAAGGTTGCCAGCCTCAGCAGCTCAGCACAGCCTCACTCCTACCATGTATATAAGTGACTGCATAAATAAGTAAATATTTTTATCATAACTATTTATTTACAATTGCTTCACTATTGATCTAAAATATATATATATATATAAACTAATTTAAAGTACAACAACACTTGAAAGCCAGAGTTTATTTAATGCATCTTTAATCTACATATACTACCTTCCTTTATGCATCTATATACCTTCCATAGACTTATGGATCTATATCTTTATTACTTTTGGATCTACATATTTATTACTTGTACTTATTACTTTACTTCTAGTTCAGCATATCCAATGCTCGAACCTATTTTCAGCCTATATCGCTCTCAATATATCCTCTACCTCAACTCTGACTCATCTCAAACCTCTTTCTACTATTCTTTCCAATGCACTAGTCTATTTCTCACCCTATACCTCTATCAATATATCCATTACCTCCACTCTCTCATTCATCCCAAACCCCATACAACTACTATGATCCCCAAAATAACCCTTTCGAGACTCTTCCCTACTCCACCCCTCCTTGCATCATCTCATACCTCTTTTTACTATTCCGATCCCCCAAAACAAGCCTTTCGAAACCCTCCCTCTGACTTCTCCCCCTCCAACTCCCTTTTACTCATCCCCCTACACCTCCCCCTTTTACTTATCCCAAGCCTCCTCCTACTGCTATGAGCTCCCCAAAAATAAATAAATAAATAATAAAATAAAAAAAAATCTAAATCCTTCCCTTCTATCCCTCCACTATCCTTTTCAATCCAAACAACAGGCTAACATGTCCTCCACTACTCAAATTAATTTCATATTTCACTATACTAATTCACTACTAATCCTTTATGGGTTCCGGAGTAGCATTCTACTCGCCAAAAAAGCACTTCAACACCTCATCAGGAGTAGCAAGCGCTATATAAATGCAAACCTTTTTACCTCTTCTACCCCTTCGCTATCCTTCTCAATCCAAAGAACTGACTAACATATCTACCACTCAAATTACTTTCATATTTCACTATACTAATTCACCACTAACGTATGGGTTCCAGAGTAGCATGCTACTCGCCGAAAAAAAACACTTCAACCCCCCCATCAGGGGTAGCAAGCGCTAGATAAATGCAAACCTTTTTTCCCTTCTCTATCCCTCTCAATCCAGATAATCTGACTAACATATCCACCACTCAAATTACTTTCATATTTACACTATACTAATTCACCACTAATCCTATATGGGTTCCGAAGTAGTGTGCTACTCACCGAAAAAAACACTTCAACCCGCATCAGGGGTAGCATGCCCTATATAAATGCAAACCCTTTTCCCTTCTCTATCCCTCCACTATCATTCTCAATTCAAATAATCTGACTAACATATCCACCACTCAAATTACTTTCATATTTTCACTATACTAATTTACCACTAATCCTTTATGGGTTCCGAAGTAGCGTGCTACTCACCGAAAAAGTGCTTCAACACCCCATCAGGGGTAGCAAGCGCTATATAATTGTAAATCTTTTTCCCTTCTCTATCCCTCCACTATCCTACTCAATCCAAATAACTGACTAATATATCCACCACTCAAATTACTTTCATATTTTCACTATACTAATTCACCACTAATCCTTTATGGGTTCCGGAGTAGCGTGCTACTCACTGAAAAAGCGCTTTGATGCCTCGTCAGGGGTAGTAAGCGCTATATAAATGCAATTACAATACAATACTTCTTGTCCACCTAGGTACCTAATTGGTGGAGACCAGACACAGAGAGGGCGCTGAAGGGGCCAGAACATTAACCCAGCTGAGGAGCCAGATGGCAAAAACATCTACGGTGTGTGTGTGTGATGGGGGGGGCGGGGTTGGATTGCAAAATGGCAGCTGCCCCCTCTTCCCTCTGCCCGCCGGCAGGAGGTCATGTGCGCCAAAATAGAACCCAGGGGCGCAAAAGTCCAGCTAATGACAAAGGGGGCGACGTTTGAACTGCCCAATAAGTTTGGGGGCGACAAGGTTATAAGCACCTGGGCAAGGGGAGAACCAGCAAGGCGATCGGAAGGAATTGTGGCTACAGGAACTGGAGCAGCCTTACCCCCGCATAGCACTCTGCAAATCCAATGCTCGCCAGGCATGGCTGGGGAAGACGCCGAAGCAAGGCCTGGCTGGGACTGGGTCGGGGACAGCCCCTTTGCAGCGATGGCACAACCTGGCCTCCAAGAAGGCAGAATTTAAACCGAAGACCAGAGGATGCGCACGAGCAGCATCGTGGGAGCTGGAGCTGGGGCCAGGGACAGCTGCATTCCGTGTGGAAGCAACTCTGCTTGCAGAAGGAGTTAGCGTATTCTCGGATGCCTTGCCTTACGGTGACCTCAGCTGCTGTGGCCCAAATTGCAAATTGGGCGTGGAGGGTGGGGACAGCCGGTACAGGGCGACTCGACCCGCACCAGGTCGCCGTACTCCCCACCAAGCAAGTCTAAAGGTCCACATACCCACATCTTCAGCTGCAAGACACAGGACATGAGAGGCAGCAGCTATCATTGCATCTCGCCGTGGGAACTGCAGCAGTGGGGAGGGGACAGCCCATCGATGCGACGTGATCCGCCCCAGGACTTTAAGCAGCCGGTACACTCTCATTGGGTGGGACAGAAGGAGGGCTTCTGTGCCCACAACCAACTGCGATTCTGGGTAAATCGCTTAGTCCTGAACTGAATCCGCTCCCCTCCCCATCAAGCATAAGGTCTGCCCAGGAAAGGGAAGGCAGGGGGACAGTCTTGAGGCGACGCGACCCAGCCACCCAAGGGCCCAAAGTGTCGATGTTAGTGGAGGACAACAGTAAGGAGACTCTTCGTGCACTTCCAACAACCCCCAATCACAAGGGCAACCGCAACTAGGCATGACCCCTCGCAGGTCACGGGACAAGAGTCAAACGTCGCAAAAGCTCCCCCCACAGGCAAGATGGACATGGAGGGGCAAGCGCAGTCAGAGGACTTGGAGGAGTTGAATAAAATGGTAACGGCAGCCATGGACAAACATGGGAAAGAATAGCTGATGAGACAGCTGGGTGCCGCCGGAGGACGTGAGCCCCTCAGACGGTGTGGTGGCACTTGCAAGATCAGCCCAAGGCCACACCTGGTCATGAAGGGGTGGTGTACATATTGCACTTGCCTTGGGATGCCTCATGGCAGGGCTAGCCAGATATCAGGGTAAACTGAACACAGCACTGGCAGCCCACACCAGCCAGACAGTTGGGCTTAGAGGACACACAAGGTAGCGAGTTAAGCCTAAAGTACCCATAAGGGTACCCCTGTTGGCAATGGCAAGGAAATTACAGCTGCTGAAGTCTGCATGAGTTACTGGCCAAGCAAATGATTTATGACTCAACACGTGGATAACGTGATGGAGGTGTTGACATGGGTTGGTTTATTGGCAGCAATCCTACCATTATAATTGCAGTGGTGGCTGTGTTGTGTAGTTCCTATAAGACCTATATAGGATCTGCGCGTTTAGACAACATACACTGCGGGCTTGGTGTCCAGACTGATTCCAGACACCCCCACCGGGTATGTTGGTCTGTATACCAGCTAGCTCACAGTGTCACTAGAAACTCCTCTTCTCAAGGAGAGAATAGTTCTTGGCAACTATCGAACATGACAACCCTGATCCCTCAGGACCGTGGAAACAGTGCAATACTTTTCGCTCAGTCATTCATGCTCACTTTGTTTCAGAGAGATACACAGAATAAACAGTATGGACGTTTTCCAATAAGTATTTATTGAACAGTCGTTATTCTAGTGTAAAGTAGGTGTGCTGAAACAACCACTAGACAGAAACAGATATAAATGATTAGAAGCACTAAAAAAGGTAAAAGGATGGTAGATTTCTACCATCTTGCCGAAACCATAAATACAGGCAAGTATATAAAATACATGACAATAAAAATGCGTACTCCTACGATGCAACCCTAACTAGATGTACCCAAGTGTACCTAGCATTTGTGTAGGTGTTAAGCCAAGAATCCCTCTAGGATAAAGTCAACCCCATTACCTGAAGTGAGAGACTGTGGGACCCCGTCTTGGTCTCGAGTTGGACACCCCGCAAGGGATGTTAGACCACTGCGAGCTGGCGTATCTGCATGCAGGAGCCTCAGCGTCTCGCGTCAGTGTGTCGGCATGGAAGTCCTAGTTCTCCTCTGACTACATCAGCAAGATGTGATGTTTATATACCCAAAAGTATCCCCAGGGGTTCTACCTTGCTGTGCCATTGTCAGACTTAGGATGACGTCGGCAATGAACCTTCTACATAGCTATTATGCAGGAGATGGTAGTCCTGCTGAGTTTACAAGAATCCTCATGCATAATGTATGAGGCTATTGGTCAGGGAAAACCCCACGTTCTGTAAGCAGTACCGTAACTAGGTAAAGGGTCAGTCCTAAATGCCCGTGATGTATGTAATGTAGTGATGAATATAGGTAAAAGGTTGGGATGTTACCCGGGCCTATATCGGGGTACCTATATGGAATATAACACCTACTGCTCATCCGACTGGATGACATAATTAAATTCTAAATTACTACTAGGCTGTCTAGGCACTAGTACGCAGGCAACTACAGTAAAAACAATAGTTTTGCAAAAAATGTTAAAACTAAAAAAAAATTAAAAAAACGCTAAAAAATTGTCAGTCAAGCAATAGCTTTTAATTGTGTCCGTATATATAGTCCGAACAACTACAAGCATCGGAAAGACATGCAGGTCATAAAAGGTGTCAATTTTTTGGGGAGTTCCAATTTTGAGTTTGTTTTTAAAAAAGGCCGATTTTTCCCAGCACACGACGAGCCAAATGTTTGTGTCCTGGCTGGTAGACGCAACATTGCTGTTGCCTGCCTTTGCAGACGACGATCCCTGTAACACCTCGCAGATTACGTCAATTGAGCACAGATGATCTTCTGTACTGCCTGCAGCCGAAGCTGGGGCAGCCTGTGCGCCATTCAAGGCCTGAGTGTTGGTGGAGGAGCCGGTATCCATTCCAACAGGAGCAGAGATTTCCTGTGGTGGCTCGAAGAATGCCGCCATCAACATGGGAATACGCTGGGGACACTGCAGAACATGGGCCGTTATCGGGTCCAGGAAAGCATCAATGTCCAGTTGCGCAACTGATGGGAGTGTCAGACAGCGATCCAACACGCATTCTTCTCCGCAGAACAGGCATCGTAGGACAGGTAGGACACAGTCCATCCAAACCGGTCTAAATGACAGGAACCAAGAGGCGCTCAGTTCCCGTAGGCGAGGTGTGCCCAGATGTTGTACCATGCGATCACGGTATTTACGCTCCAGGAGTGCTTTTTCCATCTCCTTGGTGACGGGGACGTCCATTGCTTAGCAGAAAAATTACAATTAGGATACCTGCTATTAGGAACAGGATCAGCGGAAGACCTCCAAAAATGCTTCTGAATACGGAGTGTATAAAGTTTGGTATAACTCCGAGGACCGTCTGAAAGGTGCTTAATAGTCCCGAACCTATGGTCTTAAATAGGTGGACTATACCCGTCGTATCAGACATGTTAAAGATACGATTTACCATTTCTGTGAAATGGAAGGGGTAGTTCGTACGTACGAGTGCCTGTATCTCAGCCGAGGACCTTGCTATTTGGAGGTCAAAAGTCTCCCGGGCGGAGGTTAAGGGCACAGTTTTCTGTAGAAGCATGGCTTTCATTCTGCTCAGAGTATCAAACCGTATAAAGGAAACATTCAACGAAGGCCATAACGGCGCCTCCCTAGCTGTGTGTGTCGGTGGAAACAATACTTGCATACCCCTGACCTTGACTGGTAGGTCGCTCCCCCACCACACAGCTCCGTCTGTGTGCCCTGCTGCTGCCCCTGATTGTGCTCGCTTTTTCCTTTCTGTGCCCCCTTGCTGCCCCTGATTGTGCTCGTTTTTCCTTTCTGTGCCCCCTTGCTGCCCCTGATTGTGATCGTTTTTCCTTTCTGTGCCCCCTTGCTGCCCCCGATTGTGATAGTTTTTTCCTTTCTGTGCCCCCTTGCTGCCCCTGATTGTGCTCGTTTTTCCTTTCTGTGCCACCTTGCTGCCCCTGATTGTACTCGTTTTTCCTTTCTGTGCCCCCTTGCTGCCCCTGATTGTGATCGTTTTTTCCTTTCTGTGCCCCCTTGCTGCCCCTGATTGTGATCGTTTTTCCTTTCTGTGCCCCCTTGCTGCTCCTGATTGTGATCGTTTTTTCCTTTCTGTGCCCCCTTGCTGCCCCTGATTGTGATCGTTTTTCCTTTCTGTGCCCCCTTGCTGCCCCTGATTGTGATCGTTTTTTCCTTTCTGTGCCCCCTTGCTGCCCCTGATTGTGATCGTTTTTCCTTTCTGTGCCTGTTTCCCGCCGCTGCGCCTGCGGCCCCGCCCCCTCACTGCCCATTCGCTGCCCCATTCCCTGCTCCTCCCTCCCACCTCCCCATTTATGGCGGCCGCTGCGTGAAGAGAGCGACCCCTGACCTTGACTGGTAGGTCGCTCCCCACCACACAGCTCCGTCTGTGTGCCCTGCTGCTGCCCCTGATTGTGCTCGTTTTTTCCTTTCTTTGCCCCCTTGCTGCCCCTGATTGTGCTCGTTTTTTCCTTCCTGTGCCCCCTTGCTGCCCCTGATTGTGCTCGTTTTTTCCTTTCTGTGCCCCCTTGCTGCCCCTGATTGTGATCGTTTTTTCCTTTCTGTGCCCCCTTGCTGCCCCTGATTGTGATCGTTTTTTCCTTTCTGTGCCCCCTTGCTGCCCCTGATTGTGCTCGTTTTTTCCTTTCTGTGCCCCCTTGCTGCCCCTGATTGTGCTCGTTTTTTCCTTTCTGTGCCCCCTTGCTGCCCCTGATTGTGCTCGTTTTTCCTTTCTGTGCCCCCTTGCTGCCCCTGATTGTGATCGCTTTTTCCTTTCTGTGCCTGTTTCCCGCCGCTGCGCCTGCGGCCCCGCCCCTCACTGCCCATTCGCTGCCCCATTCCCTGCTCCTCCCTCCCACCTCCCCATTTATGGCGGCCGCTGCGTGGTGAAGAGAGCGACCCCTGACCTTGACTGGTAGGTCGCTCCCCACCACACAGCTCCGTCTGTGTGCCCTGCTGCTGCCCCTGATTGTGCTCGTTTTTCCTTTCTGTGCCCCCTTGCTGCCCCCGATTGTGATAGTTTTTTCCTTTCTGTGCCCCCTTGCTGCCCCTGATTGTGCTCGTTTTTCCTTTCTGTGCCCCCTTGCTGCCCCTGATTGTGCTCGTTTTTTCCTTTCTGTGCCCCCTTGCTGCCCCTGATTGTGATCGTTTTTCCTTTCTGTGCCCCCTTGCTGCCCCTGATTGTGATAGTTTTTCCTTTCTGTGCCCCCTTGCTGCTCCTGATTGTGATCGTTTTTTCCTTTCTGTGCCCCCTTGCTGCCCCTGATTGTGATCGTTTTTTCCTTTCTGTGCCCCCTTGCTGCCCCTGATTGTGCTCGTTTTTCCTTTCTGTGCCCCCTTGCTGCCCCTGATTGTGATCGTTTTTCCTTTCTGTGCCTGTTTCCCGCCGCTGCGCCTGCGGCCCCGCCCCCTCACTGCCCATTCGCTGCCCCATTCCCTGCTCCTCCCTCCCACCTCCCCATTTATGGCGGCCGCTGCGTGGTGAAGAGAGCGACCCCTGACCTTGACTGGTAGGTCGCTCCCCCACCACACAGCTCCGTCTGTGTGCCCTGCTGCTGCCCCTGATTGTGCTCGTTTTTCCTTTCTTTGCCCCCTTGCTGCCCCTGATTGTGCTCGTTTTTCCTTCCTGTGCCCCCTTGCTGCCCCTGATTGTGCTCGTTTTTTCCTTTCTGTGCCCCCTTGCTGCCCCTGATTGTGATCGTTTTTTCCTTTCTGTGCCCCCTTGCTGCCCCTGATTGTGATCGTTTTTCCTTTCTGTGCCCCCTTGCTGCCCGATTGTGCTCGTTTTTCCTTTCTGTGCCCCCTTGCTGCCCCTGATTGTGCTCGTTTTTCCTTTCTGTGCCCCCTTGCTGCCCCTGATTGTGCTCGTTTTTCCTTTCTGTGCCCCCTTGCTGCCCCTGATTGTGATCGTTTTTCCTTTCTGTGCCTGTTTCCCGCCGCTGCGCCCTGCGGCCCCGCCCCCTCACTGCCCATTCGCTGCCCCATTCCCTGCTCCTCCCTCCCACCTCCCCATTTATGGCGGCCGCTGCGTGGTGAAGAGAGCGACCCCTGACCTTGACTGGTAGGTCGCTCCCCACCACACAGCTCCGTCTGTGTACCCTGCTGCTGCCCCTGATTGTGCTCGTTTTTCCTCTCTGTGCCCCCTTGCTGCCCCTGATTGTGCTAGTTTTTTCCTTCCTGTGCCCCCTTGCTGCCCCTGATTGTGCTCGTTTTTTCCTTTCTGTGCCCCCTTGCTGCCCCTGATTGTGCTCGTTTTTTCCTTTCTGTGCCCCCTTGCTGCCCCTGATTGTGATTGTTTTTCCTTTCTGTGCCCCCTTGCTGCCCCTGATTGTGATCGTTTTTTCCTTTCTGTGCCCCCTTGCTGCTCCTGATTGTGATCGTTTTTTTCCTTTCTGTGCCCCCTTGCTGCCCCTGATTGTGATCGTTTTTTCCTTTCTGTGCCCCCTTGCTGCCCCTGATTGTGATCGTTTTTTCCTTTCTGTGCCCCCTTGCTGCGCCCGATTGTGCTCGTTTTTTCCTTTCTGTGCCCCCTTGCTGCCCCTGATTGTGCTTGTTTTTCCTTTCTGTGCCCCCTTGCTGCCCCTGATTGTGATCGTTTTTCCTTTCTGTGCCCCCTTGCTGCCCCTGATTGTGATCGTTTTTCCTTTCTGTGCCCCCTTGCTGCCCCTGATTGTGATCGTTTTTTCCTTTCTGTGCCCCCTTGCTGCCCCTGATTGTGATCGTTTTTTCCTTTCTGTGCCCCCTTGCTGCCCCTGATTGTGATAGTTTTTTCCTTTCTGTGCCCCCTTGCTGCCCTGATTGTGCTCGTTTTCCCTTCTGTGCCTGATTCCCGCCGCTGTGCCCCTGCGGCCCCGCCCCCTCACTGCCCATTCGCTGCCCCATTCCCTGCTCCTCCCTCCCACCTCCCCATTTATGGCGGCCGCTGCGCGGCCGCGCCGCTGGCGCGCCGAAGGCACGCCTAAGGCAAGCCCGTCTGCGCCCGTCCGCGCCGTGACCGCGCCCAGCGCCAGACCCCCTGGTCCGGGCATCCCCCGCGCCCGCCACATCAACAGACGCCGATACGACGCCAGCACCCTCCACGCACTCAACCCCGGAAAAGATCACGCCTGCTACCAGGCCACCCCGAAGCGCACCCAAGGGCCCTTCACCTGCCGGAACTGCAGCTTCGCCAGCACCCGCCCCGCCAAACCACCGCCCAGGAAAGAACCCAACTACCTCAGATGCATCCTCCTCAACACCCGCTCCGCCCGCAAACACGCCATTGAACTCTGGGACCTTCTCGACTCAACCTCCCCAGACGTCGCATTCCTGACGGAGACCTGGCTGAATCCCGCTTCAGCCCCCGACATCGCCATTGCCATCCCGGACGGATACAAGATCACCCGCAGGGACCGCACCAACTGAGTCGGAGGAGGCATCGCCATCGTCCACAGGAACACCCTCAGAGTCTCAACCAACACCGACGACACCCTCAGCACCGCCGAACACATGCACTTCCAGATCCACACCGATCCCAACACCACCCTCAGAGGAACCCTCATCTACAGACCCCCCGGACCCCGACCACAGTTCAGCGATTCCATCGCTGACTTCGTCAGCACACACGCCATCGCCTCCACGGACTACATCCTCCTCGGGGACCTGAACTTCCACCTCGAGAACAACAAGGACACCAACTCCACCACCCTGATCGACAACCTCGCCACCCTCGGACTCAGACAGCTCGTGACTACACCCACCCACGCCGCCGGCCACACGCTAGACTCCATCTTTTCCGCAAGCCCACACGTCTCCTTCAACCACACCTCCGAACCCCACTGGACTGACCACCACGGCATCCACTTCACCTACAGGAAGCCCACCACGCACCACCGCACCGAACAAATGCCTCGCCGCTGCTGGAGCAGAGTCACGGAAGACCAGCTAACCACAACCCTCGCCCTGAGCCCACCCGCCGAACCCTCCGACCCCGACACCGCCGCCCGCAACCTCAGACAGTGGATCGACGACTGCGCCAACACCCTCGCCCCGCTCAAGAATCCGCCCAACAGCCACACCAGCAAGAAAGCCACCTGGTTCACCGAAGACCTCCAGGCCTCCAAACGAACATGCCGAAAACTGGAGAAGATCTGGCTCCACGAACGGACAGCGGACAGCTATGCCGCCCACAAGAGCGCCACCCGCAATCACCATCACCTCATCAGATCCGCCAAAAGGGCCTCACTCAAAGACCGCCTAGACAACAACGCACACAACAGCAAAGAGCTCTTCAACATCGTGAAGGAACTCTCCAACCCCAGCTCCAACACCAACGACATCCAGCCGTCGCAAGACCTGATGCGACTCACTGGCCACCTCCTTCCACCGCAAAATCGCCGACATCCACGACAGCTTCAACACCACGACCGCCCCGGCAACCACCGAGACCACTGCCCCCACAACCACCAACCGCCTGCTCTCCTGGACCAACATCAATGACGAGGACACCAGCGAGATCATGAACACCATCCACTCCGGTTCACCGCTAGACCCGTGCCCTCACCACATCTTCAACAAAGCCAGTACAGCCATCGCGCCCCATCTCCGGAAAATAATCAACATCTCCTTCGAGACAGCAACCTTCCCGGAAAGCTGGAAGCACGCCGAGATCACCGCCTTACTCAAGAAACCCAAGGCAGACCCCAAGGACCTCAAGAACTTCCGACCCATCTCTCTGCTCCCGTTCCCCGCGAAGGTCACCGAGAAAATCGTCAACAAACAACTGACCCGCTACCTCGAGGAGAACAACATCCTGGACCCTTCCCAGTCCGGCTTCCGCAGCAACCACAGCACCGAAACCGCCCTCATCGCTGCCACCGATGACATCAGGACCCTGCTAGACAACGGAGAAACAGCAGCCCTCATCCTCCTGGACCTATCAGCCGCCTTCGACACGGTCTGCCACCACACACTACGAACACGCCTTCACGACGCCGGGATCCAAGAGAAGGCCCTGGACTGGACCACATCCTTCCTTTCCGGCAGAACACAAAGCGTCCGCCTCGCCCCTTCCGATCCAAGGCCACCAAGATCATCTGCGGCGTACCCCAAGGCTCCTCCCTCAGCCCAACGCTGTTCAACATCTACATGGCACCCCTTGCCCACGTCGCCCGACAGCACAACCTCAACATCATCTCCTACGCCGACGACACCCAGCTGATCCTCTCCCTCACCAAAGACCCTCACACCGCCAAAGCCCACCTCCACGAAGGAATGAAGGCCGTCGCTGAATGGATGAGGACCAGCCGCCTGAAGCTGAACTCGGACAAGACGGAGGTCCTCATCCTTGGTTCCAACCCTTCAGCCTGGGACGACTCCTGGTGGCCAACATCACTGGGAACAGCCCCGCCACCCACCGACCACGTACGCAACCTAGGGGTCATCCTCGACCCCACCCTCTCCATGACTAAGCAGGTCAACGCCGTTTCCTCATCCTGCTTCAACATCCTCCGAATGCTCCGCAGGATCTTCAAGTGGATCCCCACCGAAACAAGAAAAACAGTCACCCAGGCCCTCGTCACCAGCAGGCTGGACTACGGAAACGCCCTCTACGCAGGAACGACGGCTAAGCTCCTGAGACGGCTGCAACGCATCCAGAACGCCTCTGCACGTCTTATCCTCGACATCCCCCGACGCAGCCACATCACACCCCACCTGAGAGACCTGCACTGGCTCCCTGTCAACAAGAGGATAACCTTCAAGCTCCTCACCCACGCACACAAAGCACTCCACAACTCCGGACCAGCCTACCTCAACAGACGACTCAGCTTCTACACCTCCACCCGCCAGCTCCGCTCGACCAGCCTCGCCCTCGCCACAGTCCCCCGCATCCGGAAAACGACCGCCGGCGGCAGATCCTTCTCCCACCTCGCCGCCAAGACCTGGAACACCCTCCCCACCAACCTCCGACAGACCCAAGACCTACTGGCCTTCAGAAGACTCCTCAAGACCTGGCTCTTCGATCAGTAGCAGCACCACCCCCCTCTTCCCCCAGCGCCTTGAGACCCTCGCGGGTATGTAGTGCGCTTTATAAGTGACATGATTGATTGATTGATTGATTGATTGATACAGCAAGTAACCCTGGAGCTCACGGTGACTAGATATGCGATGCCCGGAAGCATCCCACAACAACCTTGATCGTTCAGTATCAAGTAACTCCCATTTGAAAGTAGCCTGAATACTGGGGTAATCACGGCTGCCGGGGTACCCCTCAAGTGACAGGATAGATTTACTACTGAACCATTGCAGGCCCTGTGCAGCATAATATCCTGGCATATGAGAGATCCACTTAAAGCGTTCTCGCAGTTTATACCGCTTAAAAACACTTCTAGATCCCCACTCCTGCATCGAAATCTGTATGGCAATTCCCAAGATTCCTTGATGAATTCCCTACCCATTCTTTCATATCTGCCTGCCTGTTGTTGTTGTTCAAGGCAATACTGAAACTAGAAAGTTGTGACCGGTAATGTAATATGGCCATGGATTAACCACTCTGTGGACGGTGATTCTGCCACAGTAAAAGGTAATCTGTCCAGTTTTTCAATACACAGCATTGTATATTTTGCTCCCCTCCATGCCATTCTCATCTGTTTTTCCATTAGATTGTATGCAGAAAACAAGGACGTACTGTTGATAAAACGCCAAGACACATAACCTGCGCGCAATGATTGCAGCGTCCAGCTCAATAACATAATAGAACGTAATTGCGATTGCCCGTGCTGTAGTATGGACAAATCTTGTTCTAGTAGATCAATAGCAGAAGATACAATGTTGCCCAGTGAATAAATCCTGGATGTTAACGTAGTCATACAATTGTCATCTACGGCTAGCGCCTTTTCTAAGTTTATCCTATCTATTTCTCGTAGTCTCTCCGCTGCTTCTTGTTGGGAGATTTTCCAAATTTCATTATAGGCAGCATATAAGAAACGTTTCTGACCTGGCTTTCTGGGACCTAATAAAAAAATCCTGTAGGCCCACATCCTCTGTAAGTAGGGATAAGTGCTGTTTTACCTGTGGTAGTGTTGAGGTCTTTAGCCAATCGAGGCATAACTTCCCAACACTGTATGATGTCACCACCCCCGGATGTTCTCTTTGTACATAGCGTGGGTCTGGCCTATGGATACTGAACCCTTTGGTGGTACCCCTGAATCTTTCCTGACATCTATTTGTGTCTGTGGGCCAAACCAACCATCCCTTCCAATTGGGGTCTGATCTATTGTATTGTAAAATGTCATCTATTGTAGCCCCTTCTTGTGAAGTAAAATTTGTCTCGGCATGTGAGGGTGTTGGAAGCCGAGGAGTGTTTAAATCCTTGTTCTTGGCTATTCCAAGACAGGAAGTCTCTTGCACAGTATCATTCAGAAATATCATCTGCTGAGGAATGAGGCATGCTCTAAATAGCGCTTCTGTTCCCTGGACTTGCCAATCTCTAGAACCCCAGACTGATTTTAAGTCTATAGTGTCTTTCCATAAGTCGAAACCCTGTTCAGACAGTTGGGAAATAAAGGAAGCAGAGTAAATCTGTTTGGAGTTAGTCAGCATATTTTTCTGTGCAGTTGTAGGTGCAACCTTATAGTAATATGAGGTCAGGTCTGAAATGTTAAACCCTGAAAAATATGAAAATTTCTGTGCAAAAGTTTTCGAACTACTTTTCGGTGGTGTAGGACAATGTTCCCATTGGTGATATGTGAAAACATTCCTGGGGGTACTGGATTTGTGTAGAAAATGATCACAATAATGTTGATAACAATACATGGTGTTAAAGTCTGATGTGTCTTCCAACATTTCATTGCTAGAGAATGTGGCAGTTTGTTCTAAATCAGACAACATATTGTTTACAGTTTCAAAATCCCAATCGGAAAATGTACTGGAGGTAATATCATTTAAAGATATTTTAAATAAATGTGGTATTTTTAAAAGTTCGGTCGGGCCAAATATATTATAATTAACCTTGTCCCATACTATACCATCAGGTATAGGAACTGCTGTAATGTTCACTAATGACAAGTCTCTTTGTTCACGATGTGATGAAACATGAGGTTTCAGGATCAAGTTCACTTTTGATGCTGCAGAGCTTTGGCGCAGATAAGTTCCATTAATAAGTAAGCAGAAAACAGTTACTAAGCCTATTCAGAAAAGAAAGAACAGTATACCGGTGATTATCCAAAGTTCTAGCCAAGGTGACACCAGGTATGTCTTTTTAAGAAAAACGAAGAAGTCTTTGAGTTGTTGTTTACAACATTTTGTGGCTGGCGTCGTTTAAGGTTCACTTGGATCCAATGAAAAGGTATCAAAGTTGATGAAATAGCCAAATGCAGTTCGATCTATTTTAGGTAGCTCAGCAGGTTTTGTTGAACTTGTAGATGGCTCTTGTTGAGGCATGTTTATGTAGACATCAGTGCTCGGTCGAATTGAAATTTGTCTTTCATTTTGATTTTGAATTTCTGTTTTGAGAGGAACGCGTTCCATAGCATTGTTGTTTATCCCATTGCTTTGTAAGGGTGACTCTTCAAACGTAATGAGTCTTTCTGTCTGAACTTCCTGTATAGTAGCGAGTGGAGGGCGTCGGCTACTCAGGAGCCCACTAGGCCAACTAGTCAGTATCGGCCACATAGTGTGGTTTGATCAGATCAATGGAGACAAATCTCTTCTCCTTTTTTCCGGCAAGAGTGGGCAGAAGTACAGTTCTTGTTCCTTCAACGGCCAGGACAGGTACAGGCTTTCTATATGATGGCCCAAATTCTTTCTTGTCCACTATCTTTTCTCTGACCAGATCCCCGACTTTAGGAATCCAGACAGGTCTTGCCGTGACTAACTTGACTTCCCCAGTGGCGGTCCGCTTTACCTGCACATTACTCTGTAGTGCCCTGGATTCATTCAGATCCTGTAAAACAGGCCAAACGTTTATTGATGTCAAAAGGTTTTTCATCCGCCACTGTGCCTTCACAATCGAGATCAGGTACCCACATTCTTGTCCCAAATAGGACCTCATAAGGAGTGACACCCCCTAGAGAACTTCTTGCCCTTTTATTCAAAGCCCGCTGTACCCCATACAGGTGACTGACCCAACTACCACCCGAACCTAATACCCTAGAGTTAAAGATTGCTTTAAGTCCTGGTTTTTCCTCTCCACAACCGAATTTCCCTCGGGATGGTACGGAGAGGAGTACTGCAATGCTACACCCAAACCTCCCATGGCTTCCTTGTAAGCCCTAGAGCTAAACGCGGGGCCACGGTCAGAATGTAATGCGCCAACTGTGTATGTCCCGATAAAGACTCGCAAATCTTTTATAACAGTTCGAGTGTCAGCCGAGCGCTGAGGCCATACCCATAGGAATCACGAGCAGAAATCCACTGCAACCATGATGTACTTGTAAGCCCTGTCAGATTGTAAGGGGCCGCACTGGTCCAAATAGACACACGCGAGTGGTCTGTCTGATATTAATAATGGCGTCTGCGCAGGACGAGCTACGGTGGAACACTTCATCTTCTGGCAGATGTCGCACTTTAAGACATAATCTTTGGTCTGCTTTGTTAACCCTGGCCACCAGTAGCGTTGTTTCAATAAAGAAACCGTTGCAGTAACTCCTGCGTGTGCAGAACCCAGACCCTCATGTGCAGCTAGTATTAACCCTAATCTGCGATCCATGTTTGGTATTACTCTATCCCCCACTCCTGGAATCTGAGCAAATGGAACGTTATTTGCATCTAACTTGTAGGAGTAGTTGAGTGGAAAACCTTTCGGCAATGCCTTATTGTCTTTGCGTGAAGCAATGACAGCTACCATTATCTGTCCGTCTATTCTCATTTTTGAACGAGTGATTGCAGCTACGGACGCAGTTCGTACTGCCCCCTTTGCGGTTTCATCAGCCAATGAATTCCCTTCAATGTGAACGCCATCACGTTGATGACTCAGCGTGTGTATCACGTGAGCTCTTGGTAGTTCGTTTTTCAACTCAGCTACCTGTTCCCATAGCATTTAATGTTTAATTGTGCCACCTTTTGAGTCCTTAAACCCATTTTGTCCCCAATAGTGAAGATATTCATTTTATGACTGGACACAGTAAAATGAATCGCACAAAATTAGTGTGGGGAATTCTCGATCCGTATTTATCAGTGCCAGTAATAGAGCTTTTAATTCTGCCAGCTGAGCCGTGCAGTCTCCTAGAGACTGCGTTTTTGTACAGCTTGGATGGAACTTGCTGTCCTGCATACAACCTTTTACAATCGTACATGCAGCGCTGTATTGTGGTTTACTTCCAATGGCCGGCTGAGCAGATCCTTCAGTGTAAATTATGTATTCATACTGATCTAGAGGCATTATCTCATTTGGGAGAGGATATTCTTGTTCATATTGCAGAAATGCTTGCGTTTTTAGACTTGGGTCATATCTGTATTCTACATCTGATGCAGTGAGAGAATTAGCCCATTGTATCCATCTCGGATGTAAGGCTTTAGCATTTGGAACGCTTGACTTTGTAGCAGCCTCCAAGGCCAGTACCGGAGTTATGACAATTATTCGTTTCCCCTGAGCCAGTGCTCTTGCTCTCACTACAGCAGTCTGTACGGCTGTCAGAATTTTTTCTGTAGATGCAAAACGCATCTCAGCGTTTGTGTACAAGTGTGATTTGTATGCTATGGGTACTGTTTCGCCTTCATTGTCTTAGGTAGGTGTACCCAGATTGACACGCAACTACACGGATCACTAGATTGCTGACATTTACGCGTGTCTGTAAGTGTTTGAACGCTATCATGTCAGCTTGTAGGAAACTAAGGATATCTGTGTGTTCCTGTGTCCATTGCCTAACTGAAAAACCAGGTTTTATAAGGTCGTAGAAAAGGTTTAACCCTTTCTGTGTAATCCAAAATGTATGTTCTGCCGAAATTCAGGAATCCCAGTATGGATTGTACATTTTTCAATGATTTTGGAGGTTGGAGCAGCGCACACTTTTCTAAAAAGTTGGCTGCCAAGCTTTTCCCTTGACTTGAAAGTTCATATCCCAAAAATAGGACATTGAGGTGGGCTATTTTTGATTTTTTAAAGTTAAACTTGTAGCCCTCAGAGGCAAATCCCAAAATTATGGTGCTCACCCTGGTCAAGTGTTCCTCCAGGTCATCATCCGTCAGATAAATATCATCTACATAGGACAATGCCTCTTCATCCAGATTCTGAAGTAATTCAGTTACCCTGGCGGAAAACAACCCGGGCTGTTCTTATACCCCTGGGGGAGTCAACAAAATTGACGCTGGGACCCCAGCGCTGAGAATGCTGTCAAATATCTGCTCTCAGGCGCTATATTTTGGCAGAAGAACCCATTTGAGATATCTAGTGTTGTTTTGTATTTTTTCCGCACAATGTTATTCATCAATGCGGCACTGTGTGCATTCTGTACTGCGAATGTTTTTGTGCATGTGTTCAGATGTCTGTAGTCTAAAACTAGACGATATGTATTGTCAGGTTTCATTACGGGAAACAAAGGATTATTCATTGAAGGGGTGCAAGTTTCAATTACACCCTGGTATTCAAGTTGATCTAAGATCTCCCTGACCTGTTTTTTCGCTTCCTGTTTTATTGGATACTGTCTCTGTGGAGTTGGAGTAGATTTTAGTGGTATCACGTGGTGAGCTGACTCTTCATCCCACCCAACATGGTTGCGATATAGTGCAGGGGCAAGGGCTACTGCCCACTCTTGCGCGTATGTATGTTTTTAGTGTATGGGAACAAGGTCGGAAAAGGCTGGAAAAATTACCGTTTCTCCCTTTGGGCAATCCATAACAATAGCCGGCGGCCAATCTCTTTCAGCTAAAAGAAAAATATAGCCAAAAGTTAAGTTCTTCCAAAAAAGACCTTTACTTTTTCTGGGCTTGTCCCCCTCCATTTGGAGTGTTATTTCATGTAACCTATGTGGGACGCTCACCCTTGTATCAGGTGTTTCCACCGTGATATGTTCATTCAGCTCCGCTGTCACCAGAAATTCCATCAGGTTCTGGCGAGCTATTGTTACTTCTGCTGCACTGTAGCATCGTCAGAGCCCATTCCCCGTTCAGTAGTTGAGTCCTCAGGATTCTGGGCATGTCTGATCTTAAGACCTGCTACTTTCTTCTTTTTGAATTGAGGCTTTGATTTAGGCTTTTCTTCCTTTTTGGAAGGGCAGTCTGAAGTGCGTTGCGTGTCTCTGGACTTTGTACGCTCTTCTTGTCTGTGTTCTGACCGTCCTTCCCTCTCGGAGTTTCTTGATGAGCCCTGAAAGGAACAAGAGGAACGTGCATCAGTGTCCTGATACCTGTCAGGTTTTTTTATTTCATCTCTAGTCCTAAGGTTATACCTCCTTTCGGAGGGCTCCTGCTGAGGAGACCTACCTCTGGATTGAGATCTATTCTTCTGTTGTTTATTATCCCATTTCTTCTTTGAAGAAGCAGGTGTTTACTTGGTGTGTTCTTTTTCCAGACCTCCCATTAGGTGAGGTTTTACTGGTCTAGCTCCCAAACTATCTCTACCTAATTCGGTATAGGTGTCTTCGATAATTTTAGGTAATTCTGTATCCTGTTGTAAAGGAGTGAAATCCCTCAGGCGTTGGCGTATTGCCACTGCTGCTGCGTCCCCTTTAATGTTTGCTAATATTATAGCTGATACCTGGGCAAAGTTACCTAGTAACTTCATCGCAGGTTCTGCTCCATACTCATTCTGTATTTGTCTTAATACATCTGGTATCACTGCTAATGAAGGGATACCATGAGTCCTGGTATATATGGCAGCGAAGACTGTACCCCAAGTGGTACAATCCTCTATCTGGGGAGCTATTCCCATGGGCAAGCAAATTGTTAGCATTCTATGCTTTTCTTGTGGGCTAGTGTGTGGAAACACTGCCTCCAGTTGTGTTATTTTTTGAACTATCCAGAATGGCATTTGTTCACGTTTAGTGGGCATTTTACCCATCACTGCGTGTAACGTTTGAGGTGTAATTTTAGTTGTCGATGTTTGAATTGGTCCTGTTGGTATAGCCATCGCTGGCTGAAGTGTGCGTGTTCTCATCACAAACTGTGTCATGTTTTTGTAAAGTCTTATTAGTTCTTTATGAAGATCACGCAAGTCTCCTACTGGCATTGTGTCAATGTCAGGATGTGGTGTATAGGCCGCTAGTACTGGCCATGTTGCTCCGTCTCTTCCGAGCGGACCGAGTCTTACTTTATTTCTTGTATGGGGGAAGGTGCCTTTAAACCAGTGTATATGCTCCTGGTAAGTGAGCAGAACTTCAATGTCCTCATACGGACAATATTTGTTCGGTATGTCATCTTCTATGTAGTAATGAAATGTTTTTGTTCGTGCATCTGCTTGTGGGAATTCAACCCATGAATAGAATACCTCTGTTCTATATGATTCGTGTGTGTCAATCACGAAGGTTACTGGCCCACCCCTACTGTTAAACCATATGCTGCTAGTTTTAGGGTGTGGCATTTCTAACATTTTCTGAAATTTGTATTGCATCTGCATCTTCTTCGGCTGAGAGATTTAGTTCACGCACAGCATCATCCTGCTGCTCAGTCATTGTTTTTAGTAAGAAGAGTCTTTCAAGGGAACTGAGATAAGGTTTTATGCACAATAGTAACAATGTGTCCTTCAAGCTTGATTAACCAACAGCCAATACATAGGATTTTCGCCTACTCAGCTGGGGCGGATTGTGTTCCCTCCCACTCCAGACGTCTCTGGGGTAATGTGAGTAGGGGTCTCTGAGAATAGCACAACTTAACTACTCAGATTTGACTGTTAAATAAGTACCCAACCAACGTTGGCGGCGCAATGTTGTGTAGTTCCTATAAGACCTATATAGGATCTGCGCATTTAGACAACATACACTGCGGGCTTGGTGTGAGACTGATTCCAGACACCCCCACTGGGTATGTTGGTCTGTATACCAGCTAGCTCACACTGCCACTAGAAACTCCTCTTCTCAAGGAGAGAATAGTTCTTGGCAACTATCGAACATGACAACCCTAATCCCTCAGGACCGTGGAAACAGTACAATACTTTTCGCTCAGTCACTCATGCTCACTTTGTCTCAGAGAGATACACAGAATAAACGGTATGGGAGTTTTCCAATAAGTATTTATTGAACAGTCGTTATTCTAGTGTAAAGCAAGAGTGCTGAAACAATCACTAGACAGAAACAGATATAAATGATTAGAAGCACTAAAAAGGTAAAAGGATGGTAGATTTCTACCATCTTGCCGAAACAATAAATACAGGCAAGTATATAAAATACATGACAATTAAAATGCGTACTCCTACGATGCAACCCTAACTAGATGTACCTAAGTGTACCTAGCATGTGTGTAGGTGTTAAGCCAAGAATCCCTCTAGGATAAAGTCAACCCCATTACCTGAAGTGAGAGACTGTGGGACCCCGTCTTGGTCTCGAGTTGGACACCCCGCAAGGGATGTTAGACCATTGCGAGCTAGAGTATCTGCATGCAGGAGCCTCAGCGTCTCGCGTCAGTGTGTCGGCATGGAAGTCCTAGTTCTCCTCTGACTATCTCAGCAAGATGTGATGTTTATATACCCAAAGGTATCCCCAGGGGTTCTACCTTGCTGTGCCATTGTCGGACTTAGGATGACATCGGGAATGAACCTTGTACATAGTTATTATGCAGGAGATGGTAGTCTTGCTGAGTTTCCAAGAATCCTCATGCATAATGTATGAGGCTATTGTTCAGGGAAAACCCCACGTTCTGCAAGTAGTACCATAACTAGGTAAAGGGTCAGTCCTAAATGCCCGTTATGTATGTAATGTAGGGACGAATATAGGTAAAAGGTTGGGATGTTACCCGGGCCTATATCGGGGTACCTATATGGAATATAACAGCTGCTCGCAGGAAGCAGCAGTGAGGCGGACAGGGGGGGGGAGGAGGGGGATTAAAAAAAAAAAAAACACTTACCTGCCGGATGGATGGCTAGCCGGCTGCCGCCTCTCCTCTGTCCTCTTCCTGGCTTCTTCTGTGTAAGCAGAAAGCAGCCGGGCTCCCAGGCTCCCCATAGCCAATCACAACACTGCAATGCAGCGTTGTGATTGGTCTGAGTGCTGTAGTTCGGCGCTCAGCCAGGGAATGGGAGCCTGGGCATGTTCTCCACCCAGGCTGTAATGCAGACTGTGCCCACCACTCACCCGCCTGCTCTGAGAGCAGAGAAGATCGGCCCGCTCCTACAAGGTGCCGCAGCAGGAACAAATAAAATGATAATAGCATAGCGTCAAGTTATTATCATTATATTTTTCCTTTTTTTACACTGCGAAAAAAGCGGAGGAGCCGTCACTTATCGGTTAAAGGTGTTTTGTGCAATCAGAAATTTGTCTTGGCTTGAATATGGCCACCTGTGTGTGGTCTAAGTTTCAGAATTTTTCTAAGTCTTGTTTGAATAAACTGCGGCCTTTACCTCCAACGTCAGAGTCGTCTGGCGGCTGCTTAATTCATATTGCTTTTGGAAGTGATCTGACTGCCAGGGTTACGGTGAAGGCCAGCCCACTAAGAGGCCATTGAAGGGGCCAGGACATTTACTCAACCGAGGATGCCGGACGGCAAAATCAGCTATGGTGTGTGTGTGTGTGGGGGGGGGGGGTTGGATTGCAAAATGGTGGGCGCACGGCAGCCACCCCTCCCGCCCTTCTTCACACTGGCAGGAGGTCAAGGCGACCAAACTCAAACCCATGACCTCCTGCCAATGGCGCAAAAGTTCAGCCAATGCCAAAGGGGCGACCTTCGAACTGCCCGATAAGCTCAGGCGACCAGGTTATAAGCACCTTGGCGAGGGGAGAACCAGCAAGCAGGATCAGGACAGTGAGCGAAGGAGAGAGGGGGCACACAAGCGGTGGCGCACCAAGATTAAGAATTGTACAAAACATGCACACAGCTCGACGTGGCAGTTTTTCCAGCAGCAGGAGTAATAGGCTTCGCAGGAGGCACTCACAAGGATCAGCCTAAGGCCACACCCGGTCATGAAGGGGTGGCGGACATATTGGACTTGTCTTGGGATGCCTAACAGATATCAGGTTAAACTGAGCAGGGCACTTGCAGCCCGCGCCCACCGGATGGTAGGGCTTAGAGGACACACAAGGTAACGAGTTAAGCCTGAGCCACCCTTAAATGTTACCCCTCTTGGTCTTGGTGATGGCATAGAAGTTACAGCTCCTGAAGTTTGCATGTGTTACTGGTTACCCCTCTTGGCATGGCGAGGAAATTACGGCTTCTGAAGTATGCATTAGCTACTGGCCAAGCAAATGATTTATGACTCGACACGTAGATGACTTGATGGAGGTGTTGACATGGGTTGGTTTATTGGGATCAATCCTACCATTATAATTGAATGATCGGTTAAAGGTGTTTTGTGCAATCAGAAATTTGTCTTGGCTTGAATATGTCCACCTGTGTGCGGTCTGAATTTCCGCATTGTTCTGAGTCTTGTTTGAGTACACTGCTGCCTTTACTTCCAACAGCAAAGTCACCTGGCGGTTGCTTAATTCATATTGTTTTTGGGAAAGATCTGAGAGTGGCAGGGTTACTGAAACTCTCCACACTGTGGGGCATATTTACAAGGATTTAACGCCACCGCATACATTTACAAGTTGCAGCAAAGCCCAGTTAGCGCCATTATTTCAGCAGTAATGTGATTTTTTTAATAGCTGCACTTCTTTTAGTGTGACTTACCGAAAATGAAATGCAAGGTAGGCGTTCCCATGTAAAAACTTACGCAAAACACACAATGCGATATTTTCAAGGATTTAACGCCGCCGCAGCATACATTTTTAACGTTACGGCAGCTTTTTTTTTTTTTTAATCGCCATATTTACAAGTTGCCGCAAAGCCCAGTTAGCGCCATTATTTCAGCAGTAATGTGATTTTTTCATAGCTGCACTTTTTAGTGTGACTTACCGAAAATGAAATGCAAGGTAGGCGTTCCCATGTAAAAACTTATGCAAAACACACAATGCGATATTTACAAGGATTTCCTTGTATGTCGCTAAAAAAGAAAAACTGCAGCTAAGTCCCATTAGAGGCAGTTTTTTTAACATCAGAAATTAGCTGGTCTTAAAAATGGCCCCATTTAAGAGGTTTTGGTGCAGGACAGCACTGCAAGGAATCTTGCTACGCTGCACTGCGACAAAACAAAAGGGACGGAATGCGCCCCATCAATAAGATAGGGTGCATTCCTGTCTTTTTTCCCTACGTTGGCGCACAATGGCTGCCATGTGCCAATGCAGGCACCCTTGTGTCATGATGCAAGGGTGCCTGTGTTGCGGAGCTGATTGATGTTGTGCAGGAAGGGACTCCTTCCTGCACAAAATCAATGAATCCAGGCAATTTCCTCTTTCTATGTGTGCTGCAGAATGCTGCATACATAGAAAAAGGAAAAAAAAAGGAGGAGAAATTAAACATTTATCCTCGTTGCGCCTCCCAAACGCCACCCTTGGGGTGATGTCAGATTCTGACACATTTCCAGGTTTGCAGTTTCTCGTAAATTTGTGAATGCTTCAGATTCCATGGGGTTTCGGTGGGAACGCCCACAGCAACACCCACGCAGTTTTATGCGTGAAAGGGGCACATATTTACAAGGCCATGAAAAGCCACATAAAGTGGCTTTACGTGGCCTTGTAAATATGCTGTGGCACATTGCGGCACCAGAACATCAACAAAAAAAAAAAGTGACATTCCAGTGGTGCAAAAGGATAATAGAAGGACTCCCACAATTCATCCTTGGCAAGGTCAACGATGCCATGGACCTCCTGCCATTGCAGCTAGGAGCACCAAGGAGACCACCACCCCCGTCACTCGTCACTCACCTGAACAAATGCTACGTTCCCATTGGGTGGCGACTGTACCTGATCCCCTCTAAGTGCTGACCTCGGTAGACTGGAACGTCAGCAACAGGAAGCTGGAGACTAGGAACCGCAGAATGTCAGAGACTCTCCGGAGCCGTCTGGAACAGTGGAAGAAGGAGAGACGCACAACCAGTCAACCTTAAATTAGGTCATCTGCCGTTTGAGGAGTCACATCCAGGGGCCGCCCGGCCTCCGCACCGGATGGCCACGTCGCAGAGGAGCCTTTGTCGCTGGGGGAGTGTTCAGGGGAAGTGTTGGGATCCTGTCTATGAGTGCAATTGCGCATTGTCGCTGCCGCATGCAGCGCCTTCCGCCTCTCTTGTATAACCTGCTCCAGATTGGGGGTGGCTTTTAGTTATGGTGGGGACGCCTGCTCCTCCTACGGCTCCCACTATGACTGGCTCCACGAATGATAGCTTGGTGCGCAGACTCTTCACTCCCTGTCCACAGCACCTGGCGACCAGTAGATTCCAGCCAGGTCTAGACCTGTTCAGCGGCATCAAAGAATCGTGTGTTACCATCTGAGACCACTCGCAGCCTTGCCGGGAAGAGGAGGGAGTATTTAATGCCCAACTCTCAGAAGCGTAGCTTAACCACTAGAAACGACCCCTTCTGCCTCTGCACCCCCATGGTGTAGTCAGGGAAGAAAAGTACTGTGGCATTATCCACTTTCACCTCCCCCAGCTTGCGTACCTCCCTCAGGACAGTGTCACGATTCCTGTAGGAGGCGGAAGAGAAAGGCTCTAGGACCCGTCCCCGGCGGCAGACAGCTCGCTGGCACTCGATGGGCCCGCTCCACAACAAAGAATGGGGAGAGTGCACCTGCTGGCAGTAGGTCATGCAAACATGTCTCAGTATATGCCACTGCATCAGCTCCTTCTGCTCCCTCGAGCAGACCCACCACCCACACATTGTTCCGCCGGGAGCAGCCCTCCGCATCCTCTGCTCTTCTTTCTAGTGACTTCACACGTGCCATTAGCTGCTGTATCTCCAACGCTGCATACCGGGTAATAGGGTGGACTTCGGCCAGTTCTCACTCAATATTGTGTACCTTGTCAGTCAGCTTGCGATGATCTGCGTGCTCCAGGGTGAAGTCGACTGTGATTTTGTCGTGCACGTTTGTTCGAGGGAAGTACCTATTTTCGCGAGTACAGAGTCTAGTTTTGAATCCATGGTGTCACCTGCCCCGGTGGCCAGCGATCCCCAGCCGCTCGGTCCACCGACACGGAGGAGCGCCCAGGTGTTGACGGCCCATCGTTGCGCCAGACACCCAGGCACTATGTATGACATGCGGTGCAGTGCAGTGTGGCCAGCCGGCCCCTCTCCTCCAGAGTGGCGTATGCTAGCCAGGAATATTCGTTCGGGAGGCACCGAGGGAAATCCCCTGTACACCTAAAAGCGCACTAACAGGGGGCGAGGAAATGCAGCACCACCCAGTCGCCTCCTCCAATCTAACAGTGGCAACCAGATTCCATGTTCCACAGTGCCCCAGTGAGTAACGGCGGCTAAAGCTGCATGCCCAAGTGCTTGGGCCCGAACGGACCCACGTGCCCCTGGCACCCGCTGCCACCAACAGCCGATATCAGTGACTTGAGCCAGTTAGTGGAGTGCTCCACCATTCTTATGCAGTGTCCTTGGTGATGTGGGTCCTCCGCAGTGCTAGGATTGCTCAGGGCACGGTGTGGGCCACCCACAGGCCCTAGGCCTGGGACCGACACGACCCCGTGGCCTCCTCTGCTCCCTGTCCCACCTTCTCCTCACCTGGACATTGACACAGAGGCTCAATTCACCATGCTCTCTCCGACTCAGCCAGGCCGGATTTCGCAAGCCTGGGTACAGCAGTCGCCGCCGAGTCCGCTGGGGAATCTCCAGATGCAGGTGATGCAACATGGCCCTCTTAGGCGCTCAGTCGCGGCGCTCCTGCCACACAAGTTCGATGCAGCTCAGGGGCCTCCCCCTCCACAGCGTCTGGGCAGCGCCACCTCCTCCGGCCTGTGATGCAGACAGGCGCAGCCCACCATCTGCAATCTCCTCCGTGAACCCCGGTGTAGTGGTGGTGCGTGTTATGCAGTGCCAACCTCCCCACCTCGGTGCGCGTGAGCGCCTCTACCGATCACAGCTCCAAGGGGCACCAGGCGATCTTCTCATACAGGTCAGCAATGCATATCCATGCGACCTGCCAGACTTTGCCACCAGGTGAGGGCGATCGCAGAAGCCTCAATAAATACTGCAGTGGCCCACAGGCTCGGGCCCGACGCGACCCGCCTCCACCGTCAGGCTGCAGTAACTCCACAGCACCGGCACCTCCCACTCTGGGTCTCAGACGCAGGCCCAGCGACAACTCCAGGCCCCGGGGACTGTCCGCGCTTCCAGGCATCAGCCGCCATGGTGACGCAAGGATGGTGCAATGAAAAGTGCTGCATCACTGTTTTTCCCCAGCGATGCACCACTTTTCATAAATGAGGCCCCGATTCTGCATTTCCTCTTCCCCTGGGACTCTGGCTGGTCATCCTGGCTGTTGGGGGGTTTGTTGACCTGTGCTGAACTTGGTCCTGGCTGCTCCATTCTGCATTCCGGTGTTTTTTTTCCTTAGAGGTGTATTTGTAAGCTCTTTTTGCCGGAGAGGCTGAAAAGTGACATTAGGCTGACTAATGTGAATTTTTTTGTTACTTTTTTCACACTAGCGTCAAATTTTTTATCACCGTGACGCTAGAGTTAGCTGCAATTTTTGCCGCCGCTAGATGATCCTAATTCCATGTAACGTGGTACTGTAAATACGTTGCAAACATGTCAATGGATTTCGGCGAAGGATAGCGGTAAAAAAATTCCCGCTAAACAATGTCAAAACTGCTTAGCGGCAATTCTTGTAAATGTACCCCTGTGCGTCCAGGCTTACTAATGTTCTGCATGGCCACTATTGTGCAGTCTGTCAACTTACTTACCTTTAAGAAGGCCCACAGGCACAACATCAGAAGGCAAAAAGTGTGGGGCTAACCCTGCAAAAAGGGCCAGGTCCAACAGGGCTCTTAGTCAAATGCCGCTTTAGCCAACAGTACTTTGCCTGCTGGAACTTTTGAGCCCACACTTTCAGTATGAAAAGCAAAACTACAAGTCTCAGAACGGAACAAGAAAGGCAGGGATTGCAGAAGTGGTCACACATGAAATGGGGCCCCTTAGCCACCTATTACCACTTTCTTTGATCACCTGAACAGAGGTTATTTTTCTACGGCCCCTCATTGTAACTTGGTTGTTCCACCAAACACGATTAACTCCAAAAGATCTCAGGCATTGCACTCAACTTTCTCCACGTAAGCCATGATTAACAGGCTTTCAACAATAACACTTGATTAGCACTCAAGAAACTAGTGAAAAATCAGAGAATCTGTGACCTTCTCAGGTTTAGAAAGTGTTGGATAAATGACACATGCAGAGTAGTTACATACTCAGAAACCGAAACTCTCTTAAAGCCTCTCACTGGGTACAGAAAGCACTACATAAATAGTAATGCAGCTGTAATTATTTGGGTCACGCAAGACGTCCCTCTGCTGTGACATGATGTGTCATGAATGACTGACCTGATGTGGCCTGAATGATTGTTGTGCCTGTTTTCTGCCCTGTATGTAAGGAAAAGGGATAGAGTTGTGTGATAGTCTCTGATGCCTGGGCCTAGTGCACATGTGGTAGAAGCCCCAACCGTAACACTGTGGCTGTAACCTAATGGCCTAACATGAAAAAAATTAATTTGTTGCCTACCTTCACCCTAATTTGTTGTTGTTAGCCAGTTGCATAGATCTTTTAATTACTCTGTTAAAAAGTTCTACTGCACAATTTATGGCTGGATGATACACCAAAGTAGTTTTATGTGCAATATCATTCCTTTGCAAGAATGCTTTAAATCGGTGTTTTTTAACCTGTGGTCCGGGGATCCCTTGGGGTCTGCGAAGCTTACTTAGGGGATCTGACACGGTTGGGGAGAGGCGGAGAGCACCGCATTACATTGGGAGGAAGCCCGGTACCTCGGAAGGCACCCCATAGCAGCAGCCTGGGATGCCATGCTTACTCAATTTAAGGAGCTGATTAGGGATGACACCCCCCAGCCTCCTGAGATACTGTTAAGTCAGGGTTGTTCCCGTCTCCCGCCTTCATCGAATTCACAAATCCCCCTACATTGGGTTAGTGTTCCCCTACCATCCCGAGAGGTGGGAGTTGGGCCATCCCTGCAGTCGCCACCTTATTCACCCCGTTTCTTGTGACTCCTAGGCCACTCCTACTTCCTTCCCCTATATACTCACTTGATTATCTCGCTAATGCTGTTCCCCGCTTATAGTTTCTTTTACCTCGTATTATGCCCGTTTCCCATGTTGATGACAGAGATTTTTTCTTTCCTTTCCTCCATATTGTATCCGCCCCTACAGGGCACCGGAGAGCCCTAAGTTTAGGTCCTCATTTGCTAATATTCACCCAGATGAACGCCCTGGGACACGTTACTCAAACCATACCATTGTATAATCTGCAATGTATGTCTATCTGACAATGTTTATCATCATCTGAGCTGCTCGTCATGTGCATACATCCATCTGTTATCCTCTTGTCTATGCTGTAACATGACTGTCGGTTATTTCTCTTTTTATTGTACTTGGTACGCTGTAAAAGTTCATTCATGAGAAACCTCAATAAATATTGTTTAAAAAAAGGGGGATGTGTGACGGCTTAGAAAATTAAATAATATAAAACAGAACAATAAAGTGTATATAAATAAAGACGCAAAATGTAGGATTGGAAATTTAAAAATGTTCTGTAAATGTAAAGGGATTTGAAATTGGAGCCTGAAAATTAAGTTGGTATCTTTATACTGACTCAGGAGAACAGTGCAAGTGCATCAAGCAAAATATAGTATGGGTGATGAGTGGCCTCAATTGAATTTGGAAAAGCTCCATCCTTCCTATTCAAATTAAAATTGTGTTTTAGGTTATATTTGTTTGTGAAGTAAATAAAATATTTCCTCATTTATGTATGGTAAGGCGGACCAAGACCAATCCTGGTACACACCTCTATACCCCATATATCAAGACCGTGCCTGGAAGAAATCCGGTAGGACGGAGTTAACACAACCCCGCAAAGACACGCCCTCCCGTAATCAGGAGTCCTGTTTCTTTAAACAAGAAAGCGATGCCCCCGTAGAGAAGACCTGCCCTGCTGCGGAGATGGAAAGAAAAACACCCAGTCAGCAGGAATCAGGCGTGCAAGTCCGGAAGTAGCAGACTGAAAGGAGGAAGACGCCAATTCAATCCGGAGGAACACCTCCAGATCGTCGGAACCGGGAGAGACGCTGTGGATGACAAAGACGCCGTGAGTCAGGGCAACGCCACGAGACCGGAAGACGACGCGGAGGAGTGGATCGAATATTGATGGTTGCCTCCGAAGGACGCTGCAAGCCCGCCGCAACTCAGGAGAGTTGTGGCATAGCAGGTGAGTCTCATTAACCAGGGTTGGGGGTTTTTACTGGGCAGAGGGAGGGATAATTGAGGGAAGGGCACTGGGGTGTGACGGGAGAATGTTTTCATTTCTGCTGAGCCTGCACGTAACAAGGAGCCCCACACCACTTCTCACCTGATATCACTTCCCACCCCCTTTTTTCACGTTAAAAGCCACAAGTCAAACTTATACAACACTTTGGCTTAATGAGGAGTTTACCGCTTATTAATAAGAACGGCAGAAAAAACCCACACAGGTATATGCTATCTCCTCTTATATTAAGAGTTTTTCCTTTCTCTTTTCTTGTTTTTCCACATTTTTTCCATATTGGTTTTCTTTGTCTATAAAAGACAAAAGAAGGAATTTACCCTTTCTTGAATGATAAAATATCCCTGTGTTTGGTAACTTTCTCTTCCCTCTGTACCCCACTTTGAGTGAAGATCAACTCTTTAAGCTTCTCATTTATTTTTGCACCCGAAAAGGGTGAGGTGAAGGGCAACCTAGATAACCAAGAAAAGGAAAAAAACACCATACTTACCGTTATTATTTCTCTTCCTCTGAGACTTCGGGGTCCGTATCACCTCGCTGAGATTTCCTAAAAGGAGAAAGAAAGAAGAAGAGTCAAGAACCATTATACACTATCTTATTTACGATCATACATCTGGGAAATCAGCCTCATTATTTTCTTTATAAATGAGACCTTTAATAAACCATCATTGAGAAAAAAAAGCTGCCTCATCGTCTATACATCCGCCCATCCCTCCTACATGTATTTTATGAATGCTTGTTTCTGTATTTTTTGTGTATGGTTTTACAGTTCAGATCATCAAAAATGCTTAGGCTGGGGTCCCCTGCTTTCAGTAACGACTCACTTGGAATGATTGGGGCCTTAACACAAATACTACAAAATCGCATGTTATGGTTATAGGGAAGACTTGCTTCGCTCTTATGCCCCAATATATCAATGGTGAGAAACTTTCATATGTCTCTTCTTTTTCATATTTGGGTGTTCATTTTCTTAACAGATGTACATGGTCTCACCTGATTAATACCAGGAGACAAAACCTAGAGCAATCTACTGAAGCAGTTTTTAGATTTGCAAGGAAACTAGGCAACAAACCCCTAACCTTCATGATTAATATATACAATGCACAATGTCTTGCCTTGGTGACATTTGGAGTAGGTGTGTGGGATTACTGTAATGTGGACTCTCTTAGTTGCAAAGTTAGAGCCCCTTCTCACTAAAAACATCGGGAAGGATCCGAAACCCAATTCCAAGCCGGGACCGAAAGTAAATCCATGGTATACAACAGTGTAGAAGAACTAAGAAAATCTTACTTGAAATTCTAAATCAGGGAAACGCAGCCTCAATACGGAGGGCCAGGGATGCTCATGGGAGAGCATTGGCTACTGCCAAGAGGAATAGGGAGGAAAATAGCTGGCTCGACCTCTTGCAGGCAGCAAAAACTAATAATTCAGTTGAGTTTTGGAAAATAATAGCACACGGGGGGCAAGGACCAAGTAGCGAGGACGGAGCACTATTTGGATTCGGCAGTTTGGACTGAGCATTTTACTAACTTGTACTCCAGTTTCCGGCCCACTTCAGCTTCGATTGAAGACAGTGAGCCTGCTAATAACGAGGGAGATAGTGAAGTGATTGTTTTTTCATTGAAAGAAACCGAACATGCAATAGATAACATCAAGCAGGGGAAAGCACCGGGACTAGATAGACTCCCTGGAGATCTATTCAAACACGATACAAAGGTTTGGGTCCCATACGTCAACTCCCTTAGTAATGCAATAGCAGCAGGTGCACCAATACCGTGAACGTGGAAAGGGGCTGAAATTGTCCCTATCCACAAAAAAGGCAGCAAACAGAAACCCGAGAATTACAGGCCAATCAGCCTGATAGATGTACTTCAAAAAATCCACGCCAGACAGTTATTAAATAGGCTCGATGACTGGATAGAGACCAACTATATATTGTCCCCATATCAGGCAGGATTCAGATCATGCACTAGCACAGTAGATCAAGTCTTTAGACTTTTGTGCATCATCTGGAAATACGTCAAGATAAGGGAGGGCCATATCTACGTAGCATTCGTTGACTTGAGGGCAGCTTTCGACCTCGTACCAGATGTTTACTATGGGATTCATTAAAAAAAACAAAAAGCTCCTCTCAGCCTATTAACACAGATAAAAAAGGCTGCACAATGAAAACTATGCCAGAGTCCGTTGGGGCATGAACGGGGAACTTACAAAGCCAATCCCAATAGAGAGGAGTGAGACAGGGTTGGGTACTTGCTCCCACCCTGTTCTCACTCTACATCAATGACGTGGTAAACTATCTACAAAAAAAAGCAAACGACCCTCCTAAATTGAACGGGAACTTGGTACCGGCGCTGCTGTTCGCAGACGATACCATCCTGATTTCACAGACACCAAAGGGACTACAAAACCTGATGGACGATTTTAACAGATACTGCAACGTAAAAGGCCTAGAAATAAACACCAGTAAGACCAAGTACATGGCCATAAACCCACACAAGGGTTTTAAAAATAATTTTACGTTAAGCAACCAGAGAATAGAACATGCCACTAATTTTTACTTATTTGGGCATATTACTAGACTCCAAATTAGCATGGAAACTGCAAGTCAATCACTCAGCATTACGGTTAGCTCAAGGGTCAGGGGCAGTCCTTAAGAAGTACAGTTTGTCCTCAAGCAAACCTGTGACACTAGCGCTTGAGCTATACAAATGTATGGTCCAGGCAGCAGCACTGTATAGATCAGAGCTATGGGGCATTAGTGATACTCAACAACTAATAATTGGGGAAAATAAATTTGCGTGGGGACTATTGGGGCTACCCCCATCAACACCACTTATCCCAATGTTCCACGACTTAAACATGAAGCGTATTGGGCATCTCACAACTCTGCGACCATTGCTTTACTGGATACGTTTGTGGATAACACCAGAACTAATAGCATACAGAGAAGGTGTATGAGAATTATTGGCCATTGACACACACCTGACCTTCCCTTGGCTAAAATTCGTAAAGAAATGGCTTATAGAGTTGGGTCTCGGATCATATTGGACTGAGCCGCACAGTCTAACATCAAGCTGTAAAGATACACTAAAGAGAACCTATTGGCAACACGTACTGAACGTACTTCATTGTGACCCGAGACTAGGAAGGTTAACAACCCAATTCCACACCATTAAACCAAGCCCGAGTCGGGAAGAATTTCTTGATAATGTACAGCCATACTTAGCAAGAACTCTGTACTTAAAGTTAAGGTACAACATCCTACAGACTAAGAGCCACACAGCAAACTGAGGAGCCAAGGGAGATCGCTCTTGCACTCTATGCACTACACGCACTTTAGGGCCCATAGAAAATACAGCACATATTCTATTCTTCTGCCCGGCGTATGATAGGGCAAGGAGGAAATGGATCCGACCGTTATGCAATTCAATGGGATTTAGAAAGCACCAAGAGGCACTGAGGGTACTGACAACTAGCACTGTACCACACGTCATATTTGCCTTATCCCGATATTTGTTTATAGTGGGACTGATAAGGAAAAAAGCGGGGCTAAAGCTGTGATGTACCAAGGACTAATGCACTTAAGACTGTGAAAGTTTCTTGAATTGTACAAAACAACCAGCCACTTCTCCTTTTTATTGCATCTTAAGAAGCTTTTATCTAATTTTAAAAAAAGAGAACTGATTGGGGTGGGAACAATAGAATGCTATGATGATTAGTTTAAATTGTTTTATTTGAAATCGCCGACTATTTTTAATGAGAATATTTTTATATACAGTTTGATGCATTTTAGATTGTATTTTGAAAGATTGTACTATTATGAAACTTTTATGGCCTTCGGCCGAAATAAAGAAAATACTACTACTGTAATGTGGATGCCCTTCAGGTGTCGGAAAATAAAATTTTAAGATTGTTGTCCGTCCCTAAAAGTCTTCCTATACATCTTTACCAAGCAGAATTGGGGCTTGGCCCGTTAGCAGACTATGTTAAAGCAGCAACCATATTATTATGGAGATCCTTATGGGTTAAACAAGAAACTCTGTTTAATCAGGACTTAATCAGCGACTGTAAATCTTTAGACAAAGTGCAGAATATCCTGTGGTTATCCGATGTAAAGGACCATCTGGCCCTGTTGGGAGAGAAGATTGTTATACAAACCAAACACTAATAGCGTCTATTCCAAAAAAACACCTCAAACATGATCTTTTTGCCATATTTACTGAACAAAGGCTAGAGCGAGAGTTCAAAAAGAAGCGAGTAACATAATTTCTCCCTCTTATAGTCTATGGAACCATACCGGTTTCCCCTCTCTCATATACGAAGATTTTACCTGACCAGATTTAGATTTGGCATACCTCACTTCCTGGTTTCCTACCCTAGTACTGCATGTCATGATGCACAATTGGACTCTTGTAATTCAGTATCTGCCCAGTCTCTTTTACATTTTTTTGTAAATTATATACTGTACCTCAAAAACAGTTCCTGATTCCCCTACTGAGACATTTGAACATTAAAAGCTGTAGATCTGTGTTGTGTTACTTACTACTTCTAGAGTCGAAGTATTTGTCTGATGGTTTACAAATATTTATCTACTGCAACCCGTCTGAGGAAGCTAGTGGGGAAGTAAAAAATTGCATTGTGATATTTTGGAAACTGGAGCCATTCAACAGGGATAGGTTGTACCTTCTTTACTGAGCAAAGTCTAACCTTTGATATTTACATTGCACTAAGCACTTTTTTGTATATTTGATGATTGAGATTGAGGATTCGGTGAGGACTTTTTTGGGATTTGATAACTTGACTATTCTGTTATTTTAACTCTGTTTGGAATTTTTATTGATTTTTAACATATTTTATAGATGTATGCTTTTATGCTTATACTTTTTGTATACCGAATAAAGATTATTTGATTGATTGAGTGACTCACTGGGGTTACCCGGATTCCAATAATGATTGAGTGGGAGTCCCTGGGTTCCAGTAATGATTAGGTGGGGGTCTTCAAGAGTGAAAAGGTTATGAACCACTGTTTTAAACATATCAGATAAAAATTGAGGTCCAATATCACTTACGATACATTTTGGTAGCCCTCAAAGAGTGCTTTGTCAAGACATTTTACTACAGAAATAGACTCAACTTTGTATACTACTTAACTCACCAGCCATTTTGAGAAATAGTCAAAAATTACACTGAGATAATTTGAATCACCATTGTCCAGAACTGGCCATGTGATTTCCATACCAATCCTCTGTCAAGGCATTATAGGACTGCTAATGGGGGATAAGGGTGGTCTGAGCATGGACTGCGACTTGTTGGAATTCTCACACCGAATGAAATTCCCTACTTTACCGTCATTCCCTAAATCCAAACCAGGCCACCAATTCAAATCCTTCATCCTACTCTTGATTTTACCAATACCTAAATGTCCTGCGTGACAAATTTCAAGTAACCTAGGATTTAAACCCTCAGGAGGAATGATCTTTCCATTCCTCATCACCCTACCATTCCCATCGGACAGTTCCTTTCTAAGCTCCCAAAATATCAATACATTTTTTGTTCAAACACTTTTTTTCTGGCCACCTCTCAACAATCATTCTACTCACTTCTGTGACAACCTGGTCTCTAGTATGTGCAATTAACCATTCTTTACCCGAGATACCATGTGTTTCACCTCTCACTTTTGCCACAAAGTACTTCCGAAGAGCCTGATCAGGCGCATTCTTTAACGATAAAGTACAGACTCAAAAAATCTGCTTCCACATTTCTCACTCCAGGTGTGTGGTGAACTTCATAATTGTAATCCAATAACCAAACGTGGCGACGCATCGTACAAACCCTTCATAATATATACTTTGGTAAGAGGTTTGTGATTGTTAAGTAGCATGATGTGTGCACCCCAAATATATTGCCAGCCGCGCTCTAGTTCCCAGGCACATTAAATGGCATATACCCTAACAGTAAGATTACAGTTTTGTGCCTACGATGATTTGCCTGCGGTCACAATATACAGTGGTTAGGTGACAGCATAAGAACTGTGCATGTCACCCTATGAGAATTGTGCATGCCACACTATAAGCAGCCACATAGTGACTCACATTTAACGGCAAGGCAATATATGCGCAGCCATGGAACAATAAACGACCTGAGGTTACATTTTTCAATACAAGTTGGACCAGAAGTGGCAAGTATTACACTGCCAGGGCACGCTGTGAGGATATTGCATACCACACAAAGTAACGAAAGTACGCAATTTGCCACGTCAGTGGGGGAGTGTTACACATTTGATTCCACCCTGACGAATGCCTCGGACCTTTTTAGGCCTGTGAGAAACGGGCTGAAACATGTTGGTTGAGGAAGGGTCATAGGACTATAAAATCCTACATTCCGTTTCCATATTTTAGATTTTACTGTTCTCATTCACTCAGTGAATAAAGGGATACCTTGGAGCAGATGAGGGATTTTTATCTTTTAATTACGCCCTGTCTGTTGACTTCTAAGAGTTCCCTGGAACACAGTCGAGCCAACCCTGACCTTTAGGAGTCAGGGTGAACCGGATGATAAAGCATGACACTAATAGAGTGTGTGAGGGTTACATATAAAAAAAGGATTTTTGTCTTTTCTAACCCGAGTGGGTGGTGTTTAGGTGTGCTGGGCATTTCTTCTCATCGCATTAAGTGTCATGAGATCAGGAGGGATCCTCTTTAGGTAATAATAGTCTTAACTTGGGAGGACGAATCCCCACCTTTCTTTTCTCTGCTTTGAAAGGAACTCCCCATGCTCCAGGACTAGTTAGTGTTACACTCCCAGTTCCTTGTTTTCAAGCGGATCTGAATCTACCCATAACCAGGATGTCATCATGGAAAAATATCAGGTTCTTAATGCCCTTGAAAAATTCATACATAAACCCCTGAAACTTTACTGCTGCAGAGGTGAGGTCAAACCGCACTCTCACAAATCTTAAACAATCAAACGGAAAGACAAAAGCTGTGTAACTTCTATTATCTGGATACAATGAGACATGGAGGTAGGCTGCAGTAAGGTCTCTTGTAGTTAACCGTTTAACCCCTTTAGTTAATGTTGATATTGGGTAAGGGAAATTGGTCAACTAAAATGTTTTTTGTTAAGGTCCCTCAAGTTGACACAAAGCCCCAACTTACCATTAGCACAGCATGCCACAACTAAAGGGGCAACCCATTCTACGATTCCACTTAATCTATTACACCAGCAGCTTGTAATTTACCTACTTCTTTTGCAACCCCATCTTTTAAAGTTTTAGGTATGTTCATTGCCTTATGTATACAAGGTACAGCATCAGGTTTAAGGATTATTGCAGTGCTACTCAAAGCATGGCTTGAGGGTCGCATGAGGCCCTCTTAACCTTTACATGCGGCCCCTTTGTCAACAGCAGCACGGCTGCTGTTTACCCGACTCAGCACTAACATTATGAAGATATTAAATAAATGGGCAAGCATTCATTTACAGGTTAATTGAAGTTAAAGAAAGGAAGTAACTAGGATATCCTGCACCGCTTAACTTTAGGAACACTTTCATTTTTGAAGACGTCTTGCAACAAACGTGTAAAAATATGATAAAGTCTCTTCAAAATTGAAAATGTGCATTTCATTAACATGCAGAACCGTTTCACCTTAGTACATCACATTATATCAGTGCATTGAGAAGTATTTTTCAAAAGCATTAATTTTCAAATGTGATTTTACAAACATTCATGCTTCCCCCCACCCTGACAACAATGCAAATAGAGAAATAAGTGGCAAGTCATTTGTTATGTGCATCCTTTGGGGGACCTCGATTGCTATTATACACGGAAAACATTATAGTTTATTAAATCAAACATAGGAGGGTCCATACAGCATACATTCTGAAGTCATGTATTTCAAGGTCCTCTGATATGTCATAATAAAAAAAAACAGGGAAAGTGAAATAAAACAATTGCCTAGGATCACACAATTTGGTAAAGTGAGAAAGCTGGGTGTGATCCCAGGTTTTCTGGTTTTACAATGTGCAATTCAGTCACTAGATGTACATGCTTTGCTTCCCCTACACCCACCTTATACACCCCTTGCCTCCTCCTGACGGCCAACATGCTGGAATCAGTGTGGCCCTGTGTCACTCCACAGACCAAACACTTCAGCCCTTGGGAAAATGTTTGCGTGTAGCCATGGATTAGTCTATGGTGGAAACCGGTGGGTTTCCCCATTTTTCCCGATAAATAAATTGGGTGTGAGTTTAAGATACTTTGGCAAAATTATTTATCAGGTTGGAGAGGTAATACCGGTTCTGGGCTGTTTGGATTCAAGGGAATTCTTAGTTCGCCTTGATCCATCCAACCCAGAACCGGTGAACTAGCGGCAGACACATACAATTTACCTAGAGATTCTCTATTCTTGAACTTGAATAACAACCTTCTGAAAACCTTCACGTCTATCGACTCCCCAATGAATGTCTTCGGGGCAGTATCAGATGGTTCTAAATCCTCACCCAGAATTGGTAAATTTACAGCAACAAACCTCATAATTGACAATACTGTAAGGCGATCCACAGTGAGCAACTATAGACATGTTTATACTCTCTATAAACATTTCACATACCAGTTTCTTTTTTCATCCATATTTAATGCTTCAGAGTCTATGTTCAAAACACAAATTTAAATCATCCTGATCAGAAATTCCAGATTCAGAATCTGATTCATGCTCCAACAGTTTCACAAATTTATCCAGTGACAAACAGTGCAAAACTGCCCAATAACTTGGCAACCTGAGCATTTTTGTTTGTGTGCTGGACACTTGTTGTCATTAGCTAGATGTCTAGTGTTCCCACAACAGTAACACTTCCCTGTAAATATATTAGAAGTAGATTTCTTTCCAGGATTGATTTTGTCATTGGAGGTATCTTCTCCTGTTGTTAGTGTATGTTTTGCCAGGTTTAATCCTTGCAACTGTGCCCTTGTTCTGTTTATCGTTTTCCTCAGACAAGACAGCCTTTGCACATCCATCAGTGAGTTCAGTTCTATATCAATCACATCTTTAAGGGGTGTTTCATCTTCTGCCCACAAACTTTCCTGAATGCTAGAATTTGCAGCATGCATTGCAATCTGATCTCGAATGAGCTCATTGTGTTAGTTGCCGAATAAACAAGAGCTAAATGTTTTAATTCTGCAACATAATCTTCAGTTGACTTATTTTGCCTTGCTGCCTATGGTAGAATTTATACCAGTCAATGGTCACGCATACTGCTAGGGTGAAGTACGTGTTCAAATCTTCCAAGGCATTAGTGAAAACATTTCCTTGTTCTGTTAGTCTCATTTTATCAATTTGGTTATACGTTTTCAATCCCCCTGGACCTAAGCTGTGTAACAGGATTTTATTTTTCTTATAAGGGGTGAGATCTTTGTCATCTTCAAAAGTAGATATGTAACTGACAAAATATTCTCGCCATTCTTCCCACCTAACAGTAGATTCCCCAGATTCAAGAATGGTTGTGGGGGCATGAGGTTCCAAATATTCCTAGATGCCATACTTAAATATTATGTGCAAGCAATTCAAAAGGTTAAAGATAGGGAATCTTTACCGTTTTACGATGTTCAGTCTATATAATAGGAAAATATACTTATCTCTTAAACTTACTAATCCAGGCCAAATTGTCCAGTAAAAAGAAATACATTTGACTTGCCAATGTGGAAAAACTACCAGCAGCAGTGCAATTGTACTATATTGCAATGTAGGTAAAAGTTCTGCCAAGATGGTGGCTTGATGCATGATCTCAGCGTTGCATATTGTTAGCTTCTACCTTTCTGAAGATGGCGGAAAAAGTATTTTTAAAATATTTGAAGTGCATAAAAAAACACATTGGGAACTGTCATCCTGAGTGCTATGTTGGTGAGGCAAGCGACGTGATTAAAAAATGGATGAAATATTCTGCAACTATTTTGTCGAACTTTTGCCTTGAGGCAAATACATACAAAATATAAAGCACACACTTTAAATAAAAAATAAATAGTCAAAATAATCTGTGTGAAATACAATCTTTTATGCTATGAAAGCTAAATTGGTTAATATGGTCACTGCAGAGGTCTGTGTCTATAACCAGCCAGTCACACGACTGAATCCTGGTCCGGGAACTGGTAGAATATTGACGTTTATTTATAGTGCTACAGAGTAGCAGCCTGCAACTGAAAGCACTGTGAATATGCAAGTCATTAATTTCAAATTGTATTACACACAGTAGAAGAAAGGCTGCCACAAAAAAAGTGCAAAGAGGTAAAGTGACGGATTTGATAACGTTTCAAATGCAGCACAGCAACCAAAGGTGCACTGCATTGCGTGAAAAGGAGAGAGCAGAACAGCAGCACATCTACTAAAATATAGTGAACAGCGCCATACCTACTAAGATATGCCACTGTTTTCTTCTCCCTGCGATGGCATATTTTAGGCTGACATGCACCAACACACATGCACCTTCGCAGTGGTGCAGCGATGCATGTGTTCCAGCAAGCATAGGTTTTGCACAGAAAGGGTACCCTTCCAGTATAAAATTCTATGCTTAGACATAGTTTAACACTTTCCCCTACTTTGCATGTGTGCTGTACAGTGCAGCATGCATGCAAAGTGGGAAACATTTGGAGAAATAATAACACTTCTCCAAGTCAAAGCCCAAGTCAAAGATGTGTTATTTTTTGCGCAAACCCTTTCTACAAATGTTAGTAGACAGAGCTTTGCGTTAAAACCATGGGTGGGTGCATGGGAGCATCCGTGTACCCCCTATAGTACACCACCTTAATGCAAAGCAGCGCTAGCGCTACTTTGCGTTACTTTCCAGCACAAATGAAGTTTTGCACTAGAAGTAAATCCCAAATCAACTGTTTGCACTGGTTTATTCACTTTTGTAATGCCAGCCTGTGCAAATTGTTAGTAAATCTACTCCTACATGCTTAAGATTTTTTTTAAAGAAAGTGTGTAACAAATATATATTTTTGGTAACAGGCGATTAGACTGTACCTAGTGCATACCTTTTTTCATAACTTTTTATAGAAGGCCACACTACAGAATGCAGCAAATAACACCCTTACATTTACTCTCAAAAAAGAAAACTTTCCCTGCATAACAAAATTGCTCCATCTCTTATTCAGTCAAAATTTTTCACAATTAATCTTTTACACTGGACTCCTGATCGGTTATGCAAACTGAAACTAAGAGATAATGACAAGTGCTGGAACTGCAAACTTGAGGCTTGCACACATCAACACATGTTTTTTGGATGCCACCTATTAAGCTCATACTGGACAGCAATACAAACGCCGGTATCAGCTATTCTCAACACTCCCATTTCTCTGACCTTCACTATGGTAACGCTAGGCCCTTGGGCTTCCCTGAATGCTCTGGCCTTAGATTCTACAGATATGGCCTTGTTAGACTTGCTCTTAACCATTGCAGTTAAAGTCATACTTACAGAATGGAAGTCCTTTCACAATCTATCGTACCACACCTGGTGGGCTTGGGTTTCTTGTCTCCGTGGGGCTCATACGTCACTCTTAGGTAGGCATTCCGTACCACTAATCTCTAGTAGGGTTTGGCAGTTCCTTGATAATTACATGGAACTAGGCTCTCAGGGTCCACTGACCCGTTCCACTATTGGCTCCTAGGGATCATGCTGGAGTCATGTGACAGACATCCCAACCTATTCCTTGACCTCCTTCCTTCCTTTTTTCCCCTGGCTTTTTATGTATCATAGGCGATACACATACTGTTAATTCTCTTGGTACTGCTTTACATTATACTTCGTTTTCACTGGATGTACGGCTATTTTCGTGCTCTTGATCACATTTATTGTGACTGTTTATATTGCGGATGCATCTCTCTGCTGTGTCCTTGCTCATCTGTTTCACTTTTTTGACTCTGCTGTATGATTTTGTTCTGTGTAAAAAATGTATTCTCAGGTGCATTTTGTATTACATGGATTTTACCTGTGTCGCATGTACTTCTGAAAGTATGCCTCTTTTTTTTATTTCTAACTAATAAAGACTACTTGAACAAAGAAGAAGAACAAGAACAAGAAGAAGAAGAAGATCCTTACCACCATGATACCTCAAATGACTCCATCAGTTAACACCATATACTTACTATGAAGTATACTTTAGAACTGCTGATTAACCAATTGCAAACATTTACATTTCTTTCAGGTAGCAGGCACATTGGCAAATACGTCATTTCTTCTTCCGCTGTCTGCCTTTCCCTGTCAGAATAGTAGACTAGACCCCCCCTTCCTTCCAGCCCGAGGCACCCAAAGGCCGTATCCATTCTGGAATAGTTATTCTTTTCTTAATTAAATGTAAACTGTTAATATAAAAATTAAAAAAAGGTTGGGAATGTTGTTCCCAGTAGATCCAGCCCACTTCAACCACTAAGGTCATCCAAAAGCTATTTACTGGCAGAGGAAGCTTGGTTTGTTTTTCATTGGTTCTCATGCCTCTTGGTGTTGCACGCTCTCTGCCTTTTATGGCCTCCTACAAGATGCCCATAAAAGGCATGAGTCCTGATTTGGAACAGTGTGGAGCAGAATTTTCATGTGAAATCTGTTCCACGCAATTATAAAAGGTCCAGGGTTCCTGCACCCAGATTTAATGGGTGCAGGAACAACAAACCAGATTTTACAAACTGGAAAATCCAGCGGGTAAAATGAATGATGGAAAAGGGATGCATTGTAGAATGGACCCTTTCCATGACTCCTTCCCAAACCTCAGACATGGCACATGTGGAACATTATATGCTCCCCTGCCAGCCACCATTCTCCACTTCTTCCTTCACCCACTCCCTCCATCTAGTCTTGAAACAGGCCCTTACACACTATTTTAAAAAAAATATTTATTGATTTTTAGAGTAAGAAAAACAAAAACCAGCAATAACCTTGCAGGTAAAACATGCAATTGCATGACAAAGTATGTGCAGTATAGTAAAAGTTGTGTTTGAACGTGGTTATAGTGATATTGCACATTTAATAGCACAGAATAATAATATTCTAGTATGTGGGCAAGGTTTTATCTCCTCCGTCATTACCACATAGGCAAGCTCCATATATAGGGCATGTATTCGTGCCCTGACTCCATCTTCCCCTCTTCCACTGCAGCTATATGGATCTCCTTGAACACATCATCTGAGTCCGAGGATAGCCCAATCCCTCTCCGGTGCTTAATTTGAGTCTGTGATTTCTGGTGCTCAAAACCTGCACTAAAGGGTCAACACCTGCACTTAATACAGTCTGCCACATGGTGGCACTGTTTGTCTAATTTCATTTAAAGATAGGCAGAACAACAGTTGTTTATTAATTAAATATACATTTAAAATGACTAGTACCTGCCACCCAAGCAATTCTTATAGCTTTGAGGGCCCAAAATAGTCTGAATTCTCACATTTGTAGGACTGTAATGGCTAGCAGTTGTGTTGGTACTCTCATTGGCAGCGCTGGCATTGGCTCTCACTGGCAGCCTGACGAGGGCCTGGCGCTTATTCATCTATTTTTTGTAATTAAACACTGCCTCTCCCCCGGTCTACATCTTACGTTACCAATCCCCGCGACTCAGCCAAGTAGGCTCTGAGTGGGCCACATATGCCACGAGGCCTTGATGTAGTTGGTTGCAATTAGGCATATGACTGCCATTTCACCACTATATGCTGCGTCCTTCATCCAACTGGAAGCTGTAGGTGGTGTACCCCTCATCCCAGCTTGCAGCAGAGTGCGTTTAGCTACTAGGGTTACTACTGCAGTATGTCACCTCACCGGCTTGGGGATAGGCTTTTTTGACCCCACAAATAACAGTTAAGGAATGCAACCTAATTGGATTTCTGTGATTTCACCAATTTGTTGTGTTATCTTCTGTCAGAAGGCGTTAATGAGGAGGAGGGAAGCATTCCCATGCCAAGTGATGAAATGACGCTGGGTCCCCTCTACATCTCTCACACCCTGGGGGCCTAGTATGATCAAATGTGTGTACCGACTGTGCCTTACAGTACAAGTGATTCAGAAATGTAAAAGTTTGTGCCTGTATTAATGGAGACAGTTTGTCAGTGTAAAACAAAATGTCCACAAGTTGTCCTCGAGTGCTTTGCCCAGATTTGTCTCCTCGTGTAAGCGTTCAGTATTTTGGGTTAAAGGACATGATTTGGTATACATGTAATAGAGGAGCGACACCCAACCCTGGAGTTTTAATTGTGTATGAGTGGTGTAAATTATTTAGGTTTGTCTGGGAAAGAAGGCCATTGAGCGGCCACAGTGCATCTCAGATGAAAGTGTGAAAACATGTCGAGAGCTGTAGCATTTTTATCTTGTTTGAACTTCTCTAGAGACATGCATTTTCCATTGGGCTATAGTTAGCTAACCCAGGAGAGGCCTGCCCTCTCCAGACTGGCAACCACTGCTTTGTCCAGGGAGGAGGGGATTCTCGGATTTGGAAGCAAGAGAGTATACCTGAGCATGGCCTACTTGACTAGCTGCAGCTCTGACAGAATAACAGGTACATCTGTTTGTATGAGTTGATTGGGTCTTGGAAGTCTAGCTACGAGGACGGTATCCAGGGAGCCTGACTCCACTTGATCACACTCATTGGCAGGTGTGGGGCACCACGTTTGGTATCGCACCAATAAGTGGCATCGTGAAATGTGCTGCATAGTAGTACATCTCCAGATCAGGAACTTAGAATCTGCCCTTGTCATAACGGAGGACAAGGGTGTCCCATGTTAACCTAGGATTTCTCCCACCCCATATAAGTCTACTCAGCTGCTAGTGAAGATTTTGAAAGAAGGTTTTGAGGGGTATTGGCATATTTATGAAGAGGTATAAGAACCTTGGAAGCACTATTGTTTAAGTATAGATACTCTACCCACAAGTGGGAGTGGGAGGGTGATCCAGCTGTCAACCTGGTCAGAGGGCCTGTCCATAGCAGTGCTATATGTATCCTGCAGTACTGTGGGTTTGTCTCTGTTAATAAGGATCCACCTTGCACACTTTTATCACCTGCTGAGAGCAGGTGGTAAAAGTGTGCATTAATCCCAACGGAATAGGGAATACCATGCATAATACCACCAGGTAAATCTGAGGCCTCACAGTAACTCCCCATTTCATGGGGTTTAACTCATAATTGTGAACCACCAGGAGGACACTGTTCCTATGGCCAGGTGCAAACAGTCACCCATGCCCTTAAAAAAGAGAAGAAAGAAAAGGAAAAAGAGTGAAACGGTTTCCTAGGTTAGGGACCCACTCGGGTAAATAGAAGACCACTCTTTGTCCTCTGATGCCCTCACACACCCCGAAGGATGTCATGCTTCATCATCGGGCGGTTGCTCCTCGTAGGGCCGGCGCTGCAATTCCCTACGGGTCCCCGAAGGGTCACTTTATCGGAGATCTTTTGAGGACCGCCGGATGGTGCATGTGGGTGTGCGGGGATGGGTCCTATGTGGAGGGTAGGAAAGGTGCGTGCAAATTGGTGACAAAAAGTATTAAAAGGGTCATCAAGCAGCAAATTTTGAAAAGATGTACCCTTAGCAGAATTTAACTGCTAAAATAAAAATGACTGGAGGCACACTATGCCCAGGGGTCATGGGTCATAGGTCAACATGTTTCGCGCCTCTATCGCCATAAAGGTCGTTGGCGCTTCTTCAGGACCAAATTAGTAAAATAATGTGCACGTGAAGATAAATAAAATTAAAATACCCTCAGTATCGATCTGGGCCATGACCTGTGCCCCCAATGTGGTTACAGGTCAACGATGAAAATCGCTCCTGATCAATACCTAGGAAGGAAAAAAGAAAAGATACAACAGGGATGTGCATCAGTACAACTTGATGCAACATATGTGTGCCACAACTGTGTGCCCATCAACCCCATAACAGGACTGGAACACGAGTCCAAAACATACATGAATGCGCCATAACCCTGTATGGCGTCAGGTAGACATTCCTACCCCACAACGGCTACGTGTATGACAATTCAGGGTAGTGTCTAGATTCCCAGGTGTTAGGCCAAGGCAAAATTACCTCACCCGCTACGTAAAACACTTGTCACATCAGAGAAACATAACCCCTGATGACGTTCATAAAGGTTCTCAATACTCAGAGGACCTTACCTAGCTTGTTGAAGACAGACGCTCCATTGGCTAGAAGCATGGGCCACCCGCAAATTACCGGGCTGAAACAACAAAAATGTGCCATCGGTTTAAAACACACTTGGTTCCTAATGTTCAAAAAACGGTTTTGTTGAAAAAACCCCACTTCTGGTAATCTACTCACGTCTCTACCCGGGTAGTAGCAACTGTATACCTGCCCCATCCATGCGACAGCCAGCTAAGAACTGCCAGTGGCAGCGCACAAAACTTAAATAGTCACGGGGGCTTGTATCAGGGTCAATTCCCTTTCCGGGACGTGAGCTCGAATCAGAACAAGCCGCGCATGCGCGGGTAGTGGTTGGCAGTGCGCGTGCGTGTACAAGGTGAACTAGTCCCCTCTGCCTCAATCCGGGCATCCTGTCGATATCTTTTGTCACGTTAACTCTTGCTCATAATACCAAACTCAAGCATGATCGTAATGCCTCCCACGCAAACCGAGATTTAAAAACCAGCATGTTCCAGAGCAAAACCATCCCAAAGCAAGTTTCTCGTGCTAAAAATTAATAAAAATTGCATAATTGTGGTTATCGGTAAGCCCAGTATATGCAGGGTGAAGGTACACTATCACCTAAAACCGGTGAAAAAAGAGAATAATTGAATAAAAATTATGTCACACCCTGAACGTTGGAGCTAAGATACGTCACCAGTGTCAGTGTAGTCAAGGCTCGTATACCCAAAGAAAGGAAAATATAAAGGAAAATATAAAATTGAGATCCCTCGGCTGAACCGCCGTACTTAAATTATATAACAAAAAGAGGGGGGATCTGGGAGCTATTAAAGGTCCAGTGTCCATGCTCCCTAGACTACATGTGAACCACCAGGAGGACACTGTTCCTATGGCCAGGTGCACTCATAATTGCTCAGGTGGGATGTTACTGCCAGTACTGGAGTTACTAGTGCGGAGTTTGTACCCCCCTCCCCCCATTATATTGCAACTTGTAATTGGGGCTACGGTGGGCTATTTAAAGTGCCTGGGGATTGATCAACAAGAATAAAAGTCCTAGTTATCACATCCCACATCTACAAATACACAAGAGGGTAATTCATCACACTTTAACTTCGACTAAAAGACAGAGAATGCAAGATTCTATCATAACTTTCATGTATAAATTTTCAATATATTTAGTAGGTGCCCTCAGGCACTGTTCGCAGGGCTGGAAGCAATTTTGTGAAGAATTTGAGCAGAAATGATGGGCTGTGGATTTTTGCCTTCAGAGATGGAGCATTCTTACATGAGGGATAGCCCAGGTGTCAGGCGCCTGACTTATGGGTAGACTGAGAGATAGTTCAGCCATGTGAAGCCTCATCATATAATTTATGTCTAACTACAGGCACACCTCTCCCACCTAAAGCAAACACCTCTATGATCAGTTTCTCATAGTGCATTCTAAGAAAGATGTAGAATTTGCTTTAACATATGCCTTGTGCGTTTTTTCTCCAGGATGGTGTCTATGCAGAGGCAGTACACCAGTACTCCGTTTATGTAGGCTTGGCATTGCTGTGTTCTGCCTCTTCAAACTAGTGTAGTTTGACAGAAAAATGCCCCTGAAAACCATATTCTGCTAACAGGCTATGCCTGGGTCTGTGTAAAGCAGCTTAACTCTGATATTGGGTATAATACGTTACCAACGCAAAAGCATTAACAGTAAAAACACTACTTTGTGCACAACTTGTTTCAGTGTTACAATGAAAAATAGGTAACCGTGTTGTCTGCCTTGTTCCTTTCTTGTGGCCCATTCAAGATTGTCCCTTTCTCTACAAAGGCCAGGCTAGTTGCTGTAATTAGTATAGACATTTAGGGACAGCCATTATAGAGAACATGGCCATCCTTTGCAAAGGAATTTTGGAGAAATTTGCAACAATTACTGCATTTCATAATACACATTTTCCCTGCAGAATTTAAAAACAACATTGATATTTTAATAGATGTCACACTCCATGTGCTCAGGCTTTAGAACAAAATTGAAAACATGGTTGCTGTTATGACACAGGCTATTAAGGGCCACTATTTATGTTTCTGATGGAGTGACCTCTTTGCCCATCAGCCTTTCTTTCTATGTTTTCTGTAGCTTGAACGCTATTTGTTGCAAAGTTTTTTCAAGGTAACTACCTTTCTTGTCAGCTTTTTTAGGCCTGGCGGCATCCAGCATGGATGTAGCTCACGCATCTCATGAGAACTGCTCGATGTGAGGTGCTGCAACAACTATTTAGTTTTATTTAGAATAGCGCAGATTCTTGGCTGAGTAATTAGGCGATAATATTGGCAACTGATTGAATAAGTGAGTGCCAATCTCAGGAGAAATGAAGAGGCATTGGGCATCAAATCTGAGACTTATCACACATCAAGCTAACCCACCAAGCTCGTGCGACCTCAAACAAGCATTTTGTAATGTCTTGATAAGCAGCCTGAAAATATACCTTTGATCAAGTCAGACAGGAACGTCTTTTGGAAGATGAAAATATTTCATGAGTTAATCATTTCACATTAGGAATTTTTTAAGAAATGGCAAAAAGGGCCGTTGTCTTGGAATAACTGCAAAAACTGGTTCTAACGTGCTTTGGATTGAAAACTACGGAAGCTGCTTTCCGTTTGCCTCGCTCATTCCTCTTTTTGAAGATCTCGGTCCCCAAGTTCAGGTTTAGTTGCGCCCTTGTATATCAACATAGAATCTCTACTAAGGTTCCATGTTGTGTCATAAGTTTACCTTACACTGCGGTGTTCACACAGATACACAAGAGAAAGCCAACAGGACACTTTACTTTAGGCGCTTTACTCTGACTAGCCAGACTAGGACTTTTACTTTGTATGTATCCAGACCTACGAACTCATACCCAGCTTTTTCCTTTGATCCCAAACAAATATCGTCTGGTTGTACTCAGTCTGCCGCATTTTACTTTCCATCTAGAGTAGAGAACCTGCAGCAGAGTCGCATCTTCTTCCGGGTAGAAGGAGGCGGGACTTCCTCTAGTCCAACAACTGTGAGCGTGTAGTGGTTTATCTTAACGGATGGGCGGAGCTTAGCTTGCAGTGGGCGGAGCTCTCTGGATAGGCTGTCGTCTGGGGGCGGAGCCGAGGTGCTCGCTGTCACAGGGGGCGTGACCATAGCTCCGGGAGTACAGAGCGGCCTGGAGAGCCTGCCGGATGCGGACCTGGTGGCTCGGTGAGAGGGGCACCGGGTACCGAGGGATGGTAACGGGGTGGCACAAGGCAGCCGGATAGGTTATGGGAATGACCGCACAGAGCTCAGATGGGAGGGGGTGGTGGCGGTGAGGGGATTTTACTTGCATGAGGCCGGGGGTCGTGCTCAGTGGGGGCCGTCTGTGGGCCAGTGTCTGCACAACGGTTTAATGTGAGAACGGGCAATGGAGCCTTTGTGCGGGGGTGTCCACGCTGTTCGTACTCCCTTGTCACCCCCGGAGTCTGTTCTGTGTGATCTTCAGTGTCTGGTTTTGTTTCCTCTGCAGACTTGACCTCACTTCCTGTCCGTGGGGGGTTCCTGCAAACATACTTGTCCTGTCCAACATGTCTGTAGGTTGTGGGGATCTTTTCCCTGCACACACAACGCCCTGTTCAATATGTCTGATGATTATGGGATTTGTCTGCACACAGTACGTTTGTTACAGACTCCTCGGGTTGTGGGGTACCTATTCCTCTACACTATACTATAATCTGTATGTATGGGGGAAGTGAGGGGATATGTCCTTTCGACTATGCCATGTTCCGAATGTCTGCGAGTTGTGGGGCGGTTTTCTGCATAGACAACACCCTGTTCTGTGTGCTTGGGGAGTGTGGATTTTTTCATACAGCTATAGGCTCCTGCTACAAAGGCGAGGGTCTTTCATCCACAGTGTGTCATGTTTCAGATGTCTTGAACCCGTGAGAGTCCTTTTGAGCACAGACAATGCCTTGTCATATATGAAGATCGTGGGGGCTTGTCCTGCAAATATATGACTATGCTACAGATGGAGGGGCCTTTTCTCCATATCATGCAGCCCGGGGGCTTGTCCTGCACACAGTGCCCTGTATAGAGTGTTTTTCCTCCGTATAATAGTGCCTTGGCCTTCTTATATGTTGGGCACCCTGCTCCAAGTGTGTAAATTAAAGTTTTGCTGCAGATGTAAATAGTGCCTTTTTCCACGAGTGATTTTTAGGGCGCGAGAGAGACTTTTCCTACAGATGCATTATCTTGTCCACATGCGTCATGTGTTTTGAGTGAACCGGGGGTTTGTTCACAGACTTTGCTGTCACACGAATTAAAAAGACGGATCTTACCTTGCATATTCAGTGTCCTGTCGCAGATGTGGACGAAGGCTTTTTCTTCGTATTGTGAGTGACCTGTCCGATTTGTAGGAAGGCTAGAAAATAGCTTTTCCTGTCACCTCCTTTGAATGCAGTGGGTTGACGTTTTCAGCTCATGCAGTGCTCAGTGAATTATTTCAGTATAGAAGGGGTATCTTGCTCGCACACACTTTGTTACAATATATTTCATACCCTGACCAGTGTAAGAATTATAGACGCTGAAGCAGGGTACACACATGTTGTAAGATTAACAGTTTTTGTACACTGTCTTTCTAGTCTGCTGGTTGTGATATTGTGTGTTTTCTAGGTCTTTTGTGTATTTAATTGAAAAGTGGAAAACTGTGTTTTTTGGTCTTTCAGTTGTTTCTGGTATTCCCTCAAGGAAGAGGCAGTTTTGCCACTTCCGTTCTTTTGAGGAAGTTCTTATTTTCCACGCAGGATATGGCCGTTAAGTGTCTACAAATATGTATATCCTTTCCTAGGGAATAAGAGTGTCTATATATTTATGTGGTGGCAATTATAAAGTGCGAACTTGGCAGGAAACAACGGGGCTGTAAACGAAGCCAGGGCTAGAGACTTTTTTTCTCTCTGAACACACAGTTGGCAGATTTTGGGCTCCCTCTTGTCATCTGCTACAATTATTTCCATTTTGTGGTCCATCATCCTGTATTGGGTAACCATTTGACTGTGGTTTCGTTGGTGGTCATTGTTAGTTATTCTCATGCAAGTGTTCTTCTTTCTAGGACCTGTGTTTGGTTAATTGGAGGTACTATTTCATGTGTGCTGTTTCCCATGCTGTGCACTATTTTAACCATTTGCACAGCTCTCAATATGTCATATTGTATGACATCACATCGCTTCATAGTGTGATGTTGACAGTGATGCTGGTCTGTGGCCTGAGTGTAGGGAAGGTGTACATACTGCCACTCACTGAATGTGAAATAATGTCTCTGGAAGGAAACCTTCTTTTTTTTTTTTTTTTTAAGCAGCTAATAATTGGAGAGAGTGAGTCTGACAGATTTTATGTGAAATTACATTTTCCTGCAATTCCATACGTATGGGTGGTGCTCTCAAAAACACCAAAGCTTTAGCTCGAGACTGAGTCAACTTTCCACTTGAATCAAACAATTGAATTTGCAACCTTTTTCAGAAACCTACCAAAGTCTGTTACAGAAGGGGTCATGCATACTTCAGATGCCAGAACGGGAGTGTATGACATGGTTTAGAGAAGGGATTCTGGCAATGCTAACAACTATTTTTAGAATTTGTTTCCCTGTACAAGGACAACTCAGTCACAAAGCAGTCATAGCTGCATGGGTTGTGCATTTTTTTTCTCATTTAATGAACAGCAATGGTATTTTGAAAAGTAACTCTGTATAGTAGAACAATTAGACAATTGGGTCAGTATTGTTTTAATTGAGACTTGGTACAAGAATCACCATCTTTGATGACCTTCCTCTACTGGGATAGAAAGTAATTTTCAAAAAGAGAGAATCATAAGAGAGGCAGGGTTTCATTACTTTTTACTTCTTTCTCGAAGCACACGCAAATCACAGACCTGAATGTTTTATCTTTCAAATGTGTAGTTCCATGCTCAAGGGAGCCCCATTTTAACAACACAGCTCGGTACCATATCAACCTCTTACTCTTCTATCTCTCCATTCTCTTTCTTCTCTTTCAAACCAGTGTCTAAAAGAGGAAGCGACTCATCTGGTCAATAAAGTCAAAGCCTCTGGGCCTCCGTGGTTGTCCAGCTGCAATCTTAATTTTAAACTTCCCATACCATGCTAGATCTTGGAAAGAGAAATTACCAAATAAACGCAGGAATTAGCAGAGCAGAACCTCATCCAGAAGGACTGGCATTTGGGTTGCAGAGAAGGGTTTTGTCACCCTTGCACAGGCCAACCAGTGGCTTGGATTCTCTTCTCAAAGTTGCCTGTTATACAGTCAGCCACACCCTCCTTTTGAGCAGCCGCGAGGAATGTGTAGGGTTATTGTGGTCAGCCCTTGAATGGACTCAAACGTTTCTTCACAACAATAGCCAACAACGGTTGGGGGCTTTCTTTCATCATCCCACTAGGTAAAAGGAGAACTCTCATGAGGATTCCTCATTTCCCTGCTACTTTTTAACATCTACTTGCTTCCTCTTGCTTCAAGTATTACACCATGGGTACTCTTCAGATCATGTACAATGGCTGCCATCATTCAGTGAGGGAATTACTTGTAACACTGTATAAAAATTCAAAGTGAATTAATAATCAGTTGTGTTAGACATAACCAAAGGGTGTGAGATTGAAGTGCAGACCATGTATTCTGTTGTTTGCGGAGATGAACACATATATTTATGCTTTAATTATCGCGAGATATGAGTGACAGGGCTTGGTAAGGGAATACTGCCTTTCGGTCCATGCTGGTGAAATTCTTGGCTCACACGGTGCTTTTGAGTCAGTTTAGATGAAACTGGTCAGAATGAGAATAACCCTGAGCTCCGGTGAATCTCAGTGAAGGGATTCAAGGATGGAAAACGATCTACAGCAAGGTTGTGACAGGACAATGTCAGCATTGTGAGCAGGTGTTGACAAATTGTAGTGATCCAGCCGAGTTGTAGTGGGTAAGGAGCTATGAGACTGTGGTTGGGCGAACTGAGAGAGATGTTTGGACGCAGTTCAGTCTCGAGAATGCACAGCTTTTGCTCACGCAAGTCAGTCAGCTTCGAGCCAGGGAAACATATGCGGAGACTCTGTGCTTAGTAAACTGAATTTTCAGCTGCTGAGTTTCTTGTACTCAAGAAAAACAAAATGTGTGCCAATAAAAAGTTTTATAGCCCAAACCCCGCCCTTCCTTCATTTTGGAAGGGGTGTGAGGTGAAGATTTTCCTGTAGTCATGCACGTACGTGATACATGTGTTTTAGAGAATGGAAGGAGAGAGAGGGATCCTGCACGCGCACATACTGCCCTTTTGCATAGGTTTTTTGCTTGGGTGCAAGGCTCCTCATGCACACACGCCGTGCCTTGTCCTGGGTGTTGCATTCTGGGATGGAGGGGATTCGGGCATATATGTCTTGTCAGATATGCGTTTTTTTTCCTGGGTGTTGGTATTCCCAACACATACACCAACCACTATATACACACGATACAAATCTAACAAGTGCTGCCAAAGTAGACCCTTAAAAATTCTCTTGAACAGTGGTCTTCACATTTCTTAATACTCTGTATATTAGTTTCACTGGGGTCCCCTAAAATGACCAACCTATATTCTCACCTTTATTCCATAAAATGTTAAATACTGCAAGCGAGCTGAAGAATTTCCTGGAGGCTTGAGGGCACACCCTCCAGCAAATAAAAAGAAAACTGATGTGCACTGGTGCTTTTTAATTCACCAGAGTAAACGTATGTATTTTAAAGCATATATGTTCATGGTTTTTCTTATTTTTTTCCCGCACTATCATACCCAGCTTGCAGATCCTATGTCATATGTAGCACTATAAGCTAACCATGTCTTTTTAGCAGAAAAGCACTTTTTGGGTTTTTTGATCCGCTACATATATTGTTAAATGTGAAGCTACAAGTCTCAAAATGTAATGTCCTGTGAACTTGAGACACGACGCAACTTGGCATCTATGGACATATTTAGCATTTCAAATATTGCAGTTCCCTTCAGTGAACCTTTTTAGAAAGCACGCCCAAAGGCATGATTGCCAGTATGCAGTGGGCAGACACTTCACCATAATGTTGTCCATTAATTGATCCTTTAGCAGAATTGATGAAATGAGGACTTCATTTGTTTTGTTTTATTGTTTCTTTTTTTTTTTGTATTTATTTATTAAGAGCTTGCACTTACAATATACATGCTCCATTCGGGAGCCACAATATCCTGACATGCAAGTATCGACACGTGCAATTTTTCAAGTGATAGAAATTATCAGCAATACAAACTGAGTTAAACAATAGCTCTAAGAGCTAACAGCCCGCCCCACCCAACCCGCCCCACCACCCCCCGGCACTTACAAGGATATAGCATCTTGTACACTAAATATCGTGGGTAACGAAATGCGTATCGACATCTGTTCCAAAGAGTAAGAGAAACCACAAAAGCATAGAGAGAGACAATAAGAAGTCCCGTTCTACAGCGTCAATGCCATAGACCCCAACGTAAAAACAGCAACGTAAAATCATAGATCAGGTTGACTCAGCAAATACGTTGTCAGCGGGGCCCAGAAGTCTTTGGGACGGGAGGACTCAGGTAGGTCCTCAGCGTAAATCTCCAATTGTTCCCTACAATAGGTCAAGTCCCGGATCCACCTGCGCACCGTAGGGAGAGTCTTGGTGCCCCAACATTGTGCCACCGCTCGCTTAGCCATAAGGGTGGCTATCGCAACCAGCCGCCGGTTGCTTGGTTTTAATGATTTCACATCACCTAGTTATATACACCTCCGGGGCACACCGCACACGCTCAAGCACCACAGCCGTCAGTACATTCACCACTTTGGTCCAAAAGGCTGCCACCCCTGCACACTGCCAGGAGAGATGTAGAAAATCAGCATCTACTTGCCCACACCGAACACAACATGATGTTTCACGCAAGCCAAATTTCCATAATTGCGCAGGGGTATAATATGCTTGGTGCAGAAATTTAAAATTAATTATACGTAGATTGCAATTGGCAATAAGACGTCCAGTTAGTTTACAGCAAGATTGCCAATGGTCAGGTGGCAGGGTATAGCCCAATGCAATATTCCATTTGAGATGAGGGGTGTTCTCCTGGCTCCTTTTCGCGCTGTGATGCGGCATACAATTTAGTGATCAATCTCTTGCGTTCCTCGCCAGCGAGCACCGCCTGCAGTGCCCGCAGAGGACGTGGTTCATCTGGGTAATCTGGATATATTGCCCTGACCGCTTGTCGCACCCTGACGTACGTAAAGCTTAACATCAGAACCTGGGCTCGGCCAGCCTGCACATCAGGTAATGTCCGAAAAGACCCCTGTTTATACAGATCACCCAGTTTCAACACGCCGGCAGACTTCAGAGTATGCAGAGCCAAACTTTCCTGTGCCGCAGAAATACCAGGATGTGCCGCAAGTGGCAGCTGTGGGGCATAAAGGTAGGGTAGCTGCGCCCTCTTTGCGAGAGCCTGCCAGGCCCATGCCGTACATAACACCGGATTAATCTCTGCTCTAGGACCCCCGCCGCCCTTTAGTACTGCTGCGACTAGTGGCAAAGGGAGGATAGCATCAGCTTCAACCGCTGTGTGAGGCAAAAACCTTTGGGGAAAGAACCAGTAGTGCGCAAAATGCGCCTGTGCGCATAAATAGTAGAGGCGCATGTCTGGAGCTTCGAAGCCTCCCCATTCAAAAGGTTGTGCAAGTGTATCCCAACTACAACGGGGTTTTTTACCCCCCCAGACCCCGACAAAGGACAGCAAAGCCGACTGCAGTGCCTTAAAAATAGAGATATTCAGATGAATGGGAATATTTACAAAGAGATATAGCAGCTTGGGCAAAATAGTCATTTTCGTCACCGCTATGCGGTCAGCAAGCGATAAAGGCAGCCGGGCCCAGACTTCAGCTTTGTCTATTAATTGCGAAATAGTACGGCCATAGTTCATCGAGATAACGAGCGCAGGGTCCCTGTGCAACCAGACACCTAGATAGTTAACCGGGTCCTGCGTCCAGGCCAGCGGGAAATCCAGCTCGAATTCACGAGTGCCTATCGTCAGAGGTATCACTGTGGACTTGGCCCAGTTGATCCCCAGTCCCGAGAAGCCCTCGAATCTGACATATTCACGAAGTATCCCATGCAGGTAGGTTGCAGGTTCGCGGACATACAACAGCATGTCGTCCGCGTATAGTGAGACAATGAGCGGACGCTGCCGGAAACGTAAAGCAGCTGCCGCATGAAGCTGGCGTAGCTTACACGCAAGAGGCTCCAAGGCCAGAGCAAAAAGCATTGGTGATAGAGGACAGCCCTGCCTGGTGCCTCTACGAATGGAAAAAGTAGAGGACACCCACCCATTTACACAGACCCTAGCCTCCGGCCGTTAGAGTATTCTGATCCATTTAAGGAAAAAAGGAGGGAAGCCCATTCTAGTTAGGACTGCGAACATATACTCCCAGTGAAGGGAATCGAAAGCCTTCGCAGCATCGAGCAACACAGCCACCGCCTGGAAGTCGGAGTCGAAGTAGTGGAGAGTGGCAAAAAGCGTGCGTAGGTTGTGAGTGGTGGAGCGAGCAGGGACAAAGCCAGACTGGTCTGGAAGCACCAATAGGGGAACCAGCGGCTGTATCCGAAGAGCAATCATTTTAGCCAAGATCTTGGTGTCAATATTGATGATCGAAAGGGGCCTGTAGGAATCACAGCGGTTGGACGCCTTGTCTGGTTTCAATAGCATAACCAGGAGAGCCTCCCGAAGGGAGGGTGGGAGGCACCCGGTTTCGTACGCCTCTGCATAGACTGCCAGCAGTCGAGGAGCCAAAGCATCGGCAAAAAGCTTATAAAACTCACTGGGGAGCCCATCGAGGCCAGCCGATTTGCATGTGGGGACGGACATAATGGCGAGCTTCACGTCCTCCACATCGAAGGGTTGCGTAATATATTCCCTGTGGCTAGAAGACAGCCATCCCAGGGCAACGTCGTCAAGGTAAGAGTGCAAGTCTTCCTGCCGTACTTCAGTGCTGTTGTCATAGAGGGCAGCATAAAAATTAAGTATAGTCTCGCTAATATCTGCAGTTGTATACTGCGCCTCCCCTGTCTCGTTAAGTATTTCCGTGATATGCTCCTGACTACGGGGTGCAGCCAGCTTCCAAGCGAGTGAGCGGCTAGGCCTGCCCCCCTCGCCATAGTAGCGTGCTGTGCTGCGCCTGGACCTATGGAGCAACTCCTGGTCAACTGTATTGTTGTGGTCAGTGACCAACTCCCGAATTGTGGACAACGTTGCCGGGGAAGGGTTCGCGTCGTAGGCTCGCTCCAACGCGGAAATCTCACCAGCTAGTTTGTTAATCCGACGACGAAGATCTTTAAGGACGCCTGCCTGCGCACCCATGCAAACCCCCCCAATAGTGACTTTAAAAGCCTCCCAGAGGACCCCGGCGCTGTCAACAGACCCCTCATTTTCCCTGAAAAAATTATGGATGGCTTCCCCAATCGTATGTCGGAAGACAGAATCAGTTAAAGAAGACGGTTGCAGCCGCCAAGTAAACGGAGGTCTTGCACATGCAGGGACCTGCACCTCTAGGAGTACAGGGGAGTGATCAGAGAGTGTCCGGGCCATGTGTTGGATATCAGTCGTCCAAGTACACACCGCTTTAGTAGTTAACCAATAATCCAGGCGAGACCAAGTCCCATGTACAGAGGAAATGAACGTGCTCTCACGCGCATCAGGATGTCGCAGTCGCCACACATCGCTCAAGCATCCCGCATCCATCAGTCCCAATAGTATTTCGGAAGCCTGTCGAGGCCTAGACCCCCCACTCCCCTTACGATCAAGCGAGGCATCCAGACAAACATTAAAATCACCGCCCCACAGAATCTCCACCTCAGGGAAGCCCGTGATACGGCGCCAAACATCGGAGAAAAAGGCTGGGTCATCAACGTTCGGTCCATACACATTCACCAGTAACACTTCAGCGCCACCCATGCACCAGGACCAGCCGGCCCACATCGTCTGTTTCGATGCGGATAACTGAGAAGGGAACCCCACGTTTAACCAAAATCATGGCCCCCCGTGCATAGTTAGAGTAGGAGGAGGCTACGCGCACCGCCGCCCATCTACCCCCTACCTTCTTCTCGGACACTGTTGTGAGATGTGTTTCCTGTAGGTAGGCGACCTGCACATCCAGTCTGTCAAGATAAGCAAAGACAGAGCGAATCTTTTTGGGGGTATTCAACCCTCGGACATTCCAACTGAGGAACCGTACTTTACCACTCATTGGGACCTGCACTAAGTGAGAAACCTGATAATTGGATCCATAGAAAATGCATATTCAGACATACAATTGGAGCAGAGCTACACCCCATCCATAAATTGCAAGTGCCAAAAACCCCCACCAGACCCCAGAACCCCAAACCCCCCCTCCCACTTCAGCGTCCACAACTCGCCAAAGCCATCCCAACCCATTATTACCCATCCCCAACATAGAACAAAGAGAATAAAGTACACATGGGGTTCACCCATTGGGGGGCGTCAGAGAACTACTAACCCCCTAACGAGTAGGAGGTGGCTGAGCCAAAAGCAACTGTGCCTGAACTAGAAGTGTACCTTACATTTCGATAGGCAGAGAGGCAATATGCATAGACAGAGAGTCAAAGAGCGCCCACCTGTATAAAGAAGAGGGCAGTCATACATTGCATTGAAAACATTTCGCTGCTACAGAAGCATGAAGAGGTTTGCCCAAACATGCAGGTTATACAGCAAGGAAAATAGCACCACCCCCCGCAAAATTCCTAGTCCTCAGTCCCAGATAACGTGGGAGATTCATGGCGCTGTCTCTTCAAGTGTTTGGCATGATCCAATGCAGCCCTGGGATTGGTGAAAATCTTGTGGTCTCCGTCCGGTCCTATTTTTAAGTGGGCGGGATAGAGCATAGCGTAAGGGACCCCTTCGGATTGCAGAAACTTTTTTACAGCCCCAAACTCTCGCCTCGCCGCCTGCACCGCAACAGTAAAGTCAGGGAAAAAGGAGAGTGTGTTCCCCTGGTGGTCAATTGTTCCCTTATCATACGCAAGATGGCGTCGCGGTCCCTGTAGTTGAGTACCCTTGCAATGACAGGTCGCGGCGGGGCACCAGGGGCCGGGCGAGCTGCGAGGGAGCGGTGAGCCCGCTCGATAATAAACATAGGGGACAATTGTCCAGCGCCAAAAATATCCGTAATCAAAGTTTCAATGAACGTCTCCATTTTACCCACATTCGTAGACTCTGGCAGCCCCGTAATTCGAAGGTTGTTCCGTCTGGAACGAGCTTCCAAATCCTCATTCTTAGATTGAATAAGGGCAAGCACCTTTTCCATGTTCAAGGTTTTACCTGCAATGTCACTTAGGCCATCCTCCGCAGCAGACACTCTTTGTTCAACCTCCCCCATACGTGCATTTTGTTTTTCGAACTGGGACGACATGTGATCTAGACGCTGATTCACTGATGCCATTGATCCCTCTATGGATTGGAGGCTACGCTGCATGGCAAGAAGCGTGGTCTCGAGGGTAGAAGATCCACCATCCTGGGCATCAGCTTCAGAGTCCGACGCTGCCTTCTGTGAAGACTTGGAGGACTTGCGCGCCTCGAACGTGAGACGGGGTTGAGACTTGTCGGTGCGACCCATATTCACCACTGATGGAGGCAGTAGAGTGCGTAAAAAGAGACGGGAGGATGCAAGGGCCCTCGAGCGTACGACCTCGCTCTGAGAAGCAGGAGTGCGTAATGAGGAGTTACTAGGTGCCCTGCCTGGTTACATGCACCCACCGACCCCGGCCACTGGAGAGGACCAAGTGTGAGCACACTCCGTGCATATAGGCACTGCGGAAGCAGAAGGACAATCGGGACCCCAAAACTCCAGCCCGCAGGAAGCACCGTGGGCGAAGGGCTGCCAGTAATACCACAGGGAGATCACAGGCACATACAGTCCATTAGGCCAAACTGTGAAGAGCGCTTGGAGCCAGATCGCAAACCAAGAAGCAGGGGCCAGGCCACAAGTGAGAGGATAGTCAGGGGGGCCTCAGGGGGAACCCCGTCGGAGCAGCAGGCAGCGCGCAGTTTGTAGAAAGTGTCACTGCCCAAGGGGAGACGGGGGGGATGTACACCAGCATACCGAGGAGTGCTTCACCAGTGGGGAGAGGTGAGTAACTGCAGCACCCGCCGCAGCCTAGGTCGCCTTAACTCCGCCGATGTACAGTCACAGGTAGCAAGCAGATATCCATTAGGCAGATCCCTCACGATGAACCATCAGCGCGACCCCGGCGGAGGTCCGCGGGCCCACAGGATCATGCAGCCACCCAGACAAGCGGCACCTCCACGACCACCCGCGCACCCCAGCACCCGGCAGCAGCGCCCAGGCCGCAAATCGCACCAGGCCCGCGCCCGCCTCCAACAGCACAGGCCCAGCGCAGATCGCGCCCCACTCACCGCCGCCAGCACCAGGGGCACAAGGGCCGTCCTCCACCGCCGTCCGCTCAGGTCCGTCAGGGCCGCACGCCGCCACACGTTGACAGGGCCCTCCGCCTCAGAGGCAGCGCCCACCTGTCCAGCAATCACCAGGGATCCACCATCCGCACCCGCAGGGTCGCTAGCACCGAGCGTGCCGCCGCCGACTCCGCGGGGAGACGAAGAGGTCACCGCGCCCAGGGCCCCGCAGGCGCCGCCATGTTGAAGCCGGAGGGCTGCGGAGTATAATGGCCGGAAACCCGCACCAGCGGGCAGCAGAGGCGATAAAATCACCTCAGCCGATGCAGGGGGAGTTCGGCAACAGGAATCGCCCCGTCGTGCCTCAGGATGATGAATATTTCAGGCGGATAATTGGCGGATTAGGGCTCAGCCGGGCAGAGCCTCCCACGGGTACGGCCATCTTGCCGTGCGCCCTCTAGCGCCCCCCCGATGAAATGAGGACTTAAGGGTAATATGACACGCATGGCAAAAGTTACTGATTGTCTATTAGCCTCTCGGTGTTCTTTCACAGCATCACAACAATGAGTGATGCTTGTCTATATTCTCCAAAGACAAAGATCATCTTTATCATAACTCTGCACCTCACCCACACACCCCACCTTCACAACCAGTTGCACCCTCACCCTGGGCCTACCCCACTGTTTGAAGACCACTGCATTAGAAGATACCATTTCCCCTAGTAGAGGCTGTTTGTTTCAGGTCTCCCAGCTATTTCGAAGTTCATGTTTTATGCAGAATATCATTTCTGATGAGATGCTTGCTGCCATTTCAGCGGTGTCTGTCAGCACAGCGTATCTTCTCAGTTTTACTTGCAAAGGCATGCTTGTCTTTTTTGTTTTTAGTTTATTATGTTTCAGACTTATGCATTGACAAGTTAAGCATTTATCAAAGCAGCACCCTGCTCCAGTCAGCCATGATAGTATCAATTGATATGTTCTACCTCAGTGATAGGATGCTTAACCCATTTCTTGCCATATCTGTGCTAGACTTGCTTTTCTGTGCACAGGCTTTGGGGGTGGATAAGTATCTCAAATGTCTTTGTATGTGTGTCGGTTCGGCTTAAGGGACCTTGGTTTTCCCTTTTCCCACTCCACACTATTTGCCGAATTTGTCATCTGGGTTTCTAGTTCGATTTGTGCCTGTCAGTCTCGGTTTCAGCCTTCAGTCGCTCATCCAGTCTTTGGTGAGAGTTTTCCAGGTTTTTTAGGCAAGTGTTTTTTTTTCCCCCCCCTGTAGTGCAGTGTGGTGTCCAATAGGATTTTGAGGTCTGCGTGCATATTGTATCCTGTCAAATGTTTAGTTCCTGTTCCATGTTTACTTTTGTCGTCATCGCTTCAATGCCACTTGGGGCAATCCTTTGCATCGGTGCTTTAAGCTTGGGGCCGGAAGTGCTTTGTTTTTTCTATTTTCAGAAATGGTGCCCTTATTCGCTGAGCATTATGTTGCAAATTGATGCTGTCAAATGTGCTTAATCGATGGTGAATCTTAGAGGTAGCACTAATGCTTGCAGGAAAGGGAGAGTTATAGAGGTCACATGTCCGTTGTGTTACTGTTGTGCTGCAAGTTATTTTGTATCTTGCATCGTTTCCCATTTCTTCGCCCTGGTTCTCCTGGTCAAACTAATGTGTGCATTTGTGGAATGACCAGACCGAGGGTGTCCTTCAGAGAGCCAACATTGGACTGTTTTGAATAAGTGTGTGTAGTGTTGTTTATAAGGTGATTTCTTTTCAAGTGGTGCTGTTATGAAGGTGTGTTATGGATTTTATGATTCCCTAGCCTAATCCGTGAGAGTAGTTTGTTTATGACTAACACCTCACCAGACGGGTGTACTGCGTGTGCCAGGGTGAGTCACGAAATAGTTGGCAGGCTACTACCCTACTAGAATAAGACAGATCACCCTACTGTCCCCACACCTCCCAGGAGTCCAAACATTTATTTTAAATCCCCAGTGGCCCTCGCAATATTGTGTCTAAATAAGAAGGAATCCCTTCTGACCATAAGGGAGGAACAACAAGTTGGAAACAGAAGTTGTAATCAAAGTGAATAACAAACGCGTTTTTACACTTAATCACAATCCTTAATTTTGTATGACTGCTTCAATAACTTCTAGCCTAATTGTAATACATATGAATTAAATGGACTATATCCACTTTTTCTCTCTTCGTAGTTTCTTATTGTATTTTTAAGGAAAACTTAGGATCTAAAGGGACCTGGGGTATATAATTGTTACAGAAATCAGTGGTCCCTAAACTTATGTATACGTTAATTACTTAATATATGCTTAATGGCAATTATTTAGAACGTTTTTGTTACAAAGATATATTTATTATAATTATGAAGTAATCCAGACTCTCTTTAAATATGAAATACCCTTGACAATGACACGTGATATGCCCAGCAAAAAACTAGAGGGGCCAGGCTCGGATCAGCTAGTCAAGGATGAAAGACAAATTTGGCTGAATGGGTCGAAGGGATCAAACATTAAATTCAAGTGGCATTACAGAGCTAAAAAGGCAGGTTTTTGTGAGTATTAATACCTGTGTCCACAATATTGCCAGGCTGTATTACGCAAGGGTTATTAATTCCAGAGCTAAGAAGGCAGGTATGTGAGGTGTAATACCTGCGGCCACAATGCTAGTGATTTCCTATTGAGCATATATCACAATGGCAATTTCAAATCAGCATTGTCAAAGCCAATATCTGTGGTCTTGGCAAAAATGTAATGTTGTTTTTTTTTTTTTTTTAAATTGGCAAATGTGAGTGCCCCAGCATCTCGGGTACATCATTTCCCCACACTGAAATGTACTAAGTTCCAAGTCATTGTGCACACATGTGAAAGGATGAACTGGACCAACCCACTCTCTCATGCTGTATGATGGCGTGGGCAGAAGCAAAATGTGAATGACACTTGAACAGACATATGAAGAGGGGTGACTGAAAGCCACTGTATCAATGTATACATGTACACATTATGGTTTTTCTTTCTTTTCTTTTTTGGAAAACATGAGGCTGGCCAGACAGATAAAGCTGTCACTAGGTCAGACCTAAAGAGAAGGCCATAATAAACTAATTGTGTCTGATGCTAATTAAGGGGCTGTGACAATTGCAAAAGTAGGAAGTTGTTTTCTTGTGGCAAAATCACCCCACCCATAACATCCTTCTGTGCAATCAAAATGTAGCTATTTTAAAAAGAACAACATAATTCTTCTCTGAATATTAAAACATTAATTTCCAGTTGTAGTTTTCTTACGTGGCTGTTAAGCAATAAGCACATTCTTGTATTACAAATATTTTTGTCAAATGTACGGAAGACAAGAGTATTTGCAACATTTTGGCTGATTATGCTGTAGAAATGCCTTCCTCTGGATTCAGTTGATTCCTTCTAGATCCAGATAATTCAATCATTCTCTTTAAAATTTCTGTGGCTCACTTGTGCTTCCTTATTAAGACGTGGATGACGTAACATGCAATCTCATCAGGGAGTGTCCTGGGACAAATGCTCTACTTTGGTATCGTATGGTGCGAGGATATGGTGAATATGCATATCCCTTTACATTGGCTTGATTCTCCATCTCTAATAGGCCGAATATAAGGGACTGATGTACCATGTTACTGATATAAATAATTGTGTGACTCGTACATAGGGCTTCATTGCGATGTCGGGCGGAAAGCCTCTGACCAGCGGTCAAAGGCTTTCCGCCCGCTATGGTAGGTTTACAGACCGACCGCCATATTGGGATGACAGCGGTCGGAGGTAAACCTGAAGGGGGATTCCGACGAGCTCAAGGAGCCTGTCGGACAGACCGCATATTCCCTTAATGACGGAGGCTCAGCCATTCCATATCGGCCTTTCCAACGTGGAAAGGCTGCCGGAAAGTGACATTGGAGACCCCAAGTAGGGCCCCCTTTCTCCCTGACCCTCCGCAATTGAGCCTGTGCCCCCCTAAACATCCCTGCACCATGTGGCAGGCACCAAATGGAGCAGGGATGGTTCAAAACCTCCAATTCTCAATGGAAGCTTGTGCGGCTTGCCTTTTTCGCCCTCCGCACAAGCTTCCATTGAGAAATGGAGGTTTGCGACCGACCATGGGCGGTCACATCAAAATACTGGGGTCAGGCGGTTCCTTTCCGCAACGGTGTCTTCTGCCTGACATCGTAAAAAGGCCCATAGTTGAGGCATGTCCTGTACAATTACTTATTCACACATCTTATTTATTGCACTAGAAGCACATATTTCATGAAAATTCACTTAACGTTTTGAGGCTCTTTCACACTTATGTCACTGCTTGCGGTACCTGCTGTCTCTTTTCACTATTTGCTATTGGTTTTAGTGAGGTGGAATCTTCCTTCCCCTTTAACTTTAACTTTAATTTATTACTTTCATTTTTTGGTCTGGAGGCAGCTTTATCTGTCTCGCCGGCCTCATATAACCAATAAATAAATGGAAAAAAAATCTATAAATACCTAGAGGGGCTTTGAGTCCGCCCTCTTCATCCATTGGTCTGCTCGGCTGTTGTTCACATTTTGTTTCCTCTCTTCATAGCATACACCATGTGGCAAAGAGGGTCAGCCCATTTCGGCTGTTGACTTTTGCACTGTGAGAGACAGTATTTTGCATGATGACATATGCACATCCATCTAAACAAAAGTGCACTTCAGTGCCATGGCTGGTGGGTGAAAACTTTACTTTGCCAATGCTTTTTTCTTTTCTTTCTTTATCCTTTTTGCTTTTTCTGTGATCATCATTTTGTGTTGAAGTGGTCTTCAGGTTACAAACATTCAAAGCCAATATTACAGTTCTTTTGTGCCAACAAAGATAATATTTTCCTGCATTTTCCACTAAAACGGAAATTGTTTCTATACCTCTTTTAAATACACCTGCTAGCTTAAAAGCTCCCTTACTGTTCTGTTAAATTCTTATTCTCTGGTTAACTTATTTTTACGTCTTTATTGCAAGCAGTTAGCCATCACTTGTAAGCAACATATTTTCTTTTTCTTATTTTGGCATATGCTTTCAATAAAAAATAACAATTTTACCATTTGCTAAGTGCAGACCTATTGAATTTGCCAAACTTGCTTTTAGTGGGAGATGAGATGTCAGTGCAAGAGTTCGTCGCAGGTGTAGCAAAGTGCAAGCACGAGTTTGGCAAAAAGCCCATATTTAGGCCTGGTTTGATATTACATTTCTCTGCAGACCTATTACTATCAATCCTGTGAAATATAGATAGAGTGTGTTTTAGCTCTGCCAAAAGAGTATTTCTCCTTCGCCTCATGCTGTTTGCCGTATCATTCCACCTCCTATGGAGTGCTTGCAATGCAATGCAGAAGGGACTAATTTACATCTCTATACTGAATTATCACACATTAAATTCTTTATTTCATGAATACATTCTATACAGCAATTGCTTTTGGCTCTTTCACTACATGAGGCTTTTAAAAAAAACTAAGGATTGAAAATGCAAGCTAGTCCCATTGGCTATGCCACTGCTTGCTCTATATTAGCACTGCAGGTCTCTTGCTGCCTTTGGTCCTTCATCAAGGTTTTTTTTCATGTCCTCTGCTGGTAGCTGGGTTGAGGTGGGGTGAGGGAGGGGGCAATTTGTAACTTTTTGCCTAGCAGCCATCATAGAGCTGTGTTTGTAACTCTTCCGTTTCCTTAATGGGATGTACTCTCCCTGAACTAGTATTCATTTGAACCAAGGCCATTCTAATTTCTTTTTTCATTATCTCTTTTTAGTTGAGACAAATCTGTCCCCTTTACTAACTTGTTTCTGTTGCTCTGAAATCCTTTCACTCTGCGTCATTCTGTCTGATATATTTCTGCGCGAAGCCACTTTGAGTCCTGTCCCTGTGACCACTCATGCCCTCCTTGTTTCTCATGTTCCAGTGAGTAGTCTGGGGGACCCCAGTTTCCACGGTATCCCGGCTCCCCGCTCCTCTAGAGTTGAGTGCCTGTGTCCCATGGCTTCAGTGTATGAGACAGAATGGACGGATGTACCGAGAGCCCGATGGGCATATATGGGGTATCCAGGGATCATATCAGGGCATTGCTTTGCTGTCTGTAATGACTGCGAGGTAGCTGTCACTTGCAGTGCACATGTAGGATATCTCTGCAGTCCCAGCCACTCGAGTGTTTAGTTTATTGCTGATGTCTCGGGCCCTGTCCCACTGCTGCCTTGTCTGCAGACTCCTGCCCTGGGACTGCAAGGGGCAGGTGACCGTCACTGCTCAGGGCTGGCGCGAGAATTGACCCAATAAGACCCTGTTGTGGGAGGAGAAGGATCTCTGGATCTGAGAGAGAGGCCCTTGTCAGGGCGATGAGAGATACCCCGGAGCTCTGATTCCAGACAGCAGGGCGCAGGCTGTCTACCCTCCAGTGTCAGTGCACCCCCATCAGAGATTGCCCCGCGAGACAAGTGCCCGTGACTGCTGCCGATGCTTTTGGGAGAGCACTAGGAGTCGGTAGAGGGCTCTAGCTGCAGAGCTCTGCCCGTCTCAGAATGGAGTTTATAAAAAAGGATGCCGGCACTCTAAGGTTACAGAAGCTTGCATTCATGCAGGCGCACGTGCTGTGCTTCGGGTCACGGCCTCTCCCTCTGTGGTAAGGGTTTTCAAACTCTGGCTCCTTTGTACTTGCGCCGTGGTCCGCGAGGCACTCGAAGAGATGAGAGCAGCGCCGCCCTGGGGGCGTCTGTTAAATGTGCTCGCATTCCCAAGCCCCCAGGCTTGCATCCAGCTTTCTTGTAACCATTGGATGGCTGCACTCTGACTGTCCCTTCCTACAGCCCCCCTCGCCCCCCTTCCCAGCAGGAAGCAGGTCAGCAGTGAGACTGAGCTCTGAGTTGGTGTGAGCCCCCTGTCTGTCCTCTTCCGAAGCCTGCTCAGTGAGCTGGTCACTCTTTATAGTAGCTTTATCTTCAGTAGTTTCATAGATCGATGGGGGGAGGGGGGTGTTGAAGTATACTTCAGTCATGATAGCCTCCTATCACTGTGGGGTTGTCACATTGAAAAGGTAAGTGGTGGTGATGGAAGTTCCCATTGTTCGGGGTGTTGCCTCGAAGCCTCTAACGCTAGCGGAGTCAGTGGACCCTCCCAGGAACATGTACATAGGCCCGCATAATGGAAATGAGTAGGAAGCTAGGAATGGTTTGGGCAGGGAAAGCAAAGGCCGGTATCAAACCTGCAAGAAGAGAGGTGTGAATATAGCCACAGTAGTAGTTTTGAACCACTTTTGGTGTCGTGCTGCCACAACAGTGTCACTCTGCGTTGGGCGCTTTAATAATAGTCAGCGCGCAGAAAACACAGATTTGTTTGAGCCGGGCAGGCTTCAGCACTATGCATGAGTGCCCAGTGCACATAATGAATGCACATCACACAGCAGCCATAAATTTCAAAGCAAGAAAACGGACAAAGCAGCTGGACTGGTGCAGACTGGCACACTGGGAGCTGCCCCTACGGCAGTGACGACACTCCAAGAGCTCTTCCTTCTGCAGAGGCTGATCCCTACTGCAGTGACACTACACTGGATCCTCTCCTCACACTGCATTGACAGCATTCGAGGAGCAGCCCTTACTGCAGTGACACCACCCTGTCCTCACAATGCAGCAACATCAGTTGCTGTCTTCACTGCAGTGGCTCCACACTGGGGCTTGTCCATGCAATGCACACCTGGAGCAGTCGTCACTGCATTGACACTACGCTGAGTGCCGTTTTTACTGCAGTGACATCACAGTGGAAGCTGCCCTTGTTGCAGTGACCTCGCACCAGGAGCACTCCTGACTACAGTAACATCCGATTGGGAGCTTTCTGCTCTGCACTGAAATCACCCGGAGTCACTATCCTTCCTGTTGTGAATTCACACTGGGAGGCACCAGTAGTGACAGCATGATGTTGAGTGAGTCTTTATGGCAGCAACATTTCTCTGGGGGCTGTCCTTACACTGCAGTGACGCCAGACCAGTTCCAAGCATGACTACAATGACATCACACCAGGAGCTGCCATTACTGCAGTGACATTGCACTGGGAGCTTACGTCACTACAGAGACCACACATCAAGAGCTTCCTTACCTACAGTGAAATCACATGAGGGTGAGGCTACTAACACTGTGAGCCGTCCTTATTCCAGTGATGCCACACCAGAAGCTGCACTCACTGCAGTGACACATCACTCAGTCTTTTCTTACTGCAGAAACATCACATGGGGGAGCCGCCATCTCTGCAGTGGCATTGCATGGGGGAGCCGCCATCTCTGCAGTGGCATTGCAAGGGGGAGCCGCCATCTCTGCAGTAGCATTGCATGGGGGAGCCACTATCCATGCATTGATGATTCCACTGGGAGCTGCTCTTTTTGTTATGACATTGCACTGGGAGCCGATCTCGCTGCAGTTTCTCTGCACGGAGATTTATCTTAATTACATCAGCAATATGTAGAACAGGAGACCCCCATAGACCTAAGAGGACATGGATATCTTTGTACGTGCAACAGAGTCCAAAAATGTATCATTTAAGAGCTAAGTTTCGCCAGTCATGCAATATTTGACAGATGTATTGCCCAGCACTTAACAAATGTGTTATCTGTGGTATTTATGGGTTTATTCAACAAAGAAAAGCAATCACGCTACCATACTTTTTGTCTGTCTGCTTGAGATGTCCATCACACGTCCGTGTGGGAAAAAAAACACTTTTAGGTTTTCTTAAAATACCCCTCCCCACTACCTCACTGGCTGGTAACCTGGAGGCAATTTTAATTCACCTTTTCTTCACTTGAGAAACACCCGAAAACCCACTCTGCTGTAATCAGGCGTTGTAGCACACCCTTGATGCGCTAGACATTGGTTTAGTTAATTACACCAGCGTTACACTTTGTGCTTCCCTTACTGAAGTGACAGCACATTCAGATTGAAGGTGACCACAGTAACAGCTGACTGGGATTAGCCCCCGCTATAGCTGCACCAAGCCAGGTGTTTCTCATAAAGCGTTGACATCACATGTGGAGGTACCTACTGTGACAGCGATATCATGCCAGTAGCCACCCACTAATCTAATTCCATTGCCGTGAAAGCACCTCTCAGTAGTATGCCACCGCAGTGAGGACAGCTTCCAGTATGCTGCCAACACAGCCACAGTAGACCCCAGTGCGATCTCCCAGAGCACATCTCACCCCATACAGATACTTCTCTTTGTACACCTCTCACTCCATGCACATACTTTTCCAGGGTACCTCACATCACCTGTAGATCGGGTTCGTATGGCACCCATCAGGCTCTTTGTCTGACTATATTTTTCTCTGTCTCTCTCCGTACCCTTCCCCAACACTCCTTGCTCTCTCTCGGTGGGTTTCACCCCTGCAGCTGTATCACATGCCATATTTCAGCAGAGCACAGCATTCCCTATGTCTCTTAAGTAAAGGGGTTAAAGTGTTGCTCCTATTTGACTTGTGGTGGTGGTAATTGTCAGTGTTTGAGGGTTATGCTAAATGGGTGTACGTCCGCTATTGATCGCTGGGTGATGATGTTGGGTGGGGATAGACAACATTTTCTTGTATGGAGGGCACTGACTTAGTTTGTGGGTTGGTGCTTGTTGGATGGTGGGTCAGTGCTTGGCAGGGTGGCGAGAGCCTTCGATAAAGTGAATACTTTTGGAATGCACTGTCTTGTTGCTGTGTTGGTCCACTGGATGAAGGAATAGAAGCTGGTGGGATAGGGTTATAAGTGTTGTTTGGACTTGGTATCGAATCAGTGCTGGTTGGGTTGGGTTTGGTTGGAGCCGGGTCTGGTGGCTAAGTGGACTAATGCATTCACTGTAGGAGCCTGTGTTTGACCTCATGTTCACAGGTTCAAATGATGGCGGGTCCGCTCAGCCTGTCCTCCTTCTGAGGTCAATAAAATGAGTACCATTGAGTTGGAGTAACAATAAACATCTGTTATTCAGTGCCAAGATACCCATGGGTGAACATGCGCTTTACAAATACACATGTAATGTTATGTTATGATTCGGAGAAGCATGGATTGTTGGAGTTGGTGGGTTGTTGATGTTGGATGGATGGGGCCTTGGGAGAATTTAGGAGTGACAGTTGATTTGAGGAGTTTATAAGTTGCATGGGGTCTGTGGTAGTTGGGGATACTCTATTGGTTGTGTGGAGTCTACACCTTTGTATGGTTGTTGTGGAACTTGGTGCTGTGGGGTGAGCAGGGAGTGCTTGGTTGTATTGGGAGGCTTCACCTGTTGTGAGGGTGATGTAGTGTTTGGTTCTGATTGGGTGAGCAGTTAGCACTGGTTGGATGAGAGTTTGAGGCTTTTTTAATGGGTGTTGCAGGGCTTGGTGCTAGTTGGATGAATAGTGAGAGATCTTTGTGTCGAGGGTCTGTTTCTGTTTTATCTGTGTTGCAGGCCTTGGTGCTGGTTGGGTGAGTGCTGGGCGCACAGTGGTTCGGCGCCTATTATATAGGTGTTGTGGGCCTTGGTGATATTTGTGTGAGCATTTGGCTCTGGTCGGATAGTATGGCAGATCTATATGTATATTCCTGTGCCTCAATATTCTAATGTTCCATTCTTCAGGCGATGGCGTCGGAGGCTGTGGATGTGCAGCAGCTCAGCGCGGATATGGTGCCCGGAGATGGTGTTCTCGATCTGGGAGTGAGCCGGGAGCTGCTAGGCCGGCTTCGGGAGCTGGAGGTATGTGTTTCTGGAATGTTCAGGGTACTTAACTGTTCAAACTCCTTTGCTCTGGAAGCACAGCATTGAAAACCCCGTGTAAGAGTACCTTCATATGGGGGTACTTTTGTGGTATAGGAATCACTAGTCCAAACAGACTTTGACTCGGTGCAATCTGTAGACACAGCCTAATGTTCATTGCATAGTAGTGGTGTCTGATGGATGTATGGGAAGAGAAAGACTGCTGGAGTCAACATATCAGTCCAGCAGGATCAGAGTAACCTGTACTGGTTTTAGTAAATGTGAAATCAATTATTTGTATTCAGGGCCCTCTCCACCTTTGATTGAGTCTGCAAGCTACTAATTGTAAAAGACTCCAATAAAGCAGTACATTCTTCATACAGAGTCTCTATGTGCCCATTAGTAGTGCTTAATTTGCAATATAAGAGTGAATGGTTCTGCAGAATTTAACAATTTCCTTTTTGAATTGGTGATGCAGAAACAAAGTAATAGTTTAATTAATTTTGAGAGAATAAGTATGATTCAAAGACTTGATGGCAACATGCCAGTTGCTTGTACATTCCCACTTTTAAGATTTTGGGACCAAATCTTTCCAGCGGATTTATTTTCATAAGGTTGAGAGGCTTTACACAAAGCACCAAGGCATGAACAAGCTCGTTGTATAAGAATACACTCTTATGAAATTCCTCAAACACACAAGGAGTTCCCTTGTCCAGGGCTCTTAAAATAGGTCACGGAAACAGTCCTATGTGGAGCCTTAGAATACAATGCACAGCAGTTCTCTTTTCATCTCACTAAGGGCTTACTGTCATGATTACATGCAGCATGGCAAATATGCTTCCTCCACTAATGTGGTGGAAAGCACTGGCACTTCTACTGACCCTCAACCACTTTCCTACTCCCGCCACTGTAGACTGTACCCACCTCCTCAGCAGGACTCCCTGTTTTGTTTTCTTAGTGAGCTACAGTGATTCCTTTGATGTAGCTTGGGTTGTTGGGTTCCCTCCCACTCTTCCGAGAAGCTCCCTTCTGGTTAATTCAGTCTCACCACGCATATTTTCTCTGCACTGTTAACCAATTTGTACCCATTAGAAGAGGTGGATCACAAGCTGTAAAATAATGGCCATTGTAGGAAAGTGGAAATGGAAGTAAGCTTGAGGTAGGTACTGACCCATGTGAGTCAGTCGCCATTTCCATCAGCAGCCAGGCACACTGAAGCAGGAGTCATCAGATATGCAAAACGTTGACTTACACAACACATGCATCCTTGGCATTTTCGGTTCCTCTTCTCCCAGGTTTCTGCGGCCATTAAACTGAACCCACAGCGTGTTAACAGATTTCCATAGCAATTATAGCACAGTATTGCCATTGAGGAGCCTTTGAGGGCCTGCCATGTTATCTTGTACATATCTGAGGATTTGTAGCAAGGATCGTTGTAAGAGATGGGTTTAACAGGACTGATGATTGCAAGGTCCTTTAGTCTGGATACAAGAATGGTTGTTCGTTGTGTCAAAGACTGGTAAGAGGCTGAAAAGAAATGTTATCTCTGTGCTGTGGAGAAGTGTGGCTCAATGGTTAGAGCGGCAGACCCTGATGCAGAGATCTGGCCCGGGACCAGGGTTCAATTCCCGCCTCGGCGGGTCTTGGGCTCAATTTCCTCGGACCTGATAATTCTCGCCTCGGTGCCTATTCTAATCATGGGTCCCACTCTGCAACTCTGGGCAATAGCTTGCTTAATCTCCACAACGGCCCCACCAGCGCTGGGATGCCTGGCTTCACCTTGGGGGTGCCCAGGAGTGGACATTTCACAGGGAAAAGACAGGAAGGGTTCCACAGCGGTATGCGTACAGCGCCAGGACACCCTAGGGTAACAGTGCGCTTTACAAGTACAAATTTCATTTCATTCATTTCATTTCTGTTGGGGTCGCTTTTTAACATCAGGTCATCTTACATTGACAACTATGATGGCTCTTTTCCCCACTTTGGTTGGCAACATTAGTAAGGGATGGAGTAGTTTTCTTTGAGGAAATGTGCTAAACGATTGTAAATGGGTTGTACCAGGAGTTTAGCTGGGTAATGTTATTTTGAAGATGGTTCTGTAACTTGAGGTGCTGATTGGGTCTAGTGTGGTGTTTTCAGTAGTGTCGATGAGTTGAACAGAGTACAGTATTGTTGTGAGATTAAGCGTCAGCAAAGGAGCTTTTTGAAAATTCTAGTGGGCACAGATGAGGGGAGATCCCGCCGGTCCTGTTGACTTGCCAATGTCTAGTAGTTCTTTCGATTGGGTTGCCCCAGTGTGATTTGTGAAGTATGGGAGAGGAATAAGCACAGGGCTGGAAACTGTCCCTATTCAATTACCCATACTACAATCTTGTAGCTACACCACAAACTACTCTTTAAAGCTACAACCTACACCAGCATTTTACTCCTACACCAGAATGTTACAAGAAAACCTTTACAGTACACAACCATTTACACATATCATTTTCACTTTCATTTTTCACTTAAACACATTTGCACACTGCCACACTCAATCACCTACACCTGCTACTTAAACATTTACGCTATACATTATTATTTACTAATGAATGCTTAATTTTCTTACAAACAATGATTACCTTACTATTAATACTACAGTGACCTATGATAATATATGTAAAACTTTTCATAATATTAATCATATCATACAGTGACCTGCAATCCATTAATCACTGTTAAAACTTTTTTTAACAGAATAGTGATCAAGCTACTTATCCTAGCTCTGTCTTGAGTATTCAACAAATATACCAAAGATTGTTCATCAAGCTTAAACAAGTACGCTATCCTAGCATCTGAGATTTTTTTTAAGATCTATATAAACAATACATTACAGTTTCTGATTGCTTTCTGCCTATCAGATATATTTCTGCTGCTGAAAGGAGCTCTTGACAAGTGCCCACAGCTACCAAGAAACATACCCAGGCTAAATAACAAAAACAAATATGTTTGTTTATTACCGAATAGAATACTTGCCTCTAAATAATTGTCAGTCAATTAATTGTCATGTAAAGCATTATATTCTAAGTGTGTAAATATGTGCACCCCCTCTCGCTCTATATATATATATATATATATATATATATCGCACACAACCCTCCTGGAACAAGAAGGAAGAGGCCACACGGGGAAATAACTCAGGAAGCATTTTATTGGACCTTCTACTGGGCATAATGCATTTCGGCTTTAAATAGCCTTCCTCAGATGCCGCTCATGTCCGGGTATTTTCACAACGCGTTTAAAATAGTCCCTTTGCATTCCAATTGGTGTAGGCACTGGTCACCCCCGATCATGTGATCGCCCATCCGAAGTAGCCTGTGCTGACTACTACTCCCAGAATTCACCTCGGGAAGATGTTGCGCGGGGAATCTCTGTTGGAATCCTGGTCACAGTGGACTGGTGCTGCGAGGGACCCGACGTGATGTGATAGATGGAAAGTGTCCGGTTAGGTAAGTGTCCTCAGCGCTTCCTCGAGTCCCCTCATACGTTCCAGCCGCTAAAGCAAGAGTCCGTCGGGCCGTGAACTGGAAATAAGTAAATCCCACTCTTCGTGCAATGACGAACTGCACCTGGCAGCAGCCCCTACTTTACTTGCTTCTCGAGGCGGGCTGGAGCTCATCCAATATCTTGGCTACTTAAACATTTACGCTATACATTATTATTTACTATTGAATGCTTAATTTTCTTACAAACAATGATTACCTTACTATTAATACTACAGTGACCTATGATAATATATGTAAAACTTCTCACAATATTAATCATATCATACAGTGACCTGCAATCCATTAATCACTGTTAAAACTTTTATTAACAGAATAGTGATCAAGCTACTTATCCTAGCTCTGTCTTGAGTATTCAACAAATATACCAAAGATTGTTCATCAAGCTTAAACAAGTACGCTATCCTAGCATCTGAGATTTTTTTTAAAGATCTATATAAACAATACATTACAGTTTCTGATTGCTTTCTGCCTATCAGATATATTTCTGCTGCTGAAAGGAGCTCTTGACAAGTGCCCACAGCTACCAAAAAACAAGAAACATACCCAGGCTAAATAACAAAAACAAATATGTTTGTTTATTACCGAATAGAATACTTGCCTCTAAATAATTGTCAGTCAATTAATTGTCATGTAAAGCATTATATTCTAAGTGTGTAAATATGTGCACCCCCTCTCGCTCTCTATATATATATATATATATATATATATATATATATATATGTGCCCTCTTTCTAGCATGGTATGCCCCCACTTTTTGCTGAATTGCTGATGTGCTTTGACTGACTGTGTGCCCTGGGCTCCTGCCAACCAGGTACCCAGGGCCTGTGTTCCTTCCCTAAAACTGCATTGATGCCTACACCCAATTGGCATCCCTGGCCACAGGTCAGCCCCTGGTAAATGGTACCATGGGTACCCAGGGCACTGTGACCAGGGAAGGCCCCTAAGGGCTGCAGCACTTGTTGTGCCACCCTTAGGGACCCTGTACCTATACACACACACACTGCCTTTGCAGGCTGCGTGTCTTGGTGCAGAACAAAAGTGAAGAGTCGACATGGCACACATCCCTGTGTGCCATGCCTACAAGCCACTGCCCTGGCCTAGGTCAGCCACCCCTCTAGCTGGGTGCACTATGCCAGTGGTGAGGGCACAGAGGCATGAGCCCTGTACTCCTACAGTGCCCAAGTCCATTCTTGGGCATTGTAAGTGCAGTGCTGCCATTAAGAGTATATGGTGCTGGGAGTCTGTCATTACGAACTCCACAGCACCATAATGGCCCCACTGAAAACTAAGAAGTTTGGTATCAAACTTCTCAGCACATTAAACCCACACTGATGCCAGTGTGGGATTTAATGTAAAACACACTCAGAGGGCATCTTAGAGATGCCCCCTGAAACCAACCCGACCTCCAGTGTCCGGACTGAGTGGCTGCCCAGGCTGCCACCACCAGACATGTTTCTGGACCCCTGGGTCGAGAGCCTCTGCTCTCAGGGGCCTGAATCAATGCGCATCCTGGGGCGAGGTGCCAAAGCCTCCTCCCACAGGATGGGCAGGGGAAGCCTCAAAGGCCTGCCGCCTTTTGAGCTTCCCCAGACCATTTGCTGCTCCCAGCAAACTGGTCCCCACTGGTTCTACCCCCACTTCTGGCGGGAGAACCGGCGGGAAAACCAGAGGCAGGAAATGGGTTGTGCTCACCTCTGCCAACTCCACCCCTAAGGTGGGGGAGGCGAGGTGAAGCACAAACTCGAGTCCCCGCCATCTTGAGGATGGGGGGACCCAGCCAACCAGGGACAGGCTCCTGCCCCCCTCCCACTGGAGAGTGGCAGAATAGGGGGTGTACCCACCCCAGGGACGGGACCCATTGGTCCCTACCCTTACCTACCTGTAACCACCCCTAAATTCAGTATTTAGGGGCTCCCTGAACCTTCCTTCCTCAGTTCCAGATTCCAAAAACAAGAAAGAAGAACAAGAAACAAGAAGACCTGAGTGCAGCTGCTCACAAGAGGAAGACACCAACTGATTTGGCCCCAGCCCTACCGGCCTGTCGACCCTCGAACCGGCTCCTGCTAAACCCCGGCGTCTCCAGTGGTCAGCACCCTCACAAACCCCGGGGGACCTGACTGCCTAGTGACTCCAACCCCCTGGGACTCCCAAGAGCAGTGGTACTGCTCAAAGCAAGCAACCAACCCCTGGTGCCAACCGGGAACCGCGAATCCTGCACCCTCTGCACCCGCCGAGCCCGACCTGTGCCTGAGTGGGCAAATACCAAGAGGACGTCCCCCGGCGACTGTGACCCAGAATCCAGCACCCAAGGGCCCTCCTCGACGCTCCTGACGACGCCTGCAGCCTCAGAACCAGGGACCCCTCCAACCGCGACCAGCCGAGGGTAAGATTTCCGACGCCTAAAGACACCCCTGCACCCGACGCCCCACGGCCTCCTGTGCCCAACTCCGGGTGCCTACCCTTCCCACAGCTTCCCAACTTACCTCTCAAAGTGGTGGTCGCACCTGAAGAATCACCGTCCCCGAGTTTGCAGTCTTTGTTCGTCACGCAGCTTTACCATTGAAAACCATTGGGCGCCCGACGGCCCAAAAGCCCACTGCACCCGGCCGCCCCAGTGCCGCTGAGGGTGCACCAACTACCCTGTTCGACTTCCCCACTTGCCCTGAGCAAGTGACCAGGAGCTTTGCTCCCACAGCCGAGTGGCCTGCTAGCCAGCAGCCACCAACCAAAGCCCCTGCCGTCTATAGGATAACATTGGGCCTACTCACTCTGCACCCGGCCGCCCCTGTGCCGCTGAGGGTGTAACAACTGTACTTACCTGACCCTGGGGACCCCTGAGTCTATGCCCAGAACCTTAACTCTGCCAGTCGAGTACTTACCCAAAAGCCGATAACCCGCTTTTCTTCCATAGGGTAACATTGACTGGTTTCACTCGGAAATTCTTCTAAGTGTGGAGTTTCCCAACTTTAAAATATTCACCTAAAATCAACCGAGTAACGAAAACAGAAATACTCACCTGCTATTAGGAGAGATCCCAGTGCTGGATCTTGGTGCCCAGCACTGACCCTGAAAAGTAATCACAACGTTACTTACCGCTAACTCAATTTTCTTCCATAGGGATCCATTGACTGGTTTTCTGTGAAATTTCTTCTAAGTGTCCACTTTTGAAATACCAAAATATTGCTTAAAAATCACAACAGTAACGAATTCCGATTTACTCACCTGCTATCAGGAGAGACCTCAGCACTGCATCTTTCAGACCAGTACTGACCCTGAAAAGTAATTTTAACCGTACTTACCCGTACTTTGAAATTCCTTCCATAGGATATCATTGCCTGCTTTTTGTTGAAAAATTTTCAAAGTGTCGATTTCTGAATCTTACAAATATTCTTTAAAAATCGTGCCAACGATACACACGTAATTACTTACCTGTTTTAGATAGATATCCCAGTGCTGAACCTGAGACTCCAGCACTGGATTACAAAAGTAACGTAAACATACTTTGCTTGCAAACTGTATTTCCTTCCATAGGATAACATTGGTAATTTTACCCAGAAAAGTTTCTAAGTGTCAACTTTTGAAATACCATAATATTCCTCAAAAATCACTACTATAACCAAAACGCTTTTACTTAACTGTTTACAGGAGATGTCCCGGGACTGAATCCAAGATCCAGTCCTGTGGTTAGAAAAGTAATCCACAAAGTAATTAATTGCATTTAACCAAAACTTTCCATTGAGCTCAATGTTGCATTGTGTTTGAAATTGTGTTGCCTCTTGCAACAACTGTGACTACTGTCATCAAAAAGACTATTGCCTATTTGAAAAGTGTTTAAACAAGGCATTTCATTCTGAGAAAGTATATTTTGATTCCTATTGTTGGTTCTAAAATAAAACAAGCCTATATATTTTATATACAAACCATTGGCCTAGAGTTCAGTTCTTGAGTGTGTGGCTTCATTTGCTGACTGAGTGTGTACAACAAATGCTTTACACTGTCCTCTGATACTGCCTTACTGCTCGACCAAGCTACCACTTTAGAGAGTAAGGTTATATCTAACTTTAGCCTCTGCCAAACCTCTGGGGACTGTGGACTCTGTGCACACTGTACCTTACTTTGGTCCAGTATATACAGAGCCACTTTCTTACTATATATATATATATATATATATATATATATATATATATATATATATATATAATCATAGTGTGTGTGTTCACACACTCTGTATCTTACTGGTAGTCGTCCCACCCTTCACTCATTTCGCTCTGCACCTTTTTATGCCTCTTTCTATTGTTAATGTACCTTTTGAAGACAGATTGTAGGGCTTGGAGTTTTATCCAGTTAATTCTTTGACTAAGCAGCAGTACCTTATTGAAGTCTTTTAAAATTCTTTGACTAAGCAGCAGTACCTTATTGAAGTCTTTTAAAATATGCAGGTGACACCTGACTCTAACTAAACGTCCCATCAGAAAATGTAATCCCTTGGTTCAAAGATTACCTCACCACAATGCAGGCCTCAATGTCAAACTCTAAATTGAAACTCCACTCCTTAAGGCAGAGTTTGTGTTAATTCCCAGCACAAACCAACAGGAACATGTGCAGGAAATGTCTCAACAGTAAAGCATGACATTCACCCCTTAAAGAGGCCAGCTTTCCCAAATCCCCAGGTTTCCATCTCAGTACACCCTCTGCCTCAGAGCAAACTTCTCCTCATGCTTCCACCTCTTTACTCCCACACACCAGTACTTACAACTATGCCATCCCCTACATTCTCACATGCACTTTCACAAACACCCTATACCCCCCACACTATCAGATACACAATCGCTCTACGTGAGCACCTACACAATGCACCACCAGTTACATCATTCACTATATACATCCCTCATTACATACCCAAAGCACATCCCCCTCTACACCCTCTCTACCTCCCACACTACACCAAATCATATCCTCTGCAAAGCACTTAGGCCTTACCTCACCATTCATACCTACACTCCATGAACAACCTACATTATCCAACACCCGTCGCTATGCCACCTGGCCCTGCACCACCTGTACCCTCCACCATTCAAGACATACAGTTTCACTCCTCCACCTTCATCCATAAACACAATACTTCCTGTGCCATAGGTAAATGGGATGCACACACCACCCTCACACCAGTGCTGCGTCAATGTAATCTTTTCTAATGCATAAAGAAAGCAAGTGCTCTTTTTTGTTTGTTTTTAAGTTACTTAAACCTGGGTTTCTTAGCTGTTTAGAAGAACTTGCTAAAGAAGCCTAGGTTATGTGAAAGGCTAAACTGATAAACCTACAGGAATCCAAAAGATTTTGGGGAGGATGCCTCACCCACAACTTATCATGGCATGCTTGATCACTGGCCGTTCTTCACACCTTGGTAGGTAAATTCTTTTTTGTCTGCTATTTTCTCTCTGACCAGATCCCCGACTTTTGGGATCCAGACAGGCCTTGCCGTGACTGATTTGACTTCCCCAGTGGCGGTCTGCTTCAGGTGGACATTACTTTGTTGTGTCCTGGATTCATTTAGATCCTGTAAAACAGCCAAACGATCATGGATGTCAAAAGGCTTTTCATCCGCCACTGTGCCTTCACAATCAAGATCAGGTACCCACATTCTTGTCCCAAATAGAACCTCATATGGAGTGACCCCCCTAGAGAACTTCTTGGCATATTGTTAAGAGAACGCTGGACTCCATACAGATGTTTTACCCAACTTTCACCTGTGCCCAATACTCTAGCTGTTAATGATTGCTTTAAGTCTCGGTTTTTTCTCTCCACTACCGAATTTCCCTCGGGATGGTACGGAGATGAGTACCGCAATGCTACACCCAGTCCTCTCATGGCTCCTTGTAAGCCCGAGAGCTAAACGCAGGGCCCTGGTCAGAATGTAATGTGCCAATTGCATATGTCCCTATAAAGACGCAAAACTTTTATAACAGTTCGAGCGTCAGCCGAGCGTTGGGGCCACACCCATAGGAATCTCGAGCAGGAATCCACTGCAACCATGATATACTTGTAAGCCCCATTACATTTTAAGGGGCCGCAGTGGTCCAGGTAAGTGCACGCGAATGGTCAGTCTGATGCTGTCTAATAATGGGACCTGTGCTGGTCGAGCTACGGCGGCTCCATTTATCTGTTTACAGATATCGCAGTTTAAGACGAAGTCTTTGGTCTGCTTTGTTAATCCTGGCCACCAATAGCTTTGTTTCAGAAAAGAAACTGTTGCCGCTGCTCCTGCATGTACAGAACCCATCCCTTCGTGTGCTGCTTGAATTAAACCTAACCTACGATCCATGTTTGGAATTACTCTATCCCCCACTCCAGGAATCTGAGCAAATGGAATGTTATTGGCATCTAACTTGTAAGAGTACTTGAGTGGAAACCTTTTGGTACTGCTCCGCTGTTTTTGTGGGTTGCATTAATAGCTACCATAATCTCACCGTCTATTTTCGTTTTAGAACAAGTGATTGCAGCTACGGAAGCCGTGCGTACAGCCCCCTTTGCGGCTTCATCAGCCAATGAATTCCCTTCAACGTGAACGCCATCACGCTGATGACTCCGTGTATGTATCACGTGAGCCCTCGGTAGTTCGGTTTTCAACTCCACTACCTGTTCCCATAGCATTTTATGCTTAATTGTGCCACCTTTTGCATCTTTAAACCCAGTACTGCAAATATTCATTGTAAGACTGCACACAGTAAAAGGAATCGCACACAATTAGTGTGGGGAATTCCCGATCCGTATTTACTAGTGCCAGTACCAGCGCTTTTAACTCTGCCAGCTGTGCCGTGCAGTCTCCTAGGGACTGCGTCTTTGTGCAACTCGGGTGAAACTTTCCATCCCGCATGCGACCTTTAACGATTGCACATGCTGCGCTATATTGTTTCTTACTTCCTATGGCCGGTTGAGCAGATTCGTCAGTGTAAATTATATATTCGTACTGATCTAGAGGCATTATTTCGTTTGGAAGAGGATATTCTTGTTCGTATTGCAGGAATGCTTGTGTCTTTAAATTTGGGTCGTACCTGTATTTTACATCTGTAGCAGTGAGAGAATTAGCCCATTCTATCCATCTCGGATGTAAGGCTTTAGCGTTAGGGACGCTTGCCTTTGTCGCAGCTTCTAAAGCTGGAACTGGAGTTACTACTATTATTCGTTTCCCCTGAGCCAGTGCTCTTTCTCTCACTACAGCAGTCTATACTGCTGTCAGAATCTTTTCTGTAGATGCGAAGCGCATCTCAGCATTTGTGTACAAATGTGATTTGTATGCAATTGATACTGTCTCGCCTTCATTATATGTTAGATAGATGTACCCAGATTGACCCGCAACTATATGGATCACCAGGTTGCGTACGTTCACGCGTGTCTGTAAGTGTTTGGAAGCTATCATGTCAGCTTGTAAGGAACTTAGTGTATCTGTATGTTCCTGTGTCCATTGTTTTCCTGATAAATCAGGTTTTATTAAATCGTAGAAAGGTTTTACTCTTTCTGCGTAATCTAAAATGTATGTTCTACCAAAATTTAGGAATCCCAGAATTGACTGTAAATTTTTCAATGATTTTGGAGGTTGGAGCAGCGCGCATTTTTCTAAAATAATTGTCTGCCAGGCTTTTTCCTTCACTTGAAAGCTAATATCCTAAAAACAGGACACTGAGATGGGCAATTTTTGATTTTTTAAAGTTGAATTTGTAGCCCTCAGATGCAAATCCCAAAATTATGGTATTCACTCAGTTCAAGGGTTCCTCTAGGTCAGGGGTTCCCAATCTGTGCGCCGCGGCTCCCTGGTGCGCCCTACAAACGAGCCAGGGGCGCCGCGCTTCAAAGGTTTCATATTTTCGAATTCAAGTCATTAAATTGCCGGTAACATCTTAGAAATGTGAGCTATTTAGGAAAAGCATAAAACCTCTTTGTCCACCAGATGGCAGCAGAGCATTCTGTATTGTGAGTGCAGAACTGAATGTTACTAATGGAGATGGGTTACTCGTATTTCCTGCTTAAGAAGCCAGCAATCAAGAGCTTCTGCGTGGCAAGAGGTCACTGGTGGCCAACCCACAACCTGAGTGACAGTGGTCATGGTAGCAGGCTGCTATAGAACACAGGAAGGTAAAGCGATTTGTAATGCAGCTACCCTAGAACATACAAGGCCCATTTTAAATGTGTGTAGCTGGAGCCCAACTATCAATGCACTGGATAGAAGCAGCACCCTCCAGGCTCATACAGTTCCCGAAATACATTTGGAAGAGGAGGCAAAAAGTTTGGTCGCTTTTCTAAAGGATTAGGCCGGAATTAATCCAGAACTGAGGAAAACAGTGCTGTTTTAAAATTAAAAAGAGAAAGAAGAAACACTACCTGCCCCAACATGGAGCGAATTTGCCTTGCTTCTGGAGAGCTGGAGTCTGGTGGTTCTGAGTGTCAGTAAAGGGAATCAACCGAGAGAGGCTGGAGGATAGTGACCACCGCTTAGCTTGACTAAGATCTGCTCTGAGACGCCCTATATGCCCTTATTCCACCGCACCTGCTGCTGCACCTGCATTTCCCTGACAAGCAGCGCTGAGCCCATCAGGGCCTGCGTACCTCCTCACCACCCAGTCCAACAGTTTTCCTATGATGAGGGGCCAGAGAGCGATTCATACCCACCTATGAACCTTTGTTCAATGACAAGCTGCAATAAACGCAAAAACAATTATTGATGGACAGAATGCAGAACAATGTCGTACATTCACCCCAGTACAGAGATCTGGGCCTAAATCCATCGTTTTTTTGCTCACCATGCCATTCCAGTTTGGACCCAGCCATATGCAAATCAGTCTTGACCCTGCGCCCAATGGGAACAGTCCAGCCCGAACTGCCAGGCCAGGTCCTCCCTGGACTGGAAACAAGCATCCTAGGACCGGTTTCGGGCTTTCAGCCTTCATCAGCTGCAATAAACCTCAGTTTGTCCCTCATACCAGTGTAGCACTTTCGACCTCTACATTGGCAGTTCTGACAGTGCCAGTGTCAGTTGCTTCTGCCGACTCTGCAGCACTGCAGAACACATATGCTCATCAGGAGCACACACCCTGAGCTAAAACAAAACTGAGATAGGAAGAAAGCACAACCGACCCCCAGCATGGTGCTCGAGCATCGCAGTTCCACCAATGCTGCCCAACAAGAACAGTGTATATTCCATCTGCAGAACCAAGTTAGATATAGCCTTGCAAAACTGTGCCCTGACTTTGCGCTTTAACTACAAAGATAAACTTACCATTAAAGCTGTATTTCTGTCATAGATGGTCAACAGCCCACAGCATAGTTTTAGCTCTTATAAATATAAAAGAATTGACATTTATTGTGTGTGATAAATGTCCCAACTGAACTAGGCGTTCCATCCCATTCTACACTACAGGAGTACCCCATGACTGTTCGGCATGTCATGGGGTACATGACCCAACTTTATCCCAATTATTTTCATGGAGAAAAGTGTAAGTACTCCCGCGACTTGGCTTACATCCATCCACCTGCAAAAAAATGTCACATAATAGGGAGCCGCGGCCAACGGCCAATAAGCCAAGGGAGCCATGGGTTGAAAAAGTTTGGGAACCACTGCTCTAGGTCATCGTCCGTTAGATAAATATCATCCACATAGGACAATGCCTCTTCGTACAAATTTTGAAGTAACTCAGTTACTCTGGCCGAAAACAACCCCGGGCTGTTCTCATACCCCTGGGGGAGTCGACAAAATTTACGCTGGGTCCCTAGCGCTGAGAAGGCTGTTAGATGCCTGCTTTCAGTCGCTATATTCTGGCAGTAAAATCCATTTGAGATATCAAGTGTTTTATATTTTTTCCGCACAATGTTATTCATTAATGCGGCACTGTGTGCATTTTGGACTGCAAATGTCTTAGTGCAAGTGTTTAAATGTCTGTAATCTAAAACTAGACTATATGAATTGTCAGGTTTCATGACAGGAAACAAAGGATTGTTCATTGGTGAGGTGCAATTTTCGATCACCCCTTGGTATTCAAGTTGATCTAAGATCTCCTGACCTGTTTTTTAGCTTCTTGCTTTATTGGATACTGCCTCTGTGCAGTCGGAGTATTTTTTAAAGGAATTATGTGGTGGGTTGAATCCTCATCCCATCCAACATGGTTTTTGTATAATGCTGGAGCCTGGGCTACCGCCCACTCCTGCGCATATGTGTGTTGTAAGTGCATGGGAATATGGTCTGAGAAGGCCGGAAGAATTACCGTTTTTCCTTTAGGGCAATCCATGACGAATGCTGGCGGCCAATCTTGTTCAGCTAATAAAATATCATAGCCAAACGTCAGGTTCTCCCAAAAGAGACCTCACTGTTCTACATTTGTCCCCCTCCATTTGGAGCGTTATTTCATATACTTTATGTGGGACACTTACCCTAGTATCAGGTGTTTCCACCGTGATATAATCATTCAAGTCCCCTGTCACCAGAAATTCCTTCAGGTTCTGGCGAGCTATTGTTATTTCTGCCGCACTGTCTAGCATAGTCCGAGCCCATTCCCCGTTCAGTAGTCGAGTCCTCAGAATTCTGGGCATGTCTGATCTTTAGACCTGCAACTTTCTTCTTTTTGAACTGTGGCTTTTGCTTTGGTTTCTCTTCTTTTTTAGAAGTGTAATCTTGAGCGTGCTGCTTGTCTCTGGACTTTGTACGCTCTTCTTGTCTTTCTGACCGTCCTCTGAGTTTTTCGATGAACCCTGAAAGGAACGTGTATCAATATCCTGATACCTGTCAGGTTTCCTAATATTATCCCTATTCCTGAGGTTATACCTCTTTTCGGAGGGCTCGTGTAGAGATCTACTTCTTGATTGGGATCTATTTCCTTTAAAGTTTTGTTGTTTTTTATATTCCCCTTTCTTCTTTGTTGAAGCAGGTGTCTGCTTAGTAATGTCCTTCTCAGGACTGCCCATCAGTTGTGGTTTTAAAGCTTTCCCACCCAAACGGTCTCTGCCTAATTCTGCATATGCAGTTTCAATTATTTTTGATAGTTCGTGTTCCTGTTCCAAAGGACTGAACTCCCTCAGGCGTTGGCGGATGTCCACTGAAGCTGCTTCCCCCTTAATGTTAGCTAGTATTATGGCTGATATCTGGGCATAGTTACCTAGTAACTTCATCCCTAAGTTTAGGGCAGGTTCTGCTCCGTACTCATTTTGTATTTGTCTCAATATATCAGGTACTAGTGCTAATGATGGGATACCATGAGTTCTGGTATATATGGCAGCAAAGACTGTACCCCAAGTGGTACAATCCTCTAATTGTGGTGTTATCCCCATGGGCAAGCAGATTGTTAGCATTCTGTGTTTTTCATACGGGGTAGTATTCGGGAATACTGCCTCTAGCTGTGTTATTTTCTGAGCTAACCAGAATGGTATTTGTTCACGTTTTGTGGGCATTTTACCCATCATTGCGTGTAATGTTTGTGGTGTAATTTTAGTTGCTGTACCCTGAATTTGAGTTTCATTTGTTGCAACTATTGCTTGTTGGACTGTAAGTGTCCTCATGACGAATTGCGTCAAGTTCCTATAGATTTTGATTAAATCTTTATTTCTATGAGTAAGTCTCCTGGTGGCATTGTGTCAATGTCAGGATGTGGTGTGTAGGCCGCTAATATTGGCCATGTTGCCCCTTCTCTTCTGAGCGGGCCGAGTCTTACTCTTCTTATGTGGGGTAGGGCGCCTTTAAACCAGTATAAATGTTCCTGGTACGTGAGCGGAACCTCTATATCCTCGAACTGATAATATTCCGCTGGTACATCTCCTTCCGCTTAGGAGTGAAATGTTTTTGTTCTTGCATTTGCTGCTGGGAATGTAACCCACGAATAAAATACCTCTGTTCTGTTTGATTCGTGTGCCTCAATCACGAAAGCTACTATGCCACCCCTAGCTGATAAACCATGCGCAAGTAGTTTCAGGGTGACTGTATTTCTAAAGTTTGGTGCAATTTGTATTGCGTCTACCTCTTCCTCACCATCTGTGAGGGGCAGTGCTTGTAGCAGTGGGTCTAATTCTGTGTTAGTCATTGTTTTTAGTACACTAAATAACTTCTCAAGGGAACCAAGATACGGTGTTTTGCACAATTTTAGGAACAATGTGTCCTTCAAGCTTGATTAACCAACAGCCAATAAATAGGATTTTTTAGCCTACTCAGCTGTGGCGGAGTTTGTGCCCACCCACTCCAGACGTCTCTGGTGTTTTGTGAGTAGGGGTCTCTGAGAATAGCATGACTGAACTACTCAGATTCTACTGTTAAATAAGTGCCCAACTGTTACATCCATTGTTTTCCCTTATGTGCCTTCCCCTTTAAGATGACATATCACCTTGCCGCATGCCACCCTGCATGCGACATGGTGTCATTTGATTGTATTCCACTTTGGAGTGTTTGGTATGGATTAGTGACCGTTGCTAGCCCAGTTGCATCTGGAGCTGGAGGCTGTGAGGTTGACATCTGCCGTGCTGCTAATAAATACATAAATTAACCTCCAACTGAATTGAAGTCTTTTCAATACCAACCAACGTTGGCGGTGCCATGTCGTGTAGTTCCTATATTACCTATACAGGATCTGCGCGTTCGGATAACATAAACTGTGGGATTGGTGGCGGACGGATTCCGTGCACCCCCACCGGATACGTTAGCCTGTCTGTATTAGCTAGCTCACAGTGCCACTATAATCTCCTCTTATCACGGAGAGAATAGATTCTGGCAACCTCAGAACATGACGACCCTGATCCCCAGGATCGTGGAAACAATATACTACCTTTCGCTCAGTCACTTGTGCTTACTTAGTTTGTCTCAGAGAGATACACAGAATAAACAGGCTGGGTGTTTCAATAAGGATTTATTGAACAGTTGTTATTCTAGTGTAGGATATATGAGCTGCAACAACCATTAGACAGTAGCAGAGATATATGATTAGCAATATTACAAAAGTAAAAGGATGGTATAGTTCTACCATCTTGCAGAAATCATGAATATATACAAGTACATAAAACACATGATAAAAAGTGCGTACTCCTACGATGCCTCCCTAACTAGATGTACCTAAATGTACCTAGCATCTATGTAGGTGTTATGCCAAGAATCCCTCTAGGATCTAGTCCACCCCATTACCTGAGAGTTAGAGAATGTGCGACCCCGTCCTGGTCTCAAGTTTGACAACCCGCGAGGGATGTTAGACCACTGCTAGCTGGAGCGTCTGCATGCAGGAACCTCAGCGTCTCTGGTTAGTGTGTCAGCCGGGAAGTCACGGTCTTCTCTCTCTTCCTAAGCAAGATGTGCTGTATATATACCCATAGGTCTCCCCAGGGGTCCTACCTTGCTGTGTCGGCCTAAAGGATGACGTTGGGCCTGAACTTTATACAGCGATATTATACAGGAGATGCTAATCCTACTGTTAGTCCTGCTGTGCTTCCAAGAAGCCTCATGCATAATGTATGAGAATCGAACCAGGGATAAACCCGCGTTCTGAATGCAGTGTCATATCTAGGTAAAAGGTCAGTGCCTAAGAACCGTTATGTATGTAATGTAGGGAACGATATAGGTGAAAGGTTGCAGTGTTACCTGCAGCTATATAGGGTACCTATATGGAATATAACAAGGCAGTGCACAGTAGCAATAGCATGCATAGATCCAGAGCAATAGCATGCATATATCCATGTTGAACATCAGACCAAGAGGTATTTCAGTGGTCATAGCTCAATCACTGGCCTATCCAGAAGACAGTGCCTGAGTCCCAGCAGGATCAGGCCCAGCCCGGCGAAGGTAGGCACAATAAGGTTCCCATATGTCCCTGGGTCGTGCCAAAGGCTGTTGTTGCTCCGCATATTGTTCCTCCATGTTACCACAGTAGGCCACCAATCGTAACCATGCTGTTACCGCAGGACTTCTAGAGCTCAACTATACCATTGCCACCTCCCTTTTATCCAGGGTGAGTAAGATGGATAGAAAACGCCTGTCTGCTGCAGACTGCATATCCGCTAACAGTGCAACCGGAGGAGCTGGATCCAGCACAGTGCGGGCAATTTCATGTAATACTTGAAAAACATCTTACCAGTATTGGCGCACGTTCACACAAATCCAAAACACGTGTAGGAAGTCTGAAGCTTCCATCCCACACCTTTTCCATTCACTATGTTCATTACCTCCGAATCTTAACAAACGTGCGTATGTATAATAAAATTGATGAAGAAACGTACAGTGTATCAGTTTATGCCTATAATTCACAGGAGTATCTTTTACCTGCATGCAACAGTATGCCCATGTTTCATCTAGAATTTCACAGCCCCGGGATGCCTCCCACCTCTCCCTGGCCTCTGCCAGGATATTCTCCGTTCACTGTCAGAACAGCAGAGTATAGTAAGGATATGGAGCGACTCTCATCCCTGCGCTTAATATATGCAGTTAAAACCAACATTTCAGTTAGTTCTGCAGGATAAGTAGTGGAGCGTGCCTTCACCGCAGATCTCAGTCTATGGTAAGCTAAGATCACCAGGGCAGACTTGTCTCCTCGAGCCATGAAGCCATGAAGAACTTCTGCAAAACCACCATTTTAATCAGGGCCATCATGGAGAGGGGGGGCGCAGCCACCTGTCCACTTGTGTTCGTAATTCATCCTGTGCCATCCCGAAATTAGCTCTTACCAGCTCAGTGGTCAAGGGCCACCCAGATCGCTAGGTATCTAACCACCTTCGGGCTCCATTGCAGGAGGTATTCAACAACAACTTTGTCAGAACAATCAAATAGTGGGAATATTTCAGACTTGGCCCAGATAAGACGGAGGCCAGAATGTTCCCCGGAGTGGATGACGTCTCGGAGTATGGTTGATTGGTTCTCTTCTGGGTTTTGAACATACAGGATGACCACATCCACGTCTAGCGATATAATGAGAAAGCCAGTACCAAGCCACAGGCCGCAATGCACATGTATCTCCCAAATGCTACACGCTAGGGTGGCTCTATTGCCAGAGCAAACACCAGGGGATATAACGGGCAGCCCTGACAAGTGCCACAAGCTTTCTGAAACGTGCTTGAGTGGAACTCCTGAACCCCAACTGTTGCGCTGGGAGCAGTATAGAGCAAAGAGATCAGCGAGAGAAAATAGGAGCAGAGTCCCAGTAGACCCAGCACCTCCATCATAAAAGGCCATTCCAAGTTATTAAACACCTTTTCTGCGTCTAGTAGAATGGCCACCGTGGCCAAGTCTGGGTCAGTACTATGCAAGACAGCCATCAACGTCCACAAGTTAAAAGCGGTGGATCTTTGTGGTATAAAGCAAGACCAGGAATTGCATGAGTGGTTGCAGCCGCATTGATAGTATCTTCGCTAATATCTTGTTAACTGTGTTTAGCAGTGTCAGCTGCCTATATGAAGATCATAACTCTGGTTCCGTACCTGGCTTCAACAGCACTGTAACAGCCTCCATATTAGAAGGGGGAGGCAACCTTTAGCAATCGAGGCATTATATACATCCAGTAGTTGGGTCGCCAGTAGGTCTATATACATCTTATAAACCATCTCCACTGGGCGCCCTCTTGCTGGGCAGGGCCCTGATTGCCTTCTTCACATCCACAAGCATTATCGGGGAATTGAGGAGGTCCCTTAGTGGGCCCTCCAGCCAAGCCAGTGCCACGCTGTTTAGGTACAAGGAGGTCTCTGCAGCTCCACAGTGGAGTATAAGATTTCGTAGTAGGTCCGGAAGATCAACAGAATCTCATCCGGATCGGTGGTAAGGATCCCATCAGTTCCACGCAGGGTGGTGACCCAATCATGGGATCTAGCATTCCCGGTTAACCAAGCCAAAGTCTTCCCTGGTCAGTTTTCCCAAATTGTTGCTCTCGAGATCTGCGCCCTAGATATATTACTTTCCTTGCCACTTATCGCCCGAAACTCACTAAGCGTCTCCTGCAGTTGCGCTAAGGTAACACCATCCCTCCCAAACTCATACTAGTTCTCTAGATTCAAAAGCTGCGCCTCCAAGTGAACCAATCTGCCCCTGATAGACCTAAGGATCCCCACCCCTTTTGCAATGCATATACATCTTATGTAGACTGTAAAGGCCTCCCAGAGTGTTTCCACCTCATCAATTGTATTATCAGTCAACTGGAGATTATTCTGCGATTGCTTCCCTTATTTCAGCCCGGAAAACAGAGTCCTGCAATTCACTACATCGTAGACGCCAACTAAAGAATCATGGAGCAGGGGATGGGCTAGCCAGTACCAGCAGAACAGGGAAATGGTCTGCTAGTGTACGAGGGAGTATCTCCTAAGTGCGGGGCATTGGACATATCAAGCTGAACAGGAGCCAAAAGTCTAGGCGGGAGGATATGCCATGTACTTGTGAACGTCCCGTGTACTTTCGATCTCTAGGGTACAGCACCCACCAGGCGCCTACCATATTGCAGAGCTGCATTAGTTGTTCAAGGGCCAAGCTGGCCCGTGGGCTAGGATGAGGCTTCTGCAAAGTCCTGTCTATCAGCGATGGGAAAGCTGTGTTAAAGTCGTCGCCCCCACATGTCATTGGGCAGTCTCTGTATTTGATGCAGAGGGTGACAATCTCATGAAAGAACTCCAGTGAGTCCACATTGTCCAGTCTTGCCGCCACAGCTATCAATCTACCTTCTGCATCTGTCATGAGTATCTATGACAGTAAAGTCGAGACATTTCCAAGATAATACAACACACTGCACGCATAAGGAAAATATGAGGAGAGGTACTGGTACTTCCCCCAGGCAGAGGTGAAAGTTGGAGAGCCAATGGGTGAGCAATGAGTAGTAAGGCCACATCAATCCTTTCTAAATATGCTAGGACTTGTCATGCTTTAGACGAACTGTTCAGGCCCTTCACATTCCATGTAATGAAAGTCACCATGAGATGTAGTCAACAGGAGCTAATGTGTGCACAACCTTACCATGACACTGCTCCACTGGAGCATGATGCATCGCAGAATTGCGAGGGGTGAGGTCCTGCAGTGCTGAGTAGAATTGATTAACAAAGATGCATAACAAACTCAGAAAAGCAAACCCCCTCCCCCAAGACCACCTCCCACCCACTCCGACCCCAACTGTTGGTGAGTACCCACCCAAAAGCAAACCAGAACAAATATGAGAGCCAAGCTAGGAGCAAGGCCGTTCATGTGCGCTCCACGCTTGCAGTACCTAGGAGCACGGCCGAATCATCAGGCATAGCCTGCCGGAGTGTGTATCTGTTCACATATTAGCCACTGCCAATCACATCCTGTTGTAAAGCATGACATGTAACCCCTACATTCAGCGTCACCATAATAACGTTAACAGTTTCATAGGATCAATAGTGGAAAAGGGAAAAGATCTAAAATTCCCACACCCAATGAAATGAGGTTGGGAACAGGATCCAGTGCAGAGAAAGTTAGGTATTGTCCCATATCATAGATTCAGTTCACCCTGTGTCAGTTCCGGGTGACATAGGACCACCCGAAGCAGGCAGATGTTGCTCAATAAAATTCAGAGCCTGCTCAGGGTGCAAGAAGTAGTGCGTCTTTCCCTTATGTTCCATTCGAAGCTTAGCCTGATATTGCAAAGAGTATTTCAGCCCCCTTTATTTAAAACCTCTGTAAGGTACGCTTCGCCTTCTGGACCGATTGTGTGTAATCCAGATAAAAGGAGATTGACTAGTTCTCAAACTGCAGGTGAGGGTTGACACGGTTGAGCCTCAGAACGAGATACCTATACCTGTAATTGAGGAGCCTTGCAATGATAGGCAGAGGAGGCTGGCCTGGTTTGGCAGCCGGGACCAGGGAGCGATATGCTCTCTCTCAACAACAAAAGCAGTGGAGAAATGTGAGTCTCCAAAAAGCTATATCAAGCTCCTCAACGAAAACTTCCATATGTCCAGCTGTATCTGGGCCAGGGACCCCCAGAATACGTATATTGTTTTGCCTCGAGCGGCTGAGCGTGACGTATTTTCAGATTTGTGTCCGGGCACCCTCCATGCGGTGCTGGGAATCTTCCACATCCGATATCGGAGCTTCTGCTTGGGTCAGCCTGGAGTCTTGATGATCCATCCGCCCCTGGAAAACCACCAAGCCACGTTGCCAAGGAGTAAATCTTTGCATCAATGGCACACAAACTAGCCTTCACATCATGCAGGCCATAGGTGACAGGATAGGGTTGTGCCCCAGATGCGGCCGAAACCTGCTCAGGACTAGGCGTGGTTGTGCTCTTTTTGTCAAAAGGCAACATTTTCTGAATTCCGCATCACCTAAGAAAATGTGTGGCTCATTCGTTACAACGAATCCCCTTGGAGCTGCATTTCCCCTAAGGTTCTCAGTCATTACTGCTCCATGAAGGTGAGTTTTGACTTGGTTTCTCTTGAAGTCTGTTAAGGACTCCCAATCATTTATAATTGATGCTGTCTTGGTTTGAGATTTGTCACTGAGGAGTGGAGGGGCTGCGAGGATTGAGAATATTACATCCTCATCAAATGATAGACCTTCTGCCATACCTTTGTCAATGCTAAATTAATACTATGTCTGACAGTATACTGAGCATATTTCTCAAATGTTTGCCTTTTGGTATCCTTGAACTGGCGGTGTCTGACAATTTTCTTACCAACAGGGTTCAAAATCTGCCCCATGTCTGCCTCTCTTAACAGTTGTCATCTTATATTTTAATCTGCAGGCAGAAAATTCAGCTCTGGCCCTGGCCAATGAGAATCAGCGAGAAGCTTATGAACGCTGTTTGGATGAGGTAATATGGGCTCATTCGGGCTAGAGGTGCACTGTACAGCTCCCTATTGGTGGTGGGAGCAGATTGGGGGATTTTGTGAGGGATCTGCAATGCTAAGAGAAGGGGACACTAAGTAGTTGCATGAATCAGTTAATTATTTCCGTTTACCTTGGTCTCTTAACACTGTCCCTCTGTTACAGGTTGCAAACCATGTTGTCCAGGCACTGCTGAACCAGAAGGTAAACACGGTTCATATGATTCCGTTCCTTTTATCCTTTTCCCTCTAATCTGTTTTGCGGAATGGTGGGGAACTTGTTCTGCCACACTTAGTCGTCTCGTCCTGATACCCAGTTCTTAGACTTGGCATGCCCCACTGTCTCAAAGGTCTACTTGCTGTTGCAATATGTAGTGTTCATGCAAAGCACATTTGGAACCTGTGCTATTTTTGCTCTTACAATGCTGTAACCCCATCCCTAATGTAAAAACCCTTGAGGATTAACAGGGCATGTGGTTTGTCTGTGCATCAGAAGAGGGAAGTGTTATTTCAGAGCACCTTCATGAAGGTTTTTTTTCACCTAGGACCTGCGAGAGGAATGTCTCAAGCTGAAGAAGAAGGTTCTTGACTTGGAGAGACAAAACAGGACGCTCAATGACCTATTCCACCAGAAACTGCAGTTCTCGTCAGGGGTAGTCCCCCAGGTAAGGACAAGAGTAGCCAGGGGAAGCTCTGTTTGCAAGACATGTGTTACAGCAAACAAATGATGGATGGCATGCTGACAATGCAAACATTCTCCCCCAGTCAAAAGATCTGGGTTAAATCCATCGTTCTTTTGCCCGCTACGCCACCCCAGTTTGGACCCAGCCATATGCAAATCAGTCTTGACCCTGTGCCCAATGGGAACAGTCCAGACCGAACTGCCAGGCCAGGTCCTCCCTGGACCGGAAACGAGCATCTTGGGACCGGTTTCAGGGTATGTCACCCTTCTTCAGCCAGGCTAGCTTGAATCCAGTGGCACAGTGAGCAAGGGACCCACGTCTGGGCATACCCATCCCACTTAGGGCGAAAAGTGTTACAGCAAACAAATGATGGACGGAATGCTGACAATGCAAACATTCTCCCCCATTCAAAAGATCTGGGTTAAATCCATCGTTCTTTTGCCCGCTACGCCACCCCAGTTTGGACCCAGCCATATGCAAATCAGTCTTGACCCTGTGCCCCATGGGAACAGTCCAGACCGAACTGCCAGGCCAGGTCCTCCCTGGACCGGAAACAAGCATCCTGGGACCGGTTTCAGGGTATGTCACCCTTCTTCAGCCATTCCGTCCATCATTTGTTTGCTGTAACACTTTTCGCCCTAAGAGGGATGGGTATGCCCAGACGTGGGTCCCTTGCTCACTGTGCCACTGGATTCAAGCTAGCCTGGCTGAAACAAAGAAACCGGTCCTAGGATGCTTGTTTTCAGTCCAGGGAGGACCTGGCTTGGCAGTTCGGGCTGGACTATTCCCATGAGGCACAGGGTCAAGACTGATTTGCATATGGCTGGGTTCAAACTGGTGTGGCATGGTGAGCAAAAAAAAGATGGATTTAGGCCCAGATCTCTGTACTGGGGTGAATGTATGACATTGTTCTGCATTCTGTCCATCAACTGTTCTTTTTGCTGTTTGCAAGACACACATTATAATCTACTGTCAGCACATTACTTCCTACCTAGTGTGTTCTGGACAGCACCTACATTGTGTGTTTTGGGCATCACCAATGAAACCACATGACCATTGAGGAGCAAAATGTTAAGTGTGCGTTGCAGTGTGTTACTTGCCCATGTTTAGAGAAATACTTAAGTGTGAATCTGTGTTTCAGCTCCAGGCCTGTCCACCGCTTTCCACGGATCCTCAAATGGGAGTTTTGGAGACACATCTGGTTTCTGCCCCTGTGGGACTTTGCACACCCCAGGTAAGATATCAAACCCGGGAAGAGAGGGAGCAGCAGTGTTACTTTTGTGCAGTGTAGTATTCAAATTTAACTTTCCATCTAGCTGTAGCCTTCCTCAGCACACAACTACAGATGTTGTCTGTGCCCAGAGCTGACCAGGGAGGGTGGGGGTTGTTAAGTGTGCTGACTTGGGGAGAGACTTTCTGGAAGCATTGGGAACTCTTAGCAGGATGTGTTCCGTTGATCTCGATCCGAGCTATGTCAGCTTCTTGATCTGGTCTTCGTCTACTGTTCTCTGTAGTGGAGAAGATTAAAACCCAGGATGAAAATTATTATGCACTTTTATAGTGGATGCATTTGAATGCGTGGGCATGTGGACATTGAGCTTGTATGAATACCTTGTAGGAAGCTCCTCATTCCCCATTATACAAAGCTGCTTCAACACCATACAGTGGTCTTTTCTTTCCCCACCAATCAACATTACCCCACCTACCCCATCTGTGGTCTTGTCTCTGTGCTTCACCCCTCACAGGCTCGTCAACCTCCTGATCTCCCCAGTTTCTTATTATGAATTCTTTGCATGAACACTACCTTCAACTTCAAACTCTGTAAGAGCTTGTGACCGCCTCTGTAAGGTCAAGTGAACCATTAACAGCGTGAGGTACGAAAAAGCAGAAACATTCTGGTTTAGTATGAATATGCCACAGTCTTTAAAACCCACTGTAGGAAGCTGGCTCTTTATATAGTGGACCAAAAAGAGGTACACTGTGTAAATAGTCCAGGCAAACTCCAATTAGTTTACAGAGGCACAAATGACACCCCAAATGCTCTCTTTTGTGGTAGTGTGGGCGAGCAGTTAGGCATGTCAGAGGGAAATGCTAAGCATTTATTGTACACACAAAGGCAGTAAATGAGACACATACTCAATAAAGAAATCTGACACAAATTTATAAAAATAGCATACTTTTATATGAATTTAGATACCAAGATCATTGGAATCAGGCAAGTACTTTTCGAGTTATGATTTTTTACAGTTTTCAAAAGCTGACAGTGCAATTTCTGGGAGCGGTAATTTTATCCTATGGGGGAAAAACATGTACTGCATTCGGGCATTTAACAGCCACTTACAGGACTGCTCTCCGGGACTTAAGGTGAGTATGAGGCAAGGTCCAGGGCCACACCAACAGGTCACCTTGGTAGGCTCTGGGGTGTCCAGGTGCACCTTCCGTCCACTTCTCGGGCTGTGGGGCTCTGGTGCAGTGGTGTCTTTTGGTGGCAGGTTCGGTGCTTGAGGCAAGGTCCAAGGCAACACCAACAGATCACCTTGGGAGGCTCTGGGGTGTCCAGGTGCACCTTCCGTCCACTTCTCCTCGGGCTGTGGGGCTCGGGTGCAGTGGTGTCTTTTGGTGGCAGGTTCGGTGCTTGAGTCTCTCACGGTTAGAGGGGGCCTGCAGAAAGAGGCTGCAGGCGGCGACTGGAAGTCCACTCTGGCCAGACTCCAGGATGGGCTCGGCTTTTGTGGGCCTGTGGACCCCGTTGGCACCGTCACCTCCCTTGGACTCGGGTGCATAGGCATTTTGAGACGTTGGGTGGCGGCGGTCGCAGACTCGCTCTTTTTGTGATTGTTTCTGCTGCGGGGGGCAAACAGGACAGGTGGACCACTCTATGTGGGTCTTGCTGACCCTGAAGTGCCTCGACGTGCAGGTCGGCCGTCCTCGGCGTTGATGTCCAGATTGGACACAAGCCTGGACTGCTGCAAGGGGTCCAGTACCCCAGGTATTGGTACTGTGTGGCTCCTGTTTGTCATGACGTCTTCACACTTGGAAAGAGGACGGATCTGACCTGGTGGAGCACTTCTACCTCTTCCTGGGCGGCTGCTGCATCAGTGGTCCCCGTAGGCAGCAGGTTGGTGTACCGGGTGTTACTTCTTTGGTGCCTGTGGCTGCAGGGGAGTAGCTCCTCTACTCCAAGGGAGTTTTTTTGGCAATTGGCGAAGCACTGGCAGCCCTCCGAGTTTCTTGGAGTTTGCACAGCGGCAGGACGAGTCGGTTGCTCTGCGAGAGTCAGGTGCAGCAGGCTGGCAGGGTTGACGCTAAGTCAGTCGTGCTCCTCGAGTCAGCAGTCTTCTTCTTTGCAAACTTCTTTTTGTCTATCGAAACTTTAAGTCCTGGTATCAGGGTGTCCCCCAAATACTCAATTTAGGGGTGTAAAGGAGAGTGAGGGTAATAGCCAATGGGCCATTATCCCCTGGGGTCACTACACCCCCTAGATGGTCACCTCCTTTGGGGAGTGGGCATCACCTTTTCCCAGAATTCCTAATTCCACCACAGGCAAGATGGTGGAATCTCTAAATTTGTGTTCCCTTCAGGCTTGGTCACCCTAGAGGTGTGTCCAGCGTGGCAGTGCAACACACATCCTGATTAGCTAATTTTCCCACCTGCCCTGGTGCCTGATGGGCCCAGGGCAGGGGGTGGCATTTCCTTGTGTGGGGAAGCCTTGGGTCGCACATCAAAGGAGGCAGAGGCTTTTGAAGCCTCCTGCCTTGATATGTTGATTTACCAGCCTTCCTGGAGGAGGAGGCAATAATGCCTCTCTCCAGGTCTGACATTGTTCCTGACCTCCTGAGAGCGAGGGCTCTCACCTCTAAGGGTCAGAAACTCGTCTGTGGTAGTAGTCTGGATAGGACCGGTTAGCCAGAACACTAGCGGGCTGGTAGATTTCAGGGGGTACCTCTAAGGTACCCTCTGGGTGCATGTAATAATAAATCCAACACTGGAATCAGTGTGGGTTTATTAATACGAGATGTTTGATACCAAAATCCATAGGTTTCAGTGAGCCATTATGTAGCAGGGAAACTCGTTTTGACCAGCGAGTGCCCAGTGCATACCTTTAAATGGCTTCCCTGTTCACTTGTACTGTCAGTAATTGAACTGGCCAGCACAGGGGCATATCTGTCCTCACATGTAATATAATGCACCCTGCCTTAAGGGTGCAAGTCCTGCTGTAGGGGTGACTTATAAATATTACATGCAATGTTAGGGGACCAAGCACACAAGTGTGTGCCATGTTGTGTTTTCACTTTTTGGAGCACCCTGTCACGCAGCCTGCAGTGGCAGTCTGTATGAGTTTGTTGCTGGGCCCCTTAGGTTGGCACAAGTTATGCTGCAGCTCCTAGGGACCCTCTTCTGTACCTATGCCCCAAGTACCAGAGGTACCACTTACTAGGGACTAGAGGTGCTAAAGGTGTGGTCACTTGGGAATCAAGTTACCAGTTGTCTTGTTTTGGGAAAAGAACGCTGGCATTGGCACCTGGTTAGCAGGAACCCAGTGCTCTTCAGTCCAAGGTGCATCAACTACCAGGCAAAAAGTGAGGGGGCTGCTGCAACAAAAACCCAGTTTTCTTACACACACCAGCAGTAGATTAATATTTAGCAGTGGAGAAAGAGTGCATAATTTGAAACACATCAGCAGTAGATTAATACTGAGCAGCGGAAAAAGCATGCCGTCCATTGAAACACTCCAGCAGTAGATTAATACTCGGCAGCGGAGAAAAGTTGGGGTCTTCTGAAGCCTGCTAGCCCCAGATTGATTAAAGTATTAGAGTTCAGACGCCTCCTTAACTGCTAAGTTGGGTGAAGATGGCCCTTTCTCATTCTGCAGGCTATGGAAAATGCCAATTAAATGTGTGAATATAAGGGAAAAAAGCAAAATAGTTAAGCTTCTACCCCTAATTGCAAACAATGTATTGCATGACTGCACACCCAGGGTGTCTCTTGTAGTCTGAATTTAGCTCCTAATTTAAGAGAATATACATCCTCCTGTGGTTCTGTTGTCTACAAACTATCGCCTCAGATACTTTGGAAGGATGGGGGCATAGTGCTTTTTCTAGAAAAACAAAGTTCTTCAGTAAGGCCTGTGAGATTGGCCTGTGCTGCTCTGCTTTTGTTATCGGATATGGCACCACCACAGTGGAAATGATAGCCCAAATTGATATGAGAAAACAGCGCAAATACATGCAGTTGTATAGAAATGCAAGACTCTATGAAGAGGTGGGCTGAGCGGTGATTCGTTCAGAGCTCTAATCCCCTTACTAAATAGCAGGTTAGGTAAATTAAATCCCAGGCGTATAGTAGGTTTATTTCTAGAATGGGGCTTGTTGGTGTGTGAAGAAAATGTTTCTGGCACAGTGGGAGAGAAAATTAATGGCATGCTAAATTATTTGTTGTGTTCTCAGCCCAACTTCGTCTCCTACCATAAACTACTACGCATGATGGAATATCAATTGGATCTTAGATTTATACTCCCTTACTTCCGACCCCCTGCAATTCACTGCTTTGAGTTTGGTTTCACCCCTAGATGCTATTCTAGCTTTGTTCTTTCACCTGCCCCCTGTTTTGAGCTTCAACTCAATCCAACTGCCCTCTGATCATTTTCCATTATCTCCTTATCCCCTGCTTTGGGTATGGTCTCTGTCACAAGTCACCTGCTCATAGTCTTAACCACATTGCGTGTAATCATGGCTTCCAATGCCCTACTGCGATCATGGTCTTGTTAAAACGTGGACTGCTTTGCCCATTGTCCTTCATGTATCATGTGCATCTTATCTTGGTCTAGCTCACAGGAGAGACTCGCTCTAACGTTAGGAGGCATTGAGCCGCTTCAGTGTTGTTGGGCGAATTTATGTAGAACATCTTTCTCTAGAACTGCCATGATTTCACTGTGTGCCCTGTGGTTCTAATTGGACATGTCAATGAAGGGCAAGACCAGAAGCCACAGACTCTTTGCCTGTGCACAACCCTGGCAGTTGAGCATGCGATTTCAGAAACTTGGGGAGCGGTTTCATTGCAACCCACCCCCATTTACCACATTGTCACTGATGGTGGAAACCCAGCCCCAGGAATAAGAGGGTAGTTGCGACATATCTTCTCTCTCACTTGCCCTGGTATTCTCTGTACAGCGCACAGTGTATCTTAACAGAGATGGAGGAGGGAGCAGTCTGCAGAGTTGCATGAGCTATGGGAGTCTTCCTTGCTGATTTTCTCTTTGATTGGAATCTCCCAGCTCTTTGCCAAACATTGTGCTATTTATGGACTTTTTTCACACAATTTAATCTAAAATATCCTTCAATCCTGATCAGCCTGCTGCCTGAATCTTTCTTCTATTCTCCTCTGACCTCACTGTCTCCTGATGGCTACACCTTGAGACAATTCAACTTGAAATAAGTTGCAACACAAAGCTAACATTGAGGCTACATGAGACTGTGTAGTTTAGTAAGGCAGACACATTGCTGCTCTCTGAATGCACCTTACTGCATTGCTAATAATGAATGTCCTAAAATATAAAAACAAGTCGTAAGTGCCTAAAGTGGCTTAAGCACTAAATAAATAAAATGCTAGTGTATAACCATGACCTCTTCCATCCACCTCCTACTCTGTACTTTGTATCTCTGTCAATCTCTGCTCTGAATTTGATCATAGCCCTGTTCTCTGCTCTGACTTTGGTATCCGCTACACTCCACCTATTCTGGTTTTGGCCTTGCTGCATTTTTTTTCTTGGGCTTCTCTACTTACCACATGTTCCAGTTTTGGTTATCCTACTTTCCTCATGTTGCCTTTCTACCTTTACCCTATTTGGATAGTGTTCTTTTCCGTCTACCCCTTAGCTTGATTTTTTTTTTTTTATGCTACCCCTTGCTGTAATCTTTGTCTTGGCTCTCAACCCTTTGATTTTGCCAGGTTACTCTGATTTCACTATGAAACACTTTCTTTGCTTTTATTTGGGCTGATGATTAGGTCTCTCCAACGTATCCTCTGCTCTCATGTTATGCTCTCCAACCTTCACCTTGCTCTGATTTTACTCCTTGAACATACCCCCTGCTCTGATCCTCGGCTCTACCATCTGCACCTTTGACCTCACTCTTCCCATGGTCTGATTATTGTTTCACTCCATCAATCACTCAAATCTTGTTCTCAATCCCCACTTTATGCTTCAGTATTGATAGGGTTCACGCACTGTGTGACCTCCTCGTAGCCCCCAACCCTGTTGGCATTGGTAGAGGTTGCTCCTGGAACGTATCCAAAACCTTTAACCTACTGGCTAATGCCCCTGTGTATTATTTTCACATGATTGGCCTTCTGCTGAGTGTCACTCTTACCTCTGACTTCTGTCTTTTCCTCCAGGGGAGCCGTGAGAGGGCCCGCGGTGGCAGCCATGCCTCTTCCTCATTAGATGCACTATCTCCATTCCTGAAGAAGAAGGCTCAGATCCTCGAGGTGCTGCGCAAGCTGGAGGAAGCTGATCCCCTTTTAACATGTCCTTCATCACACCTGCCCCTGGCTGGGCATACTGACTTCTCCCTGCAGTGGAAAGCGGAGCGACGCTGGGAGCTTTCCACCGCCTCCCCGGGTTCAACCCCTGTTGATGGAGTGGTACCGTCCATCACCTGTGGCCCTGAAGCCTGGGCATCCCGCCTTATCGTAGCTCAGAATGGCCTGGAAGATCTTCTGCGGTGGAAGACAGCAGGGCGGGGACCCAGTCAGGAAAACCTTACAGTGGAAGGCAGCAACATTATGGAGCCAGAGAGGGCTGATTGTGGGGACATTGAGCCAGCTGAAATGGTGCTTCTGCCTTCTCACTGTTGTCCTGATTCATCAGGCCCCAGCTCCTCTTCCTCATCCGATGACAGTGGAGAGCAGGGGGATGTGACTGCACCAGAAAAGGATTCACCGTTGTCTCTGCTGAGCATCATCACTAAGCAAGAGAGTGACTTTCTGCAGGGTGCTGACTCCTACGTATCTGTCATGATTGAAAATGGCATTCGTGCCACTGTGACCGGAGACCAAGACATGGTTATCACTGGAGAGAGCGACTGTGATACATGGGCTTCAAAGGGAGGGTTTCCACTTGCAGGCTCACTGAGCAGAGCCCTAGAAAGGGAGGTTCTGCGAGAAATCTCCAAAGCAGGAAAATCCAAGCAGGCCCAAGAACCTGAGGGAACCAGCCATGGCATGCCAGAACCTGCACAGACGGAGGCAGAGCTGAGCAGCGCTACTTCAACGTGGCAGGAGGCAGATAATGTAGCAGAGATTCCTTCGACCAGTTTCAACCTTGCATTAAAGCAACAGGCGAATGCTCTCTTGGAGGCACAAAGTCAGAAACACACCTTTATTAGCACTTACATACCCAGTGGGTGTCTTGACACTTCACAGGAACTGGGCGACCCGGCGTGTAAAAATCTCTACCCTCTGACTGAGCTGGGAAGCACCAACAAGGTGACCTCTGACATTGACACTTCTCCTTACCATGGGGAACCAAGGCATATCCCCATGCCGTCACCGACAAAGATTCTCAAGTTCCTGAAGATGCCGAGTGCATCTGATAGGACACAGAGTCCCAACCATCTGCGACTCAGCCCCCAACTCACTCGGAGCTCCAAAATTCCCTGTAGGAACAACTATGAGGTCTACCACTCACCAGTTCCATCCAGGAGGTCCTGTCGGGGAGAAGAGATTTCCCGATGTGGTGGGAGGGGCCAGCTACCTCTTGATGGGGATCCTGCCGCCATCTCTGGCAGTCCTTCGACCAGTAGTGCCACCCCAGTACATTGCTCCCCTGTGTCTGTCCGTAGTCCTCCAGTCAACCCATCTGAGCTGTTTGCCCAACAAGCTCAAAAAGCACCTAACTATGAAAACGTTTTGGAGATCACAAATCGTGATTCTACTAGCAGCTTACAGACCTGCTCTTCTCACCTCACACATCACCTCATCCGGCCAGTTAGAGAATCTGAGGTGTTGGAACCTCACAATCCTAATTCCATCGCCCTCTCAGGAAGCCCTCAAGGTTCCACAGAGAAAGGAACACAAGGTTTAGCGCCTGCCCACAGCAACTTAACAGACCCTTTCCCTAGCAGTGCAGAGTCCAAGCCTGAACTGGAGCCCTCAGAAAGAGGCTCCTCGTCTTTGCCATCAGGATCCCCAGGCAGCAAGTGCTCCTCTCCTGCTTTGAAGTCTGAAAGTGGAAAGAAACATTTGGAGACTCCTGTGGGCCACCTTCCTTTCCAGGTACGCCTGACCGCTCTGGGCAAGCTGAAGAGTGCAGAGAGCCTGCAGCCAGCAGTGTTCACGCAATCTGAGGTGAAGGAGGAGCCAGGCGGAGAGAGGGAGAGCCAGGTGACAGCAAACAACCAGAGAAACCGAGCTTTGTTAGCAAGGCCATGTGAGATGAGTGAGAGCCCTCCTGACTTCGTGTCTGAGCCACGTGTGTACCTGAAGCGTGGTTCTGGCTCCAAGAGCTTGAGGCAGGCAGATGTGTGCGTGAACGGGGAGCCAAGAGTTAAGTGCTACCACTCCAACTCAGTGGGTTCCAAAGCTGAGGCAGCCAACTGCTCTCCCAAAAGTGACCAATCCTCTAGACACCGGGCTCCACCTGGGTCTCCACAGGCTTCTCGGGCCCATGGTAGGCTCCCAGCAACTGGGAATAGTAGCAGAAATGCGAGGAGCCCTCATGGGAGCCCCACCAAGATGCCAGCAAAATCCCCTCTGAAAACCTCAGCACCCAGAGGGCCCTTTAGTGAGGAGGCCAAGTCTTTCTCCCCTCCTGCAGTGGCTCTGCTCCTTCCAGGCCAGGAGGAGAAACAAAGAGCTCAGCAACTAAGCATGGGTCGGAGGAGTGTAACATGTGCAGACTACATGCCTAGGACTCCGCCTGGAACCAGGACCACAGAAAAGCTTCCACTGAGCTCCACCCTGCACTCTGCCATCGAGGAAAAGGTGATGAAGGGCATAGAAGAGAACATGCTTCGCCTGAAAGAGCAGGACCGGGATCCGGTGGTAGAGGTGAAACAGAAGAATTCAAGCGGCATTGCCAGTTGGTTCGGCCTGAAAAAAAGCAAATTGCCTGCGTTGAGTCGGAGACCTGAAGCCTTCAAGGTAAAGGACGAAAAGCGGGGTGTTGCCTCTCCACCAAGAAGGGATGGAAAAACTGCCAACAAGAAGTTAGAGGTGGAGAGCCTGAACATCTCCATGCTGATGGAGAAGGCAGAGGACCTTCGGAAGGCCCTGGAGGCAGAGAAAGCATACATGAGGGGTGTTTCTGCAGAGAGAAGCAGAGCTCATCCTGGTGGTATCGTAATGGAGCAAACCCAGAGTGAGCTGAAGGTGATCTATTCCAAGGAGGTGACCCCTGCCAACTTCATGCGCCAGCTCCTGAACAGGTAAGACTGCCATTTTTGCTGCTGGAATGTTCCTGAAAGCTGGCATGAGCGATTATATAGAAATTTCACAAAGTTTAGGAATTGATAGTTTGGCTGATTTATTTTTGAATTATCTAGTTGCTTCAGCATGTTGCCCTATAGCAATAATTGAAACATTGTTTTGTATGCATCTTCAGTATAGTTCTATTTAAAAATATTTTTCTGATCTACAGAGTACTCCTGGCAGGAAGCCCTAGCACACCTTCCATTTTCTTACTTTCATTTGTGTTTCTTGATTGTTTGTTTCTAAAATATGTTTTTGTAAAATCTGCCTGCTCTAACTTGCCTGGCCTTGACTTCCACAGTGTCTTTAAAAATTTGCAGTCCAAATAAATGAGCGGTTCCTTTCCAGTGATGACACATCCTGCAGGGACTAACATGAACTAATATATCAGTGCTTAGGGTATGCGCTTGTGTCTGTTGTGTAGTCTGTTTCTACACAGGCACAAGTAATAGGTTGACTTTTGTAAGTGTAGTTTTCATATATGAAATGATCTTCCTATCATCCATGCATGCGGACCAAATGTCTATTTGTCCAAATGTCAAATGTTCCTCTAAAAAAACTAGAAAAAATACAGGGATTCAAACAGATGTCATATGGAATGCATAGATTGCAGCCTAGCTTCCTAGAAACCTACTATGCAGAGAAGAGCTGAAAGTGCTCACCGTATGGATTCATGTAAAAAATATTTGTCAAGTGTTGGCTGCACAAAGTGTCACAGAAAATTTGCCTCAGGATTGAAAGGTACAGCAGAGTCTTCAACCGACAAAAGATGGCACTGATGGACCCCACAAAAAACACATTCAGTGGGAATAATAATTTATGTTGAATGTAAGAAGTAGGAGGGTTGTGCCAGGTCATGATTGTGAGTACCCTGCAGTGCAGTAAATATCCAGTATTTGTAAAGCGCGAACAATTACCCGAAGGTGTCAAGGCGCTGGGGGGCCGTCTGGAAGATTAAGCAAGCTATTGCCCACAGTCACATGGTGCTGGGCTGATCTGCCGCCGGCACCGGGGAACGAACCGTGAGCCCCCGGGTTCCGGAGTCAGTCGCCCTGGCCGCTGGAACTTCCCCTTTACATATGGTAAAATTGCTGTTAGCCAGTCGAAGTATATCATATAATATTGTAATTTATTTTTGTTTTTGGAGACAAAGGAGGAATGCAATTAGCGTTGCAAATACAGATGTATTGAGCAACATGGGTAATGTCTGCGTACATAATCCAATGCAAGCAGAATTCAATGTTTATTTTTTATACATTTAATAAAATATAAGAAATACCATTTTCAACACAATACAAATTTTAAGCCAGTACGTTACTGAGCAAATGAATTTGGCAAACTGCTATACAGAAACAAAAACTTTTTTCATCCACTATTCAGATACATATGCAATTTAATTGCAACAATCTAAAATTTACTGCCAGAAATTTAATATGAGCATTTTTCTCACTGGCAACTAAACAACTCTTAGAAATTTTATAACACACATATAAGTTTTTATTCCTGGCAGCTTTCTTGCTTACATCACTCACGTAGTCCATTCCAGAAAGTAGTTTTCAGGTGCAGTTTTAGCCTTAGAGTTCCCTATTTAAAGGATCTGCTTTTCAAAGTCCATTAAGGCTCATAAATACAGTTTTGTTGAATCATTGACAGACTAAAAAGGGATTGAAGCAGATTTAGGATCGTTATGCTATACCCGTATTTATTTTATACCTTGGTATCAAATATTCGGTTACCAGATTTATTCTTGAGATGATACTACCCCAGAAGTGCTGAATTGTGTCGCATGACCATAGCAAGTGGCAATTGGCAGGACTTACAATAATCAGAAACAAGCAAAGCAATATTCAGAAGTATTGTTGGTGTCTGGTTCTCTCAAAATCGAATGTTGTAATTATTGTTTTGACATGGTTGGCTCAGTCCCAAATGCTTTATTTCATTTATCTCAGTAATGAGATATTTCATTAAGCTCCCTCTTAGAACAAAATGATTGGTTATGCAAACTGGATGTGGATGCACCTTTTTTTATTAATATCCGGGGCTATATAATGTCATTGTCCATTACATAAATATTCATGTTAAACAACCTGATATGCTCTTCAAATATTTTGCTCATTTTCCTCCATATATTTGAATTTCTAAGATCCCAAAAATTGGCAGGAACTTTAGACCCAGACAGCACTAATTTCCAGAATTCCTACCTTTGGTCATTCTTTCCAATATTTCTATTTTTTTGTCTTTAAAAAAGGCCTATCCTAGTGAAGCACATCAGAATGAATAATTATTATATATATTTTCCAGTATTTATGCCATGTTCAGTGTTGAAATTGCAGTTATTGTGTCTATTTGGCAAATTGCCTCCTATTTTCTCCACCCCAAATATCCAGTCAACCTAACTTTGATATTTGATTTTTAATATGATTTTGGCTTTTTATCCCACTAACTCTCCCCTACCACACCCATCCCCCGCTTAAAATTATTAGCTTTCTTTCCTACATTTACTGTGCTCCTTTGGTGAGTGGGTTTTGTAAAGCACAGATTACCTTAAGCGATCACACTTATGAAAATGTTTTTTTTATCTGTTTCAAAACAATGTTTACAATTGTTGACCCAAGATATTGTGTATTTGCTAATTTTGACTCTGGTGTTTTACCCTAATATAAGACTGCTTAGGATTCTGCTATGACAAGTTTGAGAGATGGGAAAGATTGGTTTTCTTTCATTTTCTAAAATAGCTCTACATCCTCATCCTCTACCCCATAAAAACAACAGACCATGATAACCCCCTGTGTATGCCAGAATTTGATGGTGTTGCTCTAAGTCAAACTTGCTGTAATAAGTGGGTTGTGTGCCAAGTTCTGTATTGTGTGGACGGCTACTTTACCCGAGCACCGGGATGACTGGCACTGTGCAAAATCCATTTTCTGAGTACAGCTGTACATTCCTTTTACATTATTTCTTCAATACAGGGTGGATGGGAAGGATGTTTATGACAGTCCTCTTGATTTGAAGAATCAGTTGCCAGATTTTCAAAAGGTGATAAGGGAGAGCAAAGAACCTCCAACCTCCAGGCCGCAGAGGAATGGTATTGTCAGCCACCTACAGCACTGTGAGGATGCACCAGAGCAGGTGAGTATCCATGCAGCGGATACCAGGTCCTGCACGTCCCATCATCCAGCCCATGATCCCTCAGTCACCTGTTCATTAATGCTTTCAGTTTCTTGGGAATGGCCCGTGAGCGTGTTCCGCAGCATGGAGGGTTGCTGTCCTTAAACGAGTCTCAGAATTGCACCTCTTTTACCAACAGATTGAAGATGGGAATAACCGAGAGGAAGTGCCTTCTGATGACAGCCTGACTGAGTCTGTGACTTCCCAGCATTTTACAGGTATGAGAGAGGGCCTTTTACTAAGACGAGGAGACTTCTCATTGGGATGAAAACATGAGGAGTGGGAACTGAGAAGGGAGAAGATTCTATATCACTGGAACAAGTGAAGATCATTGTTTTGCAGTATGAATCTTTTCTGGATTCACATGCTGTGCATTTTCCCGCCATCTATTGGTTGGGTCTGGAATTCTACCCAAAAACGTTTGTCTTTCTACTCTTTTTGTTGTTGGTGGGCATCGACGTGCCTCCATTTGGTGCCCCCTTGTGAAGTCGTTGTGGTTCCTCCAGAAGCTCCCCCCATTGGTCGCCATCTTCAGATTCTTTTTTTCCACCATTGGGTCTGGATGCATGCAGTAGGCTCTCCAACTATTGGAAGGAAAAAGTTGAGGAAAAGCAAGAAAAATTCACCAAAAGTCTACCAGTGCGAAGAAGACATCGGAAGAAGGTACCTGTGAAGTTCTGGGAGCAGGACAAGGTATCCTCAGCTACGGTTCCGGAGAATGCACGTACAGGGGGTTCCCTGTGCATGATGATGGAGAAGCCACCATTCCAGTTTTGCAAATACTGCCACCATACGTTTGCGAAGAAAGAACAACACCAGGTCTGCAACCTCTGCCTGCTGGTAGATCACGGTAGTGAAGATTGCAACGCCTCTTCAGCGTTCACCTCAAAGACTGTGAGGGTTAGACATCGACAGAGAACAGCCCAACATACCATGCAGGGCCAACATCCCGCTCCATCTCTACGAGACTTGGGCCTTTACAGCGATGAAGAGGAGAATGTCACCGACGGTCCAGAAGGGGTTACGGAGGCCGACTTCCAGATCGTGGACACTGACCAAGGGGGCAAGAAGACTTGTCGAACAGAGGTAAGAGACACATTGTCCTTGAAGATCTTACCTGAGTCACGAAAGTCTGTCTCTAAATCCTCGAAGGAAGCATCAGCGTCGAAGCACCTGACGACCGCAATCATGACCAGAGAGAAAAGTACCCTCGTATCCTTCGAAAAGGACACCCCAGCGGTAAAGACCCCCGAAAAATCCAAGACGTCAAAGGACGATTAAGGAAAAGATGCATCACTGTCAAAAGTGAAGCGTTCGAAAACAGAATGACATGGTTCGCCTAACTCGTCGTCTTCAAAGGACCATTCATCGTAGAAGAGAAAGCATGATAATCTTGACGTCCAACGACAGACGGCCAAGATGGAGAAAAAGAAGAGACGGCTCGAAGCCGAAATGGCCATTCTTTTACAAATGAAGAAAGACTTTGACGAATGTCTCAGTTTCGCATCCCAAATAAGTCTTCGACATCGAATAATCAAGGGGACGAATGCCTCGAGGAAATAGATCCACCTTTAACTCCTGAATCTCAAGAAGCGCAAGAACAAGAAGTCTTCTATGAGGAGGGGGAAGAACAAATCTACCAGGGTTCTGAGTCTTCAGAATGCCAGGACACACAATGGCAAGATCTGGAAAAGTACTCGCCAGAAAAAGGTGTAGACACTTATTCTTCAAGGCCATCACCACCTGATGTTTTTGGGACTTATAACCAGTTTATAAAGAAGGCAGCATATAGATATGGGTGCAATTAGAAGAGGAAAGACAACAATCATGTTTTTTTACTAGAAACTCTCTTGCCCACACAATCAACAAACCAATTTTTACCTATTCTTCCAAGTGTTTTGGATCAAGAAAAGGAGGCATTTAAAGAACAGCAACACTGTCACTTCTAGGGCAGAAAAGGAGCATAAACACTCTTCCATGGATCCAAGCTACATAAAGGGAACAGCTCCAGCAGATTCAGTAATAACATCTACTGCTAGGAAGAGGGCTAATGTCCCAAGCAACACGGGACCTCCTCCAGATGAGAGTAAGAGGATTGACCTCATGGGGTGAAAGGTTGAAAGTAGTGCTGCAAACCAGTGGCGTATTACAAATTCCAACTCACTACTTAATCGTCACGCCTACCAACATTGGGAGGAAACTGCTGAATTAATGAGACATCTCCCAGAACAGTACCAAAAGAGGGCAGCACACTTGGTGGAGGATGGCAAAAACATTGCCAATACCTGTTTAAAATCTGCATTGGATGCAGCACAAACATCAAGCAGACAAATGATAGGCATTACAGAACAATGCCATGCCTGGTAAAGAATTTCAGGTTTTAAACCTGAAGTACAAGCTAACATACTAAATGCACCATTCAATGGGGAAAAACTATTTAGGAGGTGGGTTGATGAGACTCTGAATCAGTTGAAAAAGGACAACGAAACAACGAGGTCAATGAGGGCTCTACAGTTCAAAGGCAATGTGCGTAGGGGAACAGTACCCTCACGAAGACCCACAGGAAGGGACTCCTTGCATCCAGGAACATCGCATCAGATGTACTAACAGTCATATCAGGGAAGTAGTCCGGCAAGTCAACAACATTCACAAAACTGGCAGTACCAGCAGGGAGGACAGTCCTTTCGTGGACACCCGCGTGGAAGAGGACAACCACAAAGGGGAGGGGGCTCCCCCCGCAAATAAGTGACTTGTCAAAGTTTACAAAGGACACTCGACAAACATCCAAGAGTGCAGCAGTAAAAGTACAGGCACACAAAGGGACACACATAAAACATCAAAAACTTCTAAATTCAGCACCAGTAGGAGGCAGAATAGCAAATTTCCTCTAGGAGTGGAGGAAAATCACAACGGACAAGTGGGTTTTAAACCTAATACTATTCAGATTATGCAAAAAATTAGACAAGGCACCTCCATGCAAAGGACCAAAGAAAAAGGTACCTTCAAAGGAGGGAACATCCCGTCTACTCAAGGAGGTAGAGGAAATGCTGTCAAAGGATGCTATAGAATTAGTACCAACACTAGAAAAGAAACAAGGGAAACAACGTGATTCCTAATACCAAAGGTAGATAGGTCACTTAGGCCAATTCAAAACTTGAGTTTTAAACAAATGTATAAAAACTCAAAAATTCAAAATGACTACCCTGCAAGAGGTAATACCTCAACTACAAGTAAGGGATTACATGGAGACAGTAGATTTAAAGGACGCTTATTTACAAATTTCCATGAACACAAGACATTCCTCAGATTTGTGGTAGACAACAAACACTGCCAGTTCAAAGTGCTAGTATTTGGAATAAAATCAGCACCAAGAGTATTCACAAAGTGTCTGACTGTCTGGGAGAGGATGTGGCCTAATGGCTAGAGCGGGCGACCTCGGAGCTGGGGAACTGGGTTCAAGCCTCGGCAGGGATGCTCAACATCCTGTGATTCTGGGCAAATCATTTAATCTCTGTAAGAAACTGGCTCTATATATACTACACCAAAATGAGGTATAGTGTGTATATAGTCCAGGTGACCCCAGAGGTAGGCAGAGGTTAAAGTTAGATAGAACCTTACTCTCTAATAGTGGTAGCTTGGTCAAGCAGTAAGGCAGTATCAGAGGACAGTGTATACATTTGATGTACACACTCAGTCAGCAAATGAATCCACATACTCGAGAACTGAACTCTAGGCCAATTGTTTTGTATGAAAAATATACTGTTGTTTTATTTTAGAACCAAGGAGGCTTGGCACAGGTAAGCATGAAATACTTTACAGTGATAAGATGCTATATGTTGAACAGTTTTAAAAAGCAATAGGAATTGTACTTGATTTGATTTACAGGGGATGCAGTAGGTTGCAACACTTAGTAAATGCAGTACATTGGAATGAATAGGCTTTTTCAGTAAATTGCAGGTAAGTTACTGTTACTTTTTCTAACTCAGTGCTGGATGCCTGGATTCAGCACTGGGACATTTCCTGGAAACAGGTGAGTAAATGCGTTTTTGTTACTCGTGCGATTTTTAAAGAATATTTTCACATTTCAAAACTCCACACTTAGAAACTTTTTGGAGCAGTACATTGAAATGAATGGGCTGTTTCAACAAATTGCAGGTAAGTTACTTCTACGTTACTTTTTCTAACTCCGTGCTGGATGCCTAGATTCAGCACTGGGACATGTCCTGCAAACAGGTAAGAAAACACGTTTTGGTTAATTGTACGATTTTTAAAGAATATCTAATGTTATCCTATGGAGGAAAAACAGGTTATCGCTTTGCAGGTAAGTAAACGACTGTGGGAGTTAAGGTTCTGGGGTTAGAACAAGGGTTCCCCCAGGGTCAGTGATGCACTGTTGTTGCACCCACAGCGGCACTAGGGCGGCCGGGTGCAGAGTGTTGAGGCCCAATGTTATCCTATGGAGGATAGGGGGTCTCCAGTTGGTGGCTGCTGGCAAGCAGGCCACTGGGTTGTGGGAGCAAAGCTCCTAGGGTTTAGGTCAGGGCAAATGGGGAAACAAGTAGGCACAAAAGGTGCACCCTCAGCGGCACTGGGGCGGCCGGGTGCAGAGTGCTGTTTGGACGTTGGACGCCCTGTTGTTTTCTATGGAGAGCCACCGGTTTGAAGAAGCGCTGCAGGCTCGGGGACGAGGACCTTCTGGGTGCGACCACCACTTCGAGGGGTAAGTTGGGATGTCTTGGGTTAGTTAGGCACTGTTGGTTTGGGCACACAAGGCCGTGGGGCGTCTGGTGCAGGGGTGCCTTTTAGGGTCGGATTTTCTTACCCGCTCTGGTCGCGGTAGAGGGGGGGGGCCGCTGGATTGAGGCTGCAGGCGTCGTCTGGAGGCTTGAGGCAGGTCAGGAATCGCCGGATCTCGGGTCAGGATCGCCGGGGTGACCTCCTCGTGGTGTTTTTCCACTCGAGCTCGGGCCGGGTTCGGCGGGTGCAGAGTGGGCTGGATTCGCGGTGTCCGGCCACAGCCAGAAGCTGCAGTTTAAACACGACCGGTGTTCACGGGAGAAACAGTCTTGGAAGTGAAGGCAGGCAGGTCCTCCGGGGTTTGTGAGGTTGCTGGCTGCTGGACACGCCGGGATTTCGCAGGTTTGAGGGGAGACAGGACTGTAGGGCTGGGGCCAAGTCAGTGGGCGTCGTCCCCTTGTTAGCTCTGCACGGCTCTTCGTCCTTCTTTTCTTGTAGGTAAGCTGGATCTGAGGAAGTAAGGTTCAGGGTGCCCCCTAAATACTAAATTTAGGGGCGTTACAGGTAGGTAAAGGGCAGGGACCAATGGGTCCCTTCCCTGGGGTGGGTACACCCCCTATTCTGCCACTCTCCAGTGGGAGGGGGGCAGGAGCCTGTCCCTGGTTGGCTGGGTCCCCCATCCTCAAGATGGCGGGACTCGAGGTTCTGCTTCACCTCTCCTCCCCCACCTGAGGGGTGGAGTTGGCAGAGGTTGGCACACCTCCCTTCCTCACTTGTTTTTCCCGCCGGTTCTCCCGCCCAAAGTGGGGGGTAGAACCAGTGGGGACCAGTTGCTGAAAGCAGCAAATGGTCTGGAGAGGCTCACAAAGGCAGGCATGCCTTTGAAGCTTCTCCTTCGTGAACCCTGCCCATCCTGGGGGAGGAGGCTTGGCACCTCGTCCCAGGATGTGCATTGTTTCAGGCCCCCGAGAGCAGCAGGCTCTCGACCCAGGGGTCCAGAAACATGTCTGGTGGTGGCAGCCTAAGCAGCCACTCAGTCAGATCACTAGAAGTTGGTCGAGTTTCAGGGGGCATCTCTAAGATGCCCTCTGTGGTGCATTTTACATTAAATCCCACACTGGCATCAGTGTGGGTTTAATGTGCTGAGAAGTTTGATACCAAACTTCCCAGTCTTCAGTGTAGCCATCATGGTGCTGTGGAGTTGGTAATGACAAACTCCCAGCACCATATACTCTTAATGGCAGCACTGCACTTACAGTGCCCAGGAATGGACTTGGGCACTGTAGGGGTACAGGGCTCATGCACCTGTACCCTCACCACTGGCATAGAGCACCCAGCTAGAGGGATGACTGATGTATGCCAGGGCAGTGGTTTGTGGGCATGGCACACAGGGATGTGTGCCATGTCGACTCTTCACTTTGTTCTGCACCAAGACACGCAGCCTGCAAAGGCAGTGTGTGTGTGTCAGGGTACAGGGCCTCTAAGGGTGGCACAATAAGTGCTGCAGCCCTTAGAGGCCTTCTCTGGTCACAGTGCCCTGGGTACCTGTGGTACCATTTACCAGGGGCTGACATGTGGCCAGAGATGCCAATTGGGTTTAGGCTTCAATGCAGTTTTAGGGAAGGAACATAGGCCCTGGGCACCTGATTAGCAGGAACCCAGGGCACACTCAGTCAAAGAACATCAGCAATTCAGCAAAAAGTGGGGGCATGCCATGCAGAAAGAGGGCACTTTCTCACAATCTCCCAGTGCCTAACAAAAATGAATGTGTCTGTCCGTAACGCAACTGGTGCTCATGTAAAGCGCTCGGATACCTTCGGGTCTAGTTCGCGTTATATAAAACTCCAACAAAAAAAAATACCTAGTAGCAGCACACCTGCGAAGGCAGGGCATACATGTTTATCCTTACTTTGACTACGGGCTAGTAAGGGCAAACTCCTACGAAAGATGCAAAGAGCACATGCAGCAAGTAATAAGAACACATTACCAGCATGGGTTCTCAATACACATGGAGATGGCATCGCCCGAATCAGAAGAAGTGAAAATGTTCTTAGGGTCCAGTATAAATTCAATCCAAGGGAAAGTATTCCCCAGTGAGAAAAGAACAGTAGCACTAATAAATGAGATACAGCTGTGCCGGAAGGGGCAAGCTCGGACAGTGAGGACGGTGGGGAAGCTACTAGGAATGAGGGCTTCTTGCATCCCGTTGATACCAAACACATGACTTTACATCAGACCATTTCAGGAATGTCTAAAGAACCAATGGTCACAGGTGACGGGGAGTTGGGAAGATCTAGTGGTTGTCATTCAAAGGATAGAGGAGGAGATGGCGTGGTGTAATAGGTCACATATAACACAAGGAAGAACATTTAGACAACCAACTCCAATTGTGACCATAACAACAGGCGCCTTACAGATTGGATGGGGAGCACACATGTGCAATCTCAAAGTAAGGGGAGTCTGGAAAGACCAGGATGCAATACAACACATCAAAATCCTGGAACTAAAAACTGCATTCCTGGCCTTAAAAGCCTCTCAAAAAAAGCTCTGGGGAAAATCTGCTACACAACCACCAAACGTTTTACATAACCAAAGCGGGAGGGACCCAGTCTCTATCACTGTCAAGATTAGCACAAAAAATGTGGAACTGGGATGTTCAAAGGAAGATGGAGATCTTAGCTGTCCACCTACAAGGGAAGGACAATATTGAGGCAGACAGACTGAGCAAACAAGCCTCGTGGTCTCACAAGTGGGAACTGAACCAAACAGTACTCCCGAAAATGTTTCAAAAATAGGGGCAACTAGAAATAGAGGTGTTTGCAACACTCCAGAACGCGAAATAGCAACCCTTTGCCTCCAGACAAAATTGCCACCAGTCCATGGGGAATGCACTGTTGATAAATTGGTTAGGGAAATGTGCTTACGCTTTTTCCCTGATACCACTACTTCACAGGTTTATCAGCAAATGCAAGATCAGCAACATGACCCTGATACTAATTGCATCACCGTGGGCAAGACAAACATGGTTTTCAGAACTATTAAAACTATCACAGGGAAATATTTTCAAATTTCCTATCGGGCAAGACCTGTTGTCAGTGTTGGAAGGAAGGGCGCTTCACCCAGAACCAGAGTCTTTAAGCCTGGCAGCGTGGCTCCCGAAGACTTGGAATTCGGACACCTAAAGTTACAGGAAAGGACAAAGTCGTTCTTGAGAGGCAAGAAGACCAAAAACAAGAAAGTGTTTTACATGGCTAAATGGAAAAGATACTCAGTCTGGTGCAGAAAAGAAGGATTATTAAAAAAGATCACTAGAGATAAAACAGTGCTAAAGTACTTAACACATCTTCTAGATTGTAAGCTGACATATGCCTCTTTAAAGGTTCATTTAGCAGCAATAGTGGCGTACACCAGGCGTTACATTGAAAGAAGATTCTTCACATCGCCAGTCATTAAACGGTTCTTAGAAAGAGCAAGAAGAATCGCACCTCTGAAGAAGGTGCCTGCACGCACATGGAATTTAAATATGGTGCTCACACAATTGATGAAGGCACCTTTTGAACCATTACACAAGGCTACATTACAAATGATCACACTAAAGACTGCTTTTTTAGTGGCCATAACATCACTTTGCACAGTTAGTGATTTACAATCACTCACTTTACAGGAACCTTATTTTCAAGTTCACAAAGACAGAATTGTCATGAGAACCGACCTGCCATTCACGTCAAAGGTTATCTCACAGTTCCACATGGACCAAAGTATTCAGATACCAAGTTTCTTTCAAAGACTCACGCAGAGAGGACATTACACAGTCTGGATGCAAGACGTGCAGTAATGTATTACATCGAAAGGACTAAGGCTGACAGGAAAACAAAACAGCTCTTTGTATCATTTGCAAATAGTTTTCTAGGAAGGCCTGTTACCAAGAACATAATTGCAAGATGAATAGCACAGACTATTCAGTTGTGCCACAAGAAAGCAGGAAAGACATAACAAAAAACTCCTGGTGCACATTCAACAAGAAAGAAGGGAGTAGCCATTGCTTTCTTCGCATATACTCCACTACAAGACATTTGTATGGCAGCAACATGGTCATAGATGCATACATTCACAAGGCACTATTGTGTAGATATTCAAATGAACAAGGAAGCACAAGTAGGACAAAAAGTCTTACATCTGTTTTCAAAGCAATGCTCATCTTCAACCCAACCACCACTGCAGTAACAAACCGCTACAAAATCTATGCACAGCATGTGAATCCAGAAAAGATTCACGCTGCAAAATGTATAGTTTCTTACCGGTCAGTGTAGTTTTGCAGCTTTAATAATTTTCTAGACTCACAGCTGTACCCACCCTCCTCCGCCAAGAAGATGAGAGGAGGAAACAGCAAAATAAAAACAAATAAAAAATCTGAAGATGGCGACTAAATGTGGGAGTCACAAGGGGCACCAAATGGAGGCACGTCGATGCCCAACAGCAAAAAACAAAAAGAGTAGAACACCACATTTTTGGGGGGAAATTCCAGACCCAACCTCTAGATGGCGGAATAATGCACAGCATGTCAATCCAGAAAAATTTTCAAGCTATAAAACTCCACTGACAGGTAAGAAGCTATAAGTTTTCTGGGCACAGATCTTTCCCTCGCTCCTGATAAGGTGAAAGCCCTTAGATGTTAAATACTCTTGGCATTAATCCATACCATGGTGTTTCCTGAACTGGGATAGTATAGCAGAAGAAAGACCTGGATGAATCTAGAGGGGACGGTAGCTATAACTGATGTTACCGCCTCTGGCTTTCTGATGCCATGGTGGCTGTTTAGCGGCTATACGAGTGGTTCTGTGATTGATCCCTAGATTTCCGCCATTCCGATTTGACTCAATGAGTGATACTGTGCTCGGATGATGACCTCTTAGAAATTCTTCTATACCCCATGGTTATTTGAGGCGAAATGCGTTGGCAGTTTCTTGAGGAAGAATAAGGAGATCCTTTTCTGCTTACGTCAATATAATTTGGTTATGAAACTTGAAAATTATGAACCAAAAATGGAATTAAATTGGACTTTTTATGCGGAGGAGGAATTATACAAAAAGTGTCCCTTGGACCTCACGTTGTAGTAGGGTTGTAGATTAAATGCCGAGTGTATATTTTGATTTATCATTTATAAGTCATAGACATCAATAAGTTCTGGATCTTTAAGTTTGTTTTTGAATTATGTCTTGTAATTTGTGTTTATTGATTTATGTATTTTTGTTGTCTGTACTCAGAAAGGTAAGATTGTCAAACTGAAGAACATAATTGTGATGAAACGTTTTAAAATCAGAACGTGCTGAATACTCAAATACACTGGATTAATGTGTATGTTGTGTTTCTTTTAGATTAATATTGATTAATGGCCAGGTGGGCTCCTGTATAGACTTTTTGCTGTTTTATTTTGATTCTCCCCACTCGGTAGGCCTTATTGGATCATACCCTATTGTACTTAGATTCAATAAGATAGACAACCTCTTCTGTGTCTACTAACTAAACTGCATCAAGGTACGTGGGTTCAGTACAAATGAACAACAGTAGCCTGTACACCAAGAACATAGAAGTCTCAAATAATGCTGCATGTTGGCAAGGCTCTAAATTTCTTTGCGTGTGGCAGACTGCCAGATAATCTAGGCAAAGTTCGACCATACCCACTTATTCCAGTAGAGAACGAATTTTCAATACTATTTTTACAGAAAATGATTATTTTTGATCTAACCGAAGTAGGGTTACAAAGGAAGCCTCCAACTACTATTAATAAATACCTCTAAAATTAAGCAACGGTATTCACTAAGAACTACTGCATGAGGAAAAGGATAAGCTATTTAAATGGTAAACCATTGGAGTTAGTTAAAGAATGCAGTTATTTAGGAGTTACATTTAAATAAATATGAAGCTGAAAAGAACATGGTCGCAGACTAATGTCCAGTGCAATCTCAATCAATAGGGGACTGCTAAGTTTGCATTTCTTTATGTGAACTTTCTTAAACCAATATGTGAATCCAAAGTCTTACTAGTCCTACAGTATGAAATAAAATGTTTACTCTCACTTAATGTCAATATGCTGAAGGGAAAATATGGAAGCATTACACTCAGAGTTGGGTTTGAGGGGAGTGGCAGCACAGGAGCATCCACCAATAGCCATGTGTTTGGTATTGCTTATTCCATGCTAAGTCAAATTCCTCAAAGGTTTATATATTCTGAATTGAAATGAGTAGCAGGAAAAGCTTCAAGTTCAACTGAATAGCCATTTAATGCAAATCACTGCAGTACGGTAGAAAGAGTATTTAATTCAAGACAGTCATGTACTGGAACAAATGCAGTTTTATTTGAGATCTGGTGAAACGTTTCTTTTTACATTTCAAAATGGTTAGTGTAATAAATTTCTCTGGAGAGACTGATAACTCAAAAGCTGTTTCCTTCAATAAATATTTCCTGCTATTTAAAATCGACATGAAAGGAACGGTATGTTTTAAAAGTTCTGTGTTCTTATTTGAAAGTTGCTCAAAGGAAACATTTGTGACCTATATTTTTAAATAAACCTATATATGCGGCACAGTCTGCAATGAGAATTTTACCTTCACTGTCAACTGTAAATATCTGCTATTGATTGTATAGTTTTTAGAGCCTTTAATGATTCTATTTAAATGTGTTGTGCATTGTAAAAGCTCTCTTTTTGTGGAACTGGGATACTAAAAAAAACTATTTAAAATGAAGCAAAGATCTTTTTCAGTTTTTGCCTAAATTGCAAATACTTTAGAATCATAGTAATGGCCTGCAGCAAAGAATTCCTAAAATGCAGTGTAGAAAGAGTCTACTGCCTGCAGAACTTTGCCACTCCATATATTAGGGTAGAAAGATTATACAAAGGCTAAGATCTTCATCTGCGCACTCCACAACGTGGACGAGGTGCAGAGCAGATCGTTGGGCTCCAGTTTTATCGTCAATCTGACCTGCAGGTCGGGACCCATTCCTTCATGAAGAATAAGTCCGTGCGGAGCTCCGGTTACATTAATACAGCTTTCTTTTTCGTGTAGGATATCGGTATCCTTTCTGTGCCTTAATGAGGGGCGGCAATTTTCTTTTTAGTGTGGGCACGTATCTTTACCTTTTGTTCATTCGTAATTTCGGTTACGGCCACCTACTGAATATTCTAACATAGTATTTGATTTAATGGCCTCCTGATCTGTGCTATTGGCTACCACCACTAAAGGTCCCTTAAACGTCCATAATCATCATCATTTTCGACCATTCAAGGCTATTGGTCGGATGCCCCCCTGTTTCTATTAAGGTTTCATAATTAACAAGTACATGGCTTCCTGATGAAGGCGCATCGCCGAAACGCGCGTAGGACACAGATTTTCAAGAGCCATGCCAAATATGATTGTCCTCTAATGAAGTGATTTGTTTTGCATAATCCATGTTTCTCTTTTTTCAAAAAATATATAAATTTTGCATGATATTTTCACATACAATACTGTGTACTAATGGGCACTGTGTGAATGTATCAGCATGTCTGAATATTTACCCTAGGAAACATGGAGATTCAATGTAGCCGAATGTATTAAATCCATTACCATTGTGCACATTGTGAAATTGTACTTAAGGAGAAAACGTCTCCTTTGTTTTCTCTCTTTTTTATTCATAAACAAGATAAAATGGTCTATATAAATAAAATATATTTTTGATATCCAAAACATGGGTGGTTATAAATTGTTTATGTAAAAATATAGGTCCATGTTTGTAACCAATTTCCTAATTGTTTTGTTTACACTCGATATTTATACCCTGATTTAGGAAATGTTTTCAGGGGTACCCCTATTCTTACACACATGCAATGAGAATTTTACCTTCACTGTCAACTTTAAATATCTGCTATTGATTGTATAGTTTTTAGAGCCTTTAATGATTCTATTTAAATGTGTTGTGCATTGTAAAAGCTCTCTTTTTGTGGAACTGGGATACTAAAAAAAAACTATTTAAAATCAAACAAAGATCTTTTTCAGTTTTTGCCTAAATTGCAAATACTTTAGAATCCTAGTAATGGCCTGCAGCAAAGAATTCCTAAAATGCAGTGTAGAAAGAGTCTACTGCCTGCAGAACTTTGCCACTCCTTATATTAGGGTAGAAAGAGTATACAAAGGCTAAGATCCCAAATAGATCTTTTTGCAGTCCAGATGTTCCTGAATCTTCTTTCTTTTTTTCTGCCCTTTGTATTTTTACTGTTTTTAATACTGTTCCTCACCCCCTGTTCTCTTATGCTACTTCCTTTTTCTCCTTCCTCTTTCTCTGAATATTTTTCTCTTCCTCTTTTTTCCTAGTATTTTCCTTTTTGCTATCTTTTGGTCCTCCTCTAGTCATCTACTTTTTTATCATCTACTCTCCACTGCTCTCCAACCTGTTCCTTTTTGTTTTCGTTTCCCCTTTCTCGCTATCCTCCTCTTCTCTCTTCCTCTCTATTCTTGTCCCATTTTCTCATCTCAGATTCATCTTACTCGTCTAGCTTGTTCTTCTCCTAAACATACTCTTTCTTCATATCCTCTCTTCTCACCTTCATTTCTGTTCTATTATCCCATCTTACCATACCATTCCGTGCACGGCAAGGAATTTGGGCGTGATCATGGACCAGAAACTTGATTTTGGGGATCAGGTTAGCAGAGTGGTTTCGACATGCTTCCATATCCTTAGGATATTGAGGAAAATTAAATTTTCTTTTCCAGCCGATGGTTTCAGGTTAGCAGTCTCAGCCCTTATTTTTTCGCGCTTGGACTACTGCAACAGTCTGTACCTGAATCTGAAAAAAAACCATCTGCACAGATTACAGTTGGTTCAAAACGCGGCGGCGAGACTGCTGACAGGCATCCCATGGTTTGCCTCCGTTCGAGAGGGACTCCGGCTACTGCACTGGCTGCCGGTATCAAGACGAGCTCAATTTAAGGCTTTGTGCCTCGTTTTCAAAGCATTGAAGGGCAGTGGCCCAGAGTTCTTGAGTCGGTGCTTCAATTGGTATGTGCCAGGGAGAGCGTTGCGCTCGTCCGAAGGCAGACTAGTTGCGATACTCCGAATAAAAAAGGCTAGTTGGGGAGGACATAGCTTTTCTTACTGTGCAGCGAAGGCCTGGAACAGCTTGCCGGTGCATATCAGGAATGCCGAGGAGCTCCTCTCTTTTAGAAAGGGGCTGAAGACTTGGTTATTTAGGGATTAGGCCCCCCGTGCTCCAGGGACTCAGTGTGCAGCGCCAGGACACCCTTGGGTAAAAGTGCGCTTTATAAGCTCATAATAATAATAATAATACCCATGTGCAACCAGGCTAGTTTCAAAGCTCCGAGATGGCAAGACAAGTTATTAGGCTCTTGGTAATGTTTTACTCTTTACTCCTGCAGCCTGCGGATCTCTGACACGTACCTTGGACAGTGGCATTGGGACTTTCCCACCACCGGATTACTGCAGTGGAGCACCTAATTGGAGCGTGCCACGTTTGAAAACTAATGTGGATGTAGCCCCCATCATGCCTGTGGGAGGTCCACCAGCACCTTTCAAGGTGCCACGTAAAGCGAGGACACTAGAGCGAGAAGTGCCCAGCATCGAGGAGACATTTCTGCCCGGGCAACACCACAGTGTTCCTGCCTTCCATGCATTAATGTCCACGCAGGAACCCAGTGGGGGACCACGTACTCGCCGCACAAGCAAAGGTTTGTTTGTGTATGCATGGGTGAATGTTTGCCTTCATGCGGCTGTGTGTGTATCTGCATTTTTGGTTTTTTTCAAAAGTGCATACATGTTGTTTCTCATGTTTTTTCTCTCCTTTTGGCTGTGTGTGTCAAGGTGTACCTTTTGGCTGTGTGTGTCAAGGTGTATGTGTCTGGCAGATTGCTTACATGTGTGTTAGCTTGACTGCATATGTGTCAGGCAGTGTGTCTTGGGATATGTATGTCTGAATGTCTTTGTCTTCTGGTGCATCTTACGTGCAGGCTTTACATCTTCCTGTTGGGTGCATCATTGCATGTATAAAGGAATGTTAAACCCCCATTCTCTGTTAACCTTCCTGGATTAGGAGATGTGTAGCCCACTTATGTACAAATGCATTATCAAAGCAGACCCCAAGGTCTGTGTAATCTATCCACCACAGACTATTGCATGGTTGCAGAATTTTTGAAAATGTGTAGTGCATTGTAGAGTTCACTGTTGTGCGTTGTTCCTCACTAACCCTCATGTACTAAATCGAAGTTGGTGAAGGAAACTGAAAAAAAACTCTCAGGGTGTAGCCCTCAAACGTACAGACTGTTGAGACATTGGAGGGGTACTGGTTCTCAAGAGGTATCTAACCTTCATGTACATACTGTTGACTGGGTAGGCAGCTACTCAAGAACTATACTATGCAGTTGTTGTCTAACGTAACATGTGCCATTGACATGATCATACCATGAATGTAGAGATTTGTCTGTCTCACAACCTTAGGCTGAAAGGGTGTGCGTAATGCGGGTGTACCTATTCTTCATGTTAGTGTCATTCCCAGCCGATAGCGTGTTCTTTTCTTAATTTTAGTGCTTTCTCATGCCTTGTCAGATTTCACTTTGAGGCAATATATTCTCGCCGTTCCCCGGACTGTTTTCTGTTCCATGTGTGCCATTTTTAGGTTATCTCAGAGAATGTCCTGGTCTTCCTTTCTTCGAATCCACACTGTGGCGATTGAAGGTTACGTGTGTGGATAGTCGTGGGTGCCAGAATACTTTGGCTTAATGCATGAATTAGTGTGTGTCATAGTCTGAAAGCTTGTGAGTGGGTAAGGAAGGCTGTTCTTTTGGTCTTGGTGGGTGCCCTATGACTATTGTTTTGTTTAAGCAATAATAGTGTCTGTCTTGTCAATGTCCTTTTGAAGTTCTCTGCTTGTGAAGTGTTTGCGGTGAGAGGAGTAAAGAGATCATGTCGAAGTGGAAGAGGGAAGTTAGAATTTTGGAGAGAAGATATCATGTAGAGGTTATGGAATTCTTGGGAGAGCAGTGCAGTTTGTAGATAGTGAGGGTAGAGAATATGGCATACTAAGCCAATCGCATTGGCATGGTTCCTTGATTATATGAATGTCTGTATAGCACTATCCTACTGTGGGAGGCTGCAGCTCCTGGTCCCAGCATGGGCTGGCTGTGCCTACTGGACCCAGAAGCTTGGCTGCACCTCCTGGTTCCAGCCGGGGCACGGCTGCACCTCCTGGTCCCAGCACGGGGCACGGCTGCACCTCCTGGTCCCAGCATGGGGCACGGCTGCACCTCCTGGTCCCAGCACGGATTTCAACTGTGCGATTCTCATTTTCGTCATCAGTGTCTCCTTATAGATGTGTAGTTGTCTCATGCACAGACACTCTCCTGTATCCCAGACCTCACCAGGCGATTGGGGTGTCCTAGTCCCTCAGATGTGTAGTCTTGTCACGTACATACTCCTTGTAGATGGTACTACAAGTAGACTTGTAATGTTTTATCAGACATACACCTGTGAGGGAGAATAACTATCAGAAGCTCTATAACTCTTTCATGTGCAGATTCCTTTGGTGGGGGAAGTTGTGCAGTCTCTCGGTGTAACTCTCATATTCCGATTATTACAGGGGACGGGTGCACTGGAGTCCTGTGACCCTCAATAAATAAGGTGCAGGAAGGCCTTCTGGAGTGTGCATCCCCCTCATAGGGGCTGTTGCAGAGCGAGCAGACCACAGGAGCTGTGTAATGCTCTTAACATTTTTGTCCCAGGCTCCCAGAGGGGGAGGTTGCAAACTCTCAGGAGGTGTGTATCTTCTCACATATAGACTGTTGAAAGGAACGATTGCAGGCTTTCTACAGATACATTGGATACGACAGGCAAAGGCCCTCTGATAACATGTAATGTTGTTGCTTTTTTGTGGCAGACTCCTGCATCAGTCCAGCCCCAAGAACCCAGCAAAGCAAGAATTGGACCTTTCCCAATGCGAAGGCACCTGTGGGCTCAACAGAAGTTTTCCTGTCCAGCAGCCGAGAGCAGGTGTCCGTAAGGGTGAGTAGCACTGTGGAGGGGACTGGTGTCTTTTTTGTTTAAATCTCTTTTATTGAGTTTGTAAACAGAGGAAAAAATATTAACAACACCAGGCAATTGGCAGTATGAGTCAGGCGAGAATACAGCGCATACAGCGTTGGTCCACCTCAGTGAGGTATAACATATAGAGCACGGCAATTAGCCACCCAATACAAGAAAAGAAGTGCTCAATAAACCATAATTGAAAGGAGGGGTCCCTCCCGGCTCAGAAGTACCAGTATTATTGAAGCAGAAAGGGGGCCCTCAATTACTCGAGCCTAATATACCTGGGCAATTATATTCGTGTCTACTGCAGACCCGCAGAGAGCGGAAGGCACTGAGTGCGAAAGCTAAGTAACATTTGTGTAACACCAAGCAGTAAGTACAGCAAAAGGATAAGATCATGGAGGGCAATAACAAGTATAGCAAAAGTGTAACAGGACTGAAGGCTATCACTGTGGTTCCCAGTGGTGTATAACATGCCACTTACGCCAACATAGGCTCGTCGCCCTCGTTTAATAACAAGCTCATCTAGGACCAACAGCTGCTAGGTGTACAGAATGCAGCCTGCAACAAGTCACATGGGGGAGACCCCCTATTCTGCTAGCCTGGAAAGAAGGAGCAAAACGAAGAATAGCCAGGTCGAAATGACAGAGAAGGAAAGATAAGAGAAGAAAAGAAGAGGAGGGGAGAGGAGGTGACGCCGTGTCCCTTGGCGAAGACAAACTATGGTGGAGGAGGAACGGTTCCCTGACCAGAGCCTCAGGCACAACCACCCCAATCAAGGACTATCCACCCTGGCCCAATATATTTCAGCACTTCCTCATAGGATTCTCCCCTGGGAAGCAAAGGGTCCTCGAACAGCTGGAGGGGCCCGTAGGCGGGGAGGGACAGATCGGGCATGTTCCAGTTTAGAGAGATGTGATACCAAGGGTTGCCAGATGCGCGCGAATTTAGCGTCCGTGTGGGCTAGACGATGGGAAAGAAGTTCCATCGCCATTACCTGCCATAGACTGGTGAGCCACACCGAGGAGGGGGGGAGTCAAAGCCTTCTTCCAGTGCAACGCTATAATCTGTTTCGCCGCGTTCAGCATGTGGAAGATCAGGCGCCAATCCAAGTGTGTCATCGCTTTAAGAGACTTCGGCCGGAGTCCGAGAATCACTACCCCTGGGGTACTCGGAATGGGAAATCCCACTACTTCCCTGATGTGGCTCAACACCTCCTTCCAAAAGAGTGTTATAAGCGAGCAGGACCACCATATGTGCATAAAGGAACCTGGGGCTGCGTGGCAACGCCAGCACATGGGCGTGGAGGCGGGGAACATCCTCTGCAACCTGAGGGGGGTATAGTACCAACGAGTCATGATTTTGTAAGCCGTCTCCTGTTGTGTAATGCTTTTAAAAATGCAGGGATGTCCCGCCATAGTTGTTCCCAGGATTCAGGGGAGGGTTCTTCCTCAAGATCTGTGTGCCAGCGTTGTTGGTAGGTATGTGGCGGTAGCGCATGTGAGTGCTGAAGGACCTTGTATGTCTTGGAAATCAGGCCCCGGGAACCATCAAAAGAGCGGACTAAGGATTCAAAGGGGGTAAGTTGGCGCGTACACATGTGGGGGTGTGTAACCAATGGCGGATTTGAAAGTATTCCCAGCGTGCTGTGCTGGGGAGGTGAAATTCCTTCCTACAGTGCTCAAAGGATTTAAAAGACCCTCTCGCGAATAGATTTGCAATTGTACGACACTCTCCAGCTGCCCATGCTGGAAAGGATGTGGGTTGAAGGGCTGGCGGAAACCCTGGATTGCGTGCCAAGGGTGTGTGAGGGGAGGGAAAGGAGGTGAGGCCACGGGCTACTGCAATTTTGTCCCATATCTCTAAAACAGTACGTGTTGGAGTAGCAATATAGGCACTGCGATGGCGCGCTCCCCTCGGTAACCAAGCCAGATCCCAGAGCTGGCGGCAGGCCACCGCTCTGTCCCTGTGGAACCAGTGCTTCTCGCTTTCGCGAGCCACCCACTCCGAGACATAGCGCAAATGCAATGCCCAATAATAAACAAGGAAGTCTGGGCACGCCAGCCCCCGTCTCTTGGCAGCATTAACAATTTGGTGGAGAATCGCGGCCTCCCCCCACCCCAAATAAACGCGGTGACTTCCTGTTGAAGGCTCAGGATGTCCCTCTGGGGGATAGGGGTTGCAAGTGCTTGAAAGAGATAAAGGATCTTGGGGAGAATGGACATCTTGACCGCGTTGAGGCGGCCTAACCATGAGATAGGTAGCGATTTCCATCGCCGAAGGTCATCTCTGACAGAGTTTCTACAGGCAGGCCAATTTGCCTGGGTCCACGAGTCCACAGTAGCTGTGACATTAATGCCCAAGTAGCGAATGGAGTGGGAAGCCCACTGAAAGGGGACACCATCCCCAAGCTCCTCAAGTTGCTGCGGAGAGAGGGTAAGGTTAAGCGCCTGTGACTTAGCAAGGTTGATCTTAAGCCCCGAGATCAGCTCGAACTGAGAGAGTGCATCAAGCGGCGCTGGAAGGGAGCCCACGGGGTCGGTAAGAGTCAAGAGGAGATCATCAGCGAAAAGAGCGATTTTATGCTCGTCCCTCCCAAACTGTTGGCCTTTAATTTCCGCTGATTGGCGGATGGCGATCGCCAGGGGTTCTATGGCCAGGGCAAAGAGCAAAGGCAATAAAGGACACCCCTGGCGTGTGCCCCGGTGTATGGAGAAAGGTGGGGTCAGGAGAACGTTAAGTCTGATCTGCGCTGATGGCGCCGCATAGGGGGCCATGATACGGGCAATCATGATCGGGCCCAGGCCTATCTTCTGCAACACCGCTTTGAGAAAGGACCAGTCGACCCGGTCGAAAGCCTTCTTGGCATCGAGGGAGAGGAGGATAGCCGGGATCTGACGGCGTTGGGCCTTTTCCACTAAGTGGGCTACTCGCCTAAGATTGTCCGCCCCTTGTCGTTCATGGATGAAGCCCACCTGGTCTGGTTCAATCAGACCAGGGAGATGGGGTGCTAAGCGTTGGGCTAAGATTTTGGTATAGAGTTTAACATCGACATTTAGCAGAGAAATTGGGCGATATGAAGCACAGGAGATGGGGTCTTTCCCCGACTTGGGGATAAGAGCTATTTCGGCTCAGGCCATGGTAGGCGTAACAGTCAGCGTATCTGCGAAGGAGTTGAAGAGTCGCAACAGCTGTGCCTGCAACTCTGGAAGAAAAAGACGGTAGAATGATAACGTAAGGCCATCAGGACCTGGAGATTTGCCAATAGGAAAACTTTTCAATGCCTTTTGAAGTTCTTCTGCAGTGATGGGTTCTTCCAGCTGCTGCCTATGACGGGGAGCTATTGGCGACCAAGGACAGGAGGCCAAAAAGGGGTCTATCCCAGCCTTATGGGTGTCACCCTGTTCATAGAGCGCGGAGAAGAAAGAGCTAAACGCTTGTTGCTTGGTTGGTTCCGAGGTAGCCCACGCCCCGTCCGGAAGCGCGATCTTGGAGATGTGGTTACGGGAAACCTGTAAACGAAGACTACGCACCAGCAGGGAACCCACCTTGTTGCCCCATCATAAAATTTCTGCTTCAGAGCAAGGAGAGAGTGTTCCGCTTTATTGACTCGAAGAGCTCTGAGTTGGCCCCGGAGCGAGGCCAGCTGCTTCTTAGTCTGCCTAGAGGGTGCATTATGTCCCTGCTTTTCCAGCCGTTTGATATCGCGAGCTAGATTGGTTTCGACCAGGCGGGATTCTCGCGTACGGGCGATGGAGATGGAGGTAATGACGCCTCGGATGGTGGCCTTAAAGGCATCCCAGAGGACATGCCCATTAGTGTCCGGGAGGTCATTTGTTGTAAAATAGGCTTGTATCGCCTGAAGTATTTCGGCCACATCGACTTGATCCCGCAAGACGTGTGGGGGAAGTCGCCACCGAGGAGCAGAGCAAGGGTTCCTGCCCATACCCGTCAAGGTAACCTCCAAATGGGCATGGTCCGAGATGGATATGTCAGAGATCACGGCAGAGTCCAATGAGCGAATGAGAGACTGAGACAGAAAGAAATAATCGATTCGAGAATAAGAGTGGTGGACATGCGAGAAAAGGTGTAATCCTTCGTCCCAGGTTCTTTGTAGCGCCACGCGTCTACGAGACCCAAGGCCTCAAAATCGACTGGTGTCTTTTAACTCAATTTGCAGAAGTATTGTAATGCAATAATAGTATTCCTAGGATGTTGAGTACTTGGATTATTGGGATCTTTGGGAAATCAACAGGGAATCATTTAAGAAGTGTTCAGTATTGACATGGGTTGATGAAGCATCAGCTACTTGGCAATCTAACTGATTGTACTGGAATTAAAATTTCAATTCTTCAATGAGCTGAATGCCCTAGAGATTTGTCTTACGTGTTGCTCTCCGGTGGACGGTACTTACCTAAATATACAAATTCTAGTCTCATCTCCATTCATCTAGGTTTTGTGCTTTCGGCAGGCTGTCGACATACAGGGACCACGTCCAATCATTGGACTTGTCTAAACTGTGACATGGGTATTGGAGACATTTCACACTGGAACAGGGATGTTGCCAACACTCAGCATAGGGAGAAAGTTTCTCTCACCTCCTATTTGGCACCAGGGAAATAACTGAATTAGTGTCCGAAAGCATAGCTCAACATGTGATAACTGTCCTTCTTAGCCCTTAAGGGTCAACACATTCATTGCAGTCTGTCTGATGGAGAAGCTATGCATTGTGGTTCGTTGTAGGAACTGTGCTACCTTTAGCCTGGTGGCTGAGCCTGATGTCCTAGATCATCATGAAAATCTGGTCCGATAGGAACTCAAGCCAGACACTACACCACTCTTCCCTATAATATGAGTACTGCTATGCTGACTATGTATTACATGTATTTATGACTCTTGAGACTTCTTTGCATAGTGAGTCCATGTAATAAAGTGCCCTTTTTGTATGGTTTTTGCTCCAATGCTGATGCACTGTAGCATACTGCCCAAGCCCCAGTGCCCCCGTTCTCTCCCTAAAACTGATATAACCCCCTTATAAGTACCTGGTAAATGGTACCAGTGGTACCCAGGCATGGGAGTTAAAGGGGTCACCAGGGCCTGAAGCACTGTTTGTGCCACCCTGAGTGACCCAGGTAAACAGATGACTGCAGTCCTTCCATTCCAGACTGCAGGAGCAGTGCAAACTGCTCAAACTCAACTTTGCTCTCACTGTAGGAAAGTGCTCCTTTTTGACATGATCACCCCCACTTTTTGCCTGGTATCTGATGCAATTTTGACAGAAGTGCACTGGGTTCCTGCTATACTGGTCCCCAGTGCCAGATCTCTTTCCCTAAAACTGTGCAATTGTTCCCCCAATCGGCAATACCTTTAGCACCCCCTGTATGTCCCTAGTAAATGATGGTAACCCTCGTACCTAGGGCAGGGAGGTTAAAGAGGGTCCCTAAGGGCTGCAGCATGTATTGCGCCACACTAAGAGACCCCTCAGCACAAAACTGCCTTTGCAAGCTGTGTGCCATGGTGATGGCAAAAGTGAACACACAACATAACACACCTCATGTGTGCCATGCTGTATAGGTAAGTCACCCCTACAGCAGCAGGCCTTGCAACCCTAAGGCAGGGTGCGCTATACTACATGTGTGGAGATATCTGCATGAGCAGATATGCCCCTGTCATGTCTAAGATCGAGTAAACATGCCAACAAGGGATTTAAGTATGGAAATTCTTGATGATTCAAAGAACTGTATCAGTGAAGCCCTAAAAAGTGACTTCAGGCAAACTAATTGGCAACAAAATCGCTGATTTTGCAGCGTAAATCCTTTTCTGGATTCACATGCTGTGCATTATTCCGCCATCAAGTGGTTGGGTCCGGAATTGCCCTTGTTTTTTTTTTTTTCTCGTTTTGGTCGCTGTTGACCACCATTTGGTGCCAGGTACGTCCCCTGTGTGACGTCAGACGGTATCCTGGAGGTCGACGTGCGTGGTAGCCATCTTCAGATACTTTTTTCCGCCGCTGGGTCTGGAAGCAAGACGGGAAGCTCCGAAGATTTTTCAGATTTTTCCCCAAAAACTTCAGGAAAAGGCTACCGCGAATCACACCTTTCATCGGCGCCGTAACCAGGGACAAGAGCAGAGCTCTGGCGACGACACCACAGAGGACCTCGTCGGTCCACAAATGGCGAGGTAGGGGACATGAAAAACACCCCTTTCAAGTTTTGTCCTAAGTGCCACTACAAGTACGCTCAACGCGATCCACACGACGTCTGCAACCTGTGCCTGCCCAAGGATCATCAGGACAAGGACTGTGAGGCCTGCGTGGCATTTCTGTGGAAAACACTAAGAAGCCGCCGAAACCAAAGAGATGCCCACTACGCCACGATGTCGCAGACTGCTAAGAAAACATCCCTCAAAGACCTGGGTTTCTCCAGCAACGAGGAAGAACACGGAGTACCAGCAGAATCGACGCACGAGGGATCGGACGTCGAAATTCTAGAAGGAGACTCCGAAAAAATCCACGCCCACAAGAAGGCGAGCAAAAAAGATGAAGAAAACGGATAAGGTAAGACACCATACACATCCGTCAAAACCGAAGGGCCACGAACATAAGGCGTAGCCCAAGGCAGCCCCGACGCCGAGCAAAAAGGCGATCGAGGGACAGCCGTGATTAAAAGAACCCCACGGAACCCTACCAAAGGTTACAGAGGTGGGAAAATCGCAGAGGACGCCGAAACAAGGGGTCGAACACGAACCCGAAAAGAAAAGCACTACGCCGTCGAAACCGGACGTGGCCGCTAGCAAGAAGAGAAAATCCCCGGCCTCCGACGCCGAGAGAGCTCTCAAGGTCAAAAAGAAAAAAGGAAAAGACTCGAGGGCGAAATGGCAACGCTCCTCCAAAAGAAAAAAGATTTTGACGCGTCTCTAAAGGATTTTCGAATCCCTAAAACCATGGTTGCCGAAACGGAAAGCGTAGACGCCAAAGAAGCGGAAGACTCCGAGCGAGAGGAAGAAGGTAGCTCCGACTCATCCCCAACACCAGAACCTCGCGACGAAGATCTCGAAGAATACGGGGACCTACCTGAGGAGGAGGAGGAAATCTCTGAAAATTTTGAGGATTCATGGAACGATCTTGACACCGAGAATCCCGAGAAAGAGGTATGCAGTTATCCTTCGAAAGCATCACCACCAGACGACATAGCTTTCTACAATGGCTTAGTCAAGAGGGCAAGAAAAGGAGACAAGGGAAACCCTACTCACTTGGAACCCGGGTAAGTAGTATATAAACAGAAACAGTGGTTCCTGTGGGCTAATACAGTAATAGTGATAGTTATAAGCACAATCGCAGTAAACAAGGGTTAAGTCGATATCCAAAGGAGAAGAAACCATATAGCACTCAATGTTTGGTACTTGCAATCAATATTTATATATATAACACAATCAAAAATTACAAAAACAATAAATTCATATACAGTGAGAAGTGTCCCCAGTGAAAATGGAAACTACAGCAATAGTGACATATTGTGACATGAACAAAAAGGTTTCCAAAATAGAGGTAAAAACGACCATGAAACGATAAATAATGGAAGTAGCCTCCTTATGCAATCATAGGGGCTAATAAATGGTTTGCTTTGAAATATTGTCGACGGCGTTTCGACCCCTGTGACAATAAGGGGTCTCTTCAGGACCTAATGATGTAGGGACATCTATAATTAAAGGAAAAGAAGGATAGCATAAGTGTGAGCACTGGAACAACTTCTTGGTAGTATGGAACACAATTAGGGAGGCCTGTACCTGAGAAGGAATGTCAGCGTGACAAAGGTGCACAAGTAAAAGTGTTACTCACATGGGACCCAGCCGGGCACTATACATGCGAAAGAAAGGGGACAATGTAATTATCAATGTAATGCCTTTCCAGTAGTGCCACACGCTTCACCGCAAGTCTGAGGACTACTGCCATTGACCCCTCCCTGTCAGCTCCCCTCACTGGGGTAAGTTTTTCCTTTCTCAGCAACTACCTTGCGCAACAGAATTACATTGATAGTTATTACATTGTCCCCTTTCTTTCGCATGTATAGTGCCCGGCTGGGTCCCATGTGAGTAACCCTTCTACTTATTCACTTTCCTGGTGTGCACCATTGTCACGCTGACATTCCTTCTCAGGTACAGGCCTCCCTAATTGTGTTCCATACTACCAAGCAGTTGTTCCAGTGCTCACACTTATGCTATCCTTCTTTTCCTTTAATTATAGATGTCCCTACATCATTAGGTCCTGAAGAGACCCCTTATTGTCACAGGGGTCGAAACGCCGTCGACAATATTTCAAACGAACCATTTATTAGCCCCTATGATTGCATAAGGAGGCTACTTCCATTATTTATCGTTTCATGGTCGTTTTTACCTCTATTTTGGAAACCTTTTTGTTCATGTCACAATATGTCACTATTGCTGTAGTTTCCATTTTCACTGGGGACACTTCTCACTGTATATGAATTTATTGTTTTTGTAATTTTTGATTGTGTTATATATATATATATATAAATATTGATTGCAAGTACCAAACATTGAGTGCTATATGGTTTCTTCTCCTTTGGATATCGACTTAACCCTTGTTTACTGCGATTGTGCTTATAACTATCACTATTACTGTATTAGCCCACAGGAACCACTGTTTCTGTTTATATATTAGTCAAGAGGGCAGCAGACCATTTCAGAGTCTCCCTCTTAAGAAGACAAGCATTTGCAATGCAATAGGTCTCGCATTTACTTGAGTTTAAGCTATTGGCATTGTAAATGACAATGCCTTTTATTTATATTTTAAAAACCAAAACATAAATAAAAGTTATTGTCATTTACAATGCCAGTAACTAAAACTCACGTAAATGCGAGACCTATTGCATTGCAAATGCTTGTTCTCGGTGGGAGCAGGGAGCGCCCCGCAGCCAGGAGATGGAGGCCGAACAAGTGTATGGGTGGAGAGAGGAGGCAGGGGAGGAAACACGCGCATGTGTTGGTTTTGTTAATGCTAGAAAAATGCAACAGCTGGTCCGTTTATAATGCACCACAGCCGGGGGGGGGGAGAAATAGGAGAGAGGAAGAAAGAAACAGAGGAAGTAAGGATGGAGAAAGGAAGTCCGGGGTTTGAAGAGACAAGTTCAAGACTTGGTCAAAGTGAAAAGAAAAACAAGTGAAAAATGGAAAGGCGTAAAGCCGTAGAACAAGCGACGCTACTTAGAGGGCTGAGAGGGGGGGTTAAAGGCCAATAAAGATGGTAACGGGCGAGAGAGGAAATGTGCTGGAAGGGGTGGAAGAGATGGAGGAGAAAGGAGGACACGAGGGGTCTAACGTGAGAGGGGGGGAAGCAGCAAAGTAGGAGGTGTAAGAGGACTGAATAAGCACATGGACTGGAAAACACGAGCACATGGACGTAGCCCGCTCTCTGACCTTGCTGCTGCGTCCCTGTTTGGAGGAGTCCGTGCAGGAGCTGGAGGGCGTCCAACAGCAGGAGGTTGGTGGCTGCATGGCCGTGGCGGGAGCTGCCCTGCTGCATCCGGCCCGCCATGCTGCTTCTTCCTCCTCCGCCTTGGTAGTAAAAACTGTTTTTCTTATGCTTCTTTTGCTGTTCTGTGGTAATAGACTCAAACGTGACATCGGCTCATTAGTGATAAATACGCGTGAACGCATGTTTATTAGTACGATTGGTCTAAATAAAGTTTTATTGGGTCTTTATATTGAGAGATGGAGGATGAGTGAGACAAAGCAAAGGGCGAAGGTGAAGGGTGGGAGGGGTCTGATAGGAAGGCTGAGACACCAGTAATTCTTAAGGGAGCAAATCCACTTATCTTGTCGTCGCATTAATAATAGCGATCATTTATATAGCGCCCACCCAAACTGAATCAGTTTGTATTGGCACATTAATATTACCGGAGAGATAATTTTGTACAGCAAAAGCACAGGAAATGGGGGGAGATGGCCTAACTAGAAGTACAAGGAAACCAATATGCATTCTTTTATTTTGAGAAGGCACGTTGATAAATCAATAAACCATTCCACTTAAAATACTTTGAATTTTTGCAGCGCCTTAAAGCACAAAAAAGCTCAGATTAATGTTTTCTACTCGCAGATATTTCCATACAAAACACACTATTTCAAAACCACAAACGCGCATTTTTCTATCGCTCTATCTCTTGAGCCCGGGTTATGTAAATTATGAAGCGCTTTAGGAATCTTGAAACAGAACTGAGAAGATTTCCCTTTACAGCGGACACAACGCCCTGTGTCTGCCCGGAGACCGTCCCCGGGGCGGGCTTTGACACCTCCTCCGTTGGCAGTAAAACACCCGAAGCTGCACTGAGGAGTCGGCGTGAAACCCAAGCAGCGTTTAATGCTGAGACGCCGCTAATAAGACGTTCCTTCACTGGGCTCCCACTCTCAGAGGGACCGAGGTTCAACAGCGGACGCCAGTAACGGAGAGCCGAGGGGGCGGTCCATACCGGTGAGCGCGGGCCTTAATAAAAACGCGGTCTTGGCATTAAGAGCCGATGTGCAGCAAAATACAATGCTGAGCTCGGGTACACTACGCACGTTCTCTGCCTCTTCCGTTCTTCAGCCACTCATAAACAAGCTGTCACCAATGCGCGAATGCGTGTTTATTTTGCATCGCGCTTTCACTTTAACAATAGCAGTTAAAGTGAAAGCGCGATACAAAATAAACCCGTGGCTGCCTTTGCAAAAGCAAAATGAAAAAAGAAGTGCTTGCAGACCAAATTGAAGGAGACCGTGTCACGCCGCAAGCAAAAGATCCAGTCCGGATGGGCTGGCCGAGAAGGAGACAGGGCGGTAACAAAAAAGCCTCGTTTGCAATCGGAGGCCAGCGTTTACCATAAATGATGATGCCAGCCAATGGGAATGATGGGCGGGGCTTCAAGTCCCCTTCTGAAATCTTCTCGACTACAATAAGCCTCGCAGAGCGAGGAGCGCATGCGCGCTCCAGCACTAGGTCTGCGAGACCTAAAAAGGAGACACATGTTTCTCCTGGAAACCCTAGCCTCTGCCATCAAGGGGACTCAATACCTCCCAATGCTTCCTAGCATACTGGCTCAGGGCAAAGAAGCCTTCAAGGAACCAGCTTCAAGCAAGTATGTTACACCAAGGGTAGACAAGAAATACAAGGCCTCATCAAAATACCCTAAGTATATACAAGGAAACACGGTGCCAGATTCAATTATTGTCACCACAGCCAGAAGAAGGGCTAATGTAGTCTCCAATACCGGTCCTCCACCAGAAAAGGAGAGTAAAAGAATGGCCATGGTGGGGAGAAGAATGGAAAAGGAAGCAGCAACACAGTGGCGCATCGCAAATTCCAATACACTACTAAATAGAAATGGCCACCAACAGTGGGACGAAATAGAGGAAATTCTCAATAAACTGCCCGAAGAGGACAAGAAAAGAGCAAGGTCTATTGTCCAAGAAGGTAAAAACGTGGCCAATACATGCCTAAAATCAGCCCTTGATGCTGCAGACACAGCCAGTAGGCAAATGTGCACAGGCACCATCCTCAGAAGACATGCCTGGCTAAGAATATCAGGTTTCAAACAGGAAGTGCAAACCTCCGTCATCAATAGACCGTTCACTGAGGATGCACTCTTTGGGAAGGAAGTGGATGAATCCCTCCAGCAGATCAATAAAGACAACGAGACTGCTAAGGCGATGGGAGCACTACAGCAGAGAGGTTCCTTTAGAAGAGGTGGTTTCAACAACCGAAAGACCACAGGAAGAGGTGCATTTGGTCAGGGACAGCAGATGTCACAGCAACCACAACGTCAAACCCCTGGGCAACAATCGGGTCAACAGGGAAGTTACCAGGGCTGGCAACAACAACAGAAACAGCCCTTTCGGGGGAGGGGCAGAGGCCAATCCCCCAGAGGAAGAGGAAATGGCTCTGACAGTCGCAGAAAGAACCCACACAAAACACCAGTGGGGGGGAAGGATATCCCTGTACCTCAAACAGTGGGAAAATATCACAACAGACAATTGGATATTAAATTTGGTAAAGTACGGGTATTGCATAGAGCTAACAAAAACACCACCTTCAAACCCACCAAAGTCAAGAAAATTTCTGAAATTAGAACTAACGCTGCTAAACTCAGAGATCAAAGAACTATTCCAAAAACAAGCAATAGAAGTAGTACCAAAACAGGAATGTTTCAAAGGAAATTGCTCACCATACTTCCTAGTACCAAAACAGGACCTGACGCTAAGGCCAATACTGGACTTAAGGTTCATAAACATGTTCATATTAACACAACGCTTCAAGATGTGTACCCTTCAGGAAATAATCCCACAAATTCAAAAGGGAGACTACATGGCAACAATAGATCTCAAAGACGCCTACTTGCATATCCCTATGAACAAAACACACAAAGTACCTGCGGTTCCTACATAACGGAACACCTTATCAGTTCAAAGTGCTCCCATTTGGAATAAAATCAGCTCCACATGTCTTCACAAAGTGCCTAGCCGCAGTGGCGACACACCTAAGAAGGGAAGGAATCCACGTCTATCCCTATCTGGACCACTGGCTCATAAGAGCACACTCAAAGCAAACATGCCACAATCCTGTACAATCAGTCATCCAAACACTACAGGAACTGGGTTTCTCAATAAACCACCAAAAATCTTCAACAAAACCAGAAAGGGGAAAAAACCTTCCTAGGAGCAAGATTAAACTCAAGAAGTCCGAAAGCGTACCCCACACAAAAGAGGATACAGGCTATCCATCAAGAAGCGAACCTCTACCTGAGGGGACAATCTCTGACAGTGAGGAAAGTCATGAAATTGATGGGCATGATGGCATCATGCATCCCACTTATCCCTCACGCCTGCACATGCGCCCATTCCGGGAATGGCTTACCAACAGCTGGTCTCAAGCCACAGGGAGTTGGGAGGATCTAGTGGTTGTTACACAAAAGGTGCCAGCAGAAATACAATGGTGGGCATCCAACAACATAGCACAGGGAAGACCTTTCAGGAACCCAACTCCATCTATGACAAACACCACGGACGCATCCCTCAATGGTTGGGGAGCACATTACAACCAGCTGAAAGTACGTGGTCAATGGAACGAACAGGATTCCATAGAACACATCAACTTCCTGGAAATAAACTGTCTTCCTGGCATTGAAAGCATTCCAGAAACACATCCAGGGGAGGACTATCTTAATTCAAACAGACAATACAACAACAATGTTCTATCTGAACAAGCAGGGAGGCACAAAGTCCTTTCCCTTGAGCACACTTGGACAGGAAATATGGAAATGGGCAGTAGCCCAAAGAATCAACCTACAAACAGTACATCTACCAGGAGTAGACAACAGTACAGCAGACCAGTCGAGCAGACAGAACAACTGCTCCCACGAATGGGAGTTGAAACAAAAAACAGTACAATACATCTTCAACCTCTGGGGAATGCCAGTGATAGACCTGTTTGCAACACTGCAGAACAAGAAATGCCAACTCTTTGCCTCGAGGTTTCCACACCGCTTGTCAAAGGGGAATGCACTTTCACTCAACTGGTCACAGACATATGCTTACGCCTTTCCACCAATACCACTAATGCAAAGAGTACTAGAAAAAGCAAATCAGCCAGGAACAAACATGATTCTCATTGCCCCTCAATGGCCAAGGCAAACATGGTACTTAACCCTGCTACAAATATCCAAGGGGAAAATGATCAAAATCAAAGCAGACAAGGACCTGCTAACAATGCAACAAGGCCAAATATTTCACCCGGAACCAGCAACACTGCATCTGGCAGCTTGGCACCTGAGTATATAGAATTTGGCCACCTTAACCTGCCTCCACGAACAATGGAAATTCTAAAAGAGGCAAGGAAACAGTCAACAAGACAATGCTATGCAGCAAAATGGAAACGATATACCACCTCGTGCACCGCTAACAATAAAAACAATTCTATTAACACACAAGAAACAGTAATCACATATCTAACTGATCTCTTGGACAACAACATCAATTACTCAAGTATAAAGGTGCATCTTGCTGCCATAGAATCATACACAAGAGGAAAATCATGCAAAAGTTTCTTCACAAGACCTGTAATTAAAAGGTTCTTAGAAGGATCAAAAAGGATTGCCCCACCCAGAGCAACCCCAGTTCCCGCATGGAGCCTAAATACAGTACTTGCTCAACTAATGGCAAAACCCTTTGAACCCATGCATGCAGCTGACCTCAAACACATTACTCTAAAGACAACCTTTCTCATCGCCATTACTTCCCTACGGAGAGTAAGTGAGCCACAGGCTCTAACAATACAGGAACCATACTTGAAAATCCACAAGGATAAAGTAATCTTAAAAACAAACCCACACTTCTTACCAAAGGTTGTATCAAAATATCACTTAAATCAGAATATCATCCTATCAGTTTTCTTCAAAAACCCAAAGACTAAAGGAGAAAGAAGCCTCCATACCATAGATGTAAGGACAGAACAAATACACAAAACAAAACAGTTGTTTGTGGCCTACGCACATACCAACACAGGCTCACCGGTCACAAAGGTTACAATTGCAAGATGGATAGTACAAACAATCCAATCATGTTATGCCTATGCCAAAAAGAGCTAATAATACGACCAACAGCTCACTCCACTAGAAGGAAGGGAGCAACCCTTGCTTTCATGGCCAATGTACCCATTGACACTGTTTGTGCAGCAGCAACATAGGCATTACCACACACTTTTTCAAAACATTACTGTGTGGACATACAAATGAGTAAGGAAGCTCAAATTGGACAGAAGGTGCTTCAACACCTGTTTGCAAGGTCTTCCTCTCACCACAGCCTCTCAAGCACGGGAGAAACCGCTACGTAATCGAATGCACAGCATGTGAATCCAGAAAAGGATTCACGCTACAAAACGAAATGGTTACTTACCATTAGGAGTAGTTTTGTAGCTTGAAGAATTTTCTGGATTCACATGTGACCCACCCGGCCTCCCCTGCAAGGAAAACAAACAGGTGGGGAAGCAAATGATTACATCAGTTATTTAATAACCATCTCAAGGACTACAGATTTAAAATAAGAATAGAAAAAAGAATCCGAAGATGGCTACCACGCACGTCGACCTCCAGGATACCGTCTGACGTCACACAGGGGACGTACCTGGCACCAAATGATGGTCGACAGCGATCAAAACAAGAAAAAAAACACACAAAAAAAAAAACAATTCCGGACCCAACCACTAGTTGGCGGAATAATGCATAGCATGTGAATCCAGAAAATTCTTCAAGCTGCAAAACTACTCCTACTAGTAAGTAACCATTTCGTTTTCATTGAAAACAAATATTTCAACAGAAAAACAAAGCAAACCAGGTGTATACTTTCAGAGTACAATGTATGTAGAAAAATCCATTTCATGAATAAAGGCAGAAATCACATAGATAAAAAAGTGGCTGAGATAGATTGTTCAGAAACCAACTGATTTCTCATGAACACTTTTGTTTCAACCCATTTCAGACTATTTACAGTGAGGAGAACATCATTGAATATACACTGAATCTTTCCAATAAACGTTTCTTAAAACATGAATATGGGATAAGTTGTTGACGTTTCGGTCTTATTTCATGTTTTCATCTGTAAGACCATCTTCAGGACGAAATATTTGTATGTAGAATAAAGACCCTAGTTCAATGAATAAGAGCACATTTACTTGAGATGGAGAATGAATAGTGTCAGAAATCTAATTTAATAATGCAGCCAAAGCTTAATTAACTTGGGCTAGCCAAAGGTGCTTCAAGAAAGTAAGACCACCGACACCCCTTGTTTGTCCTATGGGTGATGTCAGGGCGTATGGCAAAAACAATTTGCTAATTCAGTCGCGTCGCCGCTTCAGGATACCTTCCTTGATCGGGTCTCCAAGTTAATTAAGCTTTGGCTGCATTATTAAATTAGATTTCAGAGACTATTCATACTCCATCTCAAGTAAATGTGCTCTTATTAATTGAACTAGGGTCTTCATTCTGCGTACAAATATTTCGTCCTGAAGATGGTCTTACAGATGAAAACATGAAATAAGACCGAACGTCGACAACTTAACCCATATTCATGTTTTAAGAAAAGTTTATTGGAAAGATTCATTGTATATTTAATGATGTTCTCCTCACTGTAAATAGTCTGAAATGGGTTGTAACAAAAGTGTTCATGAGAAATCAGTTGGTTTCTGAACAAGCTATCTCAGCCACTTTTTGTATCTATGTGATTTGTGCCCTTATTTATGAAATGGATTTTTCTACATAAATTGTACTCTGAAAGTATACACCCGGTTTGCTTTGTTTTTCTGTTGATATATTCGTTTTCAATTAAAATCTGAGATTTTTTTGCCAATTCGTTTGCCTGAAGTCACTTTTTAGGGCTTCACTGATACAGTTCTTTGAATCATCAAGAATTTCCATAATTAAATCCCTTGTTGGCATGTTTACTCGATCTTGATCTAGATTTACCCAAGCCTGCAAGGGTTTATTGGGTTGCCCAATTCTTTTGTTAGTACGTGTCATGTCTAAGTCAGTTCTTAGATATTACAAGTGAACAGGAATGCCATTTTGAGTCTATGTGCTGGACACTGGTATTTACGAATTCCCCAGCTACATGATGGCTTCACTGAAACTAAAGATGTTTGGTATCAAACAACTCGTATTAATAAGCCCACACTGATTCCAGTGATGGATTTATTAATACATGCACCCAAAGCGCACCTTAGAGGTGCCCCCAGAAAACCTACCAATCTCTAGTGTACTGGCTGACTGAAGTAGACCAGCTCGCACCACAGACAGGTTTTTGACCCCTTGCAGGTGAAAGCCCACACTCTCTGAAGGCAGAAACAATGGCCTGCTCCAGCCGGATGTGTTGTCACCTCCTCCAAGTCGGATGGCTAAGTAATCCGCATATCAAGGCAGGAAGCTTCAGAGGCCTCTGCCCCTTTTGATATGCGACCTAGGCTTCTCCCAGACAGGGGAAATGCCACCCCTGCCCCGGACCCATTTGGCACCAGGACAGGCAGGAAAATGAGCTAGTCAGGAGGTGTGTTCCCTATCAGGCTAGTTCCACCCCTAAGGTGGGCTACCTGATGTGAACACAAAAACTAGAATTCCACTATCTTGGTTTTTGGTAGAATTAGACTCACTGGGTCAGGGTTATGCCCACTTCCTACAGGAAGTTGTCATATAGGGGGTGCAGTCACCCTATAGGTAAGTAGCCCATTGGCTACCTCCAGTCACTGCCCTTAACACCCCTCAATTGAGTATTTAGGTGGACCCCTGACACCAGGAACTCCGATTCGACTAATCGAGGAGAGGACAAAGAAGAGCCGCGAGGACCGAAGACTGCTGTGGACTTTTGTCGTCAAACCCTGCCTGCACCAGTCTTGACAATCATGACCAGCAACTTGTCCTGCAGCTGACCAGCTTATAAGAACCCCGGTAGACTGACAGCCCTTCCAAATTGCCAGTAATCACCCTTGGAGTAGAGGAGCCCCCTCCCTGACAGGATGGCTAGTGAAGTGGCACATCAAGACTGTGAGCTTCAAAGGTTTCACCGCCTGTGACATGCAAGCAGGCTGCCTCTCAAGGGAGGAAACAGCCCTCCCCCCTGGCACATTTGTACCCTGGCAGGCAGGAAAACTATGTAGTCAAGAGGTGTACACCCCCAGAAGGCTAGCCACACTTCTAGGGTGGTCTACCTGGTCTGCACAGCTAAGAAAGGGTTCTCCCATTTTTAAAAGTGGCAGAATAGAGGGTTCTGGGTGGAAAAGATGACGCGCACACCTGGATGTGGTCACCTCAGGGGCAGCTAAGCCGCTGGGGCTAGTAGCCCATTGGCCACTTGCACCCACACCCCTAACTCCCTTTTAATCTAGGATTTAAGGGGCACCCCTGGCACCAGAACCTCAGTTCTGATCTGGCTTGCAACAAAGGTCACAGAAGAGACCACAGTCTGCGAAAACAGGAGCTGCACATCCAAAGGTGTGATACTCTGCACCTGTGGCAACCTTCCTGGAACAGCATGGCTGCGACTCGTCCCAGACCAAAGACTGGTTCCCCCAGACAGAGGGACCCCCTTTAAGAGCCAAAGGCAACTCCAGACTCTCCTGGACTAGTGTCACTAGTCCCCTGTACACCGTAGGTAAAAACAATGTACCCGACACAAAGAATCGCTGGCCATCGGGCCCTTCTAGGGATCGCCCAAAAGTAAATGATGCAGTGCATTGTGGGAAATGTAGTCATGACCTCCAGCAAGTTTTAGACAGCTACCGTTTTCACCCTGACCTCTGGACTTCAAAATAACTTCTTGCTGAGCTTACTGCTGCCAAGGCTTGTTGGTGGCCAGTCCGACAACCACTGCCTTTACTCAACGTTGCAACTCAAGGGAACACCACACCTTCATCCGATGCCAACAGTGGCCTCGTTGTCGACATTTTGCACCTGTTTCCTCACCATTACTGTGTAAGCACTAAAACCAGCTCCCCCGTGGTTCCCACTTCAGCACCAAGGACAGCCAGGATAACTCTGCACCCAGGCTTCTTGAGGCAGGTAAAATCAAACTGACTGTCGTGACTTGATCTTGGGACCCGCATCACCTTAACCCTCCTTGGGTTCCTCTCAACTCACCTGCAACTGACCGATTTTCTCTAGTGCTTTTTACCATTGACCACAATGCTAAAGTTTTGCAGTATTGTTTTGCAGTAATTTAATTTTGCTTGTACAATCCATAACTCCGGTTATACTTATCCGATTGACTTCGTTTTGATGTCTAAATTTATATAACAATCTCCTTTATTTTTATACATTGGTGTTGGATTTCTTTTGAGTTGTCTCAATAACTTATCGTCCATGTTGGTACTCTGAAATGCTTAACACGTGTTCTTCTAGTAAAGCCCGACTGCTCTTTGCAACTCTACCTGGACTGAGCTCAGGATTTGTTATTGTGAATCCAATGACCATCTTTGAGGTATTGTGAAAGTATTGCTTAGTGAAGCCTAACCAGCATCACTACATAATATTCCACCTTCCTACAGTTCATGATCAGCAAAGTTTATAAACTGATCGCTTTGAAAACATGAGGACTGGGTACCACTGAAAATACCAGTGCAGCTGTCGGCATTCATAGTTTGCAAGTCAAGCTCATGTGGATCGGTACGGTCACAGCATCTGGCTTTCAGCTTATTGTAATAGAGAAAAAATGTTTACAAAATTGAACGTATCAATAACTGAGTATCATATGAAAAGATTTCAACCCATTTACTTTGAAATCTGCCTTGTTTGACCCAAAAGAAGTATTTTTTTTTTTTGTAAAAGAACTCACCCACTCGTGGTTCTAGTGGCATGCTTCATCGAGTTCACCCCATTACACAGTGCATCGAAGTGTGCTCCTAACTTGACGTTCAAGTGCTGATAAGGTGGGTGGGCATCTAAAGTTTAAAAATGCCTATACCGGGACCCAAGTCAGTGACTTTAATTGTGGGGTCTGTTTGGCAAGGTTTAAAAAACAAAGGGCAGTGCTCAGAATGTCTTATATGGCACTACTCCAGTGCGCTGACCCCAATTCCTATTCTTTTCTATTTTCGCTGCGTAAAAAGGAAGAAATGACTCGTGGCAGGCTGTCTGGCTTTAATGATGCCATTCTTGTGGCAGGCAGATGTCACTCTAGGGTCTGCATAATGTATGCGTATGACTCCAGGGCATGTGAGAAATGTGACTTCCTGCATGGGAATGGCATCAGAGTGGGAGGCTAAACTTTTGCAGCGTGAGAATTTTCTGGATTCACACTCTGTGCATTATTCCGCTTTCTAATTGTTGTGTCCGGGATTTCGACCTGTTGGCGGCTCTCGATTCCCGCAGTGATGTCAGTGGTCTGCAGCGAAAGCCCCTGTGTGTGGTCAACATCTTTATAGTTTTAGATTCTTTTTTTATGCCGTTGGGTGTGGAAGCAGACAAGGACAGCCATGAGGTCTGTAGCCTCTTCACACCAAAAGATCACAATGCAGAGGGCTGTGACACCTGTGCTGGGTTCCATCCAAAGACCCTGTAGGCAAGGGAGAAGCAAAGCTGGGGGCACTACATCATAGCACAGTTGCAGAAAACATTGCTTAAGGACCTTGGGTTGTGGAGTTATGAGGAAAAAGAAAAAAGAGGTAGCACATGAAGCAGGTTATGGCATCGAAAAGGTTGTTGAAATGGAGAAGAAAAAAGCACCAAAAAGATGTCAAAAGACAGTGAGAATAAGTGAAAGGTAACAACAGCGGCGCAGTGGGTCGAGCCGATACATTGAGACTTGAGACGCTGGAAAACTACTGACAAGGAAGACAACGGTAATAGAGAGCATGCACAAGGGAAAGAAATTCCATGAGTCGGAGTTGCAAGACCTCAATGGTGATAAGCCCTCTAAACCAGCTCTGAAAGGGAATCGAGAGTGGTCAGGACAAAGAGCTCAGAGAGGAGGCACTGAAAAGAAAGAGCTTGACACTGAACAGAGGGTTAGCTTTACGCTGAACAGAGGGTTCTCTGCATCAAAAGAAGAAGAAAAACACGACTCCAAGCCAAAATGTAGGCCCTCATGATGAGAGGGGGAGAGAGAGTTCAACCATTTCTTTAATGGGTACTGAAACACACAAGGAGAGAGAGAACAAAAGGTGGAACTAGTAGAACTTGAACCTCCGGCCACACCTGAGCCCCAAGAGGAGGAAGAAGGGAATCTCTTCTATGAAGAGGGAAAACACAAAGGTCTGTTCGACCAGGGGTTTCTGCAATACTCCGAGGCAGCAGAAGAGGGGAGGTAAGATAGAGACGGACTTCCCTGCAAAGGTGTGGACACTTATCCTCCAGGCCATCGCCACCCAATGACATTGCAGTGTAGAATGCTCTGGTCAAGAGGGTGGCAGACAAGTAAGAGGTGCAGCTACAGGAAGAACAAAGTGAGTCCTGTTTCCTTCTGAAGGCCCTCCTACCAGCACAGAAGAAGAACCAGTTCTACTTAGTGCTACTGAGTTTCTTAGATCTGGGACGGAGACCTTCAGATAACTAGCAGCCACAAAATATGTGACACTTAGGGTGGAGAAAAGAATACAAGCACTCATCTAAAGATCCACCTTTATCAGAGGCAATGTGGTGGAAGACTCCATCATTGGGGCCACTGCACACAAAAGGTACAATGATCCCACCGCCACTGGCCCGCCTCCAGACCGAGAGAGCAAGAAGAGGGAGACAGTGGTGAAAAAAAGGGAGCAGTGAGTCGCCATTGGCACATTCCTAACTATAATGCCCTCATGAACAGATCTGGCCACCAGCAATGGGAAGAAAAGGAGGAGCTAATGCAGCACTTCACATAGAAGTGCCAAAGCAGGGCAAAGAGTCATCTAAAAAGGGAAAGCAATGTTCGAGGCATGTGAGCTGTAGATCACATGCTTTGCATAAGTCTGCCATCTAGTGTTGGGTCTGGATGTTTGCACTTTGTTTTTGTTCGAAGAAGTCTTTTCCAGTCACGAGGTAGGTGGCTCCTCCTTTCGGTGATAGTGCGCATGGGCATCGACTCCATTAGATTGTTTTTTTCTGCCATCGGGTTCAGATGTGAATTGCTGCGCTCCGGTTCGACACCGTTCTCGGGTTCCCCTCGGTGCGCAATCCACTACCCTCGACGGTATTGTTTCTCGATCGCATATTCCTGCCTTCGCGTATCGTATTCATTTCTAAAACTTTGATCGGAAAGTCTCGTGCAAGGCCCTTGGGCCTAGCCGCGTCGACCGAGTTCGCAGTAGATGGAACGGACTCCATTCCAATTCTTCCCCGGGTGCCACTCTAAGTACCCCCGCACCGATTTACACGCCGGGTGCAATTTTTGTTTATCACTCGAACACAACGAAGATAACTGCGAAGCCTGCCGATCGTTCCGATCGAAGAAGACGCTCCGTGACTGTCGGGCTCAACGTCACGAAATGTATCAGCAACACAGAGACTCAGCTCCAAATCTCTACGGAGAAAATGTCGACCAAGAGATCTTCGAAGCACAGTGAGCCGAGGCAGAGGAGGAAGAACACATCTACGTGTCCGAGGAAGACTCCAACATCGAGGAAGACATCACGCCCGGTCAGCGTACCGTGAGTAAAGATACTCCTCTGCCCCAAAAGGTACCCTCTAAAAAAGCTCTGGTCCCTCCTCTGCCTTCGGGCCAAGGTCGGCACCGAGAAAGTTTCAAATGCTCCGCCTTCAGGCACAGCACCGAAATACGTATCAAAGCCTTCCGGCTCGGGACCCAGTCGACCTCCTTCGGGGACCGAACCCAAAATTTCGGCACCAAAAAACAAACCAAGTGATCCTTCAAACACTTCGGCACCGAAAAAACTTCGGATCCGAAATCCTCCGGCGCCGAAATCATCGGCACCAAAATCTTCCACACCGAAAATTCTGGCCCCAAGAGAAAAAACTGCTCCTCCATCATCTAAGGAGCCTTGTTTGGATGTTCCGCTTGCGAACACGGACCCCAAACAAAAGGAACTTGTTATTAACCCTAAAACAGGACACCTTTATGCAAAGTTGCCAGCAAAAGAAAGACAGAATTCGAGGACTCTTATATCCCTCTAAAGAGAAAGAGTATGGGTACTAACACTTCTCCACCACCTTCTTCACCTTCTCCACCTATTGATCCTAATTTACTCATAACACCCACAAATTCCCCTCAGCCACAATCTCCAGATTATCAAGATGATGGGGATGGGGACACACATGGGAATGTGCCACAAGACAATGCTCCAGACCCATGGGTCGACTATAACACTGATCCCAATAATGATAACGATCCAGACCTATACCCATCTAAGCCTTCTCCTCCAGATGATAATGTGGGGTTCATTGAGTTGATTAATAGAGCTGCACAGTACCATGGAGTACAGCTCCATAAGGAGCTTCTTGAGGATTTTTTTTTATTTGAGACACTAAGTGCATCACAAAATATTACACATACACTACCTATGCTCAAAGGTATGTTAAAACATGCAGATGAGGTATTTAAAGATCCAGTGCGAGCTAGGGTCCTCACACCTAGAGTTGACAAAAAATATATAGCTGCACCTACAGACCCAATTTACATCAGGGGTCAGGTTCCATTAGATTCTTTAGTGTTAACAAATGCTCGCAAACGAGCTAATTCTCAAACAACAGGAGACGCCCGCCTCCTGATAAAGAATCTAAATTAATAGATGCCTCCGGCAAAAGAGTAGCAGCGCAAGAAGCCAATCATTGGCGCATAGCTAATACACAAGCAGTCTTTGCAAGGTATGAGACAGCTCATTATGAGGAGCTAGAGCAGCTGATCCAATATCTGCTTGATGAGCATAAAGCTAAATCTCATGACCTCATCCAGGAAGGGAAGCTTATTTCCAACACTTCAATCAGGTGTGCCCTAGACGCAGCAGACACTGCTTCACACGCTATTAACACCAGCGTCCTACTTAGACGTCACGCATGGCTAAGGGTATCAGAATTTAAGCCTGAGGTTCAAGCATCCATTTTAAATTTACCATTTAACAAGGAACATTTATTTGGCCCTGCAGTGGACACTTCATTAGAAAAAATGAAGAAAGACACTGAGGTAGCCAAATCAATGGGAGCACTGCAGACACCATCCAACCGTGGTTCCTTTCGCCGCTCTTTTTACAGGGGAGGCTCAAAGACCGTGCCGACTGACGGGTCCTCTACCTCATATAGAGGCAATAGTCTATCACCCTCTACCAGAGGTTATTTTCGAGGTGGATTTCGGGGAAACAATGGCAAATGAAGAGGGAAAGCCACAAATAAACAGTGACTTGTCTCCCCTTCCCCCGATCATTCAACACCTGTCGGGGGACGTCTCACTCAATTTCTCCCAGTCTGGAATACCATCACATCAGACAAATGGGTTTTACAAATTATCCAATCTGGTTATTGCCTGGAGCTTACCAACAACCCTCCAAACATTCCACCACGAAAACACAAACTGTCTCCAGAACATATACACCTACTCAAACAAGAGGTCCAATCTCTTCTGGAAAAGGGAGCTATAGAGCCCGTCCCATTACAATATCAAGGGACAGGTGTATACTCTCTTTACTTTCTAATTCCCGAAAAGGATGGTTCTCTCAGACCTATATTAGACTTCAGAGAATTAAACCTATACATTCATTCAGATCACTTCCATATGGTCACTCTCCAACAGGTGCTTCCTCTGTTACAACAAGGCGACTTTATGTCCACTCTGGACTTAAAGGACGAGTACTTCCATATTCCAATACATCCCGCTCATCGCAAATACCTCAGGTTTGTGCTAGCGGGACAACATTACCAATTCAAAGTGCTCCCATTCAGAGTCACCACTGCTCCCAGAGTATTCACCAAATGCCTGGCAGTAGTCGCTGCACATCTGCGAAGACAAAATGTTCACGTCTTCCCATATCTAGACGACTGGCTCATCAAAGCCAGCACTCTCACAAAGTGCCTACAGCACACTCAAAGAATACCGCATTTATTGCACGACCTTGGATTCACAGTAAATCTGTTCCATCTTCAAAAAGGTCCATCTTCAACCCTCCAAGACGCAAACGTACTTGGGGGCCACTCTAGATACACAAAAAGCTCTAGCCTGTCCCAGTCCAGCCAGAATCCACAATATTCAGGTTCTCATTTCCAAATTTCCGCCCAACCACTCATTACCAGCTCGGGTATTCATGCAGCTACTAGGAATGATGGCATCTTGCATCATGATAGTTCCGTATGCAAGACTTCAAATGCGTCCCCTTCAGGAATGTTTAGCACGTCAGTGGAATCAGTCTCGGGGTCGATTGACAGATCTAGTGTTGGTGGACGGCCGCACTCATCGCTCTCTGCAGTGGTGGGATCCACAGAACCTTTCCAAAGGGCGGCCTTTCATCGACCCAGTTCCACAGACCGTGATAACAGACGCATCACTCAATCGTTGGGGAGCTCATCTCCAAACTCACACAATTCAGGGATTGTGGAGTCAAAAGGAAAAGCAACTCCACATAAATCAACTAGAGCTGGTAGCAGTCTTTCTAGCGCTCGGAGCCTTCCAAACTCACCTTGTAGGCAAAGGTGTCCTAATACGCACAGACAACATGACAGCCATGTATTACATACAGAAACAGGGGGGGACACACTCTCTCCAACTGTCACACCTTGCACAAGCCATTTGGAGATGGGCCATTCATCAAAAAAATTACCTCCTAGCGGAACACCTCCCAGGAGCAAACAATCAGATCGCAGATCTGCTCAGCAGACAGACACAACAGACCTACGAGTGGGAACTTCACCCTCAAGTTCTCCTCCCGTTCTTTCAGATGTGGGGCTTCCCAGACATAGATCTGTTCGCCACACACCAAAACGCAAAATGCCCAAACTTTGCCTCCCGGTATCCACACCCATTATCCAAAGGCAATGCTCTATGGATGAACTGGTCAGGGATATTTGCCTACGCTTTTCTGCCTCTCCCACTCATTCCACTAGTGGTTCGGAAGCTCAGGCAAACATCCCTCACACTAATACTTGTAGCTCCTACTATGGCCCGTCAGCCCTGGTTCACTACCCTGTTGGGACTCTCAGTAGTTCCTCATCAAAAACTACATCTCACTTCCAGTCTCCTCACGCAGAGCCATGGAGAGATGGGACATCCAGATCCCAAACCTCTCAACCTTGCGATCTGGCTCCTGAAGTCATAGAGTTTGGTTATCTGAATCTTCCACCAGACTGTATGAATATCATTAAAGAGGCCAGAAGATCTACTACAAGAGCTTGCTATGCAGAAAAATGGAAGCGGTTTGTTATTTATTGTAATAACAACCATATCAACCCGCTTGATGCTTCTGTTGAAAATATAATTTGCTATTTACTACATTTACAACGCTCAAATTTAGCGTTCACATCTATACGCTTACATCTCGCTGCAATAGCCGCTTATCTTCAAAATAGACAACATCTGTCCCTTTTCAGAGTAGCTGTTATTAAAGCTTTCATGGAAGGACTTAAAAGAATTATTCCTCCCACACTTCCACCTGCCCCAGTGTGGAATCTTAATATTGTCCTTACCAGACTAATGGGTCCACCCTTCAGCCATTGCATAAATGTGAACTGCAATTTCTCACTTGGAAAGTTGCTTTCCTCATTGCTATCACATCACTGAGGAGAGTGGGTGAGCTTCGGGCACTAACCATAGAAGAAACATTTTTAGAAGTACACCAAAACAAAGTGGTTCTTCGCACTAACCCTAAACTTCTACCTAAAGTTGTTTCTTCCTTCCACATCAACCAATCTGTTGAGTTGCCTGTGTTCTTTCGTCAACCAGATTATGTGGCAGAACGTGCTCTACACACCTTGGATGTTAAAAGAGCATTGCTCTATTACATAGAAAGGACAAAACCTTTTTGTAAAACTAAACAACTCTTTGTCGCTTTTGCTCCACCACACAAAGGCAATCCCATTTCTAAATCCGGTATTGCACGATGGATAGTTAAATGCATTCAAACTTGCTATGCAAAAGCAAAGAGAATTTTACCAGTTCCCCCTAGGGCGCATTCCACCCTCAAACTAGGGGCTTCTATGGCTTTCTTAGGAAACATTCCCATAGCGGACATCTGTAAAGCTGCAACATGGTCTACACCACACACATTTACAAAACACTATTGTGTACATGTGTTAGCTAGACAACAAGCTAATGTAGGCCAGGCAGTTCTACGTACACTTTTTCAAACGACTGCAACAGCTACAGGTTAGCCACCGCTTTGGGAGATTACTGCTGTAAAGTCTATGCAAAGCATGTGATCTACAGCTCACATGCCTCGAACGGAAAATGCTACTTACCCAGTATGCATCTGTTCTTGGCATGTAGAGCTGTAGATTCACATGCGCCCTCCCACCTCCCGGGGTACCTGTACTGTTCCAGTACTATCTTACTTAGATACATACACATGGACATCTCTATTCTACTCTTACAAACTCCATTCTCACCCTCTGCGGGAAAACAATCTAACAATGGAGTCGATGCCTATGCGCACTATCACCGAAAGGAGGAGTCACCTACCTCGTGACTGAAAAAGACTTCTTCGAACAAAAACAAAGTGCAAACATCCGGACCCAACACTAGATGGCAGACTTATGCAAAGCATGTGAATCTACAGCTCTACATGCCAAGAACAGATGCATACTGGGTAAGTAGCCTTTTCCTTCCAACACGTCCCTGAGTTCTGCATTAGATCTGGCAGAAAGCGATGCGAGAGCACTACCTTAAAGAGGCATACAGGGCTCAAGATCTAAGGATTCAAGCAGGAGGTGCAAGAAGCAATCTTAGCATGCCCTTAACAGGCAAACACCCTTTTGGTCCAGCAGTGTACGGCTCACTGCAGACGATGAAAAAAGACCACGAAACACCAAAGCCATAGGGGCCCTCCAATTCAGTGTGACTTTTAGGGGATTTTCAATGCAAATGAGAATACTGTCAGTAAAGGAAGGATCACAACTGGTAACACCTCCCGCCAGATTTGTGCCACAACCCAGCTCTCAAAGTCCACCCTCTCAGTGGCAACACCCGAGCACACCAAGACAGTCCTTTCGAGATACAGCCAGGGCGAGAGGTGCCACTTAGCGAGGAGCGGGCCATCAAACCATGTGGCTTACCACAAGTAACCCCTCCACACACACACACACACATCTTTTGGGGGCAGAATCAGAGGTTTGAATGGAAAACAATCACATCCGACAAGTGGATTTTAAATATCATACAACATGCCTATTGCATAGAACTGTTTAAAACCCCTTCTAACAAGACCAGAAAATAAGGTTGTGTAACAAAAAGAAGATTGTGTGGCAAGACATCTAAGCAGACACGAAATAGGGTATATTTTCGGGTACCAAAACCAGAAAAACCCCCTTGAACCATTCCAGACCTGCACACCTTGAACAGATTCATAAATACGCAACGGTTCAAAATGGTCACCCTGCAGGACGTCTTGCACCTGCGCAAGGAAGGTTACATGGCCACCATAGACCTTGGGGCCACCAACCCGCACAGGCTGATGAACAACAGACACAATAGTCGTGGAGAAGGTACACTACCAGTTCAGGGTCCTGCCTTTTGGTATAATATCTACCCCAAGAGTATTCACAAAGTGCCTAGCTGCAGTTGCAGCACACTAGAAAAGACAGGGGATACCGGTCTATCCATACCTAGATGGCTGCTGGTAAAGGCAAGATCATTCACTGAGCTGCAGGACAGCATAAACACAGTCATACAAACACTCCACAGACTGGGATTCTCCCTAAATGTGGAGATATTGCCACCACTGACAATGATACAAGACATTCTTGGAAACAAGACTAAACTCTGTAAGCGAATGCCTTTCTAGGCCCCATGAGAATCCTGGCACTAAAAGCGCAAACTCGCCTTTACCTAAGGGGATAGTCTCTGACAGTGAGGATAGTGGGGAAACTAATGGCCATGATGGCACTGTACGTACTCTTAATAGCACATGCAAGTTTACACATAAGACCACTGCAGAAATGGCTGAAATGCTAATGGTCACAGGCAGCCGGGAGTTGGGGGGGGATCTAGTGGTTGTCCGAGATAAAGTACAGAGGAAGATAAGGTGGTGAAGCAAAGGAAACCTAACAGTATGCAGACCTTTCAAACAACCAATCTGTCAGTGACCATCACAACTGATGCATTCCACACCAGTTAGGCGGTCGGGGGGGGGGGTCTTACATGAGGAAACTGAACTTCAGGTGCCTATGGAGCCCACAGGAGGCAGTAAAGAACCTAAACATACTGGACCTAAAGACGGTCTTCTTGGCCTTAAAGGCCTTCCAGAGTCCTGTGAAGGGAAGAACAGTCCAGACAAAACAACCACGATGTTCTACCTCAGCAGAGCGGGAACAAGGTTACGCACACTGTCCAAGTTAGCACAGGACATATAGAGAGATGGGTCATCCAGAGAAGGATAACATTACTAGCCGTCCACCTACCAGGAGTACCAAACACGGAGGCTAACAGGTTAAGCAGAAAAAACACCTTGCATGAATGGGAGTTTAAACAGTAACTAGTAATAGACATCTTTCACAACTGGGGAAAGCTGCATAGACCTGTTTTGCAACACAGAGGAGCGCAAAATACCTTTACCTTGGGTCCAGGTACCTACACCAACACTCGCAGGGAAATTACTGTTGATAGACTGGTTAGGGAAATACGTGTGCGCTTTTCCCTCAACACCACTGATGCTAAACAGATGCTCTCAAGTATCTATGACGTTAATCCTAATTGCCCCTCTGTGGGCAAGACCAACCTGGTTCTCAGATGTGGTGGAGATGGCACAAGCCACAGTCATGAGGCTACCACCTCATCGGAACTTGTTAACCAATGCATGAGACTGGCAGGTGTATCACCCATAGCCTGCAACTCTCAGCATTGCAGCGTGGCTCCTGGAGACTGAGTTTGGCCATATGTGTCTCCCACAAAGAAGGGATGGAGGTCCCATAAGAGGCCAGGAGATTTAGCACAAGGAGATGCTACATGGCACCTGGAACAGGTTCATACAGTGGTGCGATAAAGAAACTTTTAAGGGTAGCTGAATGCAAGACAACCACTGTCGTCAAGTACCTCAACCATTTGTTAGAGGATGGTTTAATTTCTGCTTCTCTTAGGGTCCACCTCTCTGCCATAGTGGCCTACATGAGTGGAGTCATAGAAAGATGCTTCTTTTGTTCTTCAGTAATCAAGAGGTTTCTGGAAGGGGCAAAGATGGAGGCCGCAGCACCGTAGGTGCCAGCTGCATTATGTAGCTTAAGCCTAGTGCATAACACAGCCCCTGAAGTCTCCATTCAAGTAGATGCATAATGCAGACCTCAAATGTCTAATACTCAACAACGCATTCTTAATTGCCATCACGTTTTTACAGAGCATCAGTGAGTTGCAGAAACTCACTTCGCCAATACTTGCTGTGAGAAAGTGCCTCTTTTGATATGGTTAGCCCCCCACTTTTCGCCTGGACATTGATCTGGTTTTGATTGTAGGTCACTGGGTCTCTGCCAATCAGGTCCCCTGTGCCCGTGCTTCTTCCCTAAAGACTATTCCCCAATTGGCCCTTCAGGCCCCCTGTAAGTCCCTAGTAAAAGGTACCTGGGTTCCAAGGGCATGGGGACTAAGGAGCGTCCCCTAGGAACCCCTTACCCAGGCCATGTAGACTGCTACTGCAGCATGCCTGGCCTGGTGAAGGCAAAAATGACACAAAGTCGATATGGCACGCTATCTGTGCCAGCTAGCACTGCCTAAGATATAGGTAAGTCATCCCTCCAGCAGGCCTTACCAGCCCTATGGCAGGGTGCACTATATCCCAGATGTGGGATTATCTGCATGAGCAGATGTGCCCCTACAATATTGGGGTCCATTCCTTAATATTGTAAGTGCCAGTGAAGCCATAGAGAGTACATGAGCTGGAAACTCAACAACTCTAGTTCCAGAGCACCATGATGGCTTCATTGACCACAGGAGCGTTTGGTACCAAACTACTCCTCACAATAAACCCACACTGATGCCAGTGTGGGATTTATTATAACATGTACTCCGAGGGCACCTCAGAGGTGCCCCCTGAAAACCTACCTATCCTGGCATGGGCACTGACTGGCTTTAGGTAGCCTGCCACACACAGTCATGTTTCTGGACCCCTGGGTGGAGAGCCTCTGCTCTCTGGGACCAGAAACAATGCACATCCTGGGCAGAGGTGTCACACCTCCTCCCCCAGGATGGGCCAGTGCTCAAAGGGGAAGCTTCAAAGGCCCTGCCGCCTTTGTAATGCGACCTCCAGCCTCTGCTGCTAGCAGCAGATGGCAGCCCCCCGTTTACACCCCCACTTTAGGTGGGAAAATCAGCGGGAAAACTTATAAAGACTAGGAGGTGTGCCCACCTTTGCCAACTCCACCTTTCTGGTGGAAGAGGCAAAGTTAAGTACACTTTTCAGTCTTCTCCATCTTGAAGATGAGGGGACTCATCTAATCAGGGCTAGGACTATGCCCCCCCTCCCACAGGAGGGTGGCATAATAGTGGGTGTAGTCACCCAAGGTAAGGTGCCCATTGGCCCTACCTACTACTGCCCTAAAACACCTCCTAAATTCAGTATTTAGAGGGCTCACCCAGACCTAGAAACTAGATCTGCGATGACCTAAGAAGAAAGAAGACATCCTTGAAGCCGACCCTGCAGAGAAGCCTGAAGACGATGACTGCCTTGGCCTCATCCCTACCGGCCTTTCTCCAGCTTCAACGAACCTGCAACAAAAAGGCAATCTCTGAAAACCCTGGGAGACTGCTGCCTTCAAAAAAGACTCCAATCTCCCGTGGACAGCGGACCTGTCCAGAAGAAATCAAGTACCAGGACTCTGGATCTAGCTAGAACCGCGACTCCTGCCCAATCTGCACCCGACACCCACGGCCCGAGTTTGAGTGGCTCACCTGCCCAGTGAAGTCTCCCCAGCGATCCTGACCTTGAATCCAACATTGGCTGACCTATCCTGAACTCCACCACGACGACTACAGCGTGAATCCAGAGGCCCCCCCTGACTGCGACCACCTCTGGTAAGAAGACTCCGACGTCGAAAGGCATCCCTGCAACTGAAGCCCCTGGGCCTTGGTGAGCTGAACAGACGGTGCCCCTACGACCCCCTACAGCCCTACTTACCTCTGCTGTTGGTCTTCCTCCTGCAGCCTCCGGTGCGATGCCTGCAGCCAGTTTGTCGAGAGCAGAATCCTCTTTGAAAAGCATTGGGCGCCCGATGCTGAAATTGCACCCTGCACCTCCCCCCCCCCCCCCTGTGCCTCTGGTGGTGTAAGTGTGGTGCTGCTTTGTGGCCCCCCTTGTGCCTGCTTTAACCCCCAGAGCTTGGCTCCTGCAAACAATTTACTTACCTGCAAGCAGTGTGGCTTTGAGCACTCCCAGTCTCTATTGAAATGCATTGGGCCGAACTCTCATTTTGACCTCTCCACCCTGCCGCCCTGTGCTGCTGGTGATGCAGTTTTGATACTCACCTGACCCTTGCCCCTTGCTGACCTTTGGTCCCGAAGACTTACCTGTTTAACCGCAAAATTGTATTCCCCATAGGATAACATTGCACTGAGTGTCGACTTTAGAACCTGGAAATAATTTTTATTTAAAAACATGCTTACCTTATTGTGAAGATCTTAGTCATAACCCCTTCCGTGCGCCCGTCAGCCAACGGCCGTCGCGTGCACTACCTCCGTAGTGCTGCGCACGTCCGTTGGCCGACGCGGCCCCGCCCACTCAATAAAACCGCCGCACCGCGGCGGAATTGCCGCCGCGGTTAAGTGGTTAAAATAAAGTACAAACTAGGCGTGTTTTTCTAAAATTGGTGTAGATCTCCTTTTTGAGTCGTGTGTCCATTATTGGTCAGTGTTGTGCAATAAATGTCTTAATAAATAAATAATAAAACACTCCTCTGTGTTAGGCCTAACCCTGCTTGCCCACACTACCACTAATAGAGCACTTTGTGTTTTACATTGAGCCCTGTACACTTTTGGGGAACCCTTGAACTCTGTGTATGGTATAACCACCTAGTGGCATATCATATACAGAGGCAGCTTCCTACACTTGCAAATACACAAGGACAATGATGATGAGAACAAACCCGCAATTTTGCTAAAGTCATCTCACATTTCCATGTCAATCAAGTTCTCTTCCAGGGGATCCTCATCAATAGTCATAAGCACATGAATATTCCCGCCCATGCGCGGGACCCCGGAAACATATAAAACATATATGTGGAAACCATATATGTAGCTATATATATTGCGGACTCATAACGAGGGCCTGTGTATATTTGGGATTAAGAGGCAACATCACGCACAAGCGCTACTTGGATATCGTATGCATCAGAAAACAAAAGACATACTGGTTTCGGTACACGTGAATAAGCATGAGACTGGAAATAAATAAATGGTGTACTGAAATCCATTGAAAGCATTGAAACTTCAATTTGATGCATTGTGGGAAATGAAGTACCCGGGAACCGAGATGCGCAAGTATCCACTTGCAACAGCTGTGGACAGTTTATAGCAATCATGCTGTTCTATGATTAAGGCTTACCAGCCGAAACGCGTCAGAATAATGATTGTGTTGCCGCTTCATGAGAGAATAAAAGGAGCCATTCGTTTGAGTTGTGCTTTGGCATTTCTTTTCTTGTTGCTGACAAATTGGCGGGCTCCTCCGTTCCCGCTGTACGCCAAGGCTGCCCTGCAGGGTCGGGGGCTCCACTTAGGAGGTGTTTTTCTGGATACTTATGAGGGAGCATGACCCGCTTTCACCAAAGGATTTTCCAGTGATACATTTGTGGCAAAGAATGGCGAAGAGCAAGGGAAGCGAGAGGGGTATTGACACCATCCTCTTGCGGACTCATAACGAGGGCCTGTGTATATTTGGGATTAAGCGGCAACATCACGCACAAGCGCTACTTGGATATCGTATGCATCAGAAAACAAAAGACATACTGGTTTCGGTACACGTGAATAAGCATTAGACTGGAAATAAATAAATGGTGTACTGAAATCCATTGAAAGCATTGGAACTTCAATTTGATGCATTGTGGGAAATGAAGTACCCAGGAACCGAGATGCGCAAGTATCCACTTGCAACAGCTGTGGACAGTTTATAGCAATCATGCTGTTCTATGATTAAGGCTTACCAGCCGAAACGCGTCAGAATAATGATTAAGTGTTGCCGCTTCATGAGAGAATAAAAGGAGCCATTCGTTTGAGTTGTGCTTTGGCATTTCTTTTCTTGTTGCTGACAAATTGGCGGGCTGCTCCGTTCCCGCTGTACGCCAAGGCTGCCCTGCAGGGTCGGGGGCTCCCCTTAGGAGGTGTTTTTCTGGATATATATAGCGGCATATATATATATACACATAATGCAGCCTTCCATAGCAATGCTGAGCAATGTTGTAAGAAATTCTCCTGTATCTTGTATATAAATACATTCCAATAAAGCGGGGAGAAAGAAAACCCATTTGAAAACTGCTTTAATATACAGCAGAAATCATAAACTTGCAAGGAAGAATGAAAAACATTGTCAGCACATAGGCTGCATTGTAGAAAACCTCAGTGTAGAAAGCTGAAAAGCTAACCCACAGAAACACACAGCATAAACTGGCACTGTGCCTTTAAGGCAGCCATGACCCCTAGCTTCCCATCATGCCTCAGGGGTGACAGTTAGGTCAGTTGTTCTTTCCGGGTCCTTCTGTCAGGACCCTGGTTACTTCAGCTCTTACTTTTTCTGATTTCTGTCAGAAAATACTTCTCTTTTTTTGTCAAAAGCTTTTTACTTTGACGGTTTTTTGTTGTTGAAGTATATCTGCTGTTTTTAAGAGAGTTAAGCATTATTTTCCAGTCAAAAAATGCCCTCTCTTTTTGACTCTTGCCCTGCCTGTGGCAAGAAGAAGGCTAAAACAGACTCCCATCCTGTCTGTATTCTCTGCCTTCCTTCTGATCATAATCCCAAGACCTGTCAACATTGCCAGCTGCTGTCCAAAAGAACTCTTAAGGACAGGGAGAGGATTCGCCTCTATGGACTGGCTGAGAAGAGGAAGTCTCCTTCAAGAGGCAGGTCTCCGATGAAGAAGAGGAAAGAGAGAGCCACTACTCCATCTAGAAGTAAGGTTCCAGTCTGCTCTCCATCGGCGTCGGGCTCGGCGCCCCAAATACCTTCATCGGCAACGAAAACGTCGACGAAAAGACCATCGACGGCGGGCTCGCCGTCGAGAGAACACCGGTCATCGACGAAGACTACAGGTACGTCGGATCCTCCACCGTCGTCAACCCGGCGACGATCGGCGTCGAGGAGTCGCTCTCCGTTGGTGCGGGCTCGCCCAACGTCGAGAAATAGATCGTCGCCGTCAAGTCGGCCTTCGACGTCGAGACATGCTCCGCCGTCGCAAGGTCACCGGCGATCGGCGTCGAAGCAGGCGTCTCCGTTGCCGTCAACCAGGCGACTGTCAACGTCGAGACGCGCCTCGTCACCAGAGGCGAGGCACTCATCGCCTCCGTCGTCGTCCAAGCGACGTTCGACGTCGAAGGCTCGATCTTCGCCGACGTCGAGGAAAGATCAGTCGTCGAGACCCAGAGTGAAATACACCAGACGCCGTTTGACGCCGAGACGGCGGTCTCCGTCGACGGCGAGAAGTGCCCCGATCTCGACTCCACTGACTTCCAGTAGACAGTCAGCGTCGAGAGAGAGATCGAGCAGGCATCAAGAAGCGACGTCGAGAAGGATTTCTCCGTCCATCCGTTCTTCGTTGGGGTCTCCTGCACGCTCAACGTCGAAGGCGAAGTCTGTGGGCTCCAGGGGTTCGACGTCGCACCATACAACGTCGAAACACACGGAGAGGTCGACGTCGAGGAGACGATCAGGCTCTAGGGACTCACCAGTGATGGTGACGCAGAGCAGGTCGACGTCGAGGCACTCTCCATCGACGTCACATCGATCATCAAGACGCCGCTCACACTCCAGAAGTCGCAGAGAGTCCTCTCATTCTATTCGGAGCTCACCCCAGACGATTGCGACGGCACGCAGTTCTTCTGCTCATTCGCCTGAGCTTCCAAGATCACCTCCAAGACGCTCTCCAAGGAGACCGCGATCTCCTTCAATCCATCTTTCGCCCAGATGGCTACAACCTCTCCATCATTGGCAGAAAGAACCCTCGGGTCACGCCCAGCGGCCTACGGACTATTCCAGTCCACTGCACAGATCACCGTTACAACGTCTCGTGCAGGAAGTGGACCGGTCCCCCACCACTCGGACCAGAGAACACAGAGGCAGATCTCCTGAGCGCAGGTCGACTCAGGGTCATCGCAAGAGACTGCAAACACCATCTTCGTCCTCATCTTCGCACTCATCCAAAAGGGACTACTCACCTACCCTTACGGATAGTCCTCCTTCTAGGGTGTCACCCATCGATGATGTGAACACCTTTCACGATGTTCTCGCCAGAGGAGCACAAAAGCCGGGCATAACCATGTCAGCTCCTCAGATCACCACGTCCATTATTTTCGAGACCCTCCATCAAAGGTCTGCGACTAGACCATTGCTTCCTTTGGTCCCTGGTATCATTGAGCCGGTAATGGACATCTTCCTCACTCCATCGGCTAAAGCAGCTCCGGCTCGGATCCTGAAAAAATATAAACCTGCTGCATCAGATCCTCTTTTTCTCAAATCGGATCCGCCACCGGACTCTGTCATTATTGCAGCAGCAAAGAAGACACACGCAGTTGCTTCTTCCTCCTCAGCTCCTCCAGATAAAGAAAGTAGAGCACAGGATTCTTGGGGTAGGAAGGCTTGCGGCTCTGCAGCGTCTTCTCTTCAAGTGTCTAACGCTGCGGCTCTGCTGGGCCGTTATGACAGGTCCTTATGGGATTCACTGGAGCGTTTCAAAGACAAACTCCCAAAGGAGGATCAACAGGATTTCTCTGAGATTCTCCAGGAAGGTGTGCTGGTGGCCAACCAGGTAATCAGCACTGCAGCGGATGGGGCGTCTTTGGTGGCTCACTCTTATGCACATGGCATATGTGCACGAAGATCTTCCTGGTTGCGCCTGACAGCGTTGAAACAGGAGGCGCAGCAACGCATCTTGAATCTTCCGTTTTCTGGCAACTCACTGTTTGGATCACACACAGATGAGGAAATGGCCAGAATGAAGGCCGAGTTGGACATGTTAAAGGCTGTGGGCCTGGAGAAGAAAAAGGAGTTTAAACGACGCTACAGGCCCTACAATCGTAAAAATTACCAACAGAGGGTTCAAACCCCTCAATGGTTGCAAAACAAACAGAACAAGTCCCAGTTCCAAGGCTGTCGTTCCTCGAGAGGAAGAGGAGGACACCAACAGCAGTCCTCTTCCGCAGCATAAACTCGAGGGAAGCAATGATTTTCTGCTTCCTCTAGCACCATTGCACACTCCAGTGGGAGGAAGTATCTCAAACTACATTCAAGAGTGGCGCAACATCACCAAAGACCAGTGGGTGCTAAATATACTAAACAATGGGTACGCACTACGCTTTTGCGCGTCCCCAAGAGACATTCCTCTGGTAAAATCCCGTCATCTACACCTAGATCTCCTGCGTCAGGAAGTGTCGACCCTTCTCAGGAAACTGGCCATAGAAGAGGTCCCTCCTGCACAGAGAGGAAAGGGAGTTTACTCAAGATACTTCCTTGTTCAGAAAAAAGACCAGCCGAACAAGTTCAGACCAATTCTAGATCTACGTTTTCTGAACAAGTTCATCAAAAAAGAAAAGTTTCGAATGTTGGCGCTCCATCAAATATTTCCACATCTGAGAAAAGGCGATTGGATGTGTTCGGTGGATCTCCAAGATGCGTATTTTCACATTCCAATCACACCACGGCATCGCAAGTTCCTGCGGTTCATGGTGGGCGCGAAGCATTACCAGTTCGAGGTCTTACCCTTCGGCCTAAAATCTGCCCTGAGGGTATTCACGAAATGCATGGCAGTAGTAGCAGCAGCATTACATCGCCAAGGTCTGTTCGTGTATCCATACCTGGACGACTGGCTGTTGAAGGGATCATCTCCCCACATGGTGCAGGAGCACCTTCACATCTGCCTGGATCTCCTTCAACGCTTAGGCCTGCATGTCAACATGGACAAATCAGTTTTTCAACCAACTCAATCGCTCCACTATCTGGGCGCCACCCTAAACTCCGACCTCGGAAAAGTGTTTCCTTCGGAGGACAGATTGTCATCAATGAGAAACAAAAGCAACATCCTCCTCCAAGCACATCAACCATCAGTAAGACAATTGGCTTCTCTGCTGGGGTCGATGGCCTCTTGCATTTTTCTCATACCCAACGCCAGATTGAGAATGAGACCGTTGCAACAAGATCTGGAGGACAAATGGGACCAATCCTCGGGTCAGTGGAACGACCGAATTCTCCTCTCTCCAACGGCGAAGACGTCCATTCTCTTTGTGGCTGCAGCCAAAGAATCTTCTGGTGGGAGTCCCATTCCATCAACCTCTGCCAAAACAAGCTCTGATCACGGATGCGTCCCTTCAGGGATGGGGAGCGCATCTGGGTCAACTGCAAACTCAGGGAAGATGGACCAGCAGGGAGCAGTCCTATCATATCAACATGCTAGAACTGCGGGCGGTTCATTTAGCCCTCAAGGCTTTTCAGCCGTCGATTCAGACCGAGTCGATCCTAATACAAACGGACAATACAACCACCATGTATTACTTGAACAAACAAGGTGGAACACGCTCTCGCCCTCTGTCTTTGGAATCCCAGGCGATCTGGCACTGGCTGCTAGCCAGGAACCTATCGATCACGGCAGTACATCTGCCAGGAGAACAGAACGTGCGAGCAGACGCCCTCAGTCGTCAATTCGAGGAACAAGAAGACTGGGTGCTCAACGACGAAGTGGTGGCGGACATTTTTCATCAATGGGGTCATCCCTTCATCGACCTTTTTGCAGACGATCGCAACTGAAAATGCCACGCCTTCGCATCCAGGTTTTACCGACCAGGAACGAGGGGGAATGCTCTTTTGATAGACTGGTCAGGGACGTTTGCATACGCCTTTCCGCCCCTCCCTCTCATTCCGAAAGTGGTGACCAAACTTATCCGATCCAGGATGACTATGATCCTCATAGCACCAGACTGGCCTCGCCAATGGTGGTATCCGGACCTGTTGCAACTCTCTGTCTGCCCGCATCGGAGTCTCCCGTGCAGGCCGGACCTTCTGACCAAAATGGGAGGGAAGATTCTACACCCCAGCCTTCCCTCGCTCAGCTTGGCAGCATGGCTCTTGAAGTCCTGCAGTACGGACATTTGAACCTCCCTCAGGACTGCATGGACATTTTGAGGGAGTCAAAGAGACCATCCACAAGGACCTCATACTCTTTTAAATGGAAAAGGTTTTACTTGTGGTGTATCCGTAATGGGTGGAGTCCAATTAACGGGCAAGAAGAGGTAATCTTGCCGTATCTGCTATACTTGGCCAAATCTGGTTTGAAGTATACGTCCATAAAAGTGCATTTGGCGGCCATCACTGCATATAGAAAATCACCTAACCAGCCTTCTTTCTTTCAACTTCAGGTGGTCAAGGACTTCCTACAGGGGTTGAAGAAGGTTTAACCTCCTGTCCGACCTCCTTCTCCGCCTTGGGAGTTGAATCTAGTGTTGTCCAAATTGATGGGTCCTCCCTTCGAACCCATTCATAAGGCCACATTACAACACCTTACATGGAAAGTAGCTTTTCTGGTGGCTATTACATCAGCACGCAGAGTGAGTGAAATCCAAGCACTCTGTTCTAAGGAACCGTATACGGTTTTCCATCACAATAGGGTGGTTATGCGAACTCACCCTTCCTTCCTACCCAAAGTAGTGTCTGATTTCCATATAAATCAGACAATTTCTCTCCCCTCTTTCTTTCCCAATCCTGCTACACCAGCGGAAAGGTCTCTTCATTCGTTAGACCTCAAGAGGGTTCTCAAATTCTATTTGGAGGGAACAAAATCCATTAGAAAAGCTGATCAATTGTTTGTTAACTACGGCTATGTTAGAACAGGTTTTCCAGCTTCTAAAAGATCCATTTTACGATGGATAGTGTCTTGTATAAAGTTGGCCTACCTAATAGCGAACAAGCCTATTTTAACCTCCCCTAAAGCTCATTCTACTAGGGGCAAGGCTGCTACAGTTGCATTCTTACACAATGTACCGATGGCCGAGATTTGCAAGGCTGCAACTTGGAAATCGGTCCATACGTTTACCAGGCATTACTGTCTGGATTCTGACTCCAGAGCAGATACCCAAGTAGGCCAGGCCTCCTTGAGGAATCTGTTCCAATGTTAGCTTCATTGGAGTCTTTATATGCTTTATGGTTACTATGTATCTTGATTGTACTCTGGTTACTTGCCCGCAGGATGAGGGGATGGGCTTGCTATTCTATTCATGTGCTTATGACTATTGATGAGGATCCCCTGGAAGAGAAGGATAAGTTACTTACCTGTAATCCTAGTTCTCTTCCAGGGGTATCCTCATCAAAGTCATAAGCAACCCAACCGCCTCCCCGGGCAAGTGAACAAGATGCATGTCTTTTCTTTGTGCTATGGTCTGCGGGTCTCCGCAAAGAACAACTGACCTAACTGTCACCCCTGAGGCATAATGGGAAGCTAGGGGTCATGGCTGCCTTAAAGGCACAGTGCCAGTTTATGCTGAGTGTTTCTGTGGGTTAGCTTAACAGCTTTCTACACTGAGGTTTTCTACAATGCAGCCTATGTGCTGACAATGTTTTTCATTCTTCCTTGCAAGTTTATGATTTCTGCTGTATATTAAAGCAGTTTTCAAATGGGTTTTCTTTCTCCCTGCTTTATTGGAATGTATTTATATACAAGATACAGGAGAATTTCTTACAACATTGCTCAGCATTGCTATGGAAGGCTGCATTATGTGTTTTTTTATATATATATGTTCGAGGCATATGAGCTGCAGATTGTACACTATGCATAGATCGCCATCTAATGTTGGGCTCGGATGCTTGCACTTTGTTGTTGTCTTGGAAGAGTCTTTTGTGGTCACGAGATAGGTGACTCCTCCTTTGGACGATATTGCGCATGGGCATCGACTCCATCCTCAGATTGTTTTTTTCCGCCATCGGGTTCGGATGCAATTGCTGCGCTCCGGGCCGACATCGATCGGTTTTCCCTTCGACGCGCAGAAAACTCCCACCGTTCGTCGGTATTGTTTCGATCGCGATCCCTCTCATCCGGTATCTACTCTCCAAGACATTTTCGAGTCCGGTCGTCGACGTGGGCCGTTCGGCGCCATCAACCAGCATATGGAAAGGACTCCGTTTAAAAAATGCAAGTGTGGGGCTAAATTCCCACACACAGATCTCCACGAGGTCTGTAACCTTTGTCTCTCGCCAGACCACGAGAGTCGACACTGCCGGGCCTGTGACTCTTTCAGGTCGAAAAAGACTATACGTGATCGCCGGGCCCGACGACACAAAATGTCCAGGTCAACCGTTCCCGCACCGGACAACATCTTCGACACAGGCTCCGACAACCCTGACACCGGAGATCAACAACCCGACACCTCTGGAGCCGAAGACTCTGGGTCGGACGACCAAACCATCACGCCAGGTCAACGTACTGTGAGTACTGACATCGACGCCCTGCCCCGAAAAAACTAAAGGCTACGGTCACACCTTCACCTTCGGGTCTAGGTCGGCACCAAGACCAGACTTCAGAAGCCCCGCCTTCCAGCTCGGCTCCGAAGCATCCAAAGCCTTCTGGCAGCTCGGGATCGAGCCAGCCACATCCCCGGACCGAAAAACATTCATCGGCACCCAAGCCCAAACGACATCGGAATCTTCGGCACCAAAAACCAAGGTCTCAGACACTTCGGCACCGAAGCCTACCAAACCTTCGGAGCCGACAAAACAGGATAAAACTTTGGGGTCGAAAACTCCTCCACCCCGAAAGGAGACCAAACAGCCTCGTAAGCATAAGGAGCATCACTCGGAACCGAAATCTTCGGTGCCGAAAAAAGACACTAGCTCTAACGAACTTTCGATTCACATGGATCCAAAGCAGAAAACTCTGCATATTGACCCCATTACTGGACAGGTCCAATCCATACGGCCTGACAAGAGGAAGTTGGACGAACCAAACACACCTGAGCCACCTTCCAAAAAGAAAGACTCTTCTACATCACCTATAAGGTCTTTCTCTCCACCTCCACCACCTTCCAGCCCTATACAGTCTCCACCTCACTCTCCTGTGCCTTTCTTTTCACCACAGGGGGATACAGGGGATGATTATAATGATGATGGCATGCAGTCACCTCATAACACAGATACTGATGATGACCTTCACAGTATCCCACCTCAGGACCCCATGGACAATTATGATCTCCCAGATATACCCGTCCCTGAGCCATACCCATCCCCCCCATATGACGCTATAGGATTCACACAAGTTATAAACAGGGCAGCACTAGTCCATGGAGTCAAATTACACTCAGACCCCCTGGAAGAGGACTTTTTATTAGAGACTTTTGCTCAGCCTCAAAAATCTACACACACTCTCCCTATGCTTAAAGGGATTATTAAACATGCCCCTGAGGTCTTCAAGGACCCAGTTAGAGCTAGGGTTATTAACCCAAGAATTGAAAAGAAATATAAACCTGCCCCTACTGACCCAGCTTATATTAAAGGTCAACTCCCTCTTGATTCATTAGTAGTAGCTAATGCACGTAAACGAGCAAACTCGCAAACTACTGGTGAGGCACCACCACCAGACAAAGAGTCTAAATTGCTCTACGCATCAGGCAAGAGGGTTGCGTCTCAAGCAGCAAACATGTGGCGCATTGCCAATTCACAAGCCCTACTAGCAAGGTATGACAGGGCTTATTACGATGAGCTAGAAAAGCTCATTCAGTACCTTCCAGATCAGCATAAGACCAAAGCAAATGATCTAATACAGGAGGGCAAATTAATCACAAACACCTCAATAAAATGCGCCCTTGATGCAGCAGATACAGCATCATGCACCATAAATTCAAGCGTTTTGCTACGCAGACACGCGTGGCTACGCATATCTGGTTTTAAACAGGAGGTGCAGTCTACCATACTCAATCAACCCTTAGACTAGGAACACTTGTTTGGACCCTCTGTCGACACTTCTCTAGAGAAGATGAAGAAAGACACCGACACAGCCAAAGCTATGGGGGCTCTACAAGCAACCACTAGTAGAGGTTCTTTTCGTCGCTCCTCCTATAGAGGCGGCTCCAAGACCACTGCCACAGACACTACCTCTGCCACTTATAAAAATACCACCCAAACCTCCTCCAATAGAGGTTACTCAAGAGGTAATTACAGAGGTAACAACAACAGGGGTAGAGGACGTGGGTTTAACACACGCAGTTCCCCTACCACAAAACAGTGACTTCCCTCCGCTTCCCCCCGATCATTCCACTCCAGTCGGGGGAAGACTATCACAGTTCCTACCTGCATGGAATTCCATCACCACGACAGGTGGGTAGTCAAAATTATCCAGTATGGTTACTGCCTGGAACTCACTTCTACTCCCCCCCAACATACCACCCAAACAGCGTCCCAAGTCCGCACAACATCTGACGCTCCTCAAACAAGAGGTTCTCTCCATGCTCCAAAAGCAAGCAATAGAACCAGTCCCTCTACAACATCAGGGCACAGGGGTTTACTCACTCTATTTTCTAATCCCCAAAAAGGACGGTTCCCTCAGACCAATATTGGACCTCCGACCCCTCAACTATTACATTCACTCAGATCATTTTCACATGATCACTCTTCAGCAAATACTTCCACTCCTCCAACAACACGACTTCCTTGCCACATTAGATCTCAAGGATGCCTACTTCCATATTCCTATACACCCTGCGCACAGGAAATACCTAAGGTTCACAGTGGACGGACAACATTATCAGTTCAAAGTCCTGCCATTTGGAGTAGCAACAGCACCAAGGGTCTTCACAAAGTGCCTAGCAGTAGTAGCTGCACACTTAAGAAGGCAACACATTCACGTGTTTCCATATCTAGACGACTGGCTAATAAAAGCCAGGTCACACAAGCAGTGTGTACAGCACACCTTCCAAACAATTCAGCTACTACACAATTTGGGGTTCACAATAAACCACACCAAATCTCATCTCCATCCCTCCTACATACATCAGTATCTAGGGGCCACAATAGACACCTCCAGAGCCCTAGCATACCCCAATCCTTCCAGGATAACCAGTATGCAAGCCCTCATCAAAAAATTTCAGCCTCAACACTCCCTTCCAGCTCGAGTGTTTATGCAGCTAGTAGGAATGATGGCCTCGTGCATCTTCATTGTCCCTCACGCACGACTTCAAATGCGTCCCTTGCAGGAATGCTTAGCACGTCAGTGGAACCAAGCTCAAGGCCAGCTTACAGATCTGGTGTTGGTAGACAGCCGCACACATCGCTCTCTGCAGTGGTGGAATACACAAAACCTTTCCAAGGGGCGGCCGTTCCTAGAGCCAGTTCCACACATAGTACTAACAACAGACGCATCGCTCACAGGGTGGGGAGCTCACCTCCTCAGCCATACAACGCAGGGCAAATCGACCACTCCACAAAAACTGCTCCACATCAACCACCTAGAATTACTAGCAATATTTCTAGCGCTAAAGTCATTCCAACCGCTTCTCATTCACAAGACTGTCCTGGTCCAAACAGACAACATGACAGCAATGTATTATATACAAAAACAAGGGGGACACACTCTCTGCAGCTATCTCAACTAGCGCAAGACATATGAAGATGGGCCATTCCTCAAAGAATATACCTCCTTGCAGAACATCTTCCAGGTATTCACAATCAAATTGCGGATCTGTTGAGTCGGCAAACACAACAGATTCACGAATGGGAACTGCATCCGCAAGTTCTTCAAACCTTTTCCAGATGTGGGGTCATCCAGAGATAGACCTGTTCGCCACACAAGAAAACACAAAATGCCCAACCTTCGCCGCCAGGTTTCCACACCCGTTGTCCAAGGGCAATGCAATATGGATGAATTGGTCAGGGAGATTTGCGTACGCTTTTCCGCCTCTCCCACTCATTCCCCTAGTAGTACGCAAACTCAGACAACAGTCTCTAACAATGATCCTAGTTGCTCCCACATGGGCAAGACAACCATGGTTCACAACACTTCTCGAACTCTCAGTGGTTCCCCACCACAAACTGTGCCTCTCTCCAACACTCTTAACCCAGAACCATGGAGAGATCAGACACCCCGATCCAGGTCAACTAAATCTGGCAATATGGCTCCTGAAGTCCTAGAGTTCGGTTACCTTAACCTTCCACCAGAATGTATGCATGTTATTAAAGAAGCCAGACGTCCTACTACCAGGGCTTGTTATGCAGCAAAATGGAAGAGGTTTGTTATTTACTGTAATAACAACAATATCAACCCATTAGATGCTTCAATACAAAACATCATCTGTTATTTGCTGCATTTACAAAGATGTAACCTAGCATACTCATCCATAAGATTACATCTTGCTGCTCTAGCCGCATACTTACAAAACAGACAACACTTGTCACTGTTTAGAGTACCTGCAATCAAAGCCTTTATGGAAGGCCTTAGAAGAATAATTCCCCCCAGATTGCCACCCTCTCCAATCTGGAATCTAAATATTGTCCTCACCAGACTCATGGGTCCCCCATTTGAACCTCTACACAAATGTGAGTTTCAATTTCTTACATGGAAAGTAGCCTTCCTAATTGCAGTCACCTCTCTCAGGAGAGTCAGTGAGATTCAAGTTTTAACCATACAAGAACCTTTTTTACAAATACATCGTAACAAAGTGGTTCTCAGACCAAACCCCAAGTTCCTACCCAAAGTAATCTCTGCTTTTCATCTCAACCAATCAATAGAGTTACCTGTCTTTTTCCAAGACCCAGACTCTGTAGCAGAGAGAGCTCTACACACTCTAGACGTCAGAAGAGCTCTACTTTATTACATTGACAGGACCAAGCCTTTCAGAAAGACAAAACAATTGTTTGTAGCTTTCTCTCCACCACATAAAGGTAACCCCATCTCAAAAGCTGGAATTGCTAGATGGATAGTCAAATGCATTCAAATATGCTACCAAAAGGCTAAACGCACATTAATAATTCCCCCTAGAGCACACTCCACACGTAAGCTAGGAGCTTCCATGGCATTTTTAGGGAACATTCCCTTAGATGACATATGTAAGGCAGCAACATGGTCTTACCCACATACCTTTACCAAACACTATTGTGTTGATGTACAAGCAAAGCAACAAGCTGCTGTGGGCCAAGCTGTTCTTAAAACACTTTTTCAAACTACTGCAACCGATACAGGTGACCACCGCTAAGGAAGACACTGCTATACAGTCTATGCATAGTGTACAATCTGCAGCTCATATGCCTCGAACGGAAAATGCTACTTACCAGTATGCATCTGTTCTTGGCATGTAGAGCTGCAGAGTTGTACACGCCCACCCGCCTCCCCGGAACTTGTATCTGTTCCAGTATTATCTTAATTAGATACATTCACATGGACATCTCTTACTTCTTACTGACTCCATCTTTTCCCTTCATGGCGAAAAACAATCTGAGGATGGAGTCGATGCCCATGCGCACTATCGTCCAAAGGAGGAGTCACCTATCTCGTGACCACAAAAGACTCTTCCAAGACAACAACAAAGTGCAAGCATCCGAGCCCAACACCAGATGGCGATCTATGCATAGTGTACAACTCTGCAGCTCTACATGCCAAGAACAGATGCATACTGGTAAGTAGCATTTTCCATATATATATATATATATATATATATATATATACATATATGGTTTCCACATGTATGTTTTATATGTTTCCGGTGTCCCGCGCATGGGCGGGAATATTCATGTGCTTATGACTTTGATGAGGATACCCCTGGAAGAGAACTAGGATTACAGGTAAGTAACTTATCCTTATACAGCTGCCGGCTTTTTTCCAAGATCCAAAAAAACAGCTAGAAAGAGCCTTGTGCAAGTTGACGTCAGAAGGGTAGTTATGTACGACTTGTAGAAAACCAGATGAATCAGGAAAGAAAATCAATTTTTAATTTTTTCACATCAGCAAACACTGGCTCATCAGTCAGAAAGGAGACGTTGCAAGGTGGATAGTCCAAAAAATCCAAACATTCTATCAGGCTCCTGGTGTAGTTCTGGAGCGAACTCCAAAAGGGCACTCAACTAGTAAAAAGAGGTCACGCTAGCATTTGTAGCTAATGTCTACAGAAAAGACATCTGTACAGCAGCCATATGGTTTCTGTACAGAACTTTACAAAACATTATTGCATGGATATCCTTTGCCCCGTACTGAGTATTTTAGCAGACTTGATGAGCTGTTTGGTTCGAATTTAGTCCCAATTCAGAGGCCAAATTTCCTTTATCATAACAGTGTAAGGCACACCCTGAACCATTGCTTCACAGCAGTAAAACATTTATGGACCCCACTTTGGAGGCATGGGATAAGCCAGCTTCATCCTGGCAGTGAACAGCCAGGTTATCCGCTGCCATTGCTTGCTGCCTGGTGGCCCAGTATTTCTATCTGCTTATCCCGCCACAGAGAGCCATGAGGTCCAGGCATCCTTTTCCTCAAAGAACAACCATGGCTCCTTCCCCTCCTATCAGGGAGTCTAAGAAAACTTTAGCCCATGGGGAAAGTCTTTTCGTCCAGGAGCCTTTCCCTTAGCTCCACAAATGCAACTTACTTCGTAGTCTGTTTCCCCATTGCAGTGCTGTAAATCATGCTCATGATCATTTTGCAGACGTTTTATGTGATGGGATAGTTGTGGCTTAATAAATCACTGGTTTGGACATAGTGGATTCAGTGGTGCTGCCCATAGGCTCCTCTGCCACGCTTGGATGCCCTCCACTGGGTTCTGGTGTGATGTCGAAGCAAACCTAGTGGGAATGCCCTTTGCTGGTGCTCGCCTTTTTGGCGACAAGACACTCTCGACCCCTGAGCTCCTCATGCAGGGATAGGCCATGGCCCGACCCCTGGCACTGGCTTCCCCTGCACGCCAGTCCCACTATCAGATACTTCAAGTTCATGGTCTATTCCTGTGGTCTGCCCTTTTTTAGTCATTAGCCCTCATATCCTGTTCAGTAGTCCAGCAAGCTCTATCGGACCTATGGGAGTGTGGCGTTTCAAGAAGTTGCCGTGAACTGGAACAACACTGCAATAGTTACTACGCATTTGCTCCCATTACTCTGATTCTTTCTGTTCTGAGGAAGCTACTTCATGACGGTACGCACATGATCTCCATTACGCTGGGCTAGTCGTACATGGAGTGGTACTCTGATTTGCTTCGTCTATCCCTGTTTCCCCCACATCTGCTTCCACTCAGGACGGACCTCTTTTCGCGATGGGAGGGGCAGTTCGGCAACTGAACCTCCATAGCATCCTCCTTCATGCCTAGAGATTGAGTGGTGCAATCTGAGTTGATTTTATCTACCTGCTGATGTGGTGTACTTAATTTTGTCAGCTCATCGCCAGTCCACCAAATCTCTTTTTTCTGGTTGTTGGTATCATTTCATATCTTTCTGTACTGAAGCAGAATTTGACCCTCTTAATGTGCTGTTTATTTGATGTGTTTCTCTTTTCTTGGCATGAAAAGACTTTACATTAGGTCTTGTTTATAGCTATTTGTTGGCCTTTTCAGCTTTTCTTTATTTACCAGATCAACTATTGTTGTTTAAGTCTGCTATTGTTATGTTTTCCGAAGGGGTTGACCCATTTGTTTCCCTCATCTCCCATTGTTATGCCTTAGTGGAACTTTTTACTTGGTGCCTCCTTTTACCCAGACAAACTGGTCCTTCGAACTAAGGATTTTTTTCCCAGAAGAATCTGGTCATGTGGGTCAGTACATCACTCTACCAACATTCTATCTGCCTCCTCATCCAATAACAGAGGTGTAGAGACTGCACTACATGGATACTTGCAGGGCCCTCACTTTTTACACTGACATGACTCAGAACTTACAGACTGATAATGAAATAAAGGCAAAGTGAGTCAGAAGCGATCATTCCTTGCCGGATTGTGCTGTGATTAAAATTTGCTATGTTCTTGCCAAGAATGAGCCACTACAAAGGCCACTTTGGCACTGCCCAGGGGTGTTTATGTACTGGATATCTGCCAGGCGTCAACATGAGCTTTGGTCCACACCTTCACTAGGCAGTATTGACTTGATCTGAAGTCCATAAGCCTGGTTTGACTATCCCTTCAGAAACACAACTGTTCGAGGCATGTGAGCTGCAGAGCTCACACTTGGCATTAGATCGCCATCTGGTGTTGGGCTCGGATGCTTGCACTTTGTTATTGTCTTGGAAGAAGTCTTTTGTATTCATGTGATAGGTGACTCCTCCTTTGGACGATAGTGCGCATGGGCATCGACTCCATCCTCAGATTGTTTTTTTCCGCCATTCGGTTCGGATGCAACTTTCGCACTCCGGTTCGAAACTCTACTTTCAACCGTTTTCCATCGTCAAAACTTTCAACAACTTCTATCGACATCAAAATCTCGACGCGCCTCTTCATCGATTCCCTTTCCAGTCGTCGACGCGGGCCGCTGGGCCCATCGACGCCGTGAGGGCCTACGGCTAATGGAAAGGACGCCCTTCCGGAAATGCCCCCAGTGTGGAGCAAAGTTCCCCCACAGTGACCATCACGAGGTCTTTAACCTGTGCCTCTCGCCCGACCACAACGAGGCTACCTGTCCAGCTTGCGCCTCCTTCCGCTCGAAGAAAACCATTCGGGATCGTCGAGCCCGAAGGCACGTCATGGCGCAGAGATCCGCTCCAGACCCTGTCGACATCTTCGACGAAGGCCCCGATGTCCCTGAGGAGGATTCCGAAGGTCTACTAATCGTGTCGGAGGCAGAAGACTCAGACGATCCCATCACTCCTGGGCAACGAGTGAGTACTACTGCCCCTACCCCCCCCCCCCCCCCCCATCGAAGCAGAAGGCACCGTCAAGACTTCGCCTGTTGGCCCCAGTCGCGACCGAAAACATGCTTTGGACGCCCCGCCTTCGGGCTCGGCGCCGAAGAAAAAACTCAAGCCTTCCAGTACCTCGGCACCGACCAAGCCGCATGTCTTAGTTCCACCGGCACCTTCACCACCAGCGTACCCATTAGAAGGCATGCATGGTTACGCATTTCAGGCTTCAAGCCAGAGGTTCAAACCACCATTTTAAACCAGCGGTTCAATCACAACCAACTCTTTGGTCCGGCTGTAGACACTGCCCTTGAAAAAATGAAAAAGGACACTGAAACTGCCAAATCAATGGGAGCGTTGCAGTCTCCACAACAACGTGGCTCCTTTCGTCGCTCCTTCTACAGAGGAGCCTCTAGAAACACCAACACAGACAGTTCCTCTTCTTTCAGAAATACCACCCAAACATCCCCCAATACAGGATACTTTAGAGGTGGTTACCGAGGCAACAACAGTAAGGGGAGAGGCCGAGGTAGCACCAACACCCGTACCTCCCCCGCTGCTAAACAGTGACTTCCCTCCACTTCCCCCCGACCATTCCACTCCTGTCGGGGGACGACTAGCACAGTTCCTACCTGTCTGGAACTCCATTACAACAGACAGGTGGGTGAGACAAATTATGCAATATGGTTACTGCCTGGAACTTACAGCTGCCCCCCCAAACATACCACCCAAGCAGCGTCCAATGTCCGCAGACCATCTTACACTTTTAAAACAGGAAGTTCTTTCGCTGCTTCAAAAGTACGCCATAGAGCCAGTCCCTCTACTACATCAGGGAACAGGGGTTTACTCCCTGTATTTCCTAATCCCCAAAAGGATGGGACCCGAAGGCCTATTCTAGACCTCAGACCCCTCAATCAGTATATACATTCGGATCATTTTCACATGATCACTCTCCAACAAGTGCTTCCCTTACTACAACAAGAAGACTTCCTTGCCACACTAGACCTCAAGGACGCCTACTTCCACATTCCCATACATCCTGCTCACAGGAAGTATCTAAGGTTCGTACTCGATGGACAACACTACCAGTTCAAAGTCCTTCCATTCGGAGTCACCACAGCTCCAAGGGTGTTTACCAAATGCCTTGCAGTAGTAGCAGCACACCTACGAAGACAGCACATACATGTCTTCCCATACCTGGACGACTGGCTCATAAAAGCCAGATCATTCAACCAGTGTGTCCAACACACTCATCAAACTATTCAAACACTACACAACTTGGGGTTCACAATCAACTACACCAAGTCGCACCTCCAGCCCTCCCATATACATCAATATCTGGGAGCCACAATAAACACTTCCACAGCTCTAGCTTATCCCAGCCCAGCCAGGATAGCCAGTATACAAGCCCTCATCACCAAGTTTCAAATCCACCACTCTCTCCCAGCCAGAGTGTTCATGCAACTAATCGGCATGATGGCATCTTGCATTTTCATCGTACCTCATGCAAAACTTCAAATGCGTCCCCTACAAGAGTGTCTAGCACACCAATGGAATCAGGCTCACGGACAACTTACAGATCTGGTGTTGGTGGACAGCCGCACACATCGTTCTCTGCAGTGGTGGAACACAAATTTGTCCAAAGGGCGGCCGTTCCTGGAGCCTGTTCCACAAATAGTACTGACAACCGACGCATCACTCGCAGGATGGGGAGCACACCTGTTAGATCATACAACACAAGGCAAGTGGACCACGCAACAAAAGCTGCTCCACATCAATCATCTAGAGTTACTAGCTATATTCCTAGCTCTCAAATCCTTCCAACTCCACGTACAAAACAAAGCCGTCCTGATCCGAACAGACAACATCACGGCCATGTATTACATACAAAAACAGGGGGGGGAGGGGACACTCTCCACAACTGTCCCAACTGGCACAGAACATTTGGAGGTGGGCCATTCCACAAAACATATACCTTCTAGCCGAACACCTACCAGGAGTTCACAATCAGATTGCCGATCTGTTAAGTCGACAGACACAACAGATTCACGAATGGGAACTACATCCACAAATTCTTCTACCTTTTTTCCACATGTGGGGCCAGCCAGACATAGATCTGTTCGCCACACACCAAAACGCAAAATGCCCAACCTTCGCCGCCAGGTTTCCACACCCGCAGTCCAAGGGCAATGCGATATGGATGAATTGGTCCGGCAGATTTGCGTACGCTTTTCCGCCACTCCCACTCATTCCGCTTGTGGTACGCAAGCTCCGACAACAGTCTCTAACAAGCATTTGCAATGCAATAGGTCTCGCATTTGCAAAAGTTTGAGCCATTGGCATTGTAAATGACAAACCCTTCATCCATGTGTTGGTTTTGAAAACAGATAAATAAATGGCATTGTCATTTACAATGCCAATAGCTTAAACTCTGGCATTGAAAATGACGATGCCTTTTATCCATGTTTTTAAAAAGAAACATTAATAAAACGCATTGGCATTTACAATACCAATAGCTCAAACTCGTGTAAATACTCGTGTAAATACCAAAAATACTCGATCTCTGATCAGCAATTGATGCTTCTGCTTTTCAAACTTAAAAACATATGTTGTATTAGAAACACATTAAACAAATGTAATGCAAAAATGTCCCTTTTGAAAATATGTCGTCCTTACATAAATAGTATTTTACAGGATAAGCAATTAATGCACACATATATGCACGGTCTGTGAAGCACTAGATATAAAGGGGCAGAGAAAAACACATAGTCCTGTTTCCCCAGTCCGCAACCTCTAACAACCACCAACAACAGACATAGTAGAATTATTTTGTGATGTCTGCTGCGGCTTTGAACTGCTCAGTGAAATATCTCACTGGATTAGGTAGGTCACTAAACCTACAACAAGTGCTCCTTTAAATGTCTTGTAATTTATATGCGTGGATACAGCTGAAGTACACTGTCCCGTCCTACACAACCACTGCCCCTACAGCTGTGGCAAGTAGAATTTGTGCATTTTTATATAGCACCAACTTTAAATGGGCATGCATAAAAGATTATGAGTGACACTATCTTACGAGCAAAATCAAGCAATATAGACAAGGGAAACATATATAAATCATAGAAATTACACCTATTTGAGCAACAAGAAACTCTAAGATATTAAAACTGCTGTAAGCAAGCAGCATTTTAGTAACTTTTGAACAGTTTGAGCTGGAAACAAAAACATTTTTGTCAAAATCTGCAGCTGCAGCAGATGGATTATGTGGCGAATGCGGCAAATCTATAATTATGCGAAAATCGCTGCAGCCACATAATTGCATAATTCCATTGGCCCTGGTTATAGGAGAGAAAGATAAGCAGTGACAGGAGGAAATGGAATGACAATAGAAAGGCGATTATATACTGTAGTGAGGCAGTGACAGAAGAGGGTGGACAGTGTATGATTACAGAATTTAGGGCAATGCCAACGGCAGGATGGGCAGTGGCAGAGACATGTTGTGTAACGGAGAGATGAGCAGTAATTGGAGAGGGGACATGGGAAGTGAAAGGAGAGAGGACAGTAACATGAGGCAGAGTTAGAGGAGGGTAGTGACAGGAGGGAGAAATAATATGTGAAAACATAACTACGCCCAGTGTGAAGCTCTCTGAGGAAGGAGAGGGAAACAGCAAAACGCGGGACAACACGCAAGAGCTATAGAAGGAGAGCTCGCAGATTGAGTGACCTCAGTGTGAACAGATTTTTAAATGCTGGAGTTCCTTTCTGTTAGATAGGGTGGAAACACAAAAAATCAAATCTGAACTTTCCTATTTGGAGCACAGTTTCAAAATCAAACAAGGAGTGCACTTACTAGAAACAGCAGAAAAAGCATAAGAGATTCGAAAAACTGTTTCTTCGCAATAACTGTTGCTTCATTAAAGAAACTGAGGTCCGCGTGCACATCTCCTGTCTGTTAAGCTTGAGCACAGACAGTCGATGTGCACGCGTACGGCTTGCGGCGTTATTACAACTTCTGCTCGCACCATACGCGTGCACATCTCCTGTCCAGGACTTGCCGTACGCGTGCACCTGGCCTGTCCCGCATCGGAGCAAAAGTCGGCAACAATAGATCTCGCATAGCGAGCAGTGCTTTGCGCTGCATCGCTAGGCGAGACCTAAAAATGATCCTAGTAGCTCCCACATGGGCACGCCAACCGTGGTTCACCACACTGCTGGAACTATCAGTAGTCCCATATCAAAAACTACACCTCTCCCCGTCACTGCTAACGCAGAGCCATGGAGAGATAAGGCACCCAGATCCATCTCAACTGAACCTTGCGATCTGGCTCCTGAAGTCCTAGAATTCGGTTACCTTAACCTACCACCAGACTGTATGGACATCATTAAAGAGGCTAGACGCCCTACCACCAGAGCTTGCTATGCAGCAAAATGGAAAAGATTCGCTATTTACTGCACTAACAATGATATCCAGCCATTACAGGCCTCCACGCAAAACATCATTTGCTACTTACTACATTTGCAAAGATGTAATCTTGCATACTCTTCCATACGTCTGCATCTAGCAGCCCTTGCCGCTTACTTACAAAACAGGCAACACTTATCACTCTTTAGGGTCCCCGCCATTAAAGCCTTTATGGAAGGCCTTAAACGGATCATACCTCCCAGATTACCACCTTCTCCAGTGTGGAATCTTAACATAGTACTTACTAGGCTCATGAAACCACCATTTGAACCCTTGCATAAATGTGAACTTCAATTCCTTACATGGAAAGTAGCATTCCTAATTGCAATCACCTCTCTCAGGAGGGTGAGTGAGATCCAGGCTTTAACTATACAGGAGCCCTTCTTACAAATACATCATAACAAAATAGTTTTCAGAACAAACCCAAAATTCCTTCCTAAAGTCATTTCTCCTTTCCACCTTAACCAATCTGTAGAACTACCCGTGTTTTTTCAAAACCCAGATTCTGTAGCAGAAAGAGCTCTCCACACCCTAGATGTCAAAAGAGCCCTAATGTATTACATTGACAGAACCAAGTCATTTCGCAAAACAATTGTTAGTAGCTTTCTCTCCACCGCATAAAGGTAACCCCATCTCAAAAGCTGGGATTGCAAGGTGGATCGTTAAATGTATCCAAATATGCTACCAGAAAGCCAAACGCACATTATCAATTCCCCCTAGAGCGCACTCAACACGCAAACTAGGGGCTTCCATGGCATTCTTAGGGAACATTCCCCTAGAAGACATATGTAAGGCAGCCACATGGTCTACAACACACACCTTCACTAAACACTATTGTGTTGATGTGCAAGCCAAGCAACAAGCTTCTGTGGGCCAAGCTGTCCTTAGAACACTTTTCAAACTACTGCAACACATACAGGGGACCACCGCTAGGGGAGATACTGCTGTACAGTCTATGCAAAGTGTGAGCTCTGCAGCTCACATGCCTCGAACGGAAAATGCTACTTACCAGTATGCATCTGTTCTTGGCATGTAGAGCTGCAGATCCTCACACGCCCACCCACCTCCCCGGGACCTGTATGTGTTCCAGTCCTATCTTATTTAGATATACACACATGCACATCCTTTTCCTTTTCTACTAACTCCATCACTCCCCATTATGGCGAAAAACAATCTGAGGATGGAGTCGATGCCCATGCGCACTATCGTCCAAAGGAGGAGTCACCTATCACATGACTACAAAAGACTTCTTCCAAGACAACAACAAAGTGCAAGCATCCGAGCCCAACACCAGATGGCGATCTAATGCAAAGTGTGAGGATCTGCAGCTCTACATGCCAAGAACAGATGCATACTGGTAAGTAGCATTTTCCTTATAGATCTTGCTTGGATATTGATTGAAGAGGTCAGGAATCTGCAGGTACCAGTACCTATCAGAAGAACAAGTTACTTACTGTAGTCTGGTGCAGACTCTGTCTACCTGCAGATTCTTTACCAATCCCTCCTGGCTCCTTTTTCTGAGTAGTAGTCATGTGATTTTTAATGAGGTCCCAGGTTACTTTTGAAATACTGCGACTTCTGTCATTCGAGGTGGCCTTGTCTCTGCCTATGATGCTGCTGAAACTAGATGAGGAGCTGACGGCAGAGTGCCAGGGAGGCGCATTATACAACTCTGTGACATTGTGTCCAGGGTGGTTCCTGGAAACGAGAAGCCGAGGCACCACCTGCCGTTGCAGGAGAACTATTGCAAGTTTTTGGGTCCAGCCTGGTGCTTGAAGTATTCGAGAATACAAAATCTGTAGGTAGACAGAATATGCAGTAACAAGATGGTTGCCGAAGGTAAGTAACCTGTACATCAGTGAGTGTGTACACTAGGTCATTGGTCGTTAACCTGTGGTCCGAAGACCACGGGGGTCAGCAATGCCTACTCAGGGGGTCTGCAAGTGTTTTACAGTATTAAATAATATTAAAATTAATATATTAAAATTAATAAAGTAGACACAAACGAAGACAAATGTGAAACCTTTTTCTATATTTGATTGTGAATTAAACAATATTTTAGTATTTTTTTGGTGTATACTTATTTTTGTGTATTGTTTTGAGGTTCAAATCATAGAAATTGCTTAGGCCAGGGTTCCCTGGCTTCCAATAATGACCCAGTGGGGGTGCCCAGATTCTAGTAATGATCAGTGGGGGATCACAGAAGTCAAAAGGTTGAGAACCGCTGCACTAGGCCCTAAGCCAGAGGTCATCAAACATTTTTGCTCTGAGCCCCCCTAAGGAAAATGTTTTGAAGTTGGGCCTCCCCCTCCAAAACCTTATAGCAAGACTTGCAGGAGTGGTAAGGCTGAGCACAGGGGGCTGGGAGTACGAGATAATTTCTCACTGGCACAGCAAGGGTGCACTAGGCCCTAATGCCAACAAGGAAGGATAGTAAAACATCCATAATTGGAGTTTAGTTGGCCCTCACACCACTGGGCCTCCGTGCCACTGCACCTGCAGTACCAATAATACCTACAGCCCTACGAAACAGGCTTCGTCCTCTGCCCATAACACAGAGCTATGACTCCTAGGCCTGAGGCTCAAAGTAAGCTATCTGCCCCTTTGTGTAATAAAAAAAGGGGACAAAGCCCCTTATCTCGCCCCCCCCTTTCTCTGGTGCTGTGGTCCTGTTCCTTGTACTACAAGGGTGACCTGAGCCCTAATTCTAGCAAGAAAAATTAGCACCCCTCCAATGGGCCATGTCTTTGATGTTATCCATGGATCCCGCTCTTTTCCTCTTTCCCCTGGGCCATAACTCTGAGGCCCCAGTGGCCCGGATGATCAGGCCTCTCTGCATGTGACCCTGCTAGCCACACTTCAACTTACCTGAAAGTACATCTGCATGTCGAAGTGGGCAGGATCTGTGGGGACCGATGTGCCTATGTTTTTTTAATTTCACAAGACCAGTTCCTATACGTTTTGTTGAACAAAAAAAGAAACAACCATCCCTGAATGGTTAATGTGGACCTTGCGGTGCCGCTCAGTGAAAGGGGAAGAGGTAGGGCTCTCGTGTTGTGAAGCTCAGGACGGGATAGAGACCAAGGTGCCTGCTACCTAAAAGAAATGTAAATTTGTGTAATCACCAAATGTAAGGGCTGCTTTAGACCTAGTATAAGCCTTAATTGATGGAGTCCCTCCAAGTTTCATGCTGATAAGTGACATGAGGGTGTTGAGTTCTGAAAAGTGTCCTTTTAATGGATACTTATAAAAATGCTTGCACTACGTACAGTCTGACTACCTATTACTAAATATATGCTTTGAAAGCACTTGTTTTATCTTAAACACTAAACCCAGAGCCAAAGGAATTATGCAATTCTGTGGTTTATTTCGCATGATAATGGATCTGCTACATTTACCACATAATCCATCATCTGGTGCATAAGCTGCAGATTTTAGAAAAGGAAATGGTTTCTAGCTCAAACGGATCAAAAGTTACTAAAATAAGGCGACGTGTTCCGAGCAGTGGAAGGCCCTTCACAAACGCCATTTGCTTATTTCCGTATTTGGTTGTTAAACTGGTACTAATGAGGTAATATATTTACCCAAATAGTATTACCAGGTGTAAAATATATAAAATAATGAAGCAATAGTATCAGAAAATATGCTGCTTTATTTGCCTTTTCTTCTTTCATAATTTCGTCAACTCTGCTTCATAATTTAGTGCTCCCCTGCCGCATAATTCCAGTGGCTCTGACCAAACCTTTCTGCAGCAGCTCATCCTATACTGTTTGTAATGCAGTTTTAAAATAGAGATCTACGTAGTCACAGTCGCAGTGCTTTCTGTTACAGACTGGCACTATATATACACACAAACCCATTTTCCCCTCTGCGCCCACCAGTATTCAATTTTGTAACTCTTAGGCCTCACACAGAGACATCTGCACTGATTGCATTAACCAATTGAGGTTTCATAAGTATTAACTTGAAATTATTTTTCATTTAAGGTGTGCGTTATTTTATATGCAGTTACCTGTTACCTTTAAATCCTGTCTTTGATCCTGCCATGCACTTCAGCTGCTGCTCATAAAGGAAGACAGCTTAGAAATTCGGAAAATAAACACATGTGCGCTTTCAGGTAATTTTCATTCACAAGTTCTTACGGAGGCATTTGCGCCCCCTGCCACGGCTCCCCAAGGGGGCGCGCCCCACAATTTAAAGACTTTTGTCCTCAGCCTTAAATTCCCAGACAGTTTCAGCAGGCAGGCTACTGAAGGAAGCACACCCAAAGTATAGAGGCTTTTTGAAAACGTGGGTGCAAGGAGGATTCTGTAGTATCTACGTAATAGGGCAGATGCGGCAAGATAGAGAATGAGCTGAAGGAAAAAAAATCATGGCAGGGAGTCTCTAAGGAGAAGGCATGCTTAAGAGAGAGAAACATGCAGCTACTGACAACATCTGGTATCTCCTAGACCAGGGAGAAACCGCAGTCCTGACCCTCCTTGACCTCTCAGCAGCCTTCGACACCATGTCCCACTACGCCCTCCTAAGAAAACTCCACCAGATGAGGATCCATGGGGACGCCCTCAAATGGATTGCATCCTTCCTCACCAGAAGAACCCAGAGCGTCCGTCTTTCACCCTACATCTCAGGCCCAAAGAACATCATCTGCAGCTTCCCCCAAGGATCCTCACTAAGCCCCACCCTGTTCAACACCTATATGGCCCCTCTGGCCACCCCAGTCAGGACCTATGGTATGAAGATCATATCATACACTGATGACACTCAGCTCATCCTCTCCCTATCTGCAGACCCCGCAAACACCAAGGGAAGCTTCCACTTGTGCATGACCAGGGTCGCCAACTGGATGCAAAACAACTGCCTCAAACTCAAAACGGAGGTACTCATCTTCGTAAGCAACACATCCCCGTGGGATGACTCCTGATGACCAGCAGAACTGGGGCCCTCACCCACAGAACACACCAGGAACCTAGACATCATACTTGGCAGTAAAGTCACCATGAAAAAAAGGATAAACCCAGTATCCTCAGCCTGCTTCCTCACTCTCAGCATGCCTACAACAGTCGCACCGTCACCCAGACCTCGTCACCAGCTGCCTGGACTATGGCAACACCTTCCATGTGGGTATCACCTCACAGCTGCTAAACAGACTTCAGACCATTCAGAACTCAGCGGCCAAGCTCATTCTCGACCTCCCGAGGTGGGCCCACATCAGCCCTCACCTCAGAACACTTCGCTGGCTCCCCGTCCATAAAAGGTGCCAGTTCAAAATGCTAACCCACGCCTACAGGGCCCTGCACAATCAAAGACCAGCCTATATCAACCACAGGTGGAACTTTCACCAACCCCTCAGACAACTGCGTTCTGCCTTGCTCTCCCTCGCCCACACTCCCTGCTTCCACCGAAGCAGGAGCGGCGGCCGCTCCTTCTCCTACCTGGCTGCCAAGACCTAGAACGGCCTCCCTCTCTGGACCTCCCCACCCTGCAGGAATTCAGAAAAGGTCTGAAAACCTGGCTGTTCGAATAACTATACTCAGCAGCAGCAACCACCAGCGCCTGGATACCCCATACGGGTGATAAGCAGAGCTTTACAAATCCCGTTTAATTTGATGCATGGATGTCAAAAGTATCCATACCTGTAAGCATCTCTAATAATATCAGTCTGAACCCTTCAATCTTCTTGGGGGTTTGTCAACCCTCAGATTTGTGTTCACCATCCTGTTCACTTGAATTCAGATTCTGCATTGCAACAACTTTCCCTGACAGAACCATGCACCCAAGTGGTGTATACGAACCAGTGCTGATTTGATTCGAACCCAACTGGATGCTCACAGGTGCTACCTTTCTTCATCTGTGGTGTCGTGAACACATTGTGATATGAGAAACAGAGGCCCCTAAGCAGTAATATAATATAGAATACACCGGTAAAAAGAATAATGCCCAGGTAGTGTTCAATCAACTGTTTAAAATGAATACACTTATTAGTTTGATTAAAATAATTACTACAAGTACCAAACGAACACACAGGCAACAATAAGTGACAACAAATATACAAAAGTACAAAGTCACAAATATATACAGCACGACACAACTGCACCCAAAATTAATTATACATAATCAATAGGATCAGAGTGTCTAGGTCTAGTTCTTCCTCAACGATAATGGCCTCAAAACAATAATCTCGGCACTCATCATGTCTCGGCTGGATTATTGCAACGGAGTCTACCTGAATGCTCAAAAACAATATATTAATAAGCTTCAGATAGTTCAGAATGCGGCAGCCAGACTGCTGTCGGGGACTTCAAAGTTTGCTTCTGTAAAGGAAGAGATCAAACAGTTGCACTGGCTCCCTGTCAGACACAGAATACGCTTCAAAGCGCTGTGCACCGTTTTTAAAGCCCTCAATGGCAAAGGCCCGGATTACTTGCAACGTAAAATACAGTGGTACATTCCAAGGAGAGTGTTACGATCGACAGGGGCGAAGAAAGTCACAATTAGCGGTTTTAAAAAAGCGGGCTGGGGAGGCAGAAGCTTTATTAACAGCGCGTCCAAAGCCTGGAATGAGCTTCCTTTCCAACTGAGGAACGCTACAGATCTCCTCTCTTTCAGGAAGGGGCTCAAGACCTGGCTTTTTAATCAATTAACCTTCTGGCATCTTCTCTAGCAGGCAGTGCATAGCGCCAGGACACCCTATGGTAGCAGCGCGCTCTACAAATTTAATTAACATAACATAACATAGGTCGATGACGTTTCAACCCACCAAAAATTATGGGATCATCATTGCAGTTTTGTGGGGACTCGTACCCCCGGGGCACATACTCCCCTGGAGTGCTCCGGTGAGCCCTGCTCTGGGGCCACAGTGCCCCTTGTGAATTGATCTTTGTCCGGCAATTGGAGGTTTCACTCCTTGGTTCTCTTATTGATCAATGCACAACAACCCAGGCATGCATTATTATGTCCTGATGATGATCCCATCATTTTATTATATTAGCGTTTAGCGGCCTCTGTTCCTCGTAACACTATAACACCCTTGGTCCCTAGATATCCTTGGGTTTCCCTTGTGTATTTGAAACGCGTGAATAGATCGTGAGGCAGATGTGATGCAGAGACCCAAACATGTCCCTTCTTTGTCTGAAAGCTCTCTTAAGACCCCAGCTCTTTTTACGGTCTTCAAGCTTTAAGTGACTCACCAAAGAATATACAAACACCTGAGGAAGTAGGCTTTTTGTGACTAAATCTAATGATCTAGATCAGTCAGAAAATCCCTCTGAAAATGGCTACTAGGTTAAGCAATTTGTGTTATGTGGAATGCAAACACTCCTGTTTGACCTCTGTGATAGAAATTGCTATATGCATACAGAAATTCGACCCAGAGTCTGATATTCTGAGGTTTGAGTTAAAATGGTGCCTACAGTGCAAGGGATTGTGGGTTCTGTATTAAGACATCATGAGTCACTCTGCCACTCTTGTAGATATCCAAAATGTTTGGAGTAATGTTGTTTCTGTTTGTTCCAAGCCCATCAGTAGGTGGCAGCGTATTGCAAAGCATGTGAATCTAGGATATTTTCATGGTACAAAACTATTATCAGCGGTAAGTAACATTTTATTACCCACCAATTAGACAGCTTGCGCTTTCTCTTGTTTTTAATGTTTTATTTAATCTTACAATCCTGCCTTTTAAACCATGCCTAAATTTGAAATAAAATAGACTTCGAAAGTAGCGTTCATTGTAGCACCCTTTTCCCCCAATAATATTTTATTTGTGGCGGTGGTTTGTTGAGTGCCAGTGTGCTAGCATACACTCTTTTTACAACAATAAGTTAGCCGACTGGTGGCCTACTTTCCTATAGAGCTATTTTGAGTTGAAGATGTAGGTCATTGCTTTTGAGGGTGCCATTTGATGTCCGTCTGTATCAGAATTGTTACTTTGTGGATTGTTGTAGCTTGGATCATCTAGTGCAGTGATCTCGAAATACGGCCAAGGTGCAGCATGCGGCCCTCGTGACCTTAACTTGCGCCCCCCAGCAGAACAACTGCACTAGGCTGCTGTTTACTTGATCGAGCAGTAACATTCAGAAAGATGTTAAATAAATGGCAAATGTTTATTTACACTCACTGAAGTAAAAGAGAAGAAGCAAATAAGGTGTCCTGCACCACTTAACTTTAGGAAAGCATTATTTTATTTTAAAAGACCTTTTGCAACAAACGTGTAAAAATATGATAGTCTCTTCAAAATTCAAAAAAGTGTATTCCATGAACATGCAGATGCATTTCACCTTAGTACATCAGATTATATCAGTGCATTGAGAAGTATTTTAATAACTGATCGTTTTCAAAATGAATGTAGAAACATTCATGCCTTCACCCACAGTGACAACAATGCCAATAGTGTACTAAGAGGCAAGGCTGTTGTCAGATAGAACTTTCTGATGGTCTGGGTTGTTATACATGGACAACATTATAGTCTATTAAATCAAACACAAGAGAGAAGTTTTTGTACAGTGCATATCCTGAACTCATGTATTTGAAGGGGCTCTCATATGTCATAATGAAGAAAAAGGAGACCGTGAAATTAGACAATTATCTAGGATCACACAATTTGGTGAAGTAGGGAAGCCAGGATTGATCCCAGGTTTTCTGGTTTCACATTTTACAATTCTATTTCATTCCTATTCAATATTTGTGACTTCCTTTTTCCACTTGAATCTCTGAAGCTAGCGATAGAGCCCACCTTAACCTCTCTCCTCCCACCATGCTGGCATCAATGCAGCCCTCCGGCACACCACAGACCACACTTTGCTTCTCCTGGGAAAATGTTTGCGAGTACCCATGATCTAGTGCTACCAGTTAACTAACCTGTCGTTCCCTTCCTGCCCTTGGGCATATTTCATGAGAACAGCTTCAAGAACTTCACTCCTAGGCAGTTTTCTACCATGTAAAATATGACCTGGCTGAAGTTTGATGGAGTCTGAAGCTTGAGGAGGCCAGAGACTTGATGCAAAATGCCTAAGGAAGTTGAGATTTGCCCTAGGAGTCTCTTCACATTACATAGGGTAATAGAGGATATGAGGTTAAAATGGGTACTGGCAGTGAGGTGCAGGAAATTGACGGGGCCTTCTTTACATGGGAAATGGCCATTTGCAGAACGTACAGAGGTGGCCATTTTGAATTACAAGTTACATTTGCTTTGAAAACTTGGCCAGGAATGTATACCGACAGGCCACATTGTGTGCATGGAAGATGTTGCCTCAACTCTGCATCACTGTCTGCAGGTAAGCTTTAATGCCACAAGGTCAGGCCCATAACAGACGTAAATGTAACCGGTACCCGAGACAACCCTGGTGTCCTCATCATCAAGGTGCTGGCCATGACAACTGGAACCTCAGGAAGACCAGCGGCTTGACAAAGATCTCAGAGCCAACACAGACAGTGAGCCTCCACTTCTTTAGATGTGGACATGAAAGCTGCAAGGCCGGACAAAGGCATATTAAACAATATTCTTAGATAGGCCATGTAGCTTTGAAATATATTTGAGCCTTGTGGCTTTTATTCTCTACCTTCTATTACAGTAATTGCTACTGTTTAGAAGCATATAATAAACAATGTGCTGCAAAAGCAGTGACTTGGCTGTAACTTTGATTTGCAGTTAAGTATCCGTTATTGATTCACAGGTATGCCACCCAACCTTACCATGAAGGGAAAAGGTGGCAAAATAATGATCCTTTACGTAGACACAGTCTCTCACCTAAATAGCCATCGCCTTATATCACACCCAGACACGATTCTATGTTCCAGCCAGTATCATTATGGGGATTCTTTGGCAGCTGGAAGGAGGTCCTGACCAGTTCTGTTACAGATGAAACCATTTGAGAGGACAGCTTCTGACAGTATAATATTTAGTATCTTGCAAAATTACTGTAACAAGTAAATTCTCAACGTGTGTTTTTCTGAAATGTATGGAAGGGTTGATTCTCCCAAGACTGTGTGATGGGACGTGGTGGGAGCAAAGCATCAAGTAAGTTGCCAACACCTTTAAATGCTTTCTGTTCCTCTTTTCTCTCTCAGGTTCAAGCAGAAGGCAGAAAGGGCTGTGATCTGCCACACTTGACTCCTCATGCCCCCTTGGCCTTCCCCGGCAGCATCACCAGACGCACCCCCAGTGCATCTGACGTGGGAGAAGATGGCACACCAGACTTGAAATCTCGTGAAGCAGCACAGACTGGACTGGAGAGCTCGGAGTCTCTGAGTGACTCTCTTTACGACAGCCTGTCCTCCTGTGGGAGCCAAGGCTAGAAGACTTTACCATGTTTACCTGCTCCCCCCAACAATAGCACAATCCCGGGGAAACAAGCCTGGAAGACCTTATATTGCTTGTCTCCTGGATAATAGCACAACCCCAGAGGACAAGGTAAGGGGGATGTTACTCCTTCCCCGACAATTTCATCACCATGTGAGCAAAGGCAGGAGGACCTTATAACGTTCATCACCCTGTGCCCTTCACCCACTAAACCAGGATTCTGGGATCAAAGTCTCGGGGTCTTATGTTCTTCCTTACCTGCCCTAATGATTCCACCACACCAGTAGCCAATGCTAAGAGAGCAGCAGGCACACCTGGAATAACGCTTCATCTGCACCCCCCACAAGAACTGCCACAATGATGTACTAACTGGGTCAATGTCCCAAATGACATTGGTCCTAGAGGAGTTGCCAGCACCTCTGCCACAAGGGCCCAACTGTAGGTGTCACAGGTAAATGATGCATCTGTTTTCAGACCCATATTTTAGCCACCACATCCCCAAACCACGTCACTTTCCTCTATTGCACTCTTTCCTTTGATGTTCTGTACATCGGAGTCACAACTATTTCCCCCGTACCACTTTCACAGTTGGCACAAAATAGGCACCCCCATCCCTTGGTATAGAAGCCATGCATTGAATAAGCATGACTGAGTCTCTCCCCACCTGAGCACCTCCCCCCACTAATGAGTTACGTGGGCAGCGTCAGATGGTAGGTCTGCTGTGTGTGGGTGGGGTGACTTCAGGACCCAAGTCTCTTGTTCTAAAATTGTTCACTTTGACTGAATTCATACTTAAGTCAAACAAATTACATGGGGCAGTTCTGGTCTCGGCATGCAAAATTGCCCAAGTCCCATTATGCGAGACACATAATGGAGCGACTGCTAGAGTCTCCATCACCAGTGCCATCCAGGAAATCTTAATTGTCATTTTGTCAGGAATAAGTCCAGACCGTGAGAGAAAAACCCTGTCTAATGGAATTTCACAGTTTGTTTGGACAAACATGCCCCCGCCGCAAGAAGTATCCTCTTGCGTAGACTTGATGGTGACAAACACCCCCGCTTTTGGATGAGGCGTAATAGAGGCTTGCTAACATCTCTGTGACAATGGATGGTGCAGCAGCGCCTCTCAAAGCCTGGTATCTGGCCCCTCTGTGGTGGTAGAGCGTGGGCTGGGCAGTGCCCCTACCCCTCCTTGCTCCCTTGGCCTGCTGGCCCTGTATCTCCAGCATTGAGCCATGGTCAGTGTTGACCTTTTCAGGTCTTATTTTCTTCTCCAGATTTCTTTATTTTGTGTACCTGCTGCTGTTTTATTCCTGTATTTTGCGTCTTGTTCCGTTTTTAGAAGCTGCAAATAATTCAGATGGTGCTGAGGAGGCTGAAAGGAGGGGGTGTTCTCTCCCTCCCACTCCGATATTTCAAACGCTTCCATTTTTATACCAATGTCTTTTTTTATTTATATAAGTTATTGTTGTGAAACCTGTGCTTGTTGCCTGTTTTGAGTTATGTTTCCTTCCAAAAGTAAATAATGATAACTTAACTGTGGTTCAGTCAATTCATTTCTCTTTGATACTATTGCATGAAAAATGAGCATTTAATGTGCTGCATGGCACAGAAGGTAAGTGTTGTGAGCACGCGACAATAGGGGCTTACAGCCCGTGGGTGTTTGGATATACTTTGTGTGTAACCCTTAGTTACCTGTTGAAGGTGAGACCGGGACTTGAGCTAGCTTATGTGAAGTATGCGGAGAACTGACGTGAGCTTTTTCAGTTATCAGCGATTCACAGAAATAACTAAATGGACCTGGAACTCTCTCTGCATCAGTTAACATAATTTGTGCCTTTTGTACCAAGGCCTAGCTCCTTTCTTTCTGTACAAGGACAGGACAGATTCTGACCACAGAGATGTTTTTGAACTCAGTGGCAGAAAATATAATTTGAAAATTGCAATCTCTGTATGGTGCATTGTGGGCTGAACAGTATACCTATAGTCGACACACAGAAAATGTTTTAATGCTTTTCTGATTCCAATTTCTAGATGGCGGAAAACTGCATGTTCATCGTTTTTTTTTATAGCAATACTTTGACTACAATATTTTGACATTGCACAAACAGTATCTGTAGGAAATTGGCTCTGTATATACTATACCAAAAAGAGGTATAGTGTGCACAGAGTCCCGGGAGGCCCCAAAGTATGGCAGAGGTAAAAGTAGATATTCCTTACTCTCAAGTTAGTGGTAGCTGGGCTGAGCAGTTAGGCTTATCAGAGGGTAGTGTTAAGCATTTGTTGTTCACACTCTGGCAAGAAATGATGTCACACACTCAAAGACTGAATCCTGACCAATTGGTTGTACAAAAAATTGGTACTTTATTGTTTTATTACTAGAACCAAAAATCACTTAGTGCAGGTACGTTTTACAGTTTGTAAATGTAGCAATACTTTTGAAGAACGCAATAATGTTTTGTAAATGCAGTTATATAATTTACAGTAGTAAGAATGCTTTCTGTAAATGTCAACCAAGTATAGTGGTAGGTTTTGGCAGTGATACAGGTAAACAGTTCAATGCAACAGATAGACTTACAATGCCATCCTATGGAGGAAAACAATGTTGAACAATTTGCAGGCAAGTACTCTACTTACTTCCCCAGGCTTTGGGGGTTGAGGACAACACAGGGCAAGGTTCAAGATCAGGTAGGTACTGCAACTCCAGTGGCACTGGGGCAGCCTGGTGCAGGGGTCACTGGGCCCAGTGTTATCCAATGGAGCCGGGCGGTACCTCAAAGAGGCACGGTTTGCAGGTAGGTACCCGCGGTCTTAAGGCAAATGCCCCGGGGGTTGAAGTGAGCACGGGGGGGGGCAGCCACAAAGCTACACCACAAGGGGCACAGGGGCAGCTGGGTGCAGGGTGTAAATCGGCGTCGGGCGCCCAGTGCTTTCCAATGGAGATTGTCGGTTTTTGAAAGAGTCTGCAGGCTTGGACCAGGAGGCTGGACAAAGGCGACTAACGGCTGGGCAGGTAAGTTGGATAGCTGGGGGACACCTGGGCACCATCGGCTGGGCACCCCAAAGTCGGGGCGGAGGATGCAGGGGGGTGCCTTTTGGGGTCTGGTTTCCTCCGCTGGATCCGGTCGCGACCGGGGGGACCCTTCGAACAGAGGCTGCAGGGTCGAAAGGAGGGGGGGGGGGGGTGTATTGGAGAGCTCAGCCACCGATGCAGACGAGGTCAGGATCGCCAAGGAGACTTCACAGGATAGGTGAGTCACTCAAACTCGGGCCGTGGGCGTCCGGTGCAGAGCGGTGCAGTGTCGTGGATCCACCTGGATCCGGAGACTGGTGTTAGTTTCTTTGCTGGACAAATCCGGTGTCCACAGGACACAGGAGTCTTTATCGAAGACATCACTGGTCGTCCGGGGTTCTTGAGGTTGCTGGCTGTGGGCCACACTGGTTTCTGGAAGTAGGGTCGCTGGAGGAGGAGACAGGACGGTAGGGCTTGGGGCCAAGTCAGTCATCGTATTCTCTTCTGCTGCACGGCTCTTCGATCGTTCTTCTTAGGTCGTCGAATCTAAGGAGCAAGGTTCAGGGATGCCCCTAAATACTAGATTTAGGGATGTTAAAGGGGTGTGCAGGTCCGGACCAATAGGTCCCTTCCCTGGGGTGTCTAAACCCCTCCTTATGCCACCCTGCAGTGAGAGGGGGCATATGCCTCGTCCTGATTGGGGAGTCCTCTCATCTCCAAGATGGAGATGACTGAGATGTGTGCTTCACTTCGCCTCCCTCACCTTGAGGGGTGGGGTTGGCAAAGTTGGGCACACCTCCCTTTCTCTCTAGGTTTTCCCGCCGATTCTCCCGCCCAAAGTGGGGGTCAGAACCGGTGGGAACCGGCTGCTGATAGCAGCAGAGGCTGGGGGTAGCTAACAAAGGCGGCAAGCCTTTTAAACTTCCCCTTTGTGGACCCTGCCCATCCTGGGGGAGGAGGCATGACGCCTCCGCCCAGGATTTGCTTTGTTTCAGGACTCAGAGAGCGGGGGCTCTCTACCCAGGGGTCCAGAAACCTGCCTGGTGGTGGCAGATGGCTGGTAGCCAGTTAGGAACCACACCAGGGCTGGTCGTTTTTCAGGGGGCATCTCTAAGATGCGCTCTGAGTGCATTTTACATTAAATCCAACACTGGCATCAGTGTGGGTTTAATGTGCTGAGAAGTGTGATACCAAACTTCAGTCTTCAGTAAAGCCATCATGGAGCTGTGGAGTTCGTGCTGACAAACTACCAGCCCATGTACTCAAAATGACTTCACTGCACTTACAATGTCTGTGAATGGCACAGACACTATAGGGGCTTAGTGCTCATGCAGCTGTGCCCTCACCTGTGGTATAGGGCACCCTTCCTTTAGGGCTGTAAGGCCTGCTAGAGAGGTGACTTACCCATGGCATAGGCAGTGTTGGTGGGCATGCCACACGGGAAGTGTGCCATATCAACTCTTCAGTTCGGTCTGCACCAAAACATGCGGCCTGCAATGGCAGTGTGTGGGTGTTATGGTGAGGCGTCTCTGAGGGTGGCACAATACATGCTGCAGCCCTCAGAGGCCCTCTCTGGTCACAAGGCCCTTGGTACCAGGGGTACCTTTTACAAGGGACTTACATGTGGCCCAGAGGTGTGCCAATTGTGGAGACAAATGTACAGTTTTGGGAAAGAACACTGGCCCTGCAAGCCTGATTGGCAGGGACCCAGGGCACACTCAGTCAAGTTGGCATCATGTATTTGGCAAAAGGTTAGGGGGTAACCATGCAAAAAGGGACACTTTCCTACAGTAACTAATAGTGTATGTTATTCAGTCATTGCCCACAATTTATTCAATCACTCCTACACGCTTGAAACTGGCACCAGTCATTCGCAAAGCCCTCCATCTTGGTCTCCTTTGCTATCTTAAGGACAGACTGCATCTTTTAATAGAATAAAGAGATATCAGAGATAAATCTCACCTTCTCTTAGAAATTCCTAAAACAGCCCTTCTCTTTCTAAGTACATGAACTTTGGCACCACCTTTTTGGATGATATAGAAGTCACCCCTAACCTACTGTCGTTCTGGAAGGGCTTAAAAACGCATCTGTTCAAAATGTACCTTAGTATCGAACTTGTGTCATGTTAAGCACTCACCTGCCCCTGTGACTATGGTCCACGCTTTGGGGATGCAGTAAGTTAATTCCTCTAAATTAGGATTGCCAACAAAGTGGAATCTAGAAAATGCTAATACGATTACATTCTAACATCCACACCCAGATTATCATCAATGACCACCAAGCATTTCTCAAAATCTTTAGTCCACTGCTTCCATTTTACTAGAAGTTTGCTTGGTAGTGTGACAAAGTATCAGTGGTGAAGTTCCCTGCATGTTTGACACATGTGCTTCTACTCTAGTATGATTATGTAGAAAGTATTTGTTCGAGGCATGTGAGCTGTAGATCACATGCTTTGCATACTCCTGCCATTTAGCGTTGGGTCCGGATGTTTGCAAGTTGTTTTTCTTCGAAGAAGTCTTTCCAGTCATGAGGTAAGTTGACTCCTCCTTTCGGTGATGGTGCCCATTGGCATCGACTCCATTGTTAGATTGTTTTTTTTTCCGCCATCGGGTTCGGACATGTATTGCTGTGCTCCGTTTCGGAATTGGTCCTCGGGTTCCCCTCGGTGCTCAATCCAGTCTACCTTCGACGGTATTGTTTTCGAACGAATTTCCTTTTCTCTGCGGTTCGACTCGGCCATCAAGAAATCTCCATTCCGATTGTGTTTTTCGCGGGCCGCCTTCCGGCCTATCCGCGTCGGTCTGGCACCTTGCCGATGGAACGGACTCCATTCAAATTCTGCCCCCTGTGTCACGCCAAGTATCCGCGTACGGACCTACTTCAGGTGTGTAACTTGTGCTTGTCCCCCGAGCACAAAGAACAAGACTTTGATGCGTGTCGATCCTTCAGATCAAAGAAAACTCTCCTTGATCGTTGGGCTCGACGTCAAGAGATGCAGCAGCAGCAGTTAGACGACACACCGGATCTCTTCGGCAAAGACTCCGAACAAGAGGAAGTCTCAGCAGCCGAAGAAGAACACGCTTCAGCGGCATCGGACTCCGAGGCAGAGTTGCAGATTGTTCTCGAAGAGGACGATGTGCCGCATGGATAAGGGGACGTGAGTACAGAAGATCCCTTCCACCGTCCCTAGAAAATCTAAGGCTTCGGCACCACCTCTGCCTTCAGGCCAAGGTCGGCACCAAGAAGAGGTTTCTAACGCTCTGCCTTCCGGCTCGGCAGCGAAACACTCTGACAAGCCTTCTGGCTCGGGACCGAGTCGGCCAAAACCCACTTCCGAGCCGAAACTGTCAGGCTCTAAACATAAAATAGACTTGGAGCCGAAACCTTTGACACCGAAACCAAGGACGCATTCCTCAGAGCCGAAATCTTCAGCACCGAAAGGACATTCCAGCTAGGCACCGAAAGCTTGGTGCCAAAAATTAAACAGCTGCCAGTACCGCAACCGAATCCAAGCATGGACATTGTACCACCTAAATCGGATCCGAAACAGAAAAAACTCTATATTAATCCGGATACTGGGCCTATTCACGCTAAACCACCATCCAAACACAAGCTTCCGGATGCCGACAGCTCTAAAATTCCATTGAAGAAGAAACATTCCACACACTACCATCTCCTCCTCCTCCCTCTCTACCACAATTTGATCCCTTACACATTACACCTAGGCAGTCTCCTCTACCTCACCCTGATGCAGATGACACTGATGATGATGACACACAGTCACCAATAGATCCTTGGACGGATTATACCATTGATCCTCCAAAGGATACCGACCCAGATCTTTACCCTGCCAGACCATCTCCACCGGATGACAATCTGTCATATCAGGAGCTCATTGCTAGAGCTGCAAAGTACCATGGGGTAGAGCTCCATAAAGAGTCCTAAGAGGAGGATTTTCTCTTTGAAACTCTAGCAACACATAAATCCAGTCAGACACTGCCTATGCTTAAAGGTATGTTAAGGCACACAGACGACATCTTTAAAGACCCTGTACGCGCTAGGATCCTCACTCCTAGAGTGGCTAAAAAATACAAACCTTCCCCAACAGACCCTATTTTTTTAATAAGGGTCAGTTACCACTGGACTCTGTAGTGGTATCCAATGCTCGAAAGCGAGCTAATTCTCAAGCGTCTGGGGATGCTCCTCCCCCAGATAAGGAGTCGAAACGAATTGATGCTTCTGGCAAATGTGTAGCTGCGCAAGTAGCTAATCATTGGCTTATTGCTAACACCCAAGGTCTCCTTGCAAGATATGATAGAGCCTACTGGGACGAAATAGAACAACTTCTACAGTTTCTCCCAGATGAGCATAAGGCCAAAGCACAAGATTTAGTTCAGAAAGGTAAACTGATTTCCAACACTTCCATTAGATGCGCTTTAGATGCGGCCTATACTGCAGCTAGAGGGGTAAATACTAGCATCCTACTCCGGAGACATGCCTGGCTACGTGTTTCAGGGTTTAAACTTGAAGTACAGCAATCCATTCTCAACATACCTTTTGCCAAGAAACATCTTTTTGGCCCTAAAGTTGATCAAGCGCTCCAAAAAATGAAAAAGACACCGATGTAGCAAAATCCATGGGAGTGCTTCAGTCTCCCTCTAACAGGGGTTCCTTTTGGCGCTCTTTTTACAGGGGAGGGTCCAAATCCACAGGGACAGACCAAAATACTTCCTCTTACAAAAACACTTCTCAATCATCCTTTACAAAAGGATTTTTTAGAGGAGGCTACAGGGGAAATAGTCCAAGGGGCAGAGGTAAAAACACCACACCCCGCAATTCCCCTTCCCCAAATAAGCAGTGACTTCCCCACACTTCCCTCCGACTATTCCACACCTGTCAGAGGAAGACTTCAAGACTTTCTCCCCATTTGGGAATCAATAACAACCGACAAATGGGTGATTGGAATTAGCCAACATGGTTATTGCTTGGAGCTTACCAACAACCCGCCAAACATTCCACCTTGATATCACAAATTGTCAGCAGACCACCAGCACTTGCTTCAACAAGAAGTGCAATCTCTATTACTCAAAGGGGCTATAGAACCAGTCCCACTTCAGTACCAAGAGTCAGGGGTTTATTCCCTTTACTTTCTAATTCCCAAAAAGGACGGCTCATTAAGACCTATTCTAGATCTCAGAGAGTTAAACAAATACATACTGTCAGAGCACTTTCGCATGGTGACTCTTCAACAGGTACTTCCCCTTTTACAGCATGACGACTTTGTCTACTCTAGATCTAAAAGACGCCTACTTTCACATTCCAATTCATCCAGCTCATCGCAAATACCTCAGATTTATGATAGCAGGCAAACAGCAGTTCAAGGTGCTTCCATTTGGCGTCACCACAGCCCCCAGAGTGTTCACCAAATGTCTTGCAGTAGTAGCTGCTCATCTCAGAAGACAATGTATCCATGTCTTCCCTTACCTAGACGACTGGCTTATCAAAGCGGGCACTTTCCAGAACTGTATACTACACACTCAGGCAACCGTACACCTACTTCATCAGTTAGGTTGCACAATCAATGCACAAAAATCTCATCTGTGCCCTGCACAAGTACAAACTTATCTTGGAGCTTCCCTCAACACTCTCAAAGCTCTAGCCTCTCCCAATGTAGCCAGGATTCGCAATATTCAGACTACAATAATTCAATTTCAACCCAATCAAACATTACCAGCCAGAGTTTTTATGCAACGGCTGGGATTGATGGCATCCTGCACTGCAATCGTACCTCACGCAAGGCTTCACATGGATCCTCTGCAGGAATGTCTAGCGCGTCAGTGGAATCAGTCCCAGGGTCAATCAACAGTTCTAGTGTTGGTAAACAGCCACACCCATCGCTCTCTGCAGTGGCGGAACCCTCAAAACTTATCAAAAGGGCGGCCCTTCATAGACCCGATTCCACAGACTACTAACAGCAGACACATCTTTGACAGGTTGGGGTGCTCCTCTCCAACATCACACAGTTCAAGGGCTGTGGTCAGACAATCTCAAACGTCTCCACATCAACTACCTGGAGCTTCTAGCAGTGTTCCTAGCACTCAAAGCTTTCCACACTCACCTTCTAGGCAAAACTGTCTTAGTCCACACAGACAATATGACCGCCATGTATTTTCTGCAGAAACAGGGAGGAACACACTCTCCAGCTTTCGCGCCTTGCACAAGGCATTTGGAATTGGGCAATTCATCACAAAATCTATCTCCTAGCGGAACACCTTCCAGGCGTAGACAATCAAATCGCCGACCTGCTTAGCAGACACATGCAACAAGTTCACGAGTGGGAACTTCATCCCCAAGTTCTTCTTCCCTACTTTCAACAATGGGGATTCCCGCAGATAGATCTGTTTGCTATAGTACACAACACAAAATGTCCAAACTTCGCATCCAGGTTCCCACACCGTCTATTCAAAGGCAATGCTCTATGGATGAATTGGCCAGGGCTTATTTGCCTACGCTTTTCCGCCTCTCCCACTAATTCCATTACTAGTTCGGAAGCTCAAACAAACATCCCTCACATTGATCTTAGCAGCCCCAACATGGGCTCGTCAACCCTGGTACACCACCCTGCTAGAACTGTCAGTGGTGCCACATCAAAAGCTAAATCTCACACCCAGTCTCCTCACTTAGAGCCATGGAGAAATCAGGCATCCAAATCCAAAAGAACTCAACCTAGCGATTTGGCTCCTGGAGTCATAGATTTTGGTTATTTACAACTACCACCAGACTGTATGAATATCCTCAAGGAGGCTAGAAAACCTACCACTAGAGCATGTTATGCAGCAAAATGGAAACGGTTTATCTATTGTAACAACAACATCAATCCACTTGATGCCTCTGTACAAAACATTATTTGTTACCTGTTGCATTTACAGCAATCTGGATTAGCTTACACATCCATTCGGTTACACCTAGCAGCAGTAGTTGCATACTTGCAAAATAGGCAACACTTATCTTTATTTAGAGTACCTATGATCAAAGCCTTCAATGGAAGGGTTAAAAAGGGTGATACCACCAAGAGTTCCCCCTGCACCAGAGTGAAATCTAAACATAATACTTACAAGGCTAATGGGTCCACCTTTTGAACCAATGCACAAATGTCAGTTACAATTCCTCTCATGGAAGGTTGCTTTCCTTGTAGCAATAACCTCACTAAAGAGAGTTGGTGAACTTCAGGCATTAACTATACAAAAGCCTTTCTTTCAGCTTCACAAAGATAGGGTGGTTCTTCGAACCAATCCTAAATTTCTGCCTAAAGTAGTTTCGGCCTTTCATATCAATCAATCAATCAGTTGAGATACCTGTGTTCTTTCCTCAACCTGATTCTGTAGCAGAGCAAGCTTTACACACACTTGATGTTAGACGAGCTATACTATATTATGTTTAAAGAATTTCGAAAAACAAAGCAACTCTTTGTTGCTTTTTCTCCACCACACAAAGGCAATCCCATATCTAAGTCAGGTATTGCAAGATGGATTGTAAAATGTATCCAAACGTGTTAAGCTAAAACAAAACAAACTCTAATAATACCCCCAGAGCACATTCCACTTGTAAAATAGGGGCTACTTTGGCTTTCTTAGGAAATATTCCCCTAGCTGACATCGGTAAGGCAGCAACATGGTCTACACCGCACACATTCACCAAACACTATTGTGTAGATGTGTTTGCGAGACAACAAGCAAATGTAGGCCAAGCAGTACTTAAGACTCTATTTCAAACAACTACAAACACTACAGGTTATCCACCACTTTGGAAGTATACTGCTATATAGTCTATGCAAAGCATGTGATCTACAGCTCATATGCCTCGAACGGAAAATGTTACTTACCCAGTAAGCATCTGCTCTTGACATGTAGAGCTGTAGATTCACATGAGCCCACCTGCCTCCCCGGTCTCCTGTAGTTGTTGTAGTTCTCAATTTACATTCATACGCATGGACATCTCTATTCTACACTCACTAACTCCATTCTCACCCTCCGCAGGAAAACAATCTAACAATGGAGTCGATGCCCATGTGCACTATCACCGAAAGGAGGAGTCACCGTACCTCGTGACTGGAAAGACTTCTTCGAAGAAAAACAACTTGCAAACATCCGAACCCAACACTAGATGGCAGGAGTATGCAAAGCATGTGAATCTACAGCTCTACATGCCAAGAACAGATGCTTACTGGGTAAGTAACATTTTCCTTTTAATTTATAACATGCTTTGTGGTTTGAGTTTTTACGCAGTGGAGTTTGAACAAGCACACCATGCTCTTGCTCTGGAGGCACAGGCCTGCCCCTAAATATCTGAGGATTTCTTCCCCAGCATTTGGCTATGGTAACTATGCAGCCAGCCATGAATAGAAGCATTACAGTATGTAAATCCACTCGGTGAGTTTGTGCAGTGTGCAACCTCACTCCAGCGCACGTTCTTCTACAATGTACTCTTGGCTCCTCCAGTGAGCATGTCATTTATGCCTGATAGATGCTCCTTTCTTCCAATTGCTCATCTTGCACATACCTCCAGGCAACAGAATGGACCCATAATTTTTCTATTTTGCAATGTGAAATCCCTTCTAGATTCACAGGCTGTACATTATTTTGCCATCTAGTGGTTGGGTCCAGAAGTGTTTATTTACAAACTTCTTTCCTCTGAAGGATGTCGACCTAGGCGGAGCTTGTGTAATTCACTGTGTCCTCAACGATGAGCCCACAATACGCCCTAACATGACCTCCATTTTAGATTGTTTTACCGCCGTGGTTTCAGAGTTATTTCGGTGGAGCTTCCAAGCGGTTACCAATCTGGGTTCATCAAAAAGTTGTCAGACCATTGACCGTGATCAACACTCGATCAAAGATTCAGGTTTTTCTGGGCGTCTTTGATGTCGTCTAAAACTGTTATATACTGGAGGTGGTGTACCTGAGGCTTCTCAATGCCATTTTTTAGCCTGAGCATAAGCTTTAAGTTCTGCCCTAATTGCCACTTAAAGTTCACTTTTATACACAAATACCCAGTATGCATGTTCTGCCTCCCAAAGAGACCATGCGTCTGAATGTTATGCCTGTTTGTTTTTTAAACCAAAGACCCTAGTGCATAGGGACAACATATTGCTTGCGCAACAGGCTGCTGCAGACATCTGGGGCTGTTGTAATTTGAGAGGCAGAAGAAAAACGCTCCATCTTTAGCAGAAATGAGCTTCTCGGAAGTGGTAGAGGAGAAGCAGTGTGGACCACCAGTTTGATTCAGACACTGAAGTTACATTACATGACACTGAGATTCATGGATCATCTCACAAGAGATCAGAACCTATGGTTGCAGTGACTCAGACTGAAAGGTTTTTGGAACCATCGATGAACAAGGTGTGCAAGCCTTCGGTAAAAACGTAGAAGTCAAAAACTTCGAGCCATCTTAAAAGGTTCCAGAAGGCGAAACAACGCTGAAGAATGTAGTCGAGGAAATTTGTTCATATATCCAATCCTACTGCATCCAAGGAAAAGGCATCTGGGAAGGAATTGCCTAAGAGCATCAGAGGTCGAAAAGGAAAGTACAGCCATTCAATCTCAAAAGAGCAATAGCAAGTAGATAAAATGCCATCTGATGCTTTCAGAGTAGAGGTAGAAATTGTAAATTTAATATATAAGAATTTTCTTTTGAAGAATCCATTGCTGAGCACTAAACACCAAAGCCACTGGTGATAAAGAGACATGGAGTGGAAACACAATCCCAAACAAAAGGATAGAAGTAAAACAATTGAAACAGAAGAAATACACTGAAGATACTGTATGGCATTTAGGAAGAAGCATTATTACTGGATGTTGATGCAGACTCCCTACAGGAGGCGGTTGACATATTCCTAGAGGGCATACAATATGTCCAGGTATCACAGAGTAGTTAAGGGAGCAGCAGTTGCCTTTGGAGTATAAATGGATATAGAGCAGGAAGAGACTTGTTTCTTACTAGAGACCTTCAGTTCTCTGCATAGGAGAATCATTATGTTCGAGGCATATGAGCTGTAGATCGTATACTTGTGCATAGATCGCCATCTGGTGTTGGGCTCGGATGTTTGCACTTTGTTTTTGTCTTCGAAGAAGTCTTTGTAGTCACGAGATAGGTGACTCCTCCTTACGGTGATAGTGCACATGGGCATCGACTCTATCTCCAGATTTTTTTTTCCGCCATCGGGTTCGGATGTGATTCGCTGCGCTCCGGGTCGGTGTCGTTTTCGAACCCCCCTTCGACGCGCAATCCCTCTCCACTCGACGGTATTGTCTCGATCGCGTTTCCCCTTCGACGTGTATCGTCAAAATATATAAAATCCGTCGACCACGCCAGCAGTCAATGGAAAGGACTCCTTTCAAAAAATGCCCCGGGTGTGGTGCTAAGTTCCCACACACTGACTTACACGAGGTTTGTAACCTCTGCCTCTCCCCGGAGCACGAAGATAAAAACTGGGAGGCCTGTTCATCTTTCAGGTCGAAGAAAACCATCCATGACCGTCGGGCTCGACGTCACGAAATGTCTTGCAGAAGCAGCTCGATTTCGGACATCTTTGGAGCAGATCCCAATCTCCAGCCGGAACAACAATCGGATGAGGAGAGGTCTCTGTAGCCGACGACTCTGATGTCGAAGACCAGGAAGTCACCCCGGCTCAGCGGTCCGCGAGTACCTAAACCCCTCTCCCAACCAAAACCAAACCTAAGGCTCCGGTAACACCTTCACCCTCGGGCTCAGGTCGACACCGACAACACACTTCAGACGCCCCGCCCTCGGGCCCGGTGATGAAACAAAAAGAAAAGCCTTCCGGCTCGGGATCGAGCCAACCCCATTCCGGTGCCGAAATACCACTTTCGGCACCGAAGTCTAAAACCAAGGAGGTGCCACGCCCTTCTTCGTCAGCACCGAAGCCCTCGGCATCGAAACAAACTAAGGACAAACATTCGGAACCGAAAAAGTCTTCGGAACCGAAAAAGTCTTCGGAGCCGAAAAAGTCTTCGGAGCCGAACAAAACTTGGGAACCGAAAAAACACTCGGAGCCACAAACTCCTATACAAAAAGATAAAGAGTCCAAGACACCACAGAAAGTTTCGGAGACACGGGCTAAACAACATTCTGACCCTAAATCTTCGGCACCGACAAAGGACATTGTACCCGTACAACAACTTCCAACAGATTTTTCGGATCCGAAACAAAAGACTCTCTGCATTGACCCAGAGACTGGCAAAGTTGTCACCAAGCCTCCTAAAAAGAGAAAATTGGACACTTCAGAACACCCTGAAATACCCATGAAGCGAAAAGAGATGGGCACTAACACTACTCCACCTCTCTCTCCTTCTCGAGATGATCCAAATCTACTAATTTCTCGAGCACACTCCCCACAACATACATTTTCACCTCAACCACAGGATGATGAAGATGACTATAGTGATCAGGGTGGGAATGGAGACCCAGATAATGATGACGCAGATACCATTCCACACAATCCAGATCCTTGGGATGATTACAACACAGATCCCGACCCACACAATGACCCGGACCTGTATCCCTCTAGGCCATCACCACCAGATGACAATATTGGGTTTGCGCAACTCATTAATAGAGCTGCTCAGTACCACGGGGTACAGTTACACTCTGACCCTTTAGAGGAAGACTTTTTATTGGAAATATTAACACCCACACAAAAGTCCACACACACCCTGCCAATGTTAAAAGGCATGTTGAAACATGCACCAGGAGTTTTTAAGGACCCCGTCAGAGCCAGGGTTCTTAACAACAGAATAGACAAAAAATACAAGGCAGCTCCCAATGACCCAGTATACATTAAGGGTGAGGTCCCTCTAGATTCTCTTGTAGTGTCTAATGCACGCAAGAGAGCAAATTCACAAAGCACAGGCGACACCCCTCCTCCTGATAAGGAATCCAAACTTAGACGCATCTGGAAAACACATCGCATCACAAGCTGCAAATCATTGGCGGATTGCCAATGCCCAAGCTTTGTTGGCCAGATATGACAGAGCTCACTATGATGAGCTTGAAAAGCTAATGCAACATCTTCATGACCAATTTAAAGACAAAGCTAATGACCTTATACAGGAGGGAAAATTAATAACAAGTACGTCCATCAAATGTGCGCTTGATGCAGCCGACACTGCCTCTCGTGCTATTAATACCAGCGTTTTGTTACGCAGGCACGCTTGGCTCCGAATCTCCGGATTCAAACAGGAAGTGCAGTCCACTATTCTGAATCAGCCCTTTGACCAAGAGCATCTTTTTAGGCCCACAGCAGATACATCATTAGAGAAGATAAAAAAGGATACGGAAACTGCCAAGGCCATGGGGGCCTTGCAAACCCCTAGAGGTTCTTTTCGTCGCTCCTTTTACAGGGCTGGCTCCAAAACGATTGGCACGGAGCATCCCTCTTCTTCCTATAAAAGCCCCAATCAAAACAATTCCTCCAGAGGATACTTTCGCGGAGGGTACAGAGGCAACAATGGTAAGGGAAGAGGTCGCGGTAACAATACCCGCACCTCCCCTACCACTAAGCAGTGACTTCCCTTCACTTCCCCCCGATCATCCCACTCCTGTCGGGGGACGACTCTCACAGTTCCTACCTTTCTGGAATTCTATCACAACAGACAAGTGGGTAAGACAAATTATCCAGTATGGTTATTGCCTTGAACTCACCTCTACACCCCCAAATATCCCTCCCAGACAACGTCCAATGTCTTCAGAGCATCTGACTTCTAAAACAAGAGGTTCTCTCTCTATTACAAAAACATGGAGTAGAACCAGTCCTCTTGCCTCATCAAGGCACAGGGGTTTACTCCCTCTACTTTCTAATCCCAAAAAAGGACGGCTCTCTCAGACCAATTCTGGACCTCCGACCATTAAACCTCTACATTCAGTCAGACCACTTCCACATGGTCACTCTCCAACAGGTGCTCCCACTGCTTCAACAAGGAGACTTTCTCTCCACTCTAGATCTAAAGGACGCCTACTTTCATATTCCCATTTACCCCGCTCATAGGAAATATCTCAGGTTTGTGGTGGACGGTCAACACTATCCATTCAAAGTCCTTCCCTTTGGAGTGACTACAGCACCCAGAGTCTTCACCAAGTAGTAGCAGCTCACCTACGAAGACAACACATTCACGTGTTCCCTTATCTGGACGACTGGCTCATAAAAGCCAAATCACACAGCAGCTGTGTACAACACACACATAAAACAATTCAGCTGCTTCACAACTTGAGATTCACGGTGAATCTCACCAAATCCCACCTCCAACCGTCCAACACACAACAATACCTAGGTGCTACAATAGACACTTCAAAAGCTTTAGCATACCCCAACCCTCTCAGGATAAGCAGTATGCAAGCTCTAATATCCAAATTTCAGCCTCTACACTCATTACCAGCTCGAGTGTTCATGCAGTTAATCGGGATGATGGCCTCTTGCATTCTCATCGTCCCTTATGCAAGACTCCAAATGCGTCCCTTACAGGAGTGTTTGGCACGCTAGTGGAACCAGGCTCTAGGTCAGCTAACAGATCTGGTGTTGGTGGACAGCCGCACACATCGCTCTCTGCAGTGGTGGAACACACAAAACCTTTCCAAAGGGCGGCCGTTCCTCGACCCGGTTCCACAGACAGTGCTAACAGCAGAAGCTTCGCTCACCGGCTGTGGAGCTCATCTTCACAACCATACCATCCAGGGTATATGGACCCCTCCACAAAAACAGCACCACATAAATTACCTAGAACTACTGGCAATTTTTCTAGCACTAAAATCCTTTCAACTCCATCTAGTAGGCAAAGCTGTCCTAGTCCGTACAGCCAACATGACAGCAATGTACTACATAAAGAGAAACAAGGAGGGACACACTCACTACAGCTTTCACACCTAGCTCAAAGCATATGGAGATGGGCCATTCCGCAAAACATATATCTCCTTGCAGAACACCTCCCAGGGGTACACAATGAGATTGCAGATCTGCTCAGTCGTCAAACACAGCAGATCCACGAATGGGAACTTCATCCTCAAGTTCTTCCATTCTTTCACTTGTGGGGCCACCCAGAAATAGATCTGTTGGCCACACATCAAAATGCCCAAGCTTCGCGTCCAGGTATCCACACCCATTGTCCAAAGGCAATTCTCTATGGATGAACTGGTCAGGCAAATTTGCTTACGCTTTTCCGCCTCTCCCACTAATTCCGTTAGTGGTTCGGAAGCTCAAACAGCATTCCCTCACAATGATCCTGGTTGCTCCAACATGGGCCCGACAACCATGGTTCACAACCCTCTTGGAACTATCAGTAGTTCCTCATCAAAAGCTACACCTCTCACCCAAGCTTCTCACTCAGAACCATGGAGAGATGAGACATCCAGATCCCAATCAACTCAACCTTGCGATCTGGCACCTGAAGTCTTAGAGTTTGGCTACCTCAATCTCCCGCCAGACTGCATGAACATCATTAAAGAGGCTAGACGTCCTACCACCAGAGCATGTTATGCTGCAAAGTGGAAACGATTTGTAAATTACTGTACAAATAACAAACTCAATCCACTAGATGCTTCTATTCAAAACATTATATGCTCTTACACCTACAACAATGTAATCTAGCATATACATCCATAAGACTACATCTCGCTACAATAGCAGCTTATCTCCAAAACAGACAACACTTGTCTTTGTTTAGAGTACCCGCTATCAAAGCATTTATGGAAGGACTTAAAAGAATAATTCCACCCAGAGCTCTGCCCTCTCCAGTATGGAATTTAAATATTGTTCTTACCAGACTCATGGGTCCCCCATTTGAACCTCTGCACAAATGCGAACAACAGTTCCTCACTTGGAAAGTAGCCTTCCTAGTCTGCGCCTGTACCGGGCCCAGGGCCAGAAACGCTGGTTCAACACGTATAAATCATGTAAGATACACAGGAAAGGAACTATTGGACTTTGCCCAGGTTAAAGGGAGCTTCTGTACTTTTAATTTGTTGTTAAATCAAGCACAGGCTAAACAAAACTGGGTCTGTGGTTTCGCGCTCCCACCCCAAAAGCTGGTCAAGGCGCTGCAGACTCCAAAAAACAACCTAGAGGTAAAGCAGCTACAACCCCCAGCCCAAATAAATATACGCTGTGGCCTCATTAATATTAGATCAATGGCCAAACATAAGTATGAGGTAGCAGACATCATATCATCTTATGAGTTAGATGTTCTGTTTATTACAGAAACCTGGGCCGAAGCTGCCTCCGACCCGGATTTTGTGGTAGCAGCTCCGCAAGGTTTTTTATCATTCAGGGTAGACAGGCCAATAAAGAGGGGAGGGGGAGTGGCGGTTATTTACAGGGAAAAGTTCGAAGCCACCTTTTCACCTGCCCCCACTCCGTACTATGAAGCATTGCAGTTTACCTTAACAGCAAATGATAATAAAACCTTTAAGGGATTACTTCTCTACCGCCCCCCCAGGTGCCAGAAGTACGTTTACCAACAACCTAGATGTTCTCATGGAAGCCTTCTTAGCCATAGATGAGTTTACGATTCTGGGCGATTTTAATATTTATCTGGAAGACAATGGGGATAAAGACACCAATTCGCTACTAGAGACACTAGGAACACTAGGCCTAACTCAACTGGTGCTTGAGCCCTCCCATGAGGCAGGGCACACACTCGACATTTTTACATCCGTACCAGGCCTAAAAATAAACGCCGTTCACCCTCTCACGTGGACAGACCACTCCTTAATCATATTCAATTACAATATACCAAAAGCCCAGAAAAGAGGAGTGGTTGAATCTCAATTATTAACGTATAAAGCATGGAACAAGGCTGATAAAACCACGCTTCGCATCCAACTGGATAGAACACGACCTCTGTTAAATGTGGCCCCAGATCTAGCAGTTACCCAATATACTGACTGGCTTAACGAAGCAATTGGGGCCACGGTACCCATTGGAAAGATTTCAGGGAACCGCACCCCATCTTCAGCCCCCTGGTTTACTGAGGCTTTATGCCTGGAAAAACAAAAATGTCTCAGACTGGAAAGACGTTGGAGAACAAAATATGATTTGACAGACAAAGGCATTTATAAAGCGGCCTTAATTCACTACAAAATGCTGCTGATCGCAGAGAAAAAAGCATGTTTCACAAGGCAGATTGTAAATGCTAAGAACTCCGCTAAAGATCTGTTCGGAGTAGTAGAGAAACTTTCCTCTCTGCCAAAGAAAAAATGCACCAAGAACAACAATAGCTTTTGTGAGGTCATTGCGGACGCTTTTAGAAACAAAGTAAAGGATAGCTATGACTCTCTTGAAACTGTCCCCACCCCGGTTCCTATTGACTTACATCCATGCTCAGATCCCAGTGATAAGATTTTTCACAGTTTCGAGCTGGTTAACACGGAATTCGTGGAAAAACATATCAGTGAAATTAAATCCGGATCTCCACTAGATCCGTGTCCCCCACTTTTTGAAAGAGTTAGTAAAGGAGGTTAGCCCGGTACTCACAGAAATTTTTAACAATATGTTCACCTCTGGGACCTATGCATCAATACTGCCTCTGTTAAAAAAAAACCAATCTAAATGAGTCTGACCCCATTAACTATCGCCCGATATCCAGACTACCACTCCCGGCAAAAATAGTGGAGAAAATTATGAATAGGCAGTTATCACAGTTTATACAAGAAAATGACTTGCTTGATCCCTCCCAGTTTGGTTTTCGCCCACAACACAGTACAGAAATGGCACTAATCAGGGCCACCGAGGAGATCAGGAAGGTGATGGATAAGGGGGGCGCTGCTGCCCTCATTCTTCTTGATCTCTCGGCGGCCTTCGATACGGTGGATCATAACTTACTGTTAGTGCGGCTGGAAACGCTAGGGGTGAAGGGCCTGGCACTAGCCCTGCTGTCCTCCTTTCTTAAAGGTAGGAGACAAACGGTGGCACTAGGCCAGTCCAAATCAACACCCTGTGTCCTCCCTTGCGGGGTCCCGCAGGGTTCGTCGCTCAGTCTGACACTTTTTAACATTTATGTTTCAGAACTGGCCCCGTTGATCCAAGACTTTGGTTTTAGTCTTACGTCATACGCCGATGACACCCAGTTGGTTGTGGCGGCGTATAAAGGGCAAGCCTCCCCATCAATACAGTTTCAAAACTGTATGGTGGAAATAAATAGATGGATGGGTAACCACTGCCTCAGGCTCAATTCTGGGAAAACCGAAGTGGTGATCTTTGGGAATCTGCAACCCAGATGGGATGACCTTTGGTGGCCGTCGGAGATGGGGGAACTACCAAAACCAGTTCAGAAGGCAAAAAACCTGGGGGTGCTGATCGATAATAAACTCACTTTATCTCAGCAGACCAATGCCATCGTATCTACCTCCCACTTTCTAATAAAAAAACTGAAGAAGGTCTTACCATACATTCCTGATGACTCCAAAAGGACGATAGTGACTACCCTTGTGCAGACTAGCTAGACTACTGCAATGGACTCTACGTAAATATGCAGAAGCAATATTTAAAAAAGCTCCAGATGATTCAAAACGCATCTGCAAGACTTCTACGAAATATCCCTAAATATGAGTCAGTAACCGAGGAAATCCGAAGACTTCACTGGCTCCCTGTGGCACAGCACATTAAGTTCAAGGCGCTATGCTTTGCCTATAAGGCCTTGAACAACACCGGACCAATGTATCTTAAGAAGCTTTTCTCCTGGTATCATCCAGCCAGACAACTGCGTTCTTCAGATGCTAGACTTATGGAGGTTCCAAGGAGCCGGACCTTATGCTGGGGAGGCCGCAGTATCTCTTACGGAACGGCAAAATTATGGAATAAATTACCATTCTCTATTAGAAATGCTGGTTCACTTATCACCTTTAGAAGGGACCTCAAAACATGGCTTTTTCAAAACTAATTGCTTCAGCTAGGGCTACTTCTGTCTCAGCGCCAAGACACCTCTGGGTATTCGTGCGCTCAATAAGTTTTATTAACATAACATAACATCTCTTAGAAGAGTGAGTGAACTCCAGGCATTAACCATACAAGAACCATTTTTGCAAATCCATCATAACAAAGTGGTTCTTAGGCCTAACCCAAATTTTTTACCTAAAGTCGTTTCTGCCTTCCATCTTAACCAGTCTGTTGAACTCCCAGTTTTTTCCCCTCAACCAGACTCAGTGGCAGAACGGGCTCTTCACACGCTAGACGTTAAAAGAGCAATACTTTACTACATTGAAAGGACAAAATCCTTTAGGAAAACTAAACAACTCTTTGTGGCTTTTTCCCCACCTCATAAGGGCAATCCCATTTCAAAAGCAGGGATTGCAAGGTGGATTGTTAAATGCATCCAAATATGCTATCTTAAAGCCAAACGCACATTAACCATTCCCCCTAGAGCCCATTCCACATGCAAACTAGGGGCTTCTATGGCATTCTTAGGGAACATTCCCCTAGATGACATCTGCAAAGCAGCAACTTGGTCTACACCGCACAATTTGACAAAGCACTATTGTGTAGATGTGCAAGCAAAACAACAAGCTAATGTGGGTCAGGCTGTATTAAGAACGCTTTTTCAAACCACTGCAACAGATGCAGGTAGCCACTGCTAAAGAGGTAACTGCTGTATAGTCTATGCACAAGTATACGATCTACAGCTCATATGCCTCGAACGGAAAATGCTACTTACCAGTATGCATCTGTTCTTGGCATGTAGAGCTCTAGATTCGTATACGCCCACCCGCCTTCCCGGATACCTCTATCTGTTTCAGTACTATCTTACTTAGATACATTACACATGGACATCTCTTTCTATTTCTTACTAACTCCATCATCACCCATTATGGCGAAAACAATCTGGAGATGCAGTCGATGCCCATGCGCACTATCACTGTAAGGAGGAGTCACCTATCTCGTGACTACAAAGACTTCTTCGAAGACAAAAAGTGCAAACATCCGAGCCCAACACCAGATGGCGATCTATGCACAAGTATACGAATCTACAGCTCTACATGCCAAGAACAGATGCATACTGGTAAGTAGCATTTTCCTTACCAGTGTTTCCAAGTATATTGCAACAGAGCAGAGAGGTGTACAGTAGACCCACAGCCTCTGAGACAGTCGCACCAGACATTGTGAACAAAAACAAGGCATTGTTGTATTCCGCTTTAGGAGTCCGTATATAGGTTTTCCTGAAGCATGTCCTTATATAGGCACAATTCGCATTGCCCTTATATAGGCATAGAATCCCTGTCCTTATTTAGGCATTAATCGTGCACTCCAAATACAGGCATGGTCACCGACATCCGTCCACCCTAACGTCACAACGAGTTCTTAGAAACCAGACCCTTAAGCTTCGGGAGTTCCCCTAGCACAGGACTATTGATTTCTCCAAGAACTCATCTATTATGTATGAACCGTTATACCTTAAGGGTTCATTCCTGACGTCTTCCTCTGTCCGACTTCACGTCAATGCTAACATTCCAAGACACCTACCAGGTATAAATATACCTTCCCTTGCCCAAGCAAGTTAGAGGAGACCTCAACTTCAGAGGAGCCCGTATCCCGGCCTGACTCACTGAGAAGACGCTGTCATTCCTGCACGCAGACGAATCCAGCTTCCAGTGTTCTGACTCCCTTTGCGGGGTGTTAGAGTTCCAGATCCGGCTAGAGATTCCCACCTCTCTCATTCTCAAGGTATGGAGCCGACTAGAACCTAGAGGGACTCTTGGCATACCATACTTGGCATACTAGACTTAAACATACTCTTAGTATACCAGACTAGAAAATACTCCACCTACTTCTACCTTTCCCTACACCTAGACCAGGTTAGGTACATTGGGGTAGAACTAGTTTAGGGACGCATCGTATGAGTACTCGCATTTTTAGCTCATGTTATTTATGTACGTGAATATATGCTAAAAGATAATGCTAGCGCAGTATTATTTATTTCTACTGCTTACGCTGTACATTATTTATCTTGCATACGGTCTTGTGATCATAACAGCACATATCTCTTACACGAGAAACAAGACTGTTCAATAAAACCTTTTTATTGAAACGCCCATCTTTCCTTTCTGTGTAACTCTGTAGAAACTAAGCATGCACGATTGACTGAGTGAAACTGTTATCTATTGTTTCCACGATTCTGAGACGTGTTCCGCTTCTAAAGGGAAACAAAAGTTGTCATGTTTTTCGGTTGCCAGAAACTACTCCCTTCTTGTTCTCAAGGAGTTTCTAGTGGCCTCTGAGCTAGCTGGCACAAGTAATTAAGTTTAATATACTCGATAGGGACATACCGACCTTAGTCCTATGTCAAGCCTATAGGTTATATTATTCCAATGCGCAGCCTATTAGGGAAATAGGAACTACACTACATGGCGCCCAAACGTTTGGGTAGGCAGTAATTTAACGCTAGATACTGAGTAATTCAGTCGTGCTTTTCTCAGAGACCCCTACTCACATACTCCATAAGACGTCTGGAGTGGGTAGGGTTAAATATCCGCCATAACTAAAATAGGGAAGCACCCTATATATTAGTTGTTTGGTTTGTTCAACGTTGAAGGATACAGTGTTCCAAAATATTGTGCACCTCATCTTTTTGTTTCATTGAAACTTGTTCTACATTTTTCAAAAAACAAAATGTCCACCAACGGGGACAATAACACCGGGAACGGTGGAGCTGCGGCTGACCCAGCAATAGCAGCAGTTTTTAACTTTACAGGTTTAAATGAACCTGAGGAGGGTGTTATAGACATCAATCCAAACTTAAGAAGAGCCATCACTCTAAAACTTATAAAACATGGCCTACCACCAAGAGGCGGTAGAGCAGTTTTCGTGATAGAGGCACATGAATCCTTTCAGACAGAGGTATTCTATTCATGGGTAATATTTCCTGAATCAAATTCAGTAACAAGACTGTTTCACTTCTACAAAGAAGATGAACCACCAGAGGAATATATTCCTTTTGAGGATATTGAAATTCCACTAACATACCAGGAGCATCAGCTCTGGTTTAAAGGCGCCCTATAACATCACAAAAACATTACCAGGCTCGGTCCACTAGGTAGACCAGGAGCAACATGGCCGATTCTAGCCGGCTACACACCTCATCCTGACATCGAAATAATGTCTGACGAGGAATTACTTACTCAACTTACAGAGTTAATAAAAATTTACAGACATTTAGTCCAATATGTCATGCGGACATTCACAGTCCAACCACCATTAACCATTCCAAATCAAACTCCTCAACAGGGGAATACACTAAAAATTACACCACAGACTCTATACGCAGTCATGGGTAAAATGCCCACAAAACATGAGCAAATTCCAATCTGGATAGCTCAAAAAATTACTCAAATAGAAGCAGTATTTCCTAATACTAGCCCTTATGAGAAACACAGAATCCTAACAATCTGTTTTCCAATGGGGATCACACCACAACTGGAAGACTGCACCACTTGGGGCTCAGTCTTTGCTGCCTTCTATACTAAAACACATGGTATTCCGTCAATTGCAGTAATACCTGATGTCCTGAAACAAATTCAAAACGAATACGGGGCAGAGCCTGCTCTGAATTTAGGTATGAAATTACTGAAAAATTTCGACCAGGTCTCAACAATAATATTATCTAATATTAAAGGAGAGGCAGCAGCCGCGATCCGCCAACAATTAAGGGAATTCGATGTTACAGAACATCAAACAGAACTACCCAGAATAATAGAACAATCTTATGCAGAATTAGGCAGAGATAGTTTGGGTGGAAGACCATTAAAACCAAAACTATCTGAAAGTCCTGAGAAGGACTCTATTAAACAAACTCCTACATCTTCTAAAAAGAAGTGGGAAACTAATAAACAAAATTCAAACGAGAAACGTTCTCAATCCCGAGGTAGGTCTCCTCAAAAGGAGCCCTCTGAAAGGAGGTATAACCTCAGGAATAGGGATAATTTAAAAAAGCCTGACAGGTATCAAGATACTGATACACGTTCCTCTCGTACCTTTCAGATCTCATCACAGACATCGGAAAGAAGAGGACGGTCAGAACATAGAGAAGAACGCGTGAAATCGAAAGACGACAAACACGTTCCAAAAAATAAATCCAAACTTCAATTCTCAAAGAAGAAGGTAGCAGGTCTGAAGGTCAGACATGCCGAGGATACTGAGAACATAACTCAAGGACGGAGAGTGGGCTCAGACAATGCTGGACAGTGCAGCAGAAGTCACAATAGTTCGCCAGAACCTGAAGGAACTTCTGGAGATAGTGGACTTGAATGAGTACATTACAGTTGAGACTGTAGACACCAGGGTTAGTATTCCACAAAGGTTATATGAAATAACACTCCGAATGGAGGGAGACATACCTAGACAGGTGAAAGCACTCTTTTGGGAAAAACTTTCAAGGGGCTATGACGTACTTCTAGTAGAAAAAGACTGGCCACCACAATTTGTCAGGGAGTGCCCACATGGCGAGGACATTATTATGCCTGCCTTCTCTAACCATATTCCAATTCATCTAAAATATACTTATGCCAGGAAATGGGCAGTAGCCCAGGCCCCAGCATTATATAAAAATCATGTAGGATGGGATGAGGACTCACCTCACCATAAAATACATCTGAAACATGAACCAACTGCACAAAGGCAGTATCCAATAAAGCAAGAAGCTAAAAAAACAGGTCAGGGAGATCTTAGATCAACTTGAATACCAAGGGGTGATTGAAACATGCACCTCCTCAATGAACAATCCTTTGTTTCCTGTCTCCAAACCAGACCATACATATCGTCTAGTTTTGGATTACAGACACTTAAACACTTGTTGTAAAACATTTGCAGTGCAAAATGCACATAGCACAGCATTAATGAATAACATTGTGCGTAAAAAATATAAAACCACATTGGACATCTCAAATGGTTTCTTTTGTCAAAACATAGCACCTGAAAGCAGGTACTTAACAGCATTCTCCATAATGGGGACCCAGCGTCAATTTTGTCACCCACAAAGCAATACATGGAATGGGACCGCTCTTCATCAGGAATAAAATCACCAAACACATTCAACAGAGGAACCTCCGCTCTAAAGGAGCATCTCGCCTCAAAATCCCAAGATACCAGAAAAAAACCATGGGTGGCACATCCTTCTCTGTTCAAGTAGCCAAACTATGGAACTCTTTACCCCCCAACATAAGATCCACCGACAACCACCTTATCTTCAGAAAACTACTCAAGAATTGGCTCTTCCCCACATAAGCACCATACACAAACAGAAATTTACAGCATATCCCTCTGTATATAAGCATTTGTTCCCACTATAGACATGTACCTATCTTTGTGTATTGCTTTGTATAAACATGTAGAATAATTATGTTGTTGAGAGGAGAAAAAAAATAATAAATAAATAAATAAAAATCATCCTTGGTCTACATGTACTTACTTCCATTGTGCATCTATGTACCTTCCATGTACTTGGATCTGTGTCTCTGTTACTTTTCTCCTGAAAAAGCATATCCAATGCACTACCCTAGTTCTCATCCTGTGCCTCTATCAATATCTTTAATCTACATATACTTACCTCCTTTATGTATCTATATACTTTCAATGTACTTATGGATCTATATATTTATCACTTTCTTCTAATTTAGCATTTCCAAGGCACTACCCTATTTCTCAGCCTATATTTCTCTCAATATATCTTCTAGCCCAACCTTCTGACTCATCTCAAACTTCTCTCTACTACTCTACTCTACTCTCTCTACTACACTAATACTTATGGGTTCCAGAGTAGCGTGCTACTTGCGCTTCAAAACCCCATCAGGGGTAGCAAGCGCTATATAAATGCAAACCTCTTTCCCTCTTCTATCCCGCCACCTACCCTTCTCTACCCAAATAACTGAATAACATATCCACTACTCAAATTACTTCATATTTTACTATACTAATTTTCAACACTAATCCTAATGGGTTCCGGAGTGGCGTGCTACTCGCCAGAAAAGCGCTTCAACACCCATCAGGGGTAACAAGTGCTATATGAATGCAAACCTTTCTTCCCTTTTTATCCCTCCGCTATCCTTCTCACTCCAAATAACTGACTAATATCCACCACTGAAATTACTTTCATATTTCACCATATTAATTCACCACTAATCCTTTATGGGCTTCCGGAGTAGCGTGCTTCAACACCCCATCAGGGGTAACAAGCGCTATATAAATACAAACCTTTTTTCCTCCTCTATCCTTCTGCTATCATTCCAAATCCAAATAACTGACTAACCTATCCCCCACTTAAAATGTACTTGCATGTTTCACTATACTAATTCAACACTAATCCTCTATGGGTCCCGGAGTAGCGTGCTACTCGCCGAAAAAGCGCTTCGACGCCTCGTCAGGGGTAGTAAGCGCTATATAAATGCAATTACAATACAATATTCCAATTCATCTAAAATATACTTATGCCAGGAAATGGGCAGTTGCCCAGGCCCCAGCATTATACAAAAATCATGTAGGATGGGATGAGGACTCACCTCACCATAAAATACATCTAAAAAATGAACCTACTGCATAAAGGCAGTATCCAATAAAGCAAGAAGCTAAAAAACAGATCAGGGAGATCTTCGATCAACTTGAATACCAAGGGGTGATTGAAACATGCACCTCTTCAATGAACAATCCTTTGTTTCCTGGCTCCAAACCAGACAACACCTATCGTCTAGTTTTGGATTACAGACACTTAAACACTTGTTCAAAAAACATTTGCAGTACAAAATGCACATAGTACAGCATTAATGAATAACATTGTGCGTAAAAAATATAAAACCACATTGGATATCTCAAATGGTTTCTTTTCTCAAAACATAGCACCTGGAAGCAGGTACTTAACAGCTTTCTCAATAATGGGGACCCAGCGTCAATTTTGTCGACTCCCACAAGGGTTCAAAAACAGCCCGGGGTTATTCTCAGCGAGGGTAACGGAGTTACTACAAATTTATGATAATGAGGCATTGTCATATGTCGACGACATCTATCTGACAGACGATGACCTGGACAAACACTTGAACAGGGTGAGCACCATTATACTGGGCTTCGCCTCTGAGGGCTACAAATTCAACTTCAAAAAATCCAGAATTGCCCATCTCAATGTCCTTTTTCTAGGATATGAGCTTTCAAGTGAAGGCAAGAGCTTGGCAGCCAATTTTTTAGAAAGGTGTGCGCTGCTCCAACCTCCAAAAACGCTGAAACATTTACAATCCATCCTGGGTTTCCTAAATTTTGGAAGAACATGCATTCTAAATTACGCAGAAAGGGTTAGACCTCTCTACGCATTAATCAAACCTGATTTTTCAATCAAAAATTGGACACAGGAACACACAGAAATCTTGCGTTCACTCCAAGCTAACATGTTAGCAACAAATCACTTACAAACACGCGTAAGTCAACGCAATTTAGTGATCCGAATAATTTCGGGTCAATGCGGATTCACCTACTTAACATTTAATGAGGGTGAAAAAGTACCAATTGCATACAAATCACATTTGTATACACAAGCAGAAATGCGCTTCACTTCAACTGAAACAATACTGACAGCAGTTCAAACCGCTGTAGCAAAAGAAAGAGCTCTAGCCCAAGGGAAACGCATTATTGTCGTAACCCCAGTTCCGGCCTTAGAGGCGGTAACTAAAGCGAGCATTCCAAATGCAAAAGCATTACATCCGAGATGGATACAATGGGTTAATTCTCTTGCTGCAACAGATGTTGAATATGTTTTTGATCCTGATTTAAAAACACAAGCGTTCCTGCAATATGAACATGAATGTCCTCTGCCCACTGAGATTCTGCCTCTCGATCAGTACGAATTCATAATTTACACTGACGGATCCGCACAACCCGCAACAGGGAGTAAGCAAGCTTACAGAGCAGCGTGCACAATAGTTAAAGGTCGCATGCGCGATGGCAACTTCAGACCTATGGTCACAAAAACTCAATCTCTAGGAGATTGTACAGCTCAGCGAGCTGAACTACAAGCATTCAAACTGGCACTTGAAAGTACAGATCGAGAATTCCCCACACTAATAGTGTGCGATTCTTTCTACTGTGTGCAGTCGTGTAATGAATATATACAAACTTGGCTTGAAAATGGGTTCAAAGATGCAAAAGGTGGCACAATAAAGCATAAAATGCTTTGGGAACAAGTAGTTCAGTTAAAAAACAAACTACCAAAGGCTCACGTGATCCATACACTGAGTCATCAACGTGATGGCGTTCACGTTGCAGGGAATTCATTGGCTGACGAAGTCGCAAAGGGGGCTGTTCAGACGGCTTCCGTAGCTGCGATCACTCGTTCAAAAACGAGGATAGACAGTGAGATAATGTTGGCTGTCAATGCTACAAGCAAAGGCAGTGGTGCAGCGTTACCAAAAAAGTTTCCACTCAAGTACTCTTATGTAATTGATGCAAACAACGTTCCTTTTGCTCGAATCCCTGGAGTGGGGGATAGGGTAATTCCAAACATGGAACGTAGAGCAGCTTTGATTTATGAAACTCATCTGGGGGAGGGTCTGTCGCATCAAGGGATCTCTAAAACAATATTAACTTTAAAAGAGATGTACTGGTGGCCTGGAATGAATACACAGATTCACATCTTCATCAATGACTGCATAAGACTGTAAAGTACAGCGAGATGCAGAACGCCACCAGACACCATGCTACAAAGTAGCCTGCCAGGGACAGACACCACTATTAGACAGCATTAGACTATCTATGCGCAGGCGTCCTTCTGGACACATGCAAACCCACAAATACTAAGTCAAGGTTCCTATGGATATGGCCTCAGCGCTCGGCTGACGCTCGAACTGTTATAAAAGATTTGCGAGTCTTTATCGGCACATACGCAATAGGCACGCTACATTCTGACCAGGGCCCTGCGTTTAGCTCTCGAGCTTACAAAGAAGCCATGGCCAGTCTGGGCGTTGCATTGCGGTACTCCTCTCCGTTTCATCCTGAGGGAAATTCTGTTGTGGAAAGGAAAAACCGGGACATAAAGCAGTCTATAACAGCTAGGGTATTAGGCTCGGGTGATGGGTGGGTCAAACATCTTTATGGGGTCCAACGCTCATTAAACAATTTGCCAAGAAGTTCTCTAGGGGGTTCTCTCCATATGAGGTCCTATTTGGGACGAGAATGTGGGTGCCCGATCTAGAATGTAGTGGCACAGTGGTGGAAAATAAACCCTTTGATATCAAAGATCGTTTGGCTGTTTTACAGGTTCTAAATTAACTAAGATCGAAACAAAGCAACGTATTCCTGCAGCCAACCACCACTGGGGAAAAACCGGCGGTCCCAGCAAGGCCTGTCTGGATTCCAAAAGTTGGGGATCTAGTCAGAGAAAAAATTGTGGACAAGAAGGAATTTGGACCTTCTTACAGACAACCAGTACCTGTCCTAGCCATACACGGAACAAGAACAGTACTTCTGCCGCCCCTTGCTGGAAAAAAGGAGAAAAGATTTGTGTCCATCGACCTCATCAAACCACAGTATGTGGCCAATACTAAATAGTAGGCCTCGTGGACTCCGACCTAGTAGCAGACGCACTCCTCTCGCTACTATCCAAGAGGTTCAGACTGAAAGACTGATAACCATCGAGAATTCAGCAGTAACAGATGAAGGACTGAGCAATAATGCTATGGAACTCATCCCTCTTGAAACTCAAGTAACAGTTTGTCCAAATACACCTGTCTACACCAATGTAACAAGTGATCAACTGGTTCCAGCGATTTCTACAAATCCTGATGCAATTCCAACAATTGACAGAACTGCTTCTGGCTATTTCATTAACTTTGATACGTTTTCTGAGGATCTGAGTGAGCCCGAGACGTCGCCAGCATCAAAAACTTTTAAACAGCAAGTACAAGACTTTTTTCATTTTTTGAAAAAGACTTATCTGGTTTCACCATGGATTGAACTTTGGGTTATTTCTGGAATATTTTTCTTCCTGCTTTGGCTAGCTTTGGTTATGACTATGAGCGTGCTTATAAGTGGCAGATACATCCATTTGGACACTGAAAGAAAAGAAGTGAACTTACTTTTAAAACCTCACAAATCATCCCATCGTGAAACAAGAGACTTGTCTGCAGTGAACATCACAGCCGTTCCTATACAGGATGGTATAGTGTGGGACAAAACAGATTTCGATATTTTTGGCCCGACGGAACATTTGAACATTCCACATTTATTTAAGATCTCACTAAGTGATTTTGTTTCATCCAGTACCTATTCTGATGATTGGGACTTTGAAACTGTAAATAACATGATGTTTGACCTAGAAAAATCTGCTGCATTTTCTAATAATGAATATTTAGAGGGTTCATCAGACTATGAACAGCTGTATTGCTATAACCACTATGGTCATCATTTTTTGCATAAATCTGCAACACCTAGAAATGTGTTTGTTTAACCGATGGGAACATTGTCCTACACCACCAAAAGGTAGTTCAAAAACATTTGCTAAAAAGTTTCCATATTTTTCAGGATACAATACATCTGATCCAGAAACATTTTACTATAAAAATGTAAACAAGACAGGACTGAAAATTATGTTAACTAATACAAAACAGATTTACTCTGCAACATTTATTGCCCAACTGTCTAGACAAGGTTTCGACTTGTGGAAAGAGACAATAGACACAAAATCTGTCTGGGGTACTAAAGATTGGCAAGTACAGGGGATGGAAGCTTTATTTAGAGCCTGTATCGTCCCTCAGCAAATAATGTTTTTGAATGACACTGTGCAACAAACGTCTTGCCTTGGGTTAGCCAAGATTAAAGACATGAAAACACCTTCTGTACCAACACCTGCAAGTGATACGGTTACAGTTGACACCATACTACAACTCAACAGAACAAATCCTGATTGGAGAAAATGGTTGATCTGGCCCACAGACACAAACAACTGTCAAGAGAGATTCCTGAATAAAACACAAGGGTATACTATTCATAGGCCAGACCCACGATACGTCCAAAGACCGCATCCGGGGGTAGTAACAACATACAGTGTAGGAAAATTATGCCTCGATTGGCTGCAAAAATCTACACTTAAGGATGTGAAACAACACTTATCTTTACTTAAAGAAGACGCAGACCTTAGGGAATTCTTGCTTGGACCAAGAAAACCGCGTCAAAAACGTTTCATATATGCCGGCATTTATGCTGCTTATATTGAAGCATGGAAGGTATCACAGATGGAGGCCGCAGAACGAATACGTGAACTTGATCGTATTAACTTAGAGAAAACTCTCTCTGTGGTCGACAATGGGTTAACAACTTTGTCCTCCAGAATTTATTCATTGGACAGTATTGTATCCTCTGCTATCGACATACTGGAACAAGATTTAGCCATGTTACAGCAAGGCCAATCTCAATTGCGTTCTATTATGTTATTAAGCTGGACGCTGCAATCTTTGCGTGCGGGCTATGTGCCTTGGCGTTTTATCAACACAACGGCTCTGTTTGCAGAATACAATCTAACTGATAAACAGATCGAACTGGCACAAAGGGGAGCAAAGTATACAGTACTGAGCATTAAAAAACTTGAAAAATTACCATTCACAGTGGCAGAAAAACCAGCTACAGAATGGCTTATTCATGGCAAAATTAGTCTACCTGTGACTACTTTCCAGTTTCAGTATTGCCTTAAACAGATGCAAGCAGGCAAATATGAAAGTTTGGGTAAAGAATACATTAAGACATCCTGGAATTTACCATACACATATAGATGTTGGAGTGGGGATCGTGAAGTGTTTCTAAGCGGTACACCCTGTGAAAGTGCACTAAGCGGTTCACTGATTTGTCAGGACATATCTTTACACGGGGCTTGTAATGGTTCTGTGGCAAATTTGTCCTGCCACCAGCAGGGTACACCAGCTGCTGTGATTAATCCAACGTTTGGCCAACTGTCTAATGGGAGTTACCTCATGTTGAATGATCAGAGTTGCTGTGGCATGTTGCCAGGCATCCCATATCTAGTAATGGTCAACTCCAGGGTCACTTGCTGTATGCAAGTATTGTTTGCCCCAATAGACACAGTCAGGGAGTCGCCTTTATGGCCTTCGTTGAATGTCTCTTTTATACGATTTGATACTTTAAGCAGAATGAAAGCCATGCTTATACAACAATCAGTGCCTTTGACCTCGGCCAAAGAAACCTATGATCTACAAATTGCAAGGACTTCGGCTGAGATACAGAATTTAATTCGTACAAACTGCCCTATACATTTCGTAGAAATGATAGGACGTATCTTTAACATGTCAGATACAAGCGGAATTGTACATGTATTTAAGACCATCTGTTCCGGACTATTAGCACCTTTCCAGGCTGTCCTCGGAATCATCCCAAACTTCGCACATTCGGTGTTTGGTGGTGTGCTGTTAATTCTAGTACTTGTTGCAGGAATTCTGTTTCTATTCCTCCTACTACGCTATGGCAAGCCTCTTCGCCAACATCACTCCGAGCGATGTGGAGAAAGCCCTCCTTGAACGGAAATGCCGTGAGCGAATAGTACAGCTTTTGGGCATGCCTCGTCTACGGGAACTTAATACAACGTGGTTCCTGTCATTCAGACCAATCTGGCAAGATTGCATCTTACCTGTTCTACGCTGCCTGTTTTGCGGTGAAGAATGCGTGCTAGACACCTGTCTAACACTTCCATCAGTCATGCCAACGGATGTCGATACTCTGCTGGACCCGATAACGGCCCATGCTGTGTGTTGTCCCCAGAGGCTACCAATCCTGATGACGGCATTCATTGAGATCTCACAGACGCTTCCGGCTGCTGCTGAGGTACGAGATGGATCAACAGGCACACAGGTAACAACGGACGCGAACATTGCATCTTCTGCTGAAGGCGATGTTTCTCATCTCTGTGCAATTAACCTTCTGAACGAGGTGTTCCAAATGTCACCAACTACGGTGGACGATATTTTGGCTACGGACATAGATGATCTAATGTTTACACCAGACCCATACACTGACTTTGATTCGGCTCACAGTGTACCAGGGCAACAATGAAATTTGGCCTTCATATTTTCAAAACTTGGAACTATTCCCAGAAATTGAACTTTTTATTTTTAAACAAATTTTTCTCAATAGAAAAGACATGGCAAATGAACAATCTGCTTACAGTAGAACTAGTCTTATAAAACGGACTTCTTTGAATACTTCCAGGGACACATTGTCGCCTTACTTGTCTAACATTTCATTTAATTCTATGATATACAATGGCTTTGATTTTAAGAACTTATCGACCATTTCGTCATATGTATATATTTCTGTTTTCATTCACGTTGCATTTTACTTCCGTTATATGCTTAGAATGGAAACGATGCTTTAAATGTACAGTACCTATTGCATTTCAACAGTTTTGAGCTTCTTTTAAAATGCTTTTAGAAATGTTTTTAGCAACATGTGGTACTCGATTTTATGTTTAGCATTTAAATGTTTAGCATTTAGTATTATCGTTCAATCGAAGATGGAGTGGGTGTTGTATTCCGCTTTAGGGGTCCGTATATAGGTTTTCCTGAATCATGTCCTTATATAGGCACAATTCGCATTGCCCTTATATAGGCATAGAATCCCTGTCCTTATTTAGGCATTAACCGTGCACTCCAAATACAGGCATGGTCACCCTAACGTCCACCCTAACGTCACAACGAGTTCTTAGAAACCAGACCCTTAAGCTTCGAGAGTTCCCCTAGCACAGGACTATTGATTTCTCCAAGAACTCATCTATTATGTATGAACCGTTAAACCTTAAGGGTTCATTCCTGACATCTTCCTCTGTCCGACTTCACGTCAATGCTAACATTCCAAGACACCTACCAGGTATAAATATACCTTCCCTTGCCCAAGCAAGTTGGAGGAGACCTGTACTTCAGAGGAGCCCGTATCCCGGCCTGACGCACTGAGAAGACGCTGTCATTCCTGCACGCAGACGAATCCAGCTTCCAGTGTTCTGACTCCCTTCGCGGGGTGTTAGAGTTCCAGATCCGGCTAGAGATTCCCACCTCTCTCATTCTCAAGGTATGGAGCTGACTAGAACCTAGAGGGACTCTTGGCATACCATACTTGGCATACTAGACTTAAACATACTCTTAGTATACCAGACTAGAAAATACTCCACCTACTTCTACCTTTCCCTACACCTAGACCAGGTTAGGTACATTGGGGTAGAACTAGTTTAGGGACGCATCGTATGAGTACTCGCATTTTTAGCTCGTTATTTATATACGTGAATATATACTAAAAGATAATGCTAGCGCAGTATTATTTATTTCTACTGCTTACGCTGTACATTATTTATCTTGCATACTGTCTTGTGATCATAACAGCACATATCTCTTACACGAGAAACAAGACTGTTCAATAAAACCTTTTATTGAAACGCCCGCCTTTCCTTTCTGTGTAACTCTGTAGAAACTAAGCATGCACGATTGACTGAGTGAAACTGTTATCTATTGTTTCCACGATTCTGAAACATGTTCCGCTTCTAAAGGGAAACAAAAGTTGTCATGTTTTTCGGTTGCCAGAAACTACTCCCTTCTTGTTCTCAAGGAGTTTCTAGTGGCCTCTGAGCTAGCTGGCACAAGTAATTAAGTTTAATATACTCGATAGGGACATACCGACCTTAGTCCTATGTCAAGCCTATAGGTTATATTATTCCAATGCGCAGAGCCTATTAGGTAAATTGGAACTACACTACAGCATCACCCCAGGATCTATAATATATTCGAACTACATGGAGATCCTGATTTCCCTTGTAGTCTGTAAGACAAGGAAGAGAGCACAATTCCCAGTTACATATGAGCCTCCTCCAGACAAGGACAGCAAAAGACTAAGGCTTCAGGAATGAAAGTGCTGCAGCCAAGCAGGGGTGCATAGCTCCCTTTAATGCAGTGTTAAATAGATATGCCCACCTGCAGTGGGATGAAATGGAGGACCTTATAAAATACATCCCATAGGAGTTTCAAAAAAGGGCTAAATATATCATGGAAGTGGTAACAAACATTGCAAATGTATTTCTTAAGTCTGCATTACACTCAGCTGACATGGCTATCAGACATCTTTCTACTGAGACAGTACTACTTAAGCATGCTTGGCTGTGCACCTCCTGTTTTAGCAAAACCAAAGGGGATGATGGACGGAGTGTTGAACATTGCAAGCACTCACCCCCAGTCAACTGATCTGGGTTTAATCCATCATCATACTTTAGCTCACTCCGCCACCCCAGTTCAGACATGGCTATATGCAAATCAGTCTGACCCTGTGCCTCATGGGAACAGTCCAGCCCGAACTGCCAAGCCATGTCTTCCCTGGACCGGAAACAAGCATCCTGGGACCGGTTTCTGGCTTACAGCCATCATCAGCCAGGCTATCTTGAATCCAGTGGCAAAGTGAGCAAGGGCCCCACGTCTGGACATACCCCCGCCAACTTAGGGCGAACATAGCAAAACCAAAGGGGATGATGGACGGAGTGTTGAACATTGCAAGCACTCACCCCCAGTCAACCTCCCGTTTTAAACAAGAGATTGAAGCAAACATAGACATGCCTTTTACAGGTAACTACTTATTCGGGCCTGAGGTAGCTCAATCTCTCAAAAGCATGAAGACCAATGCAGCGAAAGCAGCAATAGTATTTGAGACCTTAAGATGACATATGCATAAAAGGGGCTAACTTTTTGCTAGAGGAGGTCAAGGTAAACCTATATGCACATCTGAATTCCAAAAACAAGCCACATGATCACAGTTCAGTCAACTATCCCAGTGGCAGCAATTACACCACGCCAAAAGTACATTTTATGGCAGAGGAAAAAGCAGAGGTCAGACCTTTGGATGGTCTGTCCTTTAAATTGCTCTGCATGCCAGCCCCCACTACACTTGTCACCAATCAGCAAAGAGTAATGGACTTCTTACACGCCTGGGAGCCATAACAATTGACAAATGGGTGCTAAACTTAAACAGACACAGATATTGCATAGTATTCATACACAAATCTCGAACAATAAAGTCCATACCACAGAGATGCATGAAAGGCCAAATGCAAGATCTTCAGCAGGAGGTATAAAAGGTTTTGGAAAAAATGCTATAGTATGGGTACCTCTATAGCAGTGGTCTCAAAACTTTTTAATACAACACCCCTCCCTTTCCTAGACCAGGTGGGGGAAAAAATCATCAGGACCACCGGCCGCATTTTTCACAATTATGCTATTAAATTGTCAATGTTTAACTATGCCTAGACTTATTTAAGTGCATTGACGTTCTGTTACCAGTTTAGAAATGCAATCCAATACATGATTCCCAAACCTACTTTTCTGGTCAGGCAGGCCTTACTGACGTGTAAAAGTATCCACAGTGTGATTATTAGAAATGGGGGTGGGAGTTTGAAGAATATTTGGAGTCCCTTCCCTTTTGACACATACTCCCAGCTAGGATATAAATGACAAAGGATGTTAGTGATGGCCCATTACAGAGCTACTTACTGCCGCTCGTTTTTTATAGCATAAAAGAAAGCCCTATTAGCACAATGCTTCTTTTGGCCAGAGCCTGGCGTCCCCCTGGGATCACTTTGGCCCACCCAGTGGGGCCTGCCCCCTGTTTGAAGACCCATGTTCTATAGGAAAGAGACAGGCAGTCCTTATTTCGAGCCGGTGGGGACTGGCACTTTTTCCTCGTCAGATGTGGACCAAGAGATAGAGAGGGAAAACACACACACAGGAAAGAAGGAAGCGAATGACGGTAAAACCGTAACAACTGGAGAAAGCAGGAACCTACAAGAGTGAGATAAAGTGGTAGGGAGTGTCTGGCATAAGGTGGATGCAAAACTACACATTTGTCTCACCAGCACTTAATAGGAGCGGCTGCAGGCTTATGAGCAGCACTCTGGGCACTGGCACTCATTCTTTTTCAGATTAGGCGCTGCCGATATGACTATACTTCGTGCTATTCTTAACCCCAAAACAAGATCTTGGCTTGCAACCAATATTGGACCTGTGGTTTGTAAACAGAATCATCAAAACACTAAAGTTCCAAATGACAACCTTCCGAGAGGTCATACTGCTGCTAGAGGAAAGCTAACTGGTGACAATAGATCTGAAAGAAACCTATTTTTACATCCCAATAAATCTATCACACTGAAAATATCTCACGTTTTGGGGACGGAGGTACATTACCAGTTCAAAGTGTTACTATTTATCTTAAAGTCAGCACCAAGAGTGTTTACAAAAGCTCTGGCGGTGGTAGCAACTCACCTTAGAAGGCAAGCGAGTCATATATACCCTCTCTTAGACGACTGGCCAGTGAGGGCAGAGGCGTTCCAACAATGCCAATTGAATATGCAGGCAGTAGCGAACCTACTGTAGGATGCGAAAAAATGTGGTCAATTGGAAACAAAAATCCACCCCCTTACTGCAAAGTAAAGAGACATTCCAGAGACCGAATAAGACACCAAGAGGGCCATAGGCTACCATGCAAGGAGAAGGGTGCAAACATTCACATTTAACTGGAATCTCTCTCTCTGTTAGGCATGATGGATCCAAGTATCCATTTGACTCCAAATGCAAGGCTGCAGATGAGACTGAGACAGCAATAATGGAACTATCAGTTGTCACAGATGCAGGAGCCTTGGAGGATCAGGGGGTTGCAAAACGCAAAGTCAGCGGGGAACTGAAATGGTGGATAACGGGAAGGTTGTTCAAGATAACCGTCCCACAAGCCATCTTTACAACGGATGCATCCAGTGTAGGATGGAGTGCTCACATGGGCTGCCTATAAATAAGGGTACTTTGGCCAAACACATAAATTACCGGGAACTCAAGACTATTGTTGATGCACTGAAAGTCTTCACAAGTCAGATCCCCAAAAGATGTGTGCAGATTTTGATAGCACAGCTGTAATGGTTTACCTAAACAAACGGGGAGGTACAGTCTCATACCCTCTTTCAAAACCAGCACAGGAGATTGGCAGGCCTGCAATTGCAAGAAATATCTACATTGCGGCCTGTCACGTACCATAAGTAGAAAATGTTAATGAAAAGAAACAAAGTTGAAAAACAAGTGCAGGTTATGAGTGGGACCTAAAGCAGTCACTGGTGAACATGTTGCTGCACTGTGGTAGAACTAAGGAACATCGGTTTGCAGCTGCAGAAAAAAATAAGTGCCACAGCTTTGCAAAAGGAACAGATGATAGATGGAATGCTGAACAATGCAAACATTCCCCCCCCGTCACAAGGATCTGGGTTTAATCTATCGTTCTTTTGCTCACTACGCTACCCCAGTTTGGACCCAGCCAAATGCAAATCAGTCTTGACCCTGTTCCTTGTGGGAACAGTCCAGCCTGAACTGCCAAACCAGGCTTACCCATTCTCGGCCTGATGGGCATGCACTGTCAATAAGCTGGTATGGGACATTTGCGTACAGTTTTCCACTGATACCCCTGATTCCTGTAATTGTCAAAACGTACGTTTCCAACTTTACACTGATTTTAATGGAGCCAAAGTGGTCACTTCCTACATGGTATTCACATCAGATGCAGGTGGCACAAGTCAAAATTTGAATGCACAAGGGCACGCTGAAAATGCAGGGGGGTTGGGGGCAGAAGGTATTTCATCCCAGCCCAAAGCAAATGCAGATAGCGGCTTGACTCCTGAGATAGCTGAATTCAGTTTCTTGAACCTCCTCCAGAAAAGTCTAGCTATAAAGGAGAAACATAAAATGTCTGTGAGGAAATGGGGTGTATTATATGGTGTGATTTTGCAACCTCTCCATGAAATACGCTTACCAACCCCTTTAGGACCCTTAGGTTTTGTTTGTTAAGCCTTCAGCTGCTCAACACTGGGTAGCTGTGGCTCTGAGCAGCAAGGCTTACACAAAGGAAAAAGTGTAAAGCATTTTAAACAGCTTCAAAACGATTGAAGAAGAAATCTACCGACACGCGAAATCTGACACCAATTTATAAAAATAGACTGTATTTTTATAAGAATTTAGACACCTAAACGAAAAACATCCATTAGAGGGTTCCGGAGAAATGGAATTTACAAGAAATAAGAAATCAAACCATTTCACTCAACTGCGAACAAGCATTTGCAAATTCAACACATTTGATGATTTGACACTTGCCCACGTTTTCCTTGAAAAAGTTTCTATGGGGTTGTGTAGAGTTACTTGGGGCGACCAACTCTGGCAGGGAGCTAGTCACTGGGATCAGCAAGGTCCTCGGAAACAGTTACCTCCACAAAAGAAGCAGTCTTCAAACAATTCCAGGTACTTTATCCACGTTGTAATGGATTCCTATGGAGTGGTCCTGATGCAAGGGGTGAAAGATACTGAAGATGCTCCAAGGATAGGGTGGATGCGATGCGGTTGACTGAGGTCTTGCTGCGACTACTCCTCGGTCCCTGAGCTGGGTGAGGGGGTCCTGGTCACAGGGTTGACGTCCTACGTAGTCCCCTCCAGGCTCAAAAGTCCAGTTGCCACTGGGCTACTAGTCGCCCGGTGGCGCTGTCACAGACCAATCCTTCCTAAGTCGATAGCTTGTCCTCCGAGGGTCCCAGCAACTCAGACAGCACTCCCGGGTTCAACAAACTCGGGTGCAACTCTGTGTCAGGTTTTGGTCCAAGGTGCTGCACGGCATTGGTGATGATAGCTTGAAGACATATGGCTACCAACCTGTCCCAGCAGGCTTTTTCAGCTGTTGTGTCCCTGTGCTGCGAACAAGAGGTCAGTCAGATGGCCCTTGGAGTCTCTAGGCTTCGCTGGACTTTGGAGGCAACTTGTCCTTGAGCAGGACACGGCAGGCGCAGTCCCTCTGCTTGCCAAACACCAAGCGCTTCAGGTGCGGTCTTTAGTGCAGCCTATCTTTGCTGGTCCCTAGGTGCAGCAGGGCAGCCCCTCTTCTTCCAGCTCAGTTAAGATCTGAGGTCGGGTGCCAGAGGCAGCCTCTGTATGCTAGGAAAATGCTCCCAGGGCAGGATGTGGTTGGTAGCCAATAGACTACCAGGTTCCCTCCCACCTGGTGACCACTTCCTGTGAAGTGTGGCATCTGGCTATCCCAGGATGCACCATTCTGTCCACTCTCAAGATGGTGAGAATCCTCTCCCTTTGTGTGGACCTCACTAGCCCACACCTGGGGTGTGGCTACCTCAGGGCTACACACCCCTGGGGAAACCGTTTTGATAAGTGGTTTTCCCTCTGCTCCCCGTGCCAGCCTGTCTGCTTAACACATTTGCCCTTCAAAGGTGCTTTCTGTTCGAACTCTACTTTTTAGAGCTAACACCCATGTTGCTTCCTGCAGGAGGGAGATAACACCTCTCTGGCCTGCAATCCCTCATTGTTCCCCTTCCGGTGTCATGTCTCCCCAGGATGGTAGAGAGCTGTCTCGTGGAACAGGCTCCAAGTGTGCTCAGGAAGGCACAGGAGGTTTAAAGGCAACAAAGTGGCAGCTTTGTAAAAGCTGCACACTGCAACACGTTTCATTAATTTTGACTTGAGATTCAAGTTGAGGTTAATGTAACAAGTTGATCGATACCTTGGAGTGCCTACTTTGGTCGCACCGTTCATAAGTTATCATGGCTGAGGTTCGGTGTGTAATCCGGCCCTTGCCAATCGAGCGACCAAGCCTCCACAGAAAAAAATGGCTGTTTCGCACTTTTACTGTCAGAACGTATAAACTACATGTCCTGCCCCCGTCATATGTTGTACTGCGCCTTAGAACTCGATAGGCATGCCAGAGGGGTGACTTACACAGAAGCACAGAGGAAGTGGAGGTTTTGTCACTGCTTTCAATGGCAAAGGCGGGCTAGCAGTACACAACTGCTCTACCAGTCCGCATTGGCGGACTGGGAGGTCAATTTTACCTGGGGTACCTCCAGGGTGGCACAACCAGTGCTGCAATCCCTATGATACCGCTCTAACGTACATTCCCTGGGTACCATATAAAAGGGACTTACTGCTAAGTTAGCCATTTCAAGTTGGGTACAGCCAATTTGACATACACTTTAGGGTCAGGTCACTGGCACTGAGGTCTGGTTAGCAGCAGAGTCCAAAAACCAGCAGCATCAGTCCAAAAACCTGGCGGTGACCACACAAAAAGAGGCATTTCCTTACCAGGTCTACTAGGAGTTATGCTAAAAAATGTACCAGATACACTAAATGGTGTGCAAATAACTTACATTGTCTAACAGACAAATCTGTAATAGTAAGATATTTAACACATCTAATAGACTACTAACTTAGCTATACCTCCTTAAGAGTGCACTTGTCCGCTATTGCTACCTACATTAGGGGAATAAATAAGCATCATGTGTTTTTTTCTGTCCCAGTAATCAAAAGATTCCTAGAGAGAGCAAAGAATGAATGAATAAATGTCTTTATTTGCATGATTAATTAAAACTGTTGCAATAATTTACCTAAAAAGTAGAATAAATAAGCAAAAGAGTCAAATTGTGCAATTTTTACATTAACGTAGTTTCACGTGGGAAATCAATAAAATTAGGTTAAAATTTAAAGATAAGCGTCCCTGGGGTATCTTTGTTCCGAGTCCCATGCTAGAGAGGCCAAAATGGGCGTGTATTGAGTGCAACAATTGTAATTTGCGGGATTTCAAGGGCCATCTTATACAATTAAAAAGCAATGGTAGCAGCAACATTTAATTTGTAACTCGGACGGCTCATCTGCTACAGTTTTGATGAGGGGCTCGTCAACCTAGGTCGTCTTTAAGTTTATATGGTCGTGCCATTGTGTTTTCGTTTATTGGTTGTTTATCTTTGTGTCCACTATGGTAAAAAAGTTTACCAGACGGCAACTCAGCTGGACGTCCTCTCCGGAGAAGCTTGCTATCACTGCTTGTCTGTAGGACCGTTTGTTTTTCCTGTTGAACAGTGGTCTAAGTAATTCTCGGCGGTCCCTTAGTAGTTCCGTGCAAATAGTTAGGAGGTGCAGTATGTCCTCCTTCCCTTCCCTGCAAAGTCGGCAGGTTGCTGGCTTCGGAGGGCGTAGCCATGGCGGCAAGTGGAATGCAGATGGTAGTATACCTAGGCGAAATTTCAGGAACTTCTCTTTAATGGCCTTGGAGAAGTCGATGTGAAGGTATATTTGCGGCATAATTTTGGTGTAACTCTGAATCGTGAACCAGCTGTGTGCTCTCTCTGACAGGATGGCTTAATCCTGTATAAAAGACTCTCTTTTGACAGTTTTGTTGACTAGGTTTTTGAAGCTCACGTAGGTCCCTGATGTCTCCCAAAGGCCACGTAAGCCTAGTTGATCGAGCGAGTCTTCCAGATAGCGTCTAGCTAGGCCTGCCTCCTTAGTTTGCAGTTCTTTCCATAAGTATGCATTTAGGATTTCTGGGTCCCCTTTTCTAATTTTATACCAGCGTTTGATATATGCTCCTTTGCAGGCCAGTTCCTGTTTTTCAATCTCAATTGTGCGAGGGATGTATATCTCGGCAAACCATAAATCATTCGTAGTGCTCTTGCGCCGTCCAGTGTTTCTGCATCTCTCCCTCTCAAGGCCTCACTTTCATAGGTGATAGACGGTGTAAGTTTTGCCTGTATCACCCGAGTTAGCGAGGAGAAACGTACAGGGGTTGTTTAAGTGCAATTGTGGTGTCTATCATCAGTAAGACGGTTAAGATAGTAGTGGTCCCCATGTTCTTACAGAAGCCTGCTTGATTTGGTGGAATTGCTGCATTTTCTGTGGCCCATGTCTTAGTTCCTGTAGTATTAGCCCTGCGTAGTACTTGGCTTCATTGTCCAGTAAGGCTACTAGCCGGTAATTTTTCAGATCATTCCTACTACCTTTTATGTGGATTGGGGAGATAATAGAACCCCTCCATGATGCTGGAATCGTCGATGTTTTCAGGATTACTACGAAGATCGGTTTAAATGCTTTAGCCCAATATTCTTGGTCATGTTTGAACAGAATTGGCGGGATCCCGTTAGGGCCTGGTGCGCCCTCTCGCTTGCCCTTAGAAATTCTTTTACAAATTTGATTGTCCGTGATGGTTAGTATCTGTTCCGGTGTGAGAATAAGATTTGTTTGGGACAATGATTCTAAATTAATCCAAGGTGTGTTTGTGCTGGTTTGGGTCCCTAGATCTCTGTTAAAATTAAGTTGGAGAAAAGTTGACCAGGCATCTTCTGTCAAATGTGAATTGATGCCTTGGATCGATGGATTGGTCATAGTGTTAATTGTTTGCCAGAAACGAGAGTTGTTGTTGGTCTTAATAGCGTATGAAAGTTTTGCCCACTGAGCCTCTTCTTCTTTTTTGAAGCGCCAAATTAGTTTTTTTCGTGTAGCTTTTATTTGCCTCAGTTCGTTCAAAGCGGAAAGATCTTGACCACATTTTTCTAATTTCCGAAGTGCACGATTTATGGATGTCTTAAGATGTTTTACTTGTGCATTTTTTCCAATAGTGAAAGTGAGGGATCTGCTTTGAGGATGAGCTGATCTCCTGTTTTGTTGTTGTTCCTTTTTATCTCCATGTGTGTTGCCTAGATTTTTTGTGAATGTCTCCCAGCTTTTTATTGTATGAGGCTCTGCAGCTTGAGCTTCTCCGAGAAGTTGTTTTGCAAGGGCCAAAACACCTTCCGGGTCATCGGTTTTGCATTTTACTCTTTTGTCGTTAGTTGTATATGCTGGCCACTGTGCTTTTGCTTGCAATGATCGAGTTTTTGTGCCAACATTTTTATCGTAGTTTCTTGCGGCAAGTGATCGCTATGGTCCAGGATTCCAATGTGATCGTCCTCTACTTTTGCAAACATAGGGAGAGAGATAAAAGTATAATCGATTGTCGTGCTTGCTACTGCGTTATGGAATGTTGCCGTCTATGGACGATCTCCTGGGAATCTGCCATTTAGTGCACGGAAGCCCAGCTGCTCTAGGGTCGCAAGGAACTTCTGCGCTAACTTAGTTTGTCTTCCTTTAGTGTTGCTTTCTTGTGGCGGTATGTTCCATGCGAATGGTTCATCTTCCATGTGATTATCATCGACTGTTGAGCTCAGCATGTGTAGATTAAAGTTCCCAGTAATGATCATGTTGGTCGTTTTCTCCTCCGTTAGTATTTTCATCAATTCTTCCCCCAACTGATTTTTACGCCCTTGATTTTATCAAGCGGGTGTAGGTACACGTTTATTAGTAGCACATATTGATTTTTGTTCGCATTCGTTGGGGGGTAATAAATTGTAGGACAGTGATTCCACTGCATAGATGCTCCTTATAGAGCTATAAGTGGCAAGACACCCCCTTCTGATGGCCGAATTTAGCACTCTTCGTGGCTTCTAAATGATGTAGATTAAATCCTTGCAGTTCAATTGGTGATTCGCACCACGTTTCCTGCAACTAAATGATGTCAAATTTTTGAAGATATAATTGCAGCTCCGGGTCCAAAGTCTTGTCTCCCATACCGTTAATGTTCCAGGAGCAGAGTTTTAGAGTAGTTTTTGTATTTGATGTGGTTGACGGATTATGTCAAAGATTATGACTTTTGGTGTTTATAGTCCTGGACAGCCATCCCCACTCTTGTGGGGCTATAGTTTCGGTTTGGTTTATCCTAACATTCGGCTGCTCTGCGGATTCTGTACTCCTAGGAGATTTGCTGCAGGCTCCTCGCAATACTGAGTATGATCGAGTGCTGAGTTGGTCCTGGCGGAGTTCTGGTTGGTTCTTTGGTTCAACTAGTAGGGGATCCGGGTATCTTGGTTTAATAAAGGGCTGCAATTTAATACCCCAGGCATTGAGTTGGGCATACTCATTCAAAGACTTTCTTGGCTAAGTCTAGCGAGGCCCAAACTATTTTGGTTGCTTCAGTTCCCGGTTGATCTGTTGCTTCCACAAATTCTATTGACTCCCAAGTCATTGGATTTTGGATTCTTCAAGCTACTGGTGGAATTTAGGAGACGTAAGATGTTTCCCCTAATTAATATGTCAGTCCGGCCCATTGATTTGTATTCAGGAAGAAGCACAGTAGTTGTTGAATCCTGTTGAGCTGCCTGTCCGCCGAGTGACTCGGAGTTGATTTTTTTAGTACTGGGCTTTGGGAGCTCGTTTCGCCCACCCGTGCTGAATCTCTGCAAGGACCTGGTATTGTGGTTAAGACCCCATGTATGTTTCCTCTTCCGTCTCGAGGGTTGTCATTAGCGTCTATGCTGTTGCTTGTTGTTTTGTTTACGGTGGCACTTCTTTTAGCGTCTTTACGCCCTTCCTGGATGATGTTCTCTACTGTCTCATAATTATGATCATGCTGTTCCCTGTCCAAGGTTGAGATGTCTCGTGAGTCTACCTTTGGTTGATTACCAGGGCTTTGACTCTGATCACGGGTGGAAGATGCTGGTTGAGTCATTTTCCTTTCCCCACCCTTCCTCTTCTGCTTCCTCCGCTGTTTGGAGGTTTGTATGGTTACTGATAAATCAGTTTCCTGTGGAGATTTACTTATCATGGCAAGATCCCCCTTTTGGGGGAGTTGAGACCCTTCCAAACAAGGATGTATTAGAATCTTTTTCTTTTAGCCTCAAATCCTCATGGGGCTGCCCTGCTTCTGATTTTAAACTATAACTGAACTTGCCCCGATCTCGGTTTATTGGGTTCGTCGCTGGTGGGTCGTTATTCACGGCTGGGACTGTTATTTTCGCTGATTGACTTGTCATAGCCTCTCCTTTGTCAGCTAAGAGATTGCCCATTGCTGTTGACAATTTGTCTACATTTGTTACACAGGTACAGCTGGCCTGAGTAAACTGCGCCTCTGATTGGGCCTTCCTGAACAAGATGTTAAGGTCTGCCAGTTTGGTATTGATATTTGTTACAAAAATAGAGAGTGAATTTAGGACTCGCAGTTGGACATCCATCTTGTCAGATTGGTATTGCATGGCGTTCACGGACATTTGCATAGTATGCAACAGGGAGGGCCAGATGTCTTCTCTTTCCTGCAGTTTGTCTTGTTTGATATCACATTCTGAAGAGATCCTGCTCTTTCCTTTTGGTTCTTCTCAAGAGGCCTGGGTGTACGAGGCTACCAGCTCCTCCCATTCTTCTGGTGTAAGATAAGATGTCTCTAGGTCCAAATCCTGAGTTTTTGATGCGTGTAGCCCTTGCGCTTTTTTATTGAGTTGAGTTTGAATGGTACTTTGCTAGAGTTGGTGGCTCAGCTGTTCCTGGGATGATCGATCCAGTGGCTCTACTGTTGTTGTTTGGTGCACATGAGATGGTTGTATTCCTTCTTTGCTGACCGCTGACTTGTGGGGTCATTGTTACCCTCAGTGACCTCCGGTATGGCTGCGGGGACTTGTTGCCTCACCTGTTTAAATTCTACCTGTGTCCCAATTGACTCATGTTGTTGGAGGATCTCAAGGATTCCTACCTCTCTCTTTGAGGTGATGATGTTATGAGGGTGTATGCTGAGTTGTACCTCCTCCTCCTCCTTTTTCTTGAGTTGTGCGAGCCATTTATCTGGGCTTTCATCCTGAGAGTGCCCTTTGGAATCGTTATTTTTTTCTTTTCCCTTCTCTTTCATATCTAGTTCGTGGCTCATAGCCTGTCCTAGAGCATCATCCTCACTCCCTGTGCTTTTTACGTAGGTTTTGGGCCTTACCGGCTCTTGCAAGTGCAAAGATTCTAGAGAGAGTAAAGAGGCTAATGCAGTTTGACCGCTACAGTGGAAACTGAATGTGGTTTAAGCAAGCCTCATGATCCCACCTTTTGAGTTTATGCTTAAGGCCTCATTGAAGTATCTTAATCTAAAAGCAATGTTTTTATTGCTATTACCTCTCAGAGAAGGGTAGGTGGAATACTTGACTATTTTAAAAGATGAGGCTATTATGACAACACATCCAAAATTTCTACTTAGGGTACCGTTTAATATCCATCAAATGATAAATGTATAATCTTTCTCTCAGAAACCAACCAATGCAGCAAAAAAGTATTGAATATGTTGGATGTAAAGGCTAGAATGAATCTTATATGCATCAGACAAAAAGTTATCAAGTGATCCAAACAATTCTCTGTGCTGCATGCATCACAAACATTCGGTACAGCTCTTACTAAAAGCACTATTCCTAGATGGACAGGGCAATCCATCAAATTATTCTGGAAGTTGGCTAATAAAACCCTTGGAGTGAAAACAAGAACATGTTCAACGAGAAAGAAAAGGATAACGTTAGCCTTTGTTTGACATGTCTTTACAAGACATTTTTATGGCTGCAACATGGTCATCTGCACACACAATCCCTAACTATTGTGTAGATAGAGAAACACACAAAAAGACAGCAGTGGGACACTCAGTGCTAAGACATTGGTTTAGTACAATTCCCTCTTCACATCCTCTTCCTCAAGGTAAGTAATACTACTTAACAATCTATGCACAGCATGTGAAACTAGAGATTTCATGCTGCAAAACCATTCTTTAAGATAAAAGAAACAAATTATTTACTTGTAAGAATGGTTTTGCAGATTGAAGCTCTTCTATGTGTACATGACCCTTCCAGCTCCCTGGTGAAGGGAAGAAAAAAAAAAAAAAAGGAATGTATCTAAAGAAATTAAAAAACACTAAAAGGGAAGGTCTCTTATGGGGCATTGTGGGCTTGTGGTTGATACAGTCTCTGCCTATGTAGACTCCTCCTTTCAGGGAAATAAAGTTGTAAATAAACCATTGTAGACCCAATCATTATTTGGCAGAATACTGTATAGCATGGGAATCTAGAAGAGCTACAAGCAGCAAGACCATTTGTACAGGTAAGTAACTGGTTTATTTTGCAACCCAAAGTAAACACCGTAGGAAACATAAGGAGAGCGCTCCGCTTCATCATTCCAGCTTATGCCAGAATTGGAGAAGCTCAGCTGAAGCAGAGAATTTCCAACCCTTGCCCAACCAAAGAACTAGTTCCAGTCAGATTCAAACATTTAGACAATCCACAGCACAGATCTTTCATTATTTTCTAGGAAAGAAGCTCCCATTATTCCACATAGTGTTGCTGCTTTTTCTACAGTGCCTTTGGCTTCACTGACAATACATGCCACCTCTGTGCCAGTGCTGCTCTTAGAATATGACCCTGCTGATTTTTCCAGGTCTGTGACTTTGCTCAAAGAGAAGAATTTCGCTCAGGTTGGACCTGTTTGTGGGTAGTGTGCACCACCAGAGAGTCGGGAGGTACATGGCCCCTGATGTATAAGACAGATGGAGAGGGCTTAAACTTTGTCTCTATGTGGAGTGTAACTACCATGTCTACCTGGCTCAGCAAAAATGTCAGAGGCAATCTTAAGCATCTCCTTTAACATAGCGTGAACGCCACCCGAATGTATTAGAGCGCTTTACATGAGCGCCAGTTACTTTACACAAGGACATGCTCCTTTTAGTAGGAACAGGGAGATTGCGTGATTTGTCCAAGATCACAGGATGTTGTGCTGATGGCAAAACTTGAACCCTGTTTCTCAGCACCATAGTCGGCAGCTCTGGCCTTAACTCTACCCTGTCATGAACCTCCGACTGCAAGGGCTCAGTTCAAGGTACTGCAGTACACCAAGTATCACTTTGTCATTTTAGTTTTTATTTGATTTTATTGTATTTTGGTGAATTTAAGCACTGGAAAGAAGAAACTTTAGACCAGCATTCCCTTCTTAACATAAACCCAGCTTACCCTCCTCAACCCAGCCCTACTCCCTCATAACCAGACTCCCTCCGTGACAGTCATTAAATCACGCAGTCATTTTAAAGCGGACAAACGATACACCAATCTTTATGGGTTATCATTTCACAACTTAATCTATATTGCACTCTGTATCTGGCATTGCGTACTCGTCTTTGAAAACCATGCTGAAAGAATTAGCGCCAGGTCTGTGGACCAGTTGAGAGATGGTGACGTAGATGGAGCTGAATACAGTGTTTATGTGCAAAAAAAAAAAAAGAAGCCACATAGGTATTGTGAAATGAAGCTACCAGGTTCCAGATTCTTATAGATTCTGATAAACGCTAACGCGCGATGCTCGCGTGATGTTTCCTTATAAGGATTTGTACTAGACGCAACCTGACTGCATTTCTTTTCTCCTCAGCCTGCCATTTACTATCCAGTGGTCTGCAGTACCAAGGATATCAATGATGGTTGTAACCGGAAAGCTGACATGATATTCTGTGTTCCTCATAACACAATCCCTATGTTGCTTTTTTGTTCTTGTCCGTTTGGTATACATGGTTGATTGTTGGGTTTGTTTCATATTCCGTTACACCGTGTAGGTTTTTTTTCATATAATGCATACAGTGCTTAATTTGTAATAAAATATGTGCTCATGCCGTCGTCAGGAGGACACTGCAGCTTTAACCACCCGTTGCCTCTGCCAATGACTATACCTACCCATAACACACCTACAAGTGTGATAATTCATACTACTCCAGGCCCTCAAAGCCATGTTTGGGCGCTAGGAATTAATCGCTCTAAATGTATATTGCATTAATAAATAGCTGTTGTTCTAATCCTCTCTAAATTACACTGAGCGTCACCATGTGGCGGACTGTCATAAGTGCCGGTGTGCACAATTAAGTACCTGTGCCGAGCTCCGGAAACCACCTGCTCAAATTAAGCACTGAATGCATATGTAACTCGTGGCTCATCTAGTCTGCTCTGACTGCAGTATTTATATGACCCAGTTATCTAGCTATGTACATAATACACTGTCTTCAGAAACTTGCGCACGCATGGAAAATGTGATGAGAATTGCATCAGGTGACAGAACATTTTTGTTTTATCTGCTGGCGCTTATGGTGGTAACATTTTCATCTCTGTGATGCTGTAGACCTGAACAGTTGCACCATCAGTGAGGCATCACCAACACTAGTTGTGTTTTGAGACAAGAATTTGGAGTGTAGTTCAGAGTGATATTGAAATCTTGAAATCACTGTACCACATTTCCCCTTTTTAGGTCTCAGCTAGACAGCGCATGCGCTGTCTCTAAGAAATGTGTAGTGTTAAATCTGTGGGCTTCAGACCACCCATAGGCTTTCCATTGGCTTGCTACATCATTGCTCTCAAATGACACATAATGCCCCTCCACATAATTCCAGTATACTCAATACCACATAATTCCTATCCACATATTTCCACTGCACACCATGCCACATAGTTCCACTCATCACCACACAATTCCACAACAAACAATTCCAATCCAACCCAAATAATTCCACTCTGCACCACATACAACCACTTCACTCCATAACACATGGCTAAAAGACATTGTCATTGACAACACCAATAGCTCTTGGATTGCAGAGACCTATTGGCTTTGCCAATGCTTGTTTTGTATTAGGAGCTGCTGAATTTAAAGCCTTTATTGAGGAGAAGGCTGAAGTAATAGAGCATTGAGATGCTAATGCAAGCATTAAACCAGTGGGTTAAAAATGTGTTGGGGTATGAGGTTTTAGTAATTTGAGGAATAATATATTTTGTAAGTATCTCAAAATACTTAAAGGAGAGACATCTGCATAAGTACATCATCCCGTTTTCCACATCTGATTACTCAGCCTACACATCTTTTCAATCGCTTAACAGTTCCTTAAGTTTAAAATAGTAACATTTTGGTAGATGCCTCATTTCAACACCTAACTATGACGTCACTTTAACCGTTTTTCCCCAGTGTCACTGAAAAAACAAAGGTTACAGGGACGCTATAGTTAGCCTCAGATTTCACTCGTGCAAAACCAAAGAAATTCAGCAGTTATAGTTACCTGAGCTAACTAGCAACTTACACCCCGCAATGCACTGCTTATGACCTCACATATGACATCACTCATGACATGGTCAGTGACATCACTGATGACATCTCAAATGACATCACTCATGACATCATACAGTGATTGTGAGTGTTTTCTAAAATTTTCTGAGTGTTAAACATATATACTAAGGTATCACAAAAGTTTAAATTAGTAAACTTTGTGTACTGTGATTCTATTTTAAAGCATAAAATATGTGAGTGTCTGTGTAACTGATTATCTCCCTGTGTGGGTGTGTGTGTGTGGCTATATGGGTGAATAAGTGGGTGCGTGAGTAGCTGTATGGGTAAGTGGCTGTGTGTGGGTGAGTGAGTGAGTGGGTGTGTAAGTAGTGTATGGATGAGTGAGTGGGTATGTGAGAAACTGTATAGAGGAGTGAGTGGTTGTGTGAATTTTTGTATGGGTGAGCGAGTGGCTGTGCCAGTGACTGTATGAGTAAGTGAGTGGCTGTATGGGTGAATGAGTGGGTGTATAAGTGGGTGTAAATGGTGAATGAGAGAGTGCATGAGTGGCTGTAGGTGCGAGTGAGCAGATGGGTGAGTGGCTGTAAATGGTGAAAGAGACTGCATGAGTGGTTGTATGGTTGACTGTGAGGGTATATGAGTCGCTGTATGGGTGTGTAAGTGGGTGTATGGGTGAGTGAGTGGGTGTGTGAGTGGCTGTATGGGCGAGTGAGTGGGTGTGTGAGTGTCTGGGTGAGTAAGTGAGTGCGAGAGAGGCTCTATGGGAGACTGTGGTTTCTCAGTGACCTTTGAAGCTGTTCTCTGTTGTCTTTGGGGGGTCTCTGCTGACGCATTTTAAATACCCTGGTGGGAAATCGTCCCAGGGCGCAGCCAGTGCCACCAACGCTGCTACTGCCTCCTGGTTCCTTTGTAATCGACCTGCGCTGACCCTGGTGGGACCCTGGTGGGACTCAGAGTCCCAGGGTGACCAGCGCTTCTCGGCAGTTCGCACAGGTGCGGGGCAAATACAACCTAGCTCTAATGTAACGATACTTCCAGTGAGGGAGGGACCTACGAATCCTGACTCTGATCCTAACTTGAGGGCACATGTAGGCACAGAGGGGATTGTTAGTGCTCAACCTTTCAACACTCGGCAACCCACTAGACAAGCTTATATTTTCACCCCACAAAATCCTCCCGCCCAGCACGAGCAAGAGCACAACACTAATATAACACTAAGAACAGCGCCTACTGTGGATCAGAATGACCGCGTAATGAATAGTATGCCGATTACTCACCGACCAACTAGCGCTCTAGTAGGGCGAAGTGAAACTATAGAGGACCTGAGAAGTATGACAGATGTGGCTCTCCCAATTCTCATCCAGGGGATACTCATCAATAGTCATAATCTATGAATAATCCCCGCCCACGTGCGGGATCCCGGAGTATATAGAAATATATATATATATATATAAATATATATATACACACATATGTGAAACATATAAATGCAGCCTAAAAAGTTTCCAACATGGCAGAACTGCCGAAATTACATAGGTTTGCATTGTAAAACAAATACTCTCCTAACCCATAAGGAAAAGAGTACATTCACAGCATAATTGTGATATACCAATGCTTTATTGCCACAAGAAAAAACTTGTAATTGCAGGCATTCGCCTGTAGGCTGCATTGCAGAGTAATAATGAAACAAGACAAAAAGAAAAACTGGCACCTTGCCTTTAAGGCTTCCAAGGGTTAGGGTACCGTGCCTTTAAGGCCTGCCAGAGACCCTCTGCTCCCATCATGCACCACAGGTGACAGTTAGGTCAGTTCTTTTTCCGGCTCCTTCTGTGAGGATCCTGGAGTTTTTGCTCTTCAGTTTTTGACTGAAAGATAATTTTTGTATTAAATCTTGGAATTTTTGACATTTTCTGATACCTAGAGGTATATTCGGCTGGCTTTTGGCATTTTTTTGTTCCAAAAATCTTTCCAGTCAGAATGCCTGCTTTATTTCGGAAATGTCCTTCCTGTGGCAAGAAGATGGCACTGTCAGATCCACACTCGGTGTGTATTGTGTGCCTTCCATCGTCACACAATCCTGACCAGTGTTATCATTGCCAGAAGTTTTCGAAGAGGACCCAGCGCGACAGAGAACGCATCAAGCTTCATGCCCTACTGGAGAGGGATAGAGATAGAGCTCCTCTTCAAGTAAACACCGAAACGGCATCGCTCCACCTCTCCTGAGTCCAGGAAGAAGCAGGTGCCTGAATGTTCGCCGTCGACGTCGAGATCGCCGTCGAAGAGGCCGAGACATTCTTCAACGTCAAGGGACAAGCCAAGTAAGTCGGCGCTCAGCACTTCAGGCTCGAAGGCTGTGGGTACTGAGAGACTGTCCAAAACTCCGTCGACGTCGAGGCTTCCGTCGACGTCGAGGCACACTCCGCCAACCTCGAGGGGATCGGCGTTGAGAGACTCGCCGGCGAAGACCATGCCGCGAGGGGACATACCGACGTCGAGGCATTCTCCGCCACCCTCAAGGGGGTCGACGTTGAGAGAGTCACCGTCGAAGGCGATGACGCGAGGGGACGTACCGACGTCGAGAGCATCGTCGAGGTCCCATCATTCGACGTCGAGGAGGTCGATGACATCGAGGAGGTCGACGTCGAGATCCCCCCATCGGCGCCGTCCAGGCTACATCAGGGCCCCCCATCGACGTGGGCGGTCGACGTCGAGACCTGTTACTGATCATTCGCCGTCGAGGAGATCGGCGGCAGCGTCAAGGGCGACGTCGAAGTCTCCCGTCGACGCCGACAGTCGACGTCAAAGTCCCCCATCGCCGTGGGCGGTCGACGTCGAGATCAAGATCAGAGCGCAGATCGACGACGAGGGTGACGCAGACCTTGTCGACATCCCGTTCGACGTCAAGGCACTCATCTCCAGGGCTGAATATTGTACAGATTTCACCAGAGAAATCTCCTACAGTTGCTGAAAAGAATCTTTGCGGCCTGTCCCCTCGCTGGCTGCACGGGGTCGGAACAGGTGCCCGCAGAGGTCCGGGCTCGGACGACTACGCAACGAGACTTTCTAAGTCGCCTTCCAGAAGACCAAGGTCGCCTTCTACACGCCGATCTCGGTCAGGAGGTCGTCACAGCTCGCACGATCATCCACATAAGAGGAGGCGCAGAGCATCTTCTACCTGTTCTTCGTCTTCCATTCGGCACTACTCGCCAACTTTCTCATCTACACCACCTTCAAGGGTGTCTCCTATTGATGACATTGGGACTTTCTCTGACGTACTGGGCAGAGGAGCTAATAAACTAAACATCAGTTTATGTACTCCTGTGATCCCTACATCGGTCATTTTCGAGACATTGCACCATCGTACAGCTCCCAGACCGCTGCTACCTCTGGTGCCAGGTTTTTTAGAACCAGCCATGACCACGTTCCTTACTCCAGCCACAGTGGGATCAGTTCCGTCGAGGATTGCAAAAAATACAAAGCTCCAGACCAGGATCCCTTGTTCCTTAGGTCTGATCCTCCGGCGGATTCAATCATTGTGGCAGCCGCCAGGAAAGCGCACTCCGCAGCCTCATCCGCTTCTGTTCCTCCAGAAAAGGACAGTAAACAAATGGACTCTTATGGCAGGAAGATGTGCAATACTTCGGCATCATCGATGAAGATTGCAAGTGCTTCAGCCCTTCTTGGGCGCTATGATAGGTCTCTTTGGGACTCCCTGTCTAGGTTTACCGACAAGCTTCCCAAAGAAGATAGACAAGACTTTCATGAAATCTTGCAAGAGGGCGGCTTAGTAGCCAATCAAATCATCAGCGCGGCGGCTGACGCCTCAGATCTCGCCGCACACGGCTACTCACAGGGCATCTGTTCACGGCGCTCAGCGTGGTTGCGCCTCACAGGTCTAAAACCGGACGCCCAGAAGAAGATCCTAAACCTTCCTTTCAACGGCTCCTCCTTATTCGGTTCTCATGCTGATGAGGAGATGACAAAGATGAAGGCCGAGCTAGACACAGTCAAAGCAGTTGGACTGGAGAAGCGGAAGGAGTTTCGAAACGCTTCCGTCAGAACGACAAGCGGCCCTTCCAACAGAGGGTTCAAACCCCTCAATGGTCCTCCCAAAACCAACAAAAGTTCCAATACCAGAACAAGCGTCCTGGCAGGGGCAGAGGGAACAATAAGCAACAGCAGTCCTCCTCCAAGCAGCCTCCTAAACAGTGAGACATTGCTTCCTCCGCACCCGTTTGCCACTCCGGTAGGAGGGAGTATCGTTTTCACCTGGAAGAGTGGGAAACAATAACAAAAGACAGATGGGTGCTAAATATTGTACAGCATGGCTACTTGCTGAGGTTCAAGACCCCTCCTCCGCAAGTTGCCCCTCATTTGACGTGCCTTCCTCAACACAATGTATTGTTACAGGGCGAAGTGTGTACCCTCCTCTCCAAAAAGGCTATAGAAGAGGTCCCACCTCACCAGCAAAATCAAGGGGTATACTCACGGTACTTTCTGGTCCAAAAACGAGGAGTAGCCAAAGAGTACAGGCCCATCCTCGACCTGCGCCTGCTGAACAGGTTTATAAGAAAAGAAAGATTTCGGATGCTAGCCCTGCACCAGATTTTCCCACATCTTCATCTGGGAGACTGGATGTGTGCCATCGACCTGCAGGACGCCTACTTTCACATTCCTGTTTCAGTGAAACATCGCAAGTTCCTCAGGTTCCAGGTGTCTCATCAGCACTATCAGTACCGAGTACTTCCATTCGGTCTCAAATCCGCTCCCCGGACATTCTCCAAGTGCATGGCGGTGGTAGCCGCTTTCCTCCGCAAGAGGAAAATCTTCGTCTACCCCTACCTAGACGACTGGCTCCTGAAGAGTTCAACACCTTCTCTACTCCAGAGCCATCTCACTTACTGTCTCAACCTGCTTCACTCACTGGGGTTGCAAGTCAACTACAAGAAGTCAGTTCTCAACCCCACGCAGAAAATACATTATCTGGGCGCATCCCTAGACACCGCAACGGCAAGCGTGTGTCCTTCGGAGGAGAGGTTGTCCTCAATGTTGATCAAGTGCCGCGCACTTCTCAGCACTATACATCCTACAGCAAGGCAGGTGTCATCACTGCTGGGATCGATGGCCTCATGCATCTTCATTGTGCCAAATGCCAGGCTTTACATGCGGCCTCTACAGCAGTCCCTCGAAGATCAATGGACTCAGCACTCAGGCCGTTGGGAAGATCGTGTCTCTCTTCCTCAGGCGGCCAGGGACTCCATCAAATGGTGGATGAAACGTTCTCACCTTCTGCAAGGGGTCCCCTTTCACCAAGTACCTCCGACACAGACTGTAGTTACAGATGCCTCACTGCAGGGTTGGGGAGCGCACATGGGCCAGCTTCAGGTACAAGGTCTCTGGTCCGAGACAGAGAAAAGTTATCACATCAACTTTTTGGAGCTAAGGGCAGTCCATCTGGCTCTCAAGTCGCTGTACCCGTCCCTACAGTCCAGCTCCATTCAGATTCAGACAGACAACACAACAACAATGTACTATCTGAACAAGCAGGGAGGCACCAGGTCACGGGTCCTGTCTCTGGAGTCACAGACCATATGGAAGTGGCTTCTGGCGAGGAGTCTCACGATCGTAGCCGTTCACCTTCCAGGAACCTTGAACGTGCAGGCAGATGTTCTCAGCAGAGACTTCGTAGAAGCACACGACTGGGTGTTAAACGAAGAAGTCGCTCAGGACATTTTTCGGCAATGGGGAGTGCCAGACATCGACCTGTTCGCAGACGCGGCAAATACAAAATGCCCCGTCTTCGCGTCCAGATTCCCACAACAAGGATCACGGGGAATGCACTTTTGATAGGATGGTCGCAGACATTGCTGTACGCTTTTCCACCTCTCCCTCTGATCCCTGCGGTCATACAGAAGTTTTACAGGACCAATGCCAGAATGATCCTGATAGCACCAGAGTGGCCGCGCCAGTGGTGGTATCCGGATCTCCTGCAGCTGTCCGAAGTCCCACACAGGAGGCTTCCCTGTCAACCGGACCTGTTGACCAAGAACGAGGGGAGAGTATTTTATCCCAACCTCTCGTCTCTGCGTTTGACTGCATGGCTCCTGAAGTCATACAGTATGGACATTTAGACCTTCCTGCTGATTGTATGTCTATTCTCAAGGAAGCAAAGAGACCCTCCACTAGGAAATCTTATGCTTTCAAGTGGAAGAGATTCTACCTGTGGTGCAAGGACAACCAGTTTGATCCGACTAAAGGTCAGGAGCAAGTGATTCTTCCCTACTTGTTATACTTGGCAAAGTCAGGCCTACAATATCCCTCCATCAGGGTTCACCTAGCTGCTATAACAGCTTACAGGAAGTCCCCGACCCAGGGTTCATTCTTTCAGATGCCAGTGGTAAAGGATTTTCTAGAGGGTCTCAGGAAGGTTTACCCCCAGTGAGATCTCCCTCTCCTCCCTGGGAACTTAACATTGTGCTTACGAAACTTATGGGTGCTCCTTTCGAGCCTATTCATAAGGCATCTTTGCAGCATTTGACCTGGAAGGCTGCTTTTGGTAGCCATCACTTCTGCACGCAGGGTGAGTGAGATTCAGGCCCTGTGCTGTAAGGCACCTTATACTGTTTTTCATGCCAATAGGGTGGTGCTACGTACACATCCGAGCTTCCTCCCGAAGGTGGTCTCGGATTTTCACATCAATCAGGTTATTACGCTGCCCACTTTCTTTCCTAAACCTTCAACTCCCCCGAGAGATCATTACACTCTTTAGATCTCCGGAGAGTGCTGAAGTTTTACCTTGATAAAACTCACACACTTAGGAAGTCTGACCGGCTTTTTATTAACTACGGTTCTACTAACACCGGTCTAGCTGCATCTAAAAGATCCATCTCTCGATGGATTGTCTCTTGTATAGCTTTATCCTACCAGTTAGCTAACAAGACCTTACCAGGCAGACCTAAAGCGCACTCTACCAGAGGGAAAGCCTCTACCACAGCTCTCCTTCGCAATGTGCCAATGTCTGAAATCTGTAAGGCAGCCACATGGCGGTCGGTTCATACCTTCACACGTCATTACTGTCTAGATTCTGATGCACAGGCCGATGCCCAGGTGGGGCAGGCCTCTTTGAGGAATTTGTTTGCATGATTGCAATTTGAATGTAATGTTCTGTATACTCCGTTGCTCGTCCGCAAGGCACTGGGTATGGGCTTGCTACTCTATTCATAGATTATGACTATTGATGAGTATCCCCTGGATGAGAAGGATTAGTTACTTACCTGTAATCCTAGTTCTCATCCAGGGGTATACTCATCATAGTCATGCTTGACCCTCCCTCCTCCCCGGACGAGCATCACTGGAGTTCTTCTATGTTATTGCATCCTCTACTCAGGTGTCTCTACATTATACACCGTCAAAAGAACTGACCTAACTGTCACCTGTGGTGCATGATGGGAGCAGAGGGTCTCTGGCAGGCCTTAAAGGCACGGTACCCTAACCCTTGGAAGCCTTAAAGGCAAGGTGCCAGTTTTTCTTTTTGTCTTGTTTCATTATTACTCTGCAATGCAGCCTACAGGCGAATGCCTGCAATTACAAGTTTTTCTTGTGGCAATAAAGCATTGGTATATCACAATTATGCTGTGAATGTACTCTTTTCCTTATGGGTTAGGAGAGTATTTGTTTTACAATGCAAACCTATGTAATTTCGGCAGTTCTGCCATGTTGGAAACTTTTTAGGCTGCATTTATATGTTTCACATATGTGTATATATATATTTATATATATATATATATATTTCTATATACTCCGGGATCCCGCACGTGGGCGGGATTATTCATAGATTATGACTATGATGAGTATACCCCTGGATGAGAACTAGGATTACAGGTAAGTAACTAATCCTTATTAACCTCCCCCCTGAATCATCGCCTTATGTAGTTATCTTAACGGGAGTTCCGCCTCTTAAAGATACTCAGAGGGAGACACAGCTAGAACTCAGGAACAAGACGCTATTTTGGTTAGCTACACATAGACACTTCCCCTATGAGAGGGCTGGGGAAATTCTTATGGTACGGAGGGTAGATTGGGTGGGATCTACTAATAAATCCATTCCAGGTGATAGTGTGGTTATTAATTTAAAAAATCCCCAGATGGTACGTTTTATAATAAACCATAAACTGACTTCTGGTGAGCCCCGTACAGATGTGGGAGCTTTCCCACTGGATTATTTTTATTCCCATTGTCGTAATCCTGGTAGGGTAAAATTTCCCTTGGGGCATCTTAGACAAGTAGAGGAAGAACGGACTCATGGCTATAGACATGCTTATAGTAGATCTCCGATGTTCAACCTGCCTGTAAACAACCGATATGGGCTCTTGGAAGAAGTAGACTGACCATTAAGTTTGAATGGTGTGTGTTCTACAGAGAATATTCTGGAACCCCGGGAAGGGTGTGTACAGTTAGCCCAGGTGAGCCCCAAGCAGTCACTCTTAGTGGGGCCAGGTTTGATATTGGGGGCAACTGCGGAATCCCTTTTGCCGGCTGGGGAACAGCCGGGATCACTTTATACCCCTGGACCCACTTTTACTAATCACTCCAGTAGTTTGTCTGATATTGTCCAAGGGAATGCCCACCTAAGCACATCCCATGTTCCTACTGTCTCTGCGGAAGGAGATCCATGTTCAGGTAGTGTGCTTAAGATTTTATCCTGGAACGTAGCTGGCATCAAGAATAAACTTTCTTGCCCAGAGTGGGGATCTTTTGTAGACCAGTTTGATGTTTGCCTGTTCCAGGAGACTTGGGCAAAAGATGATTTTGGTAGGGTGGGTTTTGTAATATTTAATATTCCAGCTATCGCTAGCCAGAGGGGTAGACCTTCTGGTGGATTATCCATTTGGGTTGCCTCTCATGTGGGCGGTACACCTACCCCTCTGAATACCCATTCTAGAGATGTCCAATGTGTAATGCTGGGCTTTCCTTCTAAATTGCGGCTTGCCTTCATTAATGTCTACTCTCGCCCCGTTAGCCTGTCCCAGGAATCAAAAACGCTGGACGACTTAAATTCCTTTATTCCCCTGGTACCGTTAAACACGAGGCTGATGGTGGGAGGTGATTTAAATTGTCATTTTGAGCCCCTCTTTGGTGCTCATGACATGATTATCAATGAGGAGGATCGCCAGTGGGCTATTCCAGATCCACAAGTTCAGCCGGTAAAGACCTGGTCCCCCCTGGTACTCCAAGTAAATGCTATTTTTCTTAACCATTCCCTGAGAGCCTGTAATGGGCGTACAGCCTCTGATAGACTGGGCAAGCCTACGTTTAATAGAATCGGCCAAGCATCTTTAATTGATTACATTCTTGTCGAGTGTAGATCTTGGTACAGAGTTCTGGATTTTGCTGTCCTCCTTCGACATGATAGCGACCATAATGCCTTGACATTAACTTTCAAGGTTCCAGATTCTGGTTTTCTCCCCCAAACAATCCCCCTTTGGAGAACAGCTTATCTCTCACTACTAATAGGAGAAGAGTTAGGTGGGTAGTAATAAAACAAACACCAGAGAAGATGGGAGCTCTATATCAAATAGTAATTCCAGCTTTCCAGGAACTCAGTTGTTTATCCGCTGACTGGGATAACCCAGTATATTTTGATCAGGTTGCGGTACTCCATAAGAAACTGGCAACAAACTTAGCCGATTTCTTTCATCCGATAGTACGCCCTAGCAAAACAAAAATGGTAACCCATAAGTGGTTTAATGATAACTGTCGTAAGGCTAAACGGGCGTTGTTAGTGGCTATTAAAGATAAAAACAAGCCACTAACTAAAACTAGGAGAGTTAACTATAAAGAAACTGTCGCCCATGCGAAGCAGTCCTGGGAAGAGAATAAATGGGTGGATATCAAGACCGCCCTACTGAACCGGGACATGAGAGAATTCTGGGCCATAGTTAGAACAGGAACTAGGGAGGGCAACCCAGCGGTTGAACCTAATATTCCAGCAGAAATATGGGCAGAACACTTTCGGGCATTGTATGCAGTAGAAGTTGATTTAGACCCTCAGTCTTGTAACCATAGCACTCCCCCAGGTGACGTGGATTCAGCTAGCGGGCAGACACAGGATACATCTGCTACTGCCTTTACCCGCGCCAACGCGGGGCTCCCGGGATAACTCTTCGCGAGGTTGTCTCGGCAATTGAGAAATTACCAGCAGGTAAAGCACCTGGATTGGACAGGCTGCCAGGGGATTTGTTCAGGGACGAACCTCATATCTGGGGTCCCTATCTTTGGGTGTTATTTAGCGCCATTATGAATGGCATGCCAATCCCTGAAACCTGGGTAGGGGCAGAAATTGTCCCAGTTTTTAAAAAGGGCTCTCCTCTAAACCCTGCAAACTATAGACCGATCAGCTTGATCGATGTCACACAAAAGCTATTTGCAAGGGTTTTATTAGACCAAATACAGACCTGGCTGCACGAGAATGACATCATAAGCCCCTACCAAGCCGGATTCAGGAAAAACACCTCTACCGTGGACCAAATCTATAGACTCCAACTTATAGTTTGGAAGACGGTATCAATTGAGGGTGGCAGCCTCTTTTTGATTTTTGTGGACCTGAAAACGGCTTTTGATCTGGTCCCCAGAATTAAACTTTGGGGGTGCTCAGAGAACTGGGGATTCCTCCCCATCTGCTTAGTATGCTTATTAAGCTGCACGAGGCCACCTACGCCCAAGTAAGATGTGGCAGGGGTGGAGAATTAACTAATAGACTCCCAGTTGACAGAGGAGTGAGACAGGGTTGTGTGCTTGCACCAACCCTCTTCTGCCTCTTTGTCAACGCATTAATTGCACAACTTTCTGAGGTTGAGGATAATGACGCCCCCAAGTTAGCAAACTCAAAGATACCGGCATTGATGTTTGCTGACGACACTCTTTATTATCTAAGACGCTCAGGGGGTTCAGAGGATATTGGATAGGTTTGTCGCTTTTTGTAATAATAGGGGCTTGGTGATAAACACCTTAAAAACAAAATTTATGGTGCTTAATCCGCCTAAGAAAATACATTCAAATCCCAAATTAAATGGCTTTCAACTTGAAGGTGTTTCCGTATTTGATTATCTGGGTGTCACCCTCACTGAAAATATGGAATGGGCTCCCCAAATAGCTAAAGCCAAGCTAAAACTCGCCCAGACCGCCGGGGGAATAGCTAAACTGGTAAGGGAATCAACGATGAAGCCCATTGCCCCTGCCATTGAGATCTATAGGGCGCAAGCGAGGGGAGCTACATTGTTTGGGGCTGTACTCTGGGGACATTGCTCTTCTGTCCTTTTAACTAAGATTGAGAACAGTTTCCTCAGGCAAATTTTGGGCCTCCCGCCTAGTACACCGTTCACCCCCTTGCGGCTAGACATAGGTATTGCCCCGATCGAAGATGAGGCTGCCCTACGACCCCTAACTTTTTGGCGAAGGCTTTGGGTGACCCCAGAATTGGTTGAATACCAAGCAGAAACAAAGGATCTTCTAGCCCATCTAGGGGTCCTAAAAAAAGTCCCTTGGTTTGTGCATGTGAGGCATCTATGTGCAATGATAGGTAAACCAACACTTTGGACTAATCCTGAAGAAACCAGTTTCATGGTTTCACGAGCTGAACTTGTGAAAATGTATCGAATAAAAAAGCTCGAGGCCATCCAGGTAAATCCGAAATTAGGTCCTCTAACTACACTGTTCCTCACAGTCAAGGAGGACTACAAATTTGAACCTTTTTTGGATGACATTTTACCTCCCATAGCAAGGAAATTATATGTGCAGTTCCGATATAGTATTTTACCCCTCCGGGCTTTTACTTCTAAATGGGCTCATTTGCCCCCTCGTGGCTGTCCTGCCTGCAACAACCACGAGGAGACTGAACTGCATGTTTTATTCTTTTGCCCTGGATACAAAGTAGCAAGGAAAAGCTGGCTTGTACAGTTGTGTAGGAATCTGGGGTTTGTGCAATGTATGGCGGCATTTAGAGTCTTGAAATATGATACTTCCAAGCCTATAGTGTTTGCTGTTTCTTGGTTTCTAAATGCAATGTGGCGAAGGAGAAGGGTTTTCCTTCACAAGGAAAAATAATTAAAAGATACTAGCCTGATTGTAGTACTAATACAAGTGCCCAATGCTTAGACCACTGTAATGGGAATTTGCTTTTAAATTTTTATGATTAATGTAGATTTTTTCTTTCTTTTTCTGTCTTTTTAATTGGAATTTGTCTTTTATTTATTTATTGCAACATTACTGTGTTGTTCTTTGCTCTGGGCCTGTTTAGTTATATTAATGAACCGACCAACTATTGGGAATTTCAGCCTTGTATGGTTTTCTCCATGTACCTGTAAATGTACGGATGTATTCTATTATTGGAAATTTTATGTCGTGTCGTGTATCCACAATTCCTCTGATGGATGTGGTTCTATTTTTATGTTGGAATGTTTTAAATCCAGAATGCAGTTCTATTTATCTTTGTATACTTTTATGGTCCTAGTGACCGAAATAAAGGTTTTTGAACTGAACTGAGTGGGTGTGTGAGTGTCTGGGTGAGTAAGTGAGTGCGAGAGAGGCTCTATGGGAGACTGTGGTTTCTCAGTGAATTTTTAGGTGACTGAGTAATTGTGTTAGTATATGTATGAGTAAGTGAGCATGGGCCCCACAGCTGGAAAAAAGCAAAATTGTTTTACACCAGAAAGCCTCCGCCATAGTGAGACGTTACAAGACAGCATCCGGTGGACCTGTTGCCCCGGTCATTGCCATCTATAAAGCTACAGCTGTTGCATCAGCATTATATGGAGCTGAGATCTGGGGATATGCTGATGCCGAAAGGTTAACTTAAGTAGAAAACAGGTTAATGAAATCACTTTTTAAACTCCCCCAAAGCTCCCCAGCAACTCCTGTGCGATTAGATCTGGCTCTCAACACTATTCATCTAATAGCTGTTTTAAAACCTTTGCTATATTGGGTCAGATTATGGTCCACGCCCGAATTGGCATCTTACAGAGAGTGTGTGAAAGATCTTTTGGCCCTTGATAGAAAAGTGAGAACACCGTGGTTGAAACATATACGCGATACCACATTCAGAATAGGCATGAGTGATCTATGGACAGTCCCAGATACAATAGTAAAAGGAGATGTCTTAAGCGTCAAACAGTCTTACTGGGAGGCAGTTCTAGTCCAAACGTGGGAAGCGTACCCAACTAAAACCCTCACAGGGAAGTTTCTGAACCACAAGAGCTCACCAGCGTTTGAACCATATATGAATAGGATGTACCCACACCAATTAAAATGCCTGTATGTTCAATACAGGTGCAGGGTTTTGCCCCTGAGATCGCATACCATCAAATGGGCAAATGTATTCCCCAGACCAGCCTTTGTCCAAACTGTCCGAACATAGTGGAAACAGAATCCCATTTTATGTTATTCTGTCCCCGCTATAAAAAGGTTCGGAAAAAATGGTTGTTGGCTGCATGTAACCTTATGGGTGTCAGACACTACTGGGAAGCGGAGAGACTCTTCAAGAGCGATACAAGAGAACTTTTAGCCCTTGCGGTCTCTAAATACCTGTATATTGCTTGGGCATTAAGGAGGAAGGCCATTCTTAATTCCAAAGAATGACAGAGAATTGATAAGCATTAGCAGTGCTGGGTTACCCTATGCTCGTGTTGATCATGCCCTTACTTCCCGCCCATAGATTTGTCCTTTCATATACTCCAAACATAAGATTCTGAGATGATGCACGTGTATATATTCTTATGTTCCTTATTGGTATATTCTTTTTCTCCTTAGTTCCCTATGTCTGCCGTTTTTTACATTTTCCCTTGCCGTAAATATATGAATTTCCATGTTAGGTGGTAACTTTATCCGTCTAACTGTATAATTGGTTGTTTCGTTAGATCCATAACCTACTTACCTAGATAATGTCTCTTTCTCTTTTTATTGTTGATATACTGACTTTTAATCTGCTCTCATGGTTTTAGAGTTTGGTAATTGTACCAGGATGCTTTATGTTTTTAAATCGCGTAACTTTTTAATGTATTTAAGAGTAATGGCGCTGTATTAATTTGATGTGTTTTATGGGCAGTGCCCGAAATAAACATTAATTACTTAGAGTAAGTGAGTGGGTGTGTGAGTATCTGTATGGGTGAGTGACTGGTTGTGTGAGTGCCTGTACAATTGAGTGAGTGGTTGTGTGAGTGGTTCTATGCATGAGTGAGTGGGGGGCATGAGTATTTGTGTGGGTTTGTGAATGAGTATGTGAGTGGTTGTGTGGATGTGCGAGTGGGTGTATGAGATGTTGCATGGGGGCGTGAGTGGGTGTGTGAGTGGTTCTGTGGATAATGTCACTAGTGATTGCATTTGAGATGCCATGAGTGATGTCACTGACCATGCCATGAGTGATGTAATATGTGAGATCATAAGCAGTGCATTGCAGGGGCGTAAGTTATAGTTAGCTCAGGTAATTATAACTGCTGAATTTCTTTGGTTTTGTATGAGTAAAATATAAGCCTAACTATGACATCCCTGTAACCTTTGTTTCTTTCAGTGAATTTCTAAGGTTTTTTTAAATTCTATTTCCTACCTACAATGTCCTTGTAACCTTTGTTTTTTTCAGTGAATTTCTACGTTTAAAAAAAATCTATTTCCCAACTATAACGTCCCTATAACCTTTGTTTTTTTTCAGTGAAATTTCTATGTTTTTTAATGTTATTTCCTGACTGTAACCTTTGAGAGTAAGTGTGTGTGTCTCACTGGGTGTGTGAGTGGGTGCATGAGTGTCTGAGTCGGTCTATGAGTAGGTGTGCGAGTCTCTGAGTGGGTCTGTGATTGGATGAAAGAGTGTATGAGTGATTCTGTAAGTGGGTTCATGTGCGTCTGATTGGGTCTGTGAGTGGGTGTACGTGTCTGAGTTCATCTGTGAGTGGGTGCATGAGTGTCTGAATGGGTCTGTGAGTGGCTGTGAAAGTGTCTTGAGTCGTTCTGGTTGTGGGTGCATGAGTACCTGGGTGGGTTCTGCTTGTTTTATGCTTTTTGTCTGCTAACTTCTGACCTTTATTTTGCCTTTTTCTGCTTGTTAGGTCTTAAACCTTTTTGGCCTCTCAATTTGTCAGCGTTGGTACAGAATAAATTTCAAATGTTCTTTGATGTTTTTTTTCTTTTCTCAATGTGTAGTATTTATTACTATTTCCATCAAAATTTCAGAAACGGGGATAGTGAAAAAGAAACAGCCGACACGTGTTTCGCCCTAGTGGCCCATCGGCCGAGGGCTTTTTCAAGGCAGGGCTTCGTTTGTGCGGTTCATGATCCTTAGTACGGTATGTATTAGTCTCTGCGGTCCAGGAACAAAAGGCCGATGGGCCACTAGGGCGAAACACGTGTCGGCTGTTTCTTTTTCACTATCCCTGTTTCTGAAATTTTGATGGAAATAGTAATAAATACTACACATTGAGAAAAAGAAACATCAAAGAACATTTGAAATTTATTCTGTACCAACGCTGACAAATTGAGAGGGCATAATCCTCCATCTCTCTCTAGACTTAACCCTATAATGGCTCTTGGGTGAAGCCATTTGTGAGGAACGTGCCACAAATAAATAAAACAGAAAATTGGGCTCTGACGACTGTAGTACATAAGCCTAGATTTATCCACCCTCTTCAGTTACTTAAACCTTTTTGGGGTTCCTAAGGCCTCTGTAGGAGGTTCTTCCTCAAAAGGCAAGTCTCTTCTTCCTTGTCAAGGTGTCTACAGTCTGACAGGCAGACCTTGGCAGTGATTTCCCCTGTCTGAGAGTGGATTAACAGTCTTTTCCTTGAGGTGTTCCTGCATTTTCTCGAGATTTGGCAGCTCTGAGCCATCGGAGCCTGCTGTGTAATGTGGTCTTGACACCAGCGCTTTTTTTGTTGCTGAAGTTGTCGAAAGGTGACAAGGCTTGTCGGCAACTTAAGGTGTCTTTGGATCTGAAGGTCGATCTGGGTCGCTGCTTTTTGGATCATCCCATTTCGATGCCTTCTCTGTTTGCTGGCCAGAGCCCAAAGGTGGTGGAGGGCCTAAGGGTGGCGGTGTTCTTGTCCACAGGGCTGGAAGTCCGACCCTCTTGAGTGCTGTCTCTTATGAGGCTTACGGTGTGCTTGGGCTTTTACAATACTCATTTCCCTGGGTGTGGTCTTAGTAACAGGTCCAGAGTTAACTTAAGTGGATGGGCTCTCCTTGTTCTTCCTCGGTGACAAATGCATCAGAGTTGATGACTTCTAGGCTGGCCTGGTGGGTGGAAACGCCTGAAGACTTGAGGTCTTCCTCCTCCTCCTCCTCTTCACTGAGAGGGCCTGCTTTCCTGAATATGTCTGGGGCTTCTTCCGCCACTTGTCTCCACATCCTGGTGTGAGCCCAGAGTCTGTCTGCGATACCAAATTGAAACAGCATTTATAGAACGCACGCCTACTCTGAGGAGTGTCCCGGCGCTGGAGAAGCTTATCTGCACACAGGAGGCTGGACAGATTACCTAATTTGCTGAACAACCAAGTTTTTAGTTTCTTACTGAAAATTGAGAGTTCTGGCGTCTTCTTACATCAAAAGGCGAGACACAAAGCACACTCTGCATCGTTATGCTCTGGGGAGAGACAAAGGTTGCACACGCTGAGGAGGTCATGTCAGGATATTTTGACTGGCAACGCAGGCATTTCGTAAGGGGGATCCATTCCATCATCCATGCGTGGGCATTCTGTTGCCTCCAAGATGCAAGACCGAGGGCACTGGGCCACGGAGCGGCACTCCAAGGGTCAAGGACCCAAAGTTGTGTGACAGTCTCCAAAGTACACTAGAGAAGGGAAAATATCGGATTCGATGACAGTCTCTTTGAGGACCATTAACATGAAAGTGATGAGCCTCGAGTCCGAGAGCCCTATCAGTGCACGTTGGAATACGCTGACTGAGAAAAACAATCTAACAATGGAGCCAGTGCCCATGCGCTATGCCAACTAAGGGAGGAGTCACAGACTCGTGACTCAAACTTCTTCAAACAAAAACAGCTTGCAGTGTCCGAGCCCAACACTAGGTGGCAGAAGTTTACAGAACATGTGTATCTAAAGCCACACTTTTGTAATGTTTGCGGCGCTGTTGCTCACGCATCTGACCAAGCTGGACACTTGGTGTGGAGGTTGTTGGAGCCGAACACCTCCGCATTAGGAGTAACTGTGATTAATGACTTATGCATTTTTACCACAATGCATACTTCATTTTGATCTTGACATCATAGGCTGCATTGTTTTTACCCCTTTAAAAAAAAAGTACAGTTTCACTTGTATAAGCAAGACTGAGGTTGCTAGGAAGGTCAGAATATATGACTGTTGCCTAACACAGAAATCTAATTAGACACCCTACATATATAAATAGGGAAGTTGCACTTGTATGGTCCTATGTGTTTGTTTTTTATTTTTGCCTTGTAGTTGGGCGTTTCTGGATGTATCCAGTGGTACGATGGTGGACAACAGCATCCACCAAATTAGGTAAGACAAAGGATGTCATAAGAATATAGCAACCTTGTTATGATACACAAAGTGCCTGTGTCCTTTTAACGCATATTTTATATGCACACAAATCTTCAATAACAAATTTGTGTGAAATATGACACCACTAATTTTTCTTTGTTTGTCTGTCATTACTTTCAGAACGACGGTGGACCCTGAATATACATGGGCCATTGCCTGTCTAGCCACCCTGATTGGCCAGTATATAATTTGATTTGAGTATTACGTTTTTTCTCTCACATATACACAGAGTGACTATAAAGAAATAACTGTTTGGTCCTGATGAATGCCTAGGATCCCTGTTTTGGGACCACTTAAGGCAGAAACATGTTGACCTTTGACCATTGCAAAGGGTTACATATAATTTCTTCACAACCCTGGTCCTCTTTTTAATCCTATCCCCAGTGGACCACAGAATAAAGTTTATTAGGTACCCTGGAGGTAGTTTTAACCACTATTATATGATTTTTGCACTCTGTCCCTCACTTACCCAAATACTATCACTCATCATGAAACACCTCCGCTCCTCTCCGTTCGGAGAGTTGTAGCCCACACCATGGACCTTGCAGTCTGGGTGTGAGGAGGGAACCCAATGATGAAGCATGTCACCTTCGGGTGAGTGAGGGTTCTCGTCCTGAAAGGATCTCTTCCCCAGTAGTCCTGTTACATATTCATGTTTTCCAATCACAAAGGAGGGACTATGGGCTTTTTGGACAGGTCCAGCATACGTGCCCAAACTTAGTAAAGATACAGAAAGTATGCTGTTCCTAATTACGAGACAAGGGAAAACTAGGGGAACCGGTTTTGCGTGGTCATGAGAAGTAGGAGGACAGGGATTCCTCCTCTTGGAATTTGGGGCCCTCACACACCCAGCTGGGTGTCATGCTTCATCATAGGGCTGCTCCTCGTCAGGTCGGCGCTGCAATACCTGACGGGCTCCCTATGAGGGGCTCTTTGGAGGAGATCTTTTATTCCAAATTGCCGTTTGGTGCCGTGTGGGTGAGGGGCCTAACCAGTGTAGATGAGTGAGTGGAGGTGTGTAACCTGACGGAAGTTTAAAACAGGTTTGGAAGTACCAACGAAAACAATTTTAATCAAGAGGTCTCCCGACCTGATTAAAAGAAACAAAGGCGCATGTCTGAGGTTATGTCTCAGGTAGGGCGCTCTATTGTGTGGTCAACATGTTTCTCGCCTGGTAGTCAATCAATCTGGTGGCGATTCGTCAGGACCTTCTAAAATCAAATCTATCTACACACGGGTGGTTATACGGTGTAATCTACCTCTTTAAACCAGCCTAACACATACTATGTGTAGTACCTGACAGAACATGACCAACCTGGTGAAGGAATAAAAATAAATATTAAGATCTGAGACGTCTGTATAAACAAAAACTCTTGTGTTCCCTGTATGACAAGCTCACAGCGGTGATGGCTAAAAACATACACGACGAGAGTGCCGTGTGGGTGACTCTCACAGACCTTTTATCGTGAAAATTACACCGGCACATATGGTGGAACACCACCATGGTTGCAGAAAGAAATGATGAACTCACCCCAGTCGGGTTTCTCATTTTACTTCATCAATACCCGGCAGGTATCACACAAGGAATTTCCCTATGTACTGTGTGGGTTGTAGGTTAAAAGAAAAGGAGATTAGAGCACAACACGTAAGATGTTGTAGGTACGTGATTAGGTATACGGAGCAGTGAGGGGGTTGTTAAAACTATCAACAGTTAACGAGAGGCAGCCGTTAATATATGTTATGTAAACGGAATCGCCCAGATCATATGGTGGTCAAATAGACATGAGCTGGGTGTAAAGCTTGTTTGTTAAAAGTTGCGTGTGTCCTGTCTGGACAGATATTTGTGTAAATGCCACATGTCCGGTTACAATAGTCTAGAAACATTTGGTCTGTGGCGGGGGTACCAAAGATTGTTTGGTATGGTACAACAACTGCATAGATAATGGGTCCCCGCTAGGTGTACATAAGCTCTCGTTGTTTCGGTAAACTGTGCATAATGAAAACCAAACTAACGTTAGATGAGCTTGCGTGTTGCAGAGTAACTAAGAAAACCCCACCATTAAGGAGAATTGCGAAGGCTCTGGGCAAAGTGTACCCCGAGAAGCACAGCATTATCGGACACACAAGGTACTCACGTTTGCTGAATCAGCAACAGGCTCTCTGACCTACCCACTTCTGCCGGGATCTGACGCTGATGTGAGGGGAAGTGGACCTCGGAGCTCCGTCCGCGGCTTCCCTCCACTATCATTGATCCTGAGATGCTGAGGTGGCCCCTTACCGCACAACCGGTTGCGGAAATCCTGGTGCCCATGCCGGTTCACTGCTGAGGTGCATTGGTGCCGCTACGGGGGTGAAAAAAGCAGCTAAACCCCCTGATCGAGCTCCGGGCGCGGCGTCGCCAAGATGGCGGCCGTGCGCTGAGGCGGAGACTTCCATCGGCGAGGACAGCGGGAGTTCTGCGCTCTGTGTGTGAGCGACTGTACGGGGAACCGGAGCACAGCCTGCGGCGGGAAATTGCAGAGGCGACAGCCCAGGGGGGGCGAGCTGGAGTGGCGGGATCGCCAGAATATCCCAGTGCGGTCCTACGCTCACAAGATGGCGGCTCTTTGATGTGAAGGGGAGACCTGGTGTCAGAAGAGGCGGAGCGCAGGCCGAGACGGAGCGGCGGGGAGGCGCTGCTTGCGGGAGAAACTACTGGCCGCCGAGACGCGCGCCTCGCGTACGGAACCACAGCATTGGGCGGTGAGACAGCGGCGTTCGTTGCGAAGTGGCACTGAGGACAGAGGTTGATGAGGGACTGAGCGGTTGGGAGCTGACCCGAAGCGCAGGACCGCAGCGGAACTCTGCGGGAGCGGCGATCCTGAGGAAAAGGCCTGGGGAGGCGGGGAGATTGCCGGAGCCTTCCTGTGCTGCGTTGCCCTCCCAAGTTGGGGGCTGGATGCCGCGGAGCGGAGACCTGACGCCAGTGGAGGTGTGACACAAGCCGAGGTGGGGCAGTGCGGAGATTGCTGGTCACTAGAGGGACTGCTGGCTGGTGAGACGTGCGCCTTGTGCCTGGACCCACAACATTGCGAGGTGAGGTGGCAACTGGACTGATCCTGCTCCGCGGCGACAGATGTGTGGTGGCACTGGGGACGGAGGCTAGCTGGCGGCTGGAGGCTGAGGGACTGCTGACTTGCACTGAGTGCTGGCTGGGGAACTTGCGGACGGCGTGGGACTGATTAGTGCATACTGGCGACTTATTTGAGGCTCACTACTACTGTTCACAAATTATGTAACAAACGGGAGTGCCTCTCTTCAATAACGGCCTGGCTGGAACTGTGTAACAGAGAGGAAGAACCCACGGAGGCTCTGCTGCGGTACTAAATCATCTGCTAGTTGACGAAGGTGGACGTGGCGGGGTGAGGAGACAGCAGACCCTTCACACGGCTCCTGGGCCTCCATAATTACCTGTGGGCTTGACGACCTACGCGTGCCGAGGTCGGCCTGGAGGGCCGGTGGTTCCTTTGTTCCCCCCTGTGTCCTCGGGGCGGCTCCAGGTCACCCCTGATCCTATAGTCGCGGAACTGCGCATATTGTTGACATTGTTCGGAAGCAATCCAGTGTTTGCGCGCAGGCCACTCACGATGGGGAGAGTATCCAGAAAGAAGGGGTTTGCGGTCCTGCGCATAGAGGGGGCGGAGCAACATACTGATGATGATGAAGATGCGCCAGTGAGGCGAACAGAGAGTGCTCCTGGGGACCCTACCCTAGCCGACATTATGCAGGCCATTACCTCATCGAGAGAAGCGCTGGAGACAAAAATAGACTCAATAGGAGCAGATCTCACCCTGCTAAAAGATGATCACCGTAAACTTAAAGAGAGAGTGACCCTCAATGAGAAAGCTATGGAGGAAGTCCCGGAGGCGGTTTCTACATTACAGCGCGCTCTGAAAACTGTGGAAACCAGGATCAAGGTGTTGGAACTGAGAGCAGAAGACAGTGAAGGGCGCTCACGTAGGACTAACCTGCGTATAGTGGGGGTTCCGGAACGAGAAGAGGGGGCTGATGCTGTTCAATTCCTGGAGGCTTGGCTTAAGGCGGAGGTGGCCCCGGAAGATCTCTCCCCCTTCTATGCACTTGAACGCGCCCACAGAGTCCCAGCTCGGCTGCCCAAGCCTGGAGCCCCTCCCCGCCCGTTGGTGGCGAGGCTGCTTCACTATCGTGATCGAGACCATATACTGCAACGAGCACGGGAGAAACAGGACTTGCAGATTGGAAATAGTAAAGTGATGATCTTCCCGGATTTCACCAGGGAGGTACAACGCCAGTGAGCTTCCTTCCTTCCTGGCTGTCAAGCGGAAACTACGCCAGCTGCGACTCCCCTATGCTATGCTGTTCCCGGCACGCCTCCGGGTGATTGATAACTCAGAGACTCATTTCTTTACTACCCCGCATGACGCATGGGAATGGCTAGAGGCCCGACGGAACGCTGGTACTCGTACTTCATCACCGGGCTCGTCCCGGCGGCAGCCGAACACTCCTCCGCCCCTTCCGAGAGCTCCTTCGCCGAAGGGGCGGAGACAGGAGCGAGACAGAGCTGTGAAAGCGGTGGTGGAGATTAGCCATGGAGACACGAGCCCGAACAGGAATATCAGTGACCATGGAACGGACAGATCTGAGGACTCACGGTCGAGCAGCGTGCATGGGGAATCGGATGCTGAACTCCCAGACATTACCCCTCAAACTGCGGAAGGCATAATTTGAAGCTCGCACATCAGGTCGTATGAAAAGGGGATACCTGCTGCTGGGAGATGACCTTTACTAAGGCCTGCGCCTAATGATGGCAGCCTGGGGACACTGTCGTAGAAGTTGGGGCCACCACCTGAACTAAGAGAGTGGGAGAGGGGGCCTGGGGGAGATCTGGGTCCAACAGGGTCGGTTTACGCCCGCCACCTTTTGTGAATAACTGTTCACGTGCATTAGTTTGGATGGGAACTTGTTTGTTTGTACCTGTCCTGGGGAGGGAGAGTTGGGGTGTTTTTACTGTTGAAGGGATTTGGTTTGGGTCCAGGCATGTTGCTAGGGGGGGACTACTTCAAGATAGGACGCCGCTCGCACAATGGGACCCGCCATAGGTATTAAATGTATCTCTTGGAACGTTAGGGGGATGCACACCATGATCCGACGACATAAAATACATACATACCTGATTTGTAGAGAGGTACAGATTGCACTATTGCAGGAAACCCACTTATCGCAGAAGGAAGGAGTTGCATTGCAGCGACGATGGAGGGGGCAGGTGTTTTATACTACATACTCAGCTTTTGCCAGGGGGACTCTGGTCTGGGTGTGCGCGGGAGTCCCTTTTCAGTGTGTTAGACAAATAATAGACCCAGAGGGCAGATTCGTGGTGGTCTCAGGGAGATTGGACGGACGGGATATAGCGATAGGGAGTATCTATGCCCCTAATGTAGATCAGCCTGCATTTTTAGCGCAACTCTCACAGACACTAGCATCGGTGTTAACTGGATCGGTGCTGTTGGGGGGGGGGGGGACTTTAACAGTATTACTGATGTCAGTTTGGACCGCTCCCACCCGCCGCTTCCTGACGCTCCCACACACAGAATTGCTGAGGCTAGGCGGGACTGGCAGCGCCACTGGGGGCTGACGGACACCTGGAGAGTTCAACACCCGGGGGAGAGGGATTATTCCTACTTTTCTGCCTTACACGAGTTACACGTTCGCTTAGACTCGATCCTGTGCTCCCCGGATGTTCATGGAGGAATCAACCTGAGTGAATACTTGACTAGGACGATTTCTGATCACAATCCCCTGCTGGTGTCCTTAGACTGGGTACGGATTAGGCCTACAATCCCTAGCTGGCGTTTGAGACCGGAAGCGTTGGAGGATCAGGCGTTTCGGGCCACGATAAGTACTGCTATTGAGGATTATTTCCTCGCTAATGCCAACACAGCGACAAGCCCACTCATTGAATGGGATGCTTTTAAAACCGTTATTAGGGGCCGTTGCATTGGAGAAGTGGTGGGGGTGCGGAAGGTTCTCCTGCGTGATGTACAGAGCGCGGAACAGCGGCTTCGGGAGGTAGAGAAGGATAGACCGGAGAGGGTGGAGAAACAAGCTGATCTCCTTGCGGCCAGAGAGACTCTGGCAACACAGGTAGAAAAGTTGCGTTGTTTCGATTACAGGGCCTACATGGCTCGGGCCCATGCTGAGAGAGATAAGTCTGGAGCGTTGCTGGCTTGGCTGGCCAACCCAGCACACAGAGGAACGACGATCCTGGAACTGCGGGGGAGGGACGACGAGGTCTATTATAGCCAGCAGGATATTAATCTCCAGTTTTTGGAATATTATACTGCCCTGTACCAGAGTAAGCTCGAGCCTGCAGTGCTAGAGGAGGCGGGATTTCTAGAGGATGTAGAACTTCCTCAGATTGACGCTGAAGCTGCAGAGGCCCTAGGTAGAGAAGTCAAAATTGGAGAGATACGGGGCGCCATCAAACACATGGCCAGGAATAAGACACCAGGGACGGATGGGCTCCCAATTGAGTTTTACTCAACGTATGTAGACATATTGGCTCCCCAACTGGTGGCCCTGTATAATAGAGCGAAACGTGACGGCTATCTACCCGCTTCAACGAGAGAAGCGGTAATCATTCCGCTTTTAAAATCTGGCAAACCAGCTTGGGACCGCACTGCGTATTGGCCCCTCGCCATGCTCAACTTGGACTATAAGATCTTAAGTCGCATATTAGCAAGCCGACTGCTGGTCTACATGTCGACGCTCGTGCATGTGGACCAGGCGGGCTTTATTCTGTCCAGGAATACAGCAATGAATATACGTAGACTTCTACGAATATTGGACGCGAACACGTACAACAAAGAGGAGGCATGCATTTTATCAATTGATATTGAGAAAGCTTTTGATAGCCTCGAGTGGCCGTATCTTTTTAGAGTCCTGAGAGCGTTCAGGCTGGTAGAAGATTTCGTAGCTTGGACGGCAATCCTATATAAGAATTCTACTGCTAGAGTTAGGACGGGAGGGCTGATTTTGGATGCCTGTGCGGTGGGCAGGGGAACAAAACAAGGTTGCCCGTTGTCTCCCCTCTTGTTCGCGCTGGCGGTGGAACCTTTGGCCGTGCACGCTAGAACAGGCCGCCACTATCAGGGATTGGCAGTGATGGGACAGCTCCAATTTATAGCATTATATGCGGACGATCTCCTGATGTTTCTAGCTAACTCTGGGGATGCCTTACGAGGAGCCAAAGATCTGCTGGGTATACTGGGAAGAGTTGCAAGACTTAGGGTAAACTGGACCAAGACGTGCCTTTTCCCTGCTCTCGCAGAGAGGGTTGGTCCACTAGAAACGGAAGGCGTGTTGTGGGAAAATAGATGCCTGACTTATCTGGGGGTTAAAATATATCACGACCCTGTAGATTTACTAGAAGGCAACATAGGGCGAGCGATACGAAGCACCAAAAGTAATTTTGAGTTCTGTGGGGACCCTCCCGCTGTCGGTGGCAGGTAGGGTGGCACTATTAAAGATGATCACGCTGCCTAGACTGCTCTATTATTTTGGATCGCTACCACTCTGGATCCCGCACAGACTTTTTGCCCAACTCAACACCCTGATCACTGGGTTTTTGTGGGGCACTGGAAGGCGGAGAATAGCGCTCACCACCAAGATGAGGCCCAGGGCAGAGGGGGGCTTTGCGGTGCCGGATTTTGAAGCCTATTACCATGCAGCTCAATTGCAGTGGTTCATGAAGTGGATGGCGGGACGACTCCGGAACGCGGAAGACCCTGGGGGCTCGGATCCGGGTTTGCGGCTCCTATCCCGCGTGTTGTTGCTCCTCCCTTTGAGGGCTGGGGCGGCCCCTTCGGATCTACGGGCAGTGCGCCGGTGTTGGAATTGGGCCTTTGGACGGGCACAGATAAGATCCCCTTATGCGCCAGAGATCCCGCTGCTGCTCTGCGAGGCACTGCCCCATGGAGGGGACTGGCATAGACTACGGACATGGGAGGAGGCGGGGATCTCTACTATTGGAGATTTATATGAGGACAATACCTTGCTCCCTTTTTTGTGATCTATTAGAGCGGTACGACCTCTCAAGAGGGGATTTCCTATTACATGCTGACAGCAGCTATCCGTAAACATTGGCAGGAGGGGTTGGCGGAACCTCCGACCTCCCTGGTTTGTCAGTATATAGTGATAGCTGCTGGAACGATTAAGGCGGTCACCTGCCTATACCGACGCCTCACGCAGGAGACACGACGACCTCTGACAGCCCTACGTCTCAAATGGGAAGCGGACTTAGGCGAGACCATCGACGAGAAACCATAGGGAGAACTGGTGGAAAGGGCTTGGAAAAGTTCTAGAAATGCGCGCTTCCAGCTGATTCACTTCTTTGTCCTCCACAGAGCGTACCTTACCCCGCGTAAGATTAATGAATATTTTGGGGCCCGATCCACCTGCCCAAGGTGTAACCTGGAAGATGCTGGGTTTTTACACATGTTTTGGGACTGCCCGCTTCTGGGAGAGTTCTGGAGAGGGGTGACGACTAGTTTAGTGGACACGACGGAGCGTGACATAGCGCTGACATCAGGGTGTTGCCTCCTACACTGGTTCCCTCACACTGCCAGGAATAAAGTCACTAGCAAGTTTATAGACCTGGGGTTGGTGTTGGCCAAAAGGGAACTTACTAGCCATTGGAAGGCGAAAAATGCCCCTAGCGTGCTGAGATGGACAAGGGAGCTTATAAGGTGGGCAGACTGCGAAGGGATCTTCAGACTGCAAATGGCCCAAAGAACTGGGAGTGAAAAGACATTGGAGGCAGCGAGGGCATGGGTGGCATTAGTGGAGGTATTAAAACAGCCGAGTGACGATAACGATATACCCCCTGACGGTGCACACCCAGTTGTGGGGGATTGAGCGCTTGCTTTACTGGACGGCTGCCCATGGGCTCGAGCTGCCCGGTGGGGCTCCTGTTCGGTGTGGCCCCACTATGGAACTCCAGTACCTGGAATAGCATGCCCGGTGCGCCATTGGTCTGATTAGCATTACCATGCAGGGAATCAGGTGAATAAGCGACATGCCTGGGGGGTGGGGAGGGTGGATATTTGAAGGAAGGAGGGGGGGTTTTCTCTTTTTTGGTTTGTTAGGGGTTAATTGTGGAGCAGAATACTGAGATGATACATGACTAATCAGGGCGGTACCGAGCACTACAGGACTGAAGAATTTAGGCTGCAGTAGGTGAATCACCATTTCCTTGCGCTGGAGCAGGACTAATGCCTCCTTGTGAAAAGACAGCCTGAGATTAGAATGTGTAAATGTAGTAGGATGTACACTGGAATTGGACTCTAATTACAGTATTACCTCTGCGATGCTATTGATTGCTTTATCACAAATTAATAAAAATCTGTTTACAAAAAAAATGGGAACCGCCATATTGGAGTGGGTTTCTCTTGTGGTGTGGAGTTGCTATTATGCTCCAACTAAGTCTAGTGATGATAACTCACGTGTTGCCCTATATTAAATTAAAAGGAAGTTGCAATCCATTAGCCAAGCCATATTTAAAGAGGTTAGGTAAAATGATAATAACAGAGTGCACTCAGTATGTGATTAACCTCCAAGGTGTCATAGGTAGTCATGGTGAGGTTAGGTAAAATGTACCGGGACCCCAAGATGATTCCTGTGGGTTACTGTATGATAACAGAGTGCACTCGGTATGTGATAAACCTCCAAGATGTCATATGGAGTCATGGTGATCTCCGTGGTTGAGGGGTTATCTAACCCTCGCTCATACATGCTAAGATGTTAGTGTGCATGTTGTAAAGTGAATGGGGATTCTGCATTATTGGACTATGGGAGTGTCAAGTATTAAGTGTACTCCAAGGAATTTCCTCATTCAACCCTTGTGTATTGGTTGACAGACGGTAAACCCATCTCTGTTCTTTCATAAACAGGGCCCCCTTACTAATCTTGGGATGTGCCTCTAGTATTACCCATCGTAGGGCGTCAGGTGAATGCTGCAGTAGGTTAAAATGTGTATACATTTTCGTGTTAAGTTTATGACACCGGAAATTACTGCGATGTTCCGTGATGCGCGTTTTCACAGGTCTGGTGGTCATACCTATATACCTGAGGTCACATGGGCAGGTAATCATATAGATACAATTGGATGTATTGCAGTTCGTGTGAGCGCGTACTTCCCATGTGAAGGAGTCTGAGAAAGTTATTGTTTTAGTCACTTCGGTAAATGCAGGTCCCGCAAGGGAAATGGCCCTGAACTGGCGGCAAGTCCCTTAATTGCCGTTGTGAAGTCACTTTCTGTGGCTTAGGTCTCGTATGTATTAGCATATCTTTGAGATTTTTTGTGCGCTTAAATGCAAGTCTGGGAATGTCAAGCTCCAGGGACCCTGTTTTCAATATATCCCAATGTTTTTTGATCACGTTCCTGATTCTGTTGGAATCAGGTGTATAGGTGGTTACACATGTGAGAGTGTCTGTTTTTCTTTCTCTCTAAGTTTGAGTAGAGCCTCGCGGTTATTATTCCTAGCTCTTTTTTTGGAGAGTGCAATGTTGCGTTGTGGGTATTCACGTCTGCTCAAATTGTTAGCCAGCAGATCTGCCTCAGTTTTATAGTCCTCTAAGCTGCTACAATTTCTTCGCAGCCTCAAAAATTGACCAAAAGGCAGGTTCTCCTTTAATGCTCGTGGATGATGGCTACTAAACAACAACAGGCTATTGCGGTCTGTAGGTTTTCTATAGATAGTTGTGCTTAGGTTTCCATCTTTGAGTTTAATGGTGAGGTCAAGGAAAGGGATCTCAGAGTGAGATATAGAACTGGTGAACCTCAGGTGTAGGGGTTCAAGGTATTAACCCAGTTGCAGAACTCTTCGCAGGTCCTCAAGTCACCTGACCAAAAAATGACAATATCATCAATAAACCTCTTCCAAGGGAGAAGATTAGTGCGGTAGGGGTTCGAGTCATTGAAGATCAAACTCTCTTCAAAAGCTGCCATGTATAAACAGGCTACACTCGGGGCAAAGGTACTACCCATTGAAGTACCCTGGGTTTGGTGGTAAAGTTGGCCCTTGAACTCAAAAAAGTTTTCCGTGAGCGCGAGTGTTGCACATTCAAGGACAAAACTGCTTGGAGTGGAAGAATCCCAGTTGATTCTGTTGAAGACCTCCTCTATCACACCCAAGGTGGCTCTCTGGGGGATGTTGGTATAGAGGGCCTCCACATCAAGGGTAACTAACAGATTGATGTCATTAGTTTGTTCAGTCTCTGTAATAAGATGTAAAACGTCAGCCGTATCCTTCAAGAAGGAGGGGATTTGTTTGACTAGTGGCTGTAGAAAATGGTCACAAAATTTGGACAATGGTTCGAGTATTGAGTCAATTCCCGAGACTATGGATCTGCCCGGGACAGGTGAGGTGCCTTTGTGTATTTTCGGCAAGATGTAAAAATAGGGCACTTTAGGATCTTTTTTAATAAGGAAGTCTGCCTCCTTTTTGCTCAACCAGCCCTGGCTTTCTGCTGTAAAGACCATAGCTGTAATGGTCTTGGTCAGTCGTGTCATTGGGCTACTGGCAATCGGTGTATAGTATTGTCGGTTACTGAGTTGCCTCTGGCATTCCGTGTCATAGTCTAAGGTAGACATGATCACGGTTGCTCCGCCTTTGTCAGCTTGTTTAATAGTGATGGTCGTGTCATTAGCAAGGGAACTGACAGCCGTCAATTCTGCTGTAGAGATATTGCAAAAGTGTCTTGGGGTGGTGCTCTTTGCTAAGTCCTTAAGTACAGCCTGTTCATAGGTGAGCACCTCATTAGGAACCATACTACTGTTGGGAGTGAAAGTGGAAGGGTTGCGTAAACCTGAATCACTTGTCTTGGGCGTTGGTGTCTCATGAAAGAAGGCCTTGAGGCGTACTTTGCGGAAGAAATTCTGAATTTCACATTGCTCGCGAAATGTATCTATTCTGGGGGTTGGTACATAGCCTAGGCCTTTCTGTAGAACTCTTTTTTTCAATGTCTGTCAAAACCCTTTGAGAAAGATTGACTATCAAATTCTCCTCTTGGTGTGGCTCCGAGCCTCCACTACATTCTGTTGTGGTTCTTCCCATTGTACTCTTTTTTGTTGCTGGTTGCCTCTTCTTCGCCCGCGCCCTCTGCCCCAGCCTCTGTCTAAAAAAGGTTGGCTATTGCCAGGTGGGTAGAACTGGGGGGGGCCTTGGGGGAACATTGGGTACTGCCAAAAGGCCAGTCCCTGGTACTGTGGCACCCAGAACCCTTGGCGACCTCCCCTTCTTGGGTTGTTCCCGCCCCAGCTCTCAGAACATGAGTCACTGTTGGTGGATGAGCCCCTCCTTGTGGTGTATGAGCCTTCATCGGAAGAGTTGTTTGTTCCAGGGGGAACAAAGTCTGCTTTAAGGTATGGGTACACCTTTTCTTTGTCAAACTTGCGAATATCTTTCTGTAATTTCGCAATTTTTTGCTTCATCAAGTACTCCTTGTGCTCAGCAATCTCATTATATATCTCGGTCAACTTTGATTTGAAAGCGGTGATTTGAATCGTGGTCTTAAGCGCGCCTTCTGCTATTTGGATCCTTATTAGCAGGGCATCGGCTATCCTTTTAGCTGTGTTAATTATAAGAATTAACAAATCCCTAGTGCATTTCCATGCCACTAGGGACCATTCTTTTTTGAAAACGTCATCCTCAAGGAATAGACGTGGGAAGTTTTTTACCAGTAGGCCATTGGGGGCTATACTAGCCCTTAGATATTCTGTCATCAAGGCGCCGTGTAGTGTGATTTTTACCCATTCATGTTTCATGGATGTCAGGGATTGCCAGTCTTCCGACTGACTGCCTGTCGCTGCACCACTTTCTGCTCCTAGAAGTGAAGGTGCTCTTAAAATTTCTGCAACTATTTCATCCCCAAAGCTAACACCTTGGTTCTCCTCCATGGTATAAAGGTCAAGGACCCCGGGATCAGGAGAATATCGGTCGTAGCAAGGGTAGGCAAGACCGGCAATTGCCGGGGTGCCAAGTGAGGTGTAAGAGGAAGGTGAAATTACCTGCCCTCAATTACACGAGGAAAGTCCCACGGGGGTTGCCTGTGCTTATAACCAATCACCAAGGAGGGACTCTGGGCTTTTTGGACAGGTCCAGCATACGTGCCCAAACTTGGTAAAGATACAGAAAGTATGCTGTTCCTAATTACGAGACAAGGGAAAACTAGGGGAACCGGTTTTGCGTTGTCATGAGAAGTAGGAGGACGGGGATTCCTCCTCTTGGAATTTGGGGCCCTCACACACCCGGCTGGGTGTCATGCTTCATCATAGGGCTGCTCCTCGTCAGGTCGGCGCTGCAATACCTGACGGGCTCCCTATGAGGGGCTCTTTGGCGGAGATCTTTTATTCCAAATTGCCGTTTGGTGCCGCGTGGGTGAGGGGCCTAACCAGTGTAGATGAGTGAGTGGAGGTGTGTAACCTGAAGGAAGTTTAAAACAGGTTTGGAAGTACCAACGAAAAAAATTTAATCAATAGGTCTCCCGACCTGATTAAAAGAAACAAAGGCGCATGTCTGAGGTTATGTCTCAGGTAGGGCGCTCTATTGTAGGTCAACATGTTTCTCGCCTGGTAGTCAATCAATCTGGTGGCGATTCGTCAGGACCTGCTAAAATCAAATCTATCTACACACGGGTGGATATATGGTGTAATCTACCTCTTTAAACCAGCCTAACACATACTATGTGTAGTACCTGACAGAACATGACCAACCTGGTGAAGGAATAAAAACAAATATTAAGATCTGAGACTTCAGTATAAACAAAAACTCTTGTGTTCCCTGTATGACAAGCTCACAGCACACAGTGGTGATGGCTAAAAACATACCCAACGTGAGTGCCGTGTGGGTGACTCTCACAGACCTTTTATCGTGAAAATTACACCGGCACATATTGTGGAACACCTCCATGGTTGCAGAAAGAAATGATGAACTCACCCCAGTCGGGTTTCTCATTTTACTTCATCAATACCCGGCAGGTATCATACAAGGAATTTCCCTATGTACTGTGTGGGTTGTAGGTTAAAGGAAAAGGAGATTAGAGCACAACACGTAAGATGTTGTAGGTACGTGATTGGATATATGGAGCAGTGAGGGGGTTGTTAAAACTATCAACAGTTAACGAGAGGCAGCCGTTAATATATGTTATGTAAACGGACTCGCCCAGATCATATGGTGGTCAAATAGACATGAGCTGGGTGTAAAACTTGTTTGTTAAAAGTTGCGTGTGTCCTGTCAGGACAGATATTTGTGTAAATGCCACATGTCAGGTTACAATAGTCTAGAAACATTTGGTCTGTGGCGGGGTACCAAAGATTGTTTGGTGTGGTACAACAACTGCATAGATAATGGGTCCCCGCTAGGTGTACAAAGCTCTCGTTGTTTTGGTAAACTGTGCATAATGAAAACCAAACTAACGTTAGATGAGCTTGCATGTTGCAGAGTAACTAAGAAAACCCCACCATTAAGGAGAATTACGAAGGCTCTGGGCAAAGTGTACCCCGAGAAGCACAGCGTTATCGGACACAAGGTACTCACGTTTGCTGAATCAGCAACAGGCTCTCTGACCTACCCACTTCGGCCGGGATCGGGAGGTACTGGGAGGGATTGTGGACCTGTTTAAATACTGAAAGTGACTCAGCCTGAATTGGCGGGAAACTCCCGGTTGACTCGCAGTCCGCACTTTCTGTATCTTTACATGTTCATGTTTTGACATACCTGTCTTTTTTTGTCAAATACACCAGATGTACTTCTTTGTAAGTTTATGGCTGATATATTGGCAGCTTTCTGCTTCATCCTTGTTTGTCTGTGTGGCATTGTTCAGATTTATACTGTCTTGATTAATGTATGTTGTTGCTTACAGTGGGTCTTTGTGTTGTTGGTTCATCTCAAACTGTTTTCCTCGTGCGTTTTTTTTTTTAAATGAATAAATACAAAAGGGTTTCCTTACGCCCTGTGTGATATGGTTTGATGGAATATGAATGAGGTAGATACCTTTCTATGTCTTTTTGGTGAATATTTTTGTGTGATACAGTCGCTTGCTCCGATAAGACTGGTTCTTACCCATCTCTCTTTGATACCAGCACCAGCGTACACTGCAATGCTATCGTAGGTTCATTCTGTTAGTTGTTGTATGTCATTCTCACAGCTTGGAATTGCAGGACTGGTTGCCTTCGTGTATTTCTCTGCAGACTCTCCACCTGTGATTTATTTGTTTGGCATTGAGTCAAAAGTTGAGGTATCTGCAGGAAGAAGTATCCATCAAAAGAATAAGTGACTTACCTCTGGTACCAATGTTTCTGATTGATTGCGTTTCTGCCGGCAGCTTCCTCACCAATCCACCCACCCCCACGTTCTGAAGAGTATTGTCAATTAATAAGAGTCCAAGTTACTTTTGTGCATTGCATTTTTGTGACCTTTGTCAATCTCGTCTTTGCCTCTAAGCCATGGCAGAAAGTATGGCAACAAACATCAGAGCGCTGTGGTAGTGCCATGTGGAGCTCCATGACGTCACATCTGGGAGGTACCACTGCTGAGTTGAAGTGTTGGGTGCCACCTGCCAGCATGGGAGAGCTAGTTCAACTTTCCAAATCCAGTCTGACACCGGGGGAGGTTCAAGAAGTTAAGAATCTGCAGGTAGAATACCCACTAGAAACTTTGTTACTGAAGGTAAGTAAGTTATTTTTTGTGCATTTGGTTACAGATGACAAATTATTTTGAGATTTTACTCAGAGTTAATGTTGTTTGTAAGAGCAGAGGTGTATTATGTTTGTTTTCTAATTTACAGCCATTCAGGAAGTTGTAATTATCAAACTGAAAGCCGTATGATGTTCCTGATGAACCATAGAAAGTGTTGATAGTTACAAGATATTTAATATGAGACAAACAGCCTATAACTACATTGTTACTCAATAAATCATGTCCACAAAATACATTTAAGCGGAGTAGCAAGTTTTGATCAAATCTCAATGTCGTAATATTTTAGTGTACGGTACGACAGGTCTTTAACATAAAGTGGATCAGCTATGTACATAGTTTTATTTCTTTGTGTTTATTAATATAACATAGAAGCTGTGAATCTTTAATAAGCTCTAATCATTTTCAAACAGAAATGAAGGCTAACTTGGGCAGAGCCTTGGTGAGTACCTTCTAAATAACCAGAAAGTATCAGAAATATAACTATTTATACATGGTCTTACAGTTGCAGACACCTATGAAGTTCTTGTCTTTCTAAGAAGTGGATATAAAATTAAATAAGACTGTTCTGTGAGTAAATTATGAAAATACTGTATAGAATTTCTACTGTTCATCCCTCGCTATTAGTCCTATAAAGTGTTTTCCATTTTAGTTAAAGCATTTGATAAATAGTAACCTGATGTCTGCTGGGAATCAAGGCAAACACAAGGAGATGATGAATGGAGCGCTGAAACTTTTCAGACACTCACCCCCAGTTGCAGATCTGGGTGGAATCCATCATCATTCTTTAGCTCACTTCGCCACCTCAGTTCAGACCCAGCTATATGCAAATCAGTCTTGACCCTGTGCCTCATGGGAACAGTCCAGCCCGAACTGCCAAGCCAGGTCTTCCCTGAACCGGACACAAGCATCCTGGGACCGGTTTCTGGGTAACACCCTTCATCAGCCAGGCTAGCTTGAATCCAGTGGCAAAGTGAGCAAGGGACCGACGTCTGGGCATACCCTGCCAACTTAGGGCGAACAAAGCAAACACAAGGAGATGATGGACGGAGCGCTGAAACTTTTCAGACACTCACCCCTAGTCACAGATCTGGGTTGAATCCGTCATCATTCTTTAGCTCACTTCGCCACCTCAGTTCAGACCCAGCTATATGCAAATTAGTCTTGACCCTGTGCCTCATGGGAACAGTCCAGCCCGAACTGCCAAGCCAGGTCTTCCCTGAACTGGAAACAAGCATCCTGGGACCAGTTTCTGGGTAACACCCTTCATCAGCCAGGCTAGTTTGAATCCAGTGGCAAAGTGAGCAAGGGACCCACGTCTGGGCATACCCTGCCAACTTAGGGCAAACAAAGCAAACACAAGGAGATGATGGATGGAGCGCTGAAACTTTTCAGACACTCACCCCCAGTCACAGATCTGGGTTGAATCCATCATCATTCTTTAGCTCACTTCGCCACCTCAGTTCAGACCCAGCTATATGCAAATCAGTCTTGACCCTGTGCCTCATGGGAACAGTCCAGCCCGAACTGCCAGGAATCTCCATTCCATGAAACCCAATTGCTACAAATAAAGAAGACTATGCAATCCTTTTCTTTTGTAGATGGATCCAGTTCTTTGTTCTTCACTGAATTGCAGAAATATGCTTCTTACCTCAATTGAGGAATATAATTTGCTATATATTGGTTGGATCTAGTCCATTTCAATCAAACTGTGGTTTGGATTGGTCATTGGAAATCTGATCCCAAATGTCTTACACAAATAGCTAGGTTTCGCTGTTTGTTTTTCTCATGGCAACCATTTTAAGCATCGGAACATTTATTATCATGAGCCATGGTAGAAATAGCAATGCTTTTTATAGGAGATATAAAATAAGCATGTAGGTGAACAGAGAATTATAATTTGTAAAGTAGTCATTCAAGGAGTTATGTAATTTCATCTCTATCATTACAGGGAAGGATATCTGTGTTTATTCTCATTTAGGGTTCATAATAGAAGGAAAAAGGATTTCAGTTTGCTGTGAAATTAAGACCTAGCTGGATATTCGAATTAGTTAGATCAGTTGATTAGAAAGAGAACTAATAACATTTTAGAACCTAGAATGGAGTTTGTATGGATCACAAAAGGTGAATTCCTTGTTTTGGGTGGGATTTATGAACCTATGTGGATCAATCGCCTTAGTATTTCATTAAATCCTTGAAAAGCACCTTGAGATGAGGGTCTGTATCTAGTACAAGGTTGTCAAGTAAACAGTCACTGTATTTAGTTATCTCCATACTTCACCATTAGACAAATTACCTGGAAGAACAGTTTAAACAATACTTAATTGTGTTTGATTAAACAAATTAAAATTTGGTACTTTCTTCATTTTATAACATGCTGATTTAGCATAATTGCTGGGATGGTCACTCGTTCCTGTTCTCTTGCCCAGAGTCAGGGAGGAACTTTAATCACTCCTTTTACATTGAGATTATTAAAATGCCTTTCTTGGAATGTGCAAACATGCTTAAATCTAGCTAAGTAATCCATGGCTATACCAAAAGAGTGGTTTTCTAACTCTCAAAGGTTTGTGATTCCCCTTCCTTTCATTCTCATTACAACCTCTTCTAAATGGGCAATTATGATTCTGGGTCAAACATACTCTGTCCATGCTCCAAGTTTGACCATTCTCAAGGAGATCTTTATTACTGCCAACCCAGACCTACTTAATAGAGGAAGTGAAGCATGATTTCTTGTTCCCTTTGGCTTTCGGTTTTTTGACCTGTAGAACTTTACCCACCTTCCATAGTTTCTTTTACACTCCTTAAGGCAGAAGAACAGTTTTTGTACTTGCTTTGGTGGACTCCTATTCTCATTATTTGTTTCCAATTGACTTCTACCACTCGACTAAGGCCCAACCAAAAAGGAAATTTAGTACAAGGCCGCCTTCCTTTAAGAGACTGGAAAGTCAAAACTCCATAACTAAATGAGAGGTGGTGTGATACGCCCACAACATGTCTTACAGGGATAATGTACCAGGGATCTTGTTAGCAGATGACATCTGTAAACACTTCCTTTATTTTTAGATTCACTCTCTCAACCCATCCATTTGCTTTTGGGCAATGTAGGGCAGTCTTCTTTTGCCAAATGGACCATTCCTCAAGGAATTTTTCCATGAGATCAGAGGTGAACTGCACTCCATTATCTGTTATGAGTACTTCTGGCCTGCATTCCTCAAGGAAGACATCACTTAGGAATTCTACGAAGACCTGTGTGGAATTATGATTTACAGATTTCACGCCAACCCATTTGGAATGGTAGTGTACTAATACTAAAAGGAACCTCCCTTCAATTCCAGTCCCTTCATAGGTCTAATAATATCTAACACCGGTTTACACCACCACCTATCATGAACTACAACTGTCTTAAGGGGATTTTGTTAGTGATCATAACAGTATTGCTGGATGCCCAAGGGGATAATCATGTACTGAGTGGTCAGCCATGGAGTCTAACCACGGCCATCAACAACGGTCTTTAAACCTGCTCTTAGTCATGTTCCTTGCCAAATAGCCCTTGGGCGGGCTAATCCTACAATCTTCTCTGTAAGCCCTGTTCAAGGTACTAATATCAACCTTCTTATTGGTTTCCCTTCCTGAACACCCAACTCATCCTTGATTTGCCAGAATACTTTAAGATCCTCTCTCAGACCATGCTCACTAGGCCACCCAGCAGTTACATACTCTCTGAGGCACCTCAGTGTGCCATCCTGTTCCTCCAAGCAATATTATTCAACTTGCTGAATACCCTCAGGGGAACTGCCGACACCAGTTTTTCTTCTGTTATCTAAGAGAAGGCAAGATGAACAGTCTACTGCTTGGTACCTTTACCCGGGGAGATACTCCATGGTGAAATGTTACACTTCGAAACCCAGCAACCTCCTGGCAATTCTGGGGTGGTGCGCATCGAAGCCTTGATAGTATAACATGGCCTAGGAGAGTATGGTCTGTACGGACAACAAAAGGTAAATGCTACAGGTAAAACCTGAAATGTATGGTAGCCCAGTAACAAGATAAAGCTATCCTTTCAATTACAACGCACTTTGTTCGGGGTCTTTTAAAGCTTGAGAAGCAAAAGCAATACATTTTTCCTTGTTATCAATTAATTGGGATAATGTAGCCCCTAAATTCCCAGTACGGACACCAGTGTTTAGGATAGTTTTCCTTTTTACATCAAAACGCCTCACATTAGATTCTTTAGCAATCTAATCTTTTATCCTGGCAAATGCCTCTTGACAATAATAGTTCCATACATATTGGTCTCTTTTTTTCAAAATCAATCTCAATGGGTGAACATAATTGGCTAAACCCCTAAAAAATTCAGAATAGTATTATGTGAGTCTAATAAAGGACCTAAATTCTTCCTAATTCAGAGGAACACAAGCCTTCTTCACTGCTTCTACCAAATCAATTTTTGGCTTCACTTCAACCTTCAGCATTATGTGGCCCAGATATGTAACGAAGACCACTCCAATTTGACGCTATTCCTTTGAAAGCAGGATACTCCTTGAATGACCTTAATCATCTGTTGCATTATCCACTGAAAAAGCTACTGCGGAAGCAAAGCCAAAAGGCATGCAGCAGAATCTGAATGCATCCAAAGGAGTAATAAAAGACGTCTGATGTTTAGAACCAGGATGAAGTTCAACCTGGTGGTAACCGACAGACACATCTTTGACACTGAAACAGGAAGTCTCATTCACTAAGTGTAAGATATTCCCAATATTAGGGAGTGGGTTGTGAACCACCCAAACGGCAGAATTAAGGGTCCTTAGGTCAATACATAGATAATAAAACATTGCCTCTGCCTTTTGAGCTAAACATGGGGGGCAACCCCATCTTCTACTACTTTATTAAGTTCCTTTTCCAGTGGTTCCTTCATCAAATTAGGGATGGAATGGACCTAATGAATGATAGGCGTAGCCCCATTTTTTAATTTTATTCAATTCTGAAAATTCTTTAAATGCCCTGAATTTTCTGAGATACCTCTGAATTTTTTACACATATGCATGCCACCTAAAGATCTTTTGATAAGCAGCACATAACCAGATCTGTTAGGATGAAGACATTAAAAGCATCTTGGCATATCTTTAGACCCTAACAGAGTTGACCCTTGCTTCAAGATGTACACTTTCTCCAACAGTAATGCAATATTTAAACAACACTCTCATTAATGTCATACCTACAGTAGTAATAGGGTCCTTGAGTATTGACAGGGGGAAACATGGCGGCCGTTTGAAACGCGGTCGCGGAGGCTCCCGTGGGGGAGAGAGCTGAGCGATGACCCAGTGGTTTTTTAGGGAGAGTGATGTGTAGGATGAGAATTGGGAGCATTTCTCATTAGGATATGGCTGCTCTGGTCCCTTTAATGCCGGTTTAAGTGCTGTTTTCAAGATCGGTTGTGCAAAGGGGAAGGCTGAGACTGCAGGCTTACCAGGAGTTATCCGGCGGGCTGCGGTGGGTGCGGTACGTTGTTGCTGTCCTGTTGTTTGTGCTCGTGCTTGTGCGGGCCCCTGGGGGGGGCGAGCGAGTCCGTGGAGGTCTTGGGACTGCCCGACCGGGTCTCCTGCTGGGCTCGTGCAGCTCAAGAGCTCAGTAGGGGCCGGAGGGCTCGGCGCTCCACTCGAAGCGGCTTGGCCGGGTTTGGCAGAGGCAGCACAGGCACAGGGATCGTGAGCCTCCCGCGCTCCAGTGTTGTGGGCAGTCAGCCAGCGCTGGAGGAACAGAGGTCGCTGGAGTCGGGGGAGCTGGTGGAGCCTCCCAGGATTGGGGAGACTGCCAGTTACACGCCACGGGAGGTAGGGCAGACACTTTTGACGATTAATGGGGGATCTGGAAAAAAAATTGTAAAGGCAAGAAATGTTTTGGAAGGGAAGTTGTTCAACCGCAACACTGTCGGGAAAGAGGCATTCTCCCTGAAAAGCAGGGAAGTACCTCTTTGAGTATACAAGCTAGTGGCAACTCAAGCGTGGCAGAGCTAGGGGAGTTGGAGGAGGAAGCTGTGCCGCCTGGGGGTTACAATTTAAGAAGTTCAGAGGCTAGGAAGAACGTAAAAAGTACTCTGAATAAAACGTATAAGAGTATTTGCAGGTTAGAGCCTACCCTTTCTTTTAAATCGGATGAAGGAGAGTGGGTAACCTCGAAAAGCGAAGGTTAAGAGGGAAAAAGAAACTTACAGGTGTCTAACCTAAAATTACCCCCTCACTAAGAACATTTTTTAAAGTGGTACCTAAGACTTTGGAGTTAAAAATGCTACTTTGGATTCGGTAATCTCAAAGGAGAAGGGGGTGGAAATCGAGACTTTTAAGTCCTAATAAATATCAAGTGTTGGCAGAATCTTTTGAGGCCAAAAAATGCCCCTCCTAACACCCCCGGAAATACAAAAGGCTGGGCAGGAAGAGGTAGGAATGTTCTCCCCGCTGGAAATATGGATGTTTCCTCCCAGCAAGAATAAATAGTACAGCTTCCCAGAATTTCAGGAATGTGCAGGGGGGAACATCCTACGAAAGACGTATGCCAGATTCAAATGCAAGGTAAACCACAAGAATATCTACAACCCCAGTCAGTTTCGGACCTTATACATCTACTAACTATTGAGGTTAGGAATAGATTCGAAACTTCTGAAATTAATCAAAAAGAGATTAGAGCTTCCTGTGACAGTCTGGAGAAAAAATTGGATGACATCGCAGCTAGGACTTCACAGCTGGAAAGCTCAGTAAAAGATCTAACAGTACAGTCTGAGGCTAATTCAAAGGAGATCATGGTTTTAAAAGGGAATGAGGCCATATTGAAAGAAAAGTTGGAATCAATGGAGAATAATCAGAGAAGAAATAATCTCCGCATTCTAAAAATCCCGGAAGGGTCAGAGGGAGAGGACATCAAGGCCTTTGTGGCTCGGCTGATTAAATTGGCAGTGCATATGGATTGCTCTGAAGAAGATCTGGTTAAAGATATGCAAAGGGTTCATAGAGACCCTTTTAGGTTAAATCCAAAGAAGGTAAAACCCAGGAGAATCCTAGTTAATTTTCTTACGTATAAAATAAAGGAAGAAATATTATCAAGAGCCCTAAAACAAAAGAATTTATCAGTAGATGGAATTAACTTTGATATTAGATCGGATGTCTCCCAGATAACAGCTAATAAGCAATGGGAGTTTGGTAACCTGATTGAACCTTTTAGAAAATGGGGTGCGACAGCACAGTTAAGATTTCCTGCTAGTTTGAGGGTGATGCATAACAATAAAATGCAGACTTTTCGAAGAGTAGACGAAGCCGAAGAATTCCTTAGATCTTTATCTGATACCAGTGTGAAGTAGGATGATGAGGATGGTTTTTCTTAGTTTCTCGGTCCTTTTTGACTACCGCCTTTATGGCCTTCATCACCCTATTTATACGCTGATATCCTCTGTTTCTTACTTTGCTGTATTTGTTGTATCTTGCTCTTAGTTTTAAAAGAAATCACATCTTTCACTGGGTTTTGTATATATGCATACATTTTTTTTTTTTTACAACAGCTCTTTAACCCCGGGAAGCCTCCTTAAGGCTTAGGCTTGGCTTAGGCTATGAGGGAGAAAGAGGAGGGTTTTCCAAGGGAGGGGAAAGTACAGGTGAAGGCACGGGTGGGGGAGCAAAGGGAAAAAATACAAAAAAATATTTGTCCTTTTCTAATGTTTAGGAACTTTGGTTGTATGGGATGGGTGAAAGCTATGAATCATAATGAGTATTAGGAGGACGGCCCAGATAGAGTTTTTATCTTGGAATGTTAATGGCCTTAGAGTGAGGCAAAGAAGGGAAAAAATGTTGCAATATATAAGGGATGTCCCTGCTCAAATTATATTTCTCCAGGAGACTCATTTAACTAGCAAGGAAACAATGGAGATTTTTAAGTCTAGGAGATGGCTTCAGAGGGTAATATAGTACGGATCATCAACTCACTATAAGAGGAGTGGCGATTCTTGTAAAATCTAACCCTCAGATAACTATTGGAGATAGTAGAGTTGATAAGCTAGGTAGATGGGTAATAACTAAATTGAGTTGCTATAACCAGGGCTATACGCTGGTTGGATATTACGGCCCGAATTTAGATAATCCAACTTCATTTAGTAACTTACTCCTGGAATTGTTGGACTTCCCGGATCCAATTATAATGGCGGGCGATTTTAATGTGGTGTTAGACGATAGGCTAGATCGCTCCACTAAAAGTAGAGCGATTACCCATAATAAATTACGCTCTCTAATTATAAACTCAATAAAGAATCTGGGTTGGTGTGACATTTGGCGGGAAAGACAGGGGTCCTTAAAAAGTTTTACGTTTAATAATAAAAAATATGGCCACCAATCGAGAATAGATTTTTTTTTGATCGACCAAGGTATAAAAGACCAAGTTAGGGATGCTAGTCATGTTGGTGCCCATTTATCGGATCACGTGGCCATTTCTCTACTTTTGGCTCCTCAAAACACGCTGCGCCAAAGGAGATGGACCTTTGATCGTACAATATTGGCCGATGATGGGGTGATGGAAGAACTGGGGGTGGATTCTCAATGGTTCTTTGAACAGAACTTGGATAGTGCCCCAATAGGTACAGTATGGGATGCTTACAAGGCCTTTTTAAGAGGGAGGGTAACATCTATCCAGTCCTATAAAAATAAGCAACGGAGGGGAGAAATTGCTACCATTGAAGATCAGATTAAGCAGTTAGAACAAAAGATACAGGACAAAGAAATACTACAGGAGTCCGGGGCTGCCGCTATTGAGACCCTTAAAGTGGAGCTAGCAGGTGTTTTGGAAGGCAGAGTGCAGGAGAGATGGCTAGTGAGCAGACTGGCCCATTTTAATTATGGAGAGGGATGTGGCAAATTACTTGCCTGGAAGATAAAAAATGATCAAGCAAAAACTTCATAAAAGAATTAAAGCTGGAGGGGTCAGAGGATCTAGCCAGGTCAAGGGAAGATATAGAACAGGCTCTGATTGATCATTTTGGGGAAGTATATTCTGAAACTTTAGTTATGCAGGGAGAGGAAGTGATAAACTGGTTGGGCAAAGAAGTTCCCCATAAGTTGTCTGATCCCCAAAGGGAAGAAATGAATAGCTCAATTCTTGATTTTGAAATTAGAAATGTTATCAAAGCCGGGAAAGCAAACAAGGCAGCAGGACCAGATGGTATCCCGGTGGAGGTATATAAAAACTGGAGAACTTTTTGGTCCCGGTAATGGTTAGATTGTTTACTGAGATTTTTGAAGGGGGTAAGGAGCTCCCTCAATCTTGGAATGAGGCCATTGTCACTCTGATCCTCAAGGTAGATAAACCACCTAACTGTTGCGACTCTTATAGGCCTATCTCATTGCTTAACTCAGATTATAAGATCTTTACGAAGCTATTAGCAGATAGGCTGAGTGGAGTATTGGATGTGTTGCTGCACGAGGATCAGAAGGGCTTTGTGCGGGGCAGGGGCATCAAAGAACTAACCTACAATCTAATTGGGGCTGCCGACATAGCAACCACTCACAAATTACCATTGGCAGTTATTATGGTAGATGCGACTAAGGCCTTTGACCGGGTCAATTGGTCTTATTTGCAGGAAATTCTACAGCTGTCCAATCTGGGAGAAAACTTTTGTAGGGCAATAGCTCTTTTATATAAGAATCCTACTGCCAGGGTTTTGGTGAATGGAAACATTTCTAATAGTTTCAACATCTATAGGGGTACTAGGCAGGGGTGCCCGCTGTCTCCCTACTTTTTAACTTGTACATAGAGCCACTAGCCGAAAAGATAAGGGGTCATGTGAATATACTTCCTTTTAGATTTCGGGAATGGGAGAAAAAGTAGGGCTTTATGCAGATGACCTAGTAGTGTATACCTCAGATCTTGATACAGCACTACCAATAGTATACGACCTAGCAGCACGGTTTGGGCGGCTCTCTGATTACTGAGATTAATGAAAATAAAACAGTCGTAATGAAGTGGAATATTAACTCACAATTGAGCTGCATAAAGGAAGAAATGAGGTACCTAGGAATTCAAATCGTGCAGAAAATAGAACAAATTCCCGAAGTCAATTTCCAAAAGGTCAAAAGGCAGTAGAGAAACTCTTACTTAGCTGGGCCCACCTTCCTTTAACAATTTCCGGCAGAATAAATCTAGTAAAAATGGCAATTCTTCCTAAATTTTCTTTTTTGTTTCAAAATATTCCAATGGCCTTTAAGGAAGTTTGGCTTAAAAATCTCAATCCAGGGTAACGAGCTTTATCTGGGCGTCGAAAGGTATGAGAATTTCCTGGAAAAAGCTTAGAAGGCAATATGACAAAGGGGGGCTACGACTCCCGGATCTGTCTTATTATGCTTGGTTGTTTTTATTAAGAGGAGGAAAATGTTTATTAAGCAAGCCAGACTGTTCTGATATTGGGAGAATGTTCAAAGCCATGGTATCTGATGTACAAGGGGGCGAGCAGGAGTTTATACATAAATACGGAGATCCACGCTATTTTAAACAAGTGAGGTTAAAGACTTTGCAAAGCTTTGCAATAACTTGGTACAAAATTAGGAGAGTTTCTAATATAAACTACTACAGTGGACTGGCTCCTGTGTGGGACTCCCCGGGCTCTCCGGAATGGTCAAAAGATTGCCTGGCTCGTCCTTTGAAAGAAGCGGGGATAAAAACTTGGGGTCAATTGGTGGTTGATGGAGTACTGATTTCCTGGGAGGAGGCCCAGGAGTTAGCGGATGGGCAACTGTCGAAATTTAAATATCTTCAAATTAAAAGTTGGACCCTTACGGATGGACTTGGCGCAGGACAATCTAATGTACTAGAATCTTTGATAAAATCTGAAGGATCCCGTGGAAAAGAGGTGGCAAGATGGTATTGGAGCCTACTGGAGAGTTCGGATGGAGATTTTAACCTGCCTGCAACACTGTGGGATAAGAGCTTGCCGGGAGAGCAGTCTACAGATTTATGGCAAGTATCTTGCAACATGCTATACTCCACAGTCCGTGCCGCAAATTTAAGGCGGAACCATCTCTTCTGTCTCCATAGGGTTTACTGGACACCATATAAGCTGGCAAAATTTGCGAAAGGTGTCATACCGAGGTGTCCCAAATGTGGGGAAGAAAAAGTAATGATGAGCATATGTTCCTGGATTGTCCGGTACTCTGAGATTTTTGGTGGGACGTGAGTAACACGGTATCTTTAATACTTGGAGAACCACTCCAGGTAAGCATATCCCTTGTTTTCTTTGGGCTCTCAGTAAATTATGAAACTCTATCACAAAATACAAAAAAATTAATTTTTTGTTTAATACTGCTTGCCCGCAGAGAAATTTGCAAGTTTTGGATTAAAGTTATGCCCCGAATAAGGCAGAATGGTTGGCTTCTGTTAAATATACGGTTAAGATGGATAGAGCTTCAAAGCATAAGCGTAATGAGTTTTGGCTTCCTTTTGAGAATTGGATACCCCCTTTGTAAATATAAATATATAATTATTGTCCTATGATTAGGCCTTTATACCATATTGCTTGATTACCCCGGTGGTGCCTTTGAGAGGGTCGGGCCGTTTGTAAGGCTTCCTATGGTCGGAGTACAAGAAGCAAGGTATAAAGTGACCCATCTCAGGTCTAACCACAAAGGGCTCCGGATGGTGCTACTCTTAGGGAGACCCCGGAGTTTTAGTTCCTATACCTTTCTGTGAACCTGGGCTGATGAGGACAAAAAAACAAAAAAAAGTAATAGAGTCATTATTATAACCCCCTGGACAAATGTCCAGTTCGTTTAAGGATGTACTGGTCTTTTCTAAATATTTTCTCAAAACATACTTAACCTATCCAGGTAAAGGGTGAACAAGAGTCTAACTCAGTGATCATTTAATGGTAGTTTGCATGATGGGAGTGGTATAGCGTTACAAATCTCATCCATGTGGAATGTAAACCTTTCTATGCTTTCTCCTAATTCTTGCACATCGTTGACTTGTGTTCTCTGAGAATCCTTGGAATCCCTAGCATAATTACCTTTTCTTCTGTATTACCTGCAAATGCTGTTCCTATTAGGACAGACATCATGGTTTGCTAGGTGGGTGAGTGTGACACAACGGAAGCTCTTATGTTTAGGTGAGTCGTTTGTATTTGTTGCTGTTATCATGCCAGTGTCTTTATAGACATCTTCAGTTTTATTTTTCTCTCTTACTTCGTGAATTTATGGCTCTGTTGGACTTTTCTTCTTGTCTAAGCATAAAGCATTATGTTGTATCCTTTTTAGGTCTTGCCTAGCGTTGCAGCGCATGTGCTGCTCACTTTGCGAGGCATGCTGTATTAGGGTATTTTTTAGAAGTGGTGTTGAAGCCCCACCCATATTTTTCATTAGCTGGCATCATCGTCCATAGTAAATGCTGGCTTCCGATTGAAAATGAGGCTTCTTAGTCCCTCCTTGTTACCGCCCTGTCTCCATTTGGGACCGCCCATCAGGACTGGATCGTTTACTTGCAGCGTTATACTGTCTCCTTCAATTAGTGGGTAAGCACTTTTTTTTGTCATTCACGCAAAGGCGACAGCTTGTTTACGTTTATGCTCAGTTCATTTTATGCCACGGCGCTGCTGTCCTGTCGCCCGCTGTCGGTGAAGGGAACTGCACCCCTTTAGACCATGAGCGCCCCAGGGGAAGAGCCCGAGTTTGACTTTGACTTCCTCTTCGAGTTTAATCAGAGCGATGATGCCGGCGGCAGATCCAAAGGTCTGTACACGCCGCCCCGAGCGCCCCGCTTCCAGCGTGCCTTTGGCTATTCTCTGGCCTCAGCTTCAGGGGCACAGCTGCATTCCCGGCTGGGGTGGCCTGGCTTTCTCCACATCGAGCTGGCACACAGTCCGAGTGGATGCTGAAGTTTTGGTTAGCGTGAGGGCGTGCGTCCTTTTAGAGTGGCTTCTGCGTGCCCGTCGTGTGGTGCGTGCATGCGTGTGAGTGCGTGCTGCAGGTGGTATTTGTGAAAGGAGTGTTTGTGCGTTGTGACTGAGTATCTGAGTGGTAAGTGCTGAGGGTGAAAACAGTTTTACATGATCACAATGGCGTAACCTAAAATGATGCCGCCTGAAGAATGTGAGAAGGGCCCTCTAAGTCTCCCATTTCTCACAGGTTTTCATTGACCTTGGGCAGAATGCCCCCCCCCCCCCTTTAAAGGTTTGGGGGGGTCTGATCACAAACCAGGCCTGGTGACAGCAGTGCTTTGCGTGAGTGCAGTGTGTGAGTGCGGTGCGTGCGTGTGTGTGGTGCGTGTGTGTGGTGCGTGTGTGTGGTGCGTGTGTGTGGTGCGTGTGTGTGTGTGTGTGTGTGTGTGTGTGTGTGTGTGTGTGTGTGTGTCACTCACACACATTTGAAATGGAGTGTGTGCGCCCTAGTTGCAGTCCAGCACAATGTGTGGGGGTATTCAGTAGTGTGCGACTGTAGTGTTTATAAACAGCACATTACTAGTGAGCATACACGTTCAGTGTGTGCCTACGGATTTAGTCAATATGATTGCACTTGAGTATCACTGAGTGCTGTTTGGGTACGGTGTTTATACTTGGAGTTTGAGTGATTATTGTTGGAGACGTCTTTAGTAATTTCATTACGTGTCAGTGCATTTTAATGTGCAAGCATCCAGTGTCTTACGCCCTAGTGCAAATAAGGACGCTGGTCGCTGTATAAACTGTGAAATACACCAAGTATCAGGGTTCAGTGCCCCCTCAGGCCTCTGGGCTCCGGTGCACTGCACCTGTTGCCCCTGTGTGGAACGTGTGTGATTCCGGCCTACCGCGAAAGAGGGGCACTGCCTGCTGGGGGTGGAAAGGGGTGAGGTTGGTGACTTGCCAACCGTCGGTACGTGACCAGTGTGGCTGTTTGGTGAGTAAGCTGGGAGTTGTGAAGAGGCTGGCCATCTGTCATCTTGTGGCTTCCCCGCCCCAAAGCCTCTGCCTGTTGAGATAAGCAGCGCTCACTCACCAGGCCGGAGGCACTGAAGCGCAGCAGTACCATGCATGCATAGCAGTCAGGGCTACAGCGGCATTCCCCGGAGACGGATCAATGTAACTTTTCTGTCCGTTGCTATAATTGTTGTACAGACAAAACTACCACTAAAACAAGCATTTGCAATGCAATAGGTCTCGCAATTGCGAGATTTTGAGCTATTGGCATTGTAAATGACTACCTTTTATTTATGTGTTTACAAAACCTGCAATAATAAAAGGCATTGCCATTTACAATACAAATAAGTCAAAGTTTCTAAAATGCGAGACCTATTGCATTGCAAATGCTTGTTACAATATCCAATCATTCCTTTAAATTAGGGTTGCTAGCCAACACTTTTTCTGGTATTTTTGGGTTACTAGTACCTGTGACTAGCTGTTCATGAATAAGTGAATCACACAGATCACTAAATTTGCTTGTGCTATATAATCCTCTCGGGGCATCAGCATAGCAAACAACGTTTGCAATTGCCCTTGAACGGATTAAAAAAAATGTATGTCTTTCCAGAACAACATTTATTTTATCACCAAAGTGATTTTCTATTTTTCTGAAAGTAGACTGACACACATCAAATTGTTCACCCCCCTTATTCCCCATCAGATAGGCTGCCATACATTTTCCTGCCTTCTGTGCCCAAATTATGCAACGAAATATGTTGTTTCCTGAGTGGATATTTGTTCCCACCAGTAGCAATGGGATACAATTCAAAAAGCCTTGCCCATTGCTTCCAAGGCATAGAAGGGTTCCCCACTTCCTTTATAAATGGAGATGGTTGATATATGCTATCTGCAGCCGTATTCTAAACTACAGTGAAAAGGTGTGCAGTTACTGTTGTAATAAAGTGAATTTTGAAATTTAAAGATAAAATGAAGGCACCAAACACTTGTAGGGAGTACTGTGCTAATACATAGCCATAGTTATTATTTAAAAAACATGTGTGATAACCAGAACCTGTTATAGTAGCCTTTACTTTTGGAAGAACAACTTTCTTTTTTAAAAATAGATAGGCACTGTCTAAAGTAGAGTGTTCCTTTTAAATGTAAATACAATATCCTCAGTAGGGAGGAATGAAACAGTGCGATTACTCTCACCAGGTCTAGATGAAGGCCAAGCGGTGGCGCAGTTTGGCAGCTTCTATTAGGACATATAAGGATGAAGCACGGTAACTCTTAGCCTGCTGTGTTCTTCTAGATCAAAGACCGAAATGTACTGGTAAAGAAATATTGCAAGGCAACAAACAAGGTCTGGTCTCTGAAGGAGAAGCACACACCACTACTTCTGTGTGTATCCTGGAATTGCATCACCTCTCTGACCAAGCTATAGAGAAGACAAGCGGAGTATAGCATGAGACTTCAAGGGGTGATGGTGCTCAAGCATCTCCTTCCAGCTTTCCCAGTACTCGTGTTATAATAATTACACAGTGCTCCAAGAGAAAATGCCAAGTATTTATTCAAAAAAATGAGTAACATCAACGGAGCGTGCTTTCAACTGTCAGGACAATCAAAGCAACCAAAATTCAAAGGTAAATAGTGGGGGTGATTCCTATATGAGGACGGAAGGGGGGAACATATGACGGGGTGGGACAGACCAAAGCTATTCGGTAAGGAGAAGGGATGGATGTCTATATATAATGGAACCCTATTTTAGCTGGCTATAGAACTCTGTACACTTTACCCCTGCTAAACCGTGGTAAAGTACTTGTGCTCCTCCTTTAAACACAGTAAAATTGGTATAAACCTAATTAGTTAATTTAATTTGTCTATAAGTCCCTATATTTGGTTCTTAGGGCCTCATTAGGATGTCGGTCGGACCACCACCGACAGGCCGTCGGTGGCGGTCTGACAGACATCCATCAGAGCGGTCCAACCGCTGCTTTATGATGCAGTCGGTCGGACCACTTCGGCCAGAGGGACCGAGCAACGTATCCGTCGGACACATGGAGCCAGTCGGTCAGATCGTATTCCCTACAGTAGGGGCGGTGCCTGCTAAGGCACCCCTGTAGGGATTATGATGTCCCTTTCCGACAGCCTTTCTATGGCGGACCGACTGCCATGGAAAGGCTGGCGGAAAGGGACTTTGGGGGCCCCTAGCAGGGCCCATGTGGGCCTCTGCTATAAGGCCTGGGGGTCACCAGTGGTGCCCCCCAAACATCCATGCACCGTTGGCCAGGAAACTCATGGTGACTTGCCCACGGTGCATTGATGTTTGCTAACATGTCCTTTTCTATTGTGGCTTGTGCTGCGGCCCTTTTCCAGGCCGCAGCACAAGCCACAATAGAAAAGGGCATGTTTACAACCGCCTACAGGGCGGTTGCATTGTAATATGTCGGATGGAACCACCGAATACTAGTCAGGTGGTTACCATCCCGCAAAGATGGCAGTCGGACTCTCGTCTGACCGCTATCGTAATCAGGCCCTAAGTGTACTCAGGGCTTGTAAATTAGTGGACTGCAGCACTTATTGTCCCATTGTAGCCTGTCTGTGCAGTTTTAAAACTGCACATTTTACCTGTCAAAAGGACCTTTTTTGACTGGTCTAGACCTTTCTTTTAAATATTAATGTCACCCCTAATTAGGCCTAATTACCCATAAGGCAGTGTGCATGGTATTTAAAAGTAGGACATGTAAAATAGATTGTTAAACATGTCTTTACAGTGAAAAAGCCCTAAAGCGTATTTTCACTGTAGCAGAGTTGGCTGATCCACAGGAAAGCATTGGGTTATAATATTAAGTTTAATACTTGTCATCTCCTACAAATTTCATTTTTGGACTTTTTGAAATATTTATTACAAGCCCAATTCAGTGGTAAAGTCGGATTTGTAATAAATATTTTTGGCCTTCTAGAAAGTTACCTTTGTCCTGCCCGAAGTCCCTGGAAGCTAAATCTGCATTTTGTTCTCCTACATTTGCTACCCAGTAACTTGCATTTGAATATGTGTGAAGGAGGTGTGAACTTGCTCTTAGCAGCAAGCAAACAATTGACTGACCTGAATGGTAGAGATGACCCATCTGAACCTGGCAGAATATTCAGGGTGTGGCTGTGAGGATCTTTTTGACATTAAACAGTCCAATCCTATTTGACTGTTTAATGTTTATATATAACATTTGTTGGTGCACTTCAAAGGAGGGAAACAGTATTGCAAAACAATTTGTGTGTATTCACTGTCTGATTGCTGAAAATTCAGCTTTTGTTCTACCAGACTTCTGTCTCTGAGTTTGTTGTGGGTACAGGACCCGTCTCAAACTGGATCTTAGTGTTAGATATGGGAAGACACTAGGATTTCCATAGTACATTCCCCACACAGACACCCAGCACTCAGAACCCAAATCTAGTGTGCCCAGAGAGTTCAGCCATCTTGAACATATCCAAAGTGGATAGAGTGAGCCCTGGGAACCTTAATCTCATTGGTTAGGGCATCCCAGGTTTCATCACACCACTAGATCATGCCCGGGCATCATAAATGTGGCATTTCCAGGCACCCACTTCAGAACATTCTTGGACCTGCAGAAAATCAGAAGAGGACTGAACCTGAGACCTTAGAAGAGCCAAGAACACTGGTCCTGCTCTCCCTCTTTTCCCCAGGACAGAAAAGTGGACCCCAAGGGTCACAAGTCTGACATCCTGTTAAACCTACAGGGACACAGCAAGCTACAAGAGGCCTTTTCCAGTAACTGCCCAGCTGGCCAGTTCCAACTGGACCAGGACCAGGTTCTGCTTTGGCCTCTGCCTGACACCCTGTGAACCTCTAAGTGCCTCCCCTAAGGTCCTTGGGGGCTTTAGAAGTGTACTCCTATGATGGATTGGCACTGTGTCCTTCTTGGCACTATTTCTTCTTAAACCGTTGGAAATGCATATCTCCGGTTTCCCTTATCAAATTTTTGTCATATTTGGAGTCATTGGGATTTTTATTGTTTTGCATTTCAAATGTATTAATGTTTTATTACTGCACAAATACTTTTCTCATTGCCTCTACGTTAAGCCTGTCTGTTCTGTGCCATAGCTATCAGGGGAAAAGGTTTATTTATTTAATTTAGTGGTTCACCCTGACGAGAACTGTGATTAATATTCAAGGTGATTAATAAGCGCGGACTGCAACAGAAGTGTGGAAAATATTTCTGGATGCCCAGCAGTCCACGCAAACAATGGTAATGATGCCGATTTTAACACAAGACGGGAGGTTGGTGGCTAACCTGGACCAGGTATTGCTGCAACATATGGGAGGTGGAGCGAGACTACCAAAATCCAATTTGTTTGCCGACTGTACCAAGCTGCTAACAGGTAAGGTGTGGGAAAAGGTCTGTATTCAACTACAAAAGGTGCTCAGCAATGCCAGAATGAAACTGCTAACATTATTGTCACAGGACCTTATCTGAAGCCACTAAACCTAGTAGCATTTACCTGGAATGACCCTCTGCTTCTCCCAAATGCAGGGAAATTGTGTTCTCAAATACACAGTTATTGGCTGGAGTTCATGCAGGGACTACAACTGATCACTGGGCCTCTTGCACCAACTGTCACAGCAGCACTGCGTATTTGGAGTAAATCCTGGGGAAAAGGGGCTAAAATAAAATATTATTTTTCTGCTCCAGGACTCATCCTACAGAAAGGTGCATGGGTATGCATTAGTAGAGACCCCAGGCTCCCACTTGGACAGCTGAGGTAAGGATTTGATAGAAAGGGTCTGGGCTGAGGCGATTCACATGAAAAATACATATAGGGATGAAACGTAAAGAGGTGGCCTAGCGGACTGGACAGCAATGCTTCAGGACATTTTTCTGGCAAGGAATTGTCATCAAATTGAAGGCACCTTAAAAAAAAAAGGCGAGACAATAGAATAATCTGTTGAAGAAATAAACTTAGACCACTAACAAGTTGTGCGCATAATCAGGAAATAAATGATTACACTCTCAAGGAGGGTGATATTGAGTGATCTCCGCATACTGAGATTTGTCATCCATGTAGAAGAGATATTCTTGACCCCAATATTGTATTAAATGGTGTCCTTTACAAAGAACATGCTTCAGTTTATATCTTGAACCAAGCTGGTGGCCGAGTGGACCACCAGTCCCAGGATGCACTGCCGATTTATATGGACCCTTCGTACTCCAACAACATTCTTCTAAGTTGATCCATTTTATCCAAAGTTAATCCATTTTTAATCCATATTAATCTAGTATTTTAAACAAGATGAAACAATGATGTCAAAATATTTTTTTATTTTTCACTTTTAATAGCATCATAAAGGTTCCGATATGCGTAAAACCCAGACAAAGTTGCTTGCAGCATAATTCCTCAAGATGTAACAATCCAACATGTATCCATGAACATTAAAAACCCAATGCATTTCGGGACAGGTGCCTTTGTCAGGGGGTGACTAAAATATAAACTTTGAAAAAAGATTCTATTAGAATAAACCCTATATAGTATGTCTCCAAATACATGCAATATTAATGTCACAGTGATACCCTCTGCAACTGTTAAGTACATATTGCGTCAATATAAACAACACATTCACCCCCCGCCCCTCCCCCCATGGACAATATATTTCATCAACTACGAAAAAATAATGCTGTGTTCGGTGATCCCTACTCTGTGTCTACCCTCAAATCAATATTACTCTAGAAATCACATTTATCGCCAATTTTAAACATTAACATACACATGTGTTACGTGAAAACACGTGACTCAAATAAAAACGTAATGGTAAAGCAAAAAAACTTATAATCAAAACAATGATAGAAAATATCGCCTGGACACCAGCCTACAGCCTCACCAACAGCCGTTCTAATGGTGTGATACATCTAGCGCTTTTAAATTGCGAGCCTAATTGATACCACGTGATCCTAGTGTTGAACTCATAAACTGTTGAAAAAATAAACAAAATACTCTCACAGATGTATCACACCATTAGAACGGCTGTTGGTGAGGCTGTAGGCTGGTGTCCAGGCGAGTTTTTCTTGTCCTATTGGGTGGGGTGGGGAGGGGAGGGAGGATGTGTTGTTTATCTTGACGCGAAATGTACTTAACAGTTGCAAAGGATGTCATTGTGACATAAAATTTGCTTGTATTGGAGACATATTATATAGCGTTTTTTCTAATAGAATCTTTTTTCAATGTTTATATTTCAGTCACCCCTGACGAAGGGACTTGTCCCGAAATGCATTGGGTTTTTAATGTTCATGGATACATGTTGGATTGTTACCTCTTTAGGAATTATGCTGCAAGCAACTTTATCTGCGTTTTACGCATATCGGAACCTTTGAGATGCTATTAAAAGTGTATAATGTAAAAAAATATTTTGACATCATCGTTTCATCCTGTTTAAAACACTAGATCAATATGGATTAAAAACTGAATAACTTGTTGTTGGAGTTCGAAGGGCCGACGGGCCCATATAATCGGCAATGCATCCTGGGACTGGTGGTCCACTCAGCCACCAGCTTGGTTCAAGTATTGTTGCGCAGAGCTCACACCGGGAGCTGCACGCCACATGCTTTAGAGCGTTATAAGAAAATATTGATGAAGATTACAAAGATTCTTTAAAGGAGGGTGGCATACTGTCATCTGCTCAGTTTATATCTTCACAGCATCCTAATTTAGGATACCAACTGGAATAGAAGAGCATTTGATACTCTCATACCTTCAAATAACCTCTGCATCATCCATGCGCACTTTAGGAAGTACACGCTTTGTTGTGCATAAGGGTCTTTGTTGACCTTTAAGCTGGTTATCATTGAATGCATATTTTGAGGAATACATACTCTAACACCAAGGGGCCGATTTATGAGTTTGACGGTGCGGCTGCGAGACCGCCCGCCGCCAAAACCGCGTGAGAACCGTTCTCAGTATAGTCACTTTTTTAGTCATTGGGGGGGCGATTCCTTTGGCGTTCCCACAGCGGTGCCTATAAAATACGCACTGCAATGGGAACGTCAAAAACAGTTCCATCACGTGGATTGATTCACCGGGCGCTTTCTGTTCAACGCTTTGCCGGTCTGCTGCTGGTGCCTGGCTGGGGTGGGACTCGGTCCCCCAGCTTCAACGTCAGTCAGGAGGACGAGCGGCTTGCATCCAGACGCGCTAAAGTGGCAGGAAACTCCTGCAGCGTGGGATTGATTCACTGGGCGCTTTCCGCCTGCAACGCTTGCTGGTCTGCTGCTGGTGCCTGGCTGGGGTGGGACTCGATCCCCCAGCTTCAACGTCAGTCAGGAGGAGGGGGCTTGCATCCAGATGCGCTAAAGCGCCAGGAGACTCCCACAGCACAGGATGTGCGCAGGGGTGCCCGGGCCAAGAGCAGGCCTGTCTGCGCCCGTCTGAGGCCGGGGGAGGCTGGTCTGTGCTACCCATCTAACATTGACTCCTCAGAGGGTAATCACTCTTCTCTTAGTTTATTTTTCCTCCTTTGGTACACCTAAAACTTTGTTTTTTTTGCCCATATTTCAACTGATTAATATTGTCTGCAAAATAGAGTGAATCTTTATAGTATTCCCTGCCACATAAGGTGTACCATACTTAAAGGAGAATGTCAAAACAGAAGCTTGATCCGAAAGCGGGGAGCATGATGGCCAAAGCAGCCAAGAGAAAGCACAACACCCTAGATGGCTATATTGAAAAGGTGGTGTGTGAGCTTGATAAATACATTTTGACTGTTGAAAGAAGGCTCTCCCTTGTCGGCGACTCTAATGATGCTTATGCCCCTCAGCTTATCTCAACCAACCAGTCAGATGTGGGTAGTTGTGAGACTAATTGCGAAGAGAGTACTCCTTATGTGCGGGCCTCACCACCGACAGACCTGCCTCTTGCTAGTGCCGCTACCTTAACCAAGGCCTCCTCTAAATCTGTTAAAGTCTAAAAAGGGCACTGTAGGAAAGTGGGATCTGCTTCTTATGGTTACCCCCACTTTTTGCTTGATGTTGCACTGTTTTGACTAGTCTGACTGGGATCCTGCAATTCAGGACCCCAGTCTATCTGCTTTCTCCTTTAAATTGTTATGCATGTACTTTGGTACACTCCAGATCGGATACTGGGGTACCCTTATAAGTCCCTAATATTTGGTACCCATGTACCCACGGCATAGGTACCCCAGAGGCCTTCCATGGGCTGAAGCATGAATTATGCCACCCATGAGAGGCCATGCAAAATGGAACTACAGGTCTGCTACTGCAACCTGTGTACGCTGGTGCTTGCACCACCTACTTTAGATATAGGTTCACTATATCTATAGGTCACTACACTTAAAACTTATAAGTCACCCCTATAGCAGGCCTTAACAATCCTGAAGGCAGGGTGCTGGGTTTTACGTGAGAGGGTGCCCCTGCATGAGCAGGGCCCCTCTGCAGCCTTCGGAGACCATTCTCCCTGGTTGTCTGTGACTCAGCCGGACATATAGGTAGAGGTGCATTATAACCTCGCAGTAAATGCTATCTCGAAAACGGCTGCATAGAAACATATTGTGTTTGGTATCAAACACCTTGGAATCATACCTCCACACCGGTAACCGGTGTGGGAGGTATGATTCCACCCTTCTGAAGCGAGCTTCGTGGGGTCACTGGTCTATCCGGTGCCAGCCTTCTCGACCCGGTCAGTACAAAATGGATGCTGCCGACCAGAGACACATTTCTGCCTCCTGCTGCTGAGCCAAGCTCGAGAAGAGGAAGGCAGCACAATGGGCATCCTGTCACGGGGACGTGTGACCACCTCCCAGACAGGATTTAGTGTATTGGGGCTGGGTGGCTGCACTCTGATAGTGCCTGAAAGTCTGCACTTCGGGCACATTTGGTGTCCCTGTGCATAGTCCAGCTCAAACCAGTTCTGGGAGCGATTGGCTCCTGCTCTGGCGCGAAACTGGACAAAGGACATGGGAGTAACCTCCCCTCTGTCCTGCCCCTCCCCTTGGAGGGTTCCCTGAATCTGTCCAACCCTCTCCAGTGGGTACACCTTCGACCGTCTGGACACTCTGAACTTCGCTGGACTTCGACTAGGCACGACTTTGTCTCCCTCTTCGTCCAAAGCTTTGTCTGTGCCCTTGCTCCATACAGGCTCCGTGCAGGACCTGTGGTGCACTAAAGGACAACTGAAGAATCTCCCTTGGGGTGAAGGAGTCACTCCCCTGCATTCGCAGGCACCTCAACGCAACTGACCGGTCTGCTGCTCCTGAGCTCCTGCGGACTCCGAAGATTTCAGCAACACAGGAGGTGGGTTACGAAGGTTGCTGAGGCTGACCTGCCCTCTCAGCAAGTTTGAGGCCAGTATCCCTCGTGGGGACTGCATAACCCAAACCCCTGTGCAACGCGTCTATTTGCAAGTGCATATGCTTGTTGGCAATTCCCGAGCTTGTGCATTGGACTCCGTGTAGTCCTGACCCCGAGCAGTATTTCCACCAAAGAACTCCGGCCTCCTCGCACCGAGTTCTCCGTGGGCTGGTACTTCGTGATCTTGCTTGAGGTCCCCTCGCGACTCCTGGTCATTCGACCTGTGGGTCCCCTCCTGAGGGTCATCTTGAATTATCTTGGGCTTTCCAGGTTGCTCCAGACATGCCCTGACTCTCCATTGCTTGGGGAGTCCCCAGGACCTTGCTGGTCCTCACCGTAACCTGCTTGACCTTCCTGCGTGGGTTTCTTTTGCCAAGGCTTGTTGGTGCTCCAGCCGCACACCGACCCCTCAGCACTCGACATCCTTCGAAGGACAGCTCGCATCTGGCTCCTGGTCATCCTCGACATCTCCTGGTTCTCGTGGCTGTAGAGTCAAGCATCCCTTCTTCGCACCTGAAGCACTCGACGTCAGTGGGCATTCGTCTCCCGAGCCCCTGGTCACTCTGAAGTGACCCAGACTCTGTCGCCTCTGTTTTGAGGTTTCTTCCTTCCAGAATCCAGGCTTGGATTCCACCGGACCCTTTTCACCTTCACGGCAGCCGTACTTCTTCGCAGCCCTCCATTGAGAACAACGACGGTTCCCGACGCCACTCCAGACCTATGCACCCGACTCCTCTGGGATAGGTAACTCGGGTACTATGGTATCCACAGGTGGGGTGGCTCTCCAACCTCTTAAGTTCCAAAGGGTTTCCTCGAAGTCCTCCTAGAAGGGTCCTTAAACTGTAAAATTGCAACCACGACTTTCCCATAGAGTTGTACGGAGCCTGCGGTCGTGTTAGCACACTGCACCTGTCCTCCGTGGGGTCCCTAGCTACTCACCTTGGGTGGTTCCCTGGTGTCCCAGCGATTCTACATACTCCAGACCTTGTCTTGACCTGAGTCGTGGTTGTTATACCACTATTTTTTTATATGGTTTGGTCTCCCCCTGTGTATTGTGCTACTTACAACTGTTCTATTGATCTCGTATTGTGTGCTTTGTGTTCTATCCTCGGGTAGAGGATACTAGAGAGTGTTATATTAATAAATACATATTTTTATATAACTACTGTGTGGTTCTCCTTTCATTTAGTTAATACAGGAGGTGATATTCTGGTAAAACAAGCTGCTTTACATTCCTTCAAGATTAAGCCTGAAGGCTGCTCTCCACAGCTACCACTAGGATAGCTTTCTAAAGGTTATCTTTGACCTCATACATCATAAAGGTCGTTTGGACTGGTGCAAGGTGCCCACTTTAATTAGCGGACAGCATATACCAGGCCAACTTCTCACATTGGTGTGCAGCGGATGGGATTCAAGCCTGCATTGTTTTACCAGATAAATCTCTTGGCATTGATTAACCGAAAACCTCTAAAGTATTAGGCACATATAATACTTAAGTTTAGAATAAGTAAGTTCTACTGAACTTAGGGTTGGGTAAGTTAAGGGTCTAGCACACCCTTTCTCCAACCTAAGAGAGTTTAGTTCCCACTAGGTTAGGTAGGTGCATACACCACACCACACTTAGTTATGTCTTCTAAAGGGAAAGCCAGTGGCTCTCTGCCTTCTAGGTACAATGGTCTTTCATTCCAAGAATTGAAAGCCATGTGTGTTTCTAGGAAGCTGAAGACAGGGAGAAGTGCCAACACCCAACGTCTCATTGAGGTGTTACTCTTAGATGACCTTAGGAAGACCCCAGGGTCAGATGAGGTAGAAAGAGTGGGTGGGACAGGGAATGAGGCCAGGCCAGGAGGTGAAACCTTTTTTGACCTAGACTCAAACCCTGGCCAGGAGGATCAAGATGATTCCCACCTGGACAACTCAGAGCTTCAGGAAGAGGGTAGAGAAGTCCCCAATGGCCCTCTCTTTACTCCTCCTGGAAGAGTGCAGAGTTTACCTAGGAGATCCAGATCTCCCTCTGCAGAATCTTACCATTCAGGACAGTCTGCAGGGACCTCCATATCTCATAAGAGAGAACTCTTATGACAGACAGTGCCAATTTCTAGAGCTTGAGAAAGTCAAGCTTAGGCTCAGGCAAGAGCAGTTGGCCCTAGATAAGGAATCCCTGGAACTCCAGAAGGCAAGGAAAAGATTGGGACTAGAGTCCCATGGTGGCAGCAACAGTGTCCCTAGAAGTAAGGAATATACTTATGATCATAGGAACCTGAGCAAGATAGTCCCTCCCTACCATGGTGGGGATGACATCCACAAATGGATAACTGCTTTGGAGAGGGCCTGTAAAGTACAGAGGGTCCCTCAAGAGCAGTGGGCAGCTATCTTGTGGCTCTCCTTTGCTGACAAAGGTAGAGATAAGCTCCTCACTGTTAGTGAAGAGGATGCTGACAACTATTCAGTCCTGAAGAGTGCTCTCATTGATGGGTTTGGCTTAACCACTGAACAGTACAGGATTAAGTTCAGAGACACCCAGAAGACACAGACTCAGGACTGGGTAGACTTTGTAGATTGTGCTACTAAGGCTCTGGAAGGGTGGTTACTTGGCAGCAAAGTGAATGATTTCAAGGGATTGTACAAATTGATTATGAGGAAGTAGATCCTTAATAATTGCCAAAATCAGTTGTTGCATCAGTACCTGGTTGACTCTGATCTGACTTCTCCCCAAGAATTGGGAAAGAAGGCAGATAGATGGGTCAGAACCAGGGTGAAGCAGAAAAGCCAGACCACAGGTGGTGACCAGAAGAAGCAAGATGTTAAACCTTCAGAAAAGGGTAAAGACCAGAAGTCTTCATCAGGGCCCCAAAAACCTGCATCTGGGGGGGGGTCAAAGTCTAACAAATGTAAAGGCGAAAAGAAACCTTGGTGCTTCCTGTGTAAGGAGAAAACCCATTGGACAAGAGATGCCAATTGTTCAAGGGCCAAGTATCCTCCTACCACCACCACTGCCCCTAAGGCAACTGTTCCCCCTAGTTCAGCTCCAAGTGGTGGTACAGGGAACAAGGGTATAGTAGGGTTAACCTTGGGATCTGAGATGGGTTCTGGCCTAGTCAGAACTCCAGCTCAGGCTGTACTTGTCCGTGATGGAGGCATGGATATTGCCTCCTTACTTGTGAGCCCCAGTAACCTGGGCAAATACAGACAACAGCCTTTGATTAATGGCAAGGAGGCCATGGCATATAGGGACACAGGAGCATGTGTCACTATGGTGACAAAAGATATTGTGGACCCTGACCACATCATACTTGGTGAGATGTACCAAGTGACCAATGCTAACAATGTCAGGACAGACCATTCCTTGGCAGTTGTTAATTTCAGCTGGGGAGGGGTAACTGGCCCAAAGAAGGTTGTGGTTAGCTCAGACCTCCCTGTGGAATGCTTGTTGGGCAATGATTTGGAAACTTCAGCCTGGGCTGAAGTGGAACTCAGGACACATGCAGCAATGTTGGACATCTCTGCAGATGTGTTTGCTGTGACTAGGTCACAGGCCAAACTGTCTTCAATTGAACAGGCCCTGGATCCTGGAAAAATGGACCAGGTGCCTTCCAAGAGAAGGAGCAGTAGGGGTAAGGTAGTGTCTTCCCCCCAGACTCAGAGTGAGGACCAGTCCCCTGAGGGTGATGATCCCAGTCCCTGTGAAGGAACTGTCTCAGAGGAACTTGAACCTGACCAGGTTGAGTTCTTGGGGACAGAGGGCCCTTCCAGGGCAGAACTGAGTCAGGAGCAGCAAAGCTGCCCCTTTCTTGAACCCCTCAGACAGCAAGCTGCTGCTGAGGCTGCTGGGAGTGCCAGTGGGTCCCACAGGATCTACTGGGATGAAGGGCTCCTTTACTCAGAGGGTAGAGACCCCAAGCCTGGTGCCACCAGGAGGTTGGTCATACCTCTGAAGTTTAGGGGTTTCCTACTGACACTGGCACATGATATCCTTTTAGCAGGACTCCTAGGCCAAAGCAAGACTTGGGACAGGTTTGTCCCTCACTTTCACTGGCCTCACATGTCAGAGGACACAAAGGAGTTTTGTCGCTCCTGTACCACCTGTCAAGCCAGTGGTAAGTCAGGTGGTACCACAAAGGCCCCCCTAATACCACTACCAGTGGTGGGGGTTCCCTTTGAGATGGTTGGGATTGACATAATTGGTCCCATGGACCCTCCAACTGCATCTGGGCACAGTTATATTCTAGTGGTGGTGGACCATGCCACTAGGTACCCAGAGGCAATAACCCTTAGAACCACCACAGCTCCTGTGGTGGCCATGGCCCTTCTGGGACTCTTTTCCAGAGTGGGTTTCCCTAAGGAGGTCTTAACTGACAGAGGTGCAAACTTCATGTCTAGTTACATCACTGCAATGTGGAAGGAGGGTGGAGTAAATTACAAATTTACCACACCCTATCACCCACAATGCAATGGGTTAGTTGAGAGATTCAACAAAACCCTGAAGGGCATGATCATGGGCCTCCTAGAAAAGCTTAGGCGAAAATGGGATGTCCTGTTGCCCTGCCTTCTCTTTGCCTACAGAGAGGTCCCACAGAAGGGGGTTGGCTACAGCCCTTTTGAACTTCTGTTTGGGTATCCAGTTAGGGGTCCCTTGTATTTAGTGAAGGAGGGATGGGAGTTACCTCAAACCACCTAAGCAAGACATAGTGGACTATGTACTTGGTCTCCGCTCCAGGATGGCTGAGTACATGAAGAAGGCAAGTAAAAACCTTGAGGCTAGCCAAGAATTACAGAAAGCTTGGCATGACCAAAAGGCTGTACTGACTGTGTATCAGCCAGGACAGAAGGTATGGGTGTTGGAGCCTGTGGCCCCAGCAGCTCTCCAGGACAAGTGGAGTGGACCCCATACAATTCTTGAGCAGAAGGGAGCGGTCACCTGTTATATTCCATATAGGTACCCTATATAGGCGCAGGTAACATTGCAACCTTTCATCTATATTCTTCCCTACATTACATACATAACGGTTCTTAGGCACTGACCTTTTCCTAGATATGACACTGTATTCAGAACACAGGTTTTTCCCTGGTTCGATTCTCATACATTATGCATGAGGCTTCTTGGAAGCACAGCAGGACTAACAGTAGGATTACCATCTCCTGTATAATATCTCTGTATAAACGTCATCCTTTAGGCCGACACAGTAACACAGCAAGGTAGGACCCCTGGGGAGACCAATGGGTATATATACAGCACATCTTGCTTAGGAAGATAGAGGAGACCGTGACTTCCCGGCTGACACACTGACCAGAGACGCTGAGGTTCCTGCATGCAGACACTCCAGCTAGCAGTGGTCTAACATCCCTCGCGGGGTGTTCAACTCGAGACCAGGACAGGGTCGCACATTCTCTAACTCTCAGGTAATGGGGTTGACTAGATCCTAGAGGGATTCTTGGCATAACACCTACATAGATGCTAGGTACATTTAGGTACATCTAGTTAGGGAGGCATCGTAGGAGTATGCACTTTTTATCATGTGTTTTATGTACATGTATATATTCATGATTTCTGCAAGATGGTAGAACTATACCATCCCTTTACTTTCGTAGTACTGCTAATCATATATCTCTGCTACTGTCTAATGGTTGTTGCAGCTCATCTATTATACACTAGAATAACAACTGTTCAATAAATACTTATTGAAACGCCCAGCCTGTTTATTCTGTGTAACTCTCTGAGACAAACTATGTGAGCACGAGTGACTGAGCGAAAGGTAGTATATTGTTTCCATGATCCTGGGGGATCAGGGTTGTCATGTTCCGAGGTTGCCAAGAACTATTCTCTCCCTGATACGAGGAGACTCTAGTGGCACTGTGAGCTATCTAATACAGACAGGCTAACGTATCCGGTGGGGGTGCACGGAATCAGTCCGCCACCAAACCCACAGTTTGTTATCCAAACGCGCAGATCCTGTATAGGTTATATAGGAACTACACGACATGGCGCCACCAACGTTGGTTAGGTACTTATTTAACAGTAGAATCTGAGTAGTTCAGTCGTGCTATTCTCAGAGACCCCTACTCACAAAACACCAGAGACGTCTGGAGTGGGTGGGCACAAACTCCGCCACAGCTGAGTAGGCTACAAAATCCTATTTATTGGCTGTTGGTTAATCAAGCTTGAAGGACACATTGTTCCTAAATTGTGCAAAAACACCTTATCTTAGTTCCCTTGAAAAACTTATTCTTTACAAAATGACTGAGGACAAAGATAACGCAACAGTAGATCTACACCTCTCAGGGAGAAGAAGATGCAGACGCAATACAAATTGCAGAAAAGTTTAGAAATACAGTCACCCTGAGACTGCTAGAGAATGGTTTATCATCTAGGGGTGGCATAGTAGCTTTCGTGATTGAGGCACATGAATCAAACAGAACAGAGGTATTTTATTCGTGGGTTACATTCCCAGCAGCAAATACAAGAACAAAAACATTTCACTCCTACACGGAAGGAGATGCACCAGCGGAATATTGTCTGTTTGAGGACATTGAGGTTCCGCTCACGTACCAGGAACATTTATACTGATTTAAAGGTGCCCTACCTCATACAAGAAGAAGAGTAAGACTCGGCCCGCTCGGAGGAGAAGGGGCAACATGGCGGATTTTAGCAGCCTACACACCACATCCTGACATTGACACAATGCCACCAGGAAACTTACTCATACAACATAAAGATTTATTTAAAATCTATAGGAACTTGACGCAATTCATCATGAGGACATTTACAGTCCAACTAGCAATAGTTGCAACAAATGGAACTCAAATTCAGGGTACAGCAACTAAAATTACACCACAAACATTACACGCGGTAATGGGTAAAATGCCCACAAAACGTGAACAAATACCATTCTGGGTAGCTCAGAAAATAACGCAGCTAGAGGCAGTATTCCCGAATACTACCCCGTATGAAAAACACAGAATGCTAACAATCTGCTTGCCCATGGGGATAACACCACAATTAGCGGATTGTACCACTTGGGGTACAGTCTTTGCTGCCATATATACCAGAACTCATGGTATCCCGTCATTAGCAGTAGTACCTGATGTATTGAGACAAATACAAAATGAGTACGGAGAAGAGCTTGCCCTAAACTTAGGGATGAAGTTACTAGGTAACTATGCCCAGGTATCAGCCATAATACTAGCTAACATTAAGGGGGAAGCAGCTTCAGTGGCCATCCGCCAACGCTTAAGGGAGTTCAGTCCTTTAGAACACGAACTACCAAAAATAATTGAAACTGAGTATGCAGAATTAGGCAGAGACACTTTGGGTGGGAAAGCTTTAAAACCACAACTGATGGGCAGTCCTGAAAAGGACACTTCCAAGCAGACACCTGCTTCCACTAAGAAGAAGTGGGACAATAAAAAACAACAAAACTTTAAAGGAAATAGATCTCAATCCCGAGGTAGATCTCCTCCACAGGAGCCCTCCAAAAAGAGGTACAACCTTAGGAATAGGGAAAATATTAGGAAACCTGACAGGTATCAGGATACTGATACACGTTCCTCTCATTCCTTTCAGGGTTCATCGAAATACTCCGAGAGGGAAGGACGGTCAGAAAGACAAGAAGAGCGTACAAAGTCCAGAGACAAGCAGCACGCTCAGGATTACACTTCTAAAAAAGAAGAGAAACCAAAGCAAAAGTCACAGTTCAAAAAGAAGAAGGTTGCAGGTCTAATGATCAGACATGCCCAGAATTCTGAGGACTCGACTACTGAACGGGGAATGGGCTCTGACGATGCTAGACAGTGTGGCAGAAATAACAATAGCTCGCCAGAACCTGATGGAATTTCTGGTGACAGTGGTGACAGCGGACTTGAATGATTATATCACGGTGGAAACACCTGATACTAGGGTAAGTGTCCCACATAAAGTATATGAAATAACGCTCCAATTGGAGGGGGACAAATGTAGAACAGTGAGAGGTCTCTTTTGGGAGAACCTGACGTTTGGCTATGATATTTTATTAGCTGAACAAGATTGGCCGCCAGCATTAGTCATGGATTGCCCTAAAGGAGAAACGGTAATTCTTCCAGCCTTCTCAGACCATATTCCCAGTCACTTGCAACACACATATGCGCAGGAGTGGGCGGTAGCCCAGGCTCCGGCGTTATACAAAAACCATGTTGGATGGGATGAGGATTCAACCCACCACATAATTCCTTTAAAAAATACTCCGACTGCACAGAGGCAGTATCCAATAAAGCAAGAAGCTAAAAAATAGGTCAGGGAGATCTTAGATCAACTTGAATATCAAGGGGTGATTGAAACTTGCACCTCACCAATGAACAATCCTTTGTTTCCTGTCATGAAACCTGACAATTCATATCGTCTAGTTTTAGATTACAGACATTTAAACACTTGCACTAAGACATTTGCAGTCCAAAATGCACACAGTGCCGCATTAATGAATAGCATTGTGCGGAAAAAATATAAAACAACACTTGATATCTCAAATGGATTTTTCTGCCAAAATATAGCGCCTGAAAGCAGGTATCTAACAGCCTTCTCAGCGCTAGGGTCGCAACGGCAATTTTGTCGACTCCCCCAAGGGTATAAGAATAGCCCGGGGTTGTTTTCGGCTAGAGTAACTGAGTTACTTCAAAATTTGGACGAAGAGGCATTGTCCTATGTGGATGATATTTATCTAATAGACGATGACCTAGAGGAACACTTGAACAGAGTGAATACCATTATTTTGGAATTTGCATCTGAGGGCTACAAATTCAACTTTAAAAAATCAAAAATTGCCCACCTCATTGTCCTGTTTTTAGGATATGAGCTTTCAAGTGAAGGAAAAAGCCTGGCAGCCAATTTTTTTGAAAAATGCGCGCTGCTCCAACCTCCAAAATCATTGAAAAATTTAGAGTCAATTCTGGGATTTCTAAATTTTGGTAGAACATACATTTTAGATTACGCAGAAAGAGTAAAACCTTTCTACGATTTAATAAAACCTGATTTTTCAGTAAAACAATGGCCGCAGGAACATATAGATACACTTCGTTCCTTGCAAGCTGACATGATAGCTTCCAAACACTTACAGACACGCGTAAACGTACGCAACCTGGTGATCCGTATTGTTGCGGGTCAATCTGGGTACACCTATCTAACATATAATGAAGGTGAGACAGAATCAATTGCATACGAATCACATTTGTATACAAATGCTGAGATGCGCTTCGCATCTACAGAAAAGATTCTGACAGCAGTACAGACTGCTGTAGTGAGAGAAAGAGCACTGGCTCAGGGGAAACGAATAGTAGTAGTAACTCCAGTTCCAGCTTTAGAAGCTGCGACAAAGGAAAGCGTCCCTAACGCTAAAGCCTTACATCCGAGATGGATACAATGGGCTAATTCTCTTACTGCAACAGATGTAGAATACAGGTACGACCCAAATTTAAAGACACAAGCATTCCTGCAATACGAACAAGAATATCCTCTACCGAACGAAATAATGCCTCTAGATCATTATGAATATATAATTTACACTGACGGATCTGCTCAACCGGCCATTGGGAGTAAGCAACAATATAGCGCAGCATGTGCAATCGTTAAAGGTCGCATGCGGGATGGAAAGTTCCATCCAAGTTGCACAAAAACGCAATCTCTAGGAGACTGCACGGCACAGCTGGCAGAATTAAAAGCCCTAATACTGGCACTAGTGAATACGGATCGAGAATTCCCCACACTAATTGTGGGCGATTCCTTTTACTGTGTGCAGTCTTACATTGAATATTTGCAGTACTGGGTTCAAAACGTGTTCAAAGATGCAAAAGGTGGCACAATTAAGCATAGAATGGTATGGGAACAGATAGTGGAGTTGAAAACCGAACTACCGAGGGCTCATGTGATACATACACTGAGTCATCAGCGTGATGGCGTTCACGTTGAAGGGAATTCATTGGCTGATGAAGCCGCAAAGGGGGCTGTACGCATGGCTTCCGTAGCTGCAATCACTCGTTCTAAAACGATAATAGACGGTGAGATTATGGTAGCTGTCATTGCTTCACGCAAAAACAGCAAAGGACTACCAAAGAAGTTTCCACTCAAGTACTCCTACAAGTTAGATGCCAATAACTTTCCATTTGCTCAGATTCCTGGAGTGGGGGAAAGAGTAATTCCAAACATGGATCGTAGGTTAGGTTTAATTCTAGCAGCACACGAAGGGATAGGTTCTGCACATGCAGGAGTGACGGCGACTGTTTCTTTATTGAAACAACGCTATTGGTGGCCTGGATTAACAAAGCAGACTAAAGACTATGTCTTGAAATGCGACATCTGTCAGCAGATGAAAGGTTCCACCATAACACATCCAGCACAGACACCATTATTAATATCTGACAAACCACTAGCGTGTGTTTACTTGGACCACTGCGGCCCCTTACAAAGAGATGGGGCTTACAGGTATATCATGGTTGCAGTGGATTCCTGCTTGAGATTCCTATGGGTGTGGCCCCAACGCTCGGCTGACGCTCGAACTGTTATAAAAGATTTGCGAGTCTTTATAGGGACATACGCAATTGGCACATTACATTCTGACCAGGGCCCTGCGTTTAGCTCTCGGGCTTACAAGGAGGCCATGCGAGGATTGGGTGTAGCATTGCAGTACTCATCTCCGTACCATCCAGAGGGAAATTCGGTAGTGGAGAGACAAAACCGTGACTTAAAGCAATCTTTAACAGCTAGAGTATTAGGCACGGGTGAAAGTTGGGTAAAACATCTTTATGGGGTCCAGCGAGCTTTGAACAACATGCCAAGAAGTTCTCTAGGGGGTGTCACTCCATATGAGGTCCTATTTGGGACAAGAATGTGGGTACCTGATCTTGATTGTGAAGGCACAGTGGCGGATGAAAAACCTTTTGACATCCATGATCGTTTGGCTGTTTTACAGGATCTAAATGAATCCAGGACACAACAAAGTAATGTCCATCTGAAGCAGACCGCCACTGGGGAAGTCAAATCAGTCACGGCAGGACCTGTCTGGATCCCAAAAGTCGGGGATCTGGTCAGGGAGAAGATAGCGGACAAAAATGAATTTGGGCCATCATACAGAAAGCCTGTACCAGTCCTAGCAATTGAAGGAACAAGAACTGTACTTCTACCGCCTCTTGCCGGAAAAAAGGAGAAAAGATTTGTCTCAATCGACCTAATCAAACCACACTATGTGGCCGATACTGAGTAGTAGGCCACGTGGACTCCAAAGTAGCAGACGCCCTCCTCTCGCTACAATCCCAGAAGTTCAAAGGAAAGACTCATCATGTTCGAAGAGTCTCCTGCACGGAATGAAGGACTATGCAACAATGCTATGGAACTAGTTCCTCTTGAACCTGAAGTTCAAATTCAAAATCAAACTCAAAATGAAAGACAACTCGCTATTCGACCAAATACAGATGTCTACGTCAACATGCCCCAAAGAGAGCAAACTACGATTTCTACAAATCCTGATGCAATACCAACAATTGATCGAACTGCTTCTGGCTACTTCATAAACTTTGATACGTTTTCTTTGGATCCAAGTGAACCTGAAACGATGCCAGCCAAAAAATCACGCAAACAGCAAGTAAAAGACTTTCTGAACTTTCTTAAAAAGACTTACCTGGTGTCACCTTGGGTAGAACTATGGGTAATCACCGGGATACTTTTCTTTCTTTTCTGGGTAGGCTTGGTAATAGTTTTTAGTATGCTTGTTAATGGCAGATACCTTCGACAAAGCTCTGCAGCCCAAAAAGTGAACTTACTTTTAAAAGCACATCAATCATCTCATCGAGAACAAAGAGACTTGTCATCAGTGAACATTACAGCAGTTCCTATACCGGATGGTATAGTTTGGGACAAGGTTGATTTCGATATATTTGGTCCGACCGAAATTTTAAAAATTCCACATTTATTTAAAATATCATTAAGTGATATCATTACCTCAAGTACATTTTCCGATGATTGGGATTTTGAAACTGTTAATAACATGTTATCTGATTTGGAAAAATCTTCTGCGTTTTCTAATAGTGAAACATTGGAAGGCACATCAGATTTCGAGACTATGTATTGTTATCAACATTATGGTCATCACTTTTTGCATAAATCTGCTAATCCTAGAAATGTGTTCACATACCACCAGTGGGAACATTGTCCAACACCACCGAAAGGTAGTTCAAAAACATTTACACATAAGTTTCCATATTTTTCGGGGTTCAATATGTCTGACCCAGCCTCATATTATTATAAGGTTGCACCAACATCAGCACAGAAAAATATGTTGACAAGCACAAACAGATTTACTCTGCTTCCTTTATTGCCCAGTTGTCCGAACAAGGTTTCGACTTGTGGAAAGACACCATAGACCTAAAATCAGTCTGGGGTACTAGGGAATGGCAGGTACAGGGAACAGAAGCTTTGTTTAGAGCATGCCTCATCCCTCAACAAATCATGTTTTTGAACGAGACAGTGCAACAGACGTCTTGCCTTGGACTAGCCAAGAACAAAAGACTTGAACACACCTCGGTTGCTGACTCCATTACACACCAAGGGCAACATAACATCACAGGAAGGAATTACAGTAGATGACATCATACAATACAACAGATCTGACCCTGATTGGAAAAAATGGTTGATTAGGCCCACAGACACTAATAGTTGTCAGGCAAGATTCATGGGTAAAACCAAAGGGTTTAGTATCCATAGGCCAGATCCACGTTATGTACAAAGACAACATCCAGGGGTAGTGACATCTTACAGTGTTGGGAAGTTGTGCCTTGATTGGCTAAAAACCTCAACACTCACACAGGTGAAACAACACTTATCCTTACTGTCGCAGGAAGTGGATCTTAGGGATTTTTTAATGGGTCCCAGGAAGCCACGTCAGAAACGTTTCTATTATGCTGTCTACAATGAAATATGGAAAATATCACAACAAGAGGCCGCAGAGAGACTACGAGAGATAGACCGTATACATCTAGAAAAATCTCTAGCAGTGGTAGACAATGGGTTAACTACATTGACCTCCAGGATATATTCCTTAGGCAACATGGTATCTTCTGCGATAGACATACTAGAACAAGATTTGGCCATATTATAACACGGGCAATCACAGTTGGGTTCTATTATGTTGTTAAGGTGGACGCTGCAATCTTTGCGTGCAGGCTACATGCCTTGGCATTATATCAACAGTACGTCTCTGTTTTCTGAATACAATCTAACAGATAAACAGATAGAAATGGCACAAAGGGGAGCTAAATATACAATGCTGCGTATCGAAAAACTGGATAGATTAGCATTTACAGTGGCAGAATCACCATCCACAGAATGGCTAATCCATGGCCACATAGCTCTACCGGTCACTACTTTTCAGTTTCAATATTGCCTTGAACAAAAGCAAGTAGGCAGATATGACAAAATGGGTAAGGAATACATTAAGGAATCATGGGTATTACCATACAGATTTCGATGCCGGAGTGGGGATCGAGAAGTGTTTCTAAGCGGTACAAACTGTGAGAACGCTTTAAGTGGATCACTCATATGCCAGGATATAATGCTACATGGGGCTTGTAATGGTTCTGTGGCGAACCTGTCCTGTCATTTGAGGGGTGCCCCAGCTGCAGTGATTACTCCAGCATTCAGGTTACTTTGAAATGGGAGTTACTTGATGCTGAACAGTCAAGGCTGCTGTGGCATGCTCCCGGGCATCGCATATCTGGTAACCGTGAGCTCCAGGGTTACTTGTTGTATGCAAGTATCGTTTCCACCGACACATATAGTCAGGGAGGCGCCGTTATGGCCTTCACTGAATGTTTCTTTAATACGGTTTGATACTCTAAGCAGAATGAAAGCCATGCTTCTACAGAAGTCTGTGCCCTTAACCTCCGCTCGAGAGACTATTGAACTCCAGATCGCAAGGTCTTCAGCAGAGATACAGGCGCTCATTCATACTAACTGCCCTTTCCATTTCGCAGAAATGGTAAATCGTATCTTTAACATGTCTGATACGACAGGCATTGTCCACCTATTTAAGACCATAGGTTCTGGACTTCTGAGCACCTTACAGACGGTACTTGGAGTTATCCCAAACTTCATACACTCCGTATTTGGAAGCATCTTTGGAGGACTTCCGCTCATCCTGTTCCTAGCAGCAGGTATCCTGATTGTTTTATATTTGTTACGCAATATATATATATATATATATCCATATTTGTAAAGCGCAAACTACTCACCCTTACGGGTCTCAAGGCGCTGGGGGCCATCGTGGAAATTAAGTGAGCTATTGCCCAGAGTCACATGGTGCTGAGCTGAGCTGCTGCCGGAGCCGGGGATCGAACCGGAATGGACGTCCCAGTCACCAAGGAGATGGAAAAAGCACTCCTGGAGCGTAAATACCGTGACCGTATGGTACAACATCTGGGCACACCTCGCCTAAGAGAACTAAGTGCATCTTGGTTCTTGTCATTTCGACCAGTCTGGATGGACTGCATCTTACCTGTCCTCCGATGCCTGTTTTGCAGAGAAGAATGCGTGTTAGACCTGTGTTTGACACTCCCATCATGTGCGCAACCGGACGTGAATGCGTTACTGGCCCGGATAACGGCCCATGTTCTGCAGTGTCCTCAGCGTATTCCAATCGCTGCAGGTAGTCATGGACCTTTTAAATGCCTCCTTGCTGGAAGCCATTGTCCCGCCTGATTGGAAACATGCTATGGTACTGCCTCTCCTTAAAAAGGCAAATGCTGACCCTGACCTACCCTCAAACTATCGTCCCATCTCACTCCTACCGGCTTTCTCTAAAATTCTAGAAAAACATGTCCATGCACAGCTTTCACTGTTTGTCGAAGTGCAAAGTTTCCTCCATCCCTCTCAATCGGGCTTCAGAGCTGGCTTTTCAACAGAAACCACCCTGTTGGGGGTTACTGAAAGACTACGCCACCATCTAGATGCCGGAGACACCGTGGCCCTCATTTTGCTGGATTTGAGCGCAGCTTTTGACACGGTGTCTCACGCTGTGCTAATTAAAACCTTAAGCTTGTTGGGCATAAGCGGGCTGGCTCTGAAATGGCTCATTTCTTTTCTCACAAATCGTACCTTTCAAGTTTTTTCCCCCACAGCCAGCTCTGACACCCACTCTTACTCATGGGGTACCTCAAGGCTCTATCCTTAGCCCCCTACTTTTTAATTTATATGTAAGACCCTTGGCGGATATTGCAGAGAAATCTGGGCTGACCCTCTTCTCTTATGCGGATGATTCGCAAATCATTTTTTCTCTATCCATGAAGAGAACTACAGAGATTTCTCCCCTTCAGTTGGGTTTGAGGAATATCGCATCATGGATGCAATCTAACTACCTCAAACTAAACGGTGGAAAAACTGAGGTCCTTATATTTGGGAAAAATAGGGAACTTTGGGGTCCTCAACACTGGCCCTGTGAGATGGGCGCTCTTCCTATACCAGTCCGACAAGCTCGAAATTTGGGCGTCATTATTGATGACACACTCAGTATGCACAACCAAGCCGTCAAAGTAGCCGCCACCTGTTTCACAATCCTGAAGTGGCTAAAAAAAGTTATCTGGATGCTACCAGAACCTACTCCGAAAACTGTTGTTCATGCCTTGATTACCTCAAGACTTGATTATGGCAATGTTCTGTACTTGGGATCTAACAAAGAGGTGACACGTAGGCTGCAACTGGTCCAAAACTCCGCAGCTAGGCTTTTATGCCGGATCCCTAGAACCTCTTCTGTCTCCGGTCATCTTCTTGACCTGCATTGGCTCAGGGTGGAGAACCGAGTTAAGTTCAAAGCCCTGAGCTACATGTTTAAAATCAAAATTGGAGCTGCCCCCAAATACCTTCAATCATTGGTCCATCCTTATGTCCCTCTTCGTGACCTCCGCTCATCCACGCAGGGGAGGTTTTCTGTCCCAAAAACTAAACTATCGTGAATGGGTGGTAGGTCTTTGACATACCTTGGCCCCTCACTCTGGAATGCCATGCCCTTAGCTCTTCGTAGCGAAACTAATTATATCCAATTTCGCAAATCCTTGAAGACATGGCTCTTCAATCAATAGCCTGCTGCCTTGTTTTTTTTTTTTACATCAGTCTCTGATCTGCTTCTGCGCCGGGAAACCCTTTTTGGGTAGCTGTTGCGCATTATAAGTTTAATTAATAAATAAATAATAAATAAATGTTGATAGTGGCATTCCTTGAGCCACCGCAGGTAGTAACTGCACCTGTTGGTATGAGCACCAGCTCCTCCACTGACACCCAGACTTTGGACGGCGCACAGGCTGCCCCAGCACCGGCTGCGGACAGCGTGGAACATCATCTGTGCTCAATTGACATACTCTGCAAGGTGTTACAGGGGCCGTCTACTGCGGAAGCAAGCAACGGAAATGTTGCGTCTACCAGCCAGGACACAAACATTTGACTCATTTGGCTCGTCGTGTGCTGGGAGGAATTCGCCCTTTTTTAAACAAGCTCAATTTGGGAACTCAAAAACAAAATTGACATTCCTTTCATTTTTGGGCATACATGGCGTCTTAATACTTATAGTGGTTCGGACTATAATTACGGACACTTTTAGAGCTAAGGCTTTAAAAAATTTCGTTTTACATTTTTTAAAAAAGTTTTTAGAAATTTTTAGAAGTTTTTAAACATTTTTAGCTAAAGAGATGTTTTTATAAACTTTGTGCGTACCGCTATCTAAGTTATGCTTGTAGTACAGTAATAGGTTACATATGTCGTCCAGTCGGAAGAGGAGTGGGTGTTATATTCCATATAGGTATCCTATATAGGCGCAGGTAACATTGCAACCTTTCACCTATATTCTTCCCTACATTACATACATAACGGTTCTTAGGCACTGACCTTTTACCTAGATATGACACTGCATTCAGAACGCTGGTTTTTCCCTGGTTCGATTCTCCTACATTATGCATGAGGCTTCTTGGAAGCACAGCAGGACTAACAGTAGGATTACCATATCCTGTATAATATCTCTGTATAAAGTTCAGGCCCAACGTCATTCTTTAGGCCGACACAGTAACACAGCAAGGTGGGACCCCTGGGGAGACCTATGGGTATATATACAGAACATCTTGCTTAGGATGATAGAGGAGACCGTGACTTCCCGGCTGACACACTGACCAGAGACGCTGAGGTTCCTGCATGCAGACACTCCAGCTAGCAGTGGTCTAACATCCCTCGCGGGGTGTCCAACTCGAGACCAGGATGGGGTCACACATTCTCTAACTCTCAGGTAATTGGGTTGACTAGATCCTAGAGGGATTCTTGGCATAACACCTACATAGATGCTAGGTACATTTAGGTACATCTAGTTAGGGAGGCATCGTAGGAGTACACACTTTTTATCATGTGTTTTATGTACATGTATATATTCATGATTTCTGCAAGATGGTAGAACTATACCATGCCTTTACTTTCGTAGTACTGCTAATCATATATCTCTGCTACTGTCTAATGGTTGTTGCAGCTCATCTATTATACACTAGAATAACAACTGTTCAATAAATACTTATTGAAACGCCCAGCCTGTTTATTCTGTGTAACTCTCTGAGACAAACTAAGTGAGCACGAGTGACTGAGCGAAAGGTAGTATATTGTTTCCATGATCCTGGGGGATCAGGGTTGTCATGTTCTGAGGTTGCCAAGAACTATTCTCTCCCCGATACGAGGAGACTCTAGTGGCACTGTGAGCTAGCTAATACAGACAGGCTAACGTATCCGGTGGGGGTGCACGGGCTCAGTCTGCCACCAAACCCACAGTTTATGTTATCCAAACGCGCAGATCCTGTATAGGTTATATAGGAACTACACGACACACCTACCTGGTGGACCTTGGGACTCCCAGGAGCCCCCACAGGGTGCTCCATGTGAATAGGCCCAAGCCATATGTGGACAGGGCAGACATGGGCTTGCTCATGGCTACTGATGAGGGACAGGAGGAAGAGAGTGACCCACTCCCTGACCTCCTCTCACAGAACCCTGATGATGGCTCAATTGATGGTGTAGCCTTGGCAGGCAGCCTCACTGAACAGCAACAGACTGATTGCAGGAAGGTCCTCAATCAGTACAGGCATATGTTTTCCCTGACTCCTAGTCAGACCACTTGGTGTACCCATGAAGTGGACACAGGTGAGAGTCTGCCTGTTAAAAATAAGATTTACAGGCAACCTGACCATGTCAGCGACTGCATCAGGACTGAGGTCCAAAAGATGCTGGAACTAGGTGTGATTGAACCCTCAGATAGCCCTTGGGCTAGTCCAGTGGTCCTGGTACCCAAACCTCATACCCAGGGTGGTAAGAAAGAAATTAGGTTTTGTGTGGACTACAGGGGGCTCAATGCAGTCACTAGGACTTATGCTCACCCTATTCCTAGGGCAGATGAGCTCATTGATACTTTGGCCTCAGCCAAGTTCTTGAGCACATTTGACCTCACTGCTGCATATTGGCAAATCAGACTAGCTGAGGATGCCAAACCCAAAACAGCATTTTCAACCCCTAGTGGGCATTATCAATTTATTGTGATGCCCTTTGGTTTGAAAAATGCACCTGCCACATTTCAAAGGTTGGTGAATAAAGTTCTCGCAGGCCTGGAAAACTACAGTGCAGCTTATCTTGATGATATTGCTGTCTTTAGTTCCACCTGGGAGGATCACCTGGTCCACCTGAGAAATGTTCTGGAGGCCCTGCAGAAAGCAGGCCTCACTATCAAGGCCACTAAGTGCCAGATAGAGCAGAGTAAGGTTGTGTACCTGGGCCACCTTGTGGGTGGAGGCCAGGTTCAACAATTGCAGAGCAAAATACAGACCATCATGGACTGGGTTGCTCCAACTACCCAGACTCAGGTCACAGCTTTCTTGGGCCTGACTGGGTATTACAGGAGGTTTGTTAAGGGAGATGGATCTATAGTGATCCCCTTAAATGATCTGACCTCTAAGAGAATGCCTAAGAAAGTTCAATGGACAGTTAGCTGTCAGAAGGCATTTGATGACATGAAGCAGGCCATGTGCACTGCTCCCATTCTGCAAAGTCCTGACTATTCCAAACAATTCATTGTTCAAACTGATGCATCTGAGTTGGGGGTAGGGGCTGTGTTATCACAACTGAATGAAGAGGGTCAGGATCAGCCAGTAGCTTTTATAAGCAGAAGGCTGACCCCCAGAGAGAAACGTTGGTCAGCTATTGAGAGGGAAGCCTTTGGTGTGGTTTGGGCTCTGAAGAAGCTGAGGCCATACTTGTTTGGTACTCACTTCATTGTTCAGACAGACCATAAGCCCCTCTTATGGCTAAAACAGATGAAGGGTGAAAACCCCAAACTTTTGAGGTGGTCCATTTCCCTACAGGGGATGGACTATACAGTGGAACATAGACCTGGGAGTAACCATGCCAATGCAGATGGACTCTCCAGATATTTCCACTTAGAAAATGAAGACTCAACTGGTCAAGGTTAGTCTCATGCCCTTTCGTTTGGGGGGTGTTGTGTAGGAAAGTAAGATCTGCTTCTTATGGTTATCCCCACTTTTTGCTTGATGTTGCACTGTTTTGACTAGTCTGACTGGGATCCTGCTAATCAGGATCCCAGTCTATCTGCTTTCTACTTTAAATTGTTATGCATGTACTTTGGTACACTCCAGATCGGATACTGGGGTACCCTTATAAGTCCCTAGTATATGGTACCCATGTACCCAGGGCATAGGTACCCCAGAGGCCTCTCATGGGCTGAAGCATGAATTATGCCACCCATGAGAGGCCATGCAAAATGGAACTACAGGTCTGCTACTGCAACCTGTGTAAGCTGGTGCTTGCACCATTTACTTTAGATACAGGTTCACTATATCTATAGGTCACTACACTTAAAACTTATAAGTCACCCCTATAGCAGACCTTTACAATCCTGAAGGCAGGGTGCTGGGTTTTATGTGAGAGGGTGCCCCTGCATGAGCAGGGCCCCTCCGCAGCCTTCTGAGACCATTCTCCCAGGTTGTCTGTGACTCAGCCGGACATATAGGTAGAGGTGCATTATAACCTCGCGGTAAATGCTATCTCGAAAACGGCTGCATAGAAACATATCGTGTTTGGTATCAAACACCTTGGAATCATACCTCCACACCGGTAACCGGTATGGGAGGTATGATTCCACCCTTCTGAAGCGAGCTTCGTGGGGTCACTGGTCTATCCGGTGCCAGCCTTCTCGACCCGGTCAGCACAAAAATGATGCTGCCGACCAGAGACACATTTCTGCCCTCCTGCTGCTGAGCCAAGCTCGAGCAGAGGAAGGCAGCACAAAAGGCATCCTGTCACAGGGAGGTGTGAACACCTCCCAGACAGGATTTAGTGTATTGGGGCTGGGTGGGTGCACTCTGAGAGTGCCTGAAAGTCTGCACGTGGGGCACATTTGGTGTCCCTGTGCATAGTCCAGCTCAAACCAGTTCTGGGAGCCATTGGCTCCTGCTCTGGCGCGAAACTGGACAAAGGACATGGGAGTAACCTCCATTCTGTCCTGCCCCTCCCCTAGGACGGTTCCCTGAATCTGTCCAACCCTCTCCAGTGGGTACAAAAGGGCTTACCTGGCTGTAGGACTTTAGATTTTACGTGGACAAGATTCTACAAGAAGAAACCACTGACCTTCGACCGTCTGGACACTCTGAACTTCGCTGGACTTCGACTGTGCACGTCTTCGTCTCCCTCTTCGTCCAAAGCTTTGTCTGTGCCCTTGCTCCATACAGGCTCCGTGCAGGACTTGTGGTGCACTAAGGACAACTGAAGAATCTCCCTTGGGGTGAAGGAGTCACTACCCTGCATTCGCAGGCACCTCAACGCAACTGACTGGTCTGCTGCTCCTGAGCTCCTGCGGACTCCAAAGATTTCAGCAACACAGGAGGTGGGTTACGAATGTCCCTGAGATTGATCTGCCCTCTCAGCAAGTTTGAGGCCAGTATCCCTTGTGAGAACTGCTTAACCCAAACCCCTGTGCACCGCGTCTATTTGCAAGTGCATATGCTTGTTTGCAATTCCCGAGCTTGTGCATTGGATTCTGTGTAGTCCTGAACCCGAGCAGTATTTCCACCAAAGAACTCCGGCCTCCTCGCACCGAGTGCTCCGTGGGCTGGTACTTCGTGATCTTGCTTGAGGTCCCCTCGAGACTCCTGGTCGTTCGACCTGTGGGTCCTCCTGAGGGTCATCTTGAATTCTTTTGGGCTTTCCTGGTTGCTCCAGACGTTCCCTGACTCTCCATTGCTTGGGGAGTCCCCAGGACCTTGCTAGTCCTCACCGTAACCTGATTGACCTTCCTGCGTGGGTTGCTTTTGCCAAGGCTTGTTGGTGCTCCAGCCGGACACCGACCCCTCAGCACTCGATATCCTACGAAGGACAGCTCGCATCTGGCTCCTGGTTGTCCTCGACATCTCCTGGTCCTCGTGGCTGTAGAGTCAAGCATCCCTTCTTCGCACCTGAAGCACCCGACGATGGTGGGCATTCGTCTCCCAAGCCCCTGGCCACTCTGAAGTGACCCAGACTCTGTCCCCTCTGCTTTCAGGTTCCTTCCTTCCAGAATCCAGGCTTGGATTCCACCGGACCCTTTTCACCTTCACGGCAGCCGTACTTCTTCGCAGCCCTACATTGAGAACGACGACGGTTCCCGACGCCACTCCAGACCTATGCACCCTGGCTCTCCAACCTCTTAAGTTCCAAAGGGTTTCCTCGAAGTCATCCTAGAAGGGTCCTTAAACTGTAAAATTGCAACTGCGACTTTGTCCTAGAATTGTACGGAGCCCGCGGTCATGTTAGCACACTGCACCCGTCCTCCGTGGAGTCCCTAGCTACTCACCTTGGGTGGTTCCCTGGGGTCCCAGCGATTCTACGTACTCCAGACCTTGTCTTGACACGAGTCGTGGTTGTTATACCACTATTTTAGTATATGGTTTCGTCTCCCCCTGGAGCCCACTGTGTATTGTGCTACTTACAACTGTTCTATTGATCTCGTATTGTGTGCTTTGTGTTCTATCCTCGGGATGAGGATACTAGAGAGTGTTATATTAATAAATACATATTTTTATATAACTACTGTGTGGTTCTCCTTTCATTTAGTTAATACAGGAGGTGATATTCTGGTAAAACAAGCTGCTTTACATTCCTTCAAGATTAAGCCTGAAGGCTGCTCTCCACAGCTACCACTAGGATAGCTTTCTAAAGGTTATCTTTGACCTCATACATCATAAAGGTCGTTTGGACTGGTGCAAGGTGCCCACTTTAATTAGTGGACAGCATATACCAGGCCAACTTCTCACAGGCACCACCCCGAAGTCATGTAACACCAGATCCCAAACCGGCTCTAGGGAAGACGACCCTGTAAATAGTACGGGGTCTGGAGTGTTCAGCATTGAGGGACTGGCAGATACCTTGGGTAAGATGATTGAATCCATTTTGAATGCCAAACTGAAAGCTATATTAGACCACCTAGAGCCCATTGAGGGGAGACTTTCCAGCTCCATCTCTGAGCAGACCCCTACATCTGCCAATATTCCTACAGTTAACTTGCAGCAAGATTGTTTCTCTTCTGAGGTGGTGTCCGTGAACTATCGTCCTGGCCCTGGCGTTGGTAATGGTGCACCACCTGCAACTGGTATAGTTTCTGCTTGTTTGGCCCAGGGGACACGTGTGGACCACCATTCTGTATGCCGTAATGCTTCCATCTCCCACTGCAACCCGGGGTCAGCTCTTGGTTCTACCTCACGGTGTGACTTGCCACCTGCAGCGTGCCCATATGTCATCGTGCTTGCTGATGTGCCAACCCTCCGTCTAGGGGCTGAAGAGACAACAGTGGACCTAATCAATAAATCAACACATTGGCTTGCAGACAATATTGGGTGCCGAGATGTACTCTTTAAAGAAGTGTTAATGGCCAGAAGGGTGGGCTGGGTAGGGAATCAACTAAAGGAATTTCCTGGAGATTGTGTCATCATTACGTTTTGCAACACAAGAGTTGTTGGGAATTTGTTGGATGCCTTTTCACAGGGTTGGCATAAAATGAGCAAAGTTAAGCCCTTACCCCTTGGATATTTTTATAGGCCCATGACTAATACATCTCTTAAACTAGCCAGCTTGGCTGCCACCCAGGGGTTCAAACAATCATATCCGCATTCCTTTAATATATTTAAGTCCAGAACCGGTTTGGGCCACTTGGAAGCTTGGCGGATGTGGACTGACTGTAGAATGGTTTTAACAAGCCTGGTTGTGCTCCCATGCTTGGTGAATATGGTAGGGGCAGGTTTCTCGTGGAACGGGCCTCGAATCTTGACCAGGCAAGTTTGTCACTCTCCATTCCCATCTCTTGCACAGTTAGTGACTCCCATATGGTTGAAGGCCCGGTAATTTCATTGTGTTCCAGCCCTGTGTCGAACAAAAATGGTGTTAATGCTGCCCTCAGTCAGAAGCCTCCTGGGGATTCTACACACCTGTTGAAAATGCTTTATTGGAATATTGCCAGGTTATCTAACAAGAAGGACTATGTTGACCTGGGTTGCCCTAAGCTCAGAGTATGACTTGATATCTTTACAAGAGACCTGGGTTGCAGAAGCTATTAGTCTGAATGGGTTTGTCGCCTGTGTGGTCCCAGCTACTCCCTCCTCTTCTGGGAGAGCTACGGGTGGGCTTATTACATATACCAGAGTAACCCTGGAGTGTAAAATCTGTGTGATCTACACTGGTATTCCCGCTGTTCAAGCTTTCCTTTTTTCTCAAACATATTTTTTATTCGTTTTTTTGTACAAATTACAGCATACAACAGAACTATCAAGTCACCCCTCACAGGGGGTCCCAAGATGCAATGAGACTGTAAGTGGCTAATAACACTTAACATTCCATATCTGCCCAACCCCGGTATCACTGGATTGCTAAAAAAAAAGATTACAGTTCCTTGTATTGACGGGGTGTGGGTGAGGCCTCTAACAACTGTTAATGATAGTCAGTGTGTCAATATATGTCCCATCTTTCTTTTGCGATGGGAAGAACATTGAATCCCTCTGCAGAGGGAGGCACCCGAACAGTTCTCATTTATGCAGCAACAATCCCCAACCAGGGGGAAACGGAAACAACAAACGCAAAAAGGAAAGCAAAAACAGCCCTCCCTCCCTCCCTCCCCCTCCCCGACAATGGTGACGGCGGCGTACAAACATCCAGTCTGACTATGGCCAAGTAAGGCAGATTATAGTTGAAAAAGATGAAGAGCTCTAATAGACGAAGGGCATACAGCAGACGGTAGGCCTCGGGAGAGGAAGGCCACCAAAGGTCCCCATTTGAATTCAAAGTTCTTAAAGTCATCCCGAAAGACATCAGACATTCGTTCCAGACTGAGAAGTTTCCACAATCTAGAATGCCACAGGGAGATCGCTGGTGCTTCCCTCCTCTTCCAGGCGGCTGCCAGGGTAACTTTCGCGGCGCCTATACATAGCCACAAGATTGTTTTGTCTGCTCGTGTCTGATGTTCTAGTGCAGGGTCACGAAGACCTAAAAAGACCCCCACCATGGTGGTTGGAATAGGGTACCCCAAGATATCCTTAATGTGCGTGAGTATTTCCTCCCAGAAGGGGCGAATAGTCGGGCAATCCCACCAGATATGTTTAAAATCTCCCAGTAACCCACACCCTCTCCAGCATCTATCAGAAGTGTTGGGAAAGATCCGCTTGAGCCTAGAGGGGTGGAGGTACCAGTCCATCATGGTCTTTAGATGGGCTTCCCGTAGGTCAGAGGAGTGATTGAACCGTGTAATGTCTGTCCATAGGTGTCCCCATTCAATATCCGAGATGGGACGCTGTAGAATGTCTTCCCACATGGACATGTATCGCGGTCTCGGGGAAACTGTAGTGGCGAGAAGAAATTTGTATATGAAGGAGATCGCTCCCTTCATAGTTGTGGTCTTGGTAAGAAAGGATTCGAATTTAATAAGGGCCGGGTAGCTGCGTCGCGTATTTGCGGTGTGAGGGCCCAGTGCATCAGTTGGGTGTAGTGGTATCGTTCTATGTTTCCCAAGTTATAGTCCCGCTGGCAATTGTCGAAGGTGAGCGGGTCATAGTTATGGAAAAGGTGGGTTAAAGCAAGACAGCCCCCCTCTCTCCAGGCAGCAAAAGGCCCCTCCTGAGTACCCGGCGGGAATTCAGGATTAAAATGTAGCAGTGTAAACGGGGAAGGGAAAGAGGTCCACCTATCGTCTCCCGCCACTGTATCCCATAATTTCAGTGTAGTGCGCGTGGGTGTAGCGATGTATGTGTTTGGGGGTCTATCTTTCTTAGGGCGCCAGATCAGGTCCCAGATGGTTCTCCCAGTCACGCTACGGTCCATATGTAGCCAATGTTTGTCGGATTCCCCTTTCGACCACTCGACCAAGACTCTTAGCTGCGCTGCCTTGTAATATAACTGGATGTCAGGGAGGCCTACTCCCCCCCTCCGCGCGAGGGCGACGTAGCAGGGAGAAGGAGAAGCGGGCACGCCCCCCTTGCCATATAAAATGCAGGATCATAGTCTTAACTCGGCGGAAAAAGTCCCTTTCTAGCTCTATGGGTAGGGCCTGGAATAAATAAAGAAGCTTAGGGAGGAGTGTCATTTTTACTGCGTGAATCCGGCCCAGCCAGGATAGGAAGAGGGGCCTCCACTTTGTAAGTTCCGCTTGGATGCGGTTGAGAATGGGTGGAAAATTAGCCGCATATAGCCTCTCAATCTTCGGCGTCAGTTGAACCCCTAGATACTGTATGGAAGAGGAAGCCCATGCGAGGGGGGTAAGGGGTTGGAGTCTATGGACCTCTGATGATGGCAAAGTGAGGTTAAGGATATAGGATTTGCTAAAATTTATTTTAAAGCCTGTAACTAATTCATAACGTTCCAGTTCTGTCTGCAGGGCTGGGAGAGATACTGCCGGTTCGGAAAGGGACAGGAGAACATCGTCTGCGAATAGGGAGATTTTGTGTGGTTCCCCAGTGAATGGTATACCCCGAGTACTGGGATTATCTCTAATTGCCACTGCTAGGGGCTCAATGCTGAGGGCGAAGAGTAGAGGTGAGAGGGGACACCCCTGTCTAGTGCCTCTAGAGTGGAAGAAGGAGGCTGAGCTAACCCCGTTAACTATCACTCTGGAGCGAGGTTGTCGGTAATTAGCTTGGATCATGGTTAGAAATTTAGCTGAAAAACCGAATGCCTGGAGGGTGTGGAACAAGAACGCCCAATTAACGCGATCGAAAGCTTTCTCAGCGTCTAGACCCACTAAAACAGCAGGGATCTGACGTCTGTTGGCCTTTTCAATGAGATGGATAATTCTACGGGTGTTGTCGTGAGTTTGGCGGCCCTTAATGAATCCGGACTGGTCCGGATGTATGAGGTCAGGCATGAGATCGTTCAGTCGTTTGGCTATGATGGAGGAATATAATTTGGCATCTAGATTGAGAAGGGCAATAGGGCGATAGGAGGTACAATGTTGGGGGTCCTTTCCGGGCTTCGGTATCACTGAGATCATGGCTTCAGTCATAGATGCAGTAGGTTCCCCGGCTTCGGCCATCTTGTTGAAAAGTCGCGTAAGTTAGCCCCAGATGTCTGGGGCAAAGGTCTTATAGAAAAGGGCGGTATACCCATCCGGACCTGGGGCTTTGTGGGGCTTAAGAGCTTTAATCGCTAAATTGACTTCTTCATAGGTGAAGGGAGCAGAGAGTAGCTCGTTCCAGTCATTGGAAACCTGAGGTAGGGGCAATGCACGGAGATACTCCTGTTGGGTGTCAGTATCTAGGTCATCCCCGGAGTATAGAGCGTCATAAAATGAGCCAAAGAGTTCGGCTTTGTCTTCATCCTTGTGCGTAACATCCCCAGCGGGGCCCACAATGCCCCCTATGTATTCCTTCTCCCGTTTATCTCGTAGTTGCCTGGCTAAATGTTTACCAATTTTATTGCTTTGGGAGTAAGATAAGTGGCGGAGTTTAAGGAGTGTGAACTCAGCTCTGTTATTATAAATGGCGTGAAGCTTACCGCGGAGTGCTGTCAGATGCCGGAGAGTCTGCCGAGTGGGGTTCAGTTTGTGGGCATTTTCGACAGAGGACAGTTCCTGCTCTAGTTGCTCTCTTTCCCTAGCACGTTGCTTGTTTAGTGCCGAGTTAAGTGCAATACACTTCCCTCGGAAGACTGCTTTGAGTGCGTCCCAGGTGTAAACTCCGATGTGTCCTCTGGTTTGTTAACCTCAAAAAAGTCTTTAATAGTGTCTCTGAGTTTAGCACAGGATTCTTTATCTCTCGTTAACGAGGCCGGAAAGTACCACCTGGGCGCAGTCGGTGCGTCCCCGCGCCAGGACAGACAGATGGAGAACAAACTATGGTCGGAGACAGAAAGAGGGAAGATTTTGGCGTCCTGAAGGGAACCCAGAAGGGACCGACTAATAAAAATATAATCAATCAATCCTGCGATGCACATGTGAGTAAAAGGTATAATCCCGTGTTTGTGGGTAAATAGTACGCCAGGAGTCTAGTAAGCCTAGGTCTTGGATTCGTTGTTGAGTGTCAGCGGAAAAAGAGCCCAGTTGGGAGCGCTGTGAGTGTGTGCTGTCCATTTCCTTATGCCAAGTCAAATTGAAGTCTCCCATGAGGACTATCTGTCCTTCCGCAAAATCCAGCATTTTCCCCAGCAGTGTGTGTAGGAATAGTGTCTGGCCAGAATTGGGCGCGTATATTGCTACAAAGGTGCATATCTTCCCTCTGAGACGGCCCTTGACCATGACCCATCGGCCCTCCTTATCGCTAAGAACCTCTAGGGGTTGGAATTGTATGGTAGAGCGGAACAGTATTGCCACTCCCCTATGCTTGGTAAGTGCCGAAGATCGTTAGATCAAGGGGTATTGTTTGTGTCTAAAGCGCGTGTCTTCGGTTCTAGCGAGATGTGTCTCCTGGAGCGCCACCACATCTAAATGGTGGTCGATAATATACTTCCAAACTTTCTGGCGTTTTTGAGGGGAATTAAGCCCTTTGACATTCCAAGTTCCTATTGTAACTGTCATAGTGTCATCAGTGGATGTACAAACTCTGTAGAAGCCCCCTTATCCAAAGTGTGTACTGCGACGTCGCCAGCCCCCCGAGAAGGTTGTGTTGCTCATTCATCCCAACCGAAGGAGTACAAGTACCCCAGGGCCCGCCAGAGCTAAATGATAAAAAGCCGCCACCAAGTCCCCACCCCAACCTACCCCAAACCCCCAACCAAAGAAAACAAACATAAATAGGAATACAATTCCAAAATTTGTTAACAGAGTTCCGCCGGGAGCGCATAACTCCCACGGAGACTAGGGGGAACAACGGGTCCGAGGTCCCCGTCCACGCCCACCCCGGCTACAAAGTCAAAAATAAGGAAAGCTTAACATTGTCTAGACACGGCTGAAAAACATTGGCAAGCATAGTCCCTCCCATAGTGAAAGTTCGTATAGGTCGTCAGCAAAGGAGGATAAGGCGCGTTAAGGAATGCTGCCCACCCTGGTGGTGTCAACCCTGATAAATGCAAAAGCAACCGCACATAGATAGCACCAACATATCGCTCTGAGCAGGTGTAAAAGAAAAAGAACCCCCAAACGAGAGGCATAGTTCTTACTTTGAGGAGGTGGCAGTCCATTGTCCCTCCCCAGGTAATCGGGGTCTCCAAAAAAGTCCGGACCAGGCATATCATGGTGTAGACGATCTCGACGTGTGGCCGGAGAGCGTCATTGAAAGCTGTGATCCGTCCCAGCCCTCGGCCATCGCCGGGGAGAAGAGCCAGTAAACAGCAAGAATCGCAGAGGACCAGAACCCCCATTGGGCTCAGGGGAATGGCAGACCCTCTACCCAGAGGAGAGCCTCAACCAGTCATCGTCGGCCCCTGCGCGTGCTTGTCGACCACCCAGAAGTTGTTGGTGTTCCTCGTGATTGGGCTCCATTTTTGTCTGATGTGGCGTCCGAGTCGTCCAGCGGGAGGCCCAAGAGCTCCAGACCCTCCTTCAGATCGGTGATGTGGTGGCGTTTGTTCTTAAAATCAAAGCTTAGTCCAAATGGATATGTCCACCTGTACCAAATGTGGTCCTCACGGAGCTTGGTAGAATGCTTCTAAACAATTGTCTCTGTGCCAGAGTTGCCGGAGCTAGATCTTGGTAGATGGAGCATGGATAATTTTGGAATGAAATGGAGCTCCTTGCCCTGGCCGCTTGGAGGATCGCCTCTTTCACTTTGAAAGAATGGAATTTTGCTAGGATATCGCGCGGTCTTTTCTTCTCACCAGGCTGTGTGATGCCCACACGGTGTACCCTGTCCAGTTTGATTTTAAGTGTTTGGGGGGCCACAATCTCTGCGAACAGGCCCTCCACGAAAGCCGCCAGGTCGGGCCCCTCTGCGCCCTCTTCAAGATCTCTAATACGTACGTTCTCTCTCCGTGACCGATTTTCAAGGTCCTCCGTCTTGAGTAAAGATTGGTGGAGCTGTTCCTGAAGTTGGCGGACATCCCCCCGCAGCTCTGTAGTTAGTCGCTCTTGCTCCTGAGAGTGCGTCTCCAGATCGAGGACCCTAGTGCCCACGGAGTCTATATCTTGTTGGAGGGAGGTCAGCCGATCTGTTAAATCTGCCCGCAGTTGATCTATGGAGGTTGTAATATCCTGGCTTAGGTCTTTGCGGAGTTCCGTTTTGAAATCTTTGAACATAGCTGCCATGTCTGCCTTTGTGAGGGCCATTGCAGTGGCTCCTGCGTCTCCTCGCAGCGTCGGGCGCTTGTCTGAGAGAATGAAAAAGTCTGAGACTTTACCCGTCTGCTTGCTCGTCGTCTTCCTCTGAGCCTTCTTTGGCGGCATAGGGTGCGGACCAGGCAGGCCCCTGAGTAGCTGTCTGAGAAGATGAAGCTGCTGTGCTCCCAATTGCCAGCGACTGAAATGGAGGATTGAAGTAGAGGGAGGGCTGTCAGGTTCCCAGGCGTGGATTCTGCGAGGGGTATACAGTCTCCCAGTCAGGAGTGCCTCACGGGGCGTGGGTCATGGCTAGTTGGTGCCAGCAATGCCATGTAGGAGTGCGACCAGCGAGGAAGGACCAATGAGGGGTGCCGTAGACTGTGGCCCGACCGGTCGTGCCTGTGTGTAATGGCTGCCCGCCGAGAGTCGTAGACGTAGGCTGGGTCCGGCCTTCAAGCGCCAGTAGCCGCTGGCGTCGTGATGTGAGGAGGCCGATGATCCCCAGGGCGCGATCACCATCGCGCAATCTGTGTTGCCGGGGTCAGGTCAGGCCCGTGAGGCAGATCGAGATTGTTTTGCAGGGCCCTGGGGCAACTCGGCGGTGTCGGTAACCCCAGACCGGTGGGTAACCGGGAGGCAGGCTGGAAATGCGGGGGAAGACCGCAGGCTTTGCAGGGTGCCGGGGCCAGGTTAGGGTGAGCCAGGTGTGGCGCCAATCACCGTCCGGAGGGCGCCGACGGCCGCCATCTTAGGGCCAGGCAAGCGTCAGGTGAAATGTCTCGGGGGGCGCCGCCAAAGTGAGGTTGATTCTTGTGCCCCTTGGCCCAGAAGAGTCAGCGGGAGTCTCCCGCGGCGCTGGCAGCAGTCCTACCTCCCGGAGGCAGCCCCAGCTCACGGCGTCCCCGGCATGGCGCCGGCCGCCATTCTATGCGCCACCGTCTCCCTCCGTCGCCGAGGATATCAGGCGTCTCCACGGTCCCAGGAACGGGCAAAGTCGCTCCGCAGGTGCCCCAGACACTCTGCTTCAGGAAGGGAGCATTGCCATCCCGGATGAAGCCATGTAGCCGCCTAGAGCCGGGCCGGAGCAGCGCGTGGACCGGGAGCCGAGACGAGCTACGTCCGCTCGGCCATCTTGCCCGGCCACGCCCCCCCCCCAAGCTTTCCTTTTGATGTTGCCTAGTGGTCTTAATATTGTTTATGTTAATTTTTATAATGGGTCTTTGGCATCGGCGGCATGTACTAATATAAATAAATTGTATAGTTTTATTCTGGGCCTTTATTTCGAATTAGCATATTTGACCTCAGGCTTTTACATTGTGGTGGGAGTTGATTCTGCCTCAGCCCAATGAGTCTAACATTTTATGAAAAGGATGTCCAATGGGGTCACCCCTGCAGGGGGATTTGAAAACCAAGACTCTCCTAAATAGGGTCAAAAGTTTGATCTTCTTAATGCCTGTGCCGAGGCTGACCCTACTTACCTGTTGAATGCCACTTTTATAAGGGAGGATTATGAATCCATCATTGATTATATTTTAGTTTCCTGGGCTTTAATGGCGAGGGTAAAGGGGGGGGGGGGGTGTGGTACCTTTGTAACGATGTTGAGTGATCATAATCCCCTGTGGGTGGCTTTTAACATATTTAAAGGGGCAAGTGTAGCTAGCGATAGCCCTGCCTCAGTTTTAACAGTTCAATCCCAAGGGCTTCGACTGGCCTGGAGGCCTGCAGGCCTGGGTGTTGTAATGAACAACCTGTGTGCTAACCATCTGGCTCCGCTTTTGGACTGTCTAATTCCCATGGTTGATCTGCGGGATGAGGATAATTGATTTGTCCGAGTAAGGCTGACCATTAGAAATTTACTTCTGAAACCAGTAAGACCTGATATTCCAGGGGCTAGGTGTTTTGATTCTTCCTGCAGGAAGGCCTCCCTAAATCTACATATGGTTCTGAAGCAGACTCCTAGAGATAGTCTGAAGATTCTAGAGCTTAGAGCTGAATATAAAAGGTCCCCGAGTAGGAGAAAAAAAAGAGATTAAAGTGGAGAACTGGGGGAGATTGGTTCAGTCCTGTAGGATGAAGGATGTCACAACTTTTTGGAGGGTGGTTAAGGACATTGGCTCCTTGGGTGCAAGTACTGATGCTGTTATTACCACCATTAGCCCAGATGCTTGGGTTGCCCCATGTGGACTTGGAGGTAGCGGTGAAATCGCCAATCAATATTAACTTTTCTTTGGATGAAATCTGGGAAGCCATAATGAAGTCTCCATCTAACAAGGCTCCAAGGGAAAGATGGGGTCCCCATGGACATTTATAAAGCAGTCCCAGAATTATGGGCCCCATTATTATGCAACTGTTTTAATGCTTTTGCTAGTATTGGCCTTCCAGACTCGTGGCATGCGGCTAGTATCGCGCCTATTTTCAAAAAGGGTGATTTGCAGTCTCCTAGTTGTTATCACTCAAAAACTTTGCTGGACTTTGCTGTTCAAATTGCAGGGAGGGTGGTGCTGGAGCCTTTGTTGTCCTGGGTCAGGGAGAAGAACCTACTGTCAGAGGTGCAGTATGGGTTCCAGGAGGGGCTGGGCACTGTGGAGCAATGCCTACATTTGCACTTGCTTATCTACAAATATACCAACGCAAAGCAGGGCTCCCTTTGCCTAGCCTTTATGGACCAGTCGTGCACCTTCTACAATGTGGAAAGTACTAAATTGTGGGCCTTGCTTGTGGGTATGGGGCTGGACCCAGGACTTGTTCAATTCTTGTGGGCCCTGCACTTTGATCTCTCTGCGTCTATTATATTCGGACCTGCTGCGGAATGTACCGGTAGTTTTCCTAAAGAGAAGTGTGTTCGTCAAGGGTGTGTTTAGGCCCGTATTTTATTCTTATTATACATCAATGGCCGTGAGAATGGGCTATCTACTTATAACGCTGACGTACCCTATGTGGGCACAAAAAGAGTCTCAGTGCTACTCTATGCGGATGACGCTGTTTTATTGGGGAGAACACACAAGAGCCTCAACATCCTTTCTCAGGCGTTTGTTAAATTCATGGATTCTCTGGGGCTAGCCACAAACCGCTCTAAAACCTTTACTAGGTTTTGTGGCCCGAAATCCGTGAAGATGAAGAGTATATTTTTGCAGGGCCGTCCTGTTGCTCCCACGCAGGATTTTTCTTATTTGGGAGTGGTTTTTGATGCTAGGGGTAGCTGGGGCCCCTGTAAATATAAAACCTCCCAAAGGTTCTCCAATGCTGCGGGCTTCATTTATAATTTGGCCTCACGCATTGGAAAAAAACCAGTGACTCCTCTCTTGGAAGTCTTTAGGAGCAAATGTTTACCAATCCTTACTTACAGGGCTGGTATCTGGGGCTTTTCTAACACCCTGGCTCTGCGGTCAGAAGAAAACAGGGTTTTGCGACGTATCTTAGGTGTACCCCCGGCTTGTGCTACATACATTGTCCATCAGGAGTTGGGGGTGGAGTATGTTGAGGACCACGTTAAACAGGCCCCCTTGGTATTATGGTGCAACATATGGGCTAATTCGCACGCTGGTTTTAATAGGAAGGTGATCTCTGACTGTCTAGCCAGTGATAGCGGCTTGGGCATACCTTGGTTATTCTATGTTAAGCAGGAATTGATCATATTGGGGAGACCAGAACTTTTTTCTTCCCCTTCTGTTATTACTAAGGCTGATACTACCTTGGGTAAAGAAAGCCTTTCTTGCCAGGAAAATGCGGATAAGAGAGGCAGAGGAATTAACTAAAACCACTGTCAGGGCGTACGGGCCTTTACAGTCTACCCCCAGTATGGAGCCATGCCTGTCTTATGTGGATTCCACCTGGGACAGAGTTCTTTTAAACAGAATTAGACTGGGTATCATAAGGTGGCATCTGAGTTTTCCTTGGGCCAGTTTGACCTCAATAAGGTGTTACTCTGTCCCTGTGATGAGTCTTCGCCCAAGAGTCTGCTCCATTTTGTTTTCTTTTGTAAATATTATTTGGTACTTTCAAGAGGTTTTTAATACCCCTAATCAGAACCTGTGGTATTAGAAGATGTGTAAAGACCTTGTTTTATCTGCAAGGGTTATATTCCCCTACACTGTGTGCCCCTAATTTGCTCCTTTTCAAAGGGTCCTATCGCTAGGAGAAAACAGATGTTGATTTAAGAGTTAGATCCCGCTAGTCTGATTTGATTGTGCTTTTATTGGTAATATATTTTGTATCTGTTTTATAAGATATGTTTTATTAAGGTAATTAGGAGATGTGCTTTTTAATCATAAGGTGTTTTATCTCTGTATTGTGCTTTTATGGCTGTGTTTCGCTGCCGAAATAAAGTTTATCTAAGTCTAACTTCCGTCTCGGCATGGGCTGAAAAGTCTATGCCGTGCTGGAACTTCTAGGCATGCACACAGGGGGCCACATGTTGTGCCCCTCTGTGTGCATGCACAGGGCGTGAGGCACAAGAAAGCCCTGTAGGGCTCCCTTTGTTTCCTTACCGCCAGGGTTTTCTTGGAGGAGGAACCGCCATGAAAACACTGGCGGAGAGAAAACTCCTAATATGCTTGGCGGGACCAAGGTGGTCACGCCAGGCATATAGATGCCTCTTCACCGCCGCCCCACCACCAGGAAGCGGCAGTTCCCTGGCGGTGTCAGCGGTCCCAGGGTGCACGACCACTAGGGTCGTAATGTGGCGGTCGCAAGACCGCCACTGCCGACTCACCACAAATGTGGCAGTCCTCGGACCGCCAGACTGGTAATCAGGCCCCAAATGTTTATTCCCATCCATACTCAACAAAAAAGTAATTTTGAAGAGACTATGAGGACCCTTTTGCTAGAAAGCTGCCATCTTGAAACGTGCTACACCACCCCCTCAACATGGGCCAACTATAAGGAAAAGTATGTGACCAGTGGCGTGCTGCTTCGCAGGCCTTGGTAAGTTTCTGGTCAGTGTGTTCATAAATAAAACCAGCATTAGAGCATTGGAATGTTGAGAGCTCCATTGAAGACAATGGAGCTGCAGAGATCTGTAATCACTGGTAAAGGCCTTCTGCAGTGAGTGTTCCAAACTAAACAAAGAACCTATAACTGTTTGTTTAGAAAACTGTGTACTTGTTTCTGTTTATGGGCTGTACATACTTCAAACAGCAAAACAAAATGTGTTGTAGGGCTGTGTTAATGATCCCTGACTAATGATTAAAGTAATTAAAGGGGTGGCAACCCTACTCCGGACTAGCAAGGCGACAAACAGAAAGTAGCAAAGAAGTTACATACTGTTTTCATTTCACCCACTTTAAGGTTTAAAAAGTCCCAGCTGGAAATGGGCTTTATTATGTTTTCCACTAAGTTGAACATTAATTGGAAGGTTAAAACACGGAGCCTGCATGACAGTGATTTTAAAACTCATACCTGCAGACTGAATAAAATGAAAGTGACAGTTTACAGGTCTCGCTGACCCTCGTTCACGTCAGGCCTCACTTACCTTGTAAGATGTGGAATGGGAGCGCTCTACAATCTGTAACGACTATCAATGCAGGAGTGGTCTCTCTAATTTTATAAAATATGCACACTGGTTGGTATGGTGCGCATGTGCTCAAAAGCGGACTGGTTTCTGTATTGGATACTCGAGTCTATCTTGGCTCTTGTGGTGATAATTTCTTGTTATGAAAGCCCGACATCCGTAAATATGTTGAGATATATTTTATCTTCATCCTCATTTACATTCAGTGGCAGCGTGGGAGATGAGTAGTGGGCAGCTCAAGTTGTCACTGAATTTAAATGTGCGAATTGTAGAGAGGTCTCGGAGGCCCTTCTCCCTCACATTCCAGGTGGTGCGTTGCTGGACCAATGCTTATAACCCTCTGTTGCAGGCTATACCGGACATTAAAGGCCCATTCCCTTGTTAAAGGCCCTCAACCTCAGCTCGGGCCTTTAATGCTGGAGCGGGCCTTTAATGGCCGGTATAGACCACAACAGTGGGCTACAAGGCTATATTAGAACATTGGAATGTTGAGAGCTCCTTTGAAGGAGGTGGAGCAGCAGCCTATATAAACTGATATAGACCCGTGGTCTCAACATTTCAATGTTCTGATACACAGCCTTTGCCTTTCACCTGACTCTCCAAAACATATGGAGTGGGCAGGGGACAGTGAAGGCAGATGCTGTGCTGCTGGGCAAGCCGGAGCCTTCCCCCTTCCTCCTCCCGTAGGTCACAGAGGCACTTGAGCCTCGGAAGGAGAGAGGGGGACGGTTGCTCAGCTCCTGGGTCTACCTGGCCCGACTGAACGAGAAAAAGCAGTTTAGCCGAGCCCAGGGAGAACCAGGGGCTGACTTCAGCCCCCTTTCACAGCTATTGCTGGGAATGTTCAACAGCTAACAGCCATCGCCCTGCGCGTGGGTGTTAGCTGTTGAACAATCACAGCTACAGCTGTGAATGAAAGGCTTCGGAGCCACAGGGATTTCAACCCACTCGAGCTCCGAGGCCTTCATATTTATAATTAGGACATTCTGCCCTCAAGGGGCGGAATGCTCTAATAGCATTTGGCCCGCCAAATTGGGCTACACCGGCCATTAAAGGCCCACTATAGCGTTAAAGGCCCGAGCCAAAGGCTCGGGCCTTTAAGGCTGGAGCGGGCCTTAAATATCCAGTATCGGTCGCTACGGCGGGATATATGGCTTTGTTAGAACTTTGGAATGTTGAGAGCTCCATTGAAGACAATGGAGCAGCAGCGATCTAAATGAACTGGTATAGGCCCGCTGCTCTCAACATTTAATTATCCTAATACACAGCCTCTGCCTTTCTCTTTCCCCTGCCTCTCGAAAACGTATTAATTAGGCAGAGAAAAGCGAAAGGCAGAGGCATGCAGGAGGACACATGCATGCTTCACGTTTCCCTCCTCCTGTAGCTCAATGTCTCTAGGGCTTCAGAAGGAGGAAGGGGTGAATGCTGCTCAGCTCCTGGAACGGCTGAACTACAAAAAACAGTTCAGCCAAGCCAGTGAGAACCAGGGCCTGAATTTAGCCCCTGTTCACAACTTTTGCTGTGAATGTTCAACAGCTATCAACCAATGGTCCTGCATGCGGCTGTTAACTGTAGAACATTCACAACAAGAGCTGTGAACAAAGGCTTCGGAGCTGCGGGGGATTTTGAACACTCTCGGGCTCAGAGAGGCCTTTGTTTTTCTAATTTGTACATTCTGCCCTCATGGAGCGGAATGCTCGAAAAGCTTTATAGCCCGCTGTAGCTTGGCTATATCGTCCATTAAAGGCCCGCTCCCTTGTTAAAAGTCTGAGCCTTCGGCTCGGGCCTTTATCGCTGAAGCAGGCCTTTAATGGCCGGTATAGCCCGCTACGGCAGGCTATAAAGCTATAGTATATGGACTCCTGAACGGATCTGCCATTTCTGCATTTTACGTCCAAAGACAGGAAAAATGGCAGATAGTCTCCCCGAGGGCGCGCAGGTCTCAACAGTGGTCCAACGGCACAGCTGTAAGTGTGTGCTTGAGAGAAAGAATGTAAGGGCCTACCTAAAGTCAAGATGTATTGCATTGCAGCATTCATAGAGCCCTTACTACCCCAATTTGGGCCACTGAAGTGTTTGCCTACATGGGCAGCAAGCTACGCAGTGCAAGGTCTGTGGTTGGAAGGGTGGTGTTTTTTGTTTTTTTTTGGCTCTATGTGGGAAGTTTTTTCTTGTCATGTGTGATGACCACTGAGGTGCGGTTATCGTGTTATGGGACATAGCCATAGAGGTGTGCTGGATGGAGAGTTGTAGTCGATAGACACACAGCTTGTGGGTTTCAGTAAGCTGCTAGTTTTGAGCAGCTCTGCCAGTCCATTTATTAAATTTTCTAGAGTAATAGTTTACTTAGCTGGTTACGGCACTAGGTTCTCCAACCTGATATTTTGTTGAGTTTTTGATCCTGAGCGGGTGTTTTGTGGATGCAATTAAGTTTATAATTAATTTGGAACAGCTGTTGGCCGCAGTTGTGGAACAGCAGGGTATGCTGATGCTCAGGGCCTTAAGTGTATTGAAAGAGCAATGTTTGTGCCTTGAGGGTTAAGTGTTACGTTACCTATTGATCCTTCTTGTATTCCCTTCTTGGCACTGTTTTGTCGTCCAATAATGAAAGTGCTGATGGCTTGTAATTGGCTGAGAGGCTTGGGGCGTGCACAGGTTAAAGGTTGTAATTGGCTGGAAGGCCACTGTTTACCTGAAGCCTAGGTGTGCTAACATAAAGTGAGAGAAAAGACTGTTCCACAGGAGAGAGGTCTAAGCACAGAACTGAGATGAAAAGTAGTTGGAAGAGCTACAGTGAGGAGACTAACAGCAGTCCTGCATAGAAGGCATTGCAGAGTTTGTGCATACTGTTATGGTTTTTTAGGTAGGTATGAGTGGGTGGTACTGGAAATCAGTCTGCCAAGTTTCCCATGTACATATTTCACTAGCGGCTCCAGTCCAGGTTTTTTTCTTTGAATTCTGTGACTTGCAGTTTTGTTTCTTCCATTATAAAACAGGACTACAAGACCCGGAAGTCAAAGAAAAAAACAGGACTGAATGCTCATCACGCATGAATCTGCAAAACGTGGCAGCTATGGGACTGGATGTGTTGTAGAGTGGGCAGTGCGGTGAAGGTGTGTGTGGGGGAAGGATGTGTGGTGGAGTAACAGGGAGGGGCCAATGAGGGGTATGGGAAGTTTATGGGGGGGTAAGGGTGTGTAATGGTGAGAGGCATGTGATTGGGACTGTGGTGGAGTGTGTTGGAAGTGTGTGAGGGTGACTGAGAGGGTTAAGGGGTTTTATATGATAGAGGTTACGAGAAGGATGTAGAATGCAGGGCTTTGAGGGTGAGTGGATGCATGGGGTGAGGGTATGTGTTGAGGATGAGGGACTGGTGGGAGATGAGGGCTGTGGTGAGGGAATGACGGGTTTTGTGTGTGGGAATGGGTGATGCTTGTGGAGGTGAGAGGGTGAATTTTCATGTGGTTGTGAGTGAGAGGGTGTCACTTTTGTGTGATGGAGGTAAGAGGCTGGTGGATTTGTGTTGTGGGGTGAGAGTAGCAATTGCGCCGTGGAGGTTGTGAAGAGATTTTTGAGAGGCTGTAATGAGGCTGTCTGGAAGATTGCAGTCCGGGAGGATGTGTGATATGTGGGTATGGAGATGTGTGGTGGAAGGAGTTAAGAGTTGGGAAGCTGAGGGCTTTGTTTAGTAGGAGAGTGAGGGAATTTGGCGGTGGGCGGATGCAACGGTTGGTGTGGTTAAGGGTGTGTGTGGGTTGGTGGTGTCAGGGTGGGGTGTGTGGATGGCTTTTTGCGTATGGCAGAGCAGGTGTTTTCATGTGAGGGGTTGGTGAGAAGTGTGGGAAGGGGTTTAAGAGTCTGCATGAGTTGTTATTGGAGGGTGTGTGCTTTGGATTGGGAGAGTTTGGGGGAGGTGAGTGGTGGTGGAATGGATGCCTTAGCTGGCTGCTGAGTATGGAAGATGTTGACATGCTGGCGTGTGAAAGATGAGGTTGTTGATGATATGCTTGCTGCCTGCGTATGTGTGAGGGGCTGCGGAGGTTTGAGGTGGGTAAGTATTTGGTGATGGGGTTGGCTGGTTATCATGGTGTTTGGATTTGAGATGGCTAATTCTCTTGTGGAAGTTAACTTTTTGGTGTTGGGTGTTTGCTCATTGTGGTATTGTGGACGTCAATGTTTGGTGGCTCTTGGATGGTCAGAAGTGTTTGTGGTTGATTGGGTATATGCGGACAGAGATGAGCCAGCGTATAGGTCCGATTGGGACGCCATGCCAGTGGGCAACTGTGAGCCGCTGTTGTATGCGCGGAAATACGACCCTAAATGGCCTCTGCATACAGCGGTAGTGGTGGCATGCTGGAGGGACGCCAATCGAGCATTGGGGTGGCAACACAAATTGACCAGCAGAACGCCACTCTGGTCCAGTGCCGGATTAAGGGAGGTGGCCGCCTTACAAGGCTTTTCAGGCTGGAAAAATATAGGGATAGAACGACTGGGGGATGTGTGGAGGGAAGGGGCCCCACTTCGGTTTGAGGAGCTACAGCGGGAATTTGACCTAGTAGAAACACAGAGATTCAACTACCTGAGGCTCACCCATGCCCTACTGGTACACGTGCATAGCGGCACCTCCCTTCCGGACCATTCTCCCCTCGAAGACAGACTACTCATAGATCCTATCCCTGAAAAAGCAACCTCAACAATATATCGGAAGCTTATGAATAATCTGCCTGACCCGCTAACTATTTTAAGGGCCGCTTGGACTGACGATCTGGGCAACATAGATGAAGAGGAGTGGCAAGAGGCACTCCAGGGCCCAAGGGAAATAGCAATACGAGTACGGTTCCGATTGGTCCAGCTCAGGATCCTACATCGCTCCTATTATCCCTCAACTCTTCTGCCCAAGATTGGAAGGGTGCCGACACCGCACTGCATCAGAGGCTGTTCGAGCGAGGGTACTTTCCTACATATCCTGTGGGAATGATCTAGGGTTGTGCAGTTTTGGCGCAATGTTACGGAAACTATGGCCAGAGTAGTGGTGCTGAAGTTCCGCTAGATGCAAAGTGGCTCCTGCTTAAAATTAGGGGAGAGGTGGCCTGGTCCAAATACGCAACCATATGGCTTGTGCTGGCAGCGGTAGTCGCGAAACGTAACATCGCCAAGAGATGGGGTGCGCCGCTCCCCCCCTCGGTAACGGAGTGGGAAAGGGATTTTGATTGGTGCCAGAGGGCGGAAGAAACAGTTTATAGAAGCAGAGGTTCACTCAAAAAATGGGAGAAAGTTTGGACACCATGGCGTGTATACAGGGGGTCACTGGAGAGTCATGAATAGACCGCAGGGGCTCGAAATGTCGATGGAGGGATGGTCCCCTAGATATCCGTCTTTACCGATTGTGTATTGTTGTCCCCTCCTCCCACTCCCATATGTTCCCACAGAATGTAAGTTAAATTCAACTGTGCATGCTATGATGGATATTATTGTATTGTCTCTTGAGCTTGTCTAATAAAAGAGTTTAGAAAAAAAGAAGTGTTTGGGGTTGGAGGTGATGTATTTTTGGGTGATAGTGGAGTTTGTGTAGGCATTTTGTGGCACAGTTTTCAGGTAGTAGTAGTAGCTGTTTGGGAGTTTGCATGTGTCTTGTTTGCCAGGTGAGTTGTTTTAATAGATATTGTGAGGAAATGGAGTGTATTATATTATGTGCTTGTGCGATCTCTCAATATAATACACTTACCAACCCCTTCAGGACCAGTAGTTTTAGTTTGTTAAACCTTAAGCCTAACCCTGGGTAGCTGTGGCTCTGAGCAGTCACGCTTACTCAAAGGAACAAGTGTTAAGCATTTAAACAGTACCAAAACAATTGAATAAGAAATACACGAGGTATGCAAGAAATCCAACACCAATTTATAAAAATAGAATATATTTGTTTATATTTTTAGACCCCAAAATGAAAAAGATCTACCAGATGGTTCCGTAGATACAGAATTTACAAGGTATAGAAAATATGCACTTTTACTTAACTGCGAACAAGCATTGGCAAATTCCCCAAATTTGCCGCTTAGGAACTTTTTCAGGAAGAAACTTAGGCATGTATCAATGCGGTCATTTCCAGTTACTTTAGGCAATTGAAACTTTTTCAGGAAAGAACTTAGGCTTGTATCAATGCGGTCACTTCCAGTTACTTTAGACGACCAACTCCGACAAGGAGCCAGTCAGGGGGACCAGCAAGGTCCACAGAAACAGTTACCTTGGAGGAAGAAGCAATCTTCAGTAAGTTCCAGGTACTTTTATCCCTTGGCCAAAGGTTCCTATGGAATTGGTCCTGATGCAAGAGATACAGGATGCTGTAGATGCTCAAGGATGCTGTAGATGCGATGCGGTCGATGGGTGTCTTCCTGCAGCTACTTCTTGGTCCACAAACTTGGTGAGGCGGTCCTGGCCACAGTGGTCAACGTCCCTCGAAGTCCTCTCGGTCCTGTTTTAAGTCCAGTCGCCACTGGGCTATGAGTTGACCAGTATCGCGGTCACAGGGGTATCCTTCCCTGGACAATAACTTGCCTCCTGGGTGGCTAAGCTGCACTCTGATGACTCTACCGGGTACAGCAGACTCTGGTGCAACTTTCAGTTTTGGGTCCTGGTTTCTGGTGCTGCATGGCAACGAGAAGTAGTGGCTTCAAGATTTGGGCAATCAACTTGCCCCAGTAGGCTTTTTCAGCCGCTGTAGCCCTGTGCTGTGAACGGGAGGTCAGGAGGAGGTAGGGGAGGCTGGAGAATACCATAATTACTCAACACTATAAATAGGCTAACACAATAAATAAACTATTAAAGCACACATCTCAGTTGGCACCTGTGCGGTTGCCTTTGATTAAGAAACTATACTAGAGGGTGTCCGTTGAACATGGAGGAGATGTGGCCCAATAGCTTGCGCTCCTGCATTTGAAATCTGGGATCCATGTTCAAATCCAACCTCAGCAGATACTCAACACCATGTGATTCTGGGCAAATCACTTTATCTCCCTGTGCCTAAATGTGTGTAAAATGTCTCTGTATTACCCCCACTTAAAGCCATCTTCTGACAACTCATGTAGTGTACAGTACTCCATTGCCCCACAGTTAGGTAGTGCTATTAAATACCAATAGATACAAATCCTATACTCAATATCGCTGGCTCGCCTCTTTGCTATAACTCAAGGCTGAGCATTGCACACTAAAGCCTTTTTTAGTGCTGCCTCTTTCTACTATGGGAGCAAAACTGCATTCCTCCCAATCCAGATTCCACAGCAACCACAGCACCGAGACAGCCCTAATCGCGGATACTGATGACATCCGAGCCCTACTTGACCAAGGAGAGACTGCGGCTCTGATCCTCCTAAACCTCTCTGCAGCCTTCGATACGGTTTCCCACCACACACTCATCACAAGGCTGCACAACATAAGCATCCAAGGAGCCACTCTCAGATGGATAGCCTCTTTCCTCCCCGGATGAATGCAAAATGTCCTCCTTCTTCCCCTTCTCTGAAGAACCCAAGGAAATCATCTATGGAATGCCCCAAGGATCCTCGCCCAGTCCCACCCTCTTCGACATTTATATGACACTTATGGCCAGCATCGGCAAAACCAACGGACTCAATATCAAATCCTATGCCGACAACACACAACGAATCCTCTCCCTCTCTAAAGAGAGCACCAAGACCAACATCCACAACTGCATGACAGATGTCATCAACTAGATGAAAGACAACAGCCTAAAGCTCAACACAGACAAGAAAGACAGAGGTACTGATTTTCAGAAACAAAAGCTCCCCATGGGACGCATCCTGGTGGCCATCAGAACTCGGACCTACTCCTACCCCCACTGACCAGACTGGGAACCTAGGCATCATTCCGGACAACAAGCTAACCATGACGACTCAGGTCAACTCCGTCTCCTCCTCCTGTTTCTTCATCCTCTGCATGCTTCATAAGATATTCAAATGGCTACCCCAAATCTCAAGCCGCACCAGCACCCAGGCTGTCCTCTCCAGCCAAATGGACTACGGCAACGGTCTCTATCCAGGGATCGCACCTCACCTCTTCCGGCGAATGCAGACATACAGTATTCCACAACCAGACTCGTCCTGGATCTCCCTAGATGAACCCACATCACCCCCTACCTCAGGGAACTGCGGACCCGCCTACTTGAACCACCGCCTGAACTTCCATCAGCCCACCAGATACCTCCACTCTGAATCCCTCTGTCTAACCCTAACCCCCGCATCTGACGTAGCAGATGCGGAGATCGCTCCTTCTCCCACCTAGCAACGAAGACATGGAAGAGCTACCCTCTCATCTACGGACCTCCCCATCTCGTCCAGAGTTCTGAAAGTCCCTGAAGACCTGGCTATTCGGCTAATCAACTGGACCCTGCCAGTGCCTGGATTCCCTCACAGGTAACAAGATGTGCTCTACAAATCTACAGATTGATTGATTGAACAGCACTGTATTTTTTCTGTTGCTTGTAAAATAGTAAATCTGGGTTTTAATGTACTCTCTTTACTGCCGTCAGAAAGTTGAAAGCTGGTTTGACATTGCTGGGTTTCAAACTTGTGAAATGCAGATGTCAGCAGTGATTGTTTATCTCACTGTATATCTTACTAGCCTAAAGAGGAGGCTTTGGCCTGTTTCATAGACTGGCTAGTTCGGATTTGGGTTAGGTCTTTTTTGTTCATACTTCTTCCCTTCTTTGCACCATTTCTCCTTTGTGCTTGATGTCTTTTTAGTGTTGTTGGCCTCCACCTCAGATGTGGGATAGGTTTAATTTCCAGTTTCTTAACTTGCTGTGGTCTGGCACTCTGGGTGAGGTGTATTAGTGGCAGGGAGGTTGATGTACTATATTGGTCAGAGTGAAGGGATCTCCTCTGCATTAACTGAAGTTGGCAATGGGAGCTTTGTTAGTTCCCTCTAGAGAACAACTTCACTAAATAGTGAGATTTCTAAAGTACGTGTAGTCCATTTCTGCTCTTGAAGCTGGATTTTATGACGAGACAGTAGGCTCTAGTATGGAGTCTCTTTTTCTGCTGTTTATTGTAAGTTGCACATTCAAAGCATCCTACAGTTCCCACAACCCTGCTCCCCCGGGCAGGAAGTAACAAGGAAGAAATACACCCAACACTATAAATAGGGGCAGTCCATAGTCAACTTCCTCTTTTTCTGCTGCTAAATTAAATCCTTGTCAAGCCTTGTACTGATATTAGTGTGCTGCGTGCAGTTTGTTTGTTACATTTTTATTGTTTAAAAGACTTAGGCCCTGATTCCGAGTATGGCTGTCCCAAGACTGCCGTACTAGAGGTGGTGGGTCGAGCACCCCATTACGACAATGGCGGTCGGACCGACGGAAGACCGCCGCCACTGCCAGAATCCTGGATCCCACGGCGGCGGTAGGGAAAGCGTCAGGGAATTGAGGCAGTGCCGATGCCGGCACCGCCGTGCATATTCCGACCTGCCTTTCTACCGACCTTTTTATGACGGGGACCCGGCCATGAAAAGTTCGGCGGAAAGGCAGGGAAGGGGCCCCAAACAGGGCCCCCATGTGTTTTAGCCTATTGAGCATTGTTTGGGGTGCATGTTGTGCCCCCTATGCCTGCACTGTCGTGCGCGCTCTATCGGCCATGCATGACATGGTGCATGCCAACAGTGTGCACACAGTGCAGGTGCTGCAGTGTGGCAGCATTGCCTTCAGGCTCACTCTTTGAGCCAAAGCAGGCTGCCAGCCCACCGCCGGCCCGGCAGTAAACTCAAAATGCGGCAGTCGGGATGCTGCCGGCTAGCGGCTTCCTCCCAACCATCGACACTGCAGCCGGCGTTCGACTGCCAAGGCCAGAATCAGGCCCTCAGTATTGAATCCAACCCGTGCTGAGGCAAGCGCGAGGCAATGGCGTTCTGTTTGTGCTTACAGACACTGCTTTGTTTGTTTAAGCACTCCCTATGAAGAGCTCGCATTTGGGGAGCCGTTTCGTTGCTTTGTTTGTTTAAGCTTTGACACGTAGAGATTGTTATCTGGAAACACTGTTTCTTAGGGAACGTGCACTGCTGTCAGTGTTCAGTTATTTCCAACTTCTGTTCTGGGAGTCTGAGGAGCCCTTCAAGGGCAGGGGACTATTACAATGTTTTGATAAAATATGATTTCAAAGTAGCTCGTCTTTCTGAAAGTCTCGTCAATTAAATTGTTTTGCAAGTTGTTTTGTGAGCTGGTGCAGGAACAATCCTGCCATCTGTGATAGTGTTCCTGCCCTGAAATAAGGGAGTGGATAAGAGATTGGAGTTTAAGGTTTTGTACCTTGAGTTACAAATTAATGGAGCATATTAAATAACTGCGTGTGTTTTGAATTACAACACTATTACATATTCACATTCTATGGGGATTCAGGGGCATATTTACAAGGCCCTATCGCCACAGGAACATCACTTTTAACAACGTTCCTGTGGCAATAGGGGTTTGCCTTATTTACAAGGCGGCGTTAAGCCACTTAATGTGGCTTAACGTCGCCTTGTATATAAGGCCCCCTTTCACACTATCGTTAGCGTGAAAGGGGTGAGCAATGGGTGTTGCGGTGGGCGTTCTGCCACAACACCCATTGATTTTGACGCTGCCCCCCCATTTACAAGGGCAGCGTAAATAGGAGGCAGCACCAAAATGAAGACCAGGGAAAACCTGATCTTAACATGGAGAAATGCTTTATTTCTCCTCGTTTTTGCTGTTTCTATGTGTGCTGCATTGTGCAGTACACATAGAAACAGCAAAACGCCATGTATGATTGTTTATGTGCAGGAAGGTCTCCCTTCCTGCACATAAGAAATCATTAAAAAAATGACGAGTTGCAACTTGCACAATGCAGCACACAAATAAGTTTCAAATCGCCATTTGTGATGGTTTATGTGCAGGAAGGGACACTTTCCTGCACATAAACAATCATTCCCTCAAAGCAGGCACCCCAAGGGTGCCTTCGTTGGTGCAAGGCAGCTTAATTTAGTGCCAGCGCTAGAAAAAAAGCAGGGATGGGCCGTATCTTTGTAAATATGGCGCATCCCTGCTTTTTGGGAATGGCGGAGTGTGGCGTTAGCATTTTGTGCTTAACGCCACACTCCGCCATTCCCTTGTAAATATGCCCCTCAGTTCCTTATCAGTAATATACTGGAGATATAACTAATAATAATAATGAAAACCGTTGGAATAATACCAAGGAAACAGAGGAAGATGAACTATTTAAGGAAAACCTTTCTGGATTTTCTGGATACTTCAGTTCAGGATAATTCAATTCAGAAGGCAGTCTCCTTGTCTTTTAAAAATGCAGCTACCGATACTGGTAGCTCAGTGGTGTACGAAATATCAGATTCTTTATCTGCAGTCTCTGGGGGCAAGACGTCGATGAAGAACAAACATTTGGTAACTGTTGACAATGCTCAAGGGAATGAATGTAATGGGGATCGTGGTCGTTCAGTTCCGTAATGTGAAAAGGACTTGAAGTCCCTATGACATGAACTATGTATGGATTCATTTGGTGGTCCAAACAAAAGGACATTGGCAAGTTGTATGATCAATATTCAGACCAATAATATGATAATGGTGTATAAAATACTGATGATGATGCTGCTAATACTTGTAAGAAATTGAAATCTGCTGGTAAGCCACAAGTGATAATCTTGGATTCCAAAGGCAATCCCATGTTTGATCCAAGCTTGTTACAACACCCGAATTCTGCTGAGTGTTTTCCCCCACCATTTGTAGAAGATTATATAAAATATCGACAAAGCGACCAGGTCATCTAAAATGAGGGCAGAATGCTCTGTACTAACTATTATAGATAAAGGAGCTCTGACCTCAGTACTGGACATAACATTTTTTACTTTTTTAAGTAGAGGGCTATCACCCTATCTAGCGTGACTCAACCCGAAGGTATTGGAGCACTTTACATGAGCACCAGTTACATTAGACAAGGTCAAGTTCATTATTTTTTTAGGAATGGGGAGATTAAATCATTTGCCCAGAATCGCAGAATGTTGAGTCGACGCTGAGACTCGTCCCCGCTCCAAAGTCAGCAGCTCTGACCATGATACCACATCCTTTTATTGTTTTACAGGCTTGTCTCCAGAAGAACAGGAGACTTCGTAAAAGGCATCTTACCTCATTATAATGTTCAATTTAAGATTTGCACTTTGAGCGCAAGGGCCTTTGTAAGCGGCCAGCAGAGCTCTTGCCAGTCTTTATCTTTCCACACACTAGCACAAGAAAATAAAAAAGCACAGCCAATCATTGTGCATTTTAAAATAAAGCAGCACCATAATTGGCCATGTTGCATGCTCTATCCACCCGCGCTGTCTTAATCCACTGTATGAGAGCTTGGCTTTGTGCTAAAGTCAAGAGCCAATCCTGACGCAGCTATTATGAAGTTTATTATGTTATATAGCAGAAGAGCTGTGCCGGATTGGATAGGCAAGTCAACACAGGACCCCAGTGAAGGCACAGACAGCTGCTTTTACTGCCCCAAGCCCATGGCCTCAACGCAGAGTGGATTTTGAGTGAGAAGCCTGAAGTACGTGTGTCGGGCTGGCCAAGTCCAGAGTTCTGTCAGTCAGTCATGCTCACTCAAACTTCACTGCGCTGCAGCTTTCCATGGCAACAGCCACACCCCCTTCCTTCATGATGGCATTTAAAAATACAATTGCAGCCCAGCTTTGCCACAGTATGAAACCCCCAAACGTGTTTTATGTAAGCCCAGGTGGGTGGCGGATTAAAGCAGTGGGTCGACCCCCTTCCATTTCCATGCAGGAACCACCTCTGCGTAATGGTCTTTTGTTGAGAATTGACCCACAATTGGGTGGATGTACTGGTTCCAAAGTCAGCCTAAACAGCAAGGGACCTCAGTTTGGAGAGGACTTCATCAGGGAAATTGGTGGTTATGTGCAAGTGTTTGCTTCAGTGGATAAGAGCCACTCCTTATTGCTGAGGATATTTGGTTGGGTCTCTAACAGGTCCGACTGGTAAAGGGGTTGCTTCGCTGCCCATACAAACTACTTTAGACCCTATTTCAGCAGCAAAAGTACAGATACTCCTGACCTATGTTCTTCCCACAAAGGAGAGGACATTTTAGCATTGATAGAGGACAGACAAGGGGAGGGAGAAGTTGAAGGCAAGAATACTCTCCTGTATTGAATGATGCCTCTAGACTTAAAGGATGCTTACATAGCAGTGCCAATTTCTCAGTCACAAAAAGTATCTCCAATTCCTCAGGCAAAGGCAGTCCTACATGTACTCCCATCCAGTTCTGGTCTTTGGTTACCCAGTAACATCTTATTGTCTCCTGTCTCTAGGTGTCAATCAGACAAAGTCCAGTGTCCTGTTCTGACCCTTGTACTCTGTGCCTGAATAGGCTCTGCAGCTGTGTCCTGCTGTCATTTGCCTCCTTATCCAATTCTGGGCTTGGTCCTGGCCTTAGTCGCCACACCATCTGCCTTTGCTGTGTTGCGTTCCCCCCTGCTTATCCCCAAAGGCTCCTGTCCACTGCCCTGATTTAGAGTTTGTTTTGAATGGGATACTCCAACTTAAATGTGACGGTTATCCTGGCCACCACATTACAAGTGCCATAGGATATAATGCACTTGTAACATGGCAGATGGAATAACCATCACTTTTGTGATGGAGTATCCCATCTACCAAACTCTAAATCAGGCCCCCGGTTCTTTCAGGAGCTCATGATCCCTCACAGGTTGTTGGCAGCATCTCTGGAGGAACATAGAGCTTTTGGGGCCACATGGCCATTTCAAGGTAGTTCTTCCATTCTCTGGGTGCTACATTCTCTGTTTTGGATTAATGTAATAAAATGTGATGCCTCTGTATCCTTTCAACGACAACTCTGTGGCAGAGGTCTAAACATAAGATGCCTAGTTTGCTTGGGTTTTGAGGTTGAAGGGCATGATGAGATTAGTAGTGCGCATAGGTAGCTATTGATGAGGGGTGGTGAAATAATCAGGCCTTGAAGTAATCCCGCATTTCTGATGAAAGGTGGGATTGTGAATGGGGGCAGCAGGAGGATGGTGGATCTGTCAGAGGTAGGGAGAGATCCAGTGAAAGAAACTTCCCTTGATGCCACATTCTTCTAGTCATTAAAAGGGAATGATTAAAGACAATGGCTCAAGATTCCTCTATAGCTGGTTTGTCTGTTTGATATAAATTATTTTATTGTCGAAGTCATATGCTGGCTATCTTAAGGTCGGAGGAGAAGGAACCCAATGATCGAGAGTTGTATAGGAAGGTCACAGCTGTGGTTGCTTCAGCTGATGAGAGTATGATGTTTTTGAATGCTTAAGCCTGCAGGTCGGCTAGCCTTGACAAGATAGTAGAATTGAGCAAGAGTTGCTTGAAGGACCTCAGAGTCTGTCTGTCAATGTAGTTTTGTAATCACTGTCATTCACCTGGATGGCATGTGTCTTGTTCCAAGGTGTTACTTCGAACCTTTGCTTTAGCCTCAGGTGGTCTGCAATGGAGTTGCTTGAATCTTTCCAGTGTTGTAATCCCAGTCGCAGAATTTGATGAGGATCGTATAAAGATCCTTTGTGGGGACTATTGAAACAGATATCTGCTTGAAATAGACTTAAGGGACTATTTATAAATCCTGTCGAGTTGTTGGAAACAGGTTTTGGTACGTGGATTGCTTTGATTGGCATGGAAGTGCAGTGATTGAATCTGTTGTATTCCTAAAGGGTTCTTATGTTGATGGGAGAATGGATTTTTCGAAGGATCTAGATTGCCAGGTATACAGTTGGTTCTCTTCTGTTATCACCAGGGAGTTCACGGATGCAGTTCTAACCAACTTTCAGGTGAGCTTGTTTGATCTGCATAGCAAAGGGAGGGATGGGGGTGGATGAAGGCAGTGAATGAGTAGTTAGCGGCTTTGACTTGTTTCCTTCTGTACTGTTTAACAGACTTTAGAGAAGAGCACGGTTATACATTCTACCTACATATACTCTGTTGACCTTTTCAAGTCACCACATTGTCCTCACTGTTTTCTGAACAGACCTTTTACCAACCATCATCTTTTATTGTTTATTTTATTAGTTTTTGGTTTTTACTAATTCAATATTCGATGTACACTTTTTGTTTCTACATTTTATGTTTGCAGCTGTGATTTCTACAGTGATTGTTGAAAATGGTTTGATTGCATCCTCATCTTTTGAAGATTGCCAGTCCTTGGGGCCAACTAATATCCATGCGGTGTTTGAAGGGTGCAAGTTGGTAGGAGCGTTAACTATTGGGGAGCAGCCATATCTTTAATGCCTTCCTAAATGTCAGGTGATCTCTTATGCTTCTTCTCTGAGCTGGAGAGAGTTCCACAGTTTTGCTGTCTGAACAGAGAAAGAGATTCCACCAAGGTGCATGTATCTTCTTGAAGGGCAGGCGAGTCAGTAGTGGTGCCGGACCCTATTCTGTATTGTTGAAGACTGGAATAAAAGATCGTCTGGTGACATGGATGACCGACCCTGTGAACAATGCAAAGTGCCTTGAAGAAGGAACATTTGACCACGGGAAGATAGTTTAGTGCTTGGCAGAATGGAATGATGTGATCTTATAGGCCTATTCACTGTAGTGTTTGTAGTGTTCTCAGTAGTACAGGTATGCTACCAGATAAAGGTAGTTTGAATAGTCCAGATCAACAGAATCAGGATGATGGGGGCCTGGACCACCTGTGGAAAACAGTTGCAGGAAAATATGTTAAAGCCTTCTCATGGGGAAGATGGGGCTTCTCGTGACTTTGTTCACTTACAAGGTGTTTGATGGAGCGGAATTTCTGATCACTGCCAGGTTTCTGTTGATGTTGCCCTAAGAGGCCCTAGATTTGAGGACTAAATGACAATAGGCTCACTATTCTCCCACTTTCCACAGTTGATGATCTCGTTTTGGATGAGTTCTGTTTCAGATGGTTAATTAACATCCATTCATCCACTACTCAGAGGCTATCATCTACACCAGAGCAGTCTGAGTCAGTTGGATATTTAGGGATGGACATGATGTAGGTGTTGTTGATGTAGGTATAGCAGGTAAAATTAAAGGACCTGATGAGTTCCAGTTGAGGGAAACATTGAAGAGGAATGGAGAGATTATAGGGCCTTGCAGCATACCAGAATTTGTGTAGAATGGATGTGATGAGTACAGGGGAAGCAAGATTAAGCGTAATCTTTTTGAAAATATGAGGTGATACAGGCTAGGATGGTTCCCTGAATGCCAAGATCTACTAACCACAGTTGTGGAGAGGAACGTGCACTGTATAAGAGACCGCAAACACACTAAGAAGTAATAGGGTGGCAATGCTATTTCTATCTACTGTGGTAATCATGTCATCTCAGATGGAGATCAGAGAGGATTTGCTTCCTCTCCCACGGCAAAAGGCAGTTTGTGGTTCTGTATAAATTGATTTCTTCTAGGAAGTTGGAGATCTAATTGGCTCTTTTTGAAAGACACATTAGAGATTGGGCAATAGCCTACTGAACCATGAATCTTCTTTATGATTTGCTTGATGTAGGTAATCTTGAGGTCGTTTGAGCAAATGTACAGGGCTTGGTAAAGTGTCTTGCTGGAATGCCAGCATTTGTGGTGAGCAGGATGTCCTTGAAAGCTTGAGGTGTAGAAGAGTCTGATGGGAAGTCAGCTGGAGTTGGGCTGTGGTTCTTGAGCAGTGTCTTGAATTGAGTGTGTGTGGAGGGGGGATTGCTTGAAAGTGGTCAAGTTCTGTTGTTCTCCAGTAGCCGTAGAGTTCTTGTAGTCTGGAGGAAGCTCTTAGTTGACTTGCTTCTAATATGGTTCTCCTGATTGTTGGTTTTTGTGACACGATGATCTGCAAGAATGTCAGAAGTCCGGTCTGAAGGATCTTGATAGCAGTTCTTCCAGAACATGGAATTCTGAGAGGATTCCCTGCAGGTCCTGTGATGGGCACTTCGCCAACAGCAATACTATATCTTTTGATTTTTTTATGTTAGATTTTTAGAGCCTTGTGACAATGGAAACAGAGCATTTACTTTGGGGTAGCTTTATTTCTTCTAGTGATGTTAAAAAGTTTTGTTTTCAGTCTCCAATGTCTTTTCATATATGTTGAACCAAGGCATTGCGAGTGGTTGAAGCACAAAGAGGTAGATAAGTCTTTTGAATACTTTACATAGAGAGTGATCTACTGGGTTGACTTCTGTTACATGGTTGGGTGTCAGATGGCAGTAAAGTGATTATAGTGATAAGAGCTTGTTCATTGTCTGTAGAAGGTCTTTTCAAACCTTATTAATTTATTGTGGTGGCAGGACTGGTGGGCTAGTTAAGGTTGAAGAAGGTGAAGTGGTGGTCGCTCAAGTTGATATGGAGATTTCTAGTTACTGAGCAGTCCTTGTGGGGAGAAGATTGAGGTCAGTGTGCGACCGACAGACTGCGTCAGCACAGACACAACTTAGAAGAATATTTTTATAGCATAAATAGCACTGTATATTTTTCATGTATGTTGTGGGATCCTCCCAGAAGCTGCAAATAAAAGATGCATGGTTCAATCATATTCTATTGATGCTACTCTTTTGTGTATTCATTCCATGGGCTTGTATATTTATGTGCATTGGCCATGTTTTTCTTTACCACTGGGGACAGGGGTGTCATAGGCACCAATCAAGCCATGCATTGTCCTGAGCATTGCTATAGCACAGTGAGTATGACAAAATTTGTGGAGGATGGTAGAACAGGTTCTCCTCTTTTGTGCATTGCTTCTGGAAAATAACCCTATATTGATCATTGCCACTCTGTTGTTTACTGTCTGGCTGTGTCTATAGTTTGTATGAATGTATGTAGTATTTGTATAGTACGAACCTAGCCTAAAGGCAGCAGAGCGCTTTAGAGAGTCAGCTCGGTTTTAAGAGCTGAAGTGTATTGCTACTGCATTGTAATATAGTGTTTTTCAAAGAGTTGGGTCTTCAACTCTTTCCTAAATTGGAGTTGGGTTGGGGGCAGTCCTGATGGATATGGGGATTTTTGTTCCAGATCCTGGGAACATAAATGGGAAAGGGCTGCTCATTTTGTTTTTTTTGTTTTTTCTTTATACTTGTTGGCCTCCAGTCTGCTGGTGTTCTGGCTGTGGGTGTGCCGAGAGCTATCTGAGATAATGAGCTTGTCTGCAAGATAAGCAGGGTTGCTGGTTGTGATGCCTGTAAATGATGCAGCCGGTTTTGAAGATGGTGCAGGCCAATAAGGGCGAGCACATGAAGCTCCATCAGGAAGGGGTGATGTGTTCATACTTAATAATGCCATGGATGTGATGTGCTGCAGCATGTAGGATGCCATTACGAGAGGCCCAATGTGGAGTCTGGCAGGACACAGAGCAGGGTTTACCATCATTCAGATGTGAGCACACAAGGGGCTGAAAAGTGGTTGTGAAGCTGCTTCTTGGAACAGTTTCACTTTCTTCAGAAGAGAAAGCTGGTATGAGGCGGCCTTTGATTTTATTTTTTAGGCAATGTGTTCCTTGTGGGGGAAGATGATGCACTGGGGGAATCCAAGTGCTTTGGCATTCTGTGAAAGTTGGGATTCAAAGCCATCAAAGCTCATGTCATTGAGCCAGGTGTGTACTATTCCTTGCATGTTGCTGTTGACAAATAACAGGACATCTATCTTGGAGGGGCTGAGCTTCAGGGAGGCACTGGGCATCCAGGTTTGGATGAAGTGCAGACAGTATTTGATGCGTTGGATATCTGGAGGAGTCGAGACTTCAAAGTATAGTTATTTATCATTGGCATACAGGTTAATGTCAATGCTATTATCTGGCAGTAGAGCCCCCCAAAGACTCCATGTAAAGGATGAAAATCACAGAGGACAGTGTGGAACCCTGGGGACTCCACAGGTAATAAGGGGATCTTTTGGGGACCTGGAGGTGCTAGTAAAGGGCTTTGAGCCTCCAGGGTTTGGGTGGGGTGGTTGACTGCGTTGAGGGCAGCTAATAGGTCCAGCAATATCAGGAGGCATGTATGATCTTAATCTGTGGTCAGTAGGGCATCTACAATGTGTAAGGCATTGCTCACTGTGCTCAGCATGATTTAAAACCAGACTTGTAGTCGTGCAAGCGACGTTTAGCAGCGATATGATATTGGAGTTGAGGATAGACTACTTTTTCAATGAACTTGGTGAAGAAGGGTAGTTGGTCAGGTCATCAACATATAATGTAGGCTTCTTTAGTAGTGGGAGATCTGGCCTGTCTTGGGGTCATCTGGGAAGTTGCCTAGAGTGGGAAAGGCATTGGCAATGGTGAGTAGGAGCAAGAGAGCTTTGCTGGAGAGACCTTTGATGAGGTAGAGGAGTTAGACATCCTCTTCATAGGAGGTGGCTTTGAGGGAGTTGAGCATGTTGCCGAGATCTGCAAGAGGTAAGGCTTTGAAGGGTTACCATTGCTGGATTCTACAAGATGGGTAGGTATAAGAGAAGGTTTGATGGTGTTGTTGTGCTGGCAGATTGTCTTTTTTTTCACTGAAGATGAGGCTGATGGTGCTGTATTTTTCTGTAGAGTGTGGAATAGGAGGCTCATGCAGGGGGTTGATACAGTGCTGAATTGTTTTGAAGAGTGTTCTTCTTCTGTTGGTGGCTTAATCAATGGTGCTGGTGTAGTACTTTGACTTGGCTGATATGATAATGAAGTTTCTCTGAGCAACATGCAGACATGAGTTCATGGGGAGTTCCGTTTTCTTTCCTGTCTGTGGAAGGGTTCAAGAATAAGGCTCTTGAGGGAAAAACATTTGAAGGATCTGAAGGTAGTGCTCTTCTCAATGGAACTTGGTTTCTTGGTAGATGTTTAGAAGGAAGCCAGGTATGGCAATAATGGTCGTAGTCTTATAATCTCGAAATAGCAAAAGAGTATGTCACTAGTGTCTAACAATCTCTCACTGCACCGTGTTCATTACTGCTCATTATTCACTCACACGCTGCCGTCAGCAGGCTTCCAATTAATGCAGCGTTCAGCCTCGTACTATGCAGACGGCATGACTTCAACTTTACGGTCAGCCTTGAACAGGTCACCCCTTGATCTTCACAAAGTGCGCTACTAATGACGAGTCCCACTATGCACGTAATTGCAAATTCCTCAACATGTACGCTGCCGAAAGCAGGCCTCTAAAAATGATTTAGCTTTTCCACACGCAGAAAGCTTCACCTTCAAAACTACGAACAGCCTTAACGAGTCGTTACTGCTTCCCCCTAGCCTATAAGCATGGAAGGCATCACCAATTCTCCAACCGACCAATTATGCCACAAATCTGTGTAATCATAATCTACTAAAGTACCTACACTCTAACGCACCGTGATAGTGCAGGGAAATTAAATCTTCCTATTATGGCGCCTTGTCAGACTACAAAACTATGATAATTTAGCATCTATTACTCCCTAATTACGCCATAACCCAAGAAAGAAATCCATGTTTCCTATGAACTGAACCACACACTCTCAGCCATTAATGTTTTATTCCATCACCCAGCCAAGTGTGTTTTTAACTTCACATGCTCTCAAAGAGCATACACTGCATCACATTGACAGTAAATGGTCACTACTGGATTAAGAAGTACTTGCTACATGTATATACTGTCATGATGGTCTTTTCTCCCCTTTTCCAGAGTTCTAGGTACAACTGGCCCATAACAATACAGCGCATCACTTGACGTCCTAAGAAGAATGGGTAAGTGCAATTACTTACCTACGCAGGACACGCAACAGTGACTTGCCAAACCGGTCCTGAAGAAAGCCCTCCGACCCGGCACTCATAGGGCTGAAACATGTCGACCGTTCGACCACTCACTTTTTGACAGAGGTGCTATAGATCAGTAGCCCTTCTATTCACGCACCGCATTTCTTTTTAATCACTACTGCGAATAACCAGTTGGTCTCCCTCCTGGTGGAAGAAAGCACAGATAAGACCCAATGATGACGCTTTTCACGTAAGAAATAAAAGCGGACAGCCAAGATATATCGCTATTACGAACAATACGTGAATGAGGGTTTTTTTAAGACGGCAAGAACCCTAGACCCTGGTAAAAACTGGACAAGTGATCCATTCTCCCCTGATTACATGATAACTAAATGGAAGCTGAATGGATCCTAGCTTTTCTCTCCCCTATGTGATTAGAAGATTCAAAGCAGCGCGCAGCTGTGGGAGTCCCTTCCCCTAAAAAACAACAGTTACTTTACCCTGAACCCCAATGAGACACGATCTCCAGTGAAGGCTAACTGTACTTTCCTACTCTCAAATTGAGGAGTGAGGAAGAAAAACACACTCATATCCCATCATGGCTGAGAACCCCAGATTAAGCTACACGGATGAAGAAATCAATGCCATCCTATCTGTACCTTCCATACTTCAAGACAACAAGCTCAACCAAACACTAGCCCAGACCAACGACTGGGATGAACTCACGGAAACAAGTCAAGACAGCAATTCATGGCCTTATCATGACTGAGTATCTACGCCCAAACACAGCTCCCAAAGGTCTGTGGGTCCACAACGCTCCGAGGATCTTTCTACAAGATATCTTCCGCAAAGACTGGTCAGCCATTTCATGGAAATGCACTAGGGACTATCTGGTCCTCATCATAAAAACAGCCACCAGACTCTCAGAAGCACTCACTATCAAAATACAGGTCAGTGAGGCGAAATTGAAAACATCCGTCCACATCTCAGTATACAAAAAAAGGCTTGAAGAAATCAACAAAGAGATGAATGAAACCAAAGAATATATTACGCAAAACAAAATACAGAAACTAGGGAAAGACCTCAAGCGCTTTTCCCTTGATAAAATGCATCCATACACAAAGGATGACTACACTGCACCTGACCAACAAAGCGACATCGAGTCAACAGGAGGAAACTCGTTGGATAACTCAGACTGGAGTGGAGACGATACACCGTATCAACGACGTAACAGAGGACAACATAGTCGTTCAGCACGCGGATGGCATAACCAATGGAGAACACCTCAATATGGAGAACACTTACATTCAATGTTCCAACCTTACGCATCGAATTTCCAAGGATGGATGAATCCCTACATGCAGGGCCCACCACCTTTGGGACTCAACCAAACCAACAGGCCACCCCTTCCTCCTCCTTTTTTAGGGAGAGGCCCCAACAACCGAAGAGGGAGAAGAAAAGGAGTGACATGGACAGAACAAGACCGACAAGTCCACACCCGCAACATGTCGAAAGAGAAACCAGGACCCAGCACAGCTCACTCATAGTGAATCTGACGGACCGGACACTAACAGCAGACCAACAACAAGTTCTGAACAAAGGCCTAGGGTTCGTACCAACTCCACCCCTAGACCATTTCAAACTACAAGGTGAACTAGCAGAATTCTGCCGAAAAATCAAGTTGAAAGCCTTTTTCAAAGACAAAGACACCAACGCTACGCAGAGTGATACAAATTTACGCATCAAATCAACCTTCTGCCCACCGACCCATTTGGTTCCGGTAGAAATCCAAGCCTTTGAACAAGCCCTGTTTACTGAAGTGGAGAACCTACAACAACCAAACAGGAAACCATTCATGAACATCAGCAAACGGGAACGTCTGGCACTTGAAGAACTACAAAAACAAGAAGATCTAATAATAAAGCCAGCAGACAAAGGAGGAGGCATTGTCTTACTGTCCAAAGAGAACTATGACAAAATGTACAGATCTCTTATCAGACTCCAAGTTCTATGAAGTCCTAAACACCGACCCCCACCCCAGACTACAACGAACCATTGAATTAATGGTGGACGAAGCTGAAATAAATCTATGGGTATCCAAAAATGAGGCAGACTTCCTAAAGACAAAATCCCCCAGAACACCCTACTTCTACTCTCTACCCAAAACACACAAGAAGAGAACATCACCACCACCAGGCTGCCCAATAGTCTCAGGCATTGGCTCAATTCTTGAGCCTCTCTCTTAATTCGCCAACCACTATCTAAGACACTAGTCCAAGAGACACCAACATATCTTAAAGACACCCAAGACCTACTCAACCTCCTACAAGGACTCAGGTTCCAAGAAGGATCAATGTGCCTAGTGGGACTCTATGTGGAGAGTCTATATACTAGCCTACCACAACAGAGAACACTACAGACAATCGAAAACATCCTATTTAACCAAGAGTGGAAACATAATACCCCAAGACACTTTGTATTAGAATGCTGCCTGCTGGCTCTCACGGAGAATTTTTTCGAATATAATGGAACATTGTTCCTGGAAACACACGGGACTTCTATGGGCAGTACATTGGCCCCAAGCATATCAGGCCTCTATGTTAATGATTTTGAGAGTACACACATACTCTGCAATACCAATCCATACAGAACAAAGATACTATTCTAGAAACGATACATAGATGACATAATCATGATCTGGAACGACACCCCAGAGAGCTTACCAGAATTCCACAATTGGATCAACAGTAGAGACGAGTTCCTAAAATTCACATATACAGCAGATGGACGCACCTTGGATTTCCTATATATCACAATATATAGAAAATTATACCATACAGACAAAAACATTCCACAAACCGACAGCCAAAAACAGCCTGCTGTCCTTCAATAGCTTCCATCCACGCCCCTTGAGGGAGAATCTTCCATACAGTCAGTTCTTACGGATTAGGAGAAATTGCAGCAAACTAAAGGACTACAAAACACAAGCGAAAGACCTTAGCCTGAAACTCAAAGCAAGGGACTACCCAGAAAAAGTCATACACAAATGCCAGAAGAGAGCTAGGCATCAACACAGAGAGAACCTCCTAGAGACTACCCTAAAGAACAAAATGAGGACGTATTAACCTGCGTAACCACATACAACACAGTCTCAAATACAGTCAAGAAGATTGTAAACAGAAACTGGCGCATCCTAACATCAGGAGCTCTCAAATGGCCCAAACCTAGATTCGCAAACAAAAGGACAAGAAATATCTGCGATATACTAATCCATACAAGACCACCACCTGTCATGTGGTTTGTGGCCTCATGGTCTGCATTGCTAAGGTTAGCTTAGGCCTGGCTGCCATGATGCCTTTTTGCGCATGTTACTTTGTTTTTCCAGCCTCTGCTTGTGCCCGGCTATATTAGAACTGTCTGCCCTTCTGCCTTTCACCTTTTCTCCTGTTCCTTGTGGGTTTCGTCTGCACAACATGTACAAGGTCGAAATACAAGGTCGAAATACAAGGTCGAAAAACAACGTCCCTTGTTCTTGCTGATCTGGCCAGCCCCTCGCACTTAGACATAACATGAAGTACAGCTGCACTGGAGAAATTCATGTGCTTTTAATATTGTGATTTCGATGTTTGTGGGACTTGGAGAAAAACCTTTCCAGAGAGAAGAGCTGTGCTTGTCTGATGATGTAAACCTTGTATCTAGATATTGAGGTATGAGGGTCTGCCCGACAAAGCCCAGAGGTCTTCTATTTTTATAATAAACTAGCTAATAGCACGGGGAGGGTGGTATGGTCATTTAGCCCTATATCCACTGCTTTATGAAATGCTTTCCCCGTTTGTATTCTATGGAATTGTAACTATGCTTATTATTTTATCCTTATGCATTATGCTGATAGTACTGGCACGTGTACTGTATCTTAGAGCACAATAGTTGAAATAAACATTTTAAACTATACTGTCTCTCTTATTACGCACGTTGTGGACAGGTATGAGTGAGTTATGAAAGGGTGTCCTTGCTCCCGCGAGTCCTGAGAGAGAGACCGTGTTCTGGGTTGTCTAATCATTGGTAGCTGCGCTGCTAATGAGATGCTAAAGCTAGTCGGATTGTGGGTACTAAGGTGCATGGTTGGTTCACCACTATACTCCGAGGTCCTATTATCCTGTGCATAGCTCTGTGTATGTGCAGAATCCCTACAACATGGCGCCACCAACGTAGTGGGCTGCTTATCTGCGAGACGCTTGAGTAGTACTTGTGCTTGTCCTCAATACCCTTCGCAGACGCTTCCGGAAGCGTGTGAGGGTGATACCTCCTATATTGACGTTTTTATAGGTTCTTTCAAGCTTGAAGTTCTTAAAAGGTGTTTAAGTAAACCCTATATTGTGCTGCCTCATATTAGGTTGTCGATCATTCCTGGTCTTAATGGCTGTGAATGTAAATATACCGGCACATAGCCGTGCTGCGCTCTGGGCTCATTTATTGGCTTATGGAGTGCCAGACGCAGGTGTCTCACTCATCTTTGTGGTGCAGGCTGACCCGGCTCACCACTTTGAGGTGTTTTACTCTTGGGTCACTTTTCCGGCAGTGGACGGAGCAGACGATTTGTTCCATGAGTATGCTCTCACTGCCTTACCCGTTGCTTATCGGCCTTATCAGGCTCTTGAAGTACCGCTTACGGCCTGGCAACACCGTATTTGGTTTAATGGGGCCCTCCCACATCCGGTCACCCCAGTTCGTTTAGGCCCCCTATCAATAGACGGGGCCACTTGGCCAGTTTTGGCCGGGTATACCCCACATCCGCGTTATTTGACGCTTGCGGTTGCTGAACTGCGTGAATTGCATACGTCTTTGATACGTGTGCATAGAGCTTTAGTACAGTATGTTACAGGCAACGTTCAGGGAGCCCCTCCTGGAGTTGCGGTGCATTCAGCTGGACCGGGCGGTGTAACCATAAGTCCCGTCATGGTTAATTCGGTGATGGGCAAGCGCCCACAAAATAAGGACGATTTGCCTTATTGGCTTGCAGAAAAATTTGACCAGCTGGAGGCAGTTTATCCAAATACTTCTCCTGTGGAAAAACACAGGATTTTGACAATTAGTTTGCCGAAAGACTTAATTCCCGAGTTGACAGAATGCAACAATTGGGGCAAGGTATTCGCAGCAGTGTATGCGAAGTGTATCTGAAAGAGACACGTTAGTGACAGATTCCTTACCTTAGAATATCCCCAGGCGTCAGGCTGGATCCGGAAAGTTTTTGCGTAGCAGTACCCTTGCGCGTCGGTAGGCGGCGTCGTGCGGCTCCGCGTCTGTCGTCGTGATCGCCGGGATGACGTCGCGGGCAGTACTTAGACGCCGCCCCTGCGCGCTGGCGTCAGTTCTTCTTTTTCCGCGCCAGTAAGCGCAGATCCGGGAAGAGCAGTGCCCTAGTCAATTTTTGACTAACTTTTTGTGAATTTTTTCACTGTTTCTTTTCGAGTCTTCACGACTCCTAGGTGTCGTAGGGATGCCCGGCTTCAAGCCATGCGGCGCCTGTGGTCGCATGATGTCGATCACGGACCCGCATCTGGAGTGTCTCTTCTGTCTCGGCCGAGACCACGACACAAAGTCGTGCCCTGACTGCCGGAAACTTCACCCGAAGGCTTTGCAAGAGCGGTCTCGAAAGCTACTCGAGGTCCGGCAGTCGGCTCCGAGCCGCACCAAGCCCCGGTCGAGGTCGAGGGGCCGGTCGCAGAGTCCCCGCCGGTCGTCGGAGTCCAAGTCTTCGCGCTCCTCGGGTAAGTCGAAGCACAAAAAGTCTAAGAAGCATCATCGCTCTAAGACTTCGCCTCGCGACTCGGCTGAGGCCCCAGTCGGCACCGTCCCCGCGGCCCCGGACATGCCTGTAGAGCCGCCCCCGCATTACCCGTCCTTTCCGGGTTCGGGGGCGACTCCGGCCAAAATACAGGAATTCCTGTCGGCCATGGCCTGCCTCTTCGGGCCTTCAGGTCCCTCCGGTGCGCCTTCGGGCCCCGCGGGCCCTGATGGGGTTGCCCCGGCGCCGCCGTCGACTCCGGTCCCGGCGCCGCCTGTCCCACCAGCCTTCATCCCGGCCTCGGCTCCGGCCCCGGCCTTGATCCCGGCTCCGGTGGTACCGCAACCCCCATCGATGCCGGTTGACCTAACCACGCCTCCGCCGACGTCCCCGGTGCCATTCCTGACGCCGTCCGGGGCTCCGGACGGCGTCGGTCCCCGGCTCCGGACATGGAGCCGGACCGACGACGCCGGCTCCGGCGCCGATGAGACCTTGGGTCCCAAATGTCCCTCTTCCTCCATATTTTGAACAAGAGGAGGACCAGGAGAGCTGGGAGGGGTCTGAGGACCCTCTCACACAACAGTGTGAGTATGATCCGGACTGGGCTGAGGAACTTGGGGATGCCAGTGGTCTAGACACCTCCCCTGACACTGGCATGGTGTCTCCTCCCGTGGCTACGGAGGAGGGAGCTAATTTTGCAACGGTGTTGCGTAGAGCAGCTGGAGCCTTACATCTCCAATTGCCTACTGTGGCCGTCAGGACTAACCTCCTGACAGAAGTGCTTCAGCCGGCGGCTTCCTCCTCGGAGACTGTGCTGCCGTTTAATGATGCACTCACTGACGTTCTTTTGGGTGCCTGGTCCAAACCCACCACCGGGGCTCCTGTGGATAGGAACGTGGCCCGACGCCATCGCCCTGCTCTGGGCGACCCCTTGTTTCTCTCCCAACATCCCACCCCCGAGAGCTTGGTTGTCCAAGCCTCTGCCTCCCAAACCGCCTTCCCTACCGCCCCTCCGGATAGGGAATCCAAACGCCTGGACCAATTTGGGAAGAAGGCTTTTTCTTCCTCCAGTGCTGGCTTGCGGTCTGTCAACACCGCTTGCCTTTTGGGCCGATATACCCACTCCCTGTGGGATTCGGTGGCGGCTGTTTTGCCGCAGTGTTCTGTGGAGGTCCAGACACTGCTTACCCGCGCCATTGCGGAAGGGCGAGATGCGGCTAAATACACCATACGTTGTGGCCTTGATACCGCCGACTCGCTGGGCAGATCGCTTGAGACGACGGTGGCGCTACGTCGCCACGCCTGGCTGAGAACAACTGGTTTCTCGGGTGATGTCCAGAATACACTCATGGACATGCCCTTTGATGGAGTCGGTCTTTTTGGTTCAAAGGCAGACCATGCGCTGGAGCGTTTTAAGGACTCACGGGCTACTGCCAAGTCCCTGGGCCTTTCTGTTGTACGCCCTCCGCTCACCTCTGCTTTTCGCCCCTTTCGTGGCCACGGAAGGGGCGCCCAGTCACGTCAGCTGCCCAGCCACCTGGCCCGCGCAGCAAGCGTCTTCGCGTGGCCGAGGACGTGGATACCGCCGTGGCGGTTCGGGCAACCAGCGTGCGGGTCAGGCCACCACCTCCAACCCGTCCGCGGCCTCCAAGCCCTCCTAGTCCCTCCTTTCCGGTGCACAGCATGCCAGTAGGGGGCAGGGTCCACCTTCACCACTGGCGTCCCATCACCTCGGACAGGTGGGTCTTGGACATTGTCCGAAGGGGCTACTCCCTCCCCTTCGAGACCACCCCCCCAGCCATGCCACCTCAATTCCACCGCATGTCAGGGGATCAATTGGTACTTCTGCAGAAGGAAGTCACGGCCCTCTTGGCCAAGAGGGCCATCGAGCATGTTCCGACCCCAGAAGTAGGACGTGGTTGCTACTCCCACTACTTCCTGGTGCCCAAAAGGACAAGGAGGACATGCGTCCTATCTTGGACCTCCGGAACGTCAATCGCTTCCTCCGGAAGGAGAAGTTCAAGATGCTCACCCTAGCTCAGGTCTTGACTGCCCTCGACCCTGGAGACTGGTTGGTAGCGTTCGACTTGCAGGACACTTATTTTCACATCCCCGTCCTGCCGGCCCACCGGCGTTACCTGCGGTTCACGGTAGGCCTCGAGCATTTTCAGTTCACCGTGCTCCCCTTTGGCCTTACAAGTGCCCCTCGGGTGTTCACGAAAGTGATGGCGGTGGTCGCAGCTCATCTGCGCCGGGCAGGGGTTCCAGTCTTCCCCTACCTCGACGACTGGCTGCTGAAGGCGGGCTCGTCCCAGGCAGTCGTCTCCCACCTCCAGACTACAGCTGAACTCCTGCACTCACTGGGGTTCTCCATCAACGTGCCGAAGTCGCATCTGATTCCTTCTCCACAGCTCCTTTTCATCGGAGCAGTTCTGGACACGACGCAGTTTCGGGCCTATCCTCCCGAACGGCGAGTCCGGGATATTCAGGCTATGATTCCGATCTTTCAGCTTTTATCCTGAGTTTCGGTACGGATGACCCTGAGGCTGCTGGGCCTCATGGCCTCCTGCATCCTGCTGGTCAATCATGCCAGATGGCATATGCGGGCTCTGCAGTGGGACCTGAAGTTCCAGTGGGCGCAGCACCAGGGCAACCTGTCCGATCACGTCCAGATCTCGGAGGGGACTGCAAAACAGTTGCAGTGGTGGCTCTCGAACCGGCAATGGGTCATGGGCAGATCCCTCTCCCTTCCCCAGCCAGAGCACACAGTTGTGACGGACGCGTCCCTTCTGGGATGGGGCGGTCACATGGGAGAGGCGGAGATCAGAGGCCTCTGGTCTCCGGCGGAGTCCCGGCTCCATATCAACCTTCTGGAGCTCCAGGCGATCCGACTTGCACTCAAGGCATTCCTTACCTCTGTCAAAGGGAAGGTAGTGCAGGTGTTCACAGACAACACCACCGCCATGTGGTACTGCAACAAACAAGGCTGGGTGGGGTCGTGGACCCTTTGTCAGGAGGCTCTGCGCCTCTGGACATGGCTGGAACATCAGGGCATGTTCCTGATGGTTCAACACCTGGCAGGTTCCCTGAACGCCAGGGCGGACGAACTCAGCCGCAGGTGCATGATGGATCACGAATGGCGTCTTCACTCGGAAGTGGCGCAAGGACTCTTTCTACAGTGGGGAGAGCCTTGGTTAGATCTATTCGCCACCGAAGAGAACGCGCAATGTCATCAGTTCTGCGCGTTGGAATTTCCAAGGCGGCACTCGCTCGGCGACGCTTTTAGTCGCGAGTGGAGTTGCGGTCTGTTGTACGCCTTTCCGCCTATACCACTTCTACCCAGAGTGTTGAAGAAGATTCGGCACGACCGGGCCCAAGTCATTCTTGTGGCTCCGGACTGGGCTCGAAGAGTTTGGTATCCCGAGCTACTCAGTATGAGCGTAGATCCCCCGATCCATCTGCCTCTTCGGGAGGATCTTCTGTCGCAGCAGCAGGGGACGGTCCTCCACCCGAACCTGTCCAGCCTCCACCTGCTTGCGTGGAAATTGAGCGGCGGCAGTTGATTCCTTTCGACTTGCCTCCCGAAGTTTGTGATGTGATTCTGGCAGCCAGGCGTCCCTCCACTAAGGTGGTATACGCCTGCAGGTGGAACAAGTTTGTGGCATGGTGCACAGCAAAGGCTGTGAATCCCCTTTCTGCCCCTCTTTCTGAGGTTCTTCTGTTCCTTCTTTCCCTGGCCCAACAGGGTTCTGCCCTGGGTACCATCAAGGGCTATCTTTGTGCCATCTCAGCCTTCCTCAGGCTTCCTGATCAGCCCTCCCTTTTCAAGTCCCCTGTTGTTAACAGGTTTCTAAAAGGCATTACACACCTCTTCCCTCCTGTTCCGTTTGTAATGCCTCAGTGGGACTTGAACTTGGTTCTTACCTTTCTTATGTGCGCTCCCTTTGAGCCTCTACATAACTGTCCTCTTCGTCTTCTCACTCTGAAGACAGCCTTTCTGGTGGCCATCACCTCCGCTCGGCAGGTGAGTGAGCTCCAGGCTCTTTCATGCAAACCTCCCTTTCTGTCTGTCCATCCAGACAAGGTTGTTCTTAGGACGCGTCCGTCCTTCTTGCCAAAGGTGGTTACTGCCTTCCACATTGGGCAGACCATCACTTTGCCCACCTTCTTTCCGCCTCCGCATCCTTCCAGAGAGGAAGAGAGGCTCCACCGTCTGGACCCAAAACGTGCGCTTTCTTTTTATATCAACCGCACACAACACTTCCGGGTGGATGACCAGCTCTTTGTTGGCTACGTGGGCGCCAAAAAGGTCGGGCGGTGCACAAGAGAACCATCTCCCGCTGGGTAACCTTGTGTATCAAAGCCTGCTATTCTTTGGCTAAGAAGGAGCCTCCTGTTGGGCTGCGTGCCCATTCCACCAGGGCAACGGCTGCTACCACGGCTTTAGGCCGCGGTGTTCCGCTGCAGGATATCTGTCAGGCAGCTACGTGGGCCTCGCTGCACACGTTTACCAAGCATTACTGCCTTGACAGTCAGGTCCGGAGGGACGGCTTCTTTGGCCGTTCTGTCCTCCGGGACTTCCGTGTCTGATCTTTGTTCGCAGACCCACCACCGGGGTTGGTATTGCTGGGGTATCTATTCTAAGGTAAGGAATCTGTCACTAACGTGTCTCTTTCAGATGCACAAGTTACTAACTTGTGTAACGATATATCTGTAAGAGACAGTAGTTAGTGACAGATTCCTACCGCCCCACCCATCCTCCCCGTTCTGCGAACTGATTTCTAGGGTTAAGGACATCCCTTTCAGGGCCCTAGTATTTTTCAGACACCTATGTCAGCTTCTTGCATGGCTCTGCGTTCCTGGCGCGGAAAGTCGTGTACAGAACTGACGTCAGCGCGCAGTGGCGGCGTCTAAGTACTGCCCGCGACGTCATCCCGGCGATCACGACGCGGAGCCACACGACGCCGCCTACCGACGCGTAAGGGTACTGCTACGCAAAAACTTTCCGGATCCAGCCTGACGCCTGGGGATATTCTAAGATAAGGAATCTGTCACTAACTACTGTCTCTTACAGATATATCGTTACACAAGTTAGTAACTTGTGCTTCGGCACTCCTTCCATGACAGTTCTACCTTCTGTAATTAAACGAGTGCAGGATGAGCATGGCCCTGAGGCGGCTGTGGAATTAGGGATGAGACTGGTGGGAGTGTTCGATGTAGTAGCTGATTTGATCCTTGCGAACGTCAAGGGCGATGCAGTTAACTTTCAAGTAGCTAATGCTTTGGCTTTAGTCCCAGAACCGAACAAGCCACGTGAATTACCGAAAATTATTGCACAAGCCTATAAAACCATTGGCCGCAATAGTCTGGGAGTTAAGCCTTTTGCTAAAACGCAAACTTAATCACAGCCACAACCAAAAACTCAGTCTGAGAAAGATGAGAGACCGTTCTTTACTAAAAAGAACTGGGAGGTTGAAAAAACAGGGAAAGCAACAGAAAAAACCAGGGTCGCGAGGCGCATCCCCGGTTTCCGTATCTTCTGAACGCACTTATGATTTGCGCGATAGAGCGAGAATTAAATCTCCAGAGAGATTTCAAGTCCCTGATTCGCGTTCTCCTCGTTCTTCACAGGCACCATCGACCTCCCAGACAGGTGGAGGAGAACGCCAGGATAGAGGCAGGGGTCGAGAGGCTCCACAGGGACGAGACCAACCTCGACAACAAGTCCGAGGGAAACCAGAGGAATTTCCACGTTCTCGCCCACAGTTTCAGAAGAAGAAAGTTGCAGCTGTAACAGCGAGGTATGCCACAGACGGTGAGAACGAGACTCCTGAATTGGACGTGGGCAGTGACGCTCCTAGACAGCGCCGCGGAAGTTACCATAGTGCGGGAGGCGCTACGTCCTCATGCGGAGGCGACAGCAACTGATACATTCATTACTGTCGAGACAGCAGACACCAGAGTGGCACCCCCTGACAGACTATTTAATATTGTCCTTCAAATTGAAGGTGACATACAACGTGTTATTAAAGGGATTTTTTGGGAGAATCTGACCTCTTCTTACGACATTTTGTTGGCAGAGGCGGATTGGCCGCTCCCATTCGTACTTGCTGCGCGTAGAGGGGAGGAGGTAATCCTTCCGAGCTTTTCTCGTAATGTCCCCAAGGACAAAGCGGAGGCTCTCGCAGCTGAGTGGGCTGGGGCCCTGGCTCCGGAGTTATACCGCAACCACGTGGGCTGGGATGAAGACTCTCCCTCCCCCCCCCCCCCCATGATATTACTTTGCGGTCGCTGCCACAGCCACAACCCCAATATCCCATCAAGCGGGAAGCTAAAGGTCCCGTTTCCGGCATTCTGACACAGTTAGAATATCAAGGAGTAATTGAAACATGCGTATCACCCATGAATAATCCCCTTTTCGCTGTTTCTAAACCAGATGGATCGTACTGCCTAGTTTTGGATTACCGACATTTGAACTCTCATTGTCGGACCTTTGCGGTGCAAAATACCCACAGTTCTGCGCTTGTAGACAGTCTTGTTCGTAAAAAATATAAAACGACACTTGACCTATCCAATGGATTTTACACGCACAACTTGTCCCCGGAGTGCAGCCAATGGAGCGCTTTCACTTCCGGTGGTAAACAATTCAAATTCCGGCGTTTACCCATGGGCTACAAGAATAGCCCGGGTGTATTCGCCGCCCGTGTTGTCTCTGTTGGACAGCATAGACCCAGATGCGTGTTCGTACGTCGACGATATCTATCTGACGGACGACGAATTATGGCCGGAACTTTCCCGAGTTGACCGCATTATTCTTGAATTTGCGGTCTTAGGATACAAATTTAATTTTGCCAAATCTCACATTGCTGAATTTACCGTTTTGTTTTTGGACTATGAGCTCAACAATGAAGGTAAGGGCTTAGCTCCCCATTTTTTGGAGAAATGCGCACTCTTGTGCCCTCCAACCACTCTGAAGAAGCTTCAGTCTTTACTGGGTTTTCTAAACTTCGGGCGTACTTGCATTCCCGAATATGCCCAGCGTATCAAGCCTCTTTATGCCTTGATACAACCTAACTTTTCGAAGTCATGCTGGCTTCCCGAGCATTCCTCTATACTGCAATCTTTGCAGTCAGATCTACTTGAATCTAAATTCTTGTTGACTCGTGATAACCACACAAACTTGGTGATTAGAATCGTTCCAGGAGCAGTGGGTTTCACGTACTTAACCTTTAACGAAGGTGACACAGTACCGATTGCATACAAGTCACATCTTTACACTTCCGCAGAAATGCGCTTTTCCTCTGTGGAGAAAGTTTTGACTGCAGTGCAAATGGCGATTCTAAAGGAACGCGAACTGGCACAGGGAAAACGCATTTTGGTGGTAACACCCTATCCTGCCCTTGAGGCGGTGACGAAAGCAAGTGTCCCGAACTCTAAGGCTTTGCACCCCCGTTGGATACAATGGGCTACATCTCCGACGTCCCCGGATGTCACTTTTATCTTTGATTCCTCTCTTCAGACACAGGAGTTCTTGCAGTATGAATTTGTTCATCCTCCTCCTCTGTCCTTGCTACCGCTTGAGGAGTACGAATGTATTATATATACCGATGGTTCAGCACAACCGGCCACGGGTTCCAAGCATGCTTATTCAGCAGCATGTGCTATTGTTGCAGGTACAATGGTGAACGGTGAGTTCAAATAGACTGTAGTGCACACTCAGGCACTAGGAGACAGTACTGCACAATTGGCCGAGCTGCGCGCTTTGGTGCTCGCACTCGAGTTCGCTAATCCAGACGTGACAACCCTTATTGTGTGCGATTCTTACTACTGTGTTCAGTCTTTCAATGACAATCTATTCTTTTGGTCGCAAAACGACTATAGAGATGCAAAAGGCAGCACAATTAAGCATAAAATGCTTTGGGTTCGAGTGGCAGATCTGAAACAACGTCTGCCTCTCACACAGGTGATTCACACTCTTGGCCACCAGCGTGTGTGCGCACATGCTGTCGGTAACGGTTTGGCAGACGAAGCTGCCAAATCAGCAGTAGCCACGTGCTGAGTAGCGGCAGTTACAAGATCCATGACTAAAATACATAATGATATTTTGGCAGCTATTGCTGCGACAAAGGAAGGTGCTAATTACCCACGGGGTTTCCCTTCCAAGTACTCTTATCAAATAGGTCCCGATCAGGTTCCTTACGTAAACATTCCAGACGTTGGTGATCGGCTGATTCCCAACGCGGACCGCAGACTTTCCTTGATAACAGCCGCACACGAAGGCTTGGCTTCGGCCCATGCTGGCGTGTCTGTGTCGGTTTCCATCTTGCAGCAGCGTTACTGGTGGCGTGGTTTATATAAACAGACCCGTACTTATGTGCTTTCTTGTGACGTTTGTCAGCAAATTAAGCCTTCAACGGTTACACGACCACCGCAAACACCGCTCTGCATTTCTAACAGACCTTTTGGGTGGGTTTACCTGGATCGCTGCGGTCCATTTTCTTCTGACACTGCATATAAGTACATCTTGGTTGCAGTGGACTCGTGCACACGTTTCATCTGGGTTTGGCCACAACGGAGTGCTGACGCTCAAAATGTCATAAGGGATTTGCGTGTCTTTGTGGGAATTTTTGCCTGTGGCACCTTCCATTCTGACCAAGGTCCAGCGTTCGCCTCTAAGGCTTACAAGGACGCGATGGGGTCACTGGGGCTGCGGGTGAAATTTTCGTCTCCATATCGGCCTGAGGGCAGTTCGATTGTTGAACGAATGAACCGTGACTTAAAGCAATCCTTGACAGCTAGAGTCTTAGGTACTGGCAGGAACTGGCTGGCCCACTTGTATACCGTACAACGTGCACTTAATAATCTCCCTAGAAGACCTTTGGGTTGGCGGACCCCATACAAGATGCTCTTTGGCATACGAATGTTTGTGCCCGACCTGGATGGTCTAGACATGGCGGCGCAATCCGCAATCTTTGATGTAGATAACCATTCTACTATGTTACAGGACTTACAAGAAGCCCGAGACAAACTTGCAATCGAACATTTACCTTCAGCCACAGACGCTGCGCTGCAGATTCCGGTTGCCGGCTGGCTTCCGAAGGTTGGAGATCTGGTCCGAGAGAAGGTGGAGAACAAAAAAGAATTTGGCCCATCTTATCGTGCACCGGTTCCAGTCCTTCGCTTGAAGGGTACTCGTACAGTCATCTTACCACCGCTTCCTGGTCGCAAGGACAACAGATACATCTCAGTGGACAATGTCAAGCTACAACATCTGGCCGATCCTGAATAGTGTAACACCAGCGGTCTCTTGTCCAGTCATTTCCCGGACAAATGTTTGTGGCCCTCCAGCCCACACGGTCACTGATGTTGCTATCGAGATGGTAGATTTGCCTGATCGCTTACTCGACTACCCGGATTCCCCCTGCAACGAGGAGACTGAGTATACCTACCCCGCCACCAAGTCGGTGGCTCACCTACCAACAACGCCACTGAGCCCAACACGTTGTTCCTTTGACTCGGATTCCACCTCAGCACTTATCCCGTCCAGATTCAGTATTTTTGTATCCTGATTCAGAGACAATTTTTTGATCCCACCATGGACATACATCTGGTTGGTACCATTCCTGATTTTTCTGTTCATGTCCATTGGCTTTGTGACAGTTTTTTTTCTACTCATCAATGGTCACTATTTACCAGAACGCTCAGCGGTGAACTGTGTCGCTGGAACTTTGGCTCCGCATTCTTCTTCTCACATCATGAAACGTGACCACACATTTGTCGCTGATGGCATCGTATGGGATGCGGTAAATTTCCAAATTCATGGACCCACCGAGATTATTAATGTACCAAATGTCCTCCGTGTTTCAATGGGTGATGTCGTTAAAAGTAATATTCATTCTGACGATTGGGATGTGCATGCAGATGAATCGTTATTTACTGATTTGAAATATTATGCTGCTTTTAATGCTGAAGATTTGTACATGAAATCTGCAAGTTATGCCGATTTATATTGTTACCAGCATTGGGGCAACCACTTTCTCCATAAAGCAAGTACCCTTCGGGGTCCTTTTAATTACACCCAATGGGAGCATTGTCTGACCCCTTTGCCAGGTAGCTCCCAGACTCTTAGAAATAAGTTTACTTATTTTACAGACTTTGATAGATCGAACCCTGGGTCCTATTATTTTAAATTAAACACTTCCTCTACACAGAAGATCATGTTGACCAACACCAAGTTACTGTATTCGGGTTCCTTTTTGAACGCCTTAGCTGTGGGTGGGTATGAACATTGGCGGGACACCATTGACTTGAAATCTATTTGGGGCTCCAAATCATGGCAGGTGCAAGGCACAGAAGCCTTGCACCGTGCTTGCCTCATCCCGGCCCAAATTTTGTTTTTAAATCATACAATCTATCAAACAACGTGTTGGGGTTTGGCTACTTCCAAACAATTAAATGCACCTTCCATTCCTGTATTGTCTTCCACTCCCAACGAGAGCTTGCATTTCAATATTTCCCTTACAAATTTGCAAGCTTTGTTTCAGAACAATTCGTTTAATGTCTCCACGTTTGTTCAGTCACCCTGGTTGGCTTGGCCAACGGCAGCAAATGCCTGCCAACTGCGTTTTCATGACTCAGCTCCTGGTTACAAACAGGATAGGCCAGACCCGAGGTTTTCTGACTCTCGTACTGTTACAACATATTCTGTTGGTAAATTATGTAAACAGTGGTTGCAGCCCTCTTCATTAGATTCTGTGAAACAGGATTTATCCCTCCTATCAGGCAACATTGATCTGTCCGATTTTGTTCTGGGGCCTCGTTGCCCTCGACCTAAGAGATTCATTTATGAAACTTACAATGAACTCTGGAAGCTTTCGCAAATTGAAGCTGCTTCCAGTCTACGGGAAATAGATCAAGCAAATTTAGAAAAGGTGCTTGCTGTTGACAATAGTATTAATACCCTGTCTTCCCGCATTTACACATTAGAGAATATTGTTTCCTCTGTTGTTGATATTGTACAAGATGATGTTTCTGTGTTGTATCATGGTCAGAATCAATTGCGTTCAGTGATGCAGTTTGCATGGACTTTGCAAACACTTAAAATGGGTAAAGTTCTGAACACCTCTGCCTTATTCTTGCAGTTTAATTTAACTGAAAAACAGCAATTCATGTCCATGAAGGATGCAACATACACTCTCTTACATATCGAAAAAATAGAGCCCTTACCATTCTCTGTGGCGGAAGTGGATTCTGCAGTGTGGCTAGTTCATGGGGTTATCGCTTTGCCTTTTTCTTTATTTGAGTTCAGTTCATGCATGAAACATTATCCTGTTGGCCGTTTTCAGCCTTTAGGCAGTGCCTTCTTGCATGAACTTTGGTCCCTTCCTTTCATGTACCAATGCCTCCGGGACGGTAAAGAAGTTTTTCTCACGGGAGAGTCATGCGATTCTACTGTGGGTCATTCCCTTATCTGTAAGAACATTAAATTGCACGGAGCTTGTAATGTTTCGGCTCCGAATCTTGCGTGTTTTGAAGGGCATTCCTGCTCCTGCTATATCTCCTACTTTCACTGTGCTTGCAAATGGTAGCTATCTCCTTCTGAATAATCAGAACTGCTGTGGCATGCTGGCCGGCATACCCTATATTGTAACAGTTTCCCACAGGGTTGTCTGCTGCAAAAATGTGCTTTTTCCTCCCCCTCACGACATCATAGATAGTTCCATTTGGCCTTCCATTCCGACTTTGAAGGCGGATTTCAATAAATTGAGCAGAATAAAGGCGCTATTATTGAACCAGGAGGTTATGCTCACATCCGCAAGGGAGACATTCATTCTCCAGGTGGCGAGTACCCACAGTGAAATACAGGCCCTTTTGAACACAAACCTCCCACAACATTTCGGTGAGCTGATTCACCGTGTTTTCAATGCATCACGCACCGAAGGTCTTGTGCACTTTAAGGTTGTGGGCTCTGGCCTGGTTACCTCCTTTCAAACTATCTTTGGTGTAATACCGGCTTTTATTCATTCCATTTTTTCCAGCGTCTTTGGCGGCTTTCCGTTGATCCTCGCCTTAGCGGCTGGTGTTTTGCTTTTGGTCTGTTTGCTACGCAATGGCTGCACTTCCTGGGGCCCTCCTCGACCCCGGTCGACTCCGGATGCTCCGTGAACGCATCCTCGCCGGCTTCGGCGTCCTGCCATTGGCGACACTCAGTGTGTCCTATAGACTTTCTTTTCGCTTTGCGTATTTCACTTGCGTGCAACCGGTGATGTCTTGCATCCGATGTCCTTTCTCATGGTCCTTGGATTATTGCCTCTCCAATACGTCTGTCTCACCCGGATTTTGTCCAGTTAGTAGGTCCCTTAGAGGCCCATGAACCGGACTGTTCCGGTGATGGCTTCATGGCGCGTGCGGCTGCACTTGGAATTTTGGCACAATGGGATGTCTGGGCGGCTGCTCAGACTCTCCTACGACGAAGTTATATTGAGTATCACACAAGTTGTCCCGCAATGCTGATCACTGCTCCCTCTTGCGAGGAGAACATGACTGCAGTTTTGATTTGTTGGACTGGATGGCGTCTCTTTTTTCTGACGATTCCAACGATGTCCTCTTGGAAGGTGTGGCGTTTTTCTGCACTTATACGTTATTGGATTAGGGGGCCTTCGCTTTCAGCATCCTGCCTCACTGGATTTTTTTATTCTGCGATTTTTCCTCTCCCATTCATTGTCCTTCATTGGGGACTGTTCCAGGCATAGACGTTTCCATTCTGCTCCATCTATTTGAACTCTGTCTTCGTCCTGTGTCTTCGCCAATGGACTGACCAGGGGAGGGTGTCATGTGGTTTGTAGCCTCATGGTCTGCATTGCTAAGGTTAGCTTAGGCCTGGCTGCCATGATGCCTTTTTGCGCACGTTACTTTGTGACTTTGTTTTTCCAGCCTCTGCTTGTGCCCGGCTATATTAGAACTGTCTGCCTTTCACCTTTTCTCCTGTTCCCTGTGGGTTTCGTCTGCACAACATGTACAAGGTCGAAAAACAACGTCCCTTGTTCTTGCTGATCTGGCCAGCCTCTCGCACTTAGACATAACACGAAGTATAGCTGCACTGGAGAAATTCGTGTGCTTTTAATATTGTGATTTCGATGTTTGTGGGACTTGGAGAAAAACCTTTCCAGAGAGAAGAGCTATGCTTGTCTGATGATGTAAACCTTGCATCTAGATATTGAGGTATGAGGGTCTGCCCGACAAAGCCGAGAGGTCTTCTATTTTTATAATAAACTAGCTAATAGCACGGGGAGGGTGGTATGGTCATTTAGCCCTATATCCACTGCTTTATGAAATGCTTTCCCCGTTTGTATTCTATGGAATTGTAACTATGCTTATTATTTTATCCTTATGCATTATGCTGATAGTACTGGCACGTGTACTGTATCTTAGAGCACAATAGTTGAAATAAACATTTTAAACTATACTGTCTCTTATTACACACGTTGTGGACAGGTATGAGTGAGTTATGAAAGGGTGTCCTTGCTCCCGCGAGTCCGGAGAGAGAGACCGTGTTCTGGGTTGTCTAATCATTGGTAGCTGCGCTGCTAATGAGACGCTAAAGCTAGTCGGATTGGGATTGTGGGTACTAAGGTGCATGGTTGGTTCACCACTATACTCAGAGGTCCTATTATCCTGTGCATAGCTCTGTGTATGTGCAGAATCCCTACAACACACCAACAACAAAAAGAAGAAGAACAGAGTCCGTAAGGGAGGCTTGGAACTTAGCCCCCATAATTGGCCACTACCCCTGTGGGTCGTGCTCAGTCTGCAACCTCACCAAAAAGACAAACACACTACAACTGACCCCTGATCTCAAACGGACCTTACGACAGTTTACAAACTGTAACACCACCCATGTAATCTACATGATTACATGCCCCTGCTAACTGAAATACATAGGGATGACCTGTAGAAAGATCAAACAAAGAATCACTGAACACAAGAGCAATATCAAATGTAAAAAGACCACCACAAAAATGAGCACCCACTTCATCAACACAAAACATACAGCCGATGAAATCCGGTGGGTCATTCTGGAGACAATAACCACAAAAAATGCAGAACGTACCCTCTTTGAAAAAGAACAACGTTGGGTACACCATCTAAAAACGTACGAGGTAGGGCTAAACGACAATATACCTTGGCACACCTTTGCCCAGTGAACAATCTGCTCTATGATAACTCACAAGTAAAAGGCAATAGGCGTACACCCCAAGTTACAGGACACCCTGGTCAGATCAAAATACAATACTTGGAGCAACATTCTCATTAAGACAGACACCGAATGGGGGAGATCACCCAACAACGACAAAAGACAGGTCTCCCACACAAGAACCTGGAACACAACTGCTGACATCTCCACCCTCCGCAGTTACTAAACAATCCCCCTAATTATACCATACACTAACATTCAGTCTGATCACTCAGATTGTTGATAAAACAATATAAGTATTAATGTAGAAATCACCACAATTGTAAATAATTCATTATCAACCTCACTGCGCAATTTACATCTATATCAGCGCTCTGGGTTACACCCTTCACAAACCTGCTTATCCTGTAGAGAAAGTCTCTCTACTATGCCCATATGTTAATCAGGGTACATAATGCCTCCAATACCGGCCCGCGCCACCGGAGCACGTCAGACGGAGACACACGAGCAGCAAGGAAGACTTCTCACCGGTATGTCTTAACAAACGAGGCCACACGCACGTATTTGGTGCACTACTTTTGAAATACTGAGCTTTCCTTAACCATTACCTTTCCCCAATCCTACTTTATTAGAAGAAGCGCGCCCGCTCCGCACGTCCTCCGAGGGAGCCACCGAGCCCCAAATTAAGGTAATTATAAGACTACGACCATTATTGCCATAATCTCGAAACAGCAAAAGAGTATGTCACTAGTGTCTAACAATCTGTCACTGCACCGTGTTCATTACTGCTCATTATTCACTCACACGCTGCCGTCAGCAGGCTTCCAATTAATGCAGCGTTCAGCCTCGTAATATGCAGATGGCATGACTTCAACTTTACGGTCAGCCTTGAACAGGTCACCCCTTGATCTTCACAAAGTGCGCTACTAATGACGAGTCCCACTATGCACTTAATTGCAAATTCCTCAACATGTACGCTGCCAAAAGCAGGCCTCTAAAAATTATTTAGCTTTTCCACACGCAGAAAGCTTCACCTTCACTTTCAAAACTACGAACAGCCTTCCCCCTAGCCTATAAGCATGGAAGGCATCACCAGTTCTCCAACCGACCAATTATGCCACAAATCTGTGTAATCATAATCTACTAAAGTACCTACACTTTAACGCACCGTGATAGTGCAGGGAAATTAAATCTTCCCATTATGGCGCCTTGTCAGACTACAAAACTATGATAATTTAGCATCTATTACTCCATAATTACGCCATAACCCAAGAAAGAAATCCATGTTTCCTATGAACTGAACCACACACTCTCAGCCATTAATGTTTTATTCCATCATCCAGCCAAGTGTGTTTTTAACTTCACATGCTCTCAAGGAGCATGTACACTGCATCACATTGACAGTAAATGGTCACTACTGGATTAAAAAGTACTTGCTACATGTATATACTGTCATGATGGTCTTTTCTCCCCTTTTCCAGAGTTATAGGTACAACTGACCCATAGCAATACAGCGCATCACTTGACGCCCTAAGAAGAATGGGTAAGTGCAATTACTTACCTACGCAGGACATGCAACAGTGACTTGCCAAACCGGTCCTGAAGAAAGCCCTCCGACCCGGCACTCATAGGGCTGAAACATGTCGACCGTTCGACCACTCACTTTTTGACACAGGTGCTATAGATCAGTAGCCCTTCTATTCACACACCGCATTTCTTTTTAATCTTGCCCCACCCCTGACTAAATAAATTCGAACCAGTGACAAGGAGGCAATTTTAAGCTCACTCCACTCTCACCCTCACTATTCCTGATCACCATCCCTGATCACTACTGCGAATAACCAGTTGGTCTCCCTCCTGGTGGAGGAAAGCACAGATAAGACCCAATGATGATGTTTTTCACGTAAGAAATAAAAGCGGACAACCAAGATATACTGCTATTACTAACAATACGTGAATGAGGGTTTTTTTTTAAGACGGCAAGAACCCTAGACCCTGGTAAAAACAGGACAAGTGATCCATTCTCCCCTGATTACTTGATAGACCAATTCATAGACATTGTAAGTGCAGTAATGCCATTAAGAGTATATGGTGCTGGGAGTTTGTCATTACGAACTCCACAGCACCATAATGGCTTTACTGGGAAGTTTGGTATCAAACTTCTCAGCACATTAAACCCCACACTGATGCCAGTGTGGTATTTAATGAAAAATGCACTCAGAGGGCCTCTTAGAGATGCCCCCTGAAAAACGACCAGCCTCTGGTGGGTTCCAAACTGGTACACACCAGCCTGCCACCACGAGACATGTTTCTGGACCCCTGGCTCACTGAGCCCAGAAACGAAGCCTTTCCTGGGCGGAGATGGTCACACCTCTTCAGGCCAGGAAGAGCCATCTATGGCAGGGGAGCTTCAAAGGCCTTGCTACCTTTGTAACGCGACCCTCAGCCTCTCCTGCTATCAGGAGCAGGCCCCCTTCCTGTCTCCCCTCCTTTTCGATGGGAAGACAGGTGGGAAAAATTAGCACTGCCCAGAAGGTGTGCCCACCTCTGCCAACCCCACCCCTCGGGTGGGGGAGGCGAGGTGAAGCCCACTCTTCAGTGCCCGCCATCTTGCAGATGGCAGGCACTCTCCAATCAGGATAAGGGATTGTGCCCACTCCCCCACGTGGGGTGAGCACACCAAGGGTGTAGTCACCCTAAGGTCAGTAGCCCATTGGCTACTGACCTTGAGACCCCTAAAACACCCCCTAAATACAGTATTTAGGGGGGGAAGACCTGAACCAAGAAGGCAGATTCCCGCAACCTACGAAGAAGGATGACGAAAAGATACCCACAGAGGAAACTGCAGAGAACAACTGACTTGACCCCAGCCCTACCGGCCCGTCTGCAGGTTCCAGAGATCCTGCGCCAAAAGTTGCCGTGTCCTCCAGTCAGCGGCCTCTCGAACCCTGGGAGGACTATGACTGCCTTAAACAAAGACCGGATCTCCTGTGAACAGCAGCTCTGTTCAAAAGAAACTCCCAAGACAGACTGAGCCTGCTGAGGACAAAGAAACCTGATGCCTAGAACCACCACTGCACCAGACGCCTACGGCCCGAATCCGGGTGGCCCACCAGTCCCAGCGAGGTCCCCCAGCGCTCCAGAGTCTGAGTCCACCGTGGGTTGACCCCTCCAGGACTCCCTGATGTCGCTTGCAGCCTCTGCGGAGAGACCCCCCCCCCACCACGAGTGGCGTTGTAAGGTGAAATCTGACCGAAAAAGACACCCCTGCATCCAGCTGCTCTGCACCCTGGAGAAGAGAACCCGAGGTGCATCTACATCCCCGAGCCCTCCAACTTACTTGCCCAGCTGTTGGTTCCTCCCGGAAGTCTTCCTGGACCGAGCCTGCAGCCAAAATCCAAAACCGGCAACTCTCATTGAAAACAACAGGGCACCCGACGCTAAAACAGCACCCTGCACCCAGCCGCCGCTGCGGGTGCACCTTGTGTGCTAAACTGGATCCCCCTTTGCCCTGAGCCCAACTACAGGAGCTTTGCTCCCACAACCTTGTGGCCTGCTTGTGAGCAGCCACCAACCGGAGGCACCCTATCCCCCATTGGATAACATTGGGCCTCAGCACTCTGCACCCGGCCACCCTAGTGCCACTGAGGGTGTTCTGAGAGTGCATCCTTGACCCTGGGGGAACCCTGGTTCTAACCCCAGAATACCAACTCCCACAAATAAGTACTTACCTGCAAACCGTTAACTTCATTTTTCTCCATAGGAATACATTGACTGTTTTTCCTTGAAAATTGTTCTAAGTGTGGAGTTGGTTTGTATGAAACACTGAAAAACTGCAAATGTGTAATCTAAAAAGTACCGTACAAAGTAATCTGTAAAGTAACTGAAAAGTAATTTCGAAACATTGACTTACCTGTAATTCAATCAACTGCATTTGAACCTGCATTCATCTGTAAAACATTGCGTAAGACTTTGCAAGCATTTATTTCACTTACCTGCACTAGGCTTGGCTTGGTTCGGCTCTAAGAAATAATATAACATCATAAATATATTTTTGATACAAACAAATTAGTCTGAGTTCAGTCTTTGAGTGTGTGACATCATTTGCTGCCTGAGTGTGTACAACAAATGCTTAACACTACCCTCTGATAAAGCCTTACTGCTCGCACACACTACCACAAATATAGAGTAAGGTGCTATCTACTTTTACCTCTGCCTACCTTTGGGGATCCACTGGACTCTGTGCACACTATACCTCATTTTGGTATAGTATATACAGAGCCAGCTTCCTACACCACCCCAAGTCCTGGACCCTTGGAGGTGGGCCTGAAGGTGCTCTGCCAGCCCAGCTGTGGTCCTGTGAAGCAGAACCGACCCATCACAGCTTCACCAGAACCACCGCAGCGCGATGTATCCCTCAAAGGCAGACCCGAATCACAGCTTGCAGTCTCCTCTAAAGCGCAGCTGCACGATGCATCCTCGACACAGGCCTTTGTATCGCAAGCCCCTTGTCAACTGAATCCTCAACGACGATACAAGACTCCGCATCACAATCCCACAGCTCTTAGGAACCACCAGTTCATGATGCATCTTTGACGCAGGACTTCACATCAAAAGATCCTAGATGATGCAGAACTCTGCATCGCAGCCCCACAGCTCCTCTGAACTGCTGCTGCACGATGCATCCTCAACACGGGATCGTGCAACAATCTGCAAACCCGGACTTAAGGTACTTTTGTTCAGTAGGCCTCACTTGGTCCCTGTATCTGGCCCACGATCCATCACAGTCAGCCTGAACTTGTGACTTTGTCTTGGTCCGTCACAACCAGACAACCACAGTTGGCACTTTGTGCTTTTAGGCACTATTTTCACTTACATCTGTAAAATTGCATATCTCCAGTTCCACGGATTAGATTTTTGTCGTTTTGGTCTGAAGTAAATTATTACATTTTACTCTATATTTTCTAAATTGGTGTGGGATTTTTCTTGTGGTGTGTTTTCACTTTATTATGGTTTGAAGTGTTGCATACATACTTTACACATTGCCTCTAAGATAAGCTTTGTGCCAAGCTACTAGAGGGTTAAGCACAGGTTAACTGGTGGGTTTGCTTGGGTTTCACCCCGACTGAGATTGTGGTTGCTGCTGGAGTAGGATTTCATCCCCCTCAACCTGTAACCCAATTCCAAACAAATGGCAAGTACAGCAAAACCGGTCTGGGGTTGCTTGGGATCCCTTCCGGAGGACTTATCTGGCAGTTTGGGACAGACTGTTCCCATAAGGAGCTGTTGCTAAGGAAAATATAAAATGCAAGGAAACTTCAAGCAGACAAGAAGGCTCACCACCGCAGACATCAGTAGGGAGCATTGTAGGATTCTATGTGGTTAAAGATTAAAGAACAGAACAAACCAGGCTGCACGAGGACACAGAAGTAAGGGTGGGGGGTTTAGAGGAAGGCAGGACAGAAAACCAGTAAGGTAATTAAACAGAGAAATATAACTAACAAGCCTTGAGGAATGTAAGCACATACAGCACGTAACCCCCCCCCCCACTCGTTTGTGGGGAAATATGTGGTCAAAAGGGCAGTTTGAGTCAGCAGTGCAGGTAACCAGATCAAGATCCGGAGAGAAGTGGAATGAAGAACTCACCCCAGAGGAGAGGTTAAAGGTCAATGAGCTTCAAAGCTCTATTAGGGTTGTACGATAAGGAGAACCAATCAGTGGAAGGCACAAATTCAAGAATAGAGTTAAAAAATGACGGTGGCGAGGGGTAAGTGGAAATATATTGATAACTTGCATGGACAGAACCATGTCTTGCGATTGTTTATGACCTTTTAAAAAATTTAAAATAGTGTGCATGAAGTCATTGTGGGTTTTGTGCTTAAAAGGGGCTGCCTGCGAGCAGTCACTGAGTTCGGCTTTAGCTCTGCGGGGTTGACTGACCTCCAGGCCGTTGATGATTAAACCTATGTTGTGTTGCCAACAGACTTGTGCCTTTGTTTGTTCTCAGTCAACACTGGGACAGAACTGATTAGTATATGGCAGGTCTTTGTCTAGAGTAGGATGGTATGTGAAAAATGTACTGGAATGTGGCCCAGAGCGTCTTGCAGTTGCTGAGATTAATTCAGGATTTCTATCCCTCACTGTGATGTTATTGTAGTTGATGCCCAAACTGTGATGGCTATGCCCAGAAATGGGTCCCATACTCACTGTGCCATAGGACTTAAGCTACACCCTACAGACAAGCCTCCGCAGAGTTGACTGACTTCCCATCCGTTGATTATTAAATCTATATTGTGTTGCCAACAGAATTATGCCTTTGTTTGTTCTCAGTCAACATTTGGCAAGCCAGCCAGGAGTCCAGTTTGTCTTCACAGACTGCTGCCGATGGAGAGCCACCGGCCCTGATTGAATAGACTACTGCGCAGACAAATAAGGTAAGCAGACAGTGTTTAACAAAAGATCGACCTATTCATAGGGGCGGGTAGGTTTCAAGACTGCCGTCATATAGGGGAGGACATCTCTGACTTCTTATTTTAAACTTACAATTGCATTGTTTCTTGACAATAACAATATGGAGAAATTAGAAAACACATGCATGAGTGTTTGGGTACTTCCTAAATGATACAAATTCGTCAGGGAAATTAAATGTAGTAATTCCCAGGTTAAATCAGAAGATAAAGGAAATTAATTCCCCTTGCCTTGACTGAGAATGGGCAACCAGTGGAGTTTAAAGTTTCGCTAAGGAGACGGTCATGAGACCGGTGCCAACAGCCTTTACTCTGAGCACTGTCAAGCACTCAGGAGAGGGGAGGGAGGAGTAGCAAACCATGTATTACCCAGGGTTTCAGCTGGAAGAGAGACTCTCCCGGAAAGTGACTGAGGCTAGGAAACCAGCACGTGATGGAGTCTGACGTTTTGGTAAAGAGTCAATCGAAAAATTGGTGTCAGACGTTACTCTAAGCACAGTCAGACACTCAGTTCTTGGACCAGGAGGGAGGGGCCTCTTGTAGGCATGCATGATTGTCTGAATGTGAATTATGAAATAAATGATAAGACAGAAGTTACCAGGGACATCACGGTACATATTCACAAGGGAGATGGAGTTACTGAGTTCCCTACACTGGATATGTGTCCCATTACTAGTGACATCTCCCCAGAAGAGAGATTGTGACACCTTGAATTAATATTCCATACTGAAAATCCAGGAACACATAACAGACACTTTGCAGGTGATAAACATATGTATGAGATAATTACCATAATTTCCTCACCCATATATCGGTAGGCATGGAGTCATCAAGACTACCCCGCTAGAACACATGATAAAGACTTTCCCATCAGACAAATAGAGAAATATTGTAAAGAATGGTATAAAGGAATCCAAGGGCATATTCACCCCTTGGCCAAAGGAGGGCACATTTGATGAACAGATATTAGACCGCACATCAATTTACATTCTTACTAAACATATTAGTAAGAAAAAAGAAAAGGAGAAGGTACACTAGCATTGTGGTGTGTTTTTCGCCAAGGGAAAGATGATTCGACGTTAGAGAGGACTTCAGAGAAGGAGGAAGTCCCTCTTGCCCCAAGGGAAAAGCCAGTAAACCCAACTGCGCCACCACCCCCTTATGGCATATACCCTGCCATACAAGACATAGAACCTCCCGCTGTAGGATATGACAATCCAGAAGTAGTAATGTCAAAGGAACAAAAGAAGGTCCTCAAAACAGAACCAAAAGAAATGAGTACATCCAAGAACGTGTGCATTGAAACCCCCCTCAACAAAGAGGACTGAGGTGGATTGAGGGACAAATAGAGGGACAGTTTAAAGAGAAAGTAGATAGGACAGGTACAGAATCAGACTTGGACTCCGAAGGCAACTCGGACTCCGACAGAGGAGAATCAGGGTCCGATTCAATACTACCTGTAGGAGGCTGGCTTTATATATGCTGCACACTTATTTACGTGAAGTACCTTGCACTAATCCAGGCAACACTTATGGTGATTTTAGTGGTCTTAGAAAACCATAGAAAGCTCTCAAAGTGGTAGCTGTGGAGAGCAGCCTTCAGACTTATCCTGAAGTAGTGTTAAGCAGCTGGTTTTACCAGATCTAATCATGTAGTGTTAGTTAAATAAAAAGAACCGCACAGTGGACCCCTGCTCAAGAAGCCCACAGCTGACCCCACCGACCTCAAGAACTATCGGCCCATCTCTCTCTCCTACCCTTCGCAGCCAAAGTTGCAGAGAAAACAGTCAACAGGAAACTGACACGATTCATTCAAGAGAACGCCGTCCTCGACCCGTCCCAATCCGGATTCCGGAGCAACCACAGCACAGAGACCGCCCTACTCGCCGCCACAGACGACATCCGCACCCTCCTGGACCAAGGCCACTCCGCAGCCCTCATCCTACTCGACCTATCAGCGGCCTTCGACACGTCTCCCACCGCAACTAGTCGCCAGACTACACGACGCAGGTATACAAGGAACAGCCCTGGACTGGATCCGATCATTCCTCACTGGAAGAAGCCAAAGGATCAGACTCCCACCATTCATCTCAGACCCCACGAAAATCACCTGCGGAGTCCCACAGGGTTCATCACGGAGCCCCACCCTCTTCAACATCTACATGGCCCCCCTCACAGCCATCGTCCGACAACACGGCCTCAACATCGTATCCTACGCCGACGACACCCAGCTCATCCTCTCCCTCACCAAAGACCCCACCACTACCAAATTCAACTTCCAGAAAGGAATGCAAGACGTCACAGTCTGGATGACCAACAGCTGCCTGAAGCTCAATGCCGAGAAGACAGAAGTCCTCGTCCTCTGTACCACCCCTACTGCATGGGACAGCACCTGGTGGGCGACCGCCCTTGGAAGCCCACTTACCCCCTCAGACCACGCCAAGAACCTCGGCATCGTACTGGACTCATCACGAACCGACAGGTCAACGCGTCACCTCCAGCTGCTTCAACACCCTCCGCATCCCCCGCAAGACCTTCAAGTGGATCCCCTCTGAGTCAAGGAAGACAGTCACCCACGCACTCATCACCAGCAGACTGGACTATGGAAACGCACTCTACGCCGGCATCAACAAGTCCCTACTCCGTAAACTCCAAACAATACAGAACACCGCCGCCAGACTCGTCCTCGGCACCCCCCGACACGAACACATCAGCCAACACCTACGAAGTCTCCACTGGCTCCCCGTGGAGAAAAGAGTCACTTTCAAAATACTCACTCACGCCTACAAATGCCTACACAACAACGGACCCAAATACCTCAACGACAGAATCAACTTCCACGTACCCAAAAGGAACCTCCGATCTTCCAACCTCGCACTGGCCGAAACCCCGCGAAACCACAGAGCCAGAGCAGGCGGAAGATCCTTCTCTCACATTGCAGCCAAGACCTGGAACAAGCTACCGTCAGACATCAGACGTGCCCCCTCCCTGAACACCTCCAGGAAGACCCTCAAGACCTGGCTCTTCGGCTAAACAGATCGGCGGGACCCCCTCCCCCCCTCAGCGCCTTGAGACCCTCACGGGTGAGTAGCGCGCTTACAATTCCCGGATTGATTGAGTGTATATATAAAAATAGGTCTATTTATTACACAGCACTCCTAACACATTGATATATCTCCTACCCAGAGATATCAACACAAATACACAATACTTCAATTGCAAATAGGTAAGTAAGCACAATACACAGTGGTCTCCAGGGGGAGACCAAACCATATACTGAAAAAGTGGAATGCAAACTGCGACCGAAGTCGGGACTTGGACCTTGAGATTCAGAAGAGCTGGGGACACAAGTAACCACACAGAGTAAGTACCCAAGAGCCCTACGGAGGCTGTGTGCAGAGTGGAAACACAGCCGCAAACTCAACAGGAAAGTCGCTGTAGCAGTTTTGACAAAAAAGGACCCTTCCCAGTGGACCCTAAAGAAACCCTGTGAAAGACAGAAGGTTGGAGAGTCACCCCACCCGTGAATACCCCAGGAACCAGGACACCTACACCAGAGAAGCCAGGTGCATAGGTGCGAAGTGATGTCGGAAACCACCGTAGACCACAATGGAGGACTTCAGTAAAGATGCCGCTTGCGAAGACTGTGCAAGAGTCCAGTGGAATCCAAAGCGGATTCTTGAAGAGAATAACATGCAAGCAGAGGGGAACAGTGTCTATGCCACTCTGAGGTGACCAAGAGGGACGAAAGTGCATTGCCAACCAATGTCGGAGGTGCAGGAGTGATGACAGATCTTGTCAGCTGTTAGCACCAGGCAACGCTGAGGAGGACCAGCAGCTGTGTACGAGCTGTCTCACGTCAGAAGTCTAAAACCAGGGGGGGGGGAGAGAAGAGTCGAAGTCCGGTGGGAGATTGGTGATTTTAGTGGTCTCAGACAACCATAGAAAGCTCTCTAAGTGGTAGCTGTGGAGTGCAGCCTTCAGGCTCAGTCCAGAAGGAGTGTTAAGCAGCTTGTATTACCAGAACTAATCATATAGTGCAGGTTAAACAAAAAAGAATCACACAGTGTAGTTATAAAAATAGGTATACTTATTATACACACTCGCTAACACATTGGTATATCTCCTACCTGGAGATAAACACAATACACACAACATTTCAAAAGTAAAACAGGTAAGTAAGCACAAATGCACAGTGGTCTCCAGGGGGAGACCAAACCATATACTAAAGAAGTGGAATGCGAACTGTGACCAAGTCGGGACTTGGACCAAAAGACTCAGAAGAGCTGGGGACACAAGGAACCACCCAAGGTAAGTACCCAGGAACCCCACGGGGCTGTGTGCAGAGTGGAAACACAGCCATGTACTCAATACAAGTCAATGGGAAATTCACGGTTGCAGTTTTTAAGAAGGACCCTTCCCAGTGGACCCCGAAGAAACCCCGTGGAAGACAGAAGGTGTTGGAGTCACCCCACCAATAGTTATCCCAGGAACCAGGATACCTACACCAGCGAAGCGGGGTGCATAGGTGCAAAGTGACATCGGAAACCGCCATAGACCACAACGGAGGACTTCAGAAAAGATGCCGCTGGCGAAGGTGAGAGTCCGGTGGAATCCAAGGATGGATTCTTGCAGAGGAGTATCTGCAAGCACAGGGGACAGAGTCTATGCCACTCGGGAGTGACCAGGAGGCGCGGAAGACCAATGACCACCGATGACGGAAGATGCAAGAGTGACCTTTTCGCTGCAGCTGTGAAGACCAGGCAATGCTGTGGAAGACCAGGAGCCATTAACAAGCTGTCCCACATCTTCCACGGGGGTTGGTGTCCGGTGGGAGCACCAACAAGCCTTGGCAGCTGCAACAGGCATGGAAAGTGAAGGAGCAACGTTGGGACCAGCAAGGTCCAAGGGACTCGCCACAAGCAGGAGAGTCAGAGCAGGCCCCAAGCAAGCAGGAGAGCCCTCTGAAGCAGGAGAAGACCCTAGAGTGGGCCCACAGGCCAAAGGCACAGGAGTCGCAAGAGGACCTCGAGCAGCTCACCAAATATGAAGGCCCACGGTGCAGAGGATGTGGCGAGGATGATCTTGGAAGGAAGAGATGCTGGAGGCTCAAGCTTCTTGTAGCCCGAAGATCTCTGGAATGCAGAGCAAACAAGCCTTGGCAACTGCAAGTGGACGCGGTGCACAGGGGTTCAGTCCCAGTGGTTCCGAAGAGGAATACTGTCTTCAAAATTACAGTGGATAGGTCAGGCCTCAAGGGAGTTGCCGGAACCATCACCTGTGTTGCTGAGCCTTTCGAGGTCCATGGGATGTCAGCAGCAGACCGGTCAGCTTCGTTGCGGTGCCTGCAGATGCAGGTGAGTGACTCCTTCGCTCCAACAGAGATTACTTAGGGTGTCCTTGATGCACACAGGTCTGTTGAAGATCCTGGATGAAGCACAGACGTAGAAGAAGACTTGCAGAACAGCGAGACTAGGAGCAGCAGGAGTCTTCCATGATGCAGTCTTGATTCCAGGCGAAGTCCAGCGACGTCCAAGTGTCCAGACGGTCGAAGAGTGATGTGGTTTCAGGCCTGAGTCTTGTCCCACGATGCATCTGAGGACCCACCCAAAGGTAAGCCCTTAAATACCCTAGGAAAGGGGTTAGGACGACCCAGGGTCCCTCCCAGTGGAGGGGCTTGACAGAGGGGAGGATACTCACATGTCCTTTGTCCAGTTTCGAGCAAGAGCCAAGTGCTCCCTGAACTTGCTCAAACCAGAGTATGCAAGGAGAGCACCAAATGTGCCCTTTAAAGCATTCTGGTGGTGCTGGCAAGAGTCCCCTACCCCAGCCCAATACACTAAGTCCTGTCTGGGTGGTGATCACACCTCCCTGTGACAGGAAAGGAAAACTATTGTTCTACCTTCCCCTGCTCAAGCTCAGCTGTAGGAGGGTAGAATCGTGTCTGGGGTCAGCAACAACACTAGCTTGCTGGCAGACACCTGAAGGTTGTTACCAGGAGTACTGGGGGCTTCCAGGAGGAGCCCCACAGTGCATGGAATCATACCACCAACACCGGTAACAGTGTTGAAGTATGATTCCAACATGTTTGATACCAGTTTCAGCACAGCCATTATATAGTTAACCTTTGCATAATGGATTAAAATGGCTGACCGCACTTACAAAGCCTGGAGTATAGACACTGGGGTTTGTAGGGGTGTCCTGCTCATGCAGGGGTACCCACACACTTATAACCCAGCACCCTGCTTTCAAGATTGTAAGGCCTGCCTTAGGGGTCACTTATAGGTTTTAAGTGTAGTGACCTCGGATAGAAGAAAACATATCTTTCGTAAGTGGTGCTAGCACCAGCTTATACAGGGTACAATGGCAGGCCTCTAGTCACAGTTTGAGTGGTCTCACATGGGTGGCACAATACATGCTGCAGCCCATGGGAGAGCCCTGGTATACCCATGCCCTGGGTACCTTAGTAGCATATACTAGGGACTTACAGGGGTACACCAGTAGCTAATTGCAGAGGTATCTAGAGTACTTACCATGTCAAATTTAGAGAGGAAGCACAGTGACTGGGCTCCTGATTAGCAGCATCTCAGTCAGACTAGTCAAAAAAGAATACTGACACCAGCAAAAAGTGGGGGTAACCATGGTAGAAGGATCCTAGCTTCCTACACTACCCACTAGTAACAACAGAATGCCTAAAAGTAAAGAGGAGTTAGAATGAGAAATAACACTGTTAAAAGAACAAATGAAGGACATGACAATAACAGGTAGAGGAGAATATTGAAGTCTTGGGAACAGAGGCAGAAGGAGGTGAGATAGGATTAGAAATAGATAACGCACCATGGAGGAAGAGGAGGACAGAAGCAGAATTTCTCACCCTTGACCAGTGCCATGGAGAGAACATAACCCCAATATCGGAACCAGAAAACAATACTTAAGGTCGCAGGATGAGAGAAATTAGGTGTCCAATAAGCGACCCCCCAGAAGGCAGAGAAGGGCCATATTAGGTGGGTCATCGGATAGTCCCACCCCACTAGAAATAATAGCAGAAAGAGAAGGGCCATTCTATTGCCAGCCTCTGTGATGATCAGGCAGTGTGGATGGAAGGCAAGGCTCCACAACGTAGACCATGGCCCAGAGAATGTTCTTTTCAACCATTATGACATGGCCACAGCTGAAGACTGCATAAGGCATGGACAGGATAACCCAGACTGGGATTACCCCCATCTGCAGAAATGTTTGGCAATATGGGAGATGTATGTCATAAGGAGGCCCAAAGTCGCTACAGAGATAGTTATAGGACCCCCCCCACCAGCGTCCCACCCACCTACCGTTAATAAGAAAGGGAGGGAATGAGCCGCACTATGTTCCATGGCCACACATGGAACAGGAGAATTTAAAAAAGGCACTACTTTGGCAGAAAGAGTGGCCAAGTAGATAGGGGCATTTGAAAAGAACACTGTGCAGGAGTCACCATGGCCCTAGGCAACATCAAGAGTCTCCTCAGTACATTGATAGGGGATGAGACAGACTCGATTTTCTGTAAAGTCAGAATACCAGCAGTGACCCCTCACTGAAAGTAGGTTTGATGGAGCAGCATTCAACCAATACAAACAATTAACATGGACCGAACTGTGAAATGCCTACCCTAATAGAACTGATATTGGGTCACTAATGCGAGAAAATATGACCACCACTGAAGACCCCTTACAATATATGGGCAGGTTGAAAGAGAAATGGGTTCAAGAAGTAGTTCAGAGTTGGGATAATACGGGAGGCAATGCAATATTTTATAATATGATGAAAAAGGGCCTACCCATGGATATACAAGCAAACGTAGATGGAGTACTGGGGTTGGAAGCTAAACCATGGCCAAAAATACAAGCACACATTGTGCATTTCTTCAAAAGGAGACTGTTAGAACTGGGGGTCTCTAGTTGGCAGAGGTAGGTACCTTTGTCCAAATAGGGACTCTTGCTTCTAGTCAGTGTAAGGGGGATACACACTTTAGATAACCCCTGCTCACCCCCTCGGTAGCTTGGCACGAGCAGACAGGCTTATCCCAAAGGCAATGTGTAAAGTATTTGTACCAACAGTCACAGTAACATAGTGAAAACACCACAAATGGACACTACACCAGTTTAGAAGAATAAAGTATCTTTACTAAACTTAAACAAGACCAAAACAACAAAAAATCCAACATACAGATACTCAGAAAAATGTCTCTTAAAAAGGTTGTTGCAAAAATAAGCTGTAGAAATCCAATAGCACCAACTGGGGCTATCACAACGTCAGGACAGTACATAATCCAAAGTACGGCGCCGCCCGCGAGGATCGCGGCGTCGGGCGCGGAGTCACAGAGACCCCCAACAACAGTACAATGAAGTCAGTGACGATGCACGGCGTCGGCGAAGAACGATGTCGTCTCCGGTGATGATGCGACGTCAGCGGTTCTTGCGAGTCACCCTCGGCGGTTATCGGCGCCGCGATAACAGGAAGCCGGCACTTGGCGAAGACACGAAGTCGATGCGAGCGCTGGCGTCGTTCACGGCCGATTGCTGCAGGTGTTGGCGGGCGTCGTAGGGCGTCGGAGCTGCGGAGCAGGCCGGGCGCAGCGTCGTCACTTCACGAGCGGCTCCCCGGGCCTCGATGCAGGTCGTGGCGTCACAGCGGCGGCGTCGACAGCAAACAGATTTTCTTCCTCTTCTTACTCTTGTTCAGCTCCCAACAGCAGGAAGGCCTCACACACAGTGACAGGCCCTCCTGGCAGACTGGAACTCCCAGCAAGGAAGTTCAGGGAGGCTGGAGGTGAAGTCCTTTTGTGCCTGGGACTTCAGAAACAGGAGGCCAGCTCCACTCAGGTCCTTGGAGACTTTTCTTCAGAGGGACACAGCACACAGCAAAGTCCTTCTTCAAGCAGGGGGACACAGCAGGCCAACCCCAGACACACAGCAAGGGCAGTACTTCTCCTGAGTCTCTTCAGCTGATCTTCTTTGGCAGGGATTCCTCTTGATCACGAAGTAGTCTAAAGTTCAGGGTTTCAGCTCTAGTATTTATACCCCAAAAGTCTTTGTTCTCCATGTGTGAGGGGTCCTGGACCCAGTCCAAACCAGTTCAGGGTGCATTCTGCCAGGGCACCTCTCCTTCCTTTGTGAGTGTGGGCCAGGGTCATCAGACACCGCAGGAGGTGGAGCCAGCATTGTGGAAGGCAGGCACAGCCCTATTCAGACCCAGGTGCTCTCCTCCCACCACTCTACATGTAGATAGGTCTATTCAGCCTAGTGCTGACTCACCCAGCCTCCTGCAGCCACCCCCAGCCCCTGTCACTCACAAACCAGACGGTCAATTCACAAACAGGCAGAGGCACACAGAAAGGTTGAACAAGAAAATAGCCACTTTCTAAAAGTGCTATTTCCAAACTTAGAATTTAAAAACCATCTTCACTAAAAGATGTGCAATTAAATTCTGAGTTCAGGGGTACCAGATTCCAACTTTCTATCTTGCTGCTATGGGAAGATATGCAGGTAACCATGTTACACAGCATTCCCCATGTTAACCTATGGCCCAGATAGCCTTTCAATAGTGAAAGACGAAATTGGCAGTATTTCACTATCAGGACATGTTACCCACACTAGTACATGTCTTACCTTTCACATACACTGCACCCTGCCCAGGGGGGGTACCTTGGGCCTACCATAGGGGTGTCCAATGTGTAAGAAAAGGGAAGGGTTAGGCCTGGCAAGTGTGTACACTGGCCAGGACAACATGGCAGTTCACTTACTGCGCACAGGCACTGCAGTGGCAGGCCTGAGACACCATCTTAGGGCTACTCCTGTGGGTGGCACAATCAGTGCTGCAGGCCCACTAGTAGCACTTGAATCACCAGCCCTGGCACACTCAGTGCACTTTACTAGGGACCTACTGGTAAAAAAAAATAAGCCAATCATGGATAACCAATCACAATAACAATTTACACAGAGAGCATGTGCACTTTAGCACTGATCAGCAGTGGTAAAGTGCCCAGAGTCCTATACCCAACAACCACAGGTCAGGAAAAACAAAGGAGGAAGAAGCAAAACGTTTTGGGATAACCCTGCAAAAAGGGCCATTTCCAACACAACCCCCTTCCAGCCTAAAGCCAGGGTAGACCAAACGATACCTCAATGGGATTCCCTGCTTGGGGCGACAGAACACGGAAACTGGCCCGAACAGCAGGGGACTATTCCTGTTCTACGCCTTCCTGAACCCAGTTGGATCCCTCTATCTATACTCTCAGGGCCCACTAGGCTAAACCATGGGGGACCCGTCTCCTCACCTGGGGACCCCATCTGTGCAGCGCCTAACCTTACTTCGCTCACAGATGTGTCCGCACTGGTAGACAGTACCCACCTGGCCAACACAACGGTGTGGCCCAGTCCACCCCCAGGGTGTGACTCCTGCCCCCCTCCCAGGGGCAACTCTGTCCACCAGGACAACCAGCCACAGTGGCCACTGACCGCTGTCAGTGATGAGAGCCAGGCCTCATGCCCGTCAGGCCTCTCTAACCTCTGTGGCGTCAGAAAGTGGGGGGCAGTAGCCCCATGTGCCTGGCACCTTTCCTCCACTCTCCCTCCTGCTAAGTCAGGTATGGCATCCTGACACTGGCCCGCCAGTCCAGGGTCTGTACCCTCAGGCTGGCCAGAGGTCACAGGCGAGGCTCTCCTCTCCCTACCTCTCCTTCTGGGGCCCTGCACTCTCCTCCCAGGAGAGGCACCCTCAGAACACAATTCTCCCACCAGTTCAGGACCTCTCTCCCGCAACTGGTCTCCTAACCTAGGGTCTAAACCCTCAGGTTGAACCGGGGTCAGAGGCGAGGACTCCCTCCCTCTGCACCCCCTTCCAGAGGGCTGCACCCCCCCAACTGGGGTGGTCCCCCTGGAAGCCAAGCCAGTCAGGACACTGGTTACAGATGTCCTTCCCTCCAGGTCAGGAAGATCCTGAACCTGGCCTCCCAACCTTGGGGCTAAACCCAGCGGCTGCGTACTTGCCTGGCACGCCAGGACTTCTGGGGACTCACACAATATCCCCCCGGTCAGGACACTGATTACAGATGTCCTGCCCTCCAGGTCAGGCAGCGCCTGAACCTGGCCTCCCAACCCAGGGTCTAAACCCTGCGGTTGAACACCTGCCTGGCACACCAGGACTTCTGGGGACTCCCACAGTATCCCCCCCCCGAGGGTAACACATGGCCCATGTGTCGTGTGACAGTCTGCCTGGCGCAGATCTCCTGACCCCGTCCATCTGACAGTGCGCGAAGATCCCCCAGGACAGAAGTGGTGTCACCATGGTCACTCCTGTGAGGCTCAGCCCTTCTGGCTGGCCCCTGACCCACTGGTTCTCCCACTGGGGAACACATCCCCCTCTCACCCCTCAATCTGGACTTCTGCACCCTCCCAACTGGAGCAGCACTGCCAGACACCAGAACCACTGGAGCTCCGTTTACAGATGCTCCAGGTTCTCCTGACACTAGGAGATCCCCCTCAAATGGTCTACTAGTACAGCCTAGGCCCCCATCCTGGTGTTCCCTTAGGGAACCCTCCAGGCCCTGAGACACGGTTTCGGGCACCTTGGGACACACAGTCCCACACTCACTCCTTCTCCACTGAGACAGGCTGGCCAGAGGGCTGGCCAGAGGTCACGGGCGAGGCTCTCCACTCCCTAACTCTCCTTCTGGGGCCCCGCACTCTCCTCCCAGGAGAGGCACCCTCAGAACACAATTCTCCCACCAGTTCAGGACCTCTCTCCCGCAACTGGTCTCCTAACCTAGGGTCTAAACCCTCAGGTTGAACCGGGGTCAGAGGCGAGGACTCCCTCCCTCTGCACCCCCTTCCAGAGGGCTGCACCCCCCCAACTGGGGAGGTCCCCCTGGAAGCCAAGCCGGTCAGGACACTGGTTACAGATGTCCTTCCCTCCAGGTCAGGAAGATCCTGAACCTGGCCTCCCAACCTTGGGGCTAAACCCAGCGGCTGAGTACTTGCCTGGCACGCCATGACTTCTGGGGACTCACACAATATCCCCCCGGTCAGGACACTGATTACAGATGTCCTGCCCTCCAGGTCAGGCAGCGCCTGAACCTGGCCTCCCAACCCAGGGTCTAAACCCTGCGGTTGAACACCTGCCTGGCACACCAGGACTTCTGGGGACTCCCACAGTATCCCCCCCCCGAGGGTAACACATGGCCCATGTGTCGTGTGACAGTCTGCCTGGCGCAGAACTCCTGACCCCCTGTCCACTTGACAGTCCGAGAAGATCCCCCAGGACAGAAGTGGTGTCACCATGGTCACTCCTGTGAGGCTCAGCCCTTCTGGCTGGCCCCTGACCCACTGGTTCTCCCACTGGGGAACACATCCCCCTCTCACCCCTCAATCTGGACTTCTGCACCCTCCCAACTGGAGCAGCACTGCCAGACACCAGAACCACTGGAGCTCCGTTTACAGATGCTCCAGGTTCTCCTGACACTAGGAGATCCCCCTCAAATGGTCTACTAGTACAGCCTAGGCCCCCATCCTGGTGTTCCCTTAGGGAACCCTCCAGGCCCCGAGACTGGGTTTCGGGCACCTTGGGACACACAGTCCCACACTCACTCCTTCTCCACTGAGACAGGACGTGAGCCCCTACACCCCTCCCACTAGACCGGGACCTAGCTGGGCTACTCTGAACCTCTTCCACCACACAGGACCGGAAGATACCCGAGCCACTACTGTTAGGATCACTTCCAAATGCCTCTTTAGACTCTCTGGAATCCACCAAGAGGTCTGCCTCCTGCGCACGTTCCCTGGAATCAGAGAACTCGCACTCCACCGGGCGTTGGCACAGCTCTGGAAAACAGGGACTTAAAATATGCTCTCCAACAAATGAATTACATAGCCCCCCGCAGTTGTTAACCAAGTTACCCTTTGCCCTACCATCCAGTGCCTCACACAAGTACCTCACACCACTCTCCTGAGATTGGCAAGACAGTGTCTGACTGTCTTGGTCACTCAACCCACACTCTTCTGGGCGGTCTCCACACACACACACCAGGACTTCTACCATGGGGGAACCCCTCTCCCGGCACCTCTCATCGAGAGTCAGTAGAGTGTCCCTCCCACCACTCGGAATATGATCCCCTGTGTCAGTTCCCCAATCTATTTCAGGGACACTGCACACCACTGGAGCTACCTCATAAACCTGAACCCCCTGGTGTATGTCAACCCCCTCCCTCAAGTCAGACGCCACATCTCTGGGTGTGTATACTTCTCCCTCAGCACTAGATACCATAATTTTGCTGCCACCATCTGAGCTGGACTCCACCTCCAACTCAGCAAAGCTCACTTCTTGAGCTACACATTTTTCTTCTCCAGCTGAGACACTCATGACCTCAAGCCTCTCGAGCTCCATATCAAGCTCCCTCATCCTTAATTCATGGGCCAAGGTCAATTTCAATTCCTCCAGGGCACGTGCACTCTACTCTGCCTTGTGCTGGATTTCTTTTTCTATTTCCAATTGCTTCATCTTGAGCCTCATGACTTCCAACTCATGATCTCTAACCCTTTGGTTTTCCTCCAACTCCTCTGGGGAAAAACTGCTAGCGGAATAGTTGCTGCCAGCCCTGGAGGCTGCTCTGGATACAGGCAGATCCTGTGATCTGAAACCATCCCCTTGTGCATCCTCATCCACCTCTGCATCCTCTGCCTCTTTGGCCTCCCACCAGGCCCTTAAGGGCTTCTGTAGCTCCTCCTTCCTGGAGCTGCTCTTCATGGGATATCCAAAGTTCCTGCAGAACTGCTTGAGTTGACCTACTTTGTAACTACTCAACATTTCGATCTCAAACTCCAGTCCTGCAACACCACTTGCTGGTTTACCCTTCTGAGACATGATGCGTGGATGACTTTCAGGGTTACTCAAAGAGAACCAAACAAGAAAAACACAGTATGTGGTTGCGTAGTGGTCTGCACTAAACTAGTGATGTACACCAATTACTGTGGGTCAAGTACAAATACAAGTTCAAATCCCCACCGCTGGCCACCAATGTTAGAACTGGGGGTCTCTAGTTGGCAGAGGTAGGTACCTTTGTCCAAATAGTGACCCTTGCTTCTAGTCAGGGTAAGGGGGATACACACTTTAGATAACCCCTGCTCACCCCCTTGGTAGCTTGACACGAGCAGACAGGCTTATCCCAAAGGCAATGTGTAAAGTATTTGTACCAACACTCACAGTAACATAGTGAAAACACCACAAATGGACACTACACCAGTTTAGAAAAATAAAGTATCTTTACTAAACTTAAACAAGACCAAAACGACAAAAAATCCAACATACAGATACTCAGAAAAATGTCTCTTAAAAAGGTTGTTGACCGAAGCGTAATGGCCGCCTAACGCTGTAGCTCCGTAAACCCTGTCCCCACACGGCTATCCGCCACACTGATCCGCTCCCCCCGAGGAGGAGAAAAGACACCGGAGGCATACCGGAGGGGATTCCCTCGGACCCCGAAACCAGCGAACGTCTGTGCCCCGAGAAACCGGAGCAAACGGAGTGGGGCCTATCCGCAGCGCTGAAGCCGGGGAGCACAGTGCCGGTGAGGCCGCGGCGGTGAGGGGACGGAGCCGCCTTTCCCGGCCGTAGCCACGAGCCTGGCGAAGGGCCCTGAGAATCACCCGCGCTCTGCGGCGGCATCGGCGGAGTGGGCGTCAGGCGGTCCAGGCAGGAAGCACCTGTAGCAGCCCTCACCGTCCCGAGGAGCGACTCGGGAGCCTGAGACGCCATTGCTCCGCGGGGCAGGACCGGAGCACGGCGGCGTGACCTGGAGGTGAGGCGGGGGGCCCGAGTGTCTCGGGGCGGTGTCCCCGAGTGAAATCATCGGTGGACCTTGTCCTTTCCCCCCCCCCCCTCGCTGAAGTGTCCGCAACCAGCTGCGGGTCCGGTTTCCCCCCCTCACTGGCATACTGTGGGGTGGCGCCGGGGACTCATAGCCACAGCCCAGTCGAAGAGACGAGGAGAGTGTTTGAGCCGGCCGGCCCTGCGCCTATCACCAGTGGGCCTCTGTAACAGCTAGCAGGGTGAAGCCTCCTGAATCAGCGCTGCCACCATAAAGTGATCTGAGTGCGTGTGGACCACATACCGAGATCCTACAGTCGTGGGCCCCCTCCCCCGCCTACACCATTAGACTACTGGCCGGGCACACTACCAGTCAGCACCCCCCTGACTACCGGGGCCATAGACGACTCGTTTAATTCCACCACAAGCCCTTTGTGCGACGAGGAGCGGACACAATGGAGAAAAGCAAGCCCCCAGGAACGAGAGGGTCTAAACCAACGCAGACCAATAAACTTGATCGATATACGATGCCCAAAGACATGCTGCAGGGCCGTCAATCCAGAGGCACACCCCTGGGGGACCCAGAAGAAGAGGAGCGAGAACTCTCCCTTAAAGACGTCATGGAGGCCATCACAAGCGTCAAGACCTCTCTTGAACATAAAATGGACACTATCGCGATTGACGTAAACCTAATAAGAGCAGACCTAGCCACATTTAAGGAAAAGGTCAAACAGGTGGAAATCGCTACGACCAGCCTGACGGGAGACGTCGCACAGCTCCAGGGGAGGTCTCGGACCTACAGGATTTCCGTAAATTCACGGAAATGAAACTGGATGATTATGAAGGGCGCCTACGCCGCAACAACCTACGCATTCTGGGAGTTCCGGAACGGGCGGAGGGGCAGTCTCCGGACCTCTTCGTGGAAGACCTTATCCTAAAGCACCTCCAACCCAAGGGCCTCAGCCGATTTTTTGTTATTGAGAGGGCCCACAGGGTACCGGGGGCGTCCGAAACCCGGGGCTCCTCCGCGCCCTATGCTGGCGAGAGTGTTGAACTTCCGGGACAGGGACGTAATTCTCCAAAATGCTAGGACAGGAGCTCCACTCCACTATGAAAACGCAGGCATCACCTTCTTTCCAGACTTTACACAGAGTGCAAAAGATGAGGCGCACCTTCCTTGTGGTGGAGAGGGAGCTTCGAGAGCGGGGCCTGAGGTACTCCATGTTGTTTCCGGCACGTTTGCGGGTCGAGGCAGAGGGGCGGACGTGGTTTTTCGAGCATCCTGAAGAGGCAGCTGACTGGCTTGAAAGCAGGAAGATTCCGGGCCCACCAGATAGTCAACCCAGAGAGGAGACTTCGCTGACCCCTACAGGATGAGACACGGTGGTGGAGAGTGGATGTCACTGGGACATTTTGGCCCTTATCCGAGCTAGGTTAAGCACTGGGCGGCTGCGAATTTGATCTGGAGGGGACTTCTTCGAGACTGTTTAAACTCCAACCCTCGAGGGGTGCCTTTTCCTTGGGGTTACAGACTTTACTTTTTATAGGGGGCAGAGATACGGACAGCCACACCCCTATTTTTTCTACCTTTAGTTTTTGCTAGGGCGACAGGCACTCTGCAAGTTTGAAATGGGCAGTTCTACGCCCAGAGTGCAGGGCAGCAGGGAGGGGGTTGTTGGGTGGGGGAATTTTTGTTCATAATTTGTTGGAAATTTTGCATCGGTGTCAATTATGGTTTCTTCCACAGAGGGGATGTCGACTTTGTTTCTCCTGGCATTTTAAAATCTATCAAGTTGTACGACAGAGGTTATGGGGGACGGGACAATTAAGGTATTAAGTTGGAATGTCAACGGGCTTGGGGACAAGATTAGCTGGAGCATAGTTCTCCAGTACCTGAAACAGAGATCTCCAGATATTGTCCTGCTCCAGGAGACGCACCTGGTTGGTAATCTGTGTAAAGCAATGCATAGGGGAGGATACAAAATGGTAGCACACGCGGGGTTCACGTCTGGCTCCAGAGGGGTGGGCATTATGATGAAAAACACACTCCCCTCGCTATAAGTTCCACATGGGCGGATGACCGGGGCAGATACATTGGTATTACGGGAACTTGGGAGGGCCGTCTTATCTCTCTCATGTCCATCTATGTTCCGCCAGGCCTACAGGGCACCACCTTTGCGGACCTGGGTAAGGTCCTCCTCTCCATTCCAGACGGCCTTGTGGTCCTCGGAGGGGACTTCAATGCGGTGGTCTCGGGCATCCTGGACCGCCATCCCCCGCGTGAGGTGGGGTCCGCTTCCCGCTGGCTACCTGACTTCCTAGAAACTATGGGGCTAGTTGATGGTTGGAGAACTTACCATCCAGACCAGATACAGCACACCTTTCACTCTGGGGCACACAATACCCTTTCCCGCCTAGACTACTGTTTGCTGCCAGCCGCACAAGCATCCCTCATACACGAAATTAAACATCTCGCGAGAGGCATCTCCGATCACTCACCGATATGGCTCCGCATGGTCCTCCATCAGAACAAAGTAGGAAGACTAGCCCCAATCAATCCCTGGTATCTCCACAATCCCAAAATCCGCACAGCCCTTATTGAAGCCATGGATAATTATTTCTTAGATAACGAAGGGACGGTCTCCTCATCCAAGTCCCTATGGGAAGCATTTAAGACTGTAATCCGGGGACAGGCGCTATCGCTGATCTCGGTGCGAAGAAAGAAAAACAGAAAGAAGTTTTGGACATCGAGGCTGAAATCGATAGATTGGAGAGTGAACTGGAGTCTGGGGTGACGCCAGAGAAGCTTCACCTCCTGAGCCTGAAGCAGCACAGCTATAAGGCCTTAGTCACAGACAAAGCCAAAAACTTGGGGAGGGAGCGGCTGGGTAGACTCTACGACCTGGGTGACAAAGCAGGGAAGCTTATAGCATGGCTAGATAAACGGGAATGGGCGAGCAGGCTGGTGCCAGAGCTTAGAGTAAAAGGGGACATACCCGTCACGAATCCACAAGAGATAGTCGATAGCTTTGCCAGCCATTACCAAACGGTCTATACGACGGTGGCCCCCTATACGGAGGAGGACTCTCAAGAACTGTTGCACGACATCAAACTCCCCGCCTCTCCTTAGAAAATCGGGATTTCCTGGACAGTGACTTGACCCCAGATGAGATAGCGCAATCGATCCGTTCATTAAAATCGGGAAAGGCACTCGGCCCCAATGGACTCCCCATCGAGCTCTATAAGCTGCGACCCGATAAACTCACCCCCTACTTAAAATCTATGTTTGAGGAATCACTGGAGACGGGCATGCTGCCCAGGGAACAGAGGATAGCCACCATAGTTACCATCCATAAAGACGGGAAACCCAGAACAGACTGCAGTTCCTACCGGCCAATTTCCCTCCTAAACGCCGAACCCAAAATCCTCGCCAAGCTCCTGGCCAATCGCTTGGTCAAGGTCATTAGTGCCTTAGTACACCCAGATCAATCCGGCTTTATGCCGCACAGGAGCACGGCCCTGAATCTGCGTCGAGTCCATGGGGTAGTAGCTAGAGCACATACTCTCCGAGAGCCAGCAATGATCGCGTCTCTGGACGCAACCATGGCATTCGACACTATTGAATGGCCTTACCTTTGGGCAGTATTGGCCAAAATGGGTTTCGGCCCTAACTACATAAACTGGATACGACTTCTGTATAACGAACCCCTAGCCCAAGTGGTGGTCAACAATAAGTTATCAGCTACCTTCCAGCTGAGTCGGGGAACCCGTCAGGGCTGCCCGCTTTCGCCTCTCCTCTTCGCCCTGGCCCTGGAGCCCTTGGCAGCCTGGATCCGTAGAGATCCCAGGATACGGGGATTAGAATGGTCTCCCGGCTGGGAGGACCGAATCTCCCTCTACGCAGACGACCTGTTGCTTTATTTGGCCTCTCCTAGGAAATCCCTTATAGTGATCTTAGATATCCTGGCGGTATTCGGACGATACTCTGGATTCTCGATCAACTGGAGTAAGTCGCTTTGTTTCCTCTGTGGGGCGATCCACCCGTCCCTCCCAAGAACTGCCCCATACAAATCAACACGGCAGGCTTCAAATACCTGGGGATTTTCATTTCGCTAGATCCCGCAATCCGGTATACTCAAAACCTTCTCCCCCCTTCGTAAACTTAAAAGCGATATTGCCAACTGGAGGTCGCTACCCCTCTCCCTTCTGGGCAGAGCCGCCTATTCAAAATGATGTCCCTGCCTAGATTCCTATACACCTTGCAAAACACCCTGGATCCTGTTCCCGCCAAATATTTCAAGGAAATTGAGGGCCTGCAGAGAGACCTGTTGTGGGATGGAAAACCTCGAATCGCCCTGACCAAACTAACACTGAATTGGTATGACGGTGGTATTAGCCTCCCAGATATCAAGAAATACTACTGGGCGGCTCACCTAGCAGCCATCAACCACGGCATGTATGGCCGTGCAGACGATCCCGGATACGCCATGGATAAATGGCTCCTCCCAGATGGTAATTATAACAGGGCGCTATACTCACGGCCCAGACGATACACCTTGACTGGCCCCACCAAACATTCTGTCCAGATCTGGCATGATGTTATCGCCTCACTGGGATGGAAAAACACGCTGACATTAGCCACTCCACTTTGGGACTCAGAAAGATTGGGCGACTTATGGAAATCGAAGGGCTTTGACAGATGGGACCTTATCGGTATCTCACACATTAGGGACCTTTGGGGGCTGGAGGGGTTAAATCCTTTGACACGCTCCAGGCGGACTACGATCTAGCAGCCACCGAGTATTTCCGATACCTGCAGATCCTGCACTCACTGCAATCTTTGCTGCCTAAGGGGACGTCCCTCCAGAGGCCTCTCCGCTGGAGGACAGAATATTAGACGGCCACCTTCCTGAGAAAACCATCTCCCTGATTTACAAAAAGTTAATCAACAACATGGAGAGTCCCCTTCAATCACTCCGTGAGAAATGGACGCAGGATGGGGTGGAGGTGGATGATGAGGACTGGCAGCAGGCGGTGGCTTTCCCCAGGGAGGTTGCTATCCCGGCACGTTTGAGGCTGGTACAGCTTAAAATCCTCTACAGAATTTATATGACAGGACCCCGTTTGGTACACATGGGATGGTCAGATAATGGGAACTGTAGGCGGCAATGTGGTCACGTGGGGACATTCATACACATAATTTGGGAGTGCGAACATATCATATCCTTCTGGCTCAAGATCCATGACACTATTAATGCGGTACTACAGGTTCACCTCCGCCCGGAGGCACGACGATGCCTCCTCAATCTGTGGGAACCTACGGATCTCAACACAAATCAGACACGGTGGGCTACACTGGGGTTCATGCTGGCAAAACGCAACATTGCTCAACTATGGGGGCCACACTATCACCCACACTGGCAGCATGGGAGAAGAACCTTGACTGGTGCATGTTCCGGGAGAAAACAGTCTACCTGGCAAGAGGGTGCCCCAAAAATGGTCTCGGATATGGAGCCCCTGGAATACCTACCGGGGAGAGATCTGTATGCCTCCTGATTGTCCCGAACAAAATGACCCCCACACCCTGTAACATTCCTCTATCATGTAGAAAGCTGACGTATTTCCTCCTGTACCGACTGTAATGTATGATTTGGCGAACCCTCTGTAATGTTTATTGGAACCGATGTATGTTTAATAAAAAGAATTATAAAAAAAAAAAAAGGTTGTTGCAAAAATAAGCTGTAGAAATCCAATAGCACCAACTGGGGCTATCACGACGTCAGGACAGTAAAAAATCCAAAGTACGGCGCTGCCCGCGAGGATCGCGGCGCGGAGTCACACAGACCCCCAACAACAGTACCTTGAAAAATGAAGTCGGTGACGATGCACGGCGTCGGCAAAGAACGATGTAGTCTCCGGTGATGATGCGACGTCGGTGGTTCTTGCGAGTCACCCTCGGCGGTTATCGGCGCCGCGATAACAGGAGGCCGGCACTTGGCGAAGACACGAAGTCGATGCGAGCGCTGGGGTCGGTCACGGACGATCACGGGCGTCGGAGCTGCGGAGCAGGCCGGGCGCAGCGTCGTCACTTCACGAGCGGCTCCCTGGGCCTCGATGCAGGTTGCGGCGTCACAGCGGTGGCGTCGACTGCGTCGGAAAGGAAAATGCTACTTACCAGTATGCATCTGTTCTTGGCATGTAGAGCTGCAGATTCACACACTATGCATAGATCGCCATCTGGTGTTGGGTCCGGATGTCTGAACTTTGTTGTTGTATTGGAATAAGTCTTTGGAAGTCACGAGATAGGGGACTCCTCCTCTGGACAATAGTGCACATGGGCATCGACTCCATCTTCAGATTGTTTTTTCGCCAAGAAGGGAAATGACGGAGTTTTGTGAGAAACAGAAAGAGATGTCGATGTATGTTGTATCCAATTAAGATAATACTGGAACAGATAAAGGTAGCCGGGGAGGTAGGTGGGTGTGTGTGAATCTGCAGCTCTACATGCCAAGAACAGATGCATACCGGTAAGTAGCATTTTCCGTTTGAGGCATATGAGCTGCAGATCACACACTATGCATAGATTGCATAGCAGTACTTTCCTTCAGTGGCGACCACCAGTATCTGTTGCAGTAGTCTGAAATAGTGTTTGTGAGTACAGCCTGGCCCACACTAGCTTGTTGTTTTGCCTGCACATCTACACAATAGTGTTTTGTGAATGTGTGCGGTGTAGACCATGTAGCTGCTTTGCAGATGTCATCTAAGGGAATGTTCCCAAAAATGCCATGGAAGCCCCTATTTTGCAGGTAGAGTGGGCTTTAGGGGGAATAGATAGTGTACGTTTTGCTTTCTGATAGCAAATTTGTATACATTTGACAATCCACCTTGCAATCCCAGACTTTGATATAGGATTGCCTTTATGTGGTGGTGAGAAGGATACAAAAAGTTGTTTTGTGAAAAGGTTTTGTTCTGTCAATATAGTAAAGGAGTGCTCTTTTCACGTCTAGTGTATGAAGAGCTCTTTCTGCTACTGTTTGTGGGTGCGAGAAGAACACTGGCAACTCAACAGATTGGTTGAGATGGAAGGGAGAAATAACTTTAGGAAGGAATTTGGGATTTGTCCTGAGAACCACTTTGTTATGATGGAGTTGTAAAAATGGTTCTTGAATAGTTAGTGCCTGTAACTCACTGACTCTTCTGATATGTGATGGCCACAAGGAAAGCAACTTTCCATGTAAGAAATTGGAGCTCACATTTATGTAGAGGTTCGAATGGAGGACCCATTAATCTGGTGAGGACGATGTTTAGATTCTACACTGGAGAGGGTGGTACCCTGGGAGGAATTATTCTTTTGAGGCCTTCCATAAATGCTTTAATGGCCGGTACCTTGAACAATGACAAATGTGGTCTATTTTGTAGGTAAGCTGCTAGGGCAGCGAGATGCAATCTAATTGATGTGTATGCTAGATTACATCTTTGAAGATGCAGCAGGTAACATATGATGTGTTGAATGAACACATCTAGAGCATTGATTGCGTTATTGCTACAGTATATAACAAATCTTTTCCACTTGGCTGCATAGCAGGCTCTAGTGGTGGGGCGCCTAGCTTCTCTGATAACGTTCATACAATCGGGTGGAAGATTGAGGTAACCAAATTCTAGGACTTCAGGAGCCAGATCGCTAGATTGAGCTGTGCTGGATGTCTGATCTCTCCATGGTTCTGTGTTAAGAGTTGTGGGGAGAGGTGTAGTTTTTGGTGCGGGACTACGGATAGTTCCAGCAATGTTGTGTACCATGGTGGTCTGGCCCATGTTGGAGCAACTATAATCAGCGTTAGTGACTGTTGCTGCTTGCGCACCACTAATGGAATGAGTGGGAGAGGCGGAAAAGCGTACGCAAATCTGCCTGACCAATTCATCCATATCGCATTGCCTTTGGACAATGGGTGTGGATATCTGGCGGCAAAGCTTGGGCATTTTGTGTTGTAATGTGTGGCGAAGAGATCTATCTCTGGATGCCCCCACATTTGGAAAAACGGTTGAAGAACTTGTGGGTGAAGTTCCCACTCGTGAATCTGTTGTGTTTGACGACTTAACAGATCTGCCATCTGATTCTGAATTCCTGGAAGATGTTGGGCTAAAAGGAATGTGTTGAGGAATAGCCCAGCTCCATATGCTCTGTGCTAGTTGAGAGAGCTGCAGAGAGTGCGTCCCCCCCTGTTTTTGTAAATAATACATTGCTGTGATATTGTCTGTCCGGACTAAGACAGCTGTGCCTGATATCGGTTTCTGGAATGATTTTAATGCCAGAAAGATTGCTAGTAACTCCAAATGATTGATGTGGAGTAGCTTTTGCTGAGGTGTCCATGTACCCTGTATGGTGTGATGTAGTAGATGAGCTCCCCATCCGGTGAGCGATGCGTCTGCTGTTAGCACAATCTGTGGAACCGGCTCTAGGAACGGTCTCCCTTTGGAAAGGTTTTGGGTGTTCCACCACTGTAGAGAGCGATGTGTGCGGCCGTCCACCAACACCAGATCTGTTAGCTGACCTAGAGCTTGGTTCCACTGACGTGCTAAGCATTCCTGTAAGGGGCGCATCTGGAGTCTTGCATGCGGTACTATGAATATACAAGAGGCCATCATCCCTATTAGTTGCATAAACAATCGAGCTGGAAGTGAGTGTTGCGGTTGGAATTTTGTTATAAGGGCTTGCATGCTTGCTATCCTGGCTGGATTGGGATATGCAAGGCCTTTTGAGGTGTCTATTGTGGCACCTAGATAATGTTGGATGTGGGACGGTTGGAGGTGAGACTTTGAGAGGTTTATTGTAAACCCTAAGTCGTGAAGCAGTTGGATTGTGGTGTGTGTGTGTGATTTACACAATGGGTATGCGACTTGGCTTTTATGAGCCAGTCGTCCAAGTATGGGAAGACGTGAATTTGTTGTCTTCTTAAGTGGGCTGCTACCACTGCCAGACATTTTGTGAAGACTCTGGGTGCTGTGGTGACTCCGAATGGGAGAACCTTTAACTGATAATGTTGACCGTCCACTACAAATCGAAGATATTTCTTGTGAGCAGGGTAAATGGGAATGTGGAAGTAGGCGTCCTTGAGATCTAAGGTGGCAAGGAAATCACCTTGTTTGCGTAGAGGAAGGACTTGTTGAAGAGTGACCATATGAAAATGGTCTGATTGTATGTAGAGGTTTAATGGTCTGAGGTCCAGGATGGGCCTGAGGGTTCCGTCCTTCTTTGGAATGAGAAAATACAGTGAGTAAACCCCTGTGTTTTGCTGATGCAGGTGAACTGGTTCTATTGCATGTTTTTGTAGGAGGAAAAGCACATCTTGTTTGAGAAGCGTTAAATGCTCTGTTGACATTGGACGCTGTTTGGGTGGTATGTTTGGGGGAGTTGAAGTGAGTTCTAGGCAATACCCGGATTGGATAATTTGTCTCACCCACCTGTCCATGGTAATGGTGTTCCAGACAGGTAGGAACTGTAGCAATCTTCCCCCGACCGGAGTGTAATGGTCTGGGGGGGGAGAGGAGGGAAGTCATTGTTTGGAGGTGGAGGCAGTACGAGTATTGATGGTTTTGCCTCTACCCTTGTTGTTATTGCCCCTGTAGCCTCCTCTGTAATAACCTCTGGTAGATGAGGTCTGGGTGGGACTTTTATAGGAGGTGGAGGAGTTATCAGTGGTAAAACCTCTAGAGGCGCCCCTATAAGAGGAGCGACGAAAGGAACTTCTGGGAGTTTGCGATTGCAAAGCTCCTATTGATTTGGCAGTATCGGTATCTTTTTCATCATTTCTAAAGATGAATCCACACTAGGTCCAAATAAATGTTCCTGGTCAAACGGTTGGTTTAGTATGGCAGTTTGAACCTCGGGTTTGAACCCTGAAATACTCAGCCACGCATGTCTGCGCAAAAGGACACGTATTAATAGCTCGGGAGGCTGTGTCTGCAGCATCCAGAGCACATCGAATGGAGGTATTGGTTATAATTTTGCCTTCCTGGATGAGATCATTGGCTCTTGTTTTATATTGATCTGGAAGGTGTTGTAGTAGGGTCTCTAGTTCGTCATAGTGTGCCCTATCGTACCTAGCCAGCAAAGCCTGTGTGTTGGCAATTCTCCATATGTTGGCTGCTTGGGAAGCTGTTCTTTTACCAGATGCGTCCAACAGTTTTGACTCCTTATCAGGAGGTGGAGCATCACCTGAGGTTTGAGAGTTAGCCCTTTTTCCTGGCGTTGGAAACTACCAAGGAATCTAAGGGAAGTTGTCCTTTAATGTAAACAGGGTCAGCTGGGGCAGGCTTGTATTTCTTTTCTACTCTGGGGTTAATGAGTCTAGCCCTTACAGGATCTTTAATGACTTCAGGAGCGTGTTTGATTACCCCTTTTAACATTGGGAGAATGGAAGTGGACCTTTGAGATGGTGCAAAAGTGTCCATAAGGAAGTCTTCTTCTATAGGGTCTGTGTGTAAATTTACACCGTGGTATTCTGCAGCTCTGTGTATGAGCTGAGTGAACCCTATAGTGTCTTCTGGAGGGGGATGGTCTAGATGGGTAGATATCATCTTGTGGTGTATCAGGAACATCTGGTGTGCCATAATTGTCCCATGGGTCATTTGGGATATTAGGATGACTAGGTTCTCCTAAAGGTTGATCATCGCCTTCGTACTCAGAAGGGTCCTCATCATCCTGAGGTGGAGGAGATTGTGAGGGTACTGGAGATGGAATAGGAGAGATGTGGTGTGGAGGAGGCGGTGGAGAAGGAATTCTTAAAGGAGAAGTGGCAATGTCTCTCTTCTTTAGAGGGAGTGGAGCTGGTGCAGGTTTGTCCATTTTCCTGGAAGGACTAACTATAAGGTGACCTGTCTTTTGGTCTATTTCGAGAGTTTTTGGGTTGGATCAGGTTGGAAAAGCTCCTCCTCTGGAGTGTGCTGTTTCGGTGCAGATTTTTTCGGGTCCGACGGTTTGTGTGGCACCAGTTTTGGAGTTGTTTTATGCTCCTTAAGTTTGGAAGCGGGAGTTTTCCTCGGTTCCGTTGGGGTCTTTGGAACTGGTTGTCTGTTCGTTCCGATGGTTTTCTCGGATCCGAAGGTTCAGTGCCAGTGGGTTTCGGTGCCGAATGCGCCGTTGTGGAAACAGGCCTTGGTGCGGGCGAAGACAGTGGTTTGTCTTTGGGTTTGTCTATTGGTCTCGGTGCCGGGGATGGGGTTTCGGTACAGAGGGTAGGCTGGCTCGAGCCCGAGCGGCCTGAAGGCTTATGTGTTGACTTCTTTGCCGAGCCGGGAGGCAGGGCGTGGGAAGTTTTGTCCCGGTGTGCACCTAGGCCCGAAGGTGAAGGTGTTACCGAAGCCTTTGTAGGAATGGATGGGGATGGGGTCGACGTCAGTACTTACGACCCGTTGCCCTGGAGTGATGTCTTCGACGTTGGAATCGTCGGCTTCGGAGGCGCTAATGATGCCCTCTACGATTTGCTCCTGCTCCAGTACATTGATGCCTTCTTGGAAGATATCGTCCGATATTGATGTCGATGATCGAGCCATGCTTCTTCGAGCTAGACTATCCCGTATTGTTTTCTTGGAGCGGAAAGAGACACAAGCTGGACAGTCTTTGGCCTCGTGCTCGGGCGAAAGGCAGAGGATACACACCTCGTGAAGATCGGCGTGGGGAAACTTGGATCCACATTGAGGACACTTTTTGAAAGGAGTCCTTTCCATGAGCCAAAAGGCCTGATGGCACAGCTAGGTCCGAAGGCCTGTGTCGACGACCGGAATCGAAGAATTAGAGTTTGTAGAGATGTGCGTCAAAAGGGAAACGCGATCGAAAACAATACCGAAGAAAGGGTGAAGGATTGCGCGTCAAAAGTTAGAACGGTAGCGACATCGAACTGGAGCGCAACGAACACATCCGAGCCCGATGGCAGAAAAAACAATCTGAAGATGGAGTCTATGCCAATGCGCACTATTGTCCAGAGGAGGAGTCACCTATCTCGTGACTTCCAAAGAATTATTCCAATACAACAACAAAGTGCAAACATCCGGGCCCAACACCAGATGGCGATCTATGCATAGTGTGTGATCTGCAGCTCATATGCCTCGAACACAGATTTTCTTCCTCTTCTTACTCTTGTTCAGCTCCTAACAGCAGAAAGGCCTCACACACAGTTACAGGCCCTCCTGGCAGACTGGAACTCCCAGCAAGGAAGTTCAGGTAGGCTGGAGGTGAAGTCCTTTTGTGCCTTGGACTTCAGAAACAGGAGGCCAGCTCTACTCAGGCCCTTGGAGACTTTTCTTCAGAGGGACACAGCACACAGCAAAGTCCTTCTTCAAGCAGGGGGACACAGCACACAGCAGGCCAACCCCAGACGCACAGCAAGGGCAGTACTTCTCCTGAGTCTCTTCAGCTGATCTTCTTTGGCAGGGATTCCTCTTGATCACGAAGTAGTCTAAAGTTCAGGGGTTCCAGCTCTAGTATTTATACCCCAAAAGTCTTTGTTCTCCATGTGTGAGGGGTCCTGGACCCAGTCCAAACCAGTTCAGGGTTCATTCTGCCAGGGCACCTCTCCTTCCTTTGTGAGTGTGGGCCAGGGTCATCAGACACACGGCAGGAGGTGGAGCCAGCATTGTGGAAGGCAGGCACAGCCCTATTCAGACCCAGGTGCTCTCCTCCCACCACTCTACATGTAGATAGGTCTATTCAGCCTAGTGCTGACTCACTCAGCCTAGTGCTGACTCACTCAGCCTAGTGCCGACTCACCCAGCCTCCTGCAGCCACCCCCAGCCCCTGTCACTCACAAACCAGACGGTCAATTCACAAACAGGCAGAGGCACACAGAAAGGTTGAACAAGAAAATAGCCACTTTCTAAAAGTGCTATTTCCAAACTTAGCATTTAAAAAACATCTTCACTAAAAGATGTGTAATTAAACTCTGAGTTCAGGGGTACCAGATTCCAACTTTCTATCTTGCTGCTATGGGAAGATATGCAGGTAACCATGTTACACAGCATTCCCCATGTTAACCTATGGGCAAGATAGCCTTTCAATAGTGAAAAACGAAATTGGCAGTATTTCACTATCAGGACATGTTACCCACACTAGTACATGTCCTACCTTTCACATACACTGCACCCTGCCCAGGGGGTACCTTGCGCCTACCATAGGGGTGTCCAATGTGTAAGAAAAGGGAAGGGTTAGGCCTGGCAAGTGTGTACACTGGCCAGGACAACATGGCAGTTCACTTACTGCACACAGGCACTGCAGTGGCAGGCCTGAGACACCATCTTAGGGCTACTCCTGTGGGTGGCACAATCAGTGCTGCAGGTCCACTAGTAGCATTTGAATCACCAGCCCTGGCACACTCAGTGTACTTTACTAGGGACCTACTGGTAAAAAAAATAAGCCAATCATGGATAACCAATCACAATAACAATTTACACAGAGAGCATATGCACTTTAGCACTGATCAGCAGTGGTAAAGTGCCCAGAGTCCTATAGCCAACAACCACAGGTCAGGAAAAACAAAGGAGGAAGAAGCAAAAAGTTTTGGGATAACCCTGCAAAAAGGGCCATTTCCAACAGAGACAGAGTGGAACAAAGTGAGACGGCAGCAGCCAAGTTGGTGCAATAGAAGTTAAAAAGGACTAGTATGGAAGAAGTCACTGTGGCAGCTCCACAAATGGTGGTCACAGCCACAGGGAACAGGCAGGCACCAGGAGGGCAGACAGGAGGGTCATCTGGCAAGGGGAGAGGAAGTTATTCACAAGGGCAAGGGCCAGCACAAGAAGGAAGGCAAAGAGGAGGAATAAGGTCTGGACAACTATGTTATTATTGTGGCAGGTTAGGCCATTTTGCCAGTGTGGAAAGAAACAAAGAGACCAACAAGCACAAGGAAGGGCAGCACAACCTGGGGCAAGTTGGGCATGAGACAGTGGGTTCCCCAACATCCAGCCCCTCAACAACAAACACTAAAAGGTCCTCCACAAAAACTCACAAGCCCAATGGGCTGTGCAACAGGGACAAACACTGCAAAATATGCCCCAGATACTGAGGAATTCTGCAGGACCACAGGTACATATGGGGGAGTGATGGTGCAGGGAGACAGCCTCTTTTACATTCCGCAGCAACCTGCCCGAGGAGTACAAATTAATAGCTTTTCGCAATGAGAGTGCCCACAGATAACCACTGTGTGTCCTGTACTACTGGTAACCCCCAGACCAGATGAGGAACCCACTGTTTTCTGATTGACACCGAGGCTACTAGATCTTGCATCAAAGAAGGGACTTTACCATTGTCCCACATATCCATGGACACACAGGGGTTCTCTGGGGCTGCCATGAGGGTTCCCTTCACTCAGCCAGTGAATATGATAGTAGGAAATACCCAAATAGAAGGTCCATTGCTATATTCCCCTGAGGCACCAGTCAACCTCCTTGGAGGAGATCTAATGAGTCAATTGAACAGGACTATCGTTTTTATAGGATGGGAAAATGATATGCCACACACCAGGTACCACCCAGGGCAGGATGTTGTCTCTATTAGCTGATGAAGACCTGGGACAGTTGATCAGATCAGTCCCAGTAAACACCAAAGCATTATAACGTGGCATATATATCCTAAAAAGCAAATAACCCAGAGTTAATGGGGAAGACAGTTGAGATACCCAAGGAGTTATTGTTTAGACCAAACTCATGCCAATAGATCCAGTGGAAGAGAAGGAAATTATATTTGAGATACATTCTCTTGACTTTAGATCTCGATTTGCAGTGCTTTCTGCAATTGACAGAAGAGCAGTGGCTTAGCATTGTATTCACAGAAGCAGGGGTTAAATTGAGAATAGTATCAGATGATGAAGAATTTGAAGGCAATCCCTGTGCCAAAACAAATGTGTTTGAAATGGACATCACCATAAGAGTACAGTTGCAGTATAGGACAGTGCCAAGATACGTGAAATACAATTTAAAACGGGACAAAGATTTAATGAAAGTCCCAGAGAGACTGTGGACGAAGGGACTCCCATGATGTGGGTCTCATCAAAGGTCTAGAACCAGTAAGGATAACTGTGAAACCTGAAGCGTTATTGCCCCGAGTGCGCCAATGTCCCTTATCCAGAGAAGCGGAAGAGGGCATCCTCCCTACAATTCAAGCTCTATTAGAGCAAGGGGTGATATATATTTTCCAGTGAAAAAATCAAAGGGAGGAACTTTGAGGATGGTATAGGATTTTCTTCCCCTGAATGACAGTTTCCGAGTTTCCAGTGGTACCCGACCCCTCCGTGATTTTGACCAACATTCCTGCTGACGTTTAAAAAAAAATATATATTTTAGCATCCCACTGCATCCAGACAGTCGATATTTAGCAGCCTTTACTTACAAATGAACGTAGAACTGCTATTCACAATTACACCAAGGGTATTGAGAGTATCCAAGTGTCTTCAACAGGACACTGAAGAACGATTTAACAAATATCCAATGGAAAAGCATCCTTTTGCAATATGTGGATGACATTTTGATATGCATTCCCACAGAACATATGTAGACAAAGCACCATCGGTCTCCTTTGTTTGTTAGCAGAGACGGTATACAAAGTGGACAAAGGCAAATTGTAATATGTTCAAACAGAAGTACATTATTTAGGACAACTAATATCCAAGGACGGGAGGAGAGTGACACCTGATAGAGCAGAAAGCATTAGGAATATGCCCATCCCCACAACAGCTAAAGAAATGCAGCAGTTCTTAGGACTGTGCAACTATGTGAGACAATGGGTATTTGATTATGCCAACTTAACTGCACCATTGATGGCTGCACGTAGAGAGTCCAGTGACAAAAATAATAAGATAAAATGGACTGAGGAAAGGGAAACTGCATTTAATGAATTAAACAAGGCAATAACAAACGCTCCAGTGTTAGATACACCAGATTATGACAATGTTTTACCTCTTCTGCCATTGCAATGGACTGACAATGACTGCAGTGCTGACTCAAAAGACATCCATGGGACATAAGCCAATTGCATATTATAGTAGACTGTTCTACCCCGTAATGAAGGGACACTACCTGTGTGAGCAAGCACTAGCTACAGCGGCATTCGCTGTTCATAAATGCACAATAGTGATGGGATCACCACTAACACTATTCATAGAGCAAGCAGTGTTTGACATCTGACAGAAAGCCAAGGGCACCCTCACTACCCAGAGGGCATCCCATTATGAAGTGACACCTTCACTTACATTGCTGCAAGCGGTAGCGCTGTCACAAAGTTGATCCAGTAACGTTCTCTGCACACCCAGTTACTGACAATGAAGAGGTGCAGGACTATGGCACATACATGCCTGATGACCTGAGTACAGTAGAAGACCCTATCCCAGGGAGCATCTTGCTCTTTGTTGATGGGCCCTCCTTCATAGATCAGGAAACTGGGATTAGGCATTCCGGATCAGCAGTTGTCAGGGCTAAACAGCGGGATTCCTCTGACACATTGTCAGTCAGATGTCACTGCTTTCTCACATTTCGGCACAAGCAGCAGAACTCATAGCCATCAATGAAGCACTACACTGGGCTAAGGGTTTAGAAGTGACTATCTATTCAGACTCCGCATATGTTACCACTACAGTACACTCCAGCATTCACAGATGGGGATTTCTTAAATCTGATGGGTCGCAAGTAATGAACAAAGACTTACTATTGCAGCTGATAAAAGCCTTCGCTCTCCCTTCCAAAGCAGCTGTGTAAAAATGTGCAGCACACACCAACCAGCAAGACTTTATCTCCAGGGGCAATGCCTTGGCAGACTGGGCAGCAAAAGAGGCGGTCAAAGCATCTCCGCCGGTTGCTGATCATACCTTCATCATGATAACAAGCAGGCAACAGCTTGCCGTCCAGCCACCGCCTCCTTATACAGAGACAGCAAGATTGCATTCGCGTGAATTACAAGAACAGGCCGCACCACATGAGAGTTGTTGGAGCAGCGAGGGTGCATCAAGTCACCATCAGACTTCATCTATAGGCAGTAAAGTACAGGTAAGCCTGTGATGCTACAAGCCCCGCTACTTACAGCCCTAGATCAACTACATCTCCCAGCACACACTACAAAGGAATATTTCCTTGCCAGCCCGCAAGTAGACTGGTTCGTTCCCAAACTAGCTGAAATGATTACCATGTACATTGCAAAATGTGCAGTATGTCAACCGTACGGCCTCAAGCCCACACTAAAGATGATCACTTTAACAATACCACACCCAATGGGCCCCTTTAGAAATTTGCATTTAGATTTCGTTGATATGATTGACAGATGCAACAATTACAGGTATCTCATTGTAGTTGTTTGCCCTTTTTCATGATGGATTGAAGCAGGACCAGGTGTACAAAATGACGCTAAAGCAGCTGCCAATTTTTTTAATAAGAGAAGTTATACCTAGGTGCGGCGTCCCAGAAGTGATCCATTTAGATAACACACACTTTGTTAATACAATAATCAACACATCTGCACCTCCCTAGAAATAAAACACAGTAATCGGTTTACCACCCCCAAAGTAACAGCGTTGTAGGACGCCTCAATGGCCTACTAAAGAATAAGATGAGCAAACTTAGTGCTACACTGCAAAAGAAATGGCTGCACTGCCTACCACTAGCTTTATATGCTCTTAGAAATCAGCCAGGCAGCGATCATCACCTGACACCACGCCAAACTGAAACAGAAGGTCCCATGCCCACAACATTAACAATATTGAGGCACAAAACAGATGCACAAAAGACAGCTGAGGTTTTGGGTGATGATAGGATCAGATTTGTCTGAACTGACACAAGCCGCGAAGTTCTTTTCTAAACAGGAATCCAAGAAGGAGACGTTCACCCCCGCTGCCCACCAGCTTGGTCCTGTAGCAGTTGGTCAACAAGTGTACATCTGCAATTTTGCTCGGAAATCAAGACCCAAAATTCGACTGCCCCTTCTCAGTGACAATGAGTAGCCCTCCCCCACCCCTCCCAATAGCGATCAAAGTGGACAGCAGGAAACCATGGATCCACCTATCGAATGTTTGATTGGACCCTATCCAGCATCAGGCACATCCACAGAAAGGAAAAGGAGAGGGGGAGGGGGGAAATCAACTGTAAAAACCCTCCCTCCATCGCACAAGTGGGACAATTTCTCGACTCTGCAAATGGACAGTTACGTATTTCTGCTTTATTTGTCCTTATGTCTTTTTATGCTATTATTTACATTATATTTTTATAGTGACTCATGAGCCCCACACCATACCCGCCATCGTAGGGAAACTCCAAATCTCACATTTCATAATACCCATAGCTCTTTGCTAGACAACATGTGGTATCAACACATGATAGAAATAAGGCAACAAAGCTCTAATGAATCATGCTTTATGTCCTCATTGATACCACATGCTACAGGGTCCGAGAGATTACATGCTATTAAAGAAGCTTCTCCAAAGGTGGTTGGATGCCTAATACACCTATTTCAATGTAGGGTTAAAGCACAGTTCAGGTCACAAAAGTAGCGGCAGCCAAGATAGTTAACACCACTAAGCATGAAAGAAATGCAGCCAGTCTACATATATACTAACGGGCACTCAGGCCATTCAAAAAGCATTTAAGGAACTTGAGCTCAGGGGATTGAAGCTTGGGGATCCAGGATGGGAAAAGAAGATATTAGAGAACGGGTTCATTGGAGAAAACCAAGGCAAGGAAGAGTGGTCCGGGATGAATGCTGAATGATCTTGCAGCTGGTCTCAGTAATATGTTGGATTGAGCTTCCTGGAGCCCATGCATACCTGGCTGCCATGGTTTAATTGGTCTGGAAATTACCCACCTGCAGGTTTATGGCCTTTACGTTCTCAGGAGGAAAATATTTTTTCCAGGTTGCAATACAAATCACTCCCATGAAATTATTCCTTTTGGGGGAAACCAAACATAATTTTGGGTATTTCACTGAGAACCCAAGCCTATACAAGGTCATTGGTGTTCTAGTCAATGTGGACTTTGGAAGGGACGGGGCACCACTTTAATGGAATAGCTGTCTAGGAATGGGTTGAAGTGCAACTTCTGCTGATGCAGAAAGGCTACCACTGCAGTCAGGATCTTTGTAAAGACCAAAGGCATAGCGCTGACGACAAATATAAGGGTCCTGTGTTTTTCCCACCATGAAACTGAGGTACTTCCCATGTTCCTTAGAACAGGCACATAAAAGTAAACACACTGAAGGTCCACTGAGCACAAAGTCATCATTCTCCACATCTGCCAGTACTTGAGTCAGAGTCCGCATATTTGAAATTCTGCAGGATGTGGGATTGGACTATAAAGATCAAGGATGGGGCACAACCCCATTCCCTGCATCACCTCCTCGTCTGCTGCTTCCCAGTTAAGAAGAAAATTCAGCTGGGGTGTTGGGTCAAAAGGACTGCCTAGCTTGAAAGACTGGAAGGCCTTTGTGTAGTATCTTCATGTTGTGTTATTATGTACTGTGTTATCTTGTTCCTAGCTGCTCAGCCAGTGTGAGTGTTCTGTGTGGAATGTTGGTGTGTGGGCCATGAGTGGAATGCTTGAGTGACTGGGTATGAGTGGTGACAGTTGGTGGAAGGGCTGAGCAGCTAGCAGGCTGCTCCTGGTGGGGCTGTTCTACAAGATCTAAGCTACATGTTTATCTACTTGAATAAACCTACTTAAACTACATCTACCAGTGTGGACTACGTTACTACATTAATTTTGGCGACGAGTTGGAGACCTTCCCACGCGTTAAAGTTGGTCTGAGGCTACCTGGAGATGACAAAGCATCAAGATGTACAAGATCAGACAACCCAAGGAAAAATTTAAACTAAGTCTGGGTCACAGGAAACAACACGGAAACACAAGAAGCCACGAAGAAAACGAAGGAAAATGGAACAGCACGCCTTGCAGCCCCACCAGTGTCCATTACATCGGACAGCCCCAGCTCAAGTGTGCTGTACTCTCTTCATCTGGCACACTGACAAGAACTGAGACTTCAAGGGAAGTAAGCATTATCAATTTACACTTTCTTCAGGTCATCTCCATTATGAACGCTGCGCAGTTTGAGATGTTTAAGTACATTTGGAGTTACACTTTGGGACATGGTGTGTTTTGCCTACAACAAGTATTGGCATCAATTTATTCTTCTGCAAATCAGTTTGTCCCTTTTGATTTGGACTTGGCAGCGTTTGTTTGCAGGTATAGGGGGTGCACCGTCTCAACAGATCAGCACAAATTTACATTTTAAGAACTACACGAACCCCTGGTGTGTTTTGGTGTTTATTTAAGACGCATCAGGTGAAGAGTATCGGCGTTTGTGTTTAAAAGGTAGGAGACTTGCTATCTAAATGTGGATGCATTCGATAAAGGTCAGAAACTCTATTTTTTGAATGCGTGTTCATTGGCCTTCACCAGTGAAAAGTTAAGTGTCACAAGTTCATTGTTCCTGGCAGGTAAAACGTCACTGGCTAATTTAAAATTCAAGGCACGAGGTTGGCTTGGCACGTCTTGCTACATGGAGCATGTTTAAAATTTGCCCTGGTGCTGGCACATTCATTGGGACATGAGTGGTGAGACACTCACCGTCTGTTATTGTTGGTTGTTACTTGAGCCATCGTGATTACAAATTCCAGTTAAACCGCTCTGTCTGTTTGAAAATCGGAGGCGCGAGTCGAAATTAGCGCGCGCACACCTGCAGAGACTGTCGCTGCTGCTTGACGCTGTGCTGCATTAACGCGCTGGGAGCCACCCTGCGTGCATATTCATTACGTGCCGCCATCTTTTATTTACAGGATCCACATAAGGTTCGTGACTGGATTCAATTGGACCAAGGTTGAAGTGATGTTCGTGTGCTATCTGCACTTTTGGTTTGTCTTCCATTGTTGTCTCTGGAATTTTCAGGTATCGTGTGGGCTTATGCAACCGCCTATTTATGTGTGGAGACATTTAGACCAAAGAGACTAGTACTGATCATTACTCGAGCTGCATTTTTGTCACAGTGTGAGAGGTGCATCTGCCATTTACTCGTTGCACCTTAAAATTAGTGATTAGCCGGTTATTCAGTTTAATGTTGGGAAGGCTACTGAGTTTGGACCAGATGATGTTGTTCATTACATGCTGGATTACAAAATGTTTACGATTTGAAATTTGATCTATTCCGATTTTCCCAAATGATTTTTAATTAAGCCCATTTTTGTGTGTGTGAGTGTTTCAAGCCTTACAGGAGGGTCGCATATTTGATGTGTTTTGGGCTTGTTTTATTCAATTTATGTATCCCTTATTTTGGGATGGGAATGGGTTTTAGTCCCATATCCTCATTTTTAAACACAGTACCCTTACAGGAGGGTTGGGTTGAGGGTTTTGTTTCCCTTTCACATTTGTTTACAGTTCACGCAGGGATGGGTTATAGTCCTATTTCTTTGCTGTAAGCCATGTTACCCTTACATGAGGGTTGGCTTAAGGGGTCTGTTCCCTTTCACTCTAGGAATGGGTTTTTGTCCCATGTCCATGCACTACATCAGTGCACCCTTACATGAGGCTTTGTTCTTCGGGAAAGGCCCAGTGCCAGACTCTGATTTATGGTGGCCGTCAGAAATGGGTCCACCTCCATCCCCTGCCACACGTATCCGAAATTTAGGAGTGAGATGGGAGGCGGACCTCTCTTTCTCAGCTCAAATACAGCAGGTCTCTGCAACCTGTTTCAGTAAACTAAAAAATCTCAGGAAAGTCCTACACTTCCTACCGGAAGATTGCCGCAAAGCAGTAGTCCATGCCACAGTTACATCTAGGCTGGACTACGCAAATAGTCTATATCTGGGCCTTCCCAAGTACGCCATTTGCCGCCTTCAGATGATTCAGAATGTGGCTGCGAGGCTGGTTCGTCGTATACCATTTCGACACCATGTCTCTCCGCACCTACAAAAGCTCCACTGACTTCCAGTTGAGAAACGAATTAAATTTAAGGCTATGACGTTGGCCCACCGGGCCCTTAATGGAAAGTGCCCTGGTTATCTGAAGGAAAGACTGTCGTTATAAGCAAAATCGTACTCTGCGATCCAATTCTCATAATTTGCTGCGCACCCCACGATTTGTGAAATCACGTTTGGGCGGCAGAGCTTTCACAGTCAGAACGGCTTCGCTGTGGAATGCTTTACCAGGGCCCCTGCGACAGGCCAATTCTGAAGCCTGTTTTAGAAGGGCCCTGAAGACGTGGCTCTTTATGGCTGACTAAATAGGGCTCGTTGGTACCGGTGCTCTCTCTGGGCGCAATTACCTGTTGCTTCAGCGCCGGGACACCCGTTTGGGGTAGCTGTCGCGCTTTATAAGCGTCGGTATTATTATTATTGGCTTAAGGGGTCTGTTCCCTTTCACTCTAGGAATGGTTTTTTGTCCCATGTCCATGCACGTCAGTGCACCTTTACATGAGGGTTATCTGACAGGGTTTTTTTTTTTTTTTTACACAATGAATCGATTTTTAGTGCCATTTGTTGCAAGGTTTTGTTCCTTGTGTGCGTAAGCCACCATATGCCGGAAGTTAGCTTTTGTTGTAGTGGATGCTTTTCACTACCTTTCAATGGGGTTTTGTCCCTTGGGTCCCTTATTTAGGGGCAGGAATTTGGGTTTTAGTCCCTTTTTCCACATGTTTACGTTGTCTTTCTCCTTTCAAGGGGAGTATTCATATTGCGTTTGTAATATCATTTCTTTATTAAAGGAGGAGGATGGGTATTCCGTATGTATCTTTCCTCTAGGTGTGGTTCTTTTCCCTCTCGTGATGTGGTTTCTACTTTTCATCCCTGGGTTATGGACCATTTACTTTTGTGTATATTGTTGTTTAAAGTTTTAAAGCTTATTTTAAGTTTAGTTTCATTCTTCTATTTTATAGGAAGGAGATAATGTAGTATCTTCATGTTGCGTTATTATGTACTGTGTTATCTTGTTCCTAGCTGCTCAGTCAGTGTGAGTGTTGTGTGGAATGTTGGTGTGTGGGCCATGAGTGGAATGCTTGAGTGACTGGGCATGAGTGGTGACAGTTGGTGCAAGGGCTGAGCAGCTAGCAGGCTACTCCTGGTGGGGCTGCTCTACAAGATCTAAGCTACATGTTTATCTACTTGAATAAACCTACTTAAACTACATCTACCAGTGTGGACTACATTACTACACTTTGCATGCCGGAAAAGTGGAGAAGTCTGATCAATACTGCTTGTAGCAGTTTTGACTATGGCGGAGATCATCTTGTACTGTTGGGAGTTTACATCCATCGCAGGATCAAACCAGTACCTCCCATCAACAACAGGTTAACAACTGTCATGGGTGTTCAGTTTAAAACAAAGAAAAAAAGCTCCTCATTGCTAGACCTGAATCTGGCAAACCTGGCGAATACGTTTCTCGACATAAGCAGTTTCAGCTCCACACCTTACTTGCCAAGGGGAGCAGGAACTTTTTGCTTTTTTAGGCAGTGAAGCAAACTCGTGCCAGAAGTAGAGACCCATAGCTGGCCATGAAGGCATTAGCACCAGGCACCTACAGGTATACAAAACTAGTTTGGCAAGCCTTCTTCTGTGCTTCTAGAAACTTCACTTCCCTGTCCGTGTGGGAAAACGAATAGTTTCTTACCTGTTGGTATAGTTTTGCAGCTTGAAGACTTTCTGGATTCACTATGCTGTGCATTATTCCGCGGTCTAGTGGTTGGGTCCGGAATCGTAGTCTTTTTTCTGTTTTTTTTTTTTTCGTGTAGCCCAGGTGGGCGTCGACGCCCCACCATTTGGTGTCCTCCCGTGACGTCGGCGCGCTTCCTCCGGAAGCTCCCACGGGCGCCATCTTCGGATTCTTTTTTTTTTTTTGTCTTGTGCTTGAGTCGTTAATCCTTTTACCCTTTTGAAGGTGTTTTCCATTTGTTAGTCCCATCTTCCTCCTGTCTCATCTTTCTGGCGGAGGCGGGTGGGTTCGCTAGTGAATCCAGAAAGTCTTCAAGCTGCAAAACTATACCGACAGGTAAGAAACTATTCGTTATGCAGCGTGAATCTTTCTGGATTCACTATGCTGTGCATAGATTTTGTAGCGGTTTGCTATATTTGTGGCGGCTGGGTGGAAGATGAGCGTTGGTTGTTGAATATATGTTGAAGCACTTTTTGACCTACTTGTGCTTCCTTGTTCATCTGTATATCCACGCAGAAGTGCTTAGTGAATGTGTGCACTGAAGCCCATGTTGCCGCCAGGCAAATGTCTTGGATAGGTGTGTTTGCAAGGAAGGCTATTGTTGCTCCCTTTTTCCTGGTTGAGTGAGCCTGAGCTGCTCCCTGTAGCACTTGGCCTGCCTGTTTGTGGCAGTATTGAATTGTTTGTGCGATCCATCGTGCGATGGTATTTTTCGTCACTGGTCTGCCCAGGAAACTGCTTGCGAAGGACACAAAGAACTGCTTTGTTTTTCTACAATCCTTAGTCCTTTCGATGTAATGCATTACTGCTCTCCTGGCATCCAGAGTGTGCAGTGCCCTTTCAGCGCTGGTGGATGGTTTCTGGAAGAAACTGGGAATTTGTATTGTTTGGTTTATATGGAACCTGGACACCACCTTTGGCATGAAGTGTGGGTCCGTCCTCATTACCACCCTGTCATTGTGAATCTGAATGTAGGGTTCTTGTAGTGTGAGTGCCTGCAACTCGCTCACCCTACGTAGCGAGGTAATCGCTACCAGAAAGGCCGTCTTTATTGTGAGCATATGTAGCGATGCCTTGTGCATGGGGTTCGAACGGTGCTTTCATAAGCTGTGTTAGAACTACATTGAGGTTCCATGCAGGCGGTGGCATCCTCTTTGGCGGTGCCATTCTTTTGGCTCCTTCTAGGAATCTTTTTACTACTTGAGATGTAAAGAAGCTTTTCCCTGTTTCTCCTCTTGTATAGGCTACTATTGCTGCCAGGTGCACTCTTAGAGAAGTGCAGCTTAGGTTACTTTTTAGTAAGTGTGTGAAGTATTTTAGCACAGTTGATTCTTTAGTGATTCTCCTGTGGAGCTTTTTGTTGATGCACCATTCAGTGAATCTCTTCCATTTTGCTGCATAGCATTTCCGTGTGGTGGGTCTCCTCGCTTCTCGCAGCACTGCCAGCGTGCTTTGTGGAAGCTTGAGGTGAGCGAACTCTAAATCCTCAGGAGCCACGCTGCTAGGCTGAGGCTCTCTGGTTCTGGATGGAGTACCCTTCCGTTTTGTAGCGAGAGCAGGTCTTTCCTTCTTGGGAACTTGTGTGGTGGTCCCTGTGCCATCTCCACGATCTGCGAGAACCAGGACTGCCTGGCCCACTGTGGTGTTACCAGAATTAGTGTCATGTTGCTTGTTCTGCACTTGCTGAGCACTTTGTGTATCAGCGGTTTCGGTGGAAAAGCGTAGGCAAATGTCTTTGACCAGCTCATCCATAGGGCATTTCCTTGGGATTGATGGCCTGGCTGCGAAGTTTTGGCATTTTGCAGTCTGGTGTGTTGCAAACAGGTCTAGTTGTGGGGTCCCCCACTTCTTGAATAGTTTTTGCGTCTCCTGCGCGTTGAGCTCCCACTCGTGTGAGATTGACGTCTGTCTGCTCAGTCTGTCTGCTTCCACATTGTCCTTCCCTGGCAGATGTATTGCCAGGAGGTCTATTTGTAATGGAATTGCCCATTTCCATATCTGTTGCGCTAGATCTGAGAGCGCCACAGAGTGTGTTCCTCCCTGCTTGTTGATGTAGAACATCGTTGTGTTGTTGTCTGTTTGTACTAACACCCTTTGGCCGTACAGCTGTTTCTGGAACGCTTTTAGGGCAAGGAACACGGTCTTGAGTTCTAGGTAGTTGATGTGTTTGACGGCATCTGTTTGTGTCCATAAACCCCTTACCTTGAGCAGTTTCATGTGCGCTCCCCACCCCAACTAGGATGCGTCTGTTGTGATGGTCACTGTTGGAGTTGGTGGTGTGAATGGGTTTCCCCTGGTTATGTTGCCCCTGTTCCACCATGCTATCTCTTCCTGCACTGCGTGCGTTACAACCACTAGATCTTCCCAACTCCCTGTTGCCTGTGACCATTGCTATTGCAGCCATTCCTGGAATGGTCTCATGTGTAGCCGAATATTGGGGACTAAATGTATGCAGGATGCCATCATGCCCATGAGCTTGCTCACTGTCCTCACGGTCAGACGTTGCCCCTTCAGGTAGCGGCGAGTCTCCTTCAGTAGTGCGAGGATCCTTTTCTCGCTGGGGAACACCCTCCCCTGAATGGTGTCGATCTTCGCACCCAGGAAGATCTTCACTTGTTCTGGTTCCAGCGATGACTTCTCCTTGTGTATGGAGAAGCCTAGTTTTGTCAGCGTTTGTGTGACTTGCTGAGTATGTAGTTTGCATTGGTTGTAGGAGTTCGCTTTACCAACCAGTCGTCTAGGTAGGGGTATACGTGTATCCCCTGTCTTCGCAGATGTGCTGCTACGGCAGCTAGGCATTTGGTGGATACTCTTGGCGCTGATTTGAGGCCGAAGGCTAGGGCCGTGAACTGGTAGTGCGTCATGCGGATGGTGAATCTGAGCAGACGCTTGTGTTTATGGGGATGTGTAGGTAGGCATCCTTGAGGTCTATTGTGGACATAAAATCCCCGTGCCTTATTTGAGGTATGACCTCTTGTAAGGACGTCATCTTGAACCTTTGAGTTTTGATGCATTTGTTTAGGAACCGTAGGTCCAGTATGGGCCTTAACGTTTCGTCTACTTTTGGTACGAGGAAGTAGTTGGAGTACACTCCTGTGCCCTTTTCTCTGTACGGCACCTTTTCTATAGCCTGTTTGTGGAGGAGTTCTTGTGCTTCCTGCCACAATAGTGACAGCTCTTTTGTTGAATGTTTTTTGTTTGTTGGCCTCTTGTTTGGTGGCCTCTTTAAGAGTTCTATGCAGTAGCCGAACTGTATGATGTTGAGTATCCACTTGTCGGTAATCTTCTCCCACTCCTGGGAGAAGTGTTTTAGTCTTCCTCCTACGGGCGTTGTATGATGGTAAATTTGTAAATGTTGCCCGTGTCTTTTGTTGTGCCGCGGAACTAGCGATGTTGGGGGTGCGGGCACGTGTTGTAGTGTGGTCACTTGGGGGCGGGCTGCTGGCCACCTCTTCTTCTTGTATTGCCTCGTCCGTTTGGTCGGCTACGAAAGGACTGGCCCCTCTGTTGGTTCTGCCAGCCTTGTTGCTGCGGACCCTGTTGTGCCTGGCTGCTTCCCTGAAATGTTTGCTGGAAGGCCTGGTGCGATGTTCCCGGCTGGTTTCCACCTCTGCCGTTTGGTCTTCATGAGGGGGGTGCCCCTTCTCATACCCCTGAACTGTAGTGCTCCCATGGACCTTGCCGTTTCGTTATCTTTTTTGAGCTGCGTCAGCATCTCGTCCACGGGCGTGCCGAACAGCTTTTTCCCGTTGAAGGGCAACTTCAGGATGTTGTTTTGTACCTCCGGCTTGAACCCGGAGAACCTGAGCCAGGCATGTCTCCTCTGTCACCCCGATCATTATCAGCCTGCTTGATGTATCAGCTCCGTCTAGGGCCGACTTTAGGCAGGTGTTGGCCATGTTCTTCCCCATCTCCACTAGGTGTGCCGCTCTCTGCTGGTTTTCTGTGGGGAGCAGTTTGAGCAACTGCCCAACTTCTTCCCAGTGATGGTAGGCGTGCCTATTTATAAGGGCGTTGGAGTTGGCAATGCGCCAATGTATTGCCGCATTCCTTTCAATTTTCCTCCCTGTGAGGTCTATCCTCTTGCTCTCCTTGTCTGGGGGCGGACCGGAGTTTGTGGGAACGTTGGCCCTCTTCCTGGCTGTTGCTGTTATTATTGAATCAGCTGGCACAGATCCCTGGATATATGGTGGATCCTTTGAAGAGTGTTTATATTTTTTCTCAGTTCTGGGTGTGACCGATCTGCAGGTAGATGGCTCCTTGAAAGCTTCCCTGCCTTGGTCTAGCACACTAGGGAGCATAGGAAGGAATTGGCTCCTAGTTTGTGTTGGTAGCAGTGTTTCCAGGAGAAAACAGGCTTTAGGCTTTTCCTCCTCCATTTCCACTCTATAGGTGGCTGCCGCGTTCCTGACGACCATGTTGTACACTCCTATGTCGTCCGGCGGCGAAGACCTCGACGGATATGTCTCCACGGCCTCCTCCGGGTCTTCGGCGTCGAGATCCTGCCATTCCAGGTCTTGAGCCCCCGAGGGTGTCGAGCCGAAGTGCGTCTGCTGGTCGTCATCACCCTCCGTATAATCGTACAGGACCTCTTCGTCCTGTTGTTCCGACGGTTCGGGGAGTTTTCGGTGGCTTGGTGCTGTTGAACTCCTTTTGCGTTTCCGCTTCGACGACCGTCGAGGGCTTCGAAGGGATGGTGTATCTACTCATCCGGTCGTCGAAGTCCTTCTTCTTTTGGATGATACTAGCCATTTCGGCCTCAAGCCTTTTCTTCTTCCTCAATCTCCGGCGCTTGATCGGCGTTGAGAGTTTCGGCAGTTCTCTTCGAGGTCGTAGTTGACGTCGGAGGTGCCTTCTGCTCTTTCCCCTTCGGCGTTGAGTGCGGTTTCTCGGAACCGTGCTTCGACGACCTGGGTGTGTCAAGAGCTTTCGCCGACCGGGAGTCCTTTTCGAAGGATCCGCTGGGCTGTTTGTCCGTGGATGCAGCTTCGGTTGTCGAGTGCTTCGACGCCGGTGCTCCTTTCGAGGACTTTGGCTCGGATTTTCGAGAGTCTGTCGGGGTTCTTTGGGTCGACGTGTCCCTTACCTCCTTCCTGTACGTGTTATCGGTCTCTACGACCGTGCAGTCCTCTGGTCCCTCTGCGATGTTGTCCTCTTCCCCACTGGAGAAGCCCAGATCCTGCAGCGACGGAGGTGGCCCTTGGCCCTGCATGCTGTAGTTTGCTCTCCTCTGTCTGTCCCTCACCCTGAGGGTCTTGGTGGCAAATGCTGCGCAGGCGTTGCAGTCGTCGCTTCGATGGTCGATCAGTAGGCAGAGGTTGCAGACTGGATGTTGGTCTTTCTGTGCGAACTTGTGGTGGCAGTTACGACAGAACTTGAATGGTGTCTTGTCCATTCCCGCGCTCAGGGAGCCCCCTGGGTGCGCATTCTCCGTTGGACGTCGAAGTTTCTTCTACCTCTCACCAGCTTCGTCGTCCTGGTAGTATGTTCTTTGTCTTGTGATGAAGATCTCCAATTTTTCTCGGTTCTTTCTGCTTTTCTCTTACTTCTTCTCTCCTCTTCCAACTCTGGAGCTCTTCACGACGATCCAGACCCAACGGCGGAAAAAAGAATCTCAAGATGGCGCCCTAAGGTGGGAGCTTCCGGAGGAAGCGCGCCGACGTCACGGGAGGACACCAAATGGTGGGGCGTCGAAGCCCACCTGGGCTACACGGAAAAAAAAAAAACAAAACAAAAAAAAAAACGACTACGATTCCGGACCCAACCACTAGACCGCGGAATAATGCACAGCATACTGAATCCAGAAAGATTCACGCTGCAAAACACTACTGCCATTACCACCACAGGTTGAGCTGGAGGGGGAAGGGGGGGGGGGTGTCTTGGGGAGGGGGTGGATTCCCAAACACAAATTCTGGGCATTCCTTGGAAAGCCCACTACTTGGTATCCAATGACTGAAATTGCAGGCTTGCAGAAAGTCTCATCCAAAATCTCCTGAGCCAGCATGAGAACCTGGGTTTCTATGCCAGACCATAGATGGTCTTGGTGGGAGAGTTGTTGTGTCCACCAAAGCACCCCATTGTCTTGGTCATAACAGTATGAAAGGGTCTAATTGGATGCAGGTTATTAGCATTGCCACCAATACCGGATTCTTGATTCATGTTTGCTTTGGCGTCTGGCTCTGCAATGTGTGCAGGAAGGGGAGGAAGATCTACTGAGGGATCAATCATCCATGAAGGGCCAACAACTGCAACCAGAACCAGGGCTAATGGTGCTCGCCGAGTGGGTGTTTTATTTATTTATTGGGGGTGGTGGTGGGGCGCAGAGTTGAAACATAGGCTGATCCTCTTGTCCCTGGAGTTACACCAGAGACTGCTGGAGTTACAGTGGAGTAGGCCAAGACTGCATCGGGACTTGGGGCACAGGTGCCGTGATGGTCTCGTCCACTTCACACTCCTGAGGAAAAGAACTGCTAGTACCAGGACATACTCTTGGGATAGCAGCAGCTGTGCTGAGGAAAAGAATGACTTGGTGCAGTGGCTGTGCACAGTTTGAGCAACCTTCAAATATGAATGGTGAAGTTAGATAACCAGAGGACCTAGTGCTACAAAGGCCAGTGCTTACGGGTGCCACATCTTTTTTCATGCCTCTTGTGCTGTACAGTGGTCCAAATGTGTCTAGACACTAGGAGAGGCCTGCCTACTTCGTTGGTCCTGTGTTTATGTTTTTCACTCACTGACGCTCTGCTTCCCACTAGCTACCAAACACAACTTGGGTGCTGGTTCAAACACAAGGTGGAAGAATGAAGAGGAGTCTACCCTATCAGGCTGCAGCATAGGCAGACAGCCCACAAAATGGGCTGCATTAGACCTCCCCGTACTAATCTCCAATCACTTTGACTCCTGAATACAGAAAGGGAGAGAGATGTACTAATTCTCTCTCAGCACTCCTGACCTGCAAAGCCATTCTTAAGATTAAGAGACCAGTGCTGTGCTGGCTTTGAGCCTCTGCACCCAGAGAAGGAGCTGGGTTTGACTTAATGGTGCTGCGGAGTATCCCGAAAGATACTCTGCTCCTGTTCATTTAACTCCTTTCCTTTAGACCATAAAATCAAGGTCCAACTGGTTAAAGTCATCAGGCATCACTGGTTAGATGGGCTTTGGACCAGGTTCTTTCACCTTATCCAAGTTAAGTGGCACCACTTGGGTAGGGCTAAAGAGGCAGACCGGTACACCCACTCTTTACATGTAGGCCATCAGGTTCCAGAGGGACCTCGTAAAGATGGCAGCAACATTGATCGCTGGCATGCAATGTATTACTACCTGCTCAAGCAAAACACATTGAGGTTAGTGGGAGAGGTTTCGTAAATGACATAAAATGCAACGCTTAGTGCCAGAATGTTGCAGCGGAAGTTATCTTGTCTGAATTATGGCAATAGAGGGGAAAAACAACTAAATAGTACCAAAGGAATGGAGCTAGAATTCACAAAGGAATTTACTAAACATGAGAAGCAAGTTCAGCAGGTCCTGATCCACATTGTGTGCAAGAAAAAGAGGAACTGGTTGAGAGTTTACATATACCCAGGAATGGCAGTGTGTCACATAGAACGTATGCCTGAGTCGCAGAGTCCAAGTACAATGCTCGGTTTTAAAACAATAACTTTAAAAGCAGTTTTAAGTCCCCACCAATAGGTTGAAGGAATACCAATAGGCTGAGAGAAGGACTGCCTTCCTGTAAAAGTATTAATGTTACCAACAAAGCCTGCACCTTTATGGATCTCGATGTCCCTTTTGGGTCATGCATGTGCAGTCTCATAGGACACTGGCAAGAGGACTACATATTTTCAAAAAATTACAGACCTCGTCTTACGCCTTGGGATACCTCTTCAGATAAGTAATCTAAAGAAAGAAGTATTGAAAAAAATAGGGATATAAAAAAGTAGTTGCAGCTTCATGCTGGATTTCATAAATGCATTGAGTTTAGATTACTTGCGTTTAAATATATTTTATGCATCTATCCTGAAAATCTATTCTGGATCTGGCTCTCCTGGAACTACACTGGCCACCCTTGAACAAAAACTCCCCGGTGCTACAAAAACTCTATAAGCCTTGTTTAGTGAAGTTTTAATACTTAAAAAGGCAGCAAAACGGAACCTCTTTGGAATTGCTTTCAGGCATTGGGAGACTTCTACTAGACCTCTGGCACTTGAAGATGTGCTGTATTTTCCCACCAAGTCTCTAGTTACTGGTATGTACTGAAGTGATTTCAAAGCCTTGAGTGCAAGTAACATGGCCCATATTAAATATACATTGTAGGACTCCACCCCTAAATGCTGGAGGCCTGGCAGTCACTGCTTTCCATGACATGTGAATTTGTTGGCAAGATGTACAGATAATGAGGAAAATGCTACTTACCAGTATGCATCTGTTCTTGGCATGTAGAGCTGCAGATCCTCACACTTTGCATTAGATCGCCATCTGGTGTTGGGCTCGGATGCTTGCACTTTGTTGTCTTCGAAGAAGTCTTTTGTAGTCATGTGATAGGGGACTCCTCCTTTGGACAATAGTGCGCATGGGCATCGACTCCATCCTCAGATTGTTTTTCGCCATAATGGGGAGTGATGGAGTTAGTAGAAAAGGATGCCCATGTGTGTATATCTAAATAAGATAGGACTGGAACACATACAGGTCCCGGGGAGGTGGGTGGGCGTGTGAGGATCTGCAGCTCTACATGCCAAGAACAGATGCATACTGGTAAGTAGCATTTTCCGTTCGAGGCATGTGAGCTGCAGAGCTCACACTTTGCATAGACTGTACAGCAGTATCTCCCCTAGCAGTGGTCACCTGTATGTGTTGCAGTAGTTTGAAAAAGTGTTCCAAGGACAGCTTGGCCCACAGAAGCTTGTTGCTTGGCTTGCACATCAACACAATAGTGTTTAGTGAAGGTGTGTGTTGTAGACCATGTGGCTGCCTTACATATGTCTTCTAGGGGATGTTCCCTAAGAATGCCATGGAAGCCCCTAGTTTGCGTGTTGAGTGCGCTCTAGGGGGAATTGATAATGTGCGTTTGGCTTTTTGGTAGCATATTTGGATACATTTAACAATCCACCTTGCAATCCCAGCTTTTGAGATGGGGTTACCCTTATGTGGTGGACAGAAAGCTACAAACAATTGTTTTGTTTTACGAAATGATTTGGTTCTGTCAATGTAATACATTAGGGCTCTTTTGACATCCAGGGTGTGGAGAGCTCTTTCTGCTACAGAATCTGGGTTTTGAAAAAACACGGGTAGTTCTACAGATTGGTTAAGGTGGAAAGGCGAAATGACTTTTGGGTTTGTCCTGAGAACTATGATGTATTTGTAAGAAGGGCTCTTGTATAGTTAAAGCCTGGATCTCACTCACTCTCCTGAGAGAGGTGATTGCAATTAGGAACGCGACTTTCCATGTAAGAAATTGAAGTTCACATTTATGCAGGGGTTCAAATGGTGGTCCCATGAGCCTAGTAAGTACTATGTTAAGATTCCACACTGGGGAAGGTGGTAATCTGGGAGGTATGATCCGTTTAAGGCCTTCCATAAAGGCTTTAATGGCTGGGACTCTAAAGAGTGATAAGTGTTGTCTGTTCTGTAGGTAAGCAGCAAGGGCTGCTAGATGCAGACGTATGGATGAGTATGCAAGATTACATCTTTGCAAATGTAGTAAGTAGCAAATGATGTTTTGCGTGGAGGCCTGTAATGGCTGGATATCATTGTTAGTGCAGTAAATAGCGAATCTTTTCCATTTTGCTGCATAGCAAGCTCTGGTAGTAGGGCGTCTAGCCTCTTTAATAATGTTCATACAGTCTGCCGGTAGGTTAAGGTAACCGAATTCTAGGACTTCAGGAGCCAGATCGCAAGGTTCAGTTGGGATGGATCTGGGTGCCTTATCTCTCCATGGCTCTGCGTTAGCATTGATGGGGAGAGGTGTAGTTTTTGATATGGGACTACCGATAGTTCCAGCAGTGTGGTGAACCACGGTTGGCGTGCCCATGTGGGAGCTACTAGGATAATTTTTAGAGACTTATCGGAGCTTGCGTACCACAAGTGGAAGGAGTGGTAGTGGTGGAAAAGCATTCGCAAATCTGCCGGACCAGTTCATCCATATCGCATTGCACTTGGACTGCGGGTGTGGAAACCTGGCGGCGAAGGTTGGGCATTTTGCGTTTTGTTGTGTGGCGAACAGATCTATGTCTGGCTGGCCCCACATGCGGAAAAACGGTAGAAGAACTTGTGGATGTAGTTCCCATTCGTGAATCTGTTGTGTCTGTCGACTTAACAGATCGGCAATCTGATTGTGAACTCATGGTAGGTGTTCTGCTAGAAGGTATATGTTCTGTGGAATGGCCCACCTCCAAATGTCCTGTGCCAGTTGGGACAATTGTGGAGTGTGTCCCCCCCCCTGTTTTTGTATGTAGTACATGGCTGTGATGTTGTCTGTTCGGATCAGGACAGCCTTGTTTTGTACGTGGAGTTGGAAGGATTTGAGAGCTAGGAATATAGCTAGTAACTCCAGATGATTGATGTGGAGCAGCTTTTGTTGAGTGGTCCACTTGCCTTGTGTTGTATGACCTAACAGGTGTGCACCCCATCCTGTGAGTGATGCGTCCGTTGTCAGTACTATTTGTGGAACAGGCTCTAGGAACGGCCGCCCTATGGACACATTTTTTGTGTTCCACCACTGCAGAGAGCGATGTGTGCGGCTGTCCACCAACACCAGATCTGTAAGTTGTCCGTGAGCCTGGTTCCATTGGTGCGCTAGACACTCTTGTAGGGGACGCATTTGAAGTTTTGCATGAGGGACGATGAAAATGCAAGATGCCATCATGCCGATTAGTTGCATGAATACTCTGGCTGGGAGAGAGTGTTGTATTTGAAACCTGGTGATGAGGGTTTGTATACTGGCTATCCTGGCTGGGCTGAGATAAGCTAGGGCTGTGGAAGTGTTTATTGTGGCTCCTAGATATTGATGTATATGGGACGGTTGGAGGTGAGACTTGGTGTAGTTTATTGTGAACCCCAAGTTGTGTAGTGTTTGTATAGTTTGATGTGTGTTGGACACACTGGTTGAATGATCTGGCTTTGATGAGCCAGTCGTCCAGGTATGGGAAGACGTGTATTTGCTGTCTTCGTAGGTGTGCTGCTACTACTGCAAGGCATTTGGTAAACACTCTTGGAGCGGTGGTGACTCCGAATGGAAGTACTTTGAACTGGTAGTGCTGTCCATCGAGTACGAACCTTAGATACTTCCTGTGAGCAGGATGTATGGGAATGTGGAAGTAGGCGTCCTTGAGGTCTAGTGTGACAAGGAAGTCCTCTTGTTGTAGTAAGGGAAGCACTTGTTGGAGAGTGATCATGTGAAAATGATCCGAATGTATGTATTGATTGAGGGGTCTGAGGTCTAGAATGGGCCTTAGAGTCCCATCCTTTTGGGGATTAGGAAATACAGGGAGTAAACCCCTGTGCCCTGGTGTTTTAGAGGGACTGGCTTCTATGGCGTGCTTTGAAGCAGGGAAAGAACTCTTGCTTTAAAAGCATGATGGTCCGCGGACATTGGACGCTGCCTGGGTGGTATGTTTGGGGGCAGCTGTAAGTTCTAGGCAGTAACCATGTTGGATAATTTGTCTCACCCACCTGTCTGTTGTAATGGAGTTCCAGACAGGTAGGAACTGTGCTAGTTGTCCCCCGACAGGAGTGGAATGGTCGGGGGAAGTGGAGGGAAGTCACTGTTTAGGAGTGGGGAGGAACGGGTGTTAGTACTACCTCGGCCTCTGCCCTTACTGTTGTTGCCTCGGTAACCACCTCTAAAGTATCCCCTATTGGGAGATGTTTGGGTGGTGTTTCTGTAAGAAGAGGAATTGTGTGTGTTGGTGTTCCTAGAGCCTCCTCTGTAGAAGGAGCGGCGAAAGGAGCCACGTTGTTGTGGAGACTGCAATGCTCCCATTGATTTGGCAGTGTCAGTGTCCTTTCATTTTTTCAAGTGCCGTGCCTACAGCCGGACCAAAGAGTTGGTTCTGATTAAACGGCTGGTTTAAAATGGTGGTTTGAACCTCTGGCTTGAAGCCTGAAATGCGTAACCAGGCATGCCTTCTGATGAGTACGCTGGTGTTAACAGACCTAGCGGCGGTGTCGGCCGCATCAAGGGCACACTTAATGGACGCATTGGAGATTAATTTGCCCTCCTGAATGAGATCATTTGCCTGCGTCTTGTACTGGTCAGGGAGGTGTTGCAATAGGGTTTCTAGCTGGTCGTAGTGGGCCCTATGGTATCTTGCCAGCAGTGCCTGGGTGTTGGCTATGCGCTCAGTGATTGGTGGCTTGCGCAGCCACTGCGTTTGCCAGAGGCATCCAACAATTTTGACTCCTTATCAGGGGGCGGAGCGTCTCCTGAAGTCTGAGAATTAGCCCGTTTACGAGCATTGGAGACGACTAAGGAGTCAAGAGGGAGCTGGCCTTTGATGTAGGCAGGGTCATCAGGGGCAGGTCTATATTTTTTGTCGATCCTAGGGTTAAGAATCCTGGGCGTACAGGATCTTTAAATATCTCAGGAGCAGGTTTGATGACTCCTTTAATCATGGGCAATGTCTGTGCAGTTCGTTGAGACTGTTCTAAGTTATCTAAGAGGAAATCTTCCTCTGGTGGGTTGGTGTGTGTATATGTACCCCATGAAAGACAGCAGCCCTGTGAATAAGTTGCCCAAAACCAAGGTTATCATCTGGGGGAGATGGTTTTGTGGGATATGGTGGAGGGCTTGGGAGGTCTGGAAGATCTATGGGATCATTGTAGCCCCAATCGTCCTGTGGTGGGTCATGTGGGTCTGGGAAAACGTCATCAGGGTCACCACCATCCCCCATGTCGTCCTGATAGTCATGTGGTGGAGATGTTACAGGCTGAGGCGGTGTAACAGGGATGTAGAGAGAAGGGGTGTTAGGTGGAAGGACAGGGGAAGAAGGAGGCATAGGGGAAGTAGCAGAGTCCATCTTTTTGACAGGGACGGGCTCGTGGCGTGGCACAGTAGAGACATGTCCAGTTTTAGGGTTAATGTAAAGTTTATGTTGTTTAGGATAGATAGGATCCGGTTGAAACAGTTCCTCCTCCTGGAGATTTGGTGCCGACTTTTTCGGTTCAGAGCGCGGTGATGGTTGCTTTGTGTGCTCTTTGGCCTTGGAAGGCGTGGAAGAGTCTTTCGGCTTGGCAATCGGCTCCGACAGCTTTGGCTTAGGGGCTGTGTCGTGGAGCCTTGGTTTCGACGCCGACTTATCCGCATGCTTGGAGGCGGGTTTTGGGACCGAGGTGGATTTCGGAGCAGAGTGTTCATTTGGCTTCGGCGCCGAAGGTGCCGGTGGAACTGATACATGCGGCTTGGTCGGTACTGAGGAACTGGAAGGCTTTAGTCTTTTCTTCGGTGCCGAGCCGGAAGGCGGGGCGTCCAAAGCATGTTTTCGGTCGCGACTGGGGCCAGCAGGCGAAGTCTTGACCGGTGCCTTCTGTTTTGTTGGGGGGGCAGGGGCAGGGGCAGTAGTACTCACTCGTTGCCCAGGAGTGATGGAACCGTCTGAGTTCTCTGCCTCCGAGACGATGGTTAGGTCTTCGGAATCTTCCTCCGGGACATCGGGGCCCTCGTTGAAGATGTCGACAGGTTCTGGAGCGGACCGTTGCGCCATAACGTGTCTTCGAGCTAGACGATCCCGAATGGTCTTTTTGGAGCAGAAGGAGGCGCAAGCTGGGCAGGTGGCCTCGTTGTGGTCGGGCGAAAGGCACAGGTTACAGACCTCGTGATGGTCACTGTGGGGGTACTTTGCTCCACACTGGGGGCATTTTCAGAAGGGCGTCCTTTCCATTAGCTGTAGGCCTTACGGCGTCGATGGGCCCAGCGGCCCGCGTCGACGACTGGAAAGGGGATCGAAGAAGAGACGCGTCGAGATGGCGATATCGACAGAAGTTGTAGAAGGTTTGAAGTATTGAAAAACAGTAGAAGAAAGTTTCGAACCGGGAGTGTCGAAAGTTGCATCCGAACCCGATGGCGGAAAAACCAATCTGAGGATGGAGTCGATGCCCATGCGCACTATTGTCCAAAGGAGGAGTCACCTATCACATGACTACAAAAGACTTCTTCGAAGACAACAACAAAGTGCAAGCATCCGAGCCCAACACCAGATGGCGATCTAATGCAAAGTGTGAGCTCTGCAGCTCACATGCCTCGAACGCATGTCTTAAGGGAGTCCCCTCCAGTGTGGAGGCCAATCCCAAGCAACGGTCTGCATGGCATATGGTCTCTAAATAAAGCGTATACTTTCTAAACAGGCCACCAATAGCTTGCACTGGATACACATGCACAGCAGATGCACTAAGATGGCGAGGATGGACTTCTGGTTTGGCATCACCACTGCCTTAGGACCTTCACCGCTACAACTTGTATCGTTTTAAAACCAGATACTATGGGCAAGTATCAAAGAGTAAGCTCTCAGGAAGTCCTAAAAGAAAGTGAACATGCATTTGAGATTGTGCCAAATTCTCTTGAGGGACTCAACCACTCGAGGGTGGGTGAGAAATGGCCCTCATTTCTCCTCCCTACAACTTCTAAGAGCCAAGATCTTCAAAATTATTATTTGTATCAAGCAGTGATTCACAACACTGGGTGGCTTACCCCTTAGGCAGTGTCTACAACACTTAATCCTGCCACAGATTTCAATATGCCCGAGTATGTACACAGCCAAGCATATAAAATGTAATCTATCCCTATCCTGAAGTCAAATTAAGACATGTGAAAAAGCTTCACATCTTGCAAGACAACATCCATCTTCCCTTCATGGCTTAGGAATTAGTACAGTAGAGGGTCAAAAACACATCTCTCCATCAGCATGAATTGTGTATAAGCACAGACCTACGACCAGGAGACAGACTGCTGCCCCCACCTCATTCTCCCAGAAACAAAAGTACAGCCCTCAATAGGATCAGGGTGCCGGACAATAAAACCCCCATCCTTCTCCATGCCAACAGTGGAGACCGTCTATCCCCATGGCATACACAGTTTGGAAAAACCTTGAGCAATTACGATTATTATAATTTTTGCCTTGGTGTCTACCGACTGACTTTGTAACGAGTGACAGCCTGAAGGAAACTCACCAGTCAACTTAGGTTTAACCTGATGCTAGAAACGTGCACATCCTAAGTGTGTCCCTTATGCAATGTGAATGTGTGTGTGGTGCAGCAGGCTTGCTAACCCAACAGTGTGTATTGTGCAGTCATGAAATGAGGGGGAACTAGTATCCATTTACTCCTGCTCTTCAATTCATTGAGACTGCAACTATCCCCATTCACTCAGGCCAAAGCGAGAGGTCCACAAGACTAGACAGCATCCCCAAGTGGGAGTTTCGAGTACGCATCGACTTGCCACAGAGCTTTTTCAGGATGTACCTAGAGACCCTGAGCACAAGACAAATGGTGGCCCCATTTCTCAAGAGCGACAAATGGAGCATATGCAGGTGTTGTATTGCATATAAAAGCATCTTCAACCTCTGGAAGATGAATGGATCGACATCCCAAGTGATGCTTAAATTAGCCAGTGGAAGTAGACTCTGTGGCATGGGGAGAAAGAAAAAATATCAAAGTACTCAGAGCAGAGGTGGATTTGAAAAACGTCCTTGTCCAGGCTTCAACTACGCTGGCGAGATCACAAGGTTTTAAAAGAACAACACTATGCAGCTAGAGAAAGGTTGGAAAATTAAACTGCTCGAGTGGGAACAGACCACATCTCCAGACCTCACTGTAAAACAATGTCATAAACTCCTCGTGCTTACCCAACCCTGCCTGAAAAAGCTTTTCAGTGCCCAATACACCCGACCACCAGTTTGAATGGTATATAGGTAAGAGTTACAGCAAGGAAGCATACACTGATCCACACCCACGTCCTTCCAGGGTTTCTATACAACATGGAATCTTACTGTAAGGTCAGGAAACACCCACTCACCGATCCATGCCCAATCACGAAGTGCCCAGCATATGCATTATTGCGTACTCACATTTTTTCCCCATATTCCCCTTACCTAGCCCTGTGGTTGTACAAATGACTAATGCAGTAACTATGGCACGTACAAACATGCATGTGCACACACTCACGTTGGTCCCACTAACACTATACGGAGGACAGAAGATCAAGTCTGGATATCGGTTTTCTTTTTTATTTTTGTACAAAGTAGGTCATTAGAATCTTATATACGTTTTCAATTAAAGTCCTCTGTCTTCACAGTATGAGCATTTTATCACACAATAGCTCCTGTAAAATGAAGTGCTTATTACTCAAAACTGGTTAGACCACCTTCCATCCTCCTCTGGTTAATTCTTGGCACTGTGTCTGGAGCAAAGGGTGGGGTGGGTGGGGTGGGAGGGGAGGGAAGGGATACAGGAGAGACACCTGAAAGAGGAGATTAGTAACACTTTAGCCTTCCTGGCAGTAGCCCAGGTCCCTTCAAGGTACACCTGAATGGAGCAGACAACCCAATGCTTCTTGGTAGTTGTGTAGACTTGTGTGTTCTGTATGAAGGGGAGTCTGCTCTCTGCACTCCTTGGCGCAGTCTTTCTTCCATCATACATACAGCAGAAGCTAGAACTAGAGATGAGACGGAAGAACAAACACAAACTACCAATTCTATCCGAACTAAGGAGAGGGGCAGGGAGAGACAAACTGATGTAGTACATTAGTAAGCCTGATCGCTACACGGAAGGTGCAATGGTTAAGACGGTATGTACAAATGTGAACTGCTCTTAGCCTACTGAGGGTCACCACCTCCAGAAAGTTAAAGGAATTTAACAGCAATCCCAGTTGGCTTGGCCACTTTTAGCCGAGGGCCTGCAGCTAGCGGCTGCCCTGTATGCACTGGAGGTTCAGCAACTGGTGGTAGACCACAGTAGTCTCATTATATTCTTCATTACAAAGTATTAAGGAGCCCTTGAATGCAGAAGAGGCAGAGAACCATTGAGCCACTGAGTCAAAAATTTAGTTGTCTACAAGCAGAACCAGAAGGATAAGGCCTTCCTTTAAAATGTTGTGAATTATCCTGGACAGGTGAACCCCAGAAAAGGGGATATATCATTAACTAGGCTAAGCTGGAGGCAGGCACTTACTTCCTCCGAGTTGCAAGTGTCCTAAAAGTGTTAAGAGAAATGCAGCTAGAATGTAAAAAAAACATTACAAGGGAGCAGAGAGAATCATTAAGCTTCCACTTGACCAGGCAAAATACTCAAAGGGCCATGAAAATATCTGCTCCAGACCCTCCGTTTAAGTCAGAGATTAGCTCTGCATCCTTTGTGGCCGTCCAGCTCCTCTCCACACCATGCTCAAGAAATATGGTGGGGACAGTAGATGGGATTCAGGGAGGAGCTGCTGAATAGTACCTCACACCTGAGCAGACTTCAGCACAGGTCAGTGTATGGTTTAAGTGCTCAGTGAGCAGCCATTACTGGCTCCAAAGCACAATAAAACCACTGAATAAGGAGGCAGCATTTATGGGAAAAACAATATCCAAAGAAAGCTGAAGCAATGTATATGTTCAAAGCTATGACGCAGCTTATCCCGTTCAGGGCCAAAAAATACTCCAATGTATCCAGCTACGGGAGACTGTGAAGAATATTTGTATCTGACAGCACCTAGATGTCATGACCAACGAGAGTTGCTGCCAGAATCTTTATCTTTCAGTCTCCCTTGCACGGAAACACAAAGAGCGTGGTTCCTTAAGAAGTGTTAATCAACTGGAACAGGGTGCATGTCAGAAAGACACCCTTGTTGTGTAGCCATGGTCTCCACACAAGAGGGGCAGCCCAGGCCTTCTGCTCCACAGGGTGAAAAGATCAAAGCCTGGACAATCCAAAGTCTCCTCTTACACTGCACAGTGGACTGCCATGTTATATTTGGAGGGTCTACAGGAGAGGGGGAATAATATAGAGTCAAAAGGTCAGGCCAGTGTCCGCTTCCTTCGTTGCACATTGTGCAGAATTAGTAATGGACCAAACAATACTGGGTGGGGACACACAGGACAGGGTTGTGGTATGCATCTTATGGCATGGCAGCGGGGGAGGACTTACTTAAACCTTTTTCTTAAAACACCACACTTGCAACTTGAAGCCAAACTCTGGAAAGCTGCTAATCAGCTGATTCTTATTGAGAGCCAAGAAAAGTCAGAAAATCAGCACAGAAGCGCAAAATCGTTTTCAATGCTTTACATCACCAGCAAACAGGGGAGGCCCTGCCGCTGCCGCCACCGAGGGAAGGAGAACATAACAAAATCAAGGTAAAAACAGAAAGGTCCTGGGGAGGTCTGGCACCAGGACGCTTTACTTCTTTTCCCTCTTCTTTTCCTAAAAGTGGAAAACAAAGAGCACAGAGTCAGATCATAAATAGGCCAAAGCACACTGAATGGATAAGTAAATCAAAGTGAAAATAGTACTGAGTGGGCCTTAAATTACAATCCTTGCCATTGATAAAGACAGCACTCAATCCTCCTCCACCTCAGTGACTCCGCTTTCCTGGAGCTTACGTCACATAGGGCAGTGTATTTTGCTGTGGATTCTCATATGCTGACGAATCACTGACATCACAACACTTCATGAACTCCATCACAGAAACTAACCCGACTTGCAAGAGCTCTCCGTGTACTGTATCGCACAAAAATGACAGTGTGCGACACTTTTTATGGCCAACTGTAGGGGTGGGTGCCCGGCTTTTTTAAATATACAGCGAGGCTCCTGAAAGCTGCACTCTTCTACTCATCGTGCACAAATTCCCCTTAAGATATCAATGCTTCTAAAAGTATTGGGTTTCACTGAAGAGTAATTTATACAGGCACTGTGAACCAGTTATCCTTTGCCTACAAGCAAAAGGCCCAAAACTGCCAGTAAGGCTGAGCTGGGAACTCCAATGCCAATAAGAAAATTCTTTGATCTAAGAATTGGTGTTTGGAAATGGAGCCTGTATTGGTAAGTATAAGACACAAGGTAAGTGACTAATAAGACCCTCCTACCAAAATAAAAGATAAAAAGCCCGTTTAAGATGACAAATATTGGAATGCCCTGGGAACTATGACAGTATTTTTCCAACTGGGATGGTGTAACTGTGGCATCTTTTCCTCTGTTAGCAAGACGCAATGCCCTGAACATCTGGGAATGAAGGAGAGGCAGTGCTGATTGGTGAACTACATACCCTAACATTCTGGAAAAAAAAATACATCAAGAATGCATCCCAGTTAAGCATAGGAAACTAGCATTGGCAAAGCCAATAGGTATTGCCTTTTTAAGCAAGATGTTTAGTTAAAAAAAAAAAAGTAAAGAAAAAAAGGACGTTATAACAGTGCACATCAGCGTCATGATATCAGGCAGCTGTGTCATGTCATCCTACACAAGCCTGTACCTACTGAATGACACTGGTACCTTCAGCAAATGGGATCTGCCGGATCCACCAACAAAAACAAAAAAAACGTATATTAAGGGACAAGAGGGGTGGTGGAGACACTAAGAAGCTGGTGACAGGAAGCAATGGAAGTGGGTGGAGGGAGCAACAGGCTAGCTTTAGGAATGGGATAGGGATTAAACAAACAAAAGTCAATATGGGGGGGGGACAGCAACTACACATGGCGTGGGCAGCTTAGGATATCAAGCGGAAAAAGCAACACTTGAGGAAAAGAGCAAATAGGGTTGAAAGAGCAACACAGCAGCAGGGTCAGGTATTGGGAGGGGGGGCAGCAAACTAAGGAGAGAGCTACAATACTCTTATGAAGTTCTTAAAGCGAAAGTAGTTCCCAAGTATGAGCAGAGCAGCAATACAAAATCCAGTTAAAAGAATGGTATAGCGGCTCAGCTGGGGGGTGGGGTTGTCATCACATAACCAAAATGTTCGAGATAGTGCGTGCAGGATGGGGTCATGTCAGGTAGAGGTCATTTGGGTTTATCTCGACTTCTGTCAAGATAGCAATGAGGCTATATCTGCTCACTGGGCACACGTCTGTGTGGGCTGTAAACATGAAAGCATCTTTAGAAGGAAGAGAGAATACTTGTGAAGGCCCCCCTTACGCTTTCCCCAAGATCTCACCTTTTCATTCATGGCCAGGATAATCATCAGTTTCCTGAAGATGGTTATGAAGTCCAGGAAGAGATCCACGCAATGCCTGAGGTAGACAGACAGGAAAAGTGTTAATGTCTCCAAAGTTAACCGCCATAAAGGACCAACCAGAGTGCTACTTAGATCCCCACTCACCAGATATAGTCCTTGTCACCAAGCTCTGCCTTCTCAATGATGAGCTGAGTGTCGAAGAGGACAAAGCCACACATGACAAGAAGCCCTAGGTACAGATTGGCCTGAAACAGAGAGTAAGAGACAGATTATACAGTGAGACCATGGTGCTGGAGGGTGAAAAGTCATGACAAGCAGAGGTGTGAAGTAATTCTCGTGATACAGGGCCAACTGGTTCTCACTGCACTATCAGTAGTGCTCCATTTATGGCATCCAGCACTTCCAATGCTTTTGTTGCTCATTCAAAACGTTCATGCAATGCTACAACTCCTACTTCAGAGGTATCAAACTCATTCTACAACCTGAACTGCCACACAAAAAACAAAATAAAAGCTGATGTGAATTTTCTGTTTACTTGCCTATGTTGCAGGGCAATCCTACTGTTCTTAACTTGATACAGCTACTGAGGAGGTCAAAGAAGTTGCAAAATGGCCAATAACTGCATGAATTCATTTTTATCTATGTGGGTAGAATAGGCTACACAGGAATCAAAAGCACCTTGCAAGGTCTATAGGTTGACCCTTACTGCAATAACAACCCTCACCACCACAGGGAGACATGGCACAATAAATAGGAAGGGCACAACAAACAGGAAGACCATAAGAAAATAAAACGGAGACAAGTACTCAACATTTATATTTAATTACAAAACTTCAGAGCACAACCCCAACCCATAAACCCCCCCCCCGACCATTTGTCTACCTCCCTTGGGTAATAACTGCTGCAGGGCAAATGTGTACCACGCCTCTAGACTGCGCAAAGCACTCCTCTTCAAAAAAGTAGTCCGGTCATCTCCCATCACGGACTAGCACACATAACATCAAACAACCGGTCCCAGTAGGAGACTCTCCCGCCCCATATTGCACAAATATACCCCCATGGCGACCCCAAACAGCCGCTATTACCTTGAACATGAAAACAGATCCAATGAAGAGGTTCACCAATGAGGCTATGAGCAGAAGACTCAATCCTGACATAAGGATACCTGACAAGAACAATCAAGTGTTTAGAACAGGCAAGACACAGTAAGTTAAGGATAGCAGAATAAAGAGAAGGTAGGTGTACGTGCCATATAAGCAAAGCAGACAGGCGCATGTAGGAAAACAGTCACGCATTTTAAGAAGGAAGTGTATCAAACATAAGTAAAAGCGTTCAATGACGGCGCACAGAGAGGATCATTCAGGCATGGGAGCTCAGAGGATAAGCATGGACATTCTGGCATGAAACCGTGTAGAACCGCTCCACGGCCTGAAAAGGGGTGGAGAGTTTGGGGATTGTGTTTGTGAATGATAGATAAGCTGGGCGTGGAAGGCAACACTTGTGTATGAGGTATGGAGGGAATTTTGGATATTGAGCAGCAAGGTAATTGCGAAGCTAAGGTTAGTACATGTGCAGCCCACAGTTCATGAATGGGTCACAATATTTACAGGGGGAAAGGGGGCAGGGTATGTCGGAAAAGGACAGAAGTATGTCAAAAGTCACAGGCAAGTGTGGCGAGGGTGCAGATTACGCAAGGCAAGTTGAGCAGCATTTGATGGCATCTGGTAATATGGGATAGGTATGTGTATGTATGAGACAGCAAGAAGGGGAAAGGAAATGGGCTAGTGTTGGGCTTACAAGAAGGTAGAGTAAAGAATATGATTTGCCCACATAGGGTGAATGGTGGTGGTATGAGCAAACTACAGGCAGGGGTAGGTTCCATGTGTGAATACTGGTGGGGAACCCAGTGAGCGGGCGATGTAGTAGCACGCATGGAGGAGAGTGGTGTTTGTGAAAAGCCAAATGCAGGGCAAAGAGCTTGAGTGGACCACAGACTGCGCTAATGAGCAAGAGAGCGGGGAATATCTGCGTGCCACTAATTGAACCAGCGTAGTGGGCTTTGGACTTGTATCAAAAGCGGAGAGAAGAAGGAAAGTGCATGTGGGCCACTCAATAAGTGGAATGGCCACAGTACCATTCTGAAGGGTACCCAATTAGTAGCTGGATGGCAGGAAATTTACACAGAGGGCAAAGAGTTACTAATATTAGCAAGGAGTGGACAGCACTCACAGCCACAAGATCTGCAGGGACCAAAAGGCCCACATGAAGCATAGGATGACTAGATGTTCCTACCTCCCAGGTACAGGAAGCTGCGGCGTTGGGCATAGAGAGCGCTGAGTGAGAAACATGTGAAGATGACAGCTGTGCCAAGGAAAGCAGTGGGGATGATACTGCAAGAGAGAAAGCAACATCATAAGATTCACAGCATATGAAAAAGAGCCGACAAATCAGGGCTCACACTAGTGCATGACAGAATACTGGACAAAAGCCCTCCCCAAAGGTTGAGATGACAACCAATATGATTATCCGCGAGATATCGCAACCACGTAGTTCACTTATCCTCATTAATAACAAATGGGTGGAATGTGCTCTGCCTTGCCACCAATTTCACATCACTCAACAAGGTGGATTCAAAGGGATTCAGTGCAAAAACAATGTTAAAAAATGTAATCTACAAAACACAATGGGGCAGCCTAACAAGAGGTATAGTAGAAGAGCCAGTAACATGTTTCACAAGTTAAAAATCAAAGAAGAGAAGGATTATTTTGAAAGAATACAATACATTTTATCACCAACCTAGTCCAAGTATTTTAGAGTGTATTTTCAAATAAAGAATCTCCATTGGAGCTCACATTATCAGTACTCTCTGCGAGATGCATGCAGAGTTAACCTATGCGGCTCTCCAGCAGATTACATCCAAGAAGAAATGTCTTTGAAAGGCAATCCCACTCTTTTTCTGCAAGTGTGGACACACATTCAGCATGGGAAAGCAGCATCCTTATAGCATTCAGATACAAGAAGCTACGCATAGGACAACACAAGTCTGGAGTCCTCTTTCCAAAGACATAACCCCTGTATGTAGCAAAAAGGTTATCAGACGTTTGCATGGTATTCTGCCTATCAAGGTAATCATTGAAACATAGTATAAAGTCCAGTTAGCCTTGAGAATGGGTTTACCGGATTCATGTGAATCATTGAGTAGGAACGAAGGATAGGTTAGTTTACCTTGGATACTGTGCCCTTGCATATAAAACATGTAAATTTGATAGTTAGGGAACCATACCCAATTGACCATTTGAAGGGACAAAATAGCCAGTAGTCATATGTCACTGGTGAGGAAGACCTCAAAGACTTATGTCACAAAAATCAAAAGAACCGACAAGGGAGCCAATGAACAGCAGTGCCATCTAACAAGAGCTAGGATTCTCAAATTGACGTGTGACCACCTCGTTGTGCGGGGAAAGTGGCCAAGATTTTTGTAGGACTGCTGTAGCAAGAGAGCGTTCACAATTCTACATGAATGCTTAAACTAGTCAGGTGGGAAAGCGTATTTCAAATATTTTGAAAGGATTTTCTAAGCAACAGCATAAACGTAACCCCTTTCTCTCCAACTGAGCCGTTGCGGGCAAACTAGGATTTCTTTTAAGATATCCAGACTGCCTTTGTCAAGTGGCCGCAGATTAAGTGTGCAGAAATCAGAAAGCAATGCTGAGAGTGGGATGGAGCAAATAACTTGACAACATCTCTCCCTGCAATGATAACAGGAAGCTCCAAGCTGATCTATGGAAAATTAAGTATCACAACTGATGAAGGGTGCTACGAGGGTCATGGAGCACTAAGAGGGCGTCTTCAGATTTCATGCGGCTTTGGGAGGAGGATGGAAGGCACAAAGGAGGAGTGGTACAGGTCACATCACATGAAGCTCATTATAACAGGCAGAGGAGTTAATTAAACATCGAAGGCAGCAGCTAGTCCGAGGAAGGACCAAAGTAAATGAAGCCTAGGGGGCAAAGAGCTGGGAGACTACCCCTTAGGGTGGGCATAGCAATGTGGTGCAGATAGCCAAGAAGTGCCCATACTCTAACAGTTCCCATTCAACACTGCAGCCCTGGGCTGTTCAAGAGACTGCACTACCATACTTATGGTCAAAACATCCCACACGTATAGTGTAAGGCCAATTTAAAAAAGAAAAGAAAAAAACACATTGCTTGTACAATCTTGTTGTCATCCTGCCTGACCACAGGACTGCTTTAGAAACGAGACCGCAAAGTTCAGGAATATGGGTCATGGAGGGACGACTATATACTCCGACTTTGACAAGATTAGTCTTTTTGATGTAGCAATGGCCAATCTGAGGGGTTTGAGGAGCAAAATCTGTAGGACGAACTTGCATACACCTGAATTATTGAATACTCTTAGTGTCTCTGAACTTAGTTCATCAATTTGACAATTAAGAAAAATAGGTAAGTAAAACAAAGGTATATCTCCTAGGTTAATAATGAGTCTCCTAGGGAATCTAGAATCTTGCCCTATTAGTGGGTACAAAGATTAATTGCATGTCACAAATAAGGGACTTAAAAGTCCTTGAAACTCCCAATCTGTAAAAACTGAGGCTCAGCGATGACCCCATTAATAAAAATAAAAGAAACTGGTTTCTTAAACTGGTAGACAAGGTATAGGACAGCAACCCATATGTCAGTCCCAGTGTCGCATCTGAAAACACCATAGCGAATTTGGTGGCATATATTCGTTTTGTTATACTATAAGTAGGTATTAGGCAATATGTTTATTTGAAAATATGTTTCCACTACTTTTATTTGTATTATCAAATTGAGGGGGTGTGTTTGACTGGAAAAATCAGTTCCACTACCTCACTAGGTTGTGGGGCATATTTCACTCAATGGAGTGTGTCCATGTTTCTGTTCTGAACAGCAGTTAAGCGTGTGGTGCAAAAAGTCCTGCTTGTACAGATCCAGAGGCAGCATACAGGTGAGGTACTAGTATCACGTGCTAACTGATTATACACACTGTTGACTGTTTACACTACAACTCACTTGTCCTCCAACTGAAGAAAGGACTTTACATCAGAAAGTGTATGCAACCTCCTGCATGCAGACTAAAATTCATGAAAGGAAAAGGGCACATATTCATAGTGAAAAAGGAAGTTCAACAAGCAAGACGGCTCATGGCTCATCTTATTGCAAAAGGAGGGAACCACCTCAATACAGAAGGAAACTAATACCAAGGTGAGCTTGAACTACTAAACTGTGGTGTTGGGAAGTACATTAGAAGGAGATGAATCCCCCCGGGTGTCACAAACCTCTCATTCAGAGAAAGGTTCCCCGTATTGCCCTCTTCAGAAAGAGTCCAATACGGAAAGAAAGGCTTTCGGACTGAACTAAGAAACAAGGTAGCTACTGGTCACTAACAAAGGAAAAAGACTGGTGTTACCTGGTCTATAAATCTTGTCAAATCCTGTGGTGAGGGGCTCTGACCAAGCAGTCACTGATGCATGGGCATATCTAGAAATCTCAAAAAGGCACTCTATAACGCTTGAACTGTGGTTAATAGATGTACACCAAAATTAAGGCACAGTTTCACTGTACTGCACTGATAGCAGCACACTCCTGTCACAAACCACAATGTGTTACTGTATAGCTGGAAGAGGATAATATGAAACTACGCAGTCAATTCAACGACAAGAGTCCAACTTGCATATGCTGTGCAGAAATAATCAGTCCCACCCTGAAAAATTGCGTTGCAACGAAGAATCAAGCTCTTATTAAAGTGTGAAGCCCTTCAGGTTAATACTCCCATCTGCAGTTTCATTTTCACTAACAGTATCCGCTCAATGGAGCCAATTCCCATGCACTTTCAGACAAGAACAAAAGCTCCAGAGGGACTGACTGGAAGCTAGGTAAAGGGTGGAGTGGTATTAGGGGCAGGGAGGAGGAACACCACCAACTTACAGAACCCACATGTTTCTCCATTTGACTGCTAATAAACCTACCTAGTCTGGCCAGATGACAGATGTGGCCTTGAACCAGCATCCCTGCTACCCCTTTCCCTTTTCGCCCCACCCGTCCCCGAGATTAGTCTGCCTATTGCCTTCACTGAAGATTTATAAGATGGCTTTGGTAAAACGATAGTAATGTTAAAACCATTGACAGTGTCCTACAGAGCCTTAGGACATTGGCCCCCAGTCACAGATCTGGGTTGAATCCATCATCGTTCTTTAGCTCACTTCGCCATCTCAGTTCAGACCCAGCTATATGCAAATCAGTCTTGACCCGGTGCCTCATGGGAACAGTCCAGCCTGAACTGCCAAACCAGGTCTTCTCTGAACCGGAAACAAGCATCCTGGGACTAGTTTCGGGGTAACACCCCTCATCAACCAGGCAAGCTTGAATCCAGTGGCAAAGTGAGCAAGGGACCCATGTCTGGGCATACCCTGCAAACTTAGGACGAACAAAGCAAACACAAAGAGATGGACGGAGCACTGAAACTTTTCAGACACTCACCCCCAGTCACAGATCTGGGTTGAATCCATCATCATTCTTTAGCTCACTTCGCCACCTCAGTTCATAATGAGTAAGAACAAAGGTTTGCAAGAAATGGAAACATTCCACCCTGTTCCATACTTCTGCATGAAACAAGACTGCCGACTGCCTACACAAGGTGAACGT